>CP136058.1:131776294-134176294 GCA_032464435.1 Aegilops umbellulata | reverse complement strand
GCGCCGTCGCCGCTGCTCCTGTTGGCCGTGCTGGTCGGCGCGCTGGCCGGCGGAGGCGAGGCGGCGCTGCTGAAGGCGCACTTCTACAGGCCTAGCTGCCCGGCGGCGGAGGCGGTGGTGCGCGACATCGTGCTGGCCCGCGTCGCCGCCGACCCCGCCGCGCTGCCCGCGAGGCTGCTCCGCCTCTTCTTCCACGACTGTTTCGTCAGGGTACGTACGTACGTGACAACCGGTAGCGTTCACGCACGCGCGCATGCATGGTTGACGGACGCCGTGCTGATTCGTGTACGTAGGGGTGCGACGCGTCGCTGCTGATCGACTCGACAGCGGGCAACACCGCGGAGAAGGACGCTGGGCCGAACGGGTCGCTGGGCGGCTTCGACGTCATCGACACCGCCAAGGCCGTGCTGGAGGCCGTCTGCCCCGGCGTCGTCTCCTGCGCCGACATCGTCGCGCTCGCTGCGAGGGACGCCATCTCCTTCCAGGTCGGCCAGTCGATCGTGCTTGCACCAGTCAATTAAAGTAGTGTACAATGTATGCATGCATGTACGGCTGATTAACAAAATGGAATATGCAAGAGTTGACGCGCGTGCGCTGCATGCATATGCAGTTCGGTCGTGACCTGTGGGACGTGCAGCTCGGGCGGCGCGACGGCGTGGTGTCGAGCGCGTCGGAGGCGCTGTCCAACATACCCTCGCCGTCGGATAACTTCACCACCCTCGAGGCCAAATTCGCCAGCAAGGGCCTCGACGTCAAGGACCTCGTCATTCTCTCGGGTACGTACATATCAAGTCGACATCGTTAAGTTTATCTTTGCGCGGAACATCATTAAATTTAACAAGAGTATATGCTTATATTTTGTAACGGGGGAGTACAATTATACACCTACGGCCTGGTCGATACCTGTCCACACAGAATCTCCTCATCGATACTACTCCCTCCGTCCCAAAAGACGCATATTTTAGGACGGAGAAAGTAGTACAACTTTATTACTTTCTTTGTTCCAAAATAAAAAAATGTACTAAACTAAAGACATTTATTTTTACTAGCGGAGCAACGATTCAATCCTGCACGGGTCACATCCCAACTTTGACTAGTTTGTGAAAAAATTCTTTTGAGGAGGGCTGAGACTAAAAAAAGAGAGAGGGTATTTTGCCCCTTACAATTTTTGGGCGGAGGAAAAACTACTCATTTACACTATCAACTCACATGTACATAAGTGTTACTACTTTCATTTCAAAATGACAAGGCATCTATATCACAGTTTTTTAAAGACAATTGGTTGTTAGCTAAACCAAAAGAAAATTGGAGCCGTGTGCGCTGCACTATCAGAATCTAAGGCTGCGTTTGGCAGCTCAGTATTTCTGAAGTTTTACATGAATACTGTGGTTTTGAAAAAAAACACGGTTTTAAATACTTTGACGTGTTTGGCATCAATTAATACTTCAGTTTTAAAAACCGTAGTATATTTGATACTGTGGTTTTTTTGTGGTATTTGAAAAAGAGATCCAGACCTCTTTTTCTTGTAAACTGAGAAACGCCCGCTCGACTTCTTCTTCCAACCATTATCATCCGCCATTATCCTGTCTTCTCTGCAGCCAACATGAGAAGAAAAGTATGTGGTCTTCTACGTTGACTACTCTGCCACTCCTACGTCCGACCTCCACATGAATACTCCGCCTTTGATGTCTTAAATACGTTCGGCAGCCTGTAGATTAGATTGGCAATTTGATCGATTGATCCTGACTTTCTGAGACGCATAGTAAGCTAGCTAGAATTTGGATCATATCCGACCAGAGGCGCATGTACAACACTACAACAACGGCCGGGAGCATGGGCATGCCGAGGCTTAGAACGTTAAGTAGATCGATCCAACATTGGAGCAGTCGTAGACCAATCAATTCTATGCGGCCAGAGATACAAGAGATGAGTAGATAACTCTATCTATAAATCCTAGCATCTAGGAGGGGACTAGTGTGTGCATCGCAAGACTACATGCATGCATCTGCCTTAGAACAAGGTTGATCAGGTCGTTGTAACTCGTTCAGTGTAGTTGGGTTTGGTTCAACGGTCAACCCAGGGAAAGTGAGAAAAACTATGCTTGCCAAACGCCCCCAAAGTGTTACTAAAATCGAGAAAAACTGTGGTTTCTACAAACTGAAGTATTCCTTGCCCATGCATTCGAATACTGAGGTTTTCATTTACTATGGTTTTGAAAAAATGGTGCTGCCAAACTAGCCCTAAGATTGTTCTCGTTTATTATTATTATTATTAGACGAAAGAAACATAGTATTTTCTCCTCAAAAAAAGAAACATAGTGTTCGAGCGTTGTCATCTAAGATCGTTCTCTTCTGTTATTATATGAGACGAAAGAAACATAGTATTCGAGCGAACGACGTGTTTAGTTACGCTCCGATGTCACATCTGAGGACACTGTTTCTACAAAAAAGAAAAAAAAGAGAAAAAGAGAGAGAAGGCCACACCGCACAGTCGCTACACCGGGGCGACGGCGACCTCCCGTTGATGGGCACGAGAGAGTGGCCACAGTGCACAGTCGCTACATCGGGGCGACGGCGACTGGCCGGCCAGCCGGTAGCCATTGCATGGACATGCATGAGCGATGATGCACCGATGGATCGACGGCGGACCGGCGGGCACGGGTCCGCCTGTTTGTTGGCGAGTGCGCGCCCGCGTGGTGAGCATGCACGCCGCAATAGACGGTGCACATGCACGCATGTCGGTGGATGTTGGCCAGAGGCCAGAGCCAAGTGTAGGTAAGTGGCTAGCGATCGAAAGGGACGGAGCAACCACCGGGCAAGCATGCATGAGTGCGTGCGTCCATGCATGTGACGACCAAGCCGGTCGATGCATGGTCGAGGCCGCCGGCCATTCATGGCAGCCCGTTGCCGATAAGCTAGGTAGCCAAAAGAAACGCAGCCCAAGGATAGCTGCCATACGGCCCTTTGGAGCTAAAAATAAGACTAGTCACTACTGTATACCTTTTTTTAAAGGAGAAAGCTATCGCCTGATTTTAGATAAAACTAAGTAGGACAAAGCATACTTAAAAAAAAAAGAGTAGACAAAGCAAGTCATACAACCACGGCAGTGCGATGGTGCAGAAGTTCCAACAAAATAGCCAAAAACAGTACAGTACCAACAAACTAACTAGGGACAGAAGGTAATATGAATAGCTAATAACATATCACTTGCCGAACCTCGTTAATGAATCACGGCGTTTCATCGTGCTATAATTGCTTGTTTCTAAGTGGATCGATCGCGTACCTCGGATTAATACTATCGATGCACTTCCAAAAATCCTAAAAATAGGTCAATCATTCATCAATAATTAACAGACAACTGACTTATGTAAGAAGCCTATTTTGAGCCTTACTAAGAAATCTAAAAGGAAACAACAACGATATGCTTGCATGGCAATAATGCTCATGGTTGTCAGAAAATCCGTTTTCATGGCCAAGTCAAAAGCAAACTCGATCTAAGTTTTGCCCTTTCCACTAAAAGGCCAGCACTGAGTTGTAATCCATGCATGCATGTGCCCTGCTCAATCAGGCAGCAAAACTAAGTGGGCAGTGTCTCATCAAGGAATTATCACTTGATCTATCTACGTACTATCAACCAAAGGAGGCGAGATGCATGTCATGCATGCGCGTGAATTAATGCAGCTGGTACAGCTACATGTGATGCACTTGACAATACTCCCAGTTAGTGCATGCCTTAGTGGTGGTTACCATTAACTACCAACTACCAGCACTCCTAACCAACACCATATCAAATCCAAGCAGCTGTGGCGCAAGAGATTGGATTCTATTTGGCCATTGATATCTATCATTGGTTAAGTGCTTCATCTATGGCGTACAGTTCAGTGAAGTGTAGTCCCAACAAGAGTACACTGCTTCTAATTGATGTAGCGACGTAGTAGTCCCAATTGTGAAATGCCACAAAGTGAGCTGTCTGGACCATATAATAGATCGCACCACCTGAACAGCATGGGCTAGCTAGCGCACAATGCAAAATAGTGGACCCATGCAAATACTACTTGAGTCAAGAAAGTCCATCATTGTTCTTCTTACTTGGCTAGAGGAATTTGGTGTTTCTAGCGGTTAGTTATGTAACTCGGAAAGATCAACCGTGTGTTGTTTTGGGGATTGGTGGAGTTGTTTCACGTAGCATTTGCCAGTTTTTGTTACTAGGAGGGAGAGAGTCTAGTAGGGGGAAAGAAGCGATTGCATGCATGACAAAATATTCTCTCACCTCCCATGATCAAGACTTATATTCACTTTCATTGTGAATTTTTGGATGACTCGGTTATTTTCATTTTTTTGTCAGACTTTTGGTGTTTGGCTGTGTGCATCTTCTTTATGTAGATGCCGGGTGTTACTCATCATGCTTTGTATCTGCTTAATGCTACATTTTGAGTTAATAAAAGCACCCTTTATCGATAAAATTGTGAAATTTTGGATGACAAATATCTTTTGAATCAAAAATCTTTTTTGATTATTTTATATATTTGAATTCGTAGCGAGAAGATCTTCACAACAAGATGAATCATGGATAGATTTGAACTAGTTTTAATCTTACTATTTCAATCGTACTTAAAATCAATTTCAAAATTTTTATTGTTTCACTTGTATTCAAAACAAGTTGTAATAAAATTATTGGTTCAAAAGTTTGAAACAAATCAATCAATGTGTGAAATGCGCATGAAGAACTGATATCACTTAAAATGTTTTTTTAAATAATAGAATATTATCTCTCAGAAGGGTTCAAATTAGTTTCACATATTTGAACTTGAGTGAAATCATTTTGTTTTGAAATGAACAAAATTCATTTTTGTAATTAGTGAAATCAGTTATTGAAAAGAGTGGAATATTTTTTTTGAAGACGGAAATCTGCTCTTTTTGAATGAGTCAAATTTGGTGTTTGAAATGAGTGAAATTAGTTATTTCAATTAAATTAATTTGCTTTTTAGGTTAGTGAAAGTGGGCTTTAATGTGTGAATCAGCTTTGAGATGAGTGAAACTAATTTTTTCAAATGAATTAAATCAATTATTTTTTGCTCGTTTCGAAAATCGATTCTGATATTCCAAATTATTTCATCATTTTAAAACTCTAATTTCACTTATTCATGAACTCCAATTTCACTTATATTTAGAACCCACCCATTTCAATGACTGAATCCACTTATTTCAAACTCGGATTTCTGTCAATTCAGGAAAATAATTTCACTCGGTCCAAAAAACATGTTTCACTCATTTCAAAAAACTGGTTTCACTCATTTAAAGAAATAAGTCCTCACATTTCACTCATTTGAGAAAAACAGATTTCAATCATTAGAAAAAAAATTAATTCTCACAATTATCATCACGACACACTAAAATAAGCAGATTCACACATTGAAATAGATTGGGTGAATAAGTGAATTAAAACTTCGAAGTTCAAACATGTTTAAAGTATATCCGAGATAGGTCTTGTTGAAAAGGTTTGACGCTACGAGTTCAGATATAAAAAAGATAATCAGAATCAACATTTTAATTGAAAAGGATATAATTTATTTATAATATCCAAGGAGGAACAAAAGAGATGTTTTGTTGTGTGAGAGAGAAGAGAGTGGGCTGTCATATTCATGCCATGCATGCATGTGAGGAGAGAGATCGATGAAGAGATGAGGTGTGTGTGTGGCCTACGTTGATTTGATATAATCATTTGATACAGATGAGTGGGTTGGAATACATGCATATACTAAAGGGGTGCATGAATATCAAAGTGAATGGTTGGTTGTTTTTTTCACCATTTCGTAGCCCCGCCGTTAAAAACCTCTTTGCGTTGGCTAGAGTCAAACTACAAAATTCGATGAACCAATTGTGCTGCACACTTGTGAGTGTAAAGAATACATGAATAAGAGTATTTAGAACACTCCCCGCAAAAAAAAATTGTAATCACCTAAAAAGTGCATGTACTGAATATAGTAAAATTTTACTTGAAAGTGTTCTTCAGCAGTAAAATGCAAGAAAATATTAAGAAAATCAATAAAATAAAATAACTGATCTTTTGTGTGACAAACTTTATAGAATGTTTCACTTGCATCGAAAGTTTCATGATGAAATGACATTCATGGAAGTCCAGACCAAAAAAAAGAAGATGTTCTCCATAATGCTTTCAAAAAACATTTTTAGAGCATCTATATTGTTTTGTCTTAAGTAGGAATGCTTTTTTGTCATGAAACTTTCCACACATCTGAAACAATCAACAATGTTTGTCACAACAACAAAAAAAATCAGACTTTTTGGATTTTTTTACATTTCACTGTTCACGGAGAAACTGCACGTCTAATTTTTAGTGGCAAAACTCTTTAATCAACTCCTATATATGTGTGCCATGCAGGCGCGCACACCATCGGCGTCGGCCACTGCAACCTCTTCAGCAGCCGCCTTTTCAGCTCCACCACCACCGGTGTCGCCCCCGCCACCGACCCGACCCTCAACGCCGCCTACGCCACTCAGCTGCGCGCCGCGTGTGGGTCGCCCTCCAACAACGTCACCGCCGTGCCTATGGACCCCGGCAGCCCCGCCCGGTTCGACTCCCACTACTACGTCAACCTCAAGCTCGGCCGTGGCCTGTTCCGCTCCGACGCCGCACTGCTTGCCGACCGCCGCGCCGCCGACATGATCCACGCGCTGACCAAGGAAGGCTACTTCCTGCAGGAGTTCAAGAACGCCGTGCGCAAGATGGGCCGCGTCGGCGTGCTCACCGGCGGGCAGGGAGAGATCAGGAGAAACTGCAGGGCCGTCAACTCATGAACTGATTGATTGGTACTCCCCCCGTTCCAAAATAGATGACTCAATTTTGTACTAACTTTAGTATAAAGTTGGGTCATCTATTTTGAAACGAAGGGAGTACATAACTACATATACGCTGTGATGTCTTGGTGGTAATTAATTATGATTAGTTTGTTTGTGTTTATATCCTTGGTGTTGACATGAGGGGAGCCGTAATGAATAATCAGGCCGGCTATTGTCGAACACGAAGACTAGGCCGACTATGGATTATTGGGTTGCATAATTTATTTATTTTTGTGGTTTCGAGTTGCATAATTTGTGGATGCGTTGAAAAGAGAAATGAGATTTTCCTTGGGTGGTTAAGTATTTCAAGTAAATAAAAATATCATTTTCTGGCATTGATTTTTTTCCAGATCTTAGTATCTAATGAAGGCTCCGGCCATTCGATTGTTTTCCACAAAGGATGATTTTTTTTTCAGTGAAAAACTTCCGATTTATTCTTTAACTGTCAATGCAGTATAAAGAACATCAAAAGTAACAAAAAATATATTCAGGCTAACTACAAGCATTGGAGCGAGCCGAAGACACACTACCGTCATCGCCCCTCCCTCATCGGAGTTGAACAAACCTTGTTATAGTAGATTGTTGGGAAGTCGTCGTACTAAAGCCCCGTAGGACCAGCGCACCAGAACAACAACCGTCTCCGATGAAGAGAAGGGTAGATTGGAAGCACCCAACATGTAGATACATGAAAGCACACGAATGAAGACAAGATCCAGGTGGATCCAACGAGGACAAGCACTAATCGAATCCCGCGAGATCCATCGAAGACACAACTCCACACGTCTTCCGACAATGCTAGACGCATTGCCGTGACAAGAGCTAGGCTAGAAGAACCTTGTTCCACCTCCAGGGAACATTTTTTTAAATGGAGGAGGACCCCCGGCCTTTGCATCTGGACGATGCATGCAGCCGCTTTATTAATTATTCACACAAGTCCTTACATAGTCATACACCAGTAAGACAAAAGCCACCGTCTACGCAACATCTGTCGCTACTCCTATCCATTTGATGAAGGGATGCTGATA
Organism: Aegilops umbellulata; assembly: GCA_032464435.1. NCBI lineage: Eukaryota > Viridiplantae > Streptophyta > Magnoliopsida > Poales > Poaceae > Aegilops > Aegilops umbellulata. The sequence goes on along the minus strand of CP136058.1, from coordinate 134,168,412 downwards.
GTCTGGGCCTAATACCAAACAGACCTCACAGCCAAACCTAACATCTAAGACCGAGGTCCCAACCAGGATGCCTGCTGGGTATGGGGCACCCACCAGTCCGGCACACTCCTCAACTAGGACACCTGCCAGATATGAGGCCGCCGCAGCCACCTGCCACCAATCCATCTTCAGTATTGTACCGCTGCATCTACCTTGCCTGGTCTAGCTGCCGTCGACACCACCACGACGCCAGACAATGCCACCATCCTGCGCTCGTCCATCATCACACACTAAAAGGATCGATATAGTTGACTAGAGGGGGGGGGGGTGAATAGGCAACTAACAATTTTTAGCTTTTTTTGACCAAATTAAACTTAGCATCAAAATAGGTTGTCTACATATGCAACTAGGTGATAAACCTATATGATGCAATAACAACAAGCACACAAGCAAGCAAGGTATACAACACAATATAAGCTTGCACAAGTAAAGGTAAGAGATAACCAAAAGTGGAGCCAGTGGAGGCGATGATGTGTTACCGAAGTTTCTTCCCTTTGAGAGGAAGTACGTCTCCGTTGGAGCGGTGTGGAGGCACAGTGCTCCCCAAGAAGCCACTAGGGCAACGTATTCTCCTCACGCCCTCACACAATGCGAGATGCCGTGATTCCACTATTGGTGCCCTTGGAGGCGGTGACCGAACCTTTACAAACAAGGTTGGGGCACTCTCCACAACTTAATCGAAGGCTCCCAACGACACCACGAAGCTTCACCACAATGAAATATGGCTCCGCGGTGACCTCAACCGTCTAGGGTGCTCAAACACCCAAGAGTAACAAGACCCACAAGGGATTAGTGGGGGGGGGAATCAAATTTCTTTTGATGGAAGTGTAGATCAGGGCCTTCTCAACCAATCCCTAGAAACTCAACAAGTTTGATTGGCTAGGAAGAGAGATCGGGCGAAAACGGAGTTTTGAGCAACAATGGAGCTTGGGGAGAGAAGAGGCGAGTCAACTTGGAGAAGAAGGCCTCCTTTTATAGTGGGGGAACCAATCCAACCGTTACCCCTCTCTTCAGCCCGCATGGAGCGGTACTACTGCTCAGTGGAGCGGTACTACCGCTGGTAGCAGCGGTACTACCGTGACCCCCAGCGGTACTACCACGGAGATTGAGAGTAGAGGCGTCAGAAGGGAACGAAAGAGAGAGGGGGGTTTGGGCGGCACTAGTAGCGGTGGTAGCCGCGGTACTACCGCTCGCGAGCGGTACTACCGCTACTACTGCCACACAACCCTCGAATCGAGGCGGTAGCAGTGCCAACCAAGGTCGGTACTGCCGCCGATGCACCCAAGCGGTACTGCCGCTGTAGTGCAGCGGTACTGCCGCTGTAGTGCAGCGGTACTGCCGCTTGAGGATCATGGGCGGTACTACCGCACTGGCGGCGGTACTACCGCTAGCACCTCACACTCTCCACTTCCGTTGAAACGACAAACTCCAAGAAGTGGAAAGGAGCTGGGGGTGCAGAGAAGAAGTGTACATGTTGATTCCACCCTAGCCTTTCCAATGCAGACCCCCTCTTGATAGTATGGTGTCTCCTACGACTCAAATCCACCAAAGCAGAACCGAAGGAGACTACACCGTCTTCACTTAAATCTCCGAGGGAAAGGAATCGTCTCGTGCCAATGAATGAAACTCTGAAAGACTCAACGCACACGATTAGTCCGCAAAAGCATTGCCATCAATCACCAAAACTACTTAGAGAGAGAAAAGCCCTAACAATCTCCCCTTTTTTGGTGGATTGATGACGACACAGGATTTTCACAAAGGAATGACAAGAGAATAAGCGAATCCTAGAGACTACAAAATATAGACGGACTCCCTCTAGATGGGTGCACTTAATTAGAGGTGCCCTTGGAAAGCCAAGTACACACATTAGGATCAACACTCCTCCTATATTTTATAGTCTGACAACATTTGCATCAAAGATGAGACATATAAGAGCTAGGATGCAATAGAGTAGCAAGTGAGCATAGACATATGAGATAAGCAAGAACTCACATACTGCTAAGGTACTGGACATACAATGATAATAATAGGATAAGGTAGCATATGTTTCACACCATATGATAGGGGGTCTCACGAGCACAAACCAAACCAAAGCAAATGACAAAAAAGAGAGTTTGCGAGAGAGAGAAAGTCAAGGCAAATAAGACACTCGCAACTCGAAAAATCCCTAAACTCTCTCCCCCTTTGGCATCGAGACACCAAAAGGGTAAAGAGTGCTGCTACAACCCTAGGTGATAGCACCACTGACGATCTCCATCATCACATCCCCGCGTGATTGTCTGCTCCTCCGTCATCAGTAGGGACTGCTCGGTGTCTGGGTCTGTCCATGGGCAGTGCTGCTGAACCCACTCATCCTCATCTGTGATCTTGCCCTCAGATCCGCTGGCAACCGTTGTACCTAACTGACGCATAGGATCCTTGTGACGGCTCCTGGCCTTCTTCTTAGACACATGAGCCATATACAGTCCATGAGACTCCATGCAGAAAAGTTTCTTCATCTTGCGCTTGAGCTTCTTTGCCCATGAGGGCTCCGCTCCAGAGGGTACATAGTCCTCATCATCGTCAGCATCAGCCTCTGTCTCAACTTCGTCAGCTCCAGATGGAATCCCAGACCTCGGAACCAAAGCGCCCCAGTTCTCCTTCTTCCTTAGACGCTTGATCTCAAGAGGGATCAACTCGCCAGTCTCTAGCACGACATTAGGAAAAGTGTGCTCCCAAGCCTTCTCAATAAGCAACATGAGAAAAGGACCATAGATGGGGCACTTGCGCTCGGAGATAGCGGTGAGAAGCTCAGACCACATGACATGAGAGATATCCAAGGACTCCCCAGTGTTTTCTTCCTTCTCATTCTGACAGAAAAGTAACATGTGCGCGAGAAACGAGTGAACCATATCCAAGTTCCCAATGCGTGGGAAAAGAGTCTCCCTGAAGATGTGATGAAGGATGTCCAGGTAGGCAGGCAGCTCATACATCTCCTTCTGCGTCTCGGGGTTAATCTTCATAGTGCAGAACGGCGAGAGCTTGCTTGTGAGTAGAAGTTGTCTTCCGGTGAGGACCAAAGCCAACCGGGTCCTCAAGCCCTTGATCTTCAATCCCAAACAATTCCATGAACGCCTTCCATTTGACAGACAGAAGTTTGCCATTAGTCATCCAAGTCAAGGTACTTTCCGCATCAGTGCACAGATGTACCGTGGCATAAAACTGAGCCACCAAATCCGCATCAAAGTCCTTGTTGAGCTCCATGATCCTGAGAATATTCAGCTGTGTACACATCTGCAGAGCTTTAGCAAAGTAGGTAGGATCCTTCTCCACATAGGCAATGTCGATGGAGCGGACATCAACATAAAGATTCTTCTTCGCTTTGATCACATCAAAATAGATTGCCCACTGAAAATGGTTCCAGAACGGGCGTTTGACCAAAGTGGGTTCTTGATCTTCCGCATACGGGTTGCGCCGGTGCCTTTCCCAGAACTCCTTTGCAGTCATCTCTGTCACAGACTTGGCCCTAGGCTTGGGCTTGTTCGCAATAGTCTTCTTGGGCTGAGAAGGAGGAGGAACACTTGAGGAAGCAGTCTTTGACTCAGAAGTGTGATAGAGCTTTGAGGTACAACGCCCGGAGTTGACATGTCGGACATGTTGCTCTGAAGGTCCATCACCTGGAACCAAACACACGAACACAAGAAATAACACGAAAGAACGAGCATAAGCCACCAGAGAAAGCAACAAGGATCAATAGTTGGTATGGGTATGATGGAAGTTGGCCTCCAGCGGTAGTACCGTGATCACGCAGCAGTAGTACCACTCCAGGGGAGCGGTAGTACCGCTCCAGGCGGGGAACGGCGGTTCCTCTACTGCCTCTGCCAAATCCGGTACTGCTGGGATGCCATGTTAAAAAATAGACCTACCAAACATCAATCCAAACGGTCTAGTAGCCTTCACCATTATACCCAAGCCTCGATTTGGCCAAAAATTGATGAATGCAAAGCCTATTGCGATAAAGCCTAGATATGAAACCTAGGAGCAAATAGAAAGAGACCGGGGGCAATACGAGCATCCATGGCTAGAGGAAGGGGTGGGGATTGATCCCACCGGAGGAAAAAGGTGAAGGACGATCCGGAGGAGGCGGCCTATTGGCACCCTCCCGTGGCGAGTTCGTCGCTGGCGCATGAGGAGGACGAGATGGTTGAGTGAATGGGTATGGGGGAGAAAGAAACTCCCCTTGCCCCGACATAACCCCTAGTCCCGCCTCGCAGTGGTAGTACCGCTCGGGTGGGCGGTCGTACCGCTTGTTGTACATAAGCGGTAGTACCGCGCGCCTCCAGCGGTAGTACCGCCAAGCCAACAACTCGAAGACTAGACAAAGAAAACAAACTAAGCTCAAGGAAGGAGAACACACGAAGAGGTGAGGGAGCAAACACAAAGGCAGAAAAATGCCCATGAAAGGACAAGAAACAAAAAACACACAACTCTCAAAGAGAGGGTGGTGGCCGAGGCCACCTATGTTTGAGTCAAGTGGTATGGCACCGCGAAGATTTTAACCTTGGGCCCATGACCACAACTCATCTTTGAAGCACAGGTACCATAAAAAATGGCTAATATGAAAGACGTGATCAATTTATGCATAATGGGGGGAGGGAGAGTTCATTGAGAGAACAATACCCCACTATATCCATGCCTACACCTAAACAAGACATCAAGATGAGTATGGTGGGGTGTGCAAAGGTTCAAGCCTCATTGCTCAAATCAATGATATTTAGCTCATGCCTTAACTCGCGAAATCTCTCTTCATCCAAGGGATTGATGAAAATATCTGCAAGGTTATCATGTGTGTTGACATAGTTGAGCTCGATCTCCCCTCGCCTAATGTGATCCCGGATGAAGTGATACCGAATCTCAATATGCTTCGTCTTGAAGTATTGCACCGGGTTGAGAGAAACCTTGATGGCACTTTCATTTTCACAACAAAGAGGCACTTTTGTCACAGATGACACCGTAATCCTTTAAAGTTTGCCTCATCCATAGAAGTTGAGCACAACAACTACCGGCGGCCACATACTCCGCTTCGGTGGACGAGAGAGACACACAATTTGCTTCTTAGAAGACCAACTCACCAAAGATCAACCAAGAAATTGGAACCCTCCGAAAGTTGACTTCCTATCCACTTTGTCTCCCGCCCAATCTGAGTCCGAAAATCCCACAAGGTTGAAGTTTGCACCACTTGGGTACTATAAGCCAAAGTTTGGGGTATGAGCCAAATATCGAAAGATTCACTTGACCGCCACATAGTGGATTTCCTTAGGTGCGTCTTGAAACCATGCACAAATTCCCACACTCAACATGATATCCGGTCTAGATGCACAAAGGTAAAGCAAGGAGCCAATCATGGAACAATATACCTTTTGATCCACCGCTTTACCATTGGGATCTATGTCAAGTTGGCATTTGACGGGCATTGGAGTGGAAGCCTGCTTGACATCACTTAGCTTGAATCTCTTGAGCATGTCTTGGGTGTATTTAGCTTGGTTGATGAATGTTCCTTCTCTTCTTTGTTTGATTTCGAACCCGAGAAAGAACTTCAACTCTCCCATCATGGACATCTTGAACTTCGAGGTCATGAGAGCGGCAAACTCCTCATTGAAAGCTTTGTTAGGAGAACCAAAGATAATATCATCAACATATAGTTGGTACACAAACAACTCCCCTATGACCTTCTTAGTAAAAGAGTGGGGTCGATTTTCCCAATTTCAAACCCACGATCTTGCAACAACTCGGTAAGGTGCTCATACCACGCACGTGGGGCTTGTTTAAGGCCATAGAGTGCCTTATCGAGTTGGTACACATGATTGGGGAACTCGGGATCCTCAAACCCCGGGGGTTGTTTGACATACACCAACTCATTAATAGGACCATTAAGAAAAGCAATCTTCACATCCATTTGTTGCAACTTGAAGTTATGATGAGAAGCATAAGCAATCAACAAAAGAATAGATTCAATTCTGGCAACGGGGGGAAATGTTTCACCGTAGTCGATACCCTCAACTTGGGAGTAGCCGTGTGCTACCAATCGAGCCTTGTTGCGAACGATAATCCCATGAGCATCTTGCTTGTTCTTGAATATCCACTTGGTTCCAATGACATTATGGTTCCCCTTTGGCCTTGGCACCAATCTCCACACCTTGTTGTGCTCGAAGTTGTTGAGTTCTTCATGCATGGCATTGAGACAATCCGGATCCTCGAGCGCCTCATAGACCTTTTGGGGTTCAACACAAGAAACAAACGCGTGATGTTCACAATAGTTTGCTAATTGTCTATGAGTGCTTACCCCCTTTCTTAAGCTTCCAAACACATTCTTCATGAGATGATCTTTGGTAGTGAGCTTGGATGCAATCTTGGTGGCACGACGCTCCAATTCCTCCTCAAGAGAGAGTTGAGGAGCGGTAACTTGATCATCTTGAGCGTCGTCTTGAGCTTGTTCTTGATCTTGAGCTTGCTCTTGATCTTAAACTTGCTCGGTGGTAAGAACTTGACCTTGGGCATCACTTGATGGTTCACCACCATCTTTAGGTTGATCTTTCCCTTGATCTTGTTCATTTGGTTCAGGGCCTTCACTTTGTTCTTCGGAAAGGTGTGAGTCTTGGGTCGGTGACGCACTACAAAAAAGAGACACATCCGTGACATTTTGGGCCGAACGAATTTTTTCTGTCATACTTATGACACTTCTATGACAATAATTGTGACAAAACACGGTATCATCATAGATGTGGTGGGGTCCTACTTCTATGACAAAAAATCATGACAGAAAATGGGCTTTTCGTCCTGGGCGGGCCAGAGACGCAACTGCATGACATTCTTTGGGCCGTCCATGACGGAAAAAACCATGGTAGAAGCGAGGGCGAGGAAAATATCGGGGTGTTCCCAGTTATGGTGGGTGGTCGGGGCCGAGCGATGCACGTTTCTCTCATACACGCACGCGCGTGGGTGCGAGGCGTTGGGCTCTAACTGAACCTGAGCGAGGCGTTGGGATCTAACTGAACCTGAGCGATTGCACTGCAGGCTACGCGTTATTGAACCCGAGCGATCGATCGATGGCTGTTAACTGAACCCGATCGAGCGATTCCTTCCCTATTGCTGCTAACTAAAGCCGATTGATGCTGCCTCTGGATGAACAGTGAGTGTTGCTGGGGGGTTTGGATGAACAGTTCCCGGTGGGGGTGGATGAACAGGACCCCGTGGTGTTGCCTCTGGATGAACAGGACCCGATCGATCGAGCCGGCTGGGGCAGGATGAACAGGACCCCGTGGAGGGCTGGATGAACAGGACCACCCCGTGGAGGGCTAGATGAACAGTAGACGGTGGAGGGCTGGATGAACAGTAGCCCGTGGAGGGGTGGTTGAACAGTAGCCCGTGGAGAGGGCTGGTTGAACAGTAGCCGGTGGAGTAGTGCGTGGTGGAGGCTTGATGAACAGGAGCCCGTGGATGAACAGTCGCAGGTGGAGGCTGGAGGAGGTCGATGGTGGATGAACAGTAGCCCGTGGAGGATGGAGGGAGTCGACAATGGAGATGAACAGTATCTTGTGGAGTCCCGTTTTGCGGTACGCCACACCCCTCTTGATGAACATGACCCACATTTCGAACGTAGCGCTCCAACACAAGTATGTTTCCTCCGTTTTGCTGTATGCCACATGATACGTCTCCATCGTATCTACTTTTCCAAACACTTTTGCCCTTGTTTTGGATTCTAACTTGCATGATTTGAATGGAACTAACCCGGACTGACGCTGTTTTTAGCAGAATTGCCATGATGTTGTTTTATGTGCAGAAAACAAAAGTTATCGGAATGACCTGAAACTCCACGGAACGTCAAGTTAGAAATAATAAAAAATCCTTGCAAAGATGAAGACCAGGGGGCCCACACCCTATCCACGAGGGTGGGGGGCGCGCCCCCTACCTCGTGGGCCCGCTGGAGCTCCTCTGACGCCAACTCCAACTCTATATATTTGCTTTCGGGGAGAAAAAAATAAAGGAGAAGCAATCATCACGTTTTACGATACGAAGCCGCCGCCAAGCCCTAAAACCTCTCGGGAGGGCTGATCTGGAGTCCGTTCGGGGCCCCGGAGAGGGGGATTCGTCGCCCTCGTCATCATCAACCATCCTCCATCACCAATTTCATGATGCTCACCGCCGTGCGTGAGTAATTCCATCGTAGGCTTGCTGGACGGTGATGGGTTGGATGAGATCTATCATGTAATCGAGTTAGTTTTGTTAGGGTTTGATCCCTAGTATCCACTATGTTCTGAGATTGATGTTGCTATGACTTTGCTATGCTTAATGCTTGTCACTAGGGCCCGAGTGCCATGATTTGAGATCTGAACCTATTATGTTTTCATGAATATATGTGAGTTCTTGATCCTATCTTGCAAGTCTATAGTCACCTACTATGTGTTATGATCCGGCAACCCCGAAGTGACAATAATCGGGACCACTCCCGGTGATGACCATAGTTTGAGGAGTTCATGTATTCACTATGTGCTAATGCTTTGTTCCAGTTCTCTATTAAAACTAGGCCTTAATATCCCTTAGTTTCCATTAGGACCGCGCTGCCACGGGAGGGTAGGACAAAAGATGTCATGCAAGTTCTTTTCCATAAGCACGTATGACTATATTCGGAATACATGCCTACATTACATTGATGAATTGGAGCTAGTTCTGTGTCACCCTATGTTATGACTATTACATGATGAACCGCATCCGGCATAATTATCCATCACCGATCCAATGCCTACGAGCTTTCCATATACTGGTTTACGCTTATTTACTTTTCCGTTGCTATTGTTACAATCACTACAAAACACCAAAAATATTACTTTTGCTTTCTTTACTTTTGTTACCGTTACCACCACTATCATATTACTTTGCTACTAAACACTTTGCCGCAGATACTAAGTTTCCAGATGTGGCTGAATTGACAACTCAGTTGCTAATACTTGAGAATATTCTTTGGCTCCCCTTGTGTCGAATCAATAAATTTGGGTTGAATACTCTACCCTCGAAAGCTATTGCGATCCCCTATACTTGTGGGTTATCAAGACCAATTTCTGTCGCCGTTGCCGGGGAGCATAGCTCTATTCTTTGAGTCACTTGGGATTTATATCTGCTGGACACTATGAAGAATTTGAAAGATGAGAAAACAAAAATTTATCCCTCAACTACGAGGGGAGGTAAGGAACTACCATCTAGCTCTGCACTTGATTCACCTTCTGTTATGAGTAAGCTTGCGACACCTAAACCTGCTTCTGCTATGCGATTTGATATGTCACACGTTATTGATGATGCCACTTCTGCTATGCATGATACTTATGATGAAACTACTTCTATGCCTGATAATACTGTGCCCCTTAGTGAATTTCTTGATGAACAAATTGCTAGGGCTAGAGAGAAAGAAATTATTGAATCTGATTATATTGATGAAAGTGATGATGAAGAGAGGCCTGTTATCCTGAGGGTTATGTTTTTGATATGGAATCTTCTGCCGCTATTTTAGCTTGCAGAGATAGTCGTGAACTCAAGAGGCTATTAATTAAATGGATTAAAGAATCACTAAGAGATAAAATGAGGCCTGACTCTGCTTTTGCTACTTCACCTATTTGTGTTCCCGATAGGGATTATGAATTCTCTGTTGATCCTAATATAATTACCTTGGTTGAATCTGATCCTTTTCATGGCTATGAATCTGAAACTGTTTTGGCACATCTTACTAAATTAAATGATATAACCACCCTGTTCACTAATGATGAGAGATCTCGCTACTTTTATATACTTAAAATATTTCCGTTCTCATTAAAGGGTGATCCTAAGATATGGTTTAATTCTCTTGATCCTGGTTGTGTGCGTAGTCCCCAGGATATGATTTATTACTTCTCTGCTAAATATTTCCCTGCTTATAAGAAACAAGCTGCTTTAAAGGAAATATACAACTTTGTGCAAATTAAAGAAGAGAGTCTCCCACAAGCTTGGGGGAGGCTTCTCAAGTTACTTAATGCTTTGCCTGATCATCCTCTTAAGAAAAATGAAATACTTGATATCTTTTATAATGGACTAACTTATGCTTCCAGAGATTACCTGGATAGTTGTGCTGGTTCTCTTTTCAGGGAAAGAACACCGGATGAAGCTAAAATTCTATTAAATAATATGTTAACAAATGAAAATAATTGGGTACTTCCTGAGCCAGCTCCTGCTCCAATTAATGATCCTATTCCTAAACCAACTCCGAAGAAGAGAGGTGTTCTATTTCTGTTGGGGAACGTTGCAGAAAATTAAAATTTTTCCTACGGTTTCACCAAGATCCATCTATGAGTTCATCTAGCAACGAGTCATGGGAGAGAGATTGCATCTACATACCACTTTGTAGATCGCGAGCGGAAGCGTTCAACGAACGGGGATGAGGTAGTCGTACACGACGTGATCCAAATCACCGGAGATCCTAGCACCGAAAGTACGGCACCTCCGCGTTCAACACACGTACGGTCAGCGTAACGTCTCCTTCTTCTTGATCCAGCAAGGCAAAGGAGAGGTTGGGGAAGATGGCTCCAGCAGCAGCACGACGGGGTGGTGATGGTGGAACTACAGTACTCCGGCAGGGCTTCGCCGTGCTCAACGAAGGAGGAGGAGGTGTAGGAGAGGGAGAGGGAGGCGCCAGGGCAAGGGGTGCGTAGCCCTCCCCTCACCCCTCTATTTATAGGGGAAGGGGCAAGGGGGGCCGGCCCCTCTAGATGGGATCTAGAGGGGGGCGGCGGCCAGGGAGGGGGGACTTGCCCCCCAAGCAAGGGGGGCGCCCCCTTTAGGGTTCCCCCCAACCCTAGGCGCATGGGCCCTTGGGGGGGGGAGGCGCACCAGCCCACTTTGGGCTGGTTCCCTTCCTCATACAGCCCATGAGGCCCTCCGGGAGAGGTGGACCCTCCCGGTGGATCCCCAGAACCCCTCTAGTGGCCCCGGTACAATACCGATATGCCCCCGAAACTTCCCGGTGTCCGTACGACAACTTCCCATATATAAATCTTTACCTCCGGACCATTCCGAAACTCCTCGTGACGTGCGGGATCTCATCCGGGACTCCGAACAACATTCGGGTTACTGCATATACATATCTTCACAACCCTAGCGTCACCGAACCTTAAGTGTGTAGACCCTACGGGTTCGGGAGACATGCAGACATGACCGAGACGGCTCTCGGGCAATAACCAACAGCGGGATCTGGATACCCATGTTGGCTCCCACATGCTCCACGATGATCTCATCGGATGAACCACGATGTCGAGGATTCAATTAATCCCGTATACGATTCCCTTTGTCAATCGGTATTTTACTTGCCCGAGATTCGATCGTCGGTATCCCAATACCTCGTTCAATCTCGTTACCGGCAAGTCACTTTTATCGTACCGTAATGCATGATCCCATGATCAAACACTTTGATCACACTGAGCTCATTATGATGATGCATTACCGAGAGGGCCCGGTGATACCTCTCCGTCAAGCGGAGTGACAAATCCCACTCTCGATCCGTGTCAACCCAACAGACACTTTCGGAGATACCCGTAGTATACCTTTATAGTCACCCAGTTACGTTGTGACGTTTGGCACACCCAAAGCACTCCTACGGTATCCGGGAGTTACACGATCTCATGGTCCAAGGAAAGGATACTTGACATTGGAAAACTCTAGCAAACGAACTATGCGATCTTATGCTATGTTTAGGATTGGGTCTTGTCCATCACATCATTCTCCTAATGATGTGATCTCGTTATCATTGACATCTGATGCCCATAGTCAGGAAACCATGACTATCTGTTGATCAACGAGCTATTCAACTAGAGGCTTACTAGGGACACGTTGTTGTCTGTTATTCACACATGTATTACGATTTCCAGATAACACAATTATAGCACGAATAAAGACAATTATCATGAATAAGGAAATATAGTAATAATGCTTTTATTATTGCCTCTAGGGCATATTTCCAACAGTCTCCCACTTGCACTAGAGTCAATAATCTAGTTACAATGTGATGAATCGAACACCCATAGAGTTCTGGTGCTGATCATGTTTTGCCTTAGGGAGAGGTTTAGTCAACGGATTTGCAACATTCTGATCCGTGTGCACTTTACAAATTTCTATGTCTCCATCTTGAACATTTTCACGAATGGAGTTGAAGCGACGCTTGATGTGCCTGGTCTTCTTGTGAAACCTGGGCTCCTTTGCAAGTGCAATAGCTCCAGTGTTGTCACAGAAGAGTTTGATTGGCCCCGACGCATTGGGTATGACTCCGAGGTCGGTGATGAACTCCTTCACCCAAATTGCTTCATGTGCTGCCTCCGAGGCTGCCATGTACTCCGTTTCACATGTAGACCCCGCCACAACGCTCTGCTTGCAACTGCACCAGCTTACTGCCCCACCATTCAAAATATACACGTATCCGGTTTGTGACTTAGAGTCATCCAGATCTGTGTCGAAGCTAGCGTCGACGTAACCCTTTATGACGAGCTCTTCGTCACCACCATAAACGAGAAACATTTCCTTAGTTCTTTTCAGGTACTTCAGGATATTCTTGACCGCTGTCCAGTGTTCCTTGCCGGGATTACTTTGGTACCTTCCTACCAAACTTACGACAAGGTTTACATCAGGTCTGGTACACAGCATGGCATACATAATAGAACCTATGGCTGAGGCATAGGGGATGACGCTCATCTCTTCTATATCTTCTGCCGTGGTCGGACATTGAGCTGAGCTCAATTTCACACCTTGTAACACAGGTAAGAACCCCTTCTTAGATTGATCCATATTGAACTTCTTCAATATCTTATCAAGGTATGTGCTTTGTGAAATACCTATGAGGCGTCTTGATCTATCTCTATAGATCTTGATGCCTAATATATAAGCAGCTTCTCCAAGGTCCTTCATTGAATTTTTTTATTCAAGTAGGCCTTAATGCTGTCCAAGAGTTCTATATCATTTCCCATCAAAAGTATGTCATCTACATATAGTATGAGAAATGCTACAGAGCTCCCACTCTCTTTCTTGTAAACGCAGGCTTCTCCATAAGTCTGCGTAAACCCAAACGCTTTGATCATCTCATCAAAGCGAATGTTCCAACTCCGAGATGCTTGCACCAGCCCATAAATCGAGCGTTGGAGCTTGCACACCTTGTCAGCATTCTTAGGATCGACAAAACCTTCCGGCTGCATCATATACAATTCTTCCTTAAGGAAACCATTAAGGAATGCCGTTTTGACGTCCATTTGCCATATTTCATAATCGTAGAATGCGGCAATTGCTAACATGATTCGAACGGACTTCAGCTTCGCTACCGGTGAGAAAGTCTCATCGTAGTCAATTCCTTGAACTTGTCGATAACCCTTAGCGACAAGCCGAGCTTTATATACGGTCACATTACCATCCGCGTCTGTCTTCTTCTTAAAGATCCATTTATTTTCTATGGCTCGCCGTTCAACGGGCAAGTCAGTCAAAGTCCATACTTCGTTTTCATACATGGATCCTATCTCGGATTTCATGGCTTCCAGCCATTTGTCGGAATCCGGGCCCGCCATTGCTTCCTCATAGTTCGAAGGTTCACCGTTGTCTAACAACATGATTTCCAAGACAGGGTTGCCGTACCACTCTGGTGCGGAACGTGTCCTTGTGGACCTTCGAATTTCAGTAGGAGCTTGATTAGAAGTATCTTGATCATTATCATTAATTTCCTCTCTAGTCGGTGCAGGCACGTCAGGAATGTTTTCATGAGTTTCGCCATTTTCCGGTTCAAGAGGTAACACTTCATAAAGTTCTACTTTCCTCCCATTTACTTCTTTCGAGAGAAACTCTTTCTCTAGAAAGGATCCATTCTTGGCAACAAAGATCTTGCCTTCGGATCTGAGGTAGAAGGTATACCCAATAGTTTCTTTAGGGTATCCTATGAAGACGCATTTTTCCGACTTGGGTTCGAGCTTTTCAGGTTGAAGTTTCTTGACATAAGCATCGCATCCCCAAACTTTTAGAAATGACAGCTTAGGTTTCTTCCCAAACCATAATTCATACGGTGTCGTCTCAACGGATTTCGACGGAGCCCTATTTAAAGTGAATGCGGCAGTCTCTAAAGCATAGCCCCAAAAAGATAGCGGTAAATCCGTAAGAGACATCATAGATCGCACCATATCTAATAGAGTGCGATTACGACGTTCGGACACACCATTACGCTGAGGTGTTCTAGGCGGCGTGAGTTGTGAAACTATTCCACATTTTCTTAAGTGTGTGCCAAATTCGTGACTCAAGTATTCTCCTCCACGATCTGATCGTAAAAACTTGATTTTTCTGTCACGTTGATTTTCAACCTCACTCTGAAATTCCTTGAACTTTTCAAAGGTTTCAGACTTGTGTTTCATTAAGTAGATATACCCATATCTACTCAAGTCATCAGTGAGGGTGAGAACATAACGATAGCCACCGCGAGCCTCAACACTCATTGGACCGCACACATCGGTATGTATGATTTCCAATAAGCTGGTTGCTCGCTCCATTGTTCCTGAGAACGGAGTCTTGGTCATTTTACCCATGAGGCATGGTTCGCACGTGTCAAATGATTCATAATCAGGAGACTCTAAAAGTCCATCTGCATGGTGCTTCTTCATGCGTTTGACACCTATGTGACCAAGGCGGCAATGCCACAAATATGTGGGACTATTGTTATCAATTTTAACTCTTTTGGTATTCACACTATGAATATGTGTATCATCACGTACGAGATTCATTAAGAATAAACCATTAATCATCGGAGCATGACCATAAAACATATCTCTCATATAAATAGAACAACCATTATGTCAGGACCCCGATCCTAAGCCACATCGATCTAGCATGTAACACATCATATCACTTTGCGGCCTCACGCACGGTATTCCCACGGGTGCCACCTTACCTGGCCCGGGACCGTTTGCGCCTTTTGGCTCACGTATATGATAGTGTCGCTAGCATCAATATGACAAAGAACCCGGGCCGACATGGCTAGTCGTGAACCCAAAGCGGCGCTAACCTATGAGGACAGGCATACATGAATCACATCGAGCATGTCGGTCATCAACGTGTGAATCCGGGCTGTAGCACTGGGCTAACAGGACTCCGGTAACCCGGGCTGTAGCAGGCTAGGCAGGACTCCGGATGTCACCGCGTGACATTTCCCCGAAGGGACAGACATAGGGACGACGTGAAACACATGCCGGCCAGTCAAGTGTTCCGAGCAGTAGTGCTGGGCTAGCAGGACTCCGGTGAACCGGGCTGTAGCGGACTACTATCGCTCAGAAGCACTAGACTTACATTTCCTCATATGAAAGGCTGCCAAGGATAAACAACTAGATAGTCGGATCCCACACATAGCAAGCATTTCAATCATACACACAATATGCTCGATATGTGTAGATACAACATGGCATCACAACAAGACTCTACGACTCCAGTATTAATTCATTAGGCTCCGAGGAGCGAGATATTACAAACATGGGTCTCATGACCCAACATTCAGAGCATACAAGTCAAACACATGCGGAAGCTTAACATGTCTGAGTACAGACATCTACAAATGATAAAGGCTGAGAAGCCTGACTATCTACCAGATCCTGCCAAGGGCACAAGATCATAGCTGAGGTATCAAGCTAAACGTCGAAGTCCAAGCGGTACTACTAGCGAGACTGACGTCTCTCTGCGAAACATAAAATAGGCAAACGTGAGTACAAACGTACTCAGCAAGACTTACATCAGAACTAACTACATATGCATCAGTATCAAAAGGGGGTAGTGGAGTTTAACTGCAGCAAGCCAGCTTTGACTCAGTGGCTATCCTGAACTACGACTGCAAGTAACTCTTTTGAGGTGGCGCACACGAGTCCACATATTCACCATATCAATACACCACTATGGATCCACTTCCGTCTCCCTACGAGAAGGCCATCCATAGCACTCACACTTATCTTGCGAGTTTTAGAGTATCCACTTTCACTTGTCTATGAACTGATATAGGCAACCCAGAAGTCCATTACCGCGGACATGGCTATTCGAATAGATGATGTTAACCCTGCAGGGGTGTACTTCTTCATACATGTTTCCACCACTTAGCGTCTGCACACGACATGTGCTCGGCAGACTTCAAGCGAAAGCCGACGTGGGTGTAGACCACGACCTAACCAACCACACAAGTCTCTAGTCCAGGTTTATCGCCTATTCGGGTTCCATCCATGAGGAGATCCGGCCGGAGTTTCGCTCACAGCCCCAAACGATGTGTGCAGGGTTCCCGGAACACCAAACGGGCGCCCGGTACACCGTGCCACGTGCCTACCGCAACACAGCCCACCCCTACGGTCAGCGCTGCGTGCGGCCCCCAGCATACTACAAACACCAGAAACTACTTGCAACTCCTGGACAGAGAACGTGAGGGGTCGGTAAGTCGAGCGGGGTCATATTTCAGGGCCCAATGTATGGTAGTAGCTGTTTCATGGATCACAAACACAGAACTCAGTTCCTGAGGACGGCTTCAATGAGACAACCCACCATGTACTCCTACATGGCCTCTCACCAATACCTTTACCAAATCGTGTTCACACACTTAGCTCACACACAGTAGGGCATGTTCATCACCATTCTAATTCATTCCCGATGAATCAGACCCGACTCAACTCTAAGCAGTAGCAGGCATGACAAACAAGCATGAATGAGTAGGCACATCAGGGCTCAAACAACTCCTACTCATGCTAGTGGGTTTCATCTATTTACTGTGGAATGACAGGTCATGCAAAGGATAAAGGGGTTCAGCTACCGCAGCAAGTAACACATGAATCGCTGTTGTCCTAATGCAATAAAAGAGAGCAGGAGCGAGAGAGTGGGACTTATCGGAATGAACAAGGGGGTTTTGCTTGCCTGGCACTTCTGAAGATAATATAGTTCTTCATCAGTGTCATCGATCTCATCGTCGGCACATCGTCTATCGAGAGGGTACAATTACCAGCAACAGAGAAGGAAACACAATCAATGCAATGCGACAATATGATGCATGATCATGACATGGAAATATGCTGTGATTTGAGCTAATGCAGCTATCAAGAGAAGGGTTTGAGTTGATTTGAACCAGAGGTTCAAATTCAAAATCAAACTATGAATTTATAAGGTGTATTATCATGTTTTCATCTAAACAGCAAGGTTAAGTTGCTTAGTCATGCATGAGAATGGTACAAATGGATAGATTGGATTATTCTGATCATTTTTTATATATAACTTATTTCATTCTGAGCTATAGATTATTTTCTATGATTTTTTTGAAGTTTGCAGCATTTTCTGGAATTTCCTGATTAAAATTAAATCTAGAAAATGAATAACTGCGTCAGCCTACGTCACTGTGACGTCAGCAGAGTCAACGGGGCACGGTCCAGGTCAAACTGACCGGTGGGACCCGCACGTCAGTGGCTGGGTTAATTAACAGAGACTGTTAGTGCTAATTTAATCCTAACTAAAAGTGTCAGTGGGGCATGGCCCACATGTCAGTGACTCCGGGGGTTAAATAGGTTAATTAATCACTAATTAAGCTAATAACAATTTAAACAGGGGCCTGGGCCCACATGTCAGGGAAGGTCAAACCGTGGTCAACCCTGGTCAACTCATCGGAGTTGACCCACGGCTCGTCGCCGGCGAGGCCAGGGACGGCGGAGGCGCTCGGGTTTCATCCTCCGGCGACCATTCGAGCGACGGGGACCACGGGCGAGGAGCTGGGCCTCGTCCGCGTCATCTGGAGTAAGTGGGAGAGGCGGGGGCGGCCGGAGCTCGCCGGAGCGGAGCTCGGGGCGGCGGCCGGAGCTCGGGCAGGTGCGGGGACGCGGCTACGGTGCCCAAGCGAGCGAGCTAGCATGCTGAAGATGCAGCACGCGATGCCCTGAGCGTAACGTACGCACGCCCGGGACCAATTGGTCACCGGAGCCACGCCGACGTTGAGCTCAGGCGGCGGTGAGTATCGGCCTTGACGGAACCGCGGCTAGAGGTCGGGGAAGACGCGGAAAAGAGAGGGAGAATGCGTCGGAGCTCACTGGGAGGTCGTTGAGGAGCTCAGCGTGCTTGGGGGCGGCTCGGAGGCGACGAAATCACGGCGGCGATCTCGGGTGCCCGAGGAGGGGAACGGCGGCGGTGGCGGCACTGCAGGGCTTCTGGCGCCGCGTGACTCGGTGGAGAGGACAAATATGGCGAGGCGGAGACGCCTGGGACGGAGAGGGAGCGAGGGAGTGGCTGTGGCCACGGCGGTGCATGGCGGCGCTCTCTCACGCGTTCGGGTCCGGGTGGGAGAGAGAGCAGAGGAGAGGGAAGGCACGGGAGAGAGGGGAGCGGTCGAGGGGGTCGGGCAGAAGTGCGTGGCGCCCTCGGGTGAGTCCAGCGGCGAGCAGGTAAGCAGGAGGTGGCCGGCGCGTGCCCACGCGCGGCGACCACACGCCCTCCTGCCTACTGGCAGGAGGTTGAAGACGGTGGGGGCGCCTGCTGGGCTGGGCCAACAGTGCTGGGCCGCAGCTGGGCCGCCAGGTGGGTTAGGTAGGTGGCCTAGTGGCCTTCTCTCCCTCCCTTTATTATTTGTTTTAGTTTTTCTAATTTCTGCTACTGTTTTGCAAATAAAATACTAACCAAAACACTTTGGTTAATTCTGTAATTTTTTTGTGAGGAGTATTTGAATTATTTTCAAACCACACAACAAATTTCAGAATATTTGGAGCAACCAATATTTAATGGTAAATTTTAAACTCCAACTCAATTACCATAATGATTTAATTCAATGGCCAAAATGTCCTTGAAAAATATGCATCATCTCTGGTAGAGGCTTTCACCTTTTTCCATAAATCATGAACATTTTAGAAGGATATTTTGAGGTCATTGAAAATATTTTGGTTGAACCTATTTGATTTGCATTTGTGCTAGGGTTTAGATCAATCCCCATTTCAAGTTTAAAAGCAAATTAAACATGATGCAACACATGACTAGCTAACCCAGAGCATACCAGAACTAGGGATGTGACACATTATTCTCGGATTTAAATGAGTAGCCATCTCGAATTAAACGAGATCCAGACACAATGTTCATGCTCAAACTTGGCACTAAATAACAATTATTGAGGTTTAAAACTAATCCCGTAGGTAAATGTAGAGGTAGCGTGCCGACGGCGATCACATCGACCTTGGAACCATTCCCGACGCGCATCGTCACCTCGTCCTTTGCCAGTCTCCGTTTATTCCGCAGCTCCTGTTTTGAGTTACAAATGTGAGCAACTGCACCGGTATCAAATACCCAAGAGCTACTACGAGTACTGGTAAGGTACACATCAATTACATGTATATCACATATACATTTTGTTTTGCCGGCCTTCTTGTCCGCTAAGTATTTGGGGCAGTTCCGCTTCCAGTGACCACTTCCCTTGCAATAAAAGCACTCAGTCTCGTACTTGGGTCCATTCTTTGGCTTCTTCCCGGCAACTTGCTTACCGGGCGCGGCAACTTCCTTGCCGTCCTTCTTGAAGTTCTTTTTACCCTTGCCCTTCTTGAACTTAGTGGTTTTATTCACCATCAACACTTGATGTTCCTTCTTGATTTCTACCTCTGCTGATTTCAGCATAGCATATACCTCAGGAATGGTATTTACCATCCCCTGCATGTTGTAGTTCATCACAAAGCTCTTGTAGCTAGGTGGAAGCGACTGGAGGATTCTGTCAATGACCGCTTCATCCGGGAGATTAACTTCCAGTTGAGTCAAGCGGTTGTGCAACCCAGACATCTTGAGTATGTGTTCACTGACAGAGCTATTTTCCTCCATCTTACAGCTAAAGAATTTGTCGGAGACTTCATATCTCTCGACCCGGGCATGAGCTTGGAAAACCATTTTCAGCTCTTCGAACATCTCATATGCTCCATGTCTCTCAAAACGCTTTTGGAGCCCCGGCTCTAAGCTGTAAAGCATGCCGCACTGAACGAGGGAGTAATCATCGGAACGTGACTGCCAAGCGTTCATAACGTCTTGTTCAGCAGGGAGAACATGTGCGTCACCCAGCGGTGCTCGTAGGACATAATCTTTCTTGGCAGCTATGAGGATGATCCTCAGGTTCCGGACCCAGTCCGTATAGTTGCTGCCATCGTCTTTCAGCTTGGTTTTCTCTAGGAACGCGTTGAAGTTGAGGACTACGTTGGCCATTTGATCTACAAGACATATTGTAAATATTTAGACTAAGTTCATGATAATAAAGTTCATTTAATCAAATTATTTAATGAACTCCCACTTAGATAGACATCCCTCTTCTAGTCATCTAAGTATTACATGATCCGAGTCAACTAGGCCGTGTCCGATCATCACGTGAGACGGACTAGTCAACATCGGTGAACATCTTCATGTTGATCGTATCTTCTATACGACTCATGCTCGACCTTTCGGTCTTCCGTGTTCCGAGGCCATGTCTGTACATGCTAGGCTCGTCAAGTCAACCTAAGTGTTTGCATGTGTAAATCTGTCTTACACCCGTTGTATGTGAACGTTAGAATCTATCACACCCGATCATCACGTGGTGCTTCGAAACAACGAACTGTCTCAACGGTGCACAGTTAGGGGGAACACTTCTTGAAATTATTATGAGGGATCATCTTATTTACTACCGTCGTTCTAAGTAAACAAGATGCAAAACATGATAAACATCACATGCAATCAAATAATAAACGTGACATGATATGGCCAATATCACATAGCTCCTTTGATCTCCATCTTGGGGCTCCATGATCATCTTGTCACCGGCTTGACACCATGATCTCCATCATCATGTCTCCATGAAGTTGCTCGCCAACTATTACTTCTACTACTATGGCTAACGCGTTTAGCAATAAAGTAAAGTAATTTACATGGCGTTTCTCAATGACACGCAGGTCATACAAAAAATAAAGACAACTCCTATGGCTCCTGCCGGTCGTCATACTCATTGACATGCAAGTCGTGATTCCTATTACAATAGCATGAACATCTCATACATCACATATAGATCATTCATCATTCATCACAACTTTGGCCATATCATATCACAAAGCACTTGCTGCAAAAACAAGTTAGACGTCCTCTAATTGTTGTTGCAAGTTTTACGTGGCTGAATTAGGGTTCTAGCAAGAACGTTTTCTTACCTACGTAAAAGTCACAACGTGATTTGTCAACTTCTATTTACCCTTCATAAGGACCCTTTTCATCGAATCCGCTCCAACTAAAGTGGGAGAGATAGACACCCGCCAGCCACCTTATGCAACTAGTGCATGTTAGTCGGTGGAACCGGTCTCACGTAAGAGTACGTGTAAGGTTGGTCCGGGCCGCTTCATCCCACAATACCACTGAAGCAAGATAAGACTAGTAGCGGCAAGAAAGTTGACAACATCTACGCCCACAACAAATTGTGTTCTACTCGTGCAATAGAGAACTACGCATAGACCTAGCTCATGATGCCACTGTTGGGGAACGTTGCAGAAAATTAAAATTTTTCCTACGGTTTCACCAAGATCCATCTATGAGTTCATCTAGCAACGAGTCATGGGAGAGAGATTGCATCTACATACCACTTTGTAGATCGCGAGCGGAAGCGTTCAACGAACGGGGATGAGGTAGTCGTACACGACGTGATCCAAATCACCGGAGATCCTAGCACCGAAAGTACGGCACCTCCGCGTTCAACACACGTACGGTCAGCGTAACGTCTCCTTCTTCTTGATCCAGCAAGGCAAAGGAGAGGTTGGGGAAGATGGCTCCAGCAGCAACACGACGGCGTGGTGATGGTGGAACTACAGTTCTCCGGCAGGGCTTCGCCGTGCTCAACGGAGGAGGAGGAGGTGTTGGAGAGGGAGAGGGAGGCGCCAGGGCAAGGGGTGCGCAGCCCTCCCCTCACCCCTCTATTTATAGGGGAAGGGGCAAGGGGGGCCGGCCCCTCTAGATGGGATCTAGAGGGGGGCGGTGGCCAGGGAGGGGGGACTTGCCCCCCAAGCAAGGGGGGCGCCCCCTTTAGGGTTCCCCCCAACCCTAGGCGCATGGGTCCTTGGGGGGGGGGAAAGGCGCACCAGCCCACTCTGGGCTGGTTCCCTTCCTCATACAGCCCATGAGGCCCTCCGGGAGAGGTGGCCCCTCCCGGTGGACCCCCAGAACCCCTCCGGTGGCCCCGATACAATACCGATATGCCCTCGAAACTTCCCGGTGTCCGTATGACAACTTCCCATATATAAATCTTTACCTCCGGACCATTCCGAAACTCCTCGTGACGTCTGGGATCTCATCCGGGACTCCGAACAACATTCGGGTTACTGCATATACATATCTTCACAACCCTAGCGTCACCGAACCTTAAGTGTGTAGACCCTACGGGTTCGGGAGACATGCAGACATGACCGAGACGGCTCTCGGGCAATAACCAACAGCGGGATCTGGATACCCATGTTGGCTCCCACATGCTCCACGATGATCTCATCGGATGAACCACGATGTCGAGGATTCAATTAATCCCGTATACGATTCCCTTTGTCAATCGGTATTTTACTTGCCCGAGATTCGATCGTCGGTATCCCAATACCTCGTTCAATCTCGTTACCGGCAAGTCACTTTTCTCGTACCGTAATGCATGATCCCGTGATCAAACACTTTGATCACATGGAGCTCATTATGATGATGCATTACCGAGAGGGCCCGGTGACACCTCTCCGTCAAGCGAAGTGACAAATCCCAGTCTCGATCCGTGTCAACCCAACAGACACTTTCGGAGATACCCGTAGTATACCTTTATAGTCACCCAGTTACGTTGTGACGTTTGGCACACCCAAAGCACTCCTACGGTATCCGGGAGTTACACGATCTCATGGTCCAAGGAAAGGATACTTGACATTGGAAAACTCTAGCAAACGAACTATGCGATCTTATGCTATGTTTAGGATTGGGTCTTGTCCATCACATCATTCTCCTAATGATGTGATCTCGTTATCATTGACATCTGATGCCCATAGTCAGGAAACCATGACTATCTGTTGATCAACGAGCTAGTCAACTAGAGGCTTACTAGGGACACGTTGTTGTCTGTTATTCACACATGTATTACGATTTCCGGATAACACAATTATAGCACGAATAAAGACAATTATCATGAATAAGAAAATATAATAATAATGCTTTTATTATTGCCTCTAGGGCATATTTCCAACAATTTCTCAGTCATGAAGATATGCAAGAGGCAAAGAAATCTATGAAAGAAAAAAGTATTAAAGCTGAAGATGTTAAGAATTTACCTCCTATTGAAGAAATACATGGTCTTAATTTACCGCCTGTTGAAGAAACATATGATCTTGATCCATTACCTATTGAAGAACCTCCTGATCTTGATAACCCGACACAGGTAGTAAAGGTAAATTCTCTCTATAGATTTGATGAAGGTGATATTCCTCATTATAAGTCTGCTAGACAATGCTTTGATGAGTTTGATAATTTTATTGTCAAACAAGAAAATTTCAATGCTTATTTTGGTAGACAATTAAAACAAAATGCTTATATGATTAAACACTTGGGTGATTATATGGCTAATATCAGAGGTGAACTTAAACTTGTTAGCAAACATGCTTCTATGGTTACCACTCAAGTAGAACAAGTACTTAAAGCTCAAAAAGAACTGCTCGATGAGATGAATAGTAAGAAAAATTATTATGCTGTTAGAGTGGCTACTAGAACTGGTAGAATGACTCAGGAACCTTTGTATCATGAAGGCCACCCTAAAAGAATTGAGCAAGATTCTCAGAGAAATAATATTGATGCACCTAGTTCTTCTAAAAGGAAGAAAAAGAAAAATGATAGGACTTTGCAAACTTCTAGTGAACCTATTGCTGAACCACCTGAGAATCCTAATGATATATCTATGTCTGATGCTGAAACACAATCTGGTAATGAACATGAACCTAGTGAAATTGTTAATGATGTTGTTCATGATGATGCTCAACCTAGTAATGATAATGATGTAGAAGTTGAACTTGCTGTTGATCTTGATAAGCCACAATCAAAGAATCAACGTTATGATAAGAGAGACTTTGTTGCTAGGAAACATGGTAAAGAAAGAAAACCATGGGTTCAGAAACCCATGGCTTTTCCTCCCAAACCATCCAAGAAAAAGGATGATGAGTATTTTGAGCGCTTTGCTGAAATGATTAGACCTATCTTTTTGCGTATGCGATTAACTGATATGCTCAAAATGAATCCTTATGCTAAGTATATGAAAGATATTGTTACAAATAAAATAAAGATACCGGAAGCTGAAATTTCCACCATGCTTGCTAATTATACTTTTAAGGGTGGAATACCAAAGAAACTTGGAGATCCAGGAGTACCTACTATACCATGCTCCATTAAAAGAAACTATGTTAAAGCTGCTTTATGTGATCTTGGAGCCGGTGTTAGTGTTATGCCTCTCTCTTTATATCGTAGACTTGATTTGAATAAGTTGACACCTACTAAAATATCTTTGCAAATGGCTGATAAATCAACTGCCATACCTGTCGGTATTTGTGAGGATGTGCCTGTTGTGGTTACAAACGTTACTATTTTAATACACTTTGTAATTCTTGATATTCCTGAGGACGATAGTATGTCTATTATTCTTGGAAGACCTTTTCTGAATACTGCAGGGGCTGTTATTGATTGCAACAAAGGCAACGTCACTTTTCATGTTAATGGTAATGAGCATACGGTACACTTTCCGAGGAAACAACCTCAAGTTCATAGTATCAACTCTATTGGAAAAATTCCATCGATTATATTTGGAGGTTTTGAATTTCCTCTTCCTACTGTCAAGAGGAAATATGATATACTTATTATTGGGGATGTGCATATCCCCGTTGAGGTAACATAGTGTTATTCAAAATTTCTCCGGTTTCATGTTATTCGGAATGGGTTTGTTAACAAGACCTTATCAACCTTGTTAGTGGATTCCTTTTGATGAGCATGATATGGATGAAACTAGAAGCACGACCTTATGTACCCTTTTTATACTTTCTGTAATTTAGTTGAAATAAAGTAAAAATAGTATTTTTCTGTTTGTTTCCTGACCTATTCGTGCAATATAAAAATACCCCGAAAATAAAAGTCCTCCAAATGCCATGCCAATTTAATATGATTTTTTCGGGAATATTTGAGGATTTATGGTACTGAAATCACCGCGGGGGGAGCTGCCACCTGGTCACGAGGGTGGAGGGCGTGCCCTACCCCCTGGGCGCGCTCCCTGCCTCGTGGGCCCACGGTGGCCCTCCTCCACTTATTCCTGCACCCATCCTCTTCTTCTTCCTCCCACAAACACGAATAACCAGCTCAAGCACGAGTTTTGGCTCACTTTGCTGTGATTTTTGATCTCCTTGCTCAAAGCACCTCTCGCAAAACTGCTTGGGGAGACTCCTCCATTGGTCCAATTAGTTTTTGTTCTAGTGCTTTATTCATTTCAAATTTGTGCTGCATAGGTGACCATGTTCTTGATCTTGCATGTCAAATTTATATGGTTCCAAGTAGTTCTAATGCTTGATATAGGCTCTAGGAACTTGTAGGAGTAGTTGCTATCAATTTTGTTGAGCTTTGTTCACTTTTGTTTGAAGTTACTAAAAAATTCAGATTGTTTCAGAAAATAATGAAGAGACTTTTGAGGGGCTCATCTAGCCGAAGCTCGAAGGAAAAACAAAATGAAGAAGCATAGAGGCCGAAATATAATTTGCCTCGTACCGCGGAGGCCCGGCCGTGTGAATGGCCTTCCGATGGCTTCTTGAGACAAACCGAGATTTATGGGGATTTCTATTCATTGATTGAGAATGCTGGCCTCACCGTCTTCCTCCGCGACCAACGTCATCAGTATCTCTTACTCACAAATACTTTTGTGCAAAACTTCTAATTTTTCCCTAAGGAATCACCTCCTTTAGTAGAGTTTCATTTATATGACATTAAAAAGATGCCATTAGCTGAATTTTGCAAGGTTTGCAACATACCCCCTGAGGGCACCTTAGAGGAACCACACTGTAAAGATGTGGAAGCATTTATTAACACCATTACCGTGGGAGAAACCAGAAAGGTTTCTGATGCAAGAATCACTGGCATACATTTCCCTGTTTTACGCTACTTTGCCATATTTGCTAGTCGTTGCTTGATTGGTCGTGGAAACTGTGGAAACCTTGGTGTTCCTGATATTATTATTTTGTTCCATGGTTTATACCGCGATAACACTGTTAGTATGGGCGGAATTATTGCTAGACGGTTAAGTTTGAACCGTACTAAGGGTCCCATCTTTGGAGGCATTTATGCTTCACGCCTCGCTACACATTTTAACATACCTATTAGGCTTCATGAGAAAGAAGAAAAATTGCTGCCTAGTGCTTATTTAGATTATAAGAGTATGCTAGCACATGATTTTATTGTTAAGGGCAGGGAAGGAGAGATCAAATATAAACTATTCTTTCATAAACATCATCCTGAAACGATTACCTTGCCTGCTCCTTCCTTGTTTAATTTTGAAGGACCTTATCTCGTTACGTGGGCTGCCGTCCAAGCCTACCGGAATCCTGCACCAGCCCCGGAACCGGAACCACAAGATGAGCCTCCATGACAGTCTGTTTATTCTTGGGATCCGGAGATGGTTGTCAGCCAATGGCATTTAGAGTCTTCTTCATCACAGTATGACCCCAGCTATTCTTCATCGTAGTACGACCCCAGCTACACCTACGGGTATCAGCCAGGCTATCCCTGGCCATAAACCAACTTAGGCCAAAAGCCTAAGCTTGGGGGAGTACGTATTTCTCACCGACATTACATTTATGTTCACACACACTCATTGCTAGATGTTGGTGCTCATACTCTTTCACTGTAATATCCATGCTAGTTTATTTTCTTTTTCCTGCTTTCTTCTTGTGTGTTTGATAAACTTTAGGAAAAACCAAAAAAATTAGTAGTAGTTTACCTTTCTTGCTGTAGTAATAATTAAAAAGAAAACCCAAAAATATTTCCCGTTCTTCTTTTGCTTGTTGGGAGCTTTCCCGTGTAAATAGTTTTATTTCTTTTCTTTTCTTTGGGGTTCAATAGGAGAAGACCATGATTAAATTGTTGAAGTGGCTCTTATATGCATTATTGTTGATTTAACCAAGAGCCCATATTGCCTTGTCTTCTCCTGTTTATTGAATGCTCGCAGATTCCAGCTTAGTCCAATGCACGTGAGCTCTTATTATTATTCACATCATTCGGTCGTGCAAGTGAAAGGCAATTATGATGATATATGATGGACTGACTGAGTTAAAAAAGGCTGGTATGAACTCAACCTCTCTTGTTTTTGTAAATATGATGAGTTCATCGTTCTTGATTCAGCTTATTATGAATAAACATGTTTGCAACGACAATTAGAGATCATAGTTGCTTATGCCATGCTTGATTAGCTATGAGTTATAATGGTTTACCTTGTGTGCCAACATGCTATTAAAATGGTTGTGATGTGGTATAGTGGGGTGGTATCCTCCTTTGAATGATTTAAGTGACTTGACTTGGCACATGTTCACGCATGTAGTTGAAACAAAATCAACATAGCCTTCACGATATTTATGTTCATGGTGGATTATATCCTACTCATGCTTGCATCCAATGTTTATTAATTTTAATGCATGTACATGGCTGTTGTCGCTCTCTAGTTGGTCGCTTCCCAGTATTTTGCTAGCCTTCACCTGTACTAAGCGGGAATACTGCTTGTGCATCCAATCCCTTAAACCCCAAAGTTATTCCAGATGAGTCCACCATACCTTCCTATATGCGGTATCTACCTGGCGTTCCAAGTAAATTTGTATGTGCCAAACTCTAAATCTTCAAATAAACATTCTGTTTTGTATGCTCGAATAGCTCATGTATCAACTAGGGCTGCCCTTATCTTCCATGTTAGGCGGGTTATTCTCAAGAGGAGTGGACTCCACTCCTCACTCACGAGAAAATGGCTGGTCACCGGGATGCCCAGTCCCATGCTTTATGCAAACTAAATCAAAATTAATTGCAAACAAAACTCCCCCTGGGACCTGATGTTAGTTGGAGGCACTCATTGTTTTGAGCAAGCCATGGATTGATGCTTGTTGGTGGAGGGGGAGTATAAACTTTACCATTCTGTTTGGGAACCGCCTATAATGTGTGTGGCATGGAAGATATCACCATCTCTTAGTTGTTATATTGACAATGAAAGTATACCGCTCAAAATATTATTTATCTCTATTTCAAAATCGAGCTCTGGCACCTCTACAAATCCCTGCTTCCCTCTGTGAAGGGCCTATCTATTTACTTTTATGTTGAGTCATCACCCTCTTATTAAAAGCACTAGCTGGAGAGCACAACTGTCATTTGCATTCATTACTGTTAATTTATATTGGGTGTGACTATGATTGGATCGCTTTTACCATGAATTACAATGTCTAGTCAGTCTTTGATCTTTAAAGGTGCTCTGCATTTATGTTTTGCGGTCTCAGAAAGGGCTAGTGAGAAACCATCTTGTTATATCATATTATGATTGTTTTGAGGAAGTGTTGTCATCCGAGATTTATTATTATCGCTCGCTAGTTGATTTTGCTATTGATATGAGTAATCATGAGACCTTAGAATTATTGCAAATGTGGTTAGTTATGATCTTTGCTAAAAACTTGAATACTGGCTTGATATATTTACAACAATAAGAGCAAACAGAGTTTGTAAAAGTTTTTCTTTATCACTTTCAGTTTGTCAACTGAATTGCTTGAGGAAAAGCAATGGTTTAAGCTTGGGGGAGTTGATACATCTCCGTCGTATCTACTTTTCCAAACAGTTTTGCCCTTGTTCTGGACTCTAACTTGCATGATTTGAATGGAACTAACCCGGACTGACGCTGTTTTCAGCAGAATTGCCATGATGTTGTTTTATGTGCAGAAAACAAAAGTTCTCGGAATGACCTGAAACTCCACGGAATGTCAAGTTAAAAATAATAAAAAATCCTTGCCAAAGATGAAGACCAGGGGGCCCACACCCTGTCCACGAGGGTGGGGGCGCCCCCCCTAGGGCGCGCCCCCTACCTCATGGGCCCCCTAGAGCTCCTCCGACGCCAACTCCAACTCTATATATTTGCTTTCAGGGAGAAAAAAATAAAGGAGAAGAAATCATCACGTTTTACGATACGGAGCCGCCGCCAAGCCCTAAAACCTCTCGGGAGGGCTGATCTGGAGTCCGTTCGGGGCTCCGGAGAGGGGGATTCGTCGCCGTCGTCATCATCAACCATCCTCCATCACCAATTTCATGATGCTCACCGCCGTGCGTGAGTAATTCCATCGTAGGCTTGCTGGACGGTGATGGGTTGGATGAGATCTATCATGTAATCGAGTTAGTTTTGTTAGGGTTTGATCCCTAGTATCCACTATGTTCTGAGATTGATGTTGCTATGACTTTGCTATGCTTAATGCTTGTCACTAGGGCCCGAGTGCCATGATTTGAGATCTGAACCTATTATGTTTTCATGAATATATGTGAGTTCTTGATCCTATCTTGCAAGTCTATAGTCACCTACTATGTGTTATGATCCGGCAACCCCGAAGTGACAATAATCGGGATCACTCCCGGTGATGACCATAGTTTGAGGAGTTCATGTATTCACTATGTGCTAATGCTTTTTTCCGGTTCTCTTTTAAAAGGAGGCCTTAATATCCCTTAGTTTCCATTAGGACCCCGCTGCCACGGGAGGGTAGGACAAAAGATGTCATGCAAGTTCTTTTTCATAAGCACGTATGACTATATTCGGAATACATGCCTACATTACATTGATGAATTGGAGCTAGTTCTGTGTCACCCTATGTTATGACTGTTACATGATGAACCACATCCGGCATAATTATCCATCACCAATTCAATGCCTACGAGCTTTCCGTATACTGGTTTATGCTTATTTACTTTTCCGTTGCTATTGTTACAATCACTACAAAACACCAAAAATATTACTTTTGCTTTCTTTACTTTTGTTATCGTTACCACCACTATCATATTACTTTGCTACTAAACACTTTGCTGCAGATACTAAGTTTCCAGGTGTGGCTGAATTGACAACTCAGTTGCTAATACTTGAGAATATTCTTTGGCTCCCCTTGTGTTGAATCAATAAATTTGTGTTGAATACTCTACCCTCGAAAGCTGTTGCGATCCCCTATACTTGTGGGTTATCACCACACGCCTCCCGATCAACAGTACCCCCGTTTCGATCGTAGGAGGTTCGTTTCCTCCGTTTTGCGGTACGCCAGACCCCTCCCGATGAACATGATCCTGTTTCAAACGTGGCCGGTCGAACACAAGGCTGTTTCCTCCGTTCCGCGGTACGCCAGGCCTCATTTCCATCGGCTGTTCCGTCCAAGCCAGGTGGCTCCCACGCGTTCCGTTGCCTCCCGACGAACACGACGCATTCCGTTGCGTCCCCATGAACACGAAGACGACACAGTTTCTCCGTTCCGACCCAGCCATGTACACGAGCCCTTGCCGTACGTACGCGCGAGTAGGCGTTCAAGACCCCGCCCGTATGTACGTACGTGGCCATATTTACTTTCTTGCACCCTGGCCGTTGTACGTACGTGTACATGCTACGTGCGCGGCTCTACATCGACCAGTATGTACGCACACGTTCGTGTCCAGAATGACAACGCGACGTACGCTTCGACCATGTGGATCCCGACTGTCAGGCACTTCCTTGCGTGCGAAGATGTAGCTGGTGGGTCCCAGGAGTCAGGGGCGGATCATTTTTTTGCCCGGACGCACTTCCTTGCATGCGAAGATGTAGCTGGTGGGTCCCAGCAATTAGGGGGAAACATTTTTTTCGTGAAATACGGTGGCCCGTATAGTGGGTCCCCGCTGTTAGGTGGAGGAATAATTATTTTGCGCGTAATAAGGAGGCACTTCCTTGCTGCGGCCGTGGACCCAGTTGTCAGCCTCTCCACGTACAGTCCACGTCCATTGAAAGCCGTTCCTTGACCACATTGACCACGCCGCTCCGAGAGCACCAGGGCGGTGGACGACGGCGAGGCCTAGGAAGGGGACGACGCAGAGCCGGGGAAGACGCGACAGTGGAAGCCCGCGCCGGGAGGAGTACGAGGGTTCACTGATTCCGCTGCGGTGTGAGGCTGCCGTCGCCGCAGAATAACAGGGGTGTGGGTGAGTGGAGGGATGACCTGGCCAGCGATGGGAGTAGTAGGGGGCGGTGGGGCCTCCGCGGCAGCACAGCCGGCCATGGGAGGCAGGAGCACGAAGCACGACTGGCGCTGGTTTGGGCAGCTGGAGCAAGAAGACCAGAGGTTGAAGAAGCACTACGGCCGTTGGATGGACATCGTACGGTCTCTGGAGCTAGAATTGTGCGTATTGACTAAGTTGACAAAGCCCTCCGTCCCCGTCAACTTTGTAGTCCCACAAGTCAGCCTGCCACTATACTGGGTCCCAGCTAACAGGGGGAGTATTCATTTTTTGTGCGTAATAAGGAGGCACTTCCTTGCGTGCGAAGATATAGCTGGTGG
Source organism: Aegilops umbellulata (assembly GCA_032464435.1). Lineage (NCBI taxonomy): Eukaryota > Viridiplantae > Streptophyta > Magnoliopsida > Poales > Poaceae > Aegilops > Aegilops umbellulata. The sequence continues at coordinate 134,136,760 of CP136058.1, read as the reverse complement.
GTCCGAGCTGTCAGCGGCGGTAACGTTTTTTTCGCGAAATATAGTGGCCCGTCCGGTGGGTCCCCATTGTCAAGTGGAGGAATAATTATTTTGTGCGTAATAAGGAGGCACTTCCTTGCTGCGGTCGTGGACCCAGCTGTCAGCCTCTCCACGTACAGTCCATGTCCGATGAAAGCCGTTCCTTGACCATGTTGACCACGTCACGCCGAGAGCACCAGGGCGGTGGACGACGGCGAGGCCTAGGAAGGGGACGATGCGGAGCTGGGGAAGATGCGGCAGTGGAAGCCCGCGCTGAGAGGAGTACGAGGGTTCACTGGTTTGGCTGCGGTTTGAGGCTACAGTCGCCATGGAATAACAGGGGGTGTGGGTGAGTAGAGGGATGGCCTGGCCAGCGGTGGGAGTAGTAGGGGGCGGTGAGGCCTCCGCGGCATTCCAGCCGGCCACGGGAGGCAGGTGCACGCGGCACGACCGGCGCTGCTTTGGGCGGCTGGAGCAAGAAGACTAGAGGTTGAAGAAGCACTACAGCCGTTGGATGGACATCGTACGGTTAGTGCAGCTAGAATCGTTTATATTGACTAAGTTGACAAAGCCCTTGGTACGCGTCAACTTAGTAGGTCCACAGGTCAGCCTCTGAAACGGTGCGCCCCAGATGTCAGGGGGAGGAATCATTTTTTGGGTGGCTGAAGCGAGAATATCCGAGATTGAAGAAGAAGCACGACATCCATTGGATGGACATCCAATGGCCACGGCTGCCAGAACCGTGTGTTGTTGACAAAGCCTTGCATACGCGTCAACTTAGTTTTTTTAGGGGACACGTCAACTTAGAAGAAGACCCACAAGTGTGTGGCGGAGAACATATAGCTCATTTGCGATTTGTAAGAATGTACAACCCATTTTTTAATTATAATGGAATTTACTACAACCCATTTACAGTTTGTTAAAAGTACAGCCCATTTTCTATCTAGGAGAACGATTAATAATTTCAACCAACCACTCAAAACATAATTCAAAAAAATCCCACATTTTTATGAGATCCGAAATATTTTTATCCGAAATTTTGTAGTCAGATTAAATATAATTTCAAAATAAAGTTGTATTACGTTAAAATCCAATGTAATATTGCGCGCGCAACAAGTAATGAAATCAAAATTTTCAAATTCCAAAAATAATATATATTTAAACTAATTACGCGTTTGGTGCATTTTTTATAGTTACTGCCCAGTTATTATAATTACATCCAATTTATTATTTCTTAAAGTCCATTTTCTTGTTAAGCCTAATGCATACCTCCTAGGATAGTTTGCAGCCCAGCGGGGCAGAGAATAACAAGTTGACCCGGATATTGTGTACAACTATCGGGCCAGTTGTATTGTTGATGTTGAAAAAAGGGATGTGTAGTACAGTACGACCTAACATGGCTACTCAACCCTCATTCAGCGACGCCGGAAAGGCCAAAACAAGGCTTCTGTACAACCTTTTGAAGTCAATGAGCTCAATTAATAACTTAAGAAAAAAGTTAGATTGCAGTGAAACCTAATTAAAAGTTGTCACGAGCAAAGAAATAATTCAAAGGGTCCCACTTGTGCATGTGTTTGTGTGTGTGTGTGTGAGAGAGAGAGAGCGACCCATAGGTCGATGCTCGTAAATACATCTTTCAGCCATATGCATTGCTGATGCTCAGTAAAAACTTATATAGTTGACACAATCATATAGAACATCATAGCACACTGAACTTGCATACAATAATTTCACGCAGGCGTCACAATCAGGATGGAAGCAGTGGATCGCTACGGGTAGTGCTATGTGGAAACCAATGAACTCGTACATAATGGTTCATCGTCTTTATCAATGACAGGGAAATATCTTGAATGCTGTGCAAAGAAAACAGACAGACAACACAATAAGTTCTGCTAGCACATTAAGTTGACATACAACACTTTCTAAAAAAAGTTCAGGTACAAAATTAGAACAGGTCACAATCAAATATACCGGCACATCAGTGCTTCACACCCATAGCTCGGATTTAACTAGTATCTGACAAGATTCAGTTGTTACCTCAAATTAGAGCACATCCAGGCAGCAATCCCTGCCTCTTCTCCCAAAGAAGCAGTGGCCTCCGCCGTGTGATGGAGTAGGCCCTGTGCCATCCATCGTTCAGAGCAACACGGGGAAAGTCTGATGTTGAATCCTGTAATGGATGTCGTCGATGAACCCTGGCACTAGCGGTGGCGTCAGGACTTCGATTGATGGATTGACCACTTCTTCGACATGCACGAACACTCGATACAGGTACATCCCTAACGTGGTCCGCGGCGGCCTTGGTGGCGACGAATAGTACAACCCCGGTTCCTGCACCGGTATCTCAACACCAATCACCTTCAGTACGGTGGACGACTTCTTCATCCATGCCATAACCGTCAGAGCCCAGCTGTCTGGAGGAACAAACATACTTACGAGCTCACCTCCAAGGTCGTTGATAAGCTCATTCATGGACTCACTGTTCCAAGCACGTCGAGGCATGTCGTGGAAGGTAAGCTTTGTTAAAAAGTCAAGCTCAGAGGGCACCGAGCCCCATCCTAGGTGCCACCAATCAAAGCTCACCAGTGCGCCATCGCAGAACAAACGCCGGGAAGATTCAAACACACGACTGCTGTCGAAAGTTGTCCGGAACCTGACGAAGAAATCAGTCGATGTCGGACAGACTTCGACGAGCAAGTCACTTATTTGGATGCCGTGCGCAAAGCCAAGAGCTTTGAGAAGGTCGTCCGGCGAGACGGGAGGCCGGTCGCTGTTGATGGTTACCATCAACACTTTCTAGCAAACTGGTCGTCAAGCACCGCCATGCCACTGTTGAGCGACAGCATGCAGCGACCGAAGGCAGGACAAACCTCAGGATCTCTGGCTCGGAGATCCGCGTTGACCGGCGACATGATAGTGAGCTTGAGTACATGGAGTATAGGAGGGGGATTTGGGGGGAACTAGAGTAGGAATCGAGATTCCAGAGGTGGGGGAGGGGCTGGAGATTGGGGATGAAAAGGTAGCTTGAATTTCGAACACGCGCCAATATGCTCTCAGCGTGCAAGCGCATGAAAACACCGGTGGCGCCCACATGTAGGCCTAAGAGTCCTTATTCTTTCTTTTTTGGAGAGCCTGGCCTTTTTGAGGATCTTTTGAGAGCCCGGCCTGAGAGTCATAATTGACATGTTTGGCATTGCGTTACTACTCAGCCCATATTCAACGACACCTCACTAGCCCAAACAAGTGTACATCATCGAAAAGACACCGAGCTCAAATTATATAACTTGAAAAAAGGAGATACACTCTGAACACTGGAGAATGGTGATGCCCTCATTTAGCCCACCAGTAGTTCGAGACAATAAACATTTCAAAACAACGATATATACAACATTCAAACACTGACTAGTGACTACTACTGACATAAATAGCAAGACATGATAGTTCGTAAGAAGTCTTGCTACACCACCAAAATGCACCCATCTGCAGCGCATAGACTCTCGTGATCCAGACGAGAATGACATTCTAAATAGAGGCAACTATTACATAGTAAGAGTGACATAGATGAGGATGACCAAATGACAAGGAATATGCATAACAAAAGAAAGAACTACCCATCCAGAACAAGCAACAAAGACAACAAAGTCATTCGAAGAGATGATCCAACACCATCATAATTTGCAGCCCCGCTTCAGCGACCAATGATCCGGAGACACCAGTACTCCACCCTTTCGACGCAATTGCCCAATTACCTATCAACCTGAAGGCTTGAACCACACCACTGCCTGTCGTAATTGAGACATCCAAGGATGAAAGTTAATCCGGAAGCCTTTGCCATTCTCACCTTCTTTTGGCTGCAGGCTGTATCATTGACAATCAGGGGAGTTTGCTCCTGAACTCCTAGGGCTCGCCGTGTAGACACAGTTTTCCATAGAAAACAGAGCCTCTCTGCCATCAAGGTCCTTACCAACAGTGATCTCCTGGTTAATCGGATAATTGAGTCCGAGAAACAGAGAGTGTGAACCAAAGCTATTTACCTGCCTCCAACTAAAAAATCCTGAAGGCCCCAACAAGCTGGCATCATGCTCATAGACGTAACAGCCACTGTCCGGATACTCACGTATATCACGGTGCTTGTATGCAGTGGGGTTTTTGCAATATAACTTTTCCGGCTCATGTGTCCAAATGATCATCAGTCTTTGCCGTCGTCTGATCGAGCGAGGAACCAGTTGTGCTTCCCTGTTTTTGGCAAAGGAGGTGTGATTACAAAGGGCAGTAACTGTAGGGACACTGCATCATATCAAAAAGGACATGCATTGTTAATGTAAGGTCAGCATTGTTCAGAGTATGAGTAGGATAATGCAAGAAACATCATTGATATGTCCCTGTTGGAACTAGGAGGAAAATACAGGGAAATGTATACTGGGTTCAAAAATATAGAAGTGCCATGTATGGTTATACTCATGTTATTTCACAATCGATTCTTCACAGGAAACTACCATGTCATGCATGTTATGTAATCATGTTCTGTCCTCACAAACAAATTCTTCAGGGTAACTAATAGACCATGCATTGTTATATACTCGTGTTCTGTGGGCAATTTTTTTGTGAGGATATTATTCTAGCCATTGATTGCTGAAGGGCGAATATAGGTATGTACACATGGTAAGCATTACATGATTTCACTACTTCCAAATATAGAGTTCCCCATATGCACATTTACTTCCCTAATGTATGGTTAGATGAAACCAATAGTGTGGTGCATGTTTCTACATCATGAAAATGAGGAAACTAACATGGCCAGTGATACACACTCATATTTAGTAGTAGTATATAGATTACTGTAAAATAACGAGAATATCCATATATTCCTAACCATTTGATTATTCAGGGGTACACATTGGTTGTAATGACATGATCACAATCGCATGAATTAACTCATTCCAAATATAGCTGATTTACAGCGTCTCTAATACATTGCCATAGTTCTACTCAAATTCTGCTCAAACAGGGATATGCCAATCATCACAAAAAGTTCAAACAGTGTCATGGCGTCATCATTAACATGAGATGGAAACAACTTACACACGCCGTCCCAGCAATACGTGGTGCCATCTGCTTTGTCGATCGCGTAGATGATGCCATTGTGTTCAATAGCATCACAGAAGTGTGTATCAGCTTTGACGATGATCCACTGCAAGCTGAGTTGTCTCCAGCTAAAGAAGGCACCGACGTAAAGATAGGCGAGTCCACGGTCGAACAAGGCAATTATCTTGAAGTCTGCGTAATTCGCATGTCGTGTGGGCACTTGGCAGATTACAATCTTCTGCAAAACAAGGTCCATCCAACTAACGTGGTAATCTAGATGACTAGGACCGCGGTGGTAAAATTCTATATAATCCAACGGAGGAAGGATAATCTCATGGGAGGTCTGGAAGTTCACGAGGACCAACTTTTTACCGTCTTCTTTAAAGGCAACCATCCAGTAGGATTTCATGCCGACTCAGTACATACCTACCAAGAAGTTCCGGGCGATGGTGATCGGATCGAAGTCGAGGGAAATGATGTACGGCGACCCACTACATACCTGCAAAGAAGTTTCGGCTAATGGAGATCGGATTGAAGTCAAGGGGCATTGATAACCCACAAGTATAGGGGATCGCAAAAGTTTTCGAGGGTAGAGTATTCAACCCAAATTTATTGATTCGACACAAGGGGAGCCAAAGAATACTCTCAAGTATTAGCAGTTGAGTTGTCAATTCAACCACACCTGGATAACTTAGTATCTCCAGCAAAGTGTTTAGTAGCAAAGTAATATGGAAGTAACGGTAACGGTAGCAAAAGTAATAATTTTGGGTTTTGTAGTGATTATAACAGTAGAAATGGAAAAGTAAATAAGTAAAGAACAATATGTGAAAAGCTCGTAGGCATTGGATCGGTGATGGAGAATTATGCCGGATGCGGTTCATCATGTAACAATCATAACATAGGGTGACACAGAACTAGCTCCAATTCATCAGTGTAATGTAGGCATGTATTCCGAATATAGTCATACGTGCTTATGGAAAAGAACTTGCATGACATCTTTTGTCCTACCCTCCCATGGCAGCGGGGTCCTAATGGAAACTAAGGGATATTAAGGCCTCCTTTTAATAGAGTACCGGAACAAAGCATTAGCACATAGTGAATACATGAACTCCTCAAACTATGGTCATCACCGGGAGTGGTCCCGATTATTGTCACTTCGGGGTTGCCGGATCATAACACATAGTAGGTGACTATAGACTTGCAAGATAGGATCAAGAACTCACATATATTCATGAAAACATAATAGGTTCAGATCTGAAATCATGGCACTCGGGCCCTAGTGACAAGCATTAAGCATAGCAACGTCATAGCAACATAAATCTCAGAACATAGTGGATACTAGGGATCAAATCCTAACAAAGCTAACTCGATTACATGATAGATCTCATCAAACCCATCACCGCCTAGCAAAGCCTACGATGGAATTACTCACGCACGACGGTGAGCATCATGAAATTGGTGATGGAGGATGGCTGATGATGATGATGGCGATGGATTCCCCTCTCCGGAGCCCCGAACGGACTCCAGATCAGCCCTCCCGAGAGGTTTTAGGGCTTGGCGGTGGCTCCGTATCGTAAAACGCGATGAATCCTTCTCTTTGATTTTTTTCTCCCCAAAAGTGAATATATGGAGTTGGAGTTGAGGTTGGTGGAGCGTCAGGGGGCCCACGAGGTAGGGGGCACGCCCAGGGGGCAGGCGCGCCCCCACCCTCGTGGACAGGGTGTGGGCCCCCTGACGTGGATTTTTCTTCCAGTATTTTTAATATTTTCAAAAAAGATGTTCCGTGGAGTTTCAGGTCATTTCGAGAACTTTTGTTTCTGCACATAAATAACACCATGGAAAGTCTGCTGAAAACAGCGTCAGTCCGGGTTAGTTCCATTCAAATCATGCAAGTTAGAGTCCAAAACAAGGGCAAAAGTGTTTGGAAAAGTAGTACGATGGAGACGTATCAGGCATCATGTACGCCTCCGTATCATGGTGAGCCAATCTCGAAGACCAGATAGCAGCAAGCAGGGTGTCTTGAAAAGCTTTGGCCTCGCTTCGATGATGGCCGTGTGCATGCCGCTCGAGCATGCAACCAGCCGCAGGGTGCTCAACATATCCATACACGAACAACAGAGGTCGAGGACATCACTGGGGATATTGCTCCAATCGCGGCTCATATGGATCCTGCGCGGTTCGCGTTCGGCCATGGTGGAGCTTGGAAGGTGGGGTTTCGGGGGGTTTGATTTACGGGGGAGAAGGCTGTCGGTGCTGGAGCGGCTAGCGAGGGAATAGTGGTACTGGGGGAGGCGAGCGAGGCGAGGGTATGCGGGTGCACCGTGAGATAATGAAGAGTGACCTCAGGATCTCCGGCGAGACGGAGATGGAGATGGAGTGGTGCTAGGGGAGAGGGAGACGAGGTGAGGCATGCTATATAGCGGCGGTGACAGTGACTGCACAGTGCACAAGGTGAGGCTGACTTTGGTAACCCGGACACGCTGCCTGGACTGGTGTCACCTCGGGCGCAGGGTCTTCTCACTTCATTGTGAGGACCGGATGAATAATAGTATTTTGACCATCAAGTGTACCAAATTCTCGTGAATGCGGAAGCGTGAAGAAGGACTTTTCTTGTGCATGCGGAAGAGCGAAGAATGACTTTTCTTTTTTGAGGATAACCGCATATTCCTTAATCATAGTAGGAACATGAGTAGTACTCCCTCAGGTCCTCTTTTGTCTGTGCATAACTTTTTTTAGTATTTCTCTAATTAGTCTGCGTATATACCCTTTTGCATGCGCCCATTTCCCTCCATGCCCTGCATTCACAACATTAATTAGCGTACGCATGATCAGCTGTAGCCAGACTCCAGCCAATAAACTGCAGCATGCAAGTGGGCCATTCTGTGTGCATGGGAGAGAGAAAAGGCAACCGAAGAGCCCATCCAATCCATTGCATGCAGCAGTCAAACCACCGCAGCTCTCCTCATGCATGCGCATAACTTTTCCCATTTACTTCTCCATTGGGAACCGATTTTCCTCGGTTTTTTCACTACTCCTTGATCTTCATTTGCATCCAAACCACATTGCATTCACATTGTTTTAACCTCTTCACATCCTCCTGGAGTAATTCCGAAGCCCCTATAAATAATCATCTTCTTCAGTTAGACTAGCCATCTAATCCTAATTGTCCAAACCATAGCCCTCCAGTCCAGCGGTTCCAAATGGCGAAGGAGATCGAGATGTAGGTTTTTAGCGTCCAACATGTCCTCATCGAAGGCTCGTTGAGCATAGTTTCCATAGTCACCGACCACCCAAGGGTTGTTCGGAAGTGGATCAACAATGTATCCAACTCCCTCCAAAAGGTGGAGATGAATGTCATCGGTCTCGACGCAGAGTACACGGAGCGTGCCACTAGGAAGATCCAACGCGTCGCTGTCCTTCAGTTGTGCCTCAAAGATGATGTTTTGGTGTACCACATCATACACGCGCCCTCCATACCAGGTGTCGGGGATATACCCCGCGGCGTAAACCGGACGGAAGTTAACCCAGTCGAACTTGGCGGTTTATCTGAAGACCCGCCCTGACCTTGGTGGTTTACAAGCAACCCGCTTGGTCGTTATGACTCACTGGTAACCCGGTGGGCGGATCAGACGGATGGCAAGGCCCAAGGCCTAGAAGGCCGGTTCAACTATGGTGGGCTGGTTTAAGAGGAAAGGAATATTTGCCTTACAAGGAGTTAAGGCCAGGACTTGTATCCGGTTTGTATTAGAGATAGACTAGTCCTAATTCTAATAGGACTCCACATGTAAACCGCCCCTTCAACATATATAAGGAGGGGGCAGGGCTCCCCAAAGAGGGACAGACAACAATCAATAATCTCTAGGTCTAGACACAACTAGAGGAGAGCCGGTTTACGGCGACTCCCTCATGAGCATAATGAGATCTAGCCTCAAACAGCATGTAGGGTTTTTACCAGATGATGTTTCCCGGGGCCCGAAGCTGTCTAAATCCTTGTCTTGCGTGTTGATCCGCCCTGCGTCTCTCATCCCACTCAACCCCTATCAAGCTACCACGTAGATGCGTTGGCCTCGCGACTAAGTCCTGACACTAAGGACATCTGCCGTGACAAAACCACGACAGTTGGCGCCCACCGTGGGGCCTGCGCACGGTGGTGTTGAGTTCTTGAAGGGATGTCTCCCGAGGATCGGGAAGTTCGTAATTATCCGGATCAAGAAGAACCGGTTTGGAAGAGTCTGCACTTACAATCCATGAGTTATGCGTTGAAAGGAAATTAGGGCTGCGCTTACACACCCGCCGCCGCGGTTTGCAATACATTGAGACAGAGAAAATCGATCTTCGCTGCTGCGCCAATCCATCAAATTGCCGGGTCACCAATGGCACAAACGCGTTCGTGTAATCATCCGGGCGGTTTATGCATATGGCCGTATACACGTGCATCAAGTCCCGAGGCATATCAGTATATGATGTTTCTGCTACTTTCACAAGCAGGGAGGGAAGATCAAAGGAAAAATACTACTACTTCGAGTAGTAGTTTACGTGATTAAATCTCAAGCTGATTTCATCTGATTAGTAGTACTAATCCTAGTACGGTTCTGTTTCTGTATCCCAACTAAGGACGGAGCCGGCGGCCGGTTGCAATTTGATCTACTAAAAAAAATCATACGTGAGTCAACCGACCACGACCTGGACAGCTGCCATCGTTCCCAATCGCAGCTCCGAGCCGCCCACGGTTCCAGCAATCTCACTTCTGCTGCCGAGTCGCCGACCGCCTCGCCATCCATCTGACCACTGGGCACCCTCAAGCCGCCTGGCCTCGTGGCTGTCTCCGTCGAAACCGGCCGCGCCACCACGCGCCTCTGCGGCCGCCCCTCTTGTCCGCGCCGCCGCGGTTGCCGCTGGAATACACCTCGATAAACCGCCGCAGCTTTTGCTGAGTCATTAAGCCGGCTCTCCGCTTCTCCGCTATCGTTCCGCTTTGAGCCACCGTTTCCAGGCTCCATTACAGGCATACTTCAAGGATTGACCCGCTGTCCCCACTGCGCTGGCCTCTGATAGTTTGCCCTGTCTAACTGTCGGTTCGCGACGCCTGATTCTTTTTGGATGCGTCCCCGCGCGTACGTTGACTGGCCAAAAGGCTCCTGCGATGCTGCGCCTGAAGACATACTGCAAAGAATTGACAAACAAGCATGATGCTGCTCGCCAGTTGCACAACCAATAAAAAACCAGGTGATATCCATCCAATTTTATTTTTAAATATAATTGTCTTTCATCAAAGAACAATTACTCTGGTATGTGGTATTTTTTCGCAGCACCATTATTCATTACAAAGATGTGCCAAAGGGGCATGCGCCAGCATTATTTTTTCACTAGCGCTCGTCTATGCCCTGCTGCTTGACAGGTACATGTGCCAACCGCCACCCCGCTATATCAACATGACGCGGTTGATTTGCCCGTCCACGCGGCTTACCGCGCCTGCAATTGTCTTGCTCGTCCGCACCGGTTTACCACGCTGCCGCCGGTTCACCCGTGATTGATTTCAGCCTCATACAGTTATCATCAACTTCATGGCGGGTTATTTCCGGCCCAAATGAATCAGGTGATATCCATCTAAATCTATTTTTGACATATATTGTTTTTGTAAAAAAAAAGAACAATTACGTTGGTTTTTCATATTTTTATATGTAGGACAATTATTCGCCACAACATTGGTGTTACACCATGCATGTGGAGCATGCACCGGCGTCATTATATGTTGGCTTTTGACCATTCCACACTGCTTAACGGACGCGCGCAAACCGCCGGTGGTCCGGTTTTCATCAACACACGGCCGGTTCTCCATCTGCGCCGGCTTACAACGCCTGCGGCCGGCTCTCCGTCCGCGCTGGTTTATAATGCCCGCAGGCGACTTTCCATCCGTGCCGGTTTATAATGCCCGCAGGCGATTCTCCGTACGCGCTGGTTTACAACTCCCGCGGCCGACATTCGTCCGCACCGGTTTACAACGCCGTGGCCGACTCGGCCGTGATTAATTTCAGCTTCACCATGGTGATCATCAACTCTACGGTGGATAACCCCTGGCATGATATATCAGGTGAAATCCATCCGGTACATTTTATATTATATATCGCTTTCTTTAAAAAAGAGCAATTTCCCTGGTTTGCAAGTTTTCCAATGCAGGACAAATTGTCTATTGCAAAAAGGGATTATTATATCGCTGAGCTATTGGATAACCCGTGCCGGTTTATATCGCGATCCAGTCCACGTCAACTCGTCAGGACCATGCGAATTACCCAATAGCCGTTGCACAGGCTGCCATCCCCCGCAGTCCGGTCTACATCAACATACCGGGCCGCACCTGTCTGCATGAGCCGTTTATTGAGTATGAACAAGTCACAGCTTGGGTAGCCTGGTTTTCTTTCAAATTGGAGGCAAATTATCATCAACCGCCGTCTGCACTGGATGGATCAATGGGCAGGCGCACAAGTCGCCGCCGCTACAGTTTGGTTAACTTCAAATCACCAGTTGGAAGGAACCATTGGCCGAGTTGCTGACATGGTTCATACGGGATCATTTACAACCCACCGCAGTCACCTCAACCTTCTGTGGATTCACATCGTGTTATCAACACCAATGATATACAAGTTGTGCCGGTTTCTATCACGCTCAAATATGAAGAGTCTCAAGCCAACTCCTCGAGTCACCTTTGAGACTCGGGGGCTACGATGACATGACTCAGCAATTCTTGCCAGTTTCAGCTGGTTTAAGAACCCCAGGACGATGGAAGGAAAGATAACCCGATCCCGGAGGCTACTGTTACATAGATGAAAATTTAAAGGCCGTCAGAAAATTTCCGGCTTAGAAAGTATATGACAGTTACAAAATCCCGGCTTAATGAAGAAGTTTCGGATCATCAGAAAGGATTCCGGTTTGAAATCTGGCTGAAGGGAAATCAGTCTCACTGAAGTTCTCAAATATTCGGTTTACAATCCGGTTCAAGGGAAATCTGTTCTCCCACAAAGTTCTGAAGTGCTCAGATCCGGTTTAACAATGTCCGGTTCAAAAGGGAATTAACTTCTTGCAAATTCGAGTTTAAAGGCCGTCAGAGAATTTCCGGCTGAAAATGAAGATTCCGGTTTAAGATCCGGTTCAAGGGAAGGATGTCTCCCACAAAGCTTTGAAGCTCTCAATATCTGGTTTAAAATCCCGGTTCAAGAAGAATTTATCTCTTGCAAAAAGTTAAAAATTACCGAAGAAGACCTGCTGCCATGATGCACGGTTCAAACATGGGTATCCTGCCTTATTGGCCTGACATATTATTGATCACATGGGGGCTTCTGCTTCATAAAGCAGGGTCTCTGTTCTTTTTATATCATGTGTGGTTACATGGAGTTGTCTGTTTTAAAGTGGCCTCCGGTTTACCCCTTGCAAAAAATTATGAATGTCACTTGGGGGCTCGGTCATGTCTGAACCGATGCAATACCTTTTGATAGGCGAAAGCCACCAGGTCACTTGGGGGCTCGGTCGTGTCCGAACCGATGCAACACCTTTTGATCGGCGAAAGCCACCAGATCACTTGGGGACACGGTCAAGTCTGAACCGGTCACGCCTCTTGATCGGCCTAAAGGCCTTAGAGTCACTTGGGGGCTTTGGTCGAACCCGAACCATTGCTACACCTCTTGATCGGCGTAATGCCACTGCATCATTTGGGGACCTGGCTGACTTGAACCATAGCTACGCCTATTGGGGGCTTGGTCATGTCCGACCATGGTAATGCCACTTGATCGGCTCAATAGCCTCTTTTTTTGTAAATGGTTTTATCATTGCCTTTGCTTGAAATTTTGTTTTGATAAATATTTCTTTTGTTGCATTTTTAAACCGACAATTCTTAAACCAGTTCGACTATCAAATTACAAATTGACAGAACACGGTCAAATCTTAATCCGGAGGCTATCTGCCCGGTTTGATTTTCTGTTACCATCCTATTATGGAGTAAACCGGTGTTTATCAACCCGGCTCGGCTTTCAACTACAAGTTGTCAGTACACGATCAAATTATAATCCGGCGATTATTAACCCGGTCTGGTTCGACTACAAGTCGCCAATATTATATACGGATAATCCGGTGTCTATCATAACCCGGTACGGTTTTATAATAAACCGGCACAATATGGAAGGAGTTATCAGTACTCAAAATTTGGGTTATTACCCCTATTACAAAAAGTTGGTAAACCAATGATGTGATTCAATATCACAGAAACAGGTTGAATAAAGCATGATGAGAAATTATCCGGTGTTTATTAAACCGGCCTGGCTTTAAGACGATAAGTCGCCAGTATATGATGAGAAATTGTCCGGTGTTTATTAAACCGGTCTGGCTTTGGATTATAAGTCGCCAGTATATATTTGGATTGCGCCATTGGAATCATGCGCTTATAAATTATTGGATTATATTATTCAAATAGCCAAACTTGGCTGAATTTTCATTATGATATTGGATGAATAAGGTTTTCATACCAGATTATATTATCTTGAATAGACAACATGGCTGGATTTTTATTATGGTTATCAATAACCAGTATTGTTATTGAGGTTTCCAAAAGTCGCTTTAGCGCAATGGCTATTATTTTATCAAAGAATATGATTTATTTTGCAATGGAAGGAATAGTCCCGAGTCGCTGGAGGCTTACGACCCGGCACTTGGAGGCTACATTATTTAAGTTGAGATTACATCAAATATGCAAGTCTCATGTCGCTGCAAGCATGCACCATGACACTTGGGGGCTAATGCAAAGTCATTTTTGCTCATCTTATTGAAGACCCGACTCATCACAATGTAATGAGCCGGCCCTTGGGGGCTACCAATTGCCTCTATCAACAATTTAAGGTACACAGCTTTTTATCCATTACATTGAAGGGTCCACTGCTCAGTTGGTAAAGCACAAGGCTCTTCACCTTTTGGACGTAAATTCAAGCCCCATGATGGGGGTTACATCATATGATGTTATTTCCATTGAAGTATATATCAAAGTCCCAGCTCAATATTATCTTACTGAGCTGGCCCTTGGGGGCTACACGTTGCTGTTCAAAGTTTACAAGATTATATTTACAAAGTCCCTGCTGATTATTACATAATGACCCGGCCCTTGGGGGCTACATTGGTTGAAGTTTTATGGGCATCAGTCAATTATAAGTCCCAGGTTGCTGCAAGCATGACAACCCGGCACTTGGGGGCTACAGGTATTATATTATTATCGAAGAAATATTTTCAAATTCTCTGTTTGAGCAAACTAGATTGACCCGGCGTCACCAATCATTATGACCCTGTGGCTGCAACCCGATGTCATCAATAATCATAAACCGGTGTTGGCAAAAATCATGAACCGGTGTCTGCAACAATCATGACCCGGAATTATCAGTTTTTATAACCCGACAGTTTTTGGCAATGATAAACCGACAAGTCCAGCATCTTTTAACAAGTTGAATATCAGAGGAGTGTTTCAAGACCCATATTTCTTAATCCGGCGCTTTGGAACCCGACTCAAGTGGACTATTCTTCATAATATTTTTCTGTGAGAAACCAATGTCAGCAAATTGAGTATGAAGCTGGATTTTCTAGGAGGAGGAAATGACAAAAGGACGATCAGGTGCCGGTTTACAAAAATTCTTAACCCGGAACACAACCTGTCAAATTTTTTCTGGTGTTTATTTGCAGCATAAGTTTACCATGGATAAATCCAAGCTAAACTTGGGGGCTAATGTCGGGGATATACCCCGCGGCGTAAACCGGCCGGAAGTTAACCCGGCCGGACTTGGCGGTTTAACTGAAGACCCGCCCTGACCTTGGTGGTTTACAAGCAACCCGCTTGGTCGTTATGACTCACTGGTAACCCGGCGGGCGGATCAGACGGATGACAAGGCCCAAGGCCTAGAAGGCCGGTTCAACTATGGTGGGCCGGTTTAAGAGGAAAGGAATATTTGCCTTACAAGGAGTTAAGGCCAGGACTTGTATCCGGTTTGTATTAGAGATAGACTAGTCCTAATTCTAATAGGACTCCACATGTAAACCGCCCCTTCAACATATATAAGGAGGGGGCAGGGCTCCCCAAAGAGGGACAAACAACAATCAATAATCTCTAGGTCTAGACACAACTAGAGGAGAGCCGGTTTACGGCGACTCCCTCATGAGCATAATGAGATCTAGCCTCAAACAGCATGTAGGGTTTTTACCGGATGATGTTTCCCGGGGCCCGAAGCTGTCTAAATCCTTGTCTTGCATGTTGATCCGCCCCGCGTCTCTCATCCCACTCAACCCCTATCAAGCTAACACGTAGATGCGTTGGCCTCGCGACTAAGTCCTGACACTAAGGACATCTGCCGTGACAAAACCACGATCAGTATTTCTCTAATTAGTCTGCGTATATAGCCTTTTGCATGCGCCCATTTCCCTCCATGCCCTGCATTCACAACATTAATTAGCGTACGCATGATCAGCTGTAGCCAGACTCCAGCCAATAAACTGCAGCATGCAAGTGGGCCATTCTGTGTGCATGGGAGAGAGAAAAGGCAACCGAAGAGCCCATCCAATCCATTGCATGCAGCAGTCAAACCACCGCAGCTCTCCTCATGAATGCGCATAACTTTTCCCATTTACTTCTCCATTGGGAACCGATTTTCCTCGGTTTTTTCACTACTCCTTGATCTTCATTTGCATCCAAACCACATTGCATTCACATTGTTTTAACCTCTTCACATCCTCCTGGAGTAATTCCGAAGCCCCTATAAATAATCATCTTCTTCAGTTAGACTAGCCATCTAATCCTAATTGTCCAAACCATAGCCCTCCAGTCCAGCGGTTCCAAATGGCGAAGGAGATCGAGATGTAGGTTTTTAGCGTCCAACATGTCCTCATCGAAGGCTCGTTGAGCATAGTTTCCATAGTCACCGACCACCCAAGGGTTGTTCGGAAGTGGATCAACAATGTATCCAACTCCCTCCAAAAGGTGGAGATGAATGTCATCGGTCTCGACGCAGAGTACACGGAGCGTGCCACTAGGAAGATCCAACGCGCCGCTGTCCTTCAGTTGTGCCTCAAAGATGATGTTTTGGTGTACCACGTCATACACGCGCCCTCCATACCAGGTGAGCTTCACGATTTCTTGTCTCGGGAGGACATATACTTCTGTGGGGCAGCCATCGCAGGGGACAAACAGAAGTTGGAGCCGTACAACCTTGATTTGAAAAGCATCGCTGACCTACAAACCAAAATAAAAATTCCTGTAGAAGATTGGGATAAACCGACACCATCCCTATTCGACGTAGCAAATTTTTGCTAGGAACAAATCTTCAGAAGGGTGACGAGACGCTGGCATTAAGGTCGTCTGGATGGGAGAATTATCCCTTGACGTACAAGCGGATAAAATATGCTGCCCTCGATGCCCGTGTGAGTTTCGAGATAGCTACAAGGTCCAGAGAGCTTGTTGTGAAGCTGTCTCCCACGGAAAATGAGAAGAAGATGAAGAAGATGCTGCACCAGCAGCAGGGCATTTTGGATGGATGAACTATTTCCTCTCTTGTAAAAAAAATTCCCTCTCTATGTATATTGATATAGATGGACTATTTCGATGGTGTGCATCTCTTTGGAACAAGTAGTAGTGTGGATCTGCTTGACTACAAGGAACTATTTAACCACCTAGCTTTCTCTACTACTCCTTCTAGTGATCGGTATGCAATTAATGTGTCTGTAGACATGATAGCTTGTCCATGGAAGTTCAACTACGACGACCATCACGTTTCATCCACTGCCACTCGCGATTCCCACGACGTCGCTCCAACCCACGGCACCACATCCCCCGACGTGCGCCTCACCCCTCTCGGCTGCACCGCTCCTCTGCCTTTGTGTGCATGACATGTGGGCCACCTTAAAAGCGGCGAGCATCAAGTTTCTACCACAACCACATGCGATTCCCATGACGCCGCACAAACCCATGACACCACACGTCCCCCGACCTGCGGCTCACCCCTCTCGGCCCCACTGCCCCTCTAAATTTGAATTTGAAACTTATAAAACGAAAAGATACAAAACAAATAAACTGGGAGAGAGTGAGTATATCGTAGGATGTGTCCCATACGAAACAACTCCCCTGGTTTGTCACCGCGAAGATGCGGTTGATGTTTACTACACAACCTTCTTCTTGTAGACATTGTTGGGCCTCCAAGTGCAGAGGTTTGTAGGACAGTAGCAAATTTCCCTCAAGTGGATGACCTAAGGTTTATCAATCCGAGGGAGGCGTAGCATGAAGATGGTCTCTCTCAAGCAACCCTGCAACATAATAACAAAGAGTCTCTTGTGTCCCCAACACACCCAATATAATGGTAAATTGTATAGGTGCACTAGTTCGGCGGAGAGATAGTGATACAAGTGCAATATGGATGGTAGATATAGGTTTTTGTAATCTGAAAATATAAAAACAGCAAGGTAGCAAGCGATAAAACTGAGCGTAAACGGTATTGCAATGTTAGGAAACAAGGCCTAGGGTTCATACTTTCACTAGTGCAAGTTCTCTCAACAATAATAACATAATTGGATCATATAACTATCCCTCAACATGCAACAAAGAGTCACTCCAAAGTCACTAATAGTGGAGAACAAACGAAGAGATTATGGTAGGGTACGAAACCACCTCAAAGTCATTCTTTCCAATCAATCCGTTGGGCTATTCCTATAAGTGTCACAAACAACCCTAGAGTTCGTACTAGAATAACACCTTAAGACACAAATCAACCAAAACCCTAATGTCACCTAGATACTCCAATGTCACCTCAAGTATCCATGGGTATGATTTTACAATATGCATCACACAATCTCAGATTCATCTATTCAACCAACACATAGAACCTCAAAGAGTGCCCCAAAGTTTCTACCAGAGAATCACGACGAAAACGTGTGCCAACCCCTATGCATAGGTTCATGGGCAGAACCCGCAAGTTGATCACCAAAACATACATCAAGTAAATCACGTGATATCCCATTGCCACCATAGATACGCATGACAAGACATACATCAAGTGTTCTCAAATCTTTAAAGACTCAATCCGATAAGATAACTTCAAAGGGGAAACTCAGTCCATTACAAGAGAGTAGAAGGGGAGGAGAAACATAAGATCCAACTATAATAGCAAAGCTCGCGATACATCAAGATCGTGCCAAATCAAGAACACGAGAGAGAGATCAAGCACATAGCTACTGGTACATACGCTCAGCCCCGAGGGTGAACTACTCCCTCCTCGTCATGGAGAGCGCCGGGATGATGAAGAGGGCCACCGGTGAGGGTTCCCCCCTCCGGCAGGGTGCCAGAACAGGGCCCCGATTGGTTTTTGGTGGCTACAGAGGCTTGCGGCGGCGGAACTCCCGATCTATTCTATTCTCTGGAAGTTTTAGGGTACGTGGGTATATATGGGTGAAAGAAGTACGTCGGTGGACCTCCGGGCTGTCCACAAGGCAGGGGGGCGTGCCCCCCACCCTCGTGGGAAGCCCGGGACTCCCCTGGCGTGCACTCCAAGCTTTTCTGGTAGCTTTCCTTCCAAAAATAACTTCTCCAGTTGATTTCATTCCGTTTCGACTCCGTTTGATATTCCTTTTCTTCAAAACAGTGAAATAGGCAAAAAACAACAATTCTGGGTTGGGCCTCCGGTTAATAGGTTAGTCCCAAAAATAATATAAAAGTGGATAATAAAGCCCAATATTGTCCAAAATAGTAGATAATATAACATGGAGCAATAAAAAATTATAGATACGTTGGAGACGTACCAAGCATCCCAAGCTTAATTCCTGCTCGTCCTCGAGTAGGTAAATGATAAAAAAGAATTTTTGATGCGGAGTGCTACTTGGCATAATTTCAATGTAATTCTTCTTAATTGTGGTATGAATGTTCAGATCCGAAAGATTCAAGACAAAAGTTCATATTGACATAAAAATAATGATACTTCAAGCATACTAACAAAGCAATTATGTCTTCTCAAAATAACATGGCCAAAGAAAGTTATCACTACAAAATCATATAGTCTGGCTATGCTCTATCTTTACCACACAAAGTATTTAAATCATGCACAACCCAGATGACAAGCCAAGCAATTGTTTCATACTTTTGGTGTTCTCAAACTTTTTCAATCTTCACGCAATACATGAGCGTGAGCCATGGATATAGCACTATAGGTGGAATAGAATGGTGGTTGTGGAGAAGACAAAAAGGGAGAAGATAGTCTCACATCAACTAGGCGTATCAACGGGCTATGGAGATGCCCATCAATAGATATCAATGTGAGTGAGTAGGGATTGCCATGCAACGGATGCACTAGAGCTATAAGTATATGAAAGCTCAAAAAGAAACTAAGTGGGTGTGCATCCAACTTGCTTGCTCATGAAGACCTAGGGCAATTTGAGGAAGCCCATCATTGGAATATACAAGCCAAGTTCTATAATGTAAAATTCCCACTAGTATATGAAAGTGATAACATAGGAGACTCTCTATCATGAAGATCATGGTGCTGCTTTGAAGCACAAGTGTGGTAAAATGATAGTAGCATTGCCCCTTCTCTCTTTTTCTCTCATTTTTTTTATTTTTTTATTTGGGCCTTTCTCTTTTTTTATGGCCTCTTTTTTTTCTCTTTTTTTGTCCGGAGTCTCATCCCGACTTGTGGGGGAATCATAGTCTCCATCATCCTTTCCTCACTGGGACAATGCTCTAATAATGATGATCATCACACTTCTATTTACTTACAACTCATGAATTACAACTCGATACTTAGAACAAAATATGACTCTATATGAATGCCTCCGGCGGTGTACCGGAATGTGCAGTGACTCATGAGTGACATGTATGAAAGAATTATGAATGGTGGCTTTGCCACAAATACATTGTCAACTACATGATCATGCATAGCAATATGACAATGATGGAGCATGTCACAGTAAACGGAACAGTGGTAAGTTGCATGGCAATATATCTCGGAATGGCTATAGAAATGCCATAATAGGTAGGTATGGTGGCTGTTTTGAGGAAGGTATATGGTGGGTGTATGACACCGGTGAAAAGTGTGCGGTATTAGAGAGGCTAGCAATGGTGGAAGGATGAAAAGTGCGTATAATCCATGGACTCAACATTAGTCATGAAGAACTCATATACTTATTGCAAAAATCTACAAGTTATCAAAGCAAAGTATTACGCGCATGCTCCTATGGGGATAGATTGGTAGGAAAAGACCATCGCTCGTCCCCGACCGCCACTCATAAGGAAGACAATCAATAAATAAATCATGCTCCGACTTCATCACATAACGATTCACCATACGTGCATGCTACGGGAATCACAAACTTTAACACAAGTATTTCTCAAATTCATAACCACTCAACTAGCATGACTCTAATATCACCATCTTCATATCTCAAAACAATCATCAAGCATCAAACTTTTCTTAGTATTCAACACACTCATAAGAAAGTTTTTACTAATCTTGAATACCAAGCATATTAGGATTATTTAAAGAAATTACCATGCTATTTAAGACTCTCGAAATAATATAAGTGAAGCATGAGAGTTCATCTATTTCTTTAAAACAAATCCACCACCGTGCTCTAAAAGATATAAGTGAAGCACTAGAGCAAACAACAAACTACTCTGAAAGATATAAGTGAAGATCAATGAGTAGTCGAATAATTATGCAACTATGTGAAGACTCTCCCACATTTAAGTATTTCAAACCTTGGTATTTTATTCATACAACAAGCAAAGCTAAAGAAAATATAATGATGCTCCAAGCAAAACACATATCATGTGGTGAATAAAAATATAGCTCCAAGTAAAGTTACCGATGAATGAAGACGAAAGAGGGGATGCCTTCCGGGGCATCCCCAAGCTTAGGCTGTTGCCACTCCCTATTCCATAGTCCATCGAATCTTTACCCAAAACTTGAAAACTTCACAACACAAAACTTAACAGAAAATCTCGTGAGCACCGTTAGCGAAAGAAAACAAAACACCACTTCATGGTACTGTAATTAACTCATTCTTTATTTATATTGGTGTTAAACCTACTGTATGCTAACTTCTCTATGGTTTATAAACTATTTTACTAGCCATAGATTCATTAAAATAAGCAAACAACACACGAAAAACAGAATCTGTCAAAAACAGAACAGTCTGTAGTAATCTGTATCAAACGTGTGCTTCTGGAACTTCAAAAATTCTAAAATAAATTGGTGGACCTAAGGAATTTGTCTAGTAATCATTTGCAAAAATAATCAACTAAATAGCACTCTCCAGTAAAAAGTTGAAGCTAATCTCGTGAGCGCTAAAGTTTATGTTTTTTTATAGCATGATCATAAAGACTTCACCCAAGTCTTCCCAAAGGTTCTACTTGGCACAAACACTAATTAAAACATAAAATCACATCTAAACAGAAGTTAGATGGATTATCTATTACTAAACAGAACCAAAAAGCAAGGGACTAAAATAAAATTGGGTTACCTCCCAACAAGCGCTAACATTTACCGCCCCTAGCTAGGCATAATGATTTCAATGATGCTCACATTAAAAGATAAGAATTGAAACATAAAGAGAGCATCATGAAGAATATGACTAGCACATTTAAGTCTAACCCACTTCCTATGCATAGGGATTTTGTGAGCAAACAACTTATGAGAACAATAATCAACTAGCATAGGAAGGCAAAACAAGCATAACTTTAAAACATTAAGCACATAGAGAGGAAACTTGATATTATTGCAATTCCTACAAGCATATGTTCCTCCCTCATAATAATTTTCAGTAGCATCATGAATGAATTCAACAATATAGCCAACACCTAAAGCATTCTTTTCATGATCTACTTGCATAGAAAATTTACTACTCTCCGCATAAGCAAAATTCTTCTCATTCGGAACAGTAGTGGGAGCAAACTCAACAAAATAACTATCATGTGATTGAAAATTAAGATCAAGATGACAAGTTTCATGGTTATCATTATTCTTTAAAGCATACATGTCATCACAATAATCATCATAGATAGGAGGCATGCTTTCATCATAGTAAATATGCTCATCAAAGCTTGGGGGAGAAAAAATATCATCTTCATCAAACATAGCTTCCCCAAAATTGTGGCTTTGCATATCATTAGCATCATGGATATTCAAGGAATTCATACTAACAACATTGCAATCATGCTCATCATTCAGAGATTTAGTACCAAACATTTTAATGCATTCTTCTTCTAACACTTTGGCACAATTTTCCTTTCCATCATACTCACGGAAGATATTAAAAAGGTGAAGCGTATGAGATAAACTCAATTCCATTTTTTTGTAGTTTTCTTTTATACAATAAACTAGTGCTAAAACAAGAAACAAAGAGATTCGATTGCAAGATCTAAAGATAGACCTTCAAGCAGTAACCTCCCCGGCAACGGCGCCAGAAACTGCTTAGTTGACGGGGTGTGAGTGCCGCTTACCTAGCCTCCCCGGCAACGGCGCCAGAAGCTGAGCTTGATGTCTACTACACAACCTTCTTCTTGTAGACATTGTTGGGCCTCCAAGTGCAGAGGTTTGTAGGACAGTAGCAAATTTCCCTCAAGTGGATGACCTAAGGTTTATCAATCCGTGGGAGGCGTAGGATGAAGATAGTCTCTCTCAAGCAACCCTGCAACCAAATAACAAAGAGTCTCTTGTGTCCCCAACACACCCAATACAATGGTAAATTGTATAGGTGCACTAGTTCGGCGAAGAGATGGTGATACGAGTGCAATATGGATGGTAGATATAGGTTTTTGTAATCTGAAAATATGAAAACAGCAAGGTAGCAAGCGATAAAAGTGAGCGTAAACGGTATTGCAATGCTAGGAAACAAGGCCTAGGGTTCATACTTTCACTAGTGCAAGTTCTCTCAACAACAATAACATAATTGGATCATATAACTATCCCTCAACATGCAACAAAGAGTCACTCCAAAGTCACTAATAGCATAGAACAAACGAAGAGATTATGGTAGGGTATGAAACCACCTCAAAGTTATTCTTTCCAATCAATCCGTTGGGCTATTCCTATAAGTGTCACAAACAGCCCTAGAGTTCGTACTAGAATAACACCTTAAGAAACAAATCAACCAAAACCCTAATGTCACCTAGATACTCCAATGTCACCTAGATACTCCAATGTCACCTCAAGTATCCGTGGGTATGATTATACGATATGCATCACACAATCTCAGATTCGTCTATTCTACCAACACATAGAACCTGAAAGAGTGCCCCAAAGTTTCTACCGGAGAATCACAACGAAAACGTGTGCCAACCCCTATGCATAGGCTCATGGGCGGAACCCGCAAGTTGATCACTAAAACATACATCAAGTGAATCACGTGATATCCCATTTTCACCACAGATACGCACGACAAGACATACATCAAGTGTTCTCAAATCTTTAAAGACTCAATCCGATAAGATGACTTCAAAGGGGAAACTCAATACATTACAAGAGAGTAGAGGGGGAGGAGAAACATAAGATCCAACTATAATAGCAAAGCTCGCGATACATCAAGATCGTGCCAAATCAAGAACACGAGAGAGAGAGATCAAACACATAGCTACTGGTACATACCCTCACCCCCGAGGGTGAACTACTCCCTCCTCGTCATGGAGAGCGCTCGGATGATGAAGATGGCCACCGGTGAGGGTTCCCCCCTCTGGCAGGGTGCCACAACAGGGTCCCGATTGGTTTTTGGTGGCTACAGAGGCTTGCGGCGGCGGAACTCCCGATCTATTCCGTTCTCTAGAAGTTTTAGGGTACGTGGGTATATATGGGTGAAAGAAGTACGTCGGTGGACCTCCGGGCTGTCCACGAGGCAGGGGGGCGCGCCCTAGGGGGGTGGGCGCGCCCCCACCCTCATGGGTAGCCCGGGACTCCCCTGGCTTGCACTCCAAGCTTTTCTGGTAGCTTTCCTTCCAAAAATAACTTCTCCAGTCGATTTCATTCCGTTTCGACTCCGTTTGATATTCCTTTTCTTTGAAACACTGAAATAGGCAAAAAAACAAAAATTCTGGGCTGGGCCTCCGGTTAATAGGTTAGTCCCAAAAATAATATAAAAGTGGATAATAAAGCCCAATATTGTCCAAAATAGTAGATAACATAGCATGGAGCAATAAAAAATTATAGATACGTTGGAGACGTATCAACGGTTAGAAAGGAGCACAACATCTTCGTACTCGTACGGCAACAAATCGGCCGCAGACAGCATGGTCCACCTTTGACCGCCATGTGCAAGGTTCATGCTATCTTATTCAATCTCACCGTGGTTCTATCGTACCAATTCATGTGGTGGCCCATTGCATGGCTGATCCCAATGTTGGACAAAGGTTCTACGGGAACGGTGTCACTGTTGTAAATGTTGTGCAAATTGATGTTGGTACCCTCCCGTACATATGCAAGCCAATCTCCACTTACACCGAGCCTAACCTGTGAAACAGTGGGCAGGGGGAGAATTAGGAAATGGACACGGAAGTAGTCTTTAGATGCATTTACTACGTGATCAAACTCATCTTACCTGCTCATCGGAGGAAATCCGAGTGCCCCTCAACGTCGGCATCTCATGGGGCGTCAACTTGCAACTACGGCCACGCCACGCTGGAGAGACCCCCAAGGAAACATCCTCGTGTGTTCCACGGAACATAAAGATGCATTTATATGAGTGGTTTATCTTGTGAGAGAAAAGGATGAACGAGGGAAGGCCTCTAGAGATAGAGATAGACACTACTACTACCAATGTGCTGGCGCGTGCGTTGCAATGGATCCAAAGTAGTAGAATAATACTTATTCACGTGCTTGAAATATAGACACTCTAGTTTTGATATACATGTGTGAGCAGACATGACAGCTTGTCCATGGAAGTTGAACCACGGCGACCATCACCTTTCTTGTTTCTACTACTGCCACACCCACACGTGATTCCCACGACGCCGCTCCAACCCTACCTGTAAGCACGACGTCCCCCGATGTGGATATGGATCCTCTGACGTGGCTATCACTGCCTTACCCTGCCTTTCCTTTGCTGACTGGTGGGACCCACACTTGCGGGTCCCACATGTCAGTGATAGAATGGTAGGATTTTTCACGTCAGGGGGTCCTCATCCCCCGACGTGCGCCTCATCCCTCTCGGCCCCACCGCTCTTCTGCCTTTGTGTGCATGACATGTGGGCCAGCTGAACTGCGGCGACCATCAACTTTCTTCCACAGCCACACCCGATTGGACGCGGTTTGCCTGCTCCGCTGCTGTGCTCCAATCCGTACTCCTGCACCATCGAATTTTCATCCAGTGGCTGTGACACATTTCGTCCCGGGCATCAATCCTCAGCTGGAGTACTTCTGTACTACAGGTAGTACCCACTGGTGTGGCCATCTACGCCTCATAACGCCTGAGGGAGTCCTGGATTAGGGGGTGTCTGGATAGCCGGACTACAACCTTTGGCCGGACTCTTGGACTATGAAGATACAAGATCGAAGACTTCGTCCCGTGTCCGGATGGGACTTTCCTTGGCGTGGAAGGCAAGCTTGGAGATACGGATATGATCTCCTCCCAATGTAACCGACTCTGTGTAACCCTAGCCCTCTCCGGTGTCTATATAAACCGGAGGGGTTTAGTCCATAGGACGAACAACAATCATACCATAGGCTAGCTTCTAGGGTTTAGCCTCTCCGATCTCGTGGTAGATCTACTCTTGTACTACCCATATCATCAATATTAATCAAGCAGGAGTAGGGTTTTACCTCCATCGAGAGGGCCCGAACCTGGGTAAAAACATCGTGTCCCTTGTCTCTTGTTACCATCTCCCTAGACGCACAGTTCGGGACCCCCCTACCCGAGATCCGCCGGTTTTGACACCGACATTGGTGCTTTCATTGAGAGTTCCACTGTGCTGTCGCCATCAGGAATGATGCCTCATCCCGTCTTTAAAGACGACACTGTTGCTAAAGTAGCCTTGGCTATCGGCCAAACTCTCCGGCTAGGCGGTTTTCTTATGACCGCCTGTTCGGCCGCCGCGCCGACGATGACTTCTCGGGTCATCGAAAGCAATCATCACGTTAACTCGGAACTCGCCAAGCAGTTAGATCCGATGGAGCTCTCTTCCCTAAACGAGCTCTTGGATTGCATCGCCGCCCTGGGAGTCGCCACAGACTATGATCAGATTGGGCCTAAACCCGATCTGAGAGAGATTAACTCTCCCCTGGTCACCCATCATGTTGCAGTGGTGGAAGAACAATGCGGCGGCCCTTTATCTATCTTAAGGACTAGTTATGTCCAGATTCCCGATCCCTCCAAGCAGGATATCCGCGGAGGGGGGACGTCACTCAAGCCCTGAACCTAAAGTCAGGCAGCGGGCTAGATTCATTGGACAACATCCAAGTACCCAAGCTTCCGAGTTCGGAAACTCCTTGGCCCCTGAGTCTCAGATTGGGTGAGGTTCCGGATTTAATTCCACCCACCCACCCAAACATAAGCGATCTATCCCAAATTCGGCAAGAGCCCGCAGAAACAGTAGACCATTACTGGGCCAGATTCCTCCTGGTCATGAACAGGATAAAGGACTGCCGCGAGGAGGATGCAAGTTCATTCTTCTACAATAATTGCACGAACAAGGGGATACTCAACGCCATAAGTCGCCGTGAAATTACACGCTTCGCTGACTTGGCGTCCATAGTACGAAAGTACTGTGCGATGGAAAGCGCCTGGAAAACCGAAATAAAATTTTGGGACATTCCGGCCCTAAATACAACCCCAGTCCGAAATAAAAGGGCGCATTATCGCCAGGCACCTGGGTTAAACACCAAAAAGCAAAAACCCTTTACAGGGCATGGAACCGTACTGGAGGGATGGCTCAATGGACCCTGTAAAAATCACAGTACAGAGGGCGCCACACCAACTCATAACCTTAGAGCTTGTTGGATACTCCGGCAGGTGGCCAGAAGTGGCGAAGAGCTTCTAACTTGTCACGCCCAAGATGCCACCCTATCCTAAAGGAACTCGAAGGTCTCACCAAGGATAGAAGCGCATCTTGAAGACGCTTTTGCAAGGTGGATATCATCACATCAACATTACATAATAGTGGGGATACATCCAAGACATACAATGTCACATGAATACAACAATACATCATACAAGAGAAACAACATCCGACTACAGATGAAGCATAAACAGAAACTCAAACAATATCCACCCTGCTAGCCCAGGCTGCCGACCAAGAACCTAACCCAAGATCGACGAAGAAGAAGAAGAACACCAACACAAATCACATCGCTCTCACGTCACGATCATCGCACAACCTGTACCTGCAACTGGTGTTGTAGTAATCTGTGAGCCACGAGGACTCAGCAATCCCATTACCATGGGTATCAAGACTAGCAGAGCTTAATGGGTAAGGAAGGGTAAGGTGGTGAGGTTGCAGCAACGACTAAGCATGTATGGTGGCTAACTTACGCAAATAAGAGCGAGAAGAGAAGCAAAGCAAGCGGTCGTCAACTAGTAATGATCAAGAAGTGATCCTGAACTCCTACTTACGTCAAACATAACCCAAGCACCGTGTTCTCCTCTCGAACAACCCGAAAAGAGACCATCACGGTTACGCACACGGTTGGTGTATTTTAGAAGAGTTTACTACAACCGCACATTAACAAATTCCCATCTGCCACTTAACCGCGGGCACGGCTTTTGAAAGTTCAAACCCTGTAGGGGTGTCCCAACTTATCCCATCATAAGCTCTCGCGATCAACGAAGGATATTCCTTCTCCCGGGAAGACCCGATCAGTCTCGGAATCCCGGCTACAAGACATTTTGACAATGGTAAAACAAGACCAGCAAGACCGCCCGCTGTGCCGACAAATCCCGATAGGAGCTGCACATATCTCGTTCTCAGGGCACACCGGATGAGCAAGACGTCGGGTTGGCATAGACCCTGATTGCCCAGGGGGCGCCGGACATCGCTCGGTGTGGACCAGCACTTAGAGAAGCACTGGCCCGGGGGGGGGGGGGCTAAAATAAAGATGACCCTCGGGTTGGCCGACCCAAGGGAAAGGTATAGGTGGTGGTGAGGCAAATGGTAAAACCAAGGTTGGGCCTTGCTGGAGGAGCTTTATTCAAAGCGAACTGTCAAGGGGGTCCCATAAATCACCCAACCGCGTTAGGGATGCAAAATCCAGGAACATAATACCGATATGACGGAAACAAGGGCGGCAAGAGTGGAACAAAACACCAGGCATAAGGCCGAGCCTTCGACCCTTTACCAAGTATATAGATGCATTAATACTATAAGAGATATTGTGATATCCCAACATAAACATAATCCAACATGGAGCAATCTTCATCTTCACCCGCAACTAGCAATGCTATAAGAGGGGCTGAGCAAAAGTGGTAACATAGCCAAACAATTGTTTGCTAGGAAGGATAACAAAGGTTAGAGGTTCATGGCTATTTGGGAGGCTTAAGCAGCAAGTGGTAGGTAAAGCAGCATAGCGATAGAACGAAGCAACTAGCATAGCAATGATAGTATTGAGATCCAAGGTGACGTTCATCTTGCCTGAAATCCCGCAAGGAAGAAGAACGAGTCCATGAAGAAGATGAAGCCACGAAGACGAACCAAGCGTAGACGAATGAATCCTCACGATCGCAACGAAACGGGAACTATCGAGAAGAAGCACACAACATAGTAAACAACAATCACATAAACATGGCATAATGCACAATCAAATATGATGCATGTCCGGTTAAAGAGGCATGGCATGGCAAAGTGCAACAAACAATACTACAAATTAAGTGGAGCTCAATATGCAACAAGTTGCATATTGACAAAACACCACATTGACAAATTTAGTTTAATCTCGTTTAAGCTACCAAACAATATTAAATGTTGTTAAACATGGCAAGAGGTGAAGCATAAGTAAACTAACTATTTAGGCAAGTTTAAATGAGGCCGGAACAACAAACAACAATTCCGGAAAATCCCCATATGCATATCTTGAATTTGCTACTGTTCTACCCTAAACACAATTTTAATATTGTTAAACAGCAAAATAAAGTGCACCATGTTAAACTAGGCATTTTTCTACCCCATTTACATATAAAGTTTATTAAATTCCGAGTTACGGTTATTTAGTTATGAAATAAATCATTTTAACATGGCATTTATGCATATTAAATGCAAACAACATTTTAAACATTTTAAACATGGATGCAAGCAGCATATTACTAAACTACACAAATTTCTGAGCACTTTACATATTTAAGACATTTTAAACTGGTGCACGGTTCAAGAGTTATTGATGCATGAACATGGAGGGGTAAACTGTAAATATGCAGTTTTCTGGATAATTAGCAAATTCGCAGAACAGGAAAAAAAACATGACACAGGCCGCATCTAAACAGGAAGCCTAACAGAGGAAAAGGCCGGGGGGGCTGCTCACCCATGGGCCAAGCCCAGGAAGGAAGCAGGCCGGCTGGGCGCTGGGGACTTGGCGAAGCACAGGAGGGCTCGCGTGGGGCACTCGTCCATACTGGCGCTGGACAAGTCAACGAGGGGGGCGGCGCTGGTCGTCTCGTTCGAAGCAGAGGAAGCGAGCAGGCGGGCGACACAGCAGAGGGACTTGGTGAGGCGGCGGAGCCGAGGGCCTTGGGCAATGACGGCGGACTTGGGAGGACTGCAGCGCCACGGCGGATCTGGGGCACCGGTGCTCCTGCGAACAGCAGCGACGGGCGGAGCACCTCCTGTGCACTTGAAGAAAGAGAGGGAGAGGGATTTTTCAGAGAGGATGGAGCAGAACGGAAAAGAAGAAAGAAGAGGGGAGGCGAGGGCGATGGCCACGCGACCTGGGGCCTGATGATGCTCGCCGGCGGTGCGGGAACCGAAGGGCGCCGGCGCAACGCTGATCTGGGGGAGGCAGGAGTAGGGCAAGCCGACTGCTTGGCCTTGGGACGGCGGATCCATGGGGACAGGGACGAGGGCACCTCCTCGTGGCTTCCAGCTGACAGAAAGAGAGAGATATGCAAGGATATGAGAAAGGGAGAAACGGGAGGAGCACGGGAAGGAGAAGAAGGGGGGCGACGCTCATCTGGTTGGCTGCTGGGTGTGCCGGCGACGTGGCTGGCCGGACGGAGGTGGGGACGCGGGGCTCCTGGCGAGCACCTGCTCGGGAGGGAATCGAGGAAGCTTGCGAGGTTGGGGATGAGGTCGAGCGCGGGAAGAGGTGAGGTGCGGCCAGCGGGCGGAGGAGACGAAGCCGAGCGCTCCTTCTCGGGGTCTCGGGCAGACGGACTGCAGGCGCGCGGGGAACCGAGCCGATCCGTCGGAGTTGAGGCGGAGGAGCAGTGGGGCGAAGGTGAGGTTCGGGACAACGACCATATATGGAGTCGGGTGGAGCTCCTGTATGTGACAGAGAAAAGAGATAGAAGGTCACATGAGAAAGAAATAGAGATTAGAAGAGGGGAGGGGGGGAGAGAAAGGCAGGGCAGTGCGGTGCTCATCTGAGGCTGCGACGATGGAGGAGCACGGGGAGGTCTCCGTGGGTTGTGGTGGTTGGATGGATCGGTGCATGGTTGGATCAAAGGACTCCGGTGGGGATTGGTCGGCGTTGGAACCAAGGAGAGACCAGGTGACGGCGGGATGGATCCCGAGAGAGAGAAGGTAGGTAGGTGGCAGCGTGTAGGAGGATGGATGGGACATCTCCCCTAGAAACTAGGGTTAGGCTGTTTATATAGTAGGTTGATTTGGGTAGGGGTTATGTCGTCCCTCCGATCGCAATCGGACGGTCGAAAATAAATAGGTATGGAGCCCAAATAAGAAAATGGAGATGTTTTATAGATGTTTGGGTATGATCCGGATCCAATGGTCACGACTGAGCAATTCAGGTTCGGGACAGCTTGACGCGCACGCAAGGGGTCTGTGCACTGTACAGAGAGACTCTGGTTTAGGCAAGAGGAAAACAAGAACAAGGTTGGTCTCGGAACGGTCAACAAAAGCAAGGGGGACGCAACCACAACGAGCAGATGCGAGTTTTAAAAACAATGATGACAACGAGTGCCGATGCAATGCGGATGATGCCATGATGAAATGCAACCAACAAATAAAACACCCGGCGACAACGGAAAACATGGAAGGCGTCTGAAGCTTTGGTCTTGGGGCGTCACAACACTCCTCCACTTAAAAGAGATCTCGTCCCGAGATCTTAGGACCGAGACGGGGAGGAAAAGGGATGAGGTGAAATAAAAACAAAAGAGAGAGGATGAACAAAGTCGAGAGCACTGGATAGGAAAGAGGAATGACGAGAATGACGAGAATCAACAGTTCAAAGAACACGATGGATTCTAAAACCACTCCGGTTAGAACAAGATAGACAAGCAATAAGAACGAAAGAATTAGACATCACTCCGACTGAACAAGGAAAGAGTAGAACATGAACTTGAGAAGATGGAAGGATACTCAGCTTGAGGAACAACACAATGCCACCGGAAGAATTGAAAGAGTTGAATGAAAAGAGCGGAGAAGGAAATGATATCATCCACCACAATTTAGTTTGAAAACATCCTTAGAATGACGGATTGAACGGAATTGTTGGAAATTCAACAACAAAAGAATAAACTTGTTGTGGGCTTATGGATAACATCTCAAAATTATGAGGTGATCTCCGACCACAAGCGGAAAAGATTAAATAGCTGAGAAGAATGAAGAAATGCAAACTCCATTTCAAATGAATACAGAGAATTAATTGCACCTCGCGAAGCAAGAAGAAGAATACTTGAGCTTCACCTACAAAATCTTGATGAACATTTGAGGAATGAATTAAATCATGACGAACCACCATGAAAAACTCCGGTAACAAAAGAATGACGAGACAAAATTGAAGGATGAAAGGGGTAAGATTAAATCCTTGCGATGATTCGGATGGAGCTTCGAGACGGGATCACCGATAAAACTTGGACTCCGGAAAGAAGAGATGAACAACTTGGAATCGAGAGAATATTCATCAAGAAGAATCTTCGACGGAAGGAATTAATCAACTTGGCCACGATGAAATGAGAATAAGAATTATGTTATGCTTATCCTTCATCAATTAAATTGATGCGAAGCAATGGATTTGCATACTACTTATTCACATTGGAAGGGATTAAGGGGGGATATATCACAACACTTGGGAAAATCTTCATAAACCACCGGTAGAATTGGAAAGAACGAATTAATTGATATGTCGACAAGGAATAGGGATGTTGAACGAACCACCGTTAGAAATGACAATGAATGAAGAAAAGAGAAAGAATCGTCGGGAAGAATTAGAAAAGCACGAAGATACTTGAGGGAATTAAAATGCAAGAGAACGAAGGGATCGCGAACTCATTGAAGAATACTTGAACGAAGCACCGGAAGAATATTGAGACAGACGAAGGGCAAGGATATAGAATAATTGGAGAACGGATTCAAAAGCTTAGAACGAAGAAATATTCCGAAAGGATGGCCTCCGGATGATCGAAACGAAAAAAACAACTCCTGAAATACTCCGGATGGATGAAAAGAATTGCACGATTGGAAACAATTTGATAGGATAACATCGAGCTAGCATCGCGAATCTCCAGGAGAACGGACAAGATTTAAGAGAAATTCTTCATCGGCCTTCAAATGTTGAGAATGATGACGAGTAGCACCACCATGAATTGTTGAGATACTCCGGGATGAAGACTAGAAAGGTTGAACCAACGATGAAAAAGAATTTGGAAGATCTTGGAGAAAGGCATTTGACTGATGATAAATCATTCTTACGTCAAACTTTGAAAATAAATTTGAGCATAGCTCCGGGAAAATAAGAAGAGTCAGGTAAGATCCTGGGAAAAGACCTGTGGGTTAGGGCTCACTGAAAAGAAACACCGCCGGAAAGAATTGTCAAATGAGAAATGATGCACTGGAACGATTGAAAGATTTGAATGAGGTGACAACCTCGAATTAATTGGAATGCTAACATGAATCTTCTGAGATGTCTTCAACACTCCGGGATAAAATAATGGCGAGAGGAGGAACGAGCAAGGGGAAAACACTTCGGTGAAGGAAAAGAATACGATCAACACTGAAAACTTGAATTGGATCCACCGGAAAAGGAAAAGAGACGAACAATGATTAACTAGGCGAGAATTCACCGGTTGAGACAATGAAGGAAAGACTGAAGATACTCCGCACGAATGAAATTGATACTTGAATAGAGGCTCAGACTCCAGAAAGAAAATGGGTGGGAGGGCGGGAAAACACATGCAACTTGAACGGGGAATCGACGAGTAACTAGAAGAGAAGACAACGGTTGAAATGATTTAGGGGAGAAAGCAAAGGCTACACACGAGTAGGATGGATACTTGAATACAGACTCCGGTTCTGAGAAGAAGAAGGGTGGGCGGGTGGGAAAAACAAGGAAAACTTCGGACAGGGAAACAATGACGTCGGAGGAAGAATTGAGGATTGGTCTCGCGAAAGACAAAGAGGTTTGAGTCGACTTGACGAGAGATGCACCGGATAAAAGAGGATGGACAACGAACAAAAACTAACCGCGTGATCCTAAAGAAAAATTTGAAGGGGAAGAGGAGTAGTTCAAAACACCTACGTCAAGATTTCTCACCAGAGCGACGAAGGGGCTGAGGAGTAAAAAGAAATCCTACTCTCCGATATAACTAGACTCTGAAAAAGTTTTGTTCTAGACTCGACATCGGCCAAACTACACGATCAATCAAGGGGGCTCCTAGGGTCGGTCGAGGCACTGATACCAACTTGTCACGCCCAAGATGCGACCCTATCCTGAAGGAACTCGAAGGTCCCACCAAGGATAGAAGCGCATCTTGAAGACGCTTTTGCAAGGTGGATATCATTACATCAACATTACATAATAGTGGGGATACATCCAAGACATACAATGTCACATGAATACAACAATACATCATACAAGAAAACAACATCCGACTACGGATGAAGCATAAACAGAAACTCAAACAATATCCACCCTGCTAGCCCAGGCTGCCGACCAGGAATGTAACCCAAGATTGACGAAGAAGAAGAACTCCAACACAAATCACATCGCTCTCGCGTCACGATCATCGCACAACCTGTACCTGCAACTGGTGTTGTAGTAATCTGTGAGCCACGAGGACTCAGCAATCCCATTACCATGGGTATCAAGACTAGCAAAGCTTAATGGGTAAGGAAGGGTAAGGTGGTGAGGTTGCAGCAACGACTAAGCATGTATGGTGGCTAACTTACGCAAATAAGAGCGAGAAGAGAAGCAAAGCAAGCGGTCGTCAACTAGTAATGATCAAGAAGTGATCCTGAACTCCTACTTATGTCAAACATAACCCAAGCACCGTGTTCTCCTCTCGAACAACCCGAAAAGAGACCATCACGGTTACGCACACGGTTGGTGTATTTTAGAAGAGTTTACTTCAAGTTTACTACAACCGCACATTAACAAATTCCCATCTGCCACTTAACCGCGGGCACGGCTTTTGAAAGTTCAAACCCTGCAGGGGTGTCCCAACTTAGCCCATGATAAGCTCTCGCGATCAACGGAGGATATTCCTTCTCCCGGGAAGACCCGATCAGTCTCGGAATCCCGGCTACAAGACATTTTGACAATGGTAAAACAAGACCAGCAAGACCGCCCGCTGTGCCGACAAATCCCGATAGGAGCTGCACATATCTCGTTCTCAGGGCACACCGGATGAGCAAGACGTCGGGTTGGCATAGACCCTGATTGCCCAGGGGGCGCTGGACATCGCTCGGTGTGGACCAGCACTTAGAGAAGCACTGGCCCGGGGGGGGGGGCTAAAATAAAGATGACCCTCGGGTTGGCCGACCCAAGGGAAAGGTATAGGTGGTGGTGAGGCAAATGGTAAAACCAAGGTTGGGCCTTGCTGGAGGAGCTTTATTCAAAGCGAACTGTCAAGGGGGTCCCATAAATCACCCAACCGCGTTAGGGATGCAAAATCCAGGAACATAATACCGATATGACAGAAACAAGGGCGGCAAGAGTGGAACAAAACACCAGGCATAAGGCCGAGCCTTCGACCCTTTACCAAGTATATAGATGCATTAATAATATAAGAGATATTGTGATATCCCAACATAAACATAATCCAACATGGAGCAATCTTCATCTTCACCTGCAACTAGCAATGCTATAAGAGGGGCTGAGCAAAAGTGGTAACATAGCCAAATAATGGTCTGCTAGGAAGGATACCAAAGGTTAGAGGTTCATGGCTATTGGGGAGGCTTGAGCAGCAAGTGGTAGGTAACACAGCATAGCGATAGAACGAAGCAACTAGCATAGCAATGATAGTAATCAGATCCAAGGTGACGGTCATCTTGCCTGAAATCCCGCAAGGAAGAAGAACGAGTCCATGAAGAAGATGAAGCCACGAAGACGAACCAAGTGTAGACGAACGAATCCTCACGATCGCAACGAAACGGGAACTATCGAGAAGAAGCACACAACATAGTAAACAACCATCACATAAACATGGCATAATGCACAATCAAATATGATGCATGTCCGGTTAAAGAGGCATGGCATGACAAAGTGCAACAAACAATACTACAAATTAAGTGGAGCTCAATATGCAACAAGTTGCATATTGACAAAACACCACATTGACATATTTAGTTTAATCTCGTTTTAGCTACCAAACAATATTAAATTTTGTTAAACATGGCAAGAGGTGAAGCATAAGTAAACTAACTATTTAGGGAAGTTTAAATGAGGCTGGAACAACAAACAACAATTCCGGAAAATCCCCATATGCATATCTTGAATTTGCTACTGTTCTGCCCTAAACACAATTTTAATGTTGTTAAACAGCAAAATAAAGTACACCATGTTAAACTAGGCATTTTTCTACCCCATTTACATATAAAGTTTACTAAATTCCGAGTTACGGTTATTTAGTTATGAAATAAATCATTTTAACATGGCATTTATGCATATTAAATGCAAACAACATTTTAAACATGGATGCAAGCAGCATATTATTAAACTACACAAATTTCTGAGCATTTTACATATTTAAGACATTTTAAACTGATGCACGGTTCAAGAGTTACAGATGCATGAACATGGAGGGGTAATCTGTAAATATGCAGTTTTCTGGATAATTAGCAAATTCGTAGAACAAGAAAAAAAACTTTACACAGGACGCATCTAAACAGGAAGCCTAACAGAGGAAAAGGCCCGGGGGGGGGGGTGCTCACCCATGGTCCAAGCCCAGGAAGGAAGCAGGCCGGCTGGGCGCTGGGGACTTGGCGAAGTAGAGGAGGGCTCGCGTGGGGCACTCGTCCATACTGGCGCTGGACAAGTCAACGAGGGGGGCGGCGCTGGTCGTCTCGTTCGAAGTAGAGGAAACGAGCGGGCGGGTGACACAGCAAAGGGACTTGGTGAGGCGGCGGAGCCGAGGGCCTTGGGCAATGGCGGCGGCCTTGGCGGGGCGATGGAGCTGGCAGGACTGCAGCGTCACGGCTGATCCGGGGCACCGGTGCTCCTGCGAACAGCAGCGACGGGCGGAGCACCTCCTGTGCACTTGAAGAAAGAGAGGAGAGGGATTTTTCAGAGAGGATGGAGCAGAACAGAAAAGAAGAAAGAAGTGGGAAGGCGTGGGCGATGGCCACGCGACCTGGGGCCTGATGATGCTCGCCGGCGGTGCGGGAACCGAAGGGCGCCGGCGCAATGCTGATCTAGGGGAGGCAGGAGCAGGGCAAGCCGGCTTCTTGGCCTCGGGACGTCGGATCCTTGGGGACGGGGACGAGGGCACCTCCTCGTGGCTTCCAGCTGACAGAAAGAGAGAGATATGCAAGGATATGAGAGAGGGAGAAACGGGAGGAGCACGGGAAGGAGAAGAAGGGGGGCGACGCTCATCTGGTTGGCAGCTGGGTGTGCCGGCGACGTTGCTGGCCGGATGGAGGCGGGGACGCGGGGCTCCTGGCGAGCACCTACTCGGGAGGGAATCGAGGAAGCTTGCGAGGTTGGGGATGAGGTCGAGCGCGGGAGGAGGTGAGGTGCGGCCAGCGGGCGGAGGAGACGAAGCCGAGCGCTCCTGCTCGGGGTCTCGGGTAGACGGACTGCAGGCGCGCGGGGAACCGAGCCGATCCGCCGGAGTTGAGGCGGAGGAGCAGCGGGGCGAAGGTGAGGTTCGGGACGACGGCCATGGAGTCGGGCGGAGCTCCTGTATGTGACAGAGAAAACAGAGAGAAGGTCACATGAGAAAGAAATAGAGATTAGAAGAGGGAGGGGAGAAAGGTAGGGCAGCGCGGTGCTCATGTGAGGCAGCGACGATGGAGGAGCACGGGGAGGTCTGCGTGGGTTGTGGTGGTTGGATGGATCCATGCATGGTTGGATCGAAGGACTCCGGTGGGGATTGGTCGGCGTTGGAACCAAGGAGAGACCAGGTGGCGGCAGGATGGATCCCGAGAGAGAGAAGGTAGGTAGGTGGCGGCGGGCAGGAGGATGGATGGGACATCTCCCCTAGAAACTAGGGTTAGGCTGTTTATATAGTAGGTTGATTTGGGTAGGGGTTACCTCGTCCCTCCGATCGCAATCGGACGGTCGAAAATAAATAGGTATGGATCCCAAATAAGAAAACGGAGATGTTTTATAGATGTTTGGGGATGATCCGGATCCAATGGTCACGATTGAGCGGTTCGGGTTTGGGACAGCTTGACGCGCACGCAAGGGGTGTGTGCACTGTACAAAGAGACTCCGATTTAGGCAAGAGGAAAACGAGAACAAGGTTGGTCTCGGAACGGTCAACAAAAGCAAGGGGGACGCGGCCACAACGAGCAGATGCAAGTTTTAAAAACAATGATGACAACGAGTGCCAATGCAATGCGGATGATGCCATGATGAAATGCAACAAACAAATAAAACACCCGGCGACAACAGAAAACATGGAAGGCGTCTGAAGCTTCGGTCTTGGGGCGTCACATAACTCCAGAATCCACAGAGCACCAACCCGGGGATACCAGTACGGTAT
Organism: Aegilops umbellulata; assembly: GCA_032464435.1. Taxonomy (NCBI): domain Eukaryota; kingdom Viridiplantae; phylum Streptophyta; class Magnoliopsida; order Poales; family Poaceae; genus Aegilops; species Aegilops umbellulata. Next base: position 134,098,585 of record CP136058.1, on the reverse strand, counting down.
TAATAGTCTTCGAGACTTTCGCATCAAACAATATGCGGAAACGAACACTCCGCAGCCTTGCCGAAGTCTACCAAGTAGCAACAATAAACCCATGGAGTGACACGGCTATTACCTTTAATGCCAGTGATGAACCTAAATTCCGAACAGCCCGAGCACCAGCCGCATTGGTCCTCAGTCCAATAGTGGACGGCTTTCGCCTTACCAAGGTACTCATGGACGGTGGCAGCGGATTGAACCTCCTTTACGAGGAAACCCTTCGAAAAATGGAAATAGACTGGAGCCGCATTAAGCGAAGCAGCACAACCTTTAGAGGAATAATCCCCAGTCGGGAAGCGCGCTGTAAAGGAAAAATCACGCTGGATGTGGTGTTCGGCACGTCGGATAATTACAGGTCCGAGGAGGTCACGTTCCAAGTGGCCCCGTTTAGTAGCGGATACCACGCTCTATTAGGGCGAGAGGCATTTACGATTTTTCAAGCTATACCCCATTACGGGTACATGAAGCTCAAAATGCCTGGGCCCAACGGAATCATCACTCTTGCTAGTGACCCGGACACAGCACTCCGCGCCGAAAATAAGACAACCGCACTGGCCCTTGAGGCACTATCCGAAGCCCTAGCGGCCGAGGAACTGACTGCGCTGCACTCCACGGTGAACAGGGACGATGTGATACTCGATAAAAGATCCAAGTCCACCTCCTTTAAACTGTCAGACAAAATAGTGAAATTCCAAATCCATCCAACGGACCCTACAAAAATGGCCTCCATTGGGGTGCAATTAAACCCTGATGTAGACGCCGCACTACGAGAATTCCCACACGAAAATTGGGACATTTTTGCCTGGCACCCTTCAGACATGCCAGGAATCCCACGCCGGCTGGCCGATCATAGCCTAAATATCTTAAAAGGATTCAAGCCATTCAAGCAGGCTCTTCGGCGTTTCTCCGAACCTAAGAGACAAGCCATGGGAGAGGAGCTAGCCAAACTATTGGAGGCTGGATTCATCAGAGATACGAAACATCTGGACTGGCTAGCAAACCTGGTGATGGTACCAAAGAAGGACAAATCCTGGCGCCTATGCGTCGATTTCAAGGACCTCAACAAGGCTTGCCCAAAGGATCCCTTCCCCCTCCCCCGCATCGATCAAATTATCGACGCTATCGCAGGACATGATTCATTGTGTTTCCTTGACGCATACTCCGGCTACCATCAAATTAAGATGGCAGAGCTAGACCAAGCCGCAACGGCATTCATCACCCCATACGGTCCATTCTGCTTCAACACAATGCCCTTCGGGCTCAAAAACGCCGGCGCAACATATCAGCGCATGATTCAGACATGTCTGGCAAACCAGATCGGCAAAACAGTGGAGGCATACGTAGATGACGTGGTCGTCAAAACCAAGCACGTCGAAACTCTAGTAGACGACTTGAGGCTCACATTCGATAACCTCCGAACATATGACATCAAGCTTAACCCGGAAAAATGCGTTTTCGGTGTACCAGCCGGAAAGCTCTTGGGCTTCATTGTATCCGGTAGAGGAATTGAAGCAAATCCAGCCAAGATCCGAGCTCTGTCACAATTGGATATCCCAAAGGACCTCAAACAAATACAAAAATTGACCGGATGTGTGGCAGCTCTAAGCTGCTTTATCTCCCGCTTGGGAGAAAAAGCATTACCCCTTTATCGCCTCCTCCGGCGCACCGAACGCTTCAAGTGGACGGATGCCGCCACGGCCGGACTCGAAGAAATAAAAGCCATATTGGCAACAAACCCGGTCCTGTCCTCACTCCATGCAAGTCACGGTACCCGCATTATCAAAAGATAGCGTACGCAGTATTTATGGCATCCCGGAAGCTACGACACTACTTTCAAGAGTGCTCGATAACAGTAGCCTCCGAACTACCTCTTAACGATATTATAAACAACCGCGACACGACGGGCCGGATTGCCAAATGGGCCATTGAGCTCCTCCCATTCGACATAACCTATAAGCCACGGCGAGCTATTAAGTCGCAAGTTTTGTCCGACTTCGTCGCCGAATGAACTGAGCCGGACTCCCTAAAGAGTACAACACATATTCCAACTGGATCATGCACTTCGACAGCTCCAAAATGTTGGCTGATCTGGGGGCTGGTGTCGTTCTGACGTCTCCAACAGGAGATACAGTTCAATACGTACTCCAGATAATGTATACAGACTCCAACAACGCAGTCGAATATGAGGCCCTTCTACATGGTCTCCGGATGGCAGTATCCATGGGCATTCAACGCCTAGAGGTGCGCGGGGATTCGAACCTTGCAATATCCCAAATAAATGGAGACTTTGATGCCAAGGATCCGAAAATGGCAGCTTATCGCAACACCGTCCTAAAAATGTCATCTCGGTTCGAGGGGCTCGAATTTCACCATATAGCCCGGGAAAACAATCAGGCATCAGATGTCCTGGCACGCATTGGCGCAAAGCGCGATGCCGTCCCTCCCAACATCTTCTTGGAGAGGCTGTTCAAGCCATCCGTAATATGGGAAGGGGAACCGGAAATAACAGCCCGGACCCAACCGCACTGCCCGACTCCGAACACTCTGACACAACTGGAGGCTCTGCCAACGAAGTAACATCCTCAGCCCACGTAATAATGGCAGTCATTGCCCCGTGGACAGAACCATTCCTAGCCTACCTAACCAGGCAGGAACTTCCTAAGGACCAAAACGAGGCACGCTGCATAGTGCGGTGATCTAAAGCCCATAAAGTCCATGAGGGAGAGCTTTATATGAAAAGCACCACCGAAGTCCTTCAAAGGTGTATCTCCGAAGAGTAAGGGCGCAATCTTCTGGCTGAAATTCATGCCGGACTCGGCGGGCACCATGCTGTAGCCCGGGCCCTTGTAAGCAAGGCCTTCCGTACAGGATTTTATTGGCCGACGGCCCGGGCAGATGGTCAGGACTTAGTCCAACGATGCGTTGGTTGCCAGCTCTTTGCTAACCAAAGCCATATGCCACCCACCGCCCTCCAAACTATACCCATCACCTGGCCCTTCGCCGTCTGGGGGCTTGACATGGTTGGACCCCTTAAAGGAGGAACCCACAAGCAAAAATACATACTGGTCATGGTGGATAAGTTCACCAAATGGATAGAGGCCAAGCCTGTTAAGACGATCGAATCCGGACCGGTGATAGACTTCATATCCGGGGTCGTACACTATTACGGCTTCCCCCACAGCATCATCACCGATAACGGCACGAACTTTACGGCCGATGAGGTCAAACTCTGGTGCAAAAACATGGGCATCAAGCTCGACTATGCGTCAGTCTATCACCCACAAACTAACGGTCAAGTCGAACAAGCAAATGGTCTAATCATGAGTGGCATCAAACCCGAATTAGTGCGGTCCCTCAAGGAATCTAACACGCTCTGGGTAGAGGAGCTCGACTCCGTACTCTGGGGGCTGCGGACCACGCCGAATCGCATCGTCGGATACACACCATTCTTCATGGTATATGGCTCAGAGGCGGTTATGCCCCGCGGCATAATTCATGACTCACTTCGCGTGCGCATGTACGAAGAAAGAGAAGCCGAACTCGATCGATAGGACAGTTTGGACGCCTTGGAGGAGGAGCTTGACGTGGCAAAAGCCCGTTCCGCATTCTATCAACAGCAGGCTCGAAGATACCAAAGCAGAGAAGTACGGGCCAAAACTTACAATGTTGGCAAGTTAGTTCTACGCCTGCCGGAGAAGAAAAAGGACAAACTCAAGCCCAAATGGGAAGGTCCCTTTATTATTGACCAAGTCCTAACTGGTGGAGCATACCGTCTGCGAGATGCATCGGATAACCGACTCGAGCCGAACCCATGGAACGCAGCCCGTCTCCGAAGATTCTACGCCTAGCGCCGGACTTTGTGTTCGTCTCCTTCCTCTGTCTATTTTTTACACACTAGCTGTCTTATATTTCTCTCCTTCTCCCCTCCCCTTCTCTAATAGCTTATGGGGCTCGTTCGCGCCTTGTTCGGACACAACTGACGCGCTATCCACGCTCATTATACATGGGGGCTTCTTTAACAGAAGCTTATTTATACGGGCTTCCTGCCCAACACATGTGTCACACTGCCGCATGTACCTTTTATTCACCATTATATGCACCGATATGACTTAAGTTTTGCCCAAGCTGGGTTGCCTGGCTCCTGTGCTTACCCCTACGTTCCCGATTGTTCGGCTAGGCGGTAAAGGGAGCACCTCTGCGATTGTTACTGCCGGGACAGCCGGATGTGTTCCTCAGACTGGGTGAAGCCGAAAGCTAGCGTTCTTAAGGAATATTCAGTCGGTGAACTAAAGATGATTTATCACTTGTCTATTTATCCGCCCCCAGATGTTTTTCTGCTTTTTTCGCAGTCCGGACATGCACTTTAGGGCATGGCTCCCAGGGAAAGGAACCCCTAACGGAACTGTTCTCCTTGGAAGATGTTTCTTACTAACCATGTAATATAACATAACTAGTTGGGCACTTGTCTGTTCAAGCACTAATGACCCCTACGCCTGGTCTCCATGCATGCCCTGGTTCTTACATAACCGAGAGGGTATTCGGACACACTCCGGACTATCGGGTCCCGAGGTTGAAGCGAAAAGGTCCGCCATGACAAACGATCTACAATCCGGCTAGAAGGCATTTTACATGTCATCTTACATTACATAGTCAATTTGACTGGGTAAATTCCTCTTCAATACCATCCAACAGGCTGTCTAGTTTACAGTCCTATTGGGAATATTTGGCGGCCAACTCTACTTGGCCGTACACTAAGCTCACAAGGATCTCCTTCCCATCAGGCCCCATAGGTCCGACCTCGGCCATGTGGTTTGGGTCAGCCTTCGTGTACCGCGTCTTCACCATGGCTCAGGCCTCCCTGGCGCCTTGACAGCAGGCCGATATCTTCCATAATCGGAAGCGCCGCCGCGCTCCCTTCAGCTTCTCTGCAAGCTGTCCAAGGACTTCGGGCATGGAGACGGATGGCCACAAGGCCTGGCGACGCCTCGCATCACCTGCCGAACTCGTTCGTGCAGTTGTGAGAGCTCGAGAAGAAGGTCACCCATAGAACCGGGCATTTCCTCTGCAGGATGACCTGTTAGCATACCTACAGACATAACTCTGTTAGTCGACTTCCTCGCCGAACTCTTTTTCAAAGTTCGTTCAAGCACTTACTAAATATGCCGCGTCGAAGCCGCCGATTCTCCTTAACGGAGTCCGACAGTTGGGCACGAACATCCTTTAGTTCCACGCCCAGCTGGGTGTTGGCATCTTGGAGATCATTCTTCTCCTGCCTCACCTTTGTAAGCACGCTCTCACCAGCCTTTAGCTGGCGTAGGAGTTGCCGCTTCTCCGGATCTAATCCGGCGTCATCTGCAATTTTATTGTCAGACTTGCATACACGCCGCACTCTACATGATACTTATCAATTGAGGCATATAATACCAGAGGGGGTCTTCTTGGGCTCCCCTGCTACGGCTAGTGCGTCCTGAAGTTGGGCCTTGCACTCTTCCAGCTCCTAGGACAGTAGGGTATTCTTTTCTGTAAGAACCTGCATAACAAATGATCCTTAAATCAATTATTGTAACTGTTTCAAGTCTCGGGGGCTACTGGTATATATATAATCACCAAAATTTTCTTACCCGTATGTCCTTTACATACTGCTCCGCGGCTCTGGTTAGACGATCTTGAGCAGCACGGAGATATGCGTCTCCCGAGTTAAAGGCCTCCAATGCCTCCTGGGATAGACAAGCGTCGCGAAGAACTGTTCGGCGACGCCTGTGGTTCATGGCACTCTCCACCTCGGAATTGGTGGCAGATAGCCTGTCCGCATCCTCTGTTAGAGGAACATATGATGCGCGCCTAGTGTTCGCCTCTGCTTCTGGACCTGGCTTTGGAGCCTGGCTGGTGGAGGCGCGATTGGCAACCTCTCCGGATATAGTCCGGCGAGCCCTCTTTTTCCTAAAAAAGAGCACGGGCGTTAATATGCATCGTAAGAATAATACCTTGGAATAAAACGGCGCGCCTTACTGCTGCGCCGGTGTCTCGATCCGGACTGCGGATCTTTTTAGCCTGCCCGCCCTCGCGGTCCCTTGTTGGCTAGTCGCCACAGGCTCGACATCCCGCCTCGAGATCCTCCCCTGCAAAACACCATTGTATACGGTGATAAAAAATAAGCACGAACGGATCATTTTCGAAGTATTGGGACTTCGGTCCCGGTTACCTGTGAGGCTGGGAGCAGTCCAGGATAATCGGCTGTAATAGCCACCAAGGCATTGTCGATGCTCAGTTGGTAAAATACCCCATCGATCAGCTCCACAGATATGTCCGGATCCTCTTGGGAGACCGGGTCGAGGGACCGTTCCGGATCCTCGGGTTGTGGAGGAGGGTTGTTTATCTCCTTTACGGCCTGGCGCAGTTCCTGCGTCGAAATCACAAGATGAGATACCTAATTATGGGAATATGGAACGGATGGGCAAAAAGAAGTGTCCGCTTACCCAGTTTGGAGGATTGTACATAGAAAATCCGCCCTGTGGATTGACGCGGAGAAATTCCTCCTCTTCTCGCTTGTACAATGCGGACAAGATCTTCGTCAGGGCGGCAACCGATTCTGGCCCCTTACGGTCGCAGCGGGTGGCATCATCCTCCCTGTTGAAATCCCACATGGGGTGGCCTCTATACTGAAGCGGATGCACCCCCCGCATAATGCATGTGGCCATGACCTCGATCATGGCCAGTCTGGAATGAGCTAACAACCTTATCCGGCTCATCAAGTAAAGGACGTCCTTGTCATTCTCCTTTTGAGGGCTCCGTGGACGCTAGCTTAGGCGCTTCTTCAAGGGAGCATTATCGAACTCAGGGAGGCCGATCCGGATAGGGTCCGGCAGGGGGACATCTTCTATATAAAACCATTCTGAAGGCCAGTCTTCGGACGCCTTCTTTGGGGTTCCGAATAGATATCCGGTCCCAGCGATGCGCCATATTTAGGCTTCGCCCACTTGATATATCGACCCCTCCTGAGAACGGGGCACGAGGCAGAACAACTTCTTCCACAGCGCGAAATGAGCCTCACAGCCCAAAAATAGCTCACAAAGGGCTACGAAGCCCGCGATATGCAGTATGGAGGCTGGCGTAAGGTTGTGCAGCTGGAGGCCATAGAACTCCAGCAGCCCCCGGAGAAACGGATGAATTGGAAATCCGAGCCCTCTTATCAAATAAGGTACAAGGCATACCCGCTCTCCTTTGGAGGGATTAGGGACGCTCTCTGCTTGCTCTCCGCCATTATAAGTGGCAAGTCTGGCTCGAACCGGGACCATGTAGGCTGGGGGAAGGAATCCCTTGGTTTGGAGCACCACTAGCTTGCTGTGCGGGATGGGACATCTCTTCCAATCTCCAGGTTGAGGACTGGGAGGGCAAGAGGAGGAGCTGCAACGACCAGCCATGATGGAATGGATCTCTGTCGAATGCGCTCCGATGAATGCTCGCAGAGGGAAGATGGTGTGATTTGGATCTAAATCCTCATCTCTTTAGTAGGCAGCTCATTTATGGAGCTAGGGGGGTAAATGTAAAAATACGCCGGCTTTTCGCATTCATTTGACACGTGTTAGAAGGCCATTATTGGGCGTGGAAGCCAAGAAGCGCAATATTCATAAGAAGCCGGACACTATTCAACAGGTACACGGAATTTGGAGAAGAACCCGCCTTGCAATGCCGAAGACAATCTGCGCGCCGGACTCGTCGTCATTGAAGCCTGGTTCAGGGGCTACTGAGGGAGTCCTGATTTAGGGGGTGTCCGGATAGCCGGACTACAACCTTTGGCCGGACTCTTGGGCTATGAAGATACAAGATTGAAGACTTCGTCTCGTGTCCGGATGGGACTATCCTTGGCGTGGAAGGCAAGCTTGGCGATATGGATATGATCTCCTCCGATTGTAACCGACTCTGTGTAACCCTAGCCCTCTCCGGTGTCTATATAAACTGGAGGGTTTTAGTCCATAGGACGAACAACAATCATACCATAGGCTAGCTTCTAGGGTTTAGCCTCTCTGATCTCGTGGTAGATCTACTCTTGTACTACCCATATCATCAATATTAATTAAGCAGGAGTAGGGTTTTACCTCCATCGAGAGGGCCCGAACCTGGGTAAAAACATCGTGTCCCTTGTCTCCTGTTACCATCTACCTAGACGCACAGTACGGGACCCCCTACCCGAGATCTGCCGGTTTTGACACCAACAACGCCCCAATGTCCAGCTGTGGCACCCTCGCCACGGCCACGCCATCACCGGCCGGTTCATCTCGAACGAGTGAGTCGCGAACCACACCACCACCAAGAGAATGACATGTGGGCCAGCCGCATTTAAGGTCCGCATGTCATTGACTCATAGGCCGGGCACTAAGCCACTGAAGTTCGGTCCCGTGGGCCCTAAGAGGGAAATGTAACTCCTGCGGCAGGCCTTGTGGTGCTCCCGCAGTACGAACTCATGCCAAACCTCGAATTTGTTTCTTACTACTACCAACTACTAGTAAGGTGCACGTGCATTGCACGCATGAGATTTCGGTGGTTTGTGCATTATGCTTCTACATGTGGAGTCTTCTACATTCTACATGTGGCGAAATCTGGTGGAATGTAGATGATATCCAACGGCCAGTAGTGCTCAGATTTGCCATCTTTGTACCGTCGGATTGGCTTCATCCAACGACCAACTTTCAAAGTTATGGTTTGATTTGCAGCCTAAGGTTGCCACGCATAAGCTTAGACGTGCCACAAGTGTGTTTGGTTGAGTTCTCGTCTCAGCATAGTTGTTCCCTCTTCATGCATGCTCAACTCAACACCCCTCTTCATGTATGCTCTCTTCAGGCATGCTTCTAGTGTATTTGTGCTAATCTAGTGTGGACTCATGCACCCTCCATACACTCTACCAAACACCCAAAAGTGGGTCGAGAAGGGAACTCTTGGGGCTGTTTGGTTTGTGACTAACTTTGCCACACCTAAGGTTAGGCAAGTCTGACTAACTTAGGTGAGTGTTTGGTTAAAGCCACACCTTAGGCAAGGGACACTTGAGCCCCACATGGCATACACACAAAAAGTGTGGTAAGATTTCCTTAGGCTTGCCAACTTGTGGCTCTCATTTTGATGAAGTAAGCTTAGGCAAGGTTGGCAAAAATGTGTGGCAAAGTGTGGCAATTCTAGGCCTAGAACCAAACAGCCCCTTGGGATCATGCACCCTTCATACACCCTACCAAACACACCAGGCATGTGTTTGGTTCATTGCTACACTTGTGGCTTGCCACACTTTTCTAGCTACGTGGTCCACATGTCATAGACTCAACTTCTTGCCAAATCTTGCTACACTTGTGGTGGCCATTTTGTTAGCCACATTTTTTGTGGTAGACACACTTTGCCTAAGCTTAGTCGTGGCAAAGTTAGTCATGAATGAAGTTCAACCATGGAGTCTTCTAGATTCTACATGTGGCAGAATCTGGTGGAATGTAGATGATATCCAACGGCCAGTAGTGCTCGGATTTGCCATCTTTGTACCGTCGGATTGGCTTCATCCAATGGCCAACTTTCAAAGTTATTCACACACTATATAGGGGGTATAGATATAGATGTGTCGGCCCGTTGCAATGGATCCAAAGTATATCTGTTTAGTGGAGTGCACTCTAAACACATTATCTATTTATTTTTCTCTAACCTTTCGTAGCCATGCAACCAAGCCACATAAGCTTGTTGGGTACCCCCACATCATATTATTCATACTATGTTGACTGACAAAAAAGATAGATCACCCAAAACAAGATCTTCCCGTTTTTTGTTCCTACGATGCTGTGCCGTGCACGTACCTACTAGTTGTATAGTGGTAGTACTAGTTGTATAGTACACACTTGGTACTAGTAGGAGTAGAGTAGTACGGAATGCTCGTACTCTATCAATGAGCCCCATATGACACCAAATTTCTTGGCTTCCGTGCTACATCTAGATCTTCCCCTCGTTTCTGTTTTCCAACCCGGCGGCGGGCAGGGTGCGGTTTGCCAATAGTCGGTTTGCTCAACGGCGGTCCCACATGAAAGTGAAAATGCTAGGCAAAACGCCTTCCCTAAGCTATGTGTCGTGCCGGACGGGCCGTGGAGTACCCCCGATTCCCGAGTGTGTGTGGGGGGAGTGCGACGCAAACGCGGCATGCCTTTTCCTTTTACTAGCAATGTACCTGTGCGTTGCGACGGATCTAAAGTAGTAGAATAGTAGTACTTGTTCACAAACTTGAAATAAATCACTCTTGTTTTGATATACTCCTAATATATTACTCCCTCCGTTCCTAAATATTTGTATTTTTAGAGATTTCAAATGGACTATCACATACGGATTATATAGACATATTTTGAAGTGTAGATTCACTCATTTTGCTCCGTATGTAGTCACTTATTGAAATCTCTAGAAAGACAAATATTTAGGAACGGAGGGAGTACTTTTCACTCAAAATATATTTCTCAGGCTGTTTTGATGAGGTGAGGGAGGGATGTGGTTGCTTTCAAGATAATAAGGGGTTTTCTGCAAATTGGAGTAGAGAAGTGGGCTATTGTTGCAAAAATGCCACAACTTACCTCACAGCCGTTAGATGCAGATCTAATGGTCAGAAACGTCAAATGGGAGACACACCACCATCACCAACTGAGTCTTTTATAGGAGTAGGAGCAGAGAAACATGTATAAATTGTAACATTTTGGTTCTGCTCCTTGGCATGATCGTAGATAGAAATAATGATTGGAAACGCTAGGGCGGGGCTATTTCCGCCAGATAAGCAGGGTACGTAGTAGCTAGGTTGGTGCATCGTCGGTTTGGTCACACGCGGTCCGACATGTTCTAGTGTTTCTAGCAAGATGCAAGCGCGTTGCACGAAGTTGATGGAAAAGGTAAGCACAACTTATAAATTGACGGATGTAGTACTAGTTACAGTGATGCATATAATTAAGCAATGGGATCTCACATGTCGGTATTGACTGGAACGAGAATGCAATAGCACAATAAGAATTAAGGCCACGATGATGATGCGATCGCAGTAGTGGTTACAGAAGGCAAGAATAAAGATGCATCCATCAACGTACGACCTCCTCCTCCTCAACTTAGTGCACCGGGCCACCGACCAGCGGCTAAGGAGCGGCGGCTTTTGTGGCGAGGTCGAGGTGCTTCTCAGCAAAGGCATCCAAGGCTTCCAGCCGGTTGAGGAAGGACAACGTCGTAGCGTCCTCACTGGCCTTGTAGATACCTATGTACATGCTTTGCTCGTACACGTGGAAGTGTAGTTCGACGAATTCTTGCAGGGCGAGGCGCCTCACGGCGAGCACGACCTCCAGGTGGACATTCTTCGTGGCGTCGGCGGGCAGTCGCAGGGCCACCAGTGCTTGAAAGAGGTTCCGGCCATGGAGGCCGATTAGGGTGGCAGGCAATGAGGAGCCCGGGTGTTGGGGATGTTGCTATCCGGGGTAAACCGGCCTGCAGGGCCCGGGTTACCTCCGTCAGCAGACCCGAGATGTTAAAACCCAAGGAGAGATAGAAGGGCCTAAGGCCCGTAATCGGTTTAAAGGTTTATGGTGTAAACCGGCCTGATGTAAACTTGTATTGTAAGTTAGGAATAGAGAGACCGACCCGGGCACGTTTATTAGCCGGAGGTTGGGACTTTGCAGACCGACGGGCGTCACCCGTGTATATAAGGGGATGACCCGGCGGCGGTTTGGGGACAGAGAAAAAAGAACTCGAGGTTTAGGCGAAGCTTATCGCTCCCTAAGCCCTCGAAACCCATTAATCCCATCACAACTAGACGTAGGCTTTTACCTTCATCGAAGGGGCCGAACTAGTATAAAAACCGTGTCCTTGTGTCCACTTTAACCCCTTCAAGCTAACCCGTTGCGATGGCTCCACGACTAAGTCCTCTTACTAGGACATCTGCCGTGACAAATCCACGATAGTTGGCGCCCACCGTGGGGCTATCGCGAGATGGTTTCAGGTTCTTGGAGGGCCGCTTTGAAGGACTCGAGGGTTACGCTGTGGGACGGATGACCAAGAGCCGCCGCGGAAAACTCTACATCGACAACACAGGCTGGGGCCCCGACGCCGGCTCGATCGAGTACGGATACCGGGTCCCCTTTGGCGGCATCCATGTTTTCATCGGCAAGATCGGAGAACCGGGCCCCGAGTTAGGCGACTGCGCCGGCCTCATTGAGACAGCTCAGTGCACGAGATCGACCCTGGCTAAACCGACCAGGAAGCACGCCTTCGTGGGAGTCATCCACGGGGGAAGCTATGAGGAAGGATCCGAATCTGGTGACGAAACCGCCATCTACTCTGGCGATGAAACGTCGACCGGGGAGACCGAATCTCTTTACCAGCTACAAGATGATCGGGTTGGGGGCGGCTCCGATGGCAACAGTATTCCGGACCCCTCTGATCTGCCCTATCGAGTTGGGATCTTCATGGCTGGGACACAGGCGGTGCCACGATCATCAACTGCAGCAGCAGCGATCTCCGGATCGGCAGCAGCAACGGCTGCGCGGGCAGGAGGCCCTACCGGTTCACCAGCCCAAGTTTTGTCAGACCTGTTTGACGCACTAGCAGCGCTCATGGCGGAGGCCAACCCGGTGGATCAGGAGGTTCACAATGCTGAGATTGCCAAAGTAAGAGAGCAGATCACTCGGGCTAAAGCGGAGCTGGCAGCAGAAGAGATCAGGATGACGGCGGAGCGCGCCGCTTTAGATGCACAGGCTTACAGGCTCATGATGGACCAGAAGGCATCTCAGGAGGTCCTGAAGAGAAAATCCCGGTCTCGGCTGCCCGCCGCCCTCGACGCTCGAAATCTCTTCAACACCCCGGGGGTAAACCGTGCGGAGGCGACAGCCGGCGCCCCGGTTCAGCACCGGATTATAGACCTGCCTCGTCATAACACTGATACGCCACCGGCCATGCCAACGCCGTCAGGTCATTATTCCAACCCGATGGATAACCTCGTCGCGGCGGCGGCTCGGTTGGAAGCCATTCCGATCGAAGGAGATTCACCGCAGGATGAAGAGACACGCCGGGTCAAGGAGCTCCTTAGGACCGCGTTGGCCCAGCAAGAAGCGTATTCGCAAAGCCGTGATCGGATTCACTCCACCCCTCGCCCCAGCAGGAGCTATAGTAGGCGCGTGGAGGAGCCGGCCGTTTCAAGTAACGCCAGGCGTGAAGCGCTCCGCGCCAACAATCCGGCAGGCGTCGACAATACTCACGAGAATGTGGATCGCACCCGTGCACGGGAGGCCGGATTAGCAGCACAGCATCAGGCTCGTCAGCTTACACCTATCTTCCCCGCAGCTACGGTTGAACCGGGGGTGGTTTCCAGTTCTTTGGGAGTACCGTGCCTTGTTCCCGCTTTACGCAACGTACGCCTGCCCAAAGACTTCAAAGGCCCCCGCAAGGTACCAAACTACACGGCAGATCAGCCTCCGGAGACATGGGTGGAGAGCTATGAGATGGCTATGGAGATGCTGGATGTGGATGACACGGCGTGTGCCAAGTATTTCACTATGATGTTAGAAGGAACGGCCCGGACTTGGCTAAAGAGCTTACCGCCTAATTCAATTAGTTCATGGGCCCAGTTACGCGCCCGGTTTATCAAGAATTTCAAGGACACGTGCAAACAGCCAATGTCAATAGTTGACCTAGCAGCCTGCGTTCAGCAAGAAGGGGAATCAACTACCCATTGGGTACGGCGGGTATCAGAAGTTTTGCACTCGTCAGATCGCATCAACGCAGACACCGCCGTGGTGCTGTTGGAGAGCAACTGTCGGTTTGGCCCTTTGAAGCTAAAGCTGGGCCGGATGAAGCGTGATTGTACAGATATAGGAACGCTCATGACCGCTTTAGTGAAGTATGCGGATTCTGACAGTACCAAGGATCCTGACTCTGGTGATGACAAAGCAGGGAAGGGAAGGAAGAATAGCAACACCAAAGGCCAGCAGCATTGGCCGACAGGTAATGGAGGCGGAGGAAAGCGTAAACCGGACGGGAGCATGGACTTGGTGGCCAGCACAAGTGCACAGGATAAAGGCCAGCGGCGTAAGGGGAAACAGCCGAGTTTCCGCGCACATCCCGGTCCTAATCCGGAGCGTTTGAACTTTTTCTTAAACCAGCCCTGTCCGAAGCACGGAACAAAGGAGGAACCAGCAGCCCATCTTTGGAAGGATTGTTATATCATGAAGGAATTCAAAAGCTCAAACACTTTCCAATATGATCACAGCTCCGGTGGCGGTTCCGGTTCCGGATCAGGGTACGGTGGCGGGAATTCCGGTCCAGGGTTCCAGGGTAACCCGGGCGGACAGGTCAGCCAAAATAATCAGAATAATCAAAGTAATCAAAGTGGTTATCAGAGCAACCCGAAACAGTTGAGTGGTGGACAGTATCATGTCTTTACTACGAGCTTGGATAAACGAGATAGGAAGCTTCAGAGGCGGGCAGTCAGTGCTGTCGAACCGGCCACGCCTCACTATCTGCGTTGGTCGGAACAGCCTATCATATGGAGCCGAGAAGATCATCCTCCCAGGGTGTATGATCCGGGTCAGTTAGCACTGGTGGTAGCGCCTCAGGTGGGAGGTTATAAGCTCACCAAGGTGCTCATGGACGGAGGGAGCAGCATTAACATTTTGTATTATGAGACCTTCCGTCGTATGGGACTGGTAGATAAGGATCTCAAACCGACCAATACATTGTTCCACGGGGTGGTGCCTGGCAAGTCTGCGTATCCGGTTGGTAAGATAGCCCTTGAAGTGGTATTTGGCGATAGTCACGATTCCAGATCAGAGACGCTGACGTTCGAGGTGGTTAAAATCCAAAGTCCGTACCACGCTTTGTTCGGGCGGCCAGCTTATGCAAAATTTATGGCACGGCCCTGCTACGTATATCTGCAACTTAAGATGCCAGGTTACAAGGGCACTATAACGGTTCATGGGAGCCGCCGAATCGCTTTGGAATGCGAGGAAGGAGATGCGACTTATGCTGAATCGGTTTGTGCTACGGAGGAGCTAAAGCAGTACAAAGACAGTGTTGATCCGGAGGATATGACTTCATTAAAAAAGCCAACTACGGACCACGATCCGGCCTTGAAGTTCAAGTCAGCGGCCGAAACTAAGCTTGTTGACTTCGTACCTGGCGATTCATCCAAGCAGTTCAGCATCAGTGCAAACTTGGATCCAAAATAGGAAAGCGCGCTCATCGAGTTCATCCGTGAGAATCGGGACATCTTTGCATGGAAGCCATCTGACATGCCTGGTGTACCGAGGCAACTCGCTGAGCACACCCTTAATGTGGATCCTAAGTACAAGCCGGTAAAGCAGTTCTTACGGCGGTTTAACGAAGAAAGACGTAAAGCGATTGGTGAGGAAGTGGCCAGGCTCCTGGCAGCTGGGTTTATAATTGAGGTTTTTCATCCCGAATGGCTCGCTAATCCGGTGCTAGTTCTTAAGAAAAACGGCACCTGGCGCATGTGTGTGGACTACACAGACTTGAATAAAGCTTGCCCAGCAGATCCTTTTGCTCTCCCCCGGATTGATCAGATCATTGATGCTACGGCAGGTTGCGAGCGTTTAAGTTTTTTGGATGCTTATTCGGGTTATCATCAGATCAAGATGGCAGTTAAGGACCAGGAGAAGACAGCGTTTATTACTCCCTTTGGAGCCTTCTGCTATGTGTCTATGCCCTTTGGGCTTAAGAGTGCGCAGGCTACTTATCAACGATGTGTGCAAAATTGCCTCCACAAGCAGATTGGTCGTAATGTGCATGCTTATGTGGATGATATTGTGGTCAAGTCACGAAAGAAGGAGACCCTGGTTGACGATTTGAAGGAGACTTTCGATAACTTGAGGGTGTACCAAATGATGCTCAACCCGGCTAAATGTGTTTTTGGTGTACCTGCAGGCAAGCTGTTGGGATTTTTAGTGTCCCATAGAGGAATTGAGGCCAATCCAGAAAAGATCACAGCCATCACCTCCCTGGCCAAACCGAAATGCATCAATGATGTTCAGCGCATGGCCGGGCGGATTGCAGCGTTAAGCCGGTTTATCAGTCGCCTTGGTGAAAAGGCGATCCCTTTGTATCAAATGCTCAAGAAGACGGATCAGTTTGTCTGGAGTCCGGAGGCTGATAAAGCGTTTGAGGATTTGAAGCGACAACTAGTCAATCCGCCAGTGTTGGCAGCCCCTGTAGATAAAGAGCCACTCCTGTTATATGTTGCAGCGAATGCCAGAGCAGTCAGTGTGGCGATGGTGGTAGAACGAAAGGAGGCTGGAAAGGAACATCCGGTTCAGCGACCGGTTTACTATATCAGTGAAGTACTTATCGAGTCCAAACAAAGGTATCCGCATTGGCAGAAGCTGGTATATGGCGTGTTTATGGCAAGCCGGAAGCTGAGGCAATATTTCCAAGGACACCCAATCACGGTGGTCAGTTCTGCTCCTTTGGGTGACATTATACAGAACCGGGAGGCGACTGGTCGGATTGCCAAGTGGGCTATCGAGCTCGGGCCGCACGATTTAAGGTACGTACCCCGAACGGCCATAAAGTCACAGGCACTTGTCGATTTCATAAACGATTGGACAGAGTTACAAGCGCCTGAGGAGAAGCCAGATAACACCTATTGGACCGTTCATTTTGACGGATCAAGACAATTGGAAGGCTCGGGGGCTGGAGTCGTTTTAACTTCCCCACGAGGAGATAAGTTTTGTTATGTCCTCCGTTTAATGTTCCCCTGTACCAATAATGCGGCGGAGTATGAAGCTTTGCTTCATGGTCTTCGGGTGGCTAAAGAGATGAATCTGAGCAGAGTTAGGTGCTTTGGTGATTCGGATCTGGTGGCTCAGCAGGTATCTGGCACCTGGGATTCTAAGGATCCGCTGATGGCTGCATACCGACGTGAAGTAGATATGGTGGCTGGGCATTTCAAAGGCTATCAAGTGGATCATGTGGACCGCAGAAAGAATGAGGCAGCGGATGCTTTAAGTCGCTTGGGCTCTCAGCGTAAACCGGTCCCACCCAATGTTTTCTTGGATGTATTGTACCACCCATCGGTACAGCTGCCCGGTGAGCTGGAGTTGGCTGTTCCTGATCCGGAGGCTCAGTTAGTGGCGGCTCTTCACGCCACCCCGGATTGGACGCTTCCTTACCTGGCATATATGAACCGGGGTGAGTTGCCAGAAGACGAAAGCTTGGCTCGACAGATAGTACGACGGTCCAAGTCTATGACGATTTTCCAAGGAGAGTTACATCATCGCAGCGTGTCAGGAGCGCTGCAACGGTGCATATCCCCTGAGGAGGGGTGCGAGATACTACGAGAAATACATGAAGGGGATTGCGGCCACCACGCCGGTTCAAAATCATTGGTGGCTAAAGCGTTCCGCCACGGTTTCTACTGGTTAACTGCTCATGCTGATGCGGAAGACCTGGTCAGATTATGTGATGGTTGCCAGAAATTTTTCAGACGAGCACACATACCGGCTCAAGAATTGAGGATGATTCCAATTACTTGGCCGTTTGCGACTTGGGGGCTTGATATGGTTGGGCCTTTTAAGCGTTCCAAAGATAAGAAGACCCACCTACTGGTGGCGGTTGACAAATTTACGAAGTGGGTAGAGGCAGAACCTGTCAGTAAGTGTGATGCAGCCACGGCAGTTCGGTTTATAAAGAAGGTGATCTTCCGGTTTGGGTTTCCACACAGCATCATCACAGATAATGGTACCAATCTATCCAAGGGGGCCATGAAGGAGTTCTGTGCACGGGAGCATATACGGCTTGATGTTTCTTCGGTAGCGCACCCACAGTCTAATGGTCAGGCAGAACGAGCGAACCAAGAGATCTTGAGAGGTATCAAACCCCGGCTTCTGGTCCCTTTGCAAAGGACACCGGGTTGTTGGGTGGACGAGCTACCGTCTGTATTATGGAGCATCAACACTACGCCTAACAGATCCACGGGGTTTACGCCGTTTTTTATGGTCTATGGAGCCGAGGCGGTTCTCCCAAGTGATATACGACATGACTCACCTCGCGTGGCAGCATATGTTGAAGCGGATAATGAGCAGGCACGGCAGAACGCTCTTGACTTGTTGGATGAGAAGCCTGACTTGGCAGCTGCCCGTTCAGCGATTTACCAGCAAGATCTTCGCCGTTACCACAGCCGTCGGGTTAGGACCAGAACCTTTCAGGAGGGGGATTTGGTGCTTCGGCTCATCCAGGATCAATCTGATCAGCATAAATTATCCCCGCCTTGGGAGGGACCTTTTGTGGTCAGCAAGAATCTGAATAATGGGTCATATTACCTGATTGATATTCGAGAGCGCAAGGATTCACGCACATCAGAGGAGGAAACCAGCAGGCAGTGGAACATAGCTCATCTTCGACCTTATTATACATGAGCCCTGGGCTCTGTTTATGTACATATCATGACCATGTATATATTATGATTAATACAATAAACCGAAGCCTCGAGTAAAGCGGGGTCTCTACTGTTCTTCACATCATGTGTACTTACCCCTGGAGGTCGCTTCACAGAAGTTCAAATTCCGGTTTAAAAGCTGGTTCAAGGGAAGATGTCTCCTACAGGGTTGTGAAGCTCTTAATATCCGGTTCAATATCCCGGTTCAAACATGGGGCTTCCTGTTCAAACATAGGTCGTATTCGAACCAAAGAGAACATAGCTATTCAAACATGGGGCTTCCTGTTCAAACATAGGTCGTATTCGAACCAAAGAGAACATAGCTATTCAAACATGGGGATTTCTGTTCAAACATAGGTCGTATTCGAACCAAAGAGAACACAGCTGTTCAAACATAGGTCGTATTCGAACCAAAGAGAACATAGCTATCCCTATAAAGTCAGTTGGGGACCTAGTCGGCCTGAACCGTAGCTACACCTCCGGGGGGCTTGGTCAGGTCTTGACGACGGTAATGCCTTCTGGCTGGCATATTTGCCACTGAATCAGTTGGGGACCTAATCGACTTGAACCGTAGATTACGCCTTATGGGAACTCGGTCATGTCTTGATGATGGTAATGCCTTCTGGTCGGCTTTTTAGCCATTGAGTCACTTGGGGGCTTGGTTGACGAACCAATGCAATGCCATTTGGCCGGCATATTTGCCACGATTCAGTTAGGAACCTAGTCGACTTAAACCGTAGCTACACCTCTTGGGGGCTCGGTTTTGTCTTGACGATGGTCACGCCTTCTGAACGGTTCATAGTAACCACTATTCGCATGCGTTTTACTATCGCGTTGCCTTTTCATATTTGGTTTTGTTTTCTGCCTTTATTGTGGTGTTTTTTGGTTCTTCGGAACGTCAAGTATCCTTAAACCGATTCAGCTGGCATAGCCTGGTCCGTTTTAACCCGGAGGCAAATTGCCCGGTTTGGCAGAGGCGCAGCACGGTTCAGGTGGTCGAAAAATCACATTGTGTACTCAGTAAAGACAGGAAACATAAGTTGGAAACGTCATTGGAAAGAGCATCAGTACCCGTGCGCGAAGGCACATTCAAAGGCAGAGGTATTAAACTATCTTATTACAAGGCAACGTAGTGCCTGAATATATTGTTCGTTGACGGATTAAGACGTCACCAAGTAGGGTGAACCGGAGCGTTGATTACGCCTGTTCGCCGCCTTGGTTCGAAGGCTGGGGATCGTCTCGCGCCGCTTCAGCTCCATCTTGGTTACCCATTGGCTGGAAATCAGCAGTGGTCCAGTCGATTCCCATTAGCGCTTGAAAGACGGCTTCTTCGTGAATCAGCGAAGACGGTTCAATGTCTGGGGCGTAAGTATGCTTACGGATTGGAGGAACAAGGTTTCCCGCTTCAGGGACCGGGGCAGATACTCGTTTGTTCTGGTTGTCGTATTGGGCTTGGTAACGTGACAGATCTGCCTCCTCAGCCAATTGACAAGCTAGGGGGCGCACCGCCCGGTTTATCGCCCTCAAATCATCTTCACCAAAGTCTGAACCGTCTTCCTTCAAGCTGGGGTATCCTTGGGCCGCTTCGACAGGATCGAAATCTGGTACCCACGCTTTGGCCCGGATCAAGGCAGTGATAGCTCCGGTTCGAGCAGCTGATCTTTTCAACTCTTCAATCTGGGCCGGCAGCATGGACAGCCTCTTTAATGTGTCTTGAATCAGAGCCGGCGCAGGGTTGTTGTGCGATGCAGTGGTGATAGCTCTTTGTGCTCCGGTGTATAACTGCTCAATCAGAGTATAAGCAGCTTTGAGTTTCATCCGCACGTCAGAACACAAGTGTCCAATACGTGAGCCTGCAGTGTTTCAAGGTGGATTACAAACCGGACATAGGGTGCAGCAAACAAGGTACAAATTGGAAGAAGGGCATCGAAAAGTTTACCAAAGACGGCAGAGGTCATGGAATGTATTTGTCGCTTCACGGTGGATAATTCATCAACCACCGGTTTAAGAGCAGCTTCGGCATTTTCAGCCCTCTTCGTTAAAAGAGCTCTTTCAGTAGCCCAATCGGCTTGCTCCTTTTTGCGGCTTGCTTTCAGCTGCTCCATAACAGTCAAGGCTTTGGTCAATTCCTCCTTTGCTTTTTCAGTTTCAATCTGCTGGGCTTTTAAAGCTTCCTGAAGGTCCGAGACTTGGTTCTCTTTGGTCTTCAAATCCCCCTGCAGCAGGTCATCAACAGTGTTCAGAAAATATTGCACGGTTTGGAAGTATCAACCACACAAGCAAGTTATGTGCTCGATACTTGGGGGCTAATGCATATTTGATTTTAACGCAAGTTTTCCATTGCAAAAGGTCCCAAGATTAATACAAGTATTTAAACTTGGCACTTGGGGGCTAATAGTTATCTAATGATGTTTTCTGGTTATGACCTAAGTTGAAGCCTTGGGTTTTCTAAACCGGACTTTAATTGTCAAGACAGCCTGATCCGGGTTTACCGTCTCGGTTTGGAAATATTGATAAGCTAAGTTGCAATGGAATAAAGCACAAGGGAGTTACCTCAAGTTTCTCCTTCATCATCTTGATCATGCCAGCTTCATAATCCCGACTGGTGTACAATCGGTTCAGGTACCCGGAATAAAGATCCGGGGCGCTTAAAGCGGCGTACGTAGAAGAGTCAAGGTCCCATTTGCCCTTCATGGCCGAGATTTCGTCCTTGGCAGTATGCTTGGCTAAGGTAGCAGTGTTCCCCGGTTCAGAGTGACCGATGCCGGTAATCACAACATCATCGTCCTTGGAATCGCTGCTCTGCAGTGGCCCTGTCGGTTTATCAGCAGTTCCAGAAGGGGGGATGGATTCCTCAACCCGAACAGGACTGGCAGGCGGATCAGTATGGCTGGCAGGTTCGATAATCCTTTCTTCAGCGCAGGTGTCATCTTGCGGAGATAGATAACTCTGAGTGTCCTCACGACCCGGAGCGTTAGCACCAGGAGTTTTCTCCGGTTCAGGAGCGGCAGTTCCTCCAGCCGGGTTATCCAGACGAGCCTTCTTGCTCGGTCTAGGTTTGGCCCTGGAAAAAGCCCAAAGATTGAAAAAACGGTATAAGATGGATTAAGAAACCCATACAGAGATATGTTGTGATCGGTCCAACGTACCCAATAACTGTCTTCAACGGTGGCAGTTGAGTGGCTGAAGATTCACCGGAAGAGGAATGGGAAGTGACCTGATAATCGGAGTCAGATGGATTTAGAGGCTGACGAGTTAAACCTGCTTTAGGAGGAAAGCTAGCGCGTGAATCGGAGACCTCTGAGCGGCGTTTCCGAACCGGGCTGTTCGGTAAACCGGCGGAGGTGACTACCTGGCCGCTATGTCGGGTGGTGCGTCGAGCTTCATGTTGCTGGGTCTTCACAAGAAATTTGGGATCCAAGTAAGCAAGAGGGTGAGAAAATTTAATTCTCCGGTTTGCTTGGCGAGGTTTTTTCAAAGGCAAAGGAACGGCATCAGAAGAAAGAGTAGTTACCTCTGGGCCTTCGGCATGGCTCACTTCAGCGTCGTCCTGACAAATATCATCATCAATAAGACGTATAAAAAGCAAACCAACTGAATCGAGATCTACCCCGAGGTCCGGATTACCCACATCATCCTCCTCTAAATCCGGAGTAGAGGAAGCGGTGTTCCTTTTCCTCTGAGCAGGCTTCTTCACCCTCGTCTTGGGTCGGGTTACCTTTTCGGTTGGCTCTTGTAACTTCTTGCTCCAAAATGGATCATCTCCCTGTCTCAGGAAGGACTGGAGTTAGCAATATGTGTATAAGGGGATCATAAGTTCTATAACAAACAGAGGGGAGATACTTACAGCAGGAGGCTTGTTGGCGGTATAGAATGGAAGCAGGCCGGTTTGGGCACAAACATGTTCCGGTTCATTCAGCATCTTTTTCACAGCTTCAGCGACTTCGTCCTCCGTCAGCTGAATGTTGCAGTGCCTCAAGGGATCATCAACCCGACCCGTGTATTGGCACATTAAACCGGAGCGGATGCTAAGGGGCAGGATGCTCCACGAAATCCAGCAACGAGCAAGATCTACCCCCGTTAAACCGTTAGCCATGAAGGCTCTGAGCTTGGACAGCTGAGGGGCGTACTTACTCCTCTCTTTGGCAGTTAGCCGTGGGGGGAAGGGGTGAGTATTGCTAAGTCTCTCTGGACGGAAACCGGGCAGTGGATTTTCTTCAGCAGGGGAAGTATCCTTGCAATAGAACCAAGTGCAATTCCATTCCTGCGGATGACTATGCAACTTGGCGTGAGGATAAGTCACCTCTTTCCTCTTCTGAATTGCCATACCACCCAGTTCCATATTAGGGCCATCGGTGAATTCAGTACGTCGGTTCAGATGGAAAAAGTCCCGGAACAGCTCTACAGTGGGTTCCTCTTGAAAGTACGCCTCGCAAAGTACTTGGAAATGGCAGATATTCGTGACTGAATTTGGACCAACATCTTGTGGGCGCAGTCTAAAATTAGCCAAGACGTCCCGATAAAATTTTGAACCGGGTGGATTAAACCCCCGGGCCAGGTGATCCGCAAACACCACCACTTCTCCTTCCTGCGGGGTAGGAGGACATTCGTCTCCTGGAACCCTCCAATGGATGGTACTTTTGCTACTCAAAGCACCAGTCAGAACTAAGTTGTTTAGTTGGGTCTCAGTGATGCAAGAGGGAACCCAGTTGCATTCATACACCTGTTTTGCCATGAGGAAATCTACAAGGCAAAGGTATTCCGGTTTGAGAGCAAGTATGATTGTAAACCGAAGATGCTCTTATATAGAGTCAGGTTATCTACAATAATATCAACCGGCGGTTCATCAAGGGGACTAATGGATGTGTAGATCGGTTTGTTCGCTTTGCTAAGAGTTAAACCGACCAGATCTAAACAGTTGTGAGTATGAAAAGCAGAAACAGATCCCGTACAGATTCTTTCAAAGCAATGGATCTACAGCTAAGGCGAAAAAGAAATAAAAAACAGGTAATATGAAGTCGGGCTCACAGCAGAACAACATAAGTTCGACAAGCAGGAACAAGAGCGAGATCTAAGGAAATGAGTGCAGATTTATGGCGACTGCTAAGAGGAACTACAAATCCAGATACAGGTAGCATCATCTGTTCACAAAGGCTGCTATGGGGATGAGCAAGAAACAGTAGCAGAACGATGAACCCTAGAACAGATCTAAAGCAACAAGAACAGGGGCCTTACCGGGGTCCAAACAGATGCGGAAAGTCGCCGCGGTGCTCTGAACCGATCAGGTTGATGCAGCGGCCGGAGTTGGTGCAGCAGCTGACGGCGGCGGCGGAGCTTTGAGGTCTGGGTCGCGAGGAAGACGAAGAAGGGGAGGAAAGGAAGATGGCCTTCAAGTCTTATTTATAAGGCGCGGCGCGCGTGTCAGGCGCGCGAATTCAGGAGCCGGAGATTTCGGAAGCCCAGCCGTCGCCCTGATTCTTGCGGGTTAGCGAAAGGAGACGGTAGCTTGCGCTGACGTCATATCGGTTTACCACAGCAAGAGGAGACGGAGAAACGACGGTTTAACAAGTCACTGGAGGACATTTGACGACAGAAATTCTTATTAAGGATTGACATGAACCTGTTCAAATCAATCTGGGGCCTAATGTTGGGGATGTTGCTATCCGGGGTAAACCGGCCTGCAGGGCCCGGGTTACCTCCGTCAGCAGACCCGAGATGTTAAAACCCAAGGAGAGATAGAAGGGCCTAAGGCCCGTAATCGGTTTAAAGGTTTATGGTGTAAACCGGCCTGATGTAAACTTGTATTGTAAGTTAGGAATAGAGAGACCGACCCGGGCACGTTTATTAGCCGGAGGTTGGGACTTTGCAGACCGACGGGCGTCACCCGTGTATATAAGGGGATGACCCGGCGGCGGTTTGGGGACAGAGAAAAAAGAACTCGAGGTTTAGGCGAAGCTTATCGCTCCCTAAGCCCTCGAAACCCATCAATCCCATCACAACTAGACGTAGGCTTTTACCTTCATCGAAGGGGCCGAACTAGTATAAAAACCGTGTCCTTGTGTCCACTTTAACCCCTTCAAGCTAACCCGTTGCGATGGCTCCACGACTAAGTCCTCTTACTAGGACATCTGCCGTGACAAATCCACGACACCGGGCACGCGGGCTGGAGGAGTACGACGATGTCGTCCGTGAGCTTCTTGAGGACGGTGAACTTGTTGGTGGTGGAAACGATCATTTGGTCCAACTGAGAGTCGTAGTTGGCGTCGATGGCGGCCATCCACCAGCCGGTCTCCAACACCGTCTGGAGACGATCCTCGGCGCCATGCCGCAGGCCGACATCGTGGACCATCTGGCACAGCTGTTGGCTGCTCGCGTGCATCGCCGCCATGGGTCTGGAGTAAGCTCTTTTGCGCTTAGTGTAGGTGCTTAGGCAAATGCTTAGGTGCGTAAGATGTGGTAGATGCATTGGAATGGAGGGGCGCCTTTATATAAGGGCAAACTGCGTTGCATTCACATCGTGCAGCCTCTTTTCCCGGTCCTCCTCCCGTTACTTCCCTCATGCATTAATTGAAGGAGGATGCATTGGCCGTTCAACATTTCGGGAACCGCTACTCCCTCCCTCGTCTGCATTAAAGCCGTATCGGGAACTGCGCCGCCCGATGTCAAATCGAATAGTACTGCCGCCCGCTGCACGCCCGGCTGAACACGCCTCCTCGCGTCCATCGAACCCCTCCGTTAAACCCGCATGCAAGCCGAGAAACCTACTCCGGACACACGTCCGTTCATGAGCAGGCCGGAATTAAACGCAACACCAGCCGAGCTCCTCCCGTCCGCCCTCAGTTTAAACGAGGCCAGACGCTGGCCAAGCTCCTACCGTTCGCCCCCTATTTACACGTGGCCAGACAGACAGCGGGCAAGAATCGCACCCCTCCACCGCTCCCCTATCCCCTCCTTCACCATTTTCTCCACTCTTCCAATGGCTTCCGAGGAGCCGTTCTCCGGCATATTACCCGGCTAGGTGGCCCGCCGAGCCCTCCGGATATGGGCGAGGCCGCTCGGTGCTTCACCAAGCTTGCTTGGCCCGACGGAGCCAGTTGCCGCCCCAAGCAGGCGCGTGGTTCAGCAACTCGCCGCTCTAGTTTAGCTCGATGAGGAGTGGCGAGTTTCTCCACGCCGGCAAGCACACCGGTACGGGCGTCGTCGCTGCCGCGTCGTACCGCGCCTCCCGTGTCTGTGGCTGCGCCTCCCGTGCCTGCGGCAGCGCCATGTAGGCAGAGACAGAAGCCGGGTGCATGGAGATCGACGAGTCGGTGGCCAGCTTCTCCGTGTCCACGCCATCATCGAGGAGAAGTAGAACACGGGAGGCCGCCGCCACTTGGGTCCCACGAAGGCCACCACTGAGGTGATGACTGCACATTCAGGTGGTCTCTTTGCTTCTTCGTCTCTTCCGAGGACCTTCGGCGACACCGCAAAGTGTCTGCCGGACATGAGGAAGACAAAGGGATCCGCGGGTGGCCATTTAGATTATGTACTCCCTCTCCAGCTGGCGGGAAATTTTTATTCTAAGAATGGATAAATTGTATGTATCTATAACTAAAATAAGTCTAGATACATCCATTTCTAGGACAAGTATTTCCGGACGGAGGGAGTATTAATTATACCAAGAGAGCCGGATTGGCATCGCTTAGTTCATCTAAATGTAATGAAATCTATCATGTTTATATGAAGGTCCAGCTTTTTCTACATGAAATCCTTCATGCTTATATGAAATCAGTCCGTGTTTGCACAAATTTCATCTGGTTGGTTAGAGTTGTGAAAATGTATGCCGCTGGCGTTTGATGTCGTCCTCCGCGGAAGGAAGCGGGAGGAAATTTGCCGGCTGCCCTTGGAGATGCTCTTATGTTGGAAATAATAGAGTGACACCCAACCCATTTGAGTTAATTGCGTGTATGATTGTCCCTCTATAAAAATTTAATTGCATGTATAATGTACACGTGACATGCAGGGTGCCTACAGCTTCATATAGAAAGTTAAAAAGAAACAAGTCCATCCTTAATCTTGTATTCTAAGTACTCTGTGGGTTCCACCGTCAGTACGTTAGCGAAAGAAGTATATATTAAAATAAGTAATATATAATATAAAAATCTAAAGTTAAAGACAGAATTCGAACTCATGTCATCGCGTTGCGAGCATCCGGCGCTAACCAGTCCAGCACATTTTTGTTGTAGACCATGTTGGAGATATATCTCCATGTCTACTCTTATACTCCATCTGTTCCTAAATATTTGTTTTTTTCAGATTTCAAATGGACTACCACATACAGATGTGTATGTAGACATATTTTAGAGTGTAGATTCACTCATTTTGCTCCATATGTAGTCACTTGTTGAAATCTCTAAAAAGACAAATATTTAGGAACGGAGGGAGTAGAAAACAGAGTTGGTGATGATGGTGTGCGTGCCATCCTGCAATATAGGCCGTCGGATTTATATCTAACGGATAGGCAGAAAACTATGGCATTTTGCAAAAATATACCCACACCCCTCTCCACGTTCGCAAATACGGCCTTCCCTCGTTCATCCTTTTCTCTCAGAAGATAAACTACTCATACAAATGCATCTTCCTATCCACGTTTGCAAAAATATACCCACACCCCTCTCCACGTTTGCAAAAATATACCCACGCCCCTACTCATACAATTTTGCAAAAATATACCCACACCCCTCTCCACGTTTGCACGGGCATCTAGCTAGTTTCTTTTAAAATAGTTACTGCAATATTGGGTTGAAGTGATATATTTTATGTATGCCCCGAATGATTTTAGATTTACTAGTAGTAATGAAGAAAAGGTTGCCTTGTTAATTAACAGAAAACAGGGTGAAAACTATCACATGAGGCCGATAAAAACGAGGCACACTGGGTTCAGCATCATCGTCAATACAGCTGTGCGCGCGCGAGAAGTCTACATATCGAGGGGGCTACTGAGTGAGGCACAGAGACACAATGTTCGAGAGAGAAACCAATTGACAGATTACAATTAGATCGAGTTGTCACCATTTTGCTGTCATTGTTGGGGTGGGGGGGAGGGGGAGAGAGAGAGAAAGATGTATCGAGAGTGTGCACAGTAGGCACAGAGGCACAACTAGCGAGCGTGTGTGCATGTGTGTGTGTGTGTTTGAAAGAGGAGTAGATAGATTACTATCAAGATCGAGGTGCCTCCCTACTCCTTCGGTGTCGGGTAGTGTATGTGCGTGTGTGTGTTTGAGAGAGAAGCCAGTCGATAGATTAGTATCAAGATCGAGGTCTCACCCTACTCCTTCGGTATTGGGAAGTGTGTGTGTGTATGGTTGTGTGGGTGTGGGTGTGTGTGTCAGGGGGGCGGGCAGTGACACTTACATATCCCTACTCTCATAAAAACAGAGTTGGTGATGATGGTGTTCCTGCCATCCTGCAATATAGGCCGTCCGATTAATATCCGACGGATAGGAAGGAAATTGTGGCAATTTTGCAAAAAGATACCCAAACCCCTCTCCGCATTTGCAAATAAGGCATTCCCTCATTCATCCTTTTCTCCCACAGGATAAACTACTCATACAAATGCATCTTGATGTTCGGTGCAACGCATGGGCATCTTGCTAGTAGGGAGAAGGAGTTTGTGTGACACATATCTAGCTATATTAAGGGATAGGTAGATAGCATTTGTGCGAGGCATACTTAAAGCATCACGAAGATAAACAAAATTGTGTGCATGCAAGTGCCGGAAAAAATGAAGCGAGAAACAATGTGTGTGTGTGTGTGCGCGCACGCGTGTGTGTGTGTGAGAGAGAGAGAGAGGGAGAGAGAGAGAGCGAAATCTCAAAACAAAAGGTGCTCTGCTGGAATCCCATTGTATGTATTCATATGGTTCCGGAACTCGAGTTAACCTTAGGCATATGTGTGGGAGACATTATTATACCTTGAGACATTAGTGGTTGTGGGTGGGCGGAATTAAAGGGGTGGGCGTGTTCGAAAGAGAGAGCGTGTGTGTTTCTGTGTGAGAGACTTGTAGGACGGGTTAGAAAGATGAATTCTAACCTTGACGGAGGGAGAGAAATACACGAAGTGCGCGCGTGTGATTCCGATGCCCACAGGAAAATGAGATATGTATGCGTGTGAGAGAGATTGCACAATTCATTCACGTATCACTATCTAGCGATCGTGGACATGCATCGCTTGAGCATAAATCAATATCTACTTCGTATCGTGGCCGATGGTACAATATCGATTCTACGCTATAAAGATTGGACACTCACATATCACATTTTTTTCTATTTAAATAAACCTTTTCAATTGCGCATGCCAAAGTTACAGTGATGTTTCTTCAAACAACCAATGTAGCTATCATGTACATGCACCATTGTTACTCTTGCATTCAAAATCATTAGTCTTGGATGATTTTAGGTTCTATTATGAAGTAATATATGCAATATTCATATATGAATTCAACAGGTACACAATTTATGAAATGGAGGCTATGTAATCATATGAGGTAACACTTTTAAGTAGCGGACTACAATATCCATTTCTTTTTGTGCGCCTCTACACTAACACGTCAATGCATTATGTTTAAAGTAAATAAACAATTGCACTAAATTATCTATTTACATGAGAAATACATAGGCTGAGCGTTTGATCCCTTTTGTTGTGAACGCGCCACTACACCCGTACGATTGGCCGCGCTCGTGTGAACTTCCAAGTTATCGGCGCATCATCCCGAGCTATTGTCTTTTTTCTGGGGTGGACTTCACACCAGTTATTAACTGTTGACGCGTGCCCCGTGTACACAGTCTCGCATGACGTTCCTGCTAGCATGGTCCAAAATTAGCTGAAACTAGATATGAACGATCCTGCGGGCAGCAAAATCTCCCGCCTCCTTCTAAAATTTCCGCCACCTTAGTCTTTAGCATGCGAAATTCCCCATTTGTCCTTGGTGCATGGAGACCAACAGTTATAATACCGCCCTCATCTACATAATAGGTCGGGGCTGCTTGGGTAACTTCTGGTTCCCCCACTACACGGCACCCCCATTTCCTCTCCCCCTCCCGCAAAAATGACTAACTCCCCAGCACCAGAGCATCTCACAGCACGCCGTCCGTACTTCATCGACCTTTCTCCCCTCCCCTCTCAAAACCCTAGACTGCTCATCCACCGGTGTACCAGAGCCCATTCACTGCCAGCGGTGTCCACCTCGCCGGATCTACTTCTGCGGCCGCATCTACTCCTCCCGCCTCCCCTAGAAACAAGTAGACTAATCCACCACTGTACCATAGCCCATTCAGTGCCGGCCTTGTCCACGGCGCCGGATATGCTTCGCTGGTACTCTCGTCAACCGCAGCGCATCTGCAGCGGCTCATTCGTACTCCCCACCGGAGACGCTTCGTCCACCCCCCCGGAGCCGCCCCACCGACGCCCCCATCGACGGCCTCTGATCCTCTTCGCCGACACCTTCCTAACCCTATCGGAGCCGCTTTGCGGATACCATCGTCAACCGCACCGAAGTAGCTTCACCTATACCATTTTCAACCCTGCTGGGGCCGCTTTGCCAACTCACAAGTCCACGGCCTCAGATCCGCTTCCTCGCACCCTCATCCAACCTACCGGAGCAGCTTCTGACACCCCGTCCATGGCCGCAGATCCACATCGTCGACACCATCCTTAACCCAACCACCGGAGCAACTTCACATACGCCCTCGTCCACGGCCACGGATCCGCTTCGCCCACACCATAGTCCACCCTACCGGAGCCGCTCCACAAACACCCTACTCGACGGTTCTAGATCTCCTTACCGGACCCCAACAACCAGCACAGCGTCATCACCCTTGACGTTTCTAACCTGATTCCCACCGTCTGGCAAGATGCCAAGCACCCGCCACGGCCTAGGTACTTGTCACCTTTAAACCCGTCCAGCATCACCTGCCCGATGTACTTCAAATATACTAACAGGTCGTTGTTACCTGTTATGCAGCTGGCAAAAACTACAAGGACGATGTTTCTTCTGGATCTAACAGCTTGGCCAACCAAGATCCTGGACCGAGGCATTGCTATGATCTTGTAAGTGTGTCTCTCTCTTGTATTGTTCTGTGCCTGCCAGTGTGCTTTGCTAGGATTTTCGACCTGTAATCCCTTTGTGCAAACAATGATTTCTACTACTGGCTGCTAAATTAGATATGGAGATGTCATACATGATACTACCTCGTACCTCCGTTCCTAAATATAAGTCTTTCTAGAGATTCCACTATAGGCTACATACGGAGCAAAATGAGTGAATCTATGCTCGAAAATGCATCTATATACATCTGTATGTGGTCCATACTGGAATCTCTACATAGACATATATTTAGGAACAGAGGCAGTACATTACACAAAATCATAGGTGGCATGTAGGAATTCCAGTACACTACATTAGGATCCCTTAGAGTGCCTGCTAGTCCAGCACACAGAGTCATGGCTAGTTTATGCTACGCACACAATCATTAATTGGTGGTTTAAATATGCGCAAGGGATATGCAATGTATTATCATGTAGAGATGTCTGAAATTAGCCGTGTCAACTTGCAGATAGGGTTACACAATGAAAAAGTACAAGATGTATGTGGCAATTTCATGGAACATCGCAAAAAAAGGAGAGCCAGTGGTGAGCCTATACATTGTGCTATGATACATCACTCCTCCATTGCAATCATCGTGACATGTTATTTGTATGTCAGTTCTATTGGCCAAGTTTCTTAGGGACAGTTATTACGAGTTATCCAAAGAAAATAAGCACCTGTGAATATAAGCTCCATGTAATAAGCCAACCAGTTCTTTTCATTGCGTTTTTAGCTTATCTTTGGTATGATCAGTGAGAAGTGTAGATTGCATTATATTTTTTCATTTTGCTGCCCATATGAAAATTATTTTGACTTGCAAACATCACAAATTGAACCTAGTGCAGTAATTAATATGATAGGAAAATAGACCACCACTATTTGCTCAAAATGCAAATACAAAGATACCATCTACTTGGCACAATCTACTTTGGTCAATGTTTTCCATAGAGATCCCATTGACTAATTTAAACAAAAGACACATGACCCGCATTTAAATGAAGGACAATTATTTATTGAAATTTGATTGTCCAAGTGGCTGGTTATTATCATATAGCAACACCACCTGAAAGCATCGTATAGCAGCAGCAGCTCATAGAAACTCATCATACAGCAGTAGCGGCAACAGCAGCAGTGTGCAATTCATCATATACCAGCAGTAGCTCATAGCAATTCATCATATAGCAGCAGCAGGAGTAGCTCATAGCAATTCATCATATAGCAGCAGCAGGAGCATCTCATAGCAATTCATCATATAGCAGCAGTAGGAGCATCTCATAGCATTTCATCATATAGCAGTAGCAGGAGCAGCTCATAGCAATTCATCATATAGCATCAGTAGGAGCAGCTCATAGCAATTCATCATACAGCAGCAGCAGGAGCAGCTTATAGCAACTCATCATATAGCAGCAGCAGCTCATAGCAATTCATCATATAGCAGCAGCAGCTCATAGCAATTCATCATATAGCAACAGCAGCTCATAGCAATTCATCATATAGCAACATCAGCTCATAGCAATCCATCATATAGCAGCAGCAGGAGCAACTCATAGCAATGCATCATATAGCAGTAGTAGAAGCAGCTCATAGCAATTCATCGTATAGTGGTTCAGAATGAAAATTTGGCAAAAAAAATCAGAGGAGATCCTCACCTTGTCGGATGAGCTCATCCTTCAACAACACCTCAAGGCCACGGCCTGGGAGGTGGGGAGGGGGAATAAGGTGCCTTCTGCCGCGGTGTGGCATCAACGGTAGTTGTGCAGCGCCTGCCGGAGTAGTGCGTTGGACGAACCACAGTGGAGCAGCTGCTGGAGACCATGAGAATGAGAGGCGGTGCCAGAGGGAGGAGCAGCCAGGGAGATTTGCCCCTACTCGCCGGCCATGTAGCCTAGCTGGACAGAGCATCATCGAGGACCAGGCCAGATGGGACCAGTGGCGACGGCTTGCTGGAGGAACCCTAGTGCTGCAGGCAGGGGATCGAGGTAGAGGGAAAGGGGAGAGGAGATGCAAGCAGGAAGGGCAATGAACACTTGCGTGCTTGTTTTTACTTGAGGGTGAGGTGTGACGCGTGCGTCACCAGTTGCATTTTGAGTGTAATATAGGCAGACAACAGAGTCATTTCACTATTCCCCTTCCCTTCAATTTTTAGTGAGGTTCTACGCGAAACACCCCCCTCCAAAGCAAAATTGGTTAAGCCCAAGCCCATAACTCAAAATGACTTCTTTACATCTTTTATGGCTTATTTTGACAATAAGCCCTGAAAAGGCGGAATAGAACTGGCCCTTAACCTGCAATTCAATTGTGCGTGCAATGATGAATCACTCCTGCCTGCTATAGTGTACATTTAGGCATCATTATACATGGCATAACTTAATACATGTGCATTCCATTGTAGAATCTAGAATATGCAATGTTTATATTAGTTCATACGTTGCACATGATGTTTAAATGCCCCTTAAATCTGGTCATTCAAGTGATGGTCTTTAAGCCTCCTTCTTTGCTTCTTTTCTTGATATGTAAGATTTGCTCACACATCTGTTCAATTGCTTGTTTGCATCAGCCAGCCATACTAGGACTGTTTGCTTTGATTACTTGCTGTTCTTGACCTAACACTCTAAAAGAGCTTGTCAACGATTTAAACACTAAGGGCTGCTATAGTGGGGCCTTTTCTAATGCATAGGTGACATAAAGGTTTGGTTGTACACTAAAGTAGGCTCTCAAAGAGTACCTGGAGATCCAGTTCGAAGGTATGCCTAGTTTTTACATAGTGCAGACATAGTAAATGCTCATTTCATTGTGTGCAAGTGCAAGAGATGCGGCATGTTTCATTATGTGGTGTTGTTTTGTTATAATCTCATCCTTTTGTGTTCACAAACCGGAAAGTATGCATATTTATCTTCCAAGGAGACGAGTAATTAGTTTGTGTCACCTTGTAGAGGGGGTGCAATGAAGATAAGATAGAGAATTTGCAAGTACAAGATGTTAGGAAGGAGCCTTGCAAGAGAAGTAGGAGCTGCACTGAGCATCTTCAACCTGTTAAGGTAAGTCACTGGATCCAACTCAACAGTTCAATTCCTTGTTTGTTTCAGGCATAGTTAATTTGCTCTTTTCAATTGCTTTATTTGTCCTCAGTTAATGAGATGCCCAAAGAATGATGCCTGATGTTGGGTACTTGTCTAACTATTAGTTGACATAATTAAAGGCCTTACCATTTAATTACTCTGCCGAAGTGTGCCTGAAGCTTTGAAGTCTATTAACCAACTATTATTGCATGAGGCTCACAATCTAGTTTATACTAGGCTAATGATTGCATAATTTTGCTTGCTGTAGTATGTTTGTATGAAACCCTCTTCTATTCATTATGCTCCCTAAGACTGTAATTGAGCTATAGAATGGCCAACTGCTTGCTTACTTCTACGCAACGTGCTGTCTAAATTTGTAACTTGTCTGTGTTTTGGATTGGGCCCCAACATCATGCTCCTCTAGTGAGCTAAGAGAGATTTTTGTATGCAGGCTGCATAGACTACCTTTTTTTTTATAATTTTTAAAATATCACCTGCTTATGCTTCATGACGTGTAACATTATTGTTAGTCCTGTTTTGCCATGTATAAAATAGTCTGTCTTGCTTGCTTCACTGTTGTAACTATATTTTTGCCCTAGTCATGTGTACTTACAGAAACATTTCAGGATGAAGTGACATCAACACAACGATCTGCGAGCAGTGCAACATGGCCGTTACTGAATGATTATGGATTGGTATTGGAATGTGCTGATGTTCTCGAGCATCAACGAGAGGTGGCGAGACAACGTGTACATGATTCTGAACGTACGATCAACAAGTTGAGACTGGACATGCAGGTATTAGATGCAGGAGTCAAAAAAAATGAAACAAGACACTGAGGTAACAATGAAGGAATTGGAGATTTTGCAGACTAAAATTTGTGCTATCTAAATCCGACCAATCCTATTTTCTGAAGAGATTATAGTTCAAATGGTAAGTTATGTTGATGCGCGTCCATGATGTATGAGCTGTATTTGCCCAGTGTATGTAATTTGCTGTTTGTGTATGCTTTATTATCACTGGTGCCGAACCATAATGCCCAGTGGGTATAATTGGCTGTAATTTCTTTATTGTATAGTGTAGGTGAGGGAGTCCTGGATTAGGGGGTGTCCGGGTAGCCAGAGTATGCATTCAGCCTGACTCCTGGACTATGAAGATACAAGATTGAAGACTTCGTCCCGTGTCCGGATGGGACTTTCCTTGGCGTGCAAGGCAAGCTTGGCGATGCGGATATTCAGATCTCCTACCATTGTAACCGACTTTGTGTAACCCTAACCCTCTTCGGTGTCTATATAAACCGGAGGGTTTTTGTAACACCCTCTATGCGGCTATATCTCCCACGTGTCGAGGCACGACTTAGAGGCATAACCGCATTGAAAGCAATGTCGCAAGTGAGGTAATCTTCACACAATCCATGTAATAAATAAAGGGGAAAGATACATAGTTGGCTTACAATCGCCACTTCACACAAGTACATAAATAACATCCATCATACAGATTACACTCAAGGTCCGACTACGGTACCAAAATGAAAGAAGACTACCCCAAATGCTAAACAGATCCCCGGATCACTCAACTGGGCTCCACTACTGATCATCTGGAAAATAAACATAGTAACGGCCACGTTCCTCGTCGAACTCCCAAGTGAGCTCGGACGCGTCATCTGCACTGGCATCGTCGGAACCTGCAACTGTTGTGATAATATCTGTGAGTCACGGGGACTCAGCAATCTCACACCCGCGAGATCAAGACTATTTAAGCTTATAGGTAGGAAAAGGATAGTGAGGTGGAGCTGCAGCAAGTGACTAGCATATGGTGGCTACAGCACAAAATAGAGCGAGAAGAGAAGGCAAAGTACGGTCGTGAAGCTAGAAGTGATCAAGAAGTGATCTTAAAACGACCTACGTCAGACACAACTCCAACAACCGTGTTCACTTCCCGGACCCCGCCGAGAAGAGGCCATCACGGTTACACACGCGGTTGATGTGTTTTAGTTAAGGTCAACTTCGGGTTTTCTACAACCGGACATCAACAAATTCCCATCTGCCTCATAACCGCGGGCACGGCTTTCAAAAGATAATACCCTGCAGGGGTGTCCCAACTTAGCCCATTATAAGCTCTCACAGTCAATGAAGGATATTCCTTCTACCGGGAAGACCCGATCAGTCTCGGAATCCCGGACTACAAGACATCTCGACAATAATAAAACAAGTCCAGCAAAGCCGCCCAATTGTGCCGACAAATCCTGATAGGAGCTGCACATATCTCGGTCTCAGGGCACATCCGGATAAGCGAAGCGTACAGGTACCAACATAACCCAAGTTGCCAAGGGACGGTCCCGCACGGTGCTCTAGGTTGGACCAGCAATCGAAGGAGAACTGGCCCGGGGGGGGGGGTAAAATAAAGATGACCCTTGAGTCTGCAGAACCCAAGGGAAAAAGGCTAGGTGGCGAATGGTAAAACCAATGTTGGGCCTTGCTGGAAGAGTCTCATTCAAAGCGAACTGTCAAGGGGGTCCCATAAATCACCCAACCGTGTAAGGAACGCAAACTCCGGGAACATAACACCGGTATGACGGAAACTAGGGCGGCAAGAGAGGAACAAAACACCAGGCATAAGGCCGAGCCTTCCACCCTTTACCAAGTATATAGAAGCATTAATTAAATAAGATATATTGTGATATCCCAACAAGTAAACATGTTCCAAACAAGGAACAACATCTCCATGTTCCAACAAGGAACAAACTTCATCTTCACCTGCAACTAACAACGCTATAAGAGGGGCTGAGCAAAGCAGTAACATAGCCAAACAACGGTTTGCTAGGACAAGGATGGTTAGGGGCTGACATGGCAATATAGGAGGCATGATATAACAAGTGGTAGGTATCGCAGCATAGGCATAGCAAAAGAGCGAGCAATATAGCAAGCAAAGATAGAAGTGATTTCGAGGGTACGGTCATCTTGCCTGCAAGGTTCTCAGAGTTGTCGAAAGCTTGGTCCTCGAAAGCGTTCTCAACAGGTTCCTCGTTCACGTACTCGCCTCCCGGCTCTACCCAAGACAAGAGAACAAGCAAAAGAACCAATATCAACCACGATGCAATGCGCAAGCAACATGATGCAAAACATGGCATGATATGCGAGAGGTGATATGCAATGCGTATGCATGCTTCGGAAGGACAAGGATGAACAAGGCATAATCTTGGCAAACCAATCATGGCACTGGATAGGTGAGGTGATTTCGGTTGAAATCGATATAAAGATCACCGGAATCGGATGCACGGTTTGCAAATGGCAAGCAATACAAGAATGACACGAATCTGCCATAAACAGCATGATGCTACTTAGCAAGCAACAATTAATTAAGCTACTGCACCCAAACATGGCAACAAAGCATATGACAGTAATCTACACAAGATACACGACAAAAGATGAACACTGAGCTACGGCTAATTCACATCATAACAGGTCCAAACAATCATGGCAAAAGTGCAAATGATAACAAGTTCTCAGACTTAGTGAAATAATCAACATAGCAGAAACTAACATCGACTACACCAAGCTTGGCAAAAT
Organism: Aegilops umbellulata; assembly: GCA_032464435.1. Taxonomy (NCBI): domain Eukaryota; kingdom Viridiplantae; phylum Streptophyta; class Magnoliopsida; order Poales; family Poaceae; genus Aegilops; species Aegilops umbellulata. The sequence goes on along the minus strand of CP136058.1, from coordinate 134,061,364 downwards.
CGAATAACATGTAAACAATCTGCCAGCAACATTTTGAAGCAAAAGTAGAGCTCAATTGACTCAAATTATGGCACTCCATAACTGCAAACAAAGGCATGGATGGATAGAGCAAATACTCAAGTTCAAAACACCCTTACTGATCATGCTCAAAATATGCATAGATCTCTCGGAAATCACTAAGTCTCTGAAATCAGCAACATCAGGTGACCTAGTTTGCATGCTTGTGCTAGTCACCACATAGATCACAAATATACATGGAAAAATTCTCTGGAAAGGTAACATGGCATATTACAAAACTCATGTAGGACTCAACTTCATAGGAGGTACATATCAATCATGGCAAAAATGACAAAAGTGCATGTTCAGATAAGATCCAGCAACTAACATCAACTAGCCCTCTTCTAACAGCATTTCGGGCATTAAATTGACTTCAAATGAAAATTATGCAATAGAAAAGTGATGTACTCATCGAGGCGAACAATTCGACATATTATACGCACGAATCGGACCTACGGATGCAAAGTTACGGCACGACGAACATGCGATGATGATGCAAAATCATGAGGACTTAGAGAAATTCGACCTCCGATTTCAGATCTAGGGTTCGTCGCGCGGAAGCCGAGGCGGGACCAGAGCTCGCCGGAGAGGGCGAGGGAGGCGGCGGCGAGGCGAGGGCCGGCCGGATCTGGCGGATCCGGCGCCGGCAACGGGTGCGGCAGCGCGCGGGGACGGCGCGGGGGCGGCGCGGTGGCGTTGTGCGGCGAGGAGCGGGCGGAGGCGGAGGCGGCAGTCGGCGGCGGGGCGAGGCGGCGCCGGCCGGCGACCGCGGGAGGCGGCGGCGCACGGCCCAGGCGGCGGGGCGCGAGGAGGAGGGCGGAGCGGACGGCGGCGGCCTGGGCCCGCGGGGGCCAGGAGCGGGCCGGGCGGGCCGCGGCGATGTGGGGCGCGGGGCGCCACGTGGCGGCCCCCGATTGGCGCGGGTGGCGGCGGCGGCTGCGTCCGGTCCGGAACGGACGCGTCCGGCGGCGGCGGGGCGATTTGCTAGGGTTTGGGGGTGGATTTGCCCGCAAATGGAGGAGGGGGAGGCCTTTTTATAGGTAGGAGGAGCTAGAAAGCTCCAAATGGAGTGCGGTTTTCGGCCACGCGATCGTGATCGAACGGCGGAGGACATGGGAGTGTCTTAGATGGGTTATTGGGCTGTTTTGAAGGGGTGTTGGGCTGCAACACACACGAGGCCTTCATGGTTACCCGGTTAACCGTTGGAGTACCAAACGAACTCCGATTGACCCGAAACTTGACAGGCGGTCTACCGGTGCTATACCGAGGCCGCATGCCAAACCTCGGTCCATTCCGAGAATGTTTAATACCCGCTCACGAAGAAATGTAAAAGGGGACGCCGGGGGAGACATAGGAGCGCCGGATTGCAAAACGGACAACGGGAAAGATGCTCGGATTTATGAGACGAACACGTATGCGAATGTGATGCATATGATGACATGATATGAAATGCATGACATGACCAAAAAGCAAAACGAAGAGAACCCAACCACGGAGGGAATATCATAACACATAGCCGGAAATGGCAAGAGTTGGATTACAAATATGGCAAGTTACATCTGGGGCGTTACAGTTTTAGTCCGTAGGACAACCCCAACATACAACAATCATACCATAGGCTAGCTTCTAGGGTTTAGCCTCCTTGATCTCGTGGTAGATCTACTCTTGTACAGCCCATATCATTAATATTAATCAAGCAGGACGTAGGGTTTTACCTCCATCGAGAGGGCCCGAACCTAGGTAAAACATTGTGTCCCTTGTCTCCTGTTACCATCCGCATAGATGTACAGTTCGGGACCGCCTGCCCGAGATCCGCCGGTTTTGACACCGACATTGGTGCTTTCATTGAGAGTTCCTCTGTGTCGTCGCTTTTAGGCCGATGGCTCCTTTGATCATCAACAACGATGCGGTCCAGGGTGAGACTTTTCTCCCCGGAAAGATCTTCGTCTTCGGCGGCTTCGCACTACGGGCCAATTCGCTTGGCCACCTGGAGCAGATCGAAAGCTATGCCCCTGGCCATCAGGTCAGATTTGGAAGTTTAAACTACACGGCTGACATCCGCGGGGACATGATCTTCGAAGGATTCGAGCCACAGCCAAGCGCGCCGCACTGTCTCGATGGGCATGATCTAGCTCTGCCGCCGAACAGTGTCCTCGAGGCCGCACGCGCATTGGTTCCGACCCTTAATTCGGAGCCTACTGCACCGGTCGAGGATGAGTGGTTGGATGCCTCCTCGGGGGCTGCGATCTCAAAGGCGATCGAGCCAAACGCTAGCCCCGCACCCCGCAAGGCCCGTGACTCCGAGGGGCCGGATTCCTCTCCGGACTCCGAGCCCTCCGCGCGCCCGCCGATCGAATCCGATTGGGCGCCGATCATGGAGTTCACCGCCGCGGACATCTTTCAGCACTCACCCTTCGGCGACATCCTGAAGTCGCTAAAGTCTCTCTCTTTATCAGGAGAGCCCTGGCCGGACTACGGTCAGCAAGGTTGGGATACGGACGATGAAGAAATTCAAAGCCCACCCACCACCCACTTCATAGCCACTGTCAACGACTTAACCGACATGCTCGACTTCGACTCCGAAGACATCGACGGTATGGACGACGATGCAGGAGACGACCAAGAACCAGCACCTGTATGGCACAGGAAGGCCACCTCGTCATACGACATATATATGGTGGACACTCCAAAAGATGGAGATGGCGATGGAAGAGCGGAGGATGAGGCATCCAAGAAGCAGACCAAGCGCCGGCATCAGCGGCACCGCTCTAAATCCCGCCAAAGCAAAAATGGTGATTCCGGCATGGGAGATAATACTACTCCGGATAGCGCCGAAGAACACCCCCTCCAGCAAGATTCGGCACAGGAGGATGGAGAAGCCAGCCCTCACGAGGGAGCGGTAGACAGAGAGGTTGAGGATGATAATTATAATCCTCCCTCCGAAGACGAGGCAAGCCTTGACGACGACAAATTCGTCGTGCGAGAGGATCCCGCCGAACAAGAGCGTTTTAAACGCAGGCTTATAGCCAAGGCAAGCAGCCTCAAGAAAAAGCAGCAACAGCTTAGAGCTGATCAAGATTTGCTAGCTGACAGATGGACTGAAGTCCTTGCGGTCGAGGAGTATGAACTCGAACACCCCTCCAAGAGTTACCCAAAGCGCAAGCTGCTACCTCGATTAGAGGAGGAAGCACCTACATCACCAGCGCATGACATGGCCGACCGGCCACCTCGTGGCCATGACAGAGAGGCCTCTCGGCCCTCCACTCAAGCCGTGCCCCGGCGCCGCTCAAAACATGCTAAGGCACGGGAAAACGCGCCAGACCTGCAAGAGATACTGGAGGACAAGGCAAGACAAACAAGATCGATCTACGGATCACGTGGGCGCCCTACGACACGTGACGGGGATCGTCACTCTGGACATAATAAATCCGGCCGGGCCGAACACAGTAGACAATGCTCATTGGAGCTGCATCGTGATATAGCCCAATACAGAGGCGCCGCACACCCACTATGCTTCACAGATGAAGGAATGGATCATAAAATCCCTGAGGGTTTCAAACCCGTGAACATCGAATCATACGATGGCACAACAGATCCGGCGGTATGGATCGAGGATTATCTCCTTCATATCCACATGGACCGCGGTGATGATCTACAAGCCATCAAATACCTCCCACTCAAACTTAAGGGACCAGCCCGGCATTGGCTTAACAACTTGCCGGCAGATTCAATCGGTTCTTGGGAAGACCTGGAAGCCGCATTCCTCGACAATTTTCAGGGTACCTATGTGCGACCACCGGACGCTGATGACCTAAGCCACATAATTCAGCAGCCAGAGGAATCAGCCAGGCAATTCTGGACATGGTTCCTAACAAAGAAAAACCAAATAGTCGACTGTCCGAACACAGAGGCCCTAGCAGCCTTCAAGCATAACATCCGCGACGATTGGCTTGCCCGGCACCTTGGACAGGAAAAGCCAAAATCTATCGCAGCCCTCACGACACTCATGACCCGCTTTTGCGTGGGAGAAGACAGCTGGCTAGCTCGCAGCAACAACTTAACCAAGAACCTTGGTAATTCAGATACCAAGGACAAAAGTGGCAGGTCGCGCTGGAACAAGCAAAAACGCCATGTTAACAGCGACAGCAACGAGGATACGGCAGTCAATGCCGGATTCCGAGGCTATAAATCCGGTCAGCGGAAAAAGCCATTCAAAAGAAATACTCAGGGCCCGTCCAGTTTGGTCCGAATACTCGACCGCTTGTGCTAGATACATGGCACCCCCGAAAAGCCAGCCAATCACACTATCAGGGATTGTTGCGTGTTCAAGCAGGAAGGCAAGTTAAATGCCAAAAATAGAGACAAGGGGCTGCGTAGTGACGATGAGGAGGAGCCCAGGCCGCCGAACAACAGTGGACAGAAGGGTTTTCCCCCACAAGTGCGGACGGTGAACATGATATACGCAGCCCACATCCCCAAAAGGGAGCGGAAGCGTGCATTACGGGACGTATACGCGCTGGAGCCAGTCGCCCCAAAGTTCAACCCATGGTCCTCCTGCCCGACCACTTTTGATCGAAGGGACCACCCCACTAGCATCCCTCATGGCGGGTTCGCCGCATTGGTTCTAGACCCAATTATTGACGGATTTCATCTCAGAAAAGTCCTTATGGATGGCGGCAGCTGTCTGAACCTGCTTTACCAGGATACAGTGCGGAAAATGGGCATAGATCCCTCAAGGATTAAGCCCACCAAAACGACCTTTAAAGGCGTCATACCAGGTGTAGAGGCCAACTGTACAGGTTCAGTCACACTTGAAGTGGTCTTCAGATCTCCGGACAACTTCTGAAGCGAGGAGTTAATCTTCGACATAGTCCCGTTCCGCAGTGGCTATCACACACTGCTCGGACGAACTGCATTCGCAAAGTTCTATGCGGTACCGCACTACGCATACCTCAAGCTCACGATGCCAGGCCCTCGATGAGTAATCACGGTCAACGGAAACACCGAACGCTCCCTCCGAACGGAGGAGCACATGGCAGCGCTTGCAGCAGAAGTACAAAGCTAACTCTCCAGGCAATTCTCCAGTCCGGCCTTCAAAAGGCCGGATACTGTCAAGCGCGCCCGGAGTAACCTACAACAAGACCGCCTGGCACGTTCCGAGCTGGCGTAGCAATGCGGCCCCAACCCCAGCCCTCGCGAAATAGCAAAACTAGCGCTTCGCGTACATAACTACGCTCTCGAAATACCATGGGCGCTTGGGAAGGGGCACCATCACGGCACGACCAAAACACGGCTTAAACCATACTAGGGGCTGCCGAATTCTTCTTTAATTTTCTCTTACTTTCAGGACTCCACACTTTGGACGACCTGTTCGGCAATTCAACTGCCGCACAACCGATGCAAGAACCAGGGAAGCAGACAAGCCATGCCGCATTATGGAACTCCCAGGTGCTCTCTATCACGAGCAGTATACCTGTTTTGCATACAATTCCGCAGCCTGTCCCTAAACCGGACATGTTAAATAGTCCACGTTTGCGTATCACGCTATCTGTATCGTTCTGCTTTGATCACAGCCTTTTTAAACAGTGCATAGTCTTTATCTATTTTTGCATTACCTTTCTTACAAATATATGTTCATTCATGACATGTTGCACCCGTACACTGTGGTACGACAAATACGCCAGGGGCTTCAGTAGCCCCCAACATGGTGTAAGAAGTCCGAACACTTTCACAAGTGCGGCACCCCGAACTTATAGCATTATATGCATCGGCTCCGAATCATGTCTTGGGTCAATAGTTGGGTTTGCCCGGCTCCTATGTTTTGGTACCTTACGTTCCGCTATATCGGCTAAGGTAGCACTAGGAGAACTACTGCGATTGTGCCCCAGTTGACCTGGACTGAGCACCTCAGTAGAGAAAGCTAAAACTGACTGTCATGATGAAGCGAGAGACCGGTCGCTGTTCGACAGGTTTTTCGAGTCCTTAAAGACTTATGCCGCTTAGAGCGAGGAGCCGGCTTTGTCCGGCCAAGGCGTGGATAGCGCCCCGAACTCGGTCTTCCGAATACTAGGGCTTCGCCGAAATTTAAAATTATAGAGTTCTATGGCTAAGTGAGAGTGTTCAAGCATTTTAGTCCGATTGCCTTGTTCGTTGTGCTGAGCGCCTCCCTCGAAGGACCCAAACATGGGAAAACGAGCGCTCAGGTTTATCCCGAACACCCCAGCACTAGTGGCATGGGGGCAAAAGCCGACGACTGGCCATCTCTCAATTTTTGATAAACAGCCGCACAGAAAGTAATATTTTAAATTCAACGAGCATTGCTTAGCGCACATGAACAAGTTTTCAGCGCACAGGACAATATGAGCGAGTTCATTCAAAAATTACATCCTTGGTACATTCATCCGCCATAAGGCGGGCACCCTTCAGAACGTCCTTATAATAATTCTCGGGCTTGCGATGCTCTTTCCCCAGCGGTGGCCCGTCCTTCACAAGCTTCTCACCGTCTAGCTTGCCCTAGTGCACCTTAGCGCGGGCAAGGGCCCTCCGGGCACCTTCGATGCAGACGGAGCGCTTGATGACCTCGAGCCTTGGACAGGATTCCAGCAACCGCCGCACCAATCCGAAGTAGCTCCCAGGCAGAGCCTCTCCGAGCCACAGCCGAACTATGAGGCCCTTCATGGCCTGTTCGGCCGCCTTGTGGAGCTCGACCAGCTGCTTCAGCTGGTCGCTCAAGGGCACAGGGTGTTCGGCCTCAGCATACTGAGACCATAACACCTTCTCTGTCGAACTGTCCTCCTCGGCTCGGTAGAATGCGGCGGCATCAGATACTCTCCAGGGAAGATCTGCGAACGCTCCTGGAGAGCTCCGGATTCGGGTAAGTAACAAGTAGCTTACTTTCATATGTTTGCTTTGCATAAAGAATGCCTGACCCGCCGCTATCTTTTTCACCGCATCCAATTCCTGGAGGGCCTTCTGGGATTCGGCCTTGGCAGACTTGGCAGTCTCGATGGCCGCCGCGAGCTCGGACGCTCGCGTCTTCGAGTCAAGCTCCAAACTCTCATGTTTTTTCATGAGAGCCTGAAGCTCTTGCTGCGCCTCGCCGACCTGCGCCTCAAATTTCTCCCACTCGGTGCGCTCTGAGGCCGCTCTCTTCTCGGCCTCGGACAGCGCCTGCTTGAGGGTCGCCACCTCAGTTGTGGCCCCTGCAATAAGCAGCATAATCCTGTCATTTTTTGCAATTGCACCTTTTTATATATTTCTATAAGGTACCTCTTACCTTCTTTCTCCTCGAGTTGCCGCCTGGCCAGGCCGAGCTCTCGCTCGGACTGCTCGAGACCCTGCTTCGGGGTGCCTACCTCCGCAGTCAATGCGGCGGTCGCAAGCAGCGAAGCCTGCATACGCATATTGACTCTTTCTTGTTAGACTCCTGCGAAGTTTATTAGATCCTCTATTCGGCTTTTCTTTCCGAACGCCAAACAGAGCATCAGGGGCTACTGTCTATGCGGTAATATTTTTACATATTTTTACTTACCTCGAAGCCTGTTAGAAGGCTAGCACAAGCTTCAGTCAGTCCGCTCTTGGCGGACTGAACCTTGTGAAGCACCGTACTCATGATAGTACGGTGATCCTCGTCGATGGAGGCGCCGTTAAGCACCTCCAGCAAATTGTCCGGCACCTCCGGTTGGACGGGGGCCGCCGGCTTAGTAGGCTTGCTCCTCTTAGAAGGAGGTCGCCTGCCGCAGTCCGGAACCGTTGAGGATTCCGGCGCGGTGTCCGGTGCAAAACCGGACTTGGAGCCCTGGGGGGTCTTGTCCCCTTTACTCCCGGAGTCCGGGAGGCCGCTTCGCGTCTCCTCCAGGACCACCTCCTCTTGGCCCGGAGCTTGTCGCGATGCCACTTCGGCGTCGTCCGCGGTGCGGGGGGAGGCAGCGGGCGGAACTGAATTCACGTCCGATGAATCCAGGGAGCCGCTCGACGACTCGTCGAGCCCGGCCTTGGGCGGGCTGCATAATTACATTCGGCATAAAGAAAAGCTGTGCAACAAGGGAATGCTATGAGTTACTCTGGTATCCGAATACTTACGATCCCGCCGGGCGCCTGGCCCTTTGCGGCCACTCCTCTTCGCCCTCGTCGGCATCGGTGGAGTAGTCCGGGGGAAGGGTCTTCCCCTTCTTAGACCCTTCGGCCTCCCCTGTTGGGGCGGCCTTCCTCTTCTTTCCTCCCGCCGCTGGAGGGGGAGAGGTTTCTTCTTCCTCCTCCTCGTCTTCACGGGAGGAGGGTGTCTCGGAGTCGTCGGACGATGAGTCGGACACCACCGTACGCCGGGAACTCTTGCGAGTCCCCGTGGCCTTCTTCTTGGCCTTCTTCTCCGGCACCACATAAGGTGCCGGTGCCAGCAGCTTCAATAAACGAGCATCTGCTGGGTCTTCGGGCAAAGGAGCCGGACAGTCGATCTGTCCGGACTTCGCCTGCCACTCCTGTCAAAAGTAAGGGAGTTTAGATCCCACAGAGTCAAACTATGAGAAACAAATGTCCTGTAAAAGGTAAAGATAACTCACCGCACTAGCTGGACGCTGCATGCTGAATCCGCGATCCTCGGATGCGGATGCGGGAGCCTCGGCGCCCTTGAATAGCACCTTCCAAGCATCTTCGTACGTCGTGTCGAAGAGCCTATTCAAAGTTTGGTGCTGCGTCGGATCGAACTCCCATAGATTGAAGGCCCGTTGTTAACATGGGAGGATCCGGCGGACGAGCATGACCTGGACTATATTGACAAGCTTGAATTGCTTGTTCACCAGGGACTGGATGCATGTTTGCAGTCCGGTCACCTCTCCCTCGTTGCCCCATGACAGGCCCGTCTCTTTCCAGGATGTGAGCCGCATAGGGGGTCCGGACTGGAACTCGGGGGCTGCGACCCAATCAAGGTCGCACGGCTCGGTGATGTAAAACCACCCCGATTGCCACCCCTTCAGGGTCTCCACAAAGGAGCCCTCGAGCCAAAGGACGTTGGCCATCTTGCCCGCCATGGCGCCTCCGCACTCCGCCTGGTTGCCGCGCACCACCTTTGGCTTGACGTTGAAAGTCTTGAGCCAAAGGCCGAAATGGGGGCGGATGCGGAGGAAGGCCTTGCACACGACGATAAACGCCGATATGTTGAGGACGAAGTTCGGGGCTAGATCGAGGAAATCCAGGCCATAGTAGAACATGAGCCCCCGGACGAATGGGTGGAGAGGGAAGCCCAGTCCTCGGAGGAAGTGGGGAAGGAATACGACCCTCTCATGGGGCCTTGGGGTGGGGAGGAGCTGCCCCTTTTCAGGAAGCCGGTGTGCGATGTTGTTGGACAAGTATCCGTCCTTCCTTAGCTTTTTGACATGGCCCTCCGTGACGGAGGAGACCATCCACTTGCCTCCCGCTCCGGACATTGCTGGAGAAGGTTGAGGTAGGAAGTGCGGGCTTGGGCGCTGGAGCTCGGGTGCGCAGAAGATGGATAGGCAGAGGAGGAAGAAGGAGTAGGTAAAAAGGTGGATCCTTATCCCCTTATATGGGCGGATGCGGCTATGCGTCCCCACCAACCTGGTAAAACTCGCTTATCTCCCAAGCGTCGTGATAAATGGCGTGGTTGGGCTACCCACGTCCGTATTGATGAGAATCCCGTAAATGGGGGACATGATCTCTGCTTTGATAAGACGTGCCAAGGAAACCGCCTCGCAAAATACGTTGAGGCGGGGAAGTAAAAACGATTCGAGTAAAGGACTTGGCCGTAGCGTGATGTCACGCTACGGAATACGTCAGCAGATTAGATTTGTGTTAATATTATTCTCTCTATGGCAATATGTGGAAACTTATTTTGCAGAGCCGGACACTACCCTTAGTGTTTACAAACTTTTATGAAGAACTTGGAGGAGGAACCCGCCTTGCAATGCCGAAGACAATCTGCGCGCCAGACTCGTCGTCATTGAAGCCTGGTTCAGGGGCTACTAAGGGAGTCCTGGATTAGGGGGTGTCCGGGTAGCCAGACTATGCCTTCAGCCGGACTCCTGGACTATGAAGATACAAGATTGAAGACTTCATCCCGTGTCCGGATGGGACTTTCCTTGGCGTGGAAGGCAAGCTGGGCGATGCGGATATTCAGATCTCCTACCATTGTAACCGACTTTGTGTAACCCTAACCCTCTCCGGTGTCTATATAAACCGGAGGGTTTTAGTCCGTAGGACAACCCCAACATACAACAATCGTACCATAGGCTAGCTTCTAGGGTTTAGCCTCCTTGATCTCGTGGTAGATCTACTCTTGTACTGCCCATATCATCAATATTAATCAAGCAGGACGTAGGGTTTTACCTCCATCGAGAGGGCCCAAACCTGGGTAAAACATTGTGTCCCTCGTCTCCTGTTACCATCCGCCTAGACGCACAGTTCGGGACCCCTACCCGAGATCCGCCGATTTTGACACCGACAGTAGGATTATTCTACGTTTCTATGCCTTAGTCTCTTTATTGTATAGTGTATGTTTTTTAGAGGTGATAGTATAGAGTAGGATAATTCTTTGAATTTGCTATATCGTTCAAACGGGGGCCAACTCGCCCAAATGTTGTAGTGACCATAGCCCTCCACAGGCCGTACAATCCATGTGCCATCTACGGGACGGACGATCCATGGCGTTCTATGGTCGTCGGATCTGTGGGCCTTCTATGGGCTGTCGGATCCGTGAGCCTTCTATCGGCTGTAGGATCCATGGGCCTTCTATGGGCCATCATATGCATGGGCCTTCTGTGGGCCATCGGATCAATGGTCCTTCTATGGGCCGTCGGGTCAATGGGCCTTCTATGTCCCGTAGCATCCATGGGCCTTCTACGGGCCGTCTCATCTATGGGCCTTGTACGGGTCGTATAAGGGCCGTAAACGGGCTAGAGTGGAAATCGTACGTTTTATGGGCTGACCATAACCGGCCGTTAATAGGCCGTATTTGATGATGCTATGAAAATGGCCCAACAGATTAATGGGCCGCAAATGGGCCGACTGTATCCACGGGCTGAATTTGGCCCACAAGCAGGAAAGGCCAGTAACGGGCCATAAGTAACCGAATGCTGGAAATGAGCCCAAAAATAAATGGGCCCTCAGAAGGCCGAAAGGTAACACGGGATGGAAACAACCTAATGGAATAATGGGCCGCTAATGGGTATAAAGCGATACACTGTTCATTACAGGCCGGTTTCACCACGGGCCATTTATGGGCCAAGAGTTACAAAGGGACTCATATGGGCTGAAATACGTCATGGGCCATACATGGGCCAGAAGTTAAAACGGGCTGGAATTATATTGGACAACCCAGATGACAGTACTGGGCCTAATTCGGATAGGCCGTAAACGGGCCCTGGGTTAGCGGGTTGTAAACGGGTTATATGCGAACATGCCGTTAACAGGCTTGCCGTGGGCCAGCCCGGCGCCTTTTGACCAAGTCAAACGGGCCGGCCTTTTCACAGTAATGGGCCTCTGTTGGGCCATGCCATGTGTCGACATATCATAGGCGCTTTGGGTCCAATGAGTGGATGACATCTGTCCCAACGGTGAGCCGACACGTGTTTCCTCCAGCTAATGATGATTTTACACGTGGAAAATCCCCATTGGCCGGGGCTGTTAACGGGTTATCGGACCCGATAGCTTAACGATGTTCCGTTACGGTGGATGCCACGTGTCGGTCACCCTTGATGAAAGCACTTATGTGACGCGCGATTTATCATCATGGAAGTGGACACTTCCGTGATGATAATTTTGGTAATGTCATGGAACACTTCTACAACAGCACAGGTATGACTATCTTGATTCTGTCATAAATTTGTCATGGATGTACATGCATGACTGAAAGAATCGAGAAGAGGTGTCTAGAGGGGGGGCGTAAATCGACTCTAAGAAGAAAAGTTGCAGTTTTTAGATTCTTTAGGTTGATGTGGAGTTTTGGCACAAGTTTAAACATATCAAGCAAGCATCACAAGAGTATATGAGCAGCGGAAAGAAAGCATGCAAGTTGCAAGAATGTAAAGGGATGGGATTGGAGTGTGCAAATGCAATTTGGAGACACGGAGATTTTTTATCCGTGGTTCCGATAGGTGGTGCTATCATACATCCACGTTGATGGAGACTTCAACCCACGAAGGGTAACTGTTGCGCGAGTCCATGGAGGGCTCCACCCACGAAGGGTCCACGAAGAAGCTACCTTGTCTATCCCACCATGGTCGTCACCCACGAAGGACTTGCCTCACTAGGGTAGATCTTCACGAAGTAGGCGATCTCCTTGCCCTTACAAACTCCTTGTTTCAACTCCACAATCTTGACAGAGGCTCCCAAGTGACACCTAGCCAATCTAGGAGACACCACTCTCCAAGAAGTAACAAATGGTGTGTTGATAATGAACTCCTTGCTATTGTGCTTCAAATGATAGTCTCCCCAACACTCAACTCTCTCTCATAGGATTGGATTTGGTGGAAAGATGATTTGAGTGGAAAGCAACTTGGGGAAGGCAAGAGATCAAGATTTATGTGGTTGGAATGGGATATCTTGATGTCAACACAAGTGTTGGTGATTCTCTCTCAGAAAATATGTGTTGGAAGTTTAGGCATGTTCTGATGGCTCTCTCCACGAATGAAGAGTGGGTGGAGGGGTATATATAGCCTCCACACAAAATCTAACCGTTACACACAATTTACCAAACTCGGTGGGACCGAATTGTTAATCTCGGTCAGACTGATTTAGTTCATAATGTGACCGTTAGTGTTTTCGGTGGGACCGAATGGATCAACTCAGTGGGACCGATGTGCTAGGGTTAGGGTAAATCCTCATCTCGGGTTGACCGATTACTCAAACTCGGTGGGAACGATCTGGGTAATAAGAGAAACAGAGAGTTGGCCAAGCAAAATCGGTGGGGCCGATTACATATCTCGGTGAGACCGAAATTATGGCAATAGGCAACAGAGAGTTTGCAAGCCCATCTCGGTGAGACCGAGAACCCATCGGTGACATCGAACTGATTAGGGTTTCTGGCAGTGGCTATGTCAAGAGAACTAGGTGGCGCCGGATAGAAAATTCGGTGGGGCCGAGTTTGACTTTTGGTTTGGAACATATGTGGATGTGGGAAAGTAGTTGAGGGCTTTGGAGCATATCACTAAGCACTTTGAGCAAGCAAGCCATTAAGCAACACCTCATCCCCTCTTAATAGTATTGGCTTTCCTATGGACTCAATATGATCTTGGATCACTAAAATAGAAAATGTAGAGTCCTGAGCTTTGAGCTTGAGCCAATCTTTTGTCCTCAGCAACTTGAATGGGTTTCACATCCTCTAGTCCATGCCACTCCATTGTTGAACTTATCTGAAACATACTAAGTAGAAGCATTAGTCCAACAAGAGATATGTTGTCATTAATTACCAAAATCACCTAGGGAGCACTTGTGCTTTCAATCTCCCCCTTTTTGGTAATTGATGATAACATACATCAAAGCTTTAGATGAAGATATAGAGAATAACAAGAAAAGTTTTGGAAAGACATATAACATGCATAGCCTCCCCCTACATGTATACAATCATATAAATATGGAACATAGGAGCATGTGAATGCATAAGCATGACAGAGTAAGGCATGTGTTATATGTATCTTGGCTATATGCATCAGAGCAAATGATGTGAATATAGGAAATGTACCTACATGCTCATGAGTCCTTCTTGCAAACAGTATGTACAACAGCCGGAGATCCTCATACACATGACTGTGATGCATATACTTGTGGTCTTGAGTTGGCTTAGGAAGAAATGAACCTGAGTAAACAAGGTTAGTTAACACAGATACACCTACTAGCTAGAGCAAACAAAAGAAACCACAAGAGTACCAAGACTGGGATAACATGTAGAGAGTGAGTACTGAGTACTCTATTGGCTATAGACATGTACCCAAAGGTAAGGATATGCAATAAATTCAAGGATTTACTTCCCTTAGATGTCTTGCTCCCCCTGAATCTTGCATGGGATATTGGGAGAAGATAGGGAATAGAAAAACAGAGCAAAGACAAGAGACAGAGCTAATACAAACAATCAAATATGAACATGTCTTTCCCCTCTTGAAGACATGTGACTTCTCTCCTCTTGAACACCAAGCATCTGGGGTTTCTTACACTCCCCCCCTGAGTATTCTTTCCCCCTATAGGAATGATTAAGCTTTGATGTGATTCTCTCTCCCCCTTTGACATCAATTTCCAAGAAGGGTTCTTCTGAATTTTTGTTTCAGATGGGTTTGGTCATTGAGTCACAGAGCAAAGCAGCAAGTAGAATGTGATGCTGGTAGAGGACAAGAATCATTGAGTGGAGCTGGAGCAAAAAGAATGCAGGAAAAAGTGGCAAGCTGTCTTTTCTTCAGTGATATCGCTAGCACCGAGTGGTGTGCTTCAGTGGCACCGAAAGAATTCGGTTGGACCGAAGAAAACAGATCGGTGTGACCGAGTCCATCAAAGTGAAAACACTTGTCACCTCAGCTCACTAGGCAATTAAGATCTCACAAGGATTTGCAAGGAATTAGCTGAAAGATTTGCAATGAATTGGATGCAGGGAATGCACAATAGAAAAGAAAAGAAATAAAAAGATCTATATGAAGTTTTTTCTGGAAAGGGGAAACACAACAGAACTTAATCTAGAATTGGGCGGTGACAAAGTCACCTATGTTAGAGTATATTGACCTAGAAGTCAAGTGAGGTCACTTGATCTTTGGTCATACTCATCGTTTAAGATAAAAATGGGGTTACCATTTTTGTTTAAGCATCTTGATGTATTCACATCTTGTTGAGTTGCTTTGACCCATGACTTGGAGAAAAGCTTCTCTAAGATGGAATAACATACCTTGGGTGGTGGTGTTGATCTTGATCATGTAGTTGAACTTGTGTGGGTTGCTCAGGTTGATGTAGCTCAGCAAGAGTTGGGAGCACCACTTGGAATTTGAGTTCATCTACCTACATGGGTTAGTCTTGCAAGAAAGAGCACTTGTGTATCCAAAATGACAATCATAAGACTTAACATAGAATTTGTCAAAGGATATGTTGAAGGGTTTCGTGCTTCCTTGTCATCAACCACCATTGTGTAGATACTTGGTGATGTAGAAATTGCTCAAGATATGAGTGGGTTGCAATCTCATAGATTTAGATTCATCCAAGTACCTACAAGGGTTAGATAGCATGCAAGGGTGCAAATATATCCAAGACATATAACTAGCATCATGAGAGAAATATTAAGGATTAGTCAAAGGCTCATGCCTTGCATGTATCCAAATGGAGTTCCTACTCCAAGTTTGAAGCATCAATGATGTTCAGTTCACCTCTCAAATGGCAAAAGACTTTCTCATCAAGCGGTTTGGTGAATATATCCGCCAATTGCTTATCGGTGCGAACATGCTTAAGCTCAATGTCTCCTTTGGCAACGTGATCTCAAATGAAATGATGACGAACTTAAATATGCTTAGTTCGAGAATGTTGCACGGGATTGTGAGCAATCTTAATAGCACTCTCATTGTCACAAAGCAATGGAACATGTTTCACATAAATCCCATAATCCTTAAGAGTTTGGGTCATCCAAAGTAATTGAGCACAACATGAACCGTCGGCAATGTATTCCGCTTCGGCGCTGGATAAGGATACTGAGTTTTGTTTCTTGAAGGACCAAGACACAAGAGATCTACTAAGAAATTGACATGTACCCGAAGTGGACTTTCTGTCAATCTTGTCCCAGGCATAGTCTGAATTAGAGTAGCCGACAAGATCGAAAGAAGACCTCTTAGGATACCAAATGCCAAAATTTGGTGTATGTATTAAGTATCTCACTATCCTTTTCACAGCCTTAAGATGACATTCTTTGGGGGCCGCTTGATATCGTGCACACATGCACACACTTAGCATAATATCGGGTCGAGAGGCACATAGATATAACAATGAACCGATCATAGAGCGATAAACCGTTTGATCAACCGGTTCACCATCTTTGGTCAAATCAAGATGTCCACTAGTAGGCATGGGTGCAGTCAGACCTTTGCATTCTTGCATATTGAACTTCTTGAATAAGTCCTTGGTGTACTTTGTTTGAGAGACAAAGGTACCTTCCTTGGTTTGCTTGATTTGCAAATCGACAAAGAATTTGAGTTCACTCATCATAGACATCTCAAACTTCTCTGACATTAGCTTTCCAAACTTCTCACTAAAATGAGGGTTAGTCGAACCAAATATAATATCATCAACATAAATTTGGCACACAAATAGTTCTTCATTAACCCTTTTAGTAAAAAGAGTAGAATCTATTTTTCCAATTTCAAAGCCTTTTTCAATGAGGAACTTGGTCAAGCATTTATACCATGTTCTAGGAGCTTGTTTAAGACCATAAAGAGCTTTGTGAAGTTTGTAAACATGATTAGGTTTCTTGGGATTGACAAAGCCAGGAGGTTGCTTAACATAAACTTCCTCCTTAATTTCACCATTTAGAAAAGCACTTTTAATGTCCATTTGGTACAAGGTGATATCATGGTGATTAGCATAAGCAAGTAAGATACGAATGGACTCAAGTCTAGCAACAGGAGGATATGTCTCACCATAGTCCATACCTTCGACTTGAGTGTAGCCTTGGGCGACTAGACGTGCTTTGTTGCGGACGACTTGACCATCTTCATCTTGCTTGTTGTGAAACACCCATTTGGTGCCAATGATGTTGTGGTTGTTGTCGGGCTTTCCAACCAATGTCCACACTTGATTTCTCTCAAAGTTGTGTAGCTCTTCATGCATAGCGTTTATCCAATCCGTATCTTCCAATGCTTCTTCAACCTTCATAGGTTCAATGCTAGAGATGAATGATAATGTTCACAAAAGTTAGCCAAATGAGTTTTAGAGCGAGTGATTCTCCCGGTTTGGATATCATTGTAGATTTTCTCGACGGGATGGTGTTTGGCAATTCTTGCTCGAACTCGTGGGAGCTTTTGCTTTGATCAGGGTGGAACATCTTCTTCATCTTGTCCTTCTTATTGGCCTTCTTCATTGTTGACGTTGTCGTTCTCTTGTCGTGGTGGAGAAGGAGGTTGTTGATGTTCATCTTGGTGTACTTCCTCGTTTTCTTCGTCTTGGTGTGTCCCACTTGTGGATGCTTCCGTATCAACTCTTGGTTCACCTTGTCGTGAGGTGGAAGCTTCCACTTGGACAGACAAGGTACTCTCCTTCACCTCCGTTGGATAAATCTTGCCAATAGACAAGTCTTGGATTGCTCCCGAATGGTCTTTGTCTCCTACATCAATTGGAAATTGCTCTACTTGCGAGCCATTAGATTAATCAAACTTCACATCTACCATCTATTCAACCTTTCGGGTGAAATTGTTGTAGACACGGTAAGTGTGAGAGTTTGAGCCATAACCAACTAGGAAACCTTCATGAGATTTAGGAGCAAATTTAGAACGACGATGCTTATCTAGAATGTAGCACTTTGAGCCGAATACTCGAAAGTATCCAACTTGGGGTTTGTTACCGGTGAGGAGCTCGTATGCCGTCTTGCCGAGTAGCTTGTGAAGATACAAGCGATTTGTTGCATGACAAGCTGTCTCAACCGCTTCCGCCCAAAAGTGTTTTGGAGTCTTGTACTCATTAAGCATCATTCTTGCCATCTCAATAAGAGTATGGTTCTTCCTCTCAACAACTCCATTTTGTTGAGGCGTGTACGTAGCCAAGAACTCGTGTGAAATCCCTTCTTCGTCGAGAAAGGTATCCATATTTACGTTCTTGAACTCCGTTCCATTGTCGCTCCGAACCTTCTTGATCTTCACGTCCAATTGATTTTGGGCCTTCCCAGTGAAGTTTTTGAAGATCTTTTGGACCTGCGATTTGTCATCAAGAAAGAACACCCACGTAAATATTGAAAAATCATCGACTATGACTAGACCACATGAGTTACCACCGAGACTCTTGTAAGCATTGGGACCAAAGAGATCCATGTGAAGTAGCTCGAGCGGTCTTCTCGTGGTCATGATGTTCTTCACGGGGTGACTCCCTCCAAGTTGTTTTCCTACTTGACAAGCACTACAAAGTCTATCATTTTCAAATATAACATCTTTTACTCCAAGGATATGATCACCTTTAATAAGCTTATCAAGATTTCGCATGCTCACATGACCTAACCTTCTATGCCACAACCAGCCTTTAGAAGATTTAGCAATTAAGGAAGTTCTAGGTTGAGCCTTTTTAGTGAAATCAACAATGTAAATATCACCTCTACGAATACCGGTAAAGACCATTTTATGATTGTATCTCCTAAACACTTGCCAATATACTTCAGTGAATAGGACATTGAAACCGAAATCAGCAAGTCCAGACACTGAAAGTAAATTGTACCCAAGAGATTCAACGAGCATGACATTTTGTATGGAGCTATCATGTGAGATGGCCACCTTACCTAGGCCAACCACCTTACCTTTTGAGTTATCACCAAAGGTTATATACTTCCGAGGGCCGTCGTTTTCAGCAAGCTCACGAAACATATCCTTGTCTCCGGTCATATGATCAGTACATCCACTATCAAGGACCCATTCCTTTCCTCCGGCCATGTAGTCGTGAAGATTAGCCATAAGACCAAAGTGTCTCATTGCATCATCAAGATCATAGTCACTATCACCATCCTCATCATAGTATCCATGTTCAACATCGTCTTGTGATTGATCAACTCCTAGAGAGGGAAATTCATTTGATAAATGATCATCACAATAGTCATCTTTATGAACTCTAATAGCTTCGGATATGATATTGCTAATGATTCCAACATCTCCTTTGGCACACATGAGATTGGTAAGCTCAAATAGATAATCACCAAATTTTGGATCACTAGTACTCATCTTACTCAAGGCAATAGACTTATGGAGAATTTCATCTAAGTTTTGCAAAGAATAGTTTGGAAATCTTTCCTCAAGAAATCTCCATATAGTGTAGGCACAATCAAGAGTAGGCAAACATCCAATCAAGTTTCTAGGCAATCCTCTAGTGATAAGATTAGCAGTTCTAAGGTTGCGGATCATGTCAATAGACTCATCAAGGGTAGGATGCAAAGGATCAACATGAGGTGCACAAGGGCTAGTAATGTACTTGTTCAAATGATATTCATTGAAAATCTCAAGCATCTCATTTTTCCACTCATGAAAGAACTCTTCATCAAGAATAGGCACTCTATGTCTAAGAAAAGTCCACGAAGAAGCAACCTTGTCTATCCCACCATGGACGTCGCCCACGAAGGACTTTCCTCACTAGGGTAGATCTTCACGAAGTAGGCGATCTCCTTGCCCTTACAAACTCCTTGGTTCAACTCCACAATCTTGACAGAGGCTCCCAAGTGACACCTAGCCATTCTAGGAGACACCATTCTCCAGGAAGTAACAAATGGTGTGTTGATGATGAACTCCTTGCTCTTGTGCTTCAAATGATAGTCTCCCAAACACTCAACTCTCTCTCATA
Source organism: Aegilops umbellulata (assembly GCA_032464435.1). Lineage (NCBI taxonomy): Eukaryota > Viridiplantae > Streptophyta > Magnoliopsida > Poales > Poaceae > Aegilops > Aegilops umbellulata. The sequence continues at coordinate 134,041,807 of CP136058.1, read as the reverse complement.
GGATTGGATTTGGTGGAAAGATGATTTGAGTGGAAAGCAACTTGGGGAAGGCTAGAGATCAAGATTTATGTGGTTGGAATGGGATATCTTGATCTCAACACAAGTGTAGGTGGTTCTCTCTCAAAAAATATGTGTTGGAAGTGTAGGCATGTTCTGATGGCTCTCTCCACGAATGAAGAGTGGGTGGAGGGGTATATATATACATATATATATATATATACACATAGCCTCCACACAAAATCTAACTGTTACACACAATTTACCAAACTCGGTGGGACCGAATTGTTAAACTCGGTCAGACCGATTTAGTTCATAATGTGATCGTTAGGGTTTTCGGTGGGACCGAATGGATCAACTCGGTGGGACCGATGTGCTAGGGTTAGGGTAAATCCTCATCTCAGTTTGACTGATTACTCAAACTTGGTGGGACCGATTTGGGTAATAAGCGAAACAGAGAGTTGGCCAAGCAAACTCGGTGGGGCCGATTACATATCTCGGTGGGACCGAAATTATTACAATAGGCAACCAAGAGTTTGCAAGCCCATCTCGGTGAGACCGAGATCCATCGGTGACACCGAACTGATTAGGGTTTCTGGCAGTGGCTATGTCAAGAGAACTTGGTGGCGTTGGACAGAAAGATTCGGTGGGGCCGAGTTTGACTTTTGGTTTGGGACATATGTGGATGTGGGAAAGTAGTTGAGGGCTTTGGAGTATATCACTAAGCACTTTGAGCAAGCAAGCCATTAAGCAACACCTCATCCGCTCTTAATAGTATTGGCTTTCCTATGGACTCAATATGATCTTGGATCACTAAATAGAAAATGTAGAGTCCTGAGCTTTGAGCTTGAGCCAATCTTTTGTCCTCAGCAACTTGAAGGGGTTCCACATCCTCTAGTCCATGCCACTCCATTGCTGAACTTATCTGAAACATACTAAGTAGAAGCATTAGTCCAACAAGAGATATGTTGTCATTAATTACCAAAATCACCCAGGGAGCACTTGTGCTTTCAATGACAGAAAACGTGACCTATTGTGACAAACACGTATCATCACGGAAGTGTATTTTTTTGTAGTGATGGTTCCACTTGAGTGGAACATTGTCCTTCTCCTTCGGCCACAAGGGGTTCCTCAATTGGTAGGATATGACCAACACCCATTCTTCTTATGGCTTGGGGAGGAATTTCATCACCTACATCACAAGTACCACTTTTCTCCACTTGGGAGCCGTTATTCTCGTCAAACTACACGTTACACGTCTCCTCAATGAGTCCGGTGGACTTGTTCAGGACTCAATAAGCATGAAAGTTTGTAGCATAACCAACAAATATGCCCTCATGAGCTCTAGCCTCAAATTTAGACAAACAAACACCTTTCTTGAGAATGAAACACTTACAACCGAACACCCAGAAGTACTTGAGGTTGGGCTTGTGGCCAGTAAGTATCTCATATGGAGTCTTGTTCAAGCCTTTGCGGAGATAGAGCCGATTGGATGCATGACAACCGGTGTTGATGGCTCCGTCCCAAAATTTGTATGGAGAGTTGAACTCCGCCATCATGGTCCTTGCCGCATCCATCAACGTCCGGTTCTTCCTCTCTGCTACACCATTTTTTTGATGGGTGTAAGGTGCGGAATATTGATTCTTGATCCCCTCATCACTAAGAAACTCATCCAAGGTGTACTTCTTGAAATCGATGCCGTTGTCACTTCTTATTGTCAAGATCTTTGCATTATGTTGACGTTGACCTTCATTTGCAAAGTCGATGAAGGTTTGTTGGGTCTCACTTTTCCTCTTGAAGAAATATACCAAAGTGTATCTTGAATAATCATCCACAATCACCAAGCAATACTTTCTACCCCCAAGACTATCAAAGGATGGAGGCCCAAAGAGATCCATGTGAAGGAGCTCCAAGGGCCTCTTCGAGTAGATGATAGTCGTGGGTGGGCGAGCCTTCTCATGTAGCTTTCCTTTGATGCAAGCACTGCAAGCATGATCTTTGGCAAAACTAACATTTGTTAGTCCACGGACATGGTCAACATTTGTTAGTCCACGGACATGGTCCCCCTTGAGAATACTTTGCAAAGATCTGTTGGGGAACGTAGTAATTTCAAAAAAAAATCCTACACACACGCAAGATCGTGGTGATGCATAACAACAAGAGGGGAGAGTGTTGTCCACGTACCCTCATAGAACGTAAGCGGAAGCGTTATGAGAATGCGGTTGATGTAGTCGTACGTCTTCATGATCCGACCGATCCAAGTACCGAACGCATGGCACCTCCGAGTTCAGCACACGTTCAGCTCGGTGACGTCTCACGAACTCCGATCCAGCAGAGCTTCAAGGGAGAGTTCCATCAGCACGACGGTGTGATGACGGTGATGATGATGCTACCGATGCAGGGCTTCGCCTAAGCACCGCTACGATATGACCGAGGTGGATTATGGTGGAGGGGGCCACCGCACACGGCTAAAAGATCAATGATCAATTGTTGTGTCTCCAAGGGGTGCCCCCTCCCTGTATATAAAGGAGTGGAGGAGGGGGAGGGGCCGGCCTCCTATGGCGCGCCCCATGAAGAGTCCTGCTCCCACTGGGAGGAGGACTCCCCCCTTCCAAGTAGGAGTAGGAGAGGGGAAGGAAGGGAGAGAGGGAGAGAAGGAAAGGGGGGCGCCGCCCCCACTCCTTGTCCAATTCGGACTAGAGGGGGAGGGGGCGCGCGGCTGCCATGGCCGCCCCTCCTCTTCTCCCACTAAGGCCCATTATGCCCAATATACTCCCCGGGGGGTTTCGGTAACCCCCGGTACTCCGGTATATGTCTGAAACCTCCCGAAACACTTCTGGTGTTTGAACATAGTCGTCCAATATATCGATCTTTACGTCTCGACCATTTTGAGACTCCTCGTCATGTCCGTGATCATATCCGGGACTCCGAACTACCTTCGGTACATCAAAACACAAAAACTCATAATACCGATCGTCACCGAACGTTAAGCGTGCAGACCCTACGGGTTCGAGAACTATGTAGACATGACCGAGACACGTCTCCGGTCAATAACCAATAGCGGAACCAGGATGTTTATATTGGCACCTACATATTCTACAAAGATCTTTATCGGTCAAACCGCATAACAACATACGTTGTTCCCTTTGTAATCGGTATGTTACTTGCCCGAGATTCGATCGTCGGTATCTCAATACCTAGTTCAATCTCGTTACCGGCAAGTCTCTTTACTCTTTCCGTAATACATCATTCCGCAACTAACTCATTAGTTGCATTGATTGCAACGCTTATAGTGATGTGTATTACCGAGAGGGCCCAGAGATACCTCTCCAACAATCGGAGTGACAAATCCTAATCTCAATCTATGCCAACCCAACAAGCACCTTCGGAGACACCTGTAGTGCACCTTTATAATCACCCAGTTGCGTTGTGACGTTTGGTAGCACACAAAGTCTTCCTCCGGTATTCGGGAGCTGCATAATCTCATAGTCATAGGAACATGTATAAGTCATGAAGAAAGCAATAGCAATATACTAAATGATCAAATGCTAAGCTAACGGAATGGGTCGAGTCAGTCACATCATTCTCTAATGATGTGATCCCGTTAATCAAATGACAACTCATGTCCATGGCTAGGAAACTCGACCATCTTTGATTCAACGAGCTAGTCAAGTAGAGGCATACTAGTGACACTTAGTTTGTCTATATATTCACACATGTACTAAGTTTCCGGTTAATACAATCCTAGCATGAATAATAAACACTTATCATGATATAAGGAAATATAAATAACAACTTTATTATTGCCTCTAGGGCATATTTCCTTCAATATCTCATATTGACGTGGGTTAAACGGCAATGCCAAAGCCATCCCACGTCAACTTTAGCCATTAGGCATGTCGCGATCTTAGTGGGTCGCTCCGAAAAGTTAATCACATAAAGACCGTTCTCGACATGCCCAACAAAGGCTACTTTAAGAGTCTTGCTCCATAAGAGGGCCATGGTATCAATATCAAAGAAAGTGGCAAAGCCCATGAGTGCAAGTTGACGAACGGAAAGTAAGTTGTATTCAAGGGACTCAACAAGCATGACTTTCTCGATCGTGAGATCATGAGAAATGACAATCTTGCCAAGACCCAGTACCTTAGAAGATGAGGCATCACCCCACTCGACATTGGTGGGAATAGAACAAATCTTGTGCACGTCCATCACCAAGTCCTTGCTTCTGGTTCTATGATTTGTGGCTCCACTATCGAGCAACCATGATCCTCCACCGGAAGCAAACACCTACAAGAGATCAATGCTTGGTTTTAGGTACCCATTTTGTAATGGGTCCTTTGATGTTAGTAACAAGGGTCTTAGGAACCCAAATAGACCATTCAATGTACTCATAAGGAGAACCAACAAATTTGGCATAAACATGCCCATCACTAGCACGGCATAACACATAAGAAGGGTTAAAGTCGCCGGTTTTGTTGGAAGGGGTGGCATTGTCCTTCTTGAAACCATCACCCTTCACATTGTTCTTCTTCTCCTTAGAAGCACCCTCTCCCTCCTTCACAAAAGTTTGCTTGAGAGGAGGAGGTAATTTGGCCTTGTCATTCTTCTTCTTATTCTTGGATTTCGGAGCAAACCTAGTTCCCTCCTTGCCCACAACTTACTTTTGATTGCTCAAAAGATCGTCGAGGTTCTTCTCACCTTGTATGCAAGACACAAGGCCATTCTCAAGTTGCTCCTTCAACTTGGCATTCTCATCCACAAGATGCACATGCTCACAACATGGGTTAGTAGCATTTGCATTATCAATAAAAACCATATGAGGAAATGTGGCCTTTTCTTTGGTTAGCTACACTTGGAGTTGATCATGAGACTCTTTGAGGCTAGCATGAGCACCCTTCAAGGCCTTGTGAGCCTTATCAAGTATTTCAAACTCCTCCATGAGTCTAGCATGGTCAACCCCAAGTTTGGCCTTCTCATAATTGAGCACATGAGATACAACAAGAGCATGATCAAGATCTTTCTTTGATTTAGCATGATCATCGTTGTGTGACTCCTCAAGAGCCAAACGATGACCACGCTCTTCCTCAAGCGCATTAGAGAGATCCGATATCTCATCAGCATAGTCACGACTATGCCCTTCCATCTTAGAGATGGTTTCTTTGTGAGCCTCGATCATGTCATTGGCTTCACCAAGTTGTTCCAAGAGAGAAAAGAAGTGCTTCTTGGGTTTACACTTGAACTTACTCATAAAAGACTCAAATTCATTTTCTTCCTCCTTCGACCCCTCACTTTCATCAATGCAATCCATCAAGGAAGGATTAGTAGTGATGATGGTTTTGATGTTGGGGGTTAACTTGTTGGTGGCTTTGGCCACGAGGCACTTGGCGGTGATGTTCTCGTTGGGTGAGTCAAAGAGGGACACCCATGGAGTTGTTGCAATGGAAACAGAGGCCATGGAAACCGTCTCACTGTCTTCATCATCATTATCATCCTCATTGTACTCTTCTTGTGCCACCAACCCCTTGGGAGGAGTCTTCTTGGTGAAGTTGTTCTTTTTGAGGAAGGACTTGGCCTTGTCTTTTCGAATAAGCTTGCCACCATTGTCTTCCCTCTTCTTGTATCGGCACTCCGCAAAAAAGTGGCTCACATTGCCACAATTATAGCATGTCCTCAGGTGTTGCTTGCCCTTGGCGCCACTTGAGTTTTTCTTGTTGAAGTTGGGCCTTGTGTTCTTCTTGCTCCAAAATTGTCGTGAAGCGAGAGCCATGTTCTCATGATAAGCATATTTTGTATCTTTGGGGCAACACTCCTCCTCTTCCTCTTCACCCTCTTCTTCCACACTAGCCTTGGCCTTCAAAGCAAGGTTGGGCTTCTTTGCTCGTTGAGAACGCAACACCGCATTGTCGGCGGTCTTGTCCAAGATCCTCATTGCAACAAATTCATCCAACACTTCACTTCAGGACAAGGCGTGAAAGTCTGGCCTTTGACGGATGACGGAATACATGGCCTTATGGTAAGGCATCATGGCCTTGAGAATCATGCGCTTGATCCAATTGTCATCCGTATCCTTGCTCCCATGATCTCAGAGTGAGACCACGACAGTGGTTAATCTTCTGTAAAGCTCTCGAGGTTCTTCATTCATAGCAAAATCATCGACTTCATCTTGCACCACTTCAAAGTTTGAGCGTTGAATGCTTGCGCTTCCCTTGTAAATGGAAACAACATGTTGCCATGCTTCCTTGGCAACGGTGAAAGGATGGAGATGCACAATATCTTCAGGTGGAATTGCTTCTTGGAGAATGAAGAGAGCGGACTCATTGAATTGATGATCCGCAACTTCTCTAGGAGTGAAGTTGCTTGGGTCGTGTGGGTAGAAACCTTGCTCAATAATTCTCCAAAGATTAGTAGAACTATGATTTAAATGACGTTTAAAGCGATAGACCCAAGCGGCAAAATCCTCATTTTTCACAAGATTAGGAGGAGGACCAACATGATTCATATGCGTATAGGGAACCGGCCCTCCATAAGTAATTGGAGGTTCAACATTGGCAAAGATGCCATTTCCACTTCTACCACTAGTCAAAGGAACTTGATCACTAGTAGCTTCCCCCTTGTTGGACTTAGCATCTGTCACCTTGTTAGTGGGATCGACCACTTCCAATGGTGCGGTGGAAACTTTAAGACCATCAAGAAACTTTTCAAGCATGCCTTTGACCTCGTCATGGAGGTTTTCAATGTGTCCAAGGCCACATTGAACTCCTCACGAGAGACTGAGGAACCCCCTTCGGCCGCAGACAAAGTGTGTCTCGCACCGGGGTGTGCCTTCACCTCGTCTGTGGTGTCAACCATACTCTTCGTATGGCAAAGTCCTTAATAAATAGTTGAGGCTCCGATACCAATTGAAAGGATCGATATAGTTTACTAGAGGGGGGTGAATAGGCAACTAACATTTTTTAGCTTTTCTTGACCAAATTAAACTTAGCATCAAAATATGTTGTCTATATATGACTAGGTGAGCAACCTATATGATGCAACAACAAGCACACAAACAAGCAAAGTATACAACACAATATAAGCTTGCACAAGTAAATGTAAGAGATAACCAAAAGTGGAGTCGGTGGAGACGAGGATCTGTTACCGAAGTTCCTTCCATTTGAGAGGAAGTACGTCTCCATTGGTGCTGTAACATCCCAAAATTCTAAATTTTGTAATGTTATATTAAATAAATAGTTTTGATTGTTTGTTTGATTGTGCTGTGGTTGCTTGTGTGAAATTGAGTGAAATTTAAAACTTTTTGAAAGTTGAATGAGAGGGAATGAAATGACTTTCCCAAACTTTCACCTTCCATTTATGATCCCCAAGATTTAAAATTCACTTCATCACAAAACCCTAGAGTGAAGATGATATGACTTCTTCCATTTAAATAAATGAAAAGGTTTTTGAAAAGATTTGAATTCCATTTGGAAATATTCCAAATTCAGAAACTTTATGCAACTCAATGAGTTTCGTGAGAGAATATAAAATGAATTCTTCAAATGCTAAGAAATAGAGTTGGAAGTTTCAAAGAAACAGATTGAAAGTCCCTTTGAAGTTATTTTGAAACCCACTTTCAATTTGGAGTTATTTGGTTTTTATTCCAATTATTTTTCTCCAAAAATAAAATATATATGGAAAATAGGGTAATATGATTCCCTAAAGTAGAAAAAAAAGGAGAGAAATGAGTTTGAAATCATTTTGGTATTTTAAAATATTTTTATTTGGTTTTAGAATGAACCAGTAGTACTGTTTGTTTTATTTAAGTTTTTGTGAAATTTATTTACCGCTGAAAATATGTTCATGTTTTAGAAAATATTTTTCCTGAAAATTTTGATATATAATATGCTATATAATTTTTTTATTTTGTTATTTATTTTATTTTTGTTGTCTGTTTTAAAAAAACTTTCCGCCGAACTGGGCCGGCCCAGCTAGCCAGCCATGCCGTGGCCCAGCCCAGCGCTCCGCGCCGTCCCCGACCTGGCGTCGGTCTCCGCCGCCCACACGATGCCGCCGCCGTTGCCATGGCCGAGCCGGACACCTCGCCGCTGCCTCTCCTTGCCCCCTCCTCCAAGCCGCATCGCATCCCTCCCACCTATAAATATCGGCGCCCCCGGCCCTGTCTCTCCTCCTCCCAAACCCGCAGCCACCGCTGTATCTCGCCGCCGCCGCCGTCGAAGCCGCCGCAGCCGCCGCCCGCCTCGCTCCCGGTCGCCGCCAACCCCACCGCTGCAATCGCCGCTCCACGCCACCCCTCCCTAAGTTCTTCGTCGCCCTCGACGACCACCGGAGCCGCTACCCCGATCATACCCGAGCCGTCGCCGCCGTTCCGCCTCGCCGGATTTCACCGCGTCGCGGTGGTAACTCCTCGCCCCTCTTTCACCCTCTAATCTTGATCTAGGGGCCCAGATTAGATCGTGTGTTTTTATTTTTCGAAACATTTTGTTTTAATTAGTGAACGTTCACTAGTTTATCCTCTGTAGCGAACAATCTCATTAGATTAGTTTCTGTAGTGAACGTTCGTCCGATAGATTTTCTTTTTCTGCTTTCTTTTCCGCGAGGGACCTATCTGTTAGGTTTATTTTACAAATTTGTCCCTGTTCTTCAAACGGTCATAACGTTTTACTCGTTTGTCCAAATTCAACGAAACCAACGCCAAATTCTTCGTCATAGTCTCAACTATCCAGAAAACATATAAAACCAACCTTTTGAAATTTTTAAATTTTGAATTAGATCGGATTCAAATTCAAACTTGTTTTAGTTATAATTTGAGTTTCTCAATTCCGATTTGAGTGATTCATTTTGCAAATCAAAGCTCTTGACATGTATCTTCTGTTAAGACCAAAATCACACAATTTTGCTGCTGTTAAAAATATGTTTGTGTCCATGAGTTTTATTTGATGAGTTTTGAAGTTTTCCAAAGTATTTTCTTCGTTCTTTTGGATCTTTGAGTGTTTGCTTATGTGTGGGTATAATTTCTTGCTTACGATAGATTGAACGGAGTGTGACGAGTAGAACTATTAGGAATTATGAGCGCGAAGAATCTTCATCAACAGTACAAGGCAAGTTCACACCTTGATCATATTTTTTCTATACCCAGTTTTTACTATGCATTAGTACACCCTCACTAATTTGCATGAGTAGGATTTGGGAATTGGGATTTGCTATGTAGTTCATGAGGTAGGAACCTATGATCCTTGAAACACCCCGGGAATATACATTATGCTCATAAATTGCTTAGCCATTCTCGTAGACGTGGATTGGTATATGTGATTCATGAAAGATGAGAGAGATATAATAATTAAGGGTAACTTTAAGGTGGCAACATTAACACACATCTGGGTGGAATGGTTGGGGCACTGCTACCTCTTGAGCATGCGTTGGTTTTCTCTTGAAGAGGAAAGGGTGATGCAACAAAGTAGCGTAAGTATTTCCCTCTGTTTTTGAGAACCATGGTATCAATCCAGTAGGAGACTACATGCAAATCGCCTAGTACCTGCACAAACAATCAATAACCTTGCAACCAACGAGATGAAGGGGTTGTCAATCCCTTCATGGCCACTTGCAAAAGTGAGATATGATAAAGATAATAAGATAAATATTTTTGGTATTTTTGTTGTATAGATTGGAAAGTAAAGATTGTAAAATAGATGGCGACAGAAATAGCTAGTTGACAGGAAAAAAATATGATGTAAAATAGACCCGGGGGCCATAGGTTTCACTAGTGTCTTCTCTCAAGATAGCATATATTACGGTGGGTGAACAAATTATTGTCGAGCAATTGATAGAAAAGCGCACAGTTATGAGAATATCTAGGCATGATCATGAACATAGGCATCACGTCCGTGTCAAGTAGACTGAAACGATTCTGCATCTACTACTATTAGTCCACACATCCACCACTATCCAGCATGCATCTAGAGTATTAAGTTCATAAGAATAGAGTAACGCATTAGGCAAAATGACATGATGTAGAGGGATAAACTCAAGCAATATGATATAAACCCCATCTTTTTATCCTCGATGGCAACAATACAATACGTGCCTTGCTGCCCCTACTGTCACTGGGAAAGGACACTGCAAGATTGAACCCAAAGCTAAGCACTTCTCCCATTGCAAGAAAGATCAATCTAGTAGGCCAAACCAAACTGATAATTTGAAGAGACTTGCAAAGATATTAAATCATGCATATAAGAATTCAGAGAAGAATGAAATATTGTTCATAGATAATCTTGATCATAAACCCACGATTCATCGAATCTCGACAAACACACCACAAAAAGAATTACATCGAATAGATCTCCAAGAAGATCGAGGAGAACTTTGTATTGAGATCCAAAGAGAGAGAAGAAGCCATCTAGCTAATAACTATGGACCCGAAGGTATGTGGTAAACTACTCACACATCATCGGAGAGGCTAGGGTGTTGATGTAGAAGCCCTCCGTGATCGAATCCCCCTCCGGCGGAGCACCGGAAAAGGACGCAAGATGGGATCTCACGGGTACAGAAGGTTGCGGCGGTGGAAAAGGTGTTTCGTGGATCTCCCCGATGGTTTCAGGGTATAAGAGTATATATAGGCGAAAGAAGTAGGTCGGTGGAGCTTTGAGGGGCCCACGAGGGTGGGGGGCACGCCCACCCCCCTAGGACGTGCCCTCCTGCCTCGTGGCTTCCTCGCTGCTTCCTTGACTTCCACTCCAAGTCTCCTGGATTGTGTTTGTTCCAAATGATCCTCGCAAAGGTTTCATTCTGTTTGGATTCCGTTTGATATTCCTTTTCTGTGAAACACTAAAATAGGCAAAAAAACAGCAATTTGCACTGGGCCTTCGGTTAATAGGTTAGTCCCAAAAATAATATAAAAAGGTATATTAAAGCCCATTAAACATCCAAAACAGATAATATAATAGCATGGAACAATAAAAAAATTATAGATACGTTGGAGACGTATCAAGCACCCCCAAGCTTAATTCCTGCTCGTCCTCGAGTAGGTAAATGATAAAAACAGAATTTTTGATGTGGAATGCTACTTAACATAATTTTCAATGTAATTTTCTTTATTGTGGCATGAATGTTCAGATTCAAAGATTCAAGACAAAAGTTTAATATTGACATAAAAAATAATACTTCAAGTATACTAACTAAGCAATTATGTCTTCTCAAAATAACATGGCCAGAGAAAGCTTATCCCTACAAAATCATATAGTTTGGCTATGCTTCATTTTCGTCACACAAAAATGCTCTCATCATGCACAACCCCGATGACAAGCCAAGCAATTGTTTCATACTTTAGTAATCTCAAGCTTTTTTCAACTTTCACGCAATACATGAGCGTGAGCCATGGACATAGCACTATGGATGGAATAGAATATAATGATGGGGGTTGTGTGGAGAAGACAAAAAAGTAGTAAGTGAGAGAGTCCTGGATTAGGGGGTGTTCGGATAGCCGGACAATACCTCCAGCCGGACTCCAGGACTATGAAGATACAAGATTGAAGACTTCGTCCCGTGTCCGGATGGGATTTTCCTTGGCGTGGAAGGCAAGCTTGGCGATGCGGATATTCAAGATCGCCTACCATTGTAACCGACTTTGTGTAACCCTAACCCTATCCGGTGTCTATATAAACCGGAGGATTCTAGTCCGTAGGACAACTTCATGATACAACAATCATACCATAAGCTAGCTTCTAGGGTTTGGCCTCCTTGATCTCGTGGTAGATCTACTCTTGTACTACCCATATCATCAATATTAATCAAGCAGGAGTAGGGTTTTACCTCCATCGAGAGGGCCCGAACCTGCGTAAACTTCATGTCCCTTATCTCCTGTTACCATCCGGCCTAGACGCACAGTTCGGGACCCCCTACCCGAGATCCGCCGGTTTTGACACCGACATTGGTGCTTTCATTGAGAGTTCCACTGTGCCATCGCAATCAGGAAGGATGCCTCCTCCCGTATTTAAAGACGGCGCCGTCACTAAGGGAGCCTTGGCTGTCGGCCAAACTCTCCGGCTAGGTGGTTTCCTCATGACCGCCTGTTCGGCCGTTGCGCCGACAGTGACCTCTCGGGTCATCAAAAGCAACCTTCACGTCAGCTCGGAACTTGTCGAGCGGCTAGATCCGATGGAGCTTTCTTCCGTAAATGAGCTCTTGGATCGCATCACCGCCCTGGGGGTCGCCACGGATTACGACCAGGTTGGGCTTAAACCCGATCTAAGAGAAATTAACTCTCCCCAGGTCACCCACCACGTCGCCATGGTAGAGGCGCAGTGCGGCGACCCTTCATCTATTTTAAGGACTAGCTACGTCTGAATTCCCGACCCCTCCAAGCCGGATACCCGCGGAGGGGAGGATGTAACTCAAGACCTGGGCATAGAATCAGGCAACGGGCTAGACTCATTGGACAACATCCAAGAATCCGAACTTCAGTGTTCGGAAGCTCTTTGGCCTCTGAATCTTATATTGGGTGAGGTTTCAGATTCAATGCCACCCGCCCACCCGAACATAAGCGATCTCTCCCAAATCAGGCAACAACCCAAGGAAACAGTACATCATTACTGGGCCAGATTCCTCCTGGTTATGAACAGGATAAAGGACTACCGTGAGGGAGACACAATCTCAATCTTCTGCAGTAATTGCACGGATGAGGGAATCCTTAACGCCATAAGTCGTCGTGATATTACATGCTTCGCTGACTTGGCGTCCATAGTACAAAAGTACTGTGCGATGGAAAGCGCCTGGAGAACCGAAATAAAATTTTGGGATAATCCGGCCCTGAACAGCAATCTCGTCCGAACTAAGAGGGTGCATCATCGTAAGACATCCGGGTTAAACACCAAAAAACCAAAATCCTCTATAGAGCATGGAACCGTACTGGAAAGATGGCTTGATGGACCCTGTAAAATTCATAGTACAGAGGACGCCACACCAACTCACAGCCTTAGAGCATGTTGGATACTCCGGCAGGTGGCCAAAATTGGCGAGGACCTCTTAATTTCGGAGGCCGCAGAAAGCCATCCCGGGGACACCAGTACCGTTCTCACAGTCTTCAAGACTTTCGCATCAAACAATATGCGAAAAAGAACACTCCGCAGCCTTGCCGAAGTATATCAGGTAGCAACAATAAACCCATGGAGCGACACAGCTATTACCTTCAACGCAAGCGATGAACCTAAATTCCGAACAGCCCGAGCACCAGCCGCGTTGGTCCTCAGTCCAATAGTGGACGGCTTTCGCCTTACCAAGGTACTCATGGATGGAGGCAGCGGATTGAACCTCATTTACGAGGAAACCCTTCAAAAAATGGGATTAGACTGGAACCGCATCGAGCGAAGCAGCACAATCTTTAGAGGAATAATCCCCAGTCGCGAAGCGCGCTGCACAAGAAAAATCACACTAGATGTGGTGTTCGGCACGCGGATAATTACAGGTCCGAAGAGGTCACGTTTCAGGTGGTCCCGTTCAGTAGCGGATATCACGCCCTACTAGGGCGGGAAGCATTTACAATCTTCCAAGCAATACCCCATTACGGGTACATGAAGCTCAAGATGCCCGGGCCGAACGGAATTATCACTCTCGCTAGTGATCCGGACATAGCGCTCCGCGTCGAAAACAAGACAGCCGCATTGGCCCTTGAGGCACTATCCGAAGCCTTAGCGGCTGAGGAACTGACTGCGTTGCGCTCCACGGTTAACAGGGATGATGTGATACTCGACAAGAGATCCAAGTCCACATCCTTCAAGCCAGCAGACGAAATAATCAAATTCCAGGTCCATCCAATAGACCCCACTAAAACAGCTTCCATCGGGGCACGATTAAACCCTGATGTGGATGCTGCACTACGAGAATTTCTACGCCAAAATTGGGACATCTTCGCCTGACACCCTTCAGACATGCCAGGAATCCCACGCAGGCTGGCCAAACACAGCTTAAATATCCTAAAAGGATTCAAACCTGTCAAACAAGCCCTTCGGCGTTTTTCCGAACCCAAAAGACAGGCCATGGGAGAGGAGCTAGCCAAGCTATTGGAGGACGGATTCATTAGAGACATAAAACATCCGGACTGGCTAGCAAACCTGGTGATGGTACCAAAAAAGGACAAATCCTGGCGCCTGTGTGTTGATTTTAAAGACCTTAACAAGGCTTGTCCCAAGGATCCCTTCCCCCTCCCCCGTATCGATCAAATTATCGATGCCACCGCAGGAGACGATTCGTTGTGTTTCCTGGATGCATACTCCGGTTACCATCAAATAAAGATGGCGGAATCAGACCAAGCCGCAACGGCATTCATCACTCCATACGGCCCATTCTGCTTCAACACAATGCCCTTCGGGCTGAAAAATGCCGGTGCAACTTATCAGCGCATGATTCAGACATGTCTGGCAAACCAGATCGGCAAGACAGTAGAGGCATATGTGGATGATGTGGTCGTCAAAACAAGACATGTCGAATCTCTAGTAGACGACTTGAGGCTAACATTCGACAACCTCCGAAAATACGACATCAAGCTCAACCCAGAAAAATGCGTTTTAGGCATTCCAGCCGGAAAGCTTTTGGGCTTTATTGTATCCGGTAGAGGAATTGAAGCAAATCCGGCCAAGATCCGAGCTTTGTCGCAATAGGATATCCCAAAGGACCTCAAACAAATACAAAAATTAACCGGATGCGTGGCGGCTCTAAGCCGCTTTATCTCTCGCTTGGGAGAAAAGGCACTGCCCCTTTATCGCCTCCTTCGGCGCACCGAACACTTCGAGTGGACGGATGCTGCCATGGCCGGACTCGATGAAATAAAAGCCATATTGGCAACAAACCCAGTCCTGGCCGCGCCAAACACCGGCGAACCAATGCTATTGTACATTGCAGCAATTCATCAAGTTGTCAGCGCAGTGCTTGTCGTCGAGCGGGAAACGGACAGACACAAACTCCCCCTTTAAAGGCCGGTCTACTACATGTCCACTGTCCTCACTCCATGCAAATCACGGTACCCGCATTATCAAAAGATTGCATACGCGGTATTCATGGCATCCCGGAAGCTACGACACTACTTTCAAGAGTGTTCCATAACAGTAGCATCGGAAGTACCACTCAACAATATTATCAACAACCGCGATGCAACGGGCCGGACCACAAAATGGGCCATCGAGCTCCTCTCATTCGATATAACCTATAAGCCACGACGAGCTATTAAATCACAAGTTTTGGCGGACTTCGTCGCAGAATGGATGGAGGCCGAGCTCCCTAAAGAGTACGACACATATTCAAACTGGATCATGCATTTCGACGGCTCCAAAATGTTGGCCGGACTAGGGGCTGGCGTTGTCTTGATGTCCCCCACAGGAGACACAGTTCAATATGTGCTCCAGATCATGTACACGGACTCCAACAATGCAGCCGAATATGAGGCCCTCCTACATGGTCTCCGGATGGCAGTATCCATGGGCATTCAACGCCTAGAGCTACGCGGGGACTCGAACCTCGCGATATCCCAAATAAACGGAAACTTCGACGCCAAGGATCCAAAAATGGCAGCTTACCGCAACATCGTCCTAAAAATGTCAGCTCGGTTCGAAGGGTTGGAGTTTCAACATATAGCCCGAGAAAACAATCAGGCAGCGGATGTCCTGGCACGCATTGGAGCAAAACGCGATGCAGTCCCCCCCAACATCTTTTTAGAAAGACTGTTCAAGCCATCCGTAGCATGGGAGAGGGAACCCGCAGATAACAGCTCGGACCTAACCGCACCACTCGACGTCGAACAATCTGACATAATTGGAGGCTCTGGCACCAAAATTACACCTTCAGCCCACGTAATAATGGTAGTTATCGCCCCGTGGACAGAACCATTCCTAGCCTACCTTACTAGGCAGGAACTCCCAGAGGACCAAAACGAGGCACGATGCATAGTGCGGCGATCTAAAGCCTATAAAGTCCACGAGGGAGAGCTTTATAAGAAAAGCACTACCGGAGTCCTTCAAAGATGCATCTCCGAAGAGGAAGGGCGGAACCTGCTGGCTGAAATTCATGCCGGACTCGGTGGCCACCACGCGGCAGCTTGGTCCCTTGTAAGCAAGGCTTTCCGTACGGGCTTTTACTGGCCGACGGCCCGAGCAAACGCTCAGGACTTGGTCCAACGATGCGTCGGTTGCCAGCTTTTTGCAAACCAAAGCCGTATGCCACCCACCGCCCTCCGAACTATCCCCATCACTTGGCCTTTCGCGGTCTGGGGGCTTGACATGGTTGGACCCCTTAATGGCGGAACCCACAAGCAAAAATACTTATTGGTCATGGTGGATAAGTTCACCAAATGGATAGAAGCCAAGCCTGTTAAGACGACCGAATCCGGACCTGTGATAGACTTCATATCCGGGGCTGTACACCGTTACGACGTCCCCCGCAGCATCATCACTGATAACGGCACAAACTTCACCGCCGACGCGGTAAAACTCTGGTGCAAAAACATGGGCATCAAGCTCGACTATGCTTCCGACTATCACCCACAAACTAACGGCCAGGTCGAACGTGCAAATGGTCTTATCATGAGCGGCATTAAACCCAGACTAGTGCGGTCCCTTAAGGAATCTAACACGCACTGGGTAGATGAGCTCGACTCCGTACTCTGGGGGCTGCGGACCACGCCGAATCGTACCACCGGATACACACCATTCTTTATGGTGTATGGGTAGAGGCAGTTTTGCCTTGCGACATAATTCATGACTCACCTCGCGTGCGCATGTACGAAGAAAGAGAAGCTGAGCTCAATCGGCAGGACAACTTGGACGCCTTGGAGGAGGAGCATGACGTGGCAAAAGCCCGTTCCGCATTTTATCAACAGAAGGCTCGAAGATATCAAAGCAGAGAAGTACGGGCGAAAAATTACAATGTTGGCGAACTAGCTGTACGCCTGCCAGATAAGAAAAACGACAAACTCAAGCCCAAGTGGGAAGGTCCCTTCATAATCGACCAAGTCCTGACCGGTGGAGCGTACCGCCTGCGAGATGCGTCGGATAACTGACTCGAGCCAAACCCATGGAACGCCGTCCGTCTCCGAAGATTCTATGCCCAGCGCCGGACTCTGCATTTGTCTCCTTCCTCTGTCCATTTTTTACATTTTCTGTCTTACATTTCTCTTCTTCCCCTCTTTTCTCTTACAGCCCTTAAAGGCTCATTAAGCGATACGCTACCGCGCTCATTAAACCTGGGGGCTTCTTTAACAGAAGCTTATTTATATGGGCTTCACGCCCAACACATGCGTCAAACTTCCGCATGTACCTTTTCTTCACCATTATATGCATCGATATGACTTAAGTTTTGGCCAAGCTGGGTTGCCTGGCTCCTGTGCTTACCCCTATGTTCCCGATTGTTCGGCTAGGCGGTAAAGGGAGCACCTCTGCGATTGTTACTGCCGGATCAGCCGGATGTGTACCTCATACTGGGTGAAGCCGAAAGCTAGCATTCTTAAGGGAATATTCAGTCCGTGAACTAAAAGGCGACCTTTTTACTTATTTATATACATGCCCCCAGATGATTTTCCTGCATTTGTAGTCCGGACATGCACTTTAGGGCATGCCTCCCAGAGAAAGGAACCCTTAATGGAACTATTCTCTCTGGAAGATGTTTCTTACTAACCATGTAATATAACATAACTAGTTGGGCACTTGTCTGATAAAGCACTAATGACCCCTACGCCTGGTCTCCATGCATACCCCGGTTCCTACATAACCGGTAGGGTATTCAGACACACTCCGGACCGTCAGGTCCCGAGGTAGAAGCGAAAAGGTCGGCAATGACAAACGATCTACAATCCGGCTAGAAGGCATTACACATGTCAATTAAAAATTACATAGTCACTCTGACTGATTGTATTCCTCTTCTATACCATCTAACAGGTTGTCTAATTTATAGTCCTGCTGGGAATACTTTGCGGCCAATTCTACTTGGCCATCTACTAAACTTACAAGGATCTCCTTCCCATCAGGCCCCACAGGTCCGACCTCGGCCATGTGGTTTGGGTCAGACTTCGTAAACATGGTCTTCACCATGGCCCAGGCCTCCCTAGCGCATTGTCGGCAGGCCGATATCTTCCACAACCGGAAGCGCCGCCGAGCTCCTTTAAGCTTCTCCGCAAGCTCTCCAAGGCCCTCGGGCATGGAGTGGGAAGGCCATAAGGCTTGGGCAACGCCTCGCATCGCCTGCCGAACTCGCTCATGCAGTTGCGAGAGCTCGGGAAGAAGGTCACCCGTAGAATCGGGCATCTCCTCCGCAGGACGACCTGTTAGCATCCCTACAGACATTACTCTGTTAGTCAACTTCCTCGCCGAACTTTTTTTCAAAGTTTGTTTAAGCACTTACTAAATATGCCATGTCGAAGCCGCTGATTCTCTTTCGTGGAGTCCGACAGCTGGCCACGAACATCTTTAAGTTCAACGTCCAGCTTGGTGTTGGCATCCTGAAGATCATTCTTCTCCTACCTCACCCTTGTCAGCATACTCTCACCGGCCTTTAGCCGGCGTAAGAGTTGTTGCCTCTCCGGATCAATTCCGGCGCCATCTGCAATATGATTTGTCAGATTTACACCCACGCCGCACTTTGCAACATATTTATCTTTCGATGCATGGATTACTAGAGGGGGTCTCTTTGGGCTCCCCTGTCGCGGCTAGTGCGGCCTCAAGTTGGGCTTTGCACTCTTCCAGCTCCTGGGACAGTAGGGTATTCTTTTTCTGTAAGAACCTACATAACAAATGATCCTTAAATCAGTTGTTCTAACTGTTTCAAGTCTCGGGGGCTACTGGTATATACATATATTTACCAAAATTTTCTTACCCGTATGTCTTTTACATATTGCTCCGTGACTCTGGCTAAACCATTTTGAGCAGCACGGAGGTACGCATCTCCCGAATTGAAGGCATTCAATGCCTCTTGGGAGAAACAAGCGTCGCGAAGAACTGTCCGGCGACGCCTGTGGTTCATGGCACTCTCCACTTCGGAATTGGTGGCAGACAACCTGTCCGCATCCTCTGTCGGAGGAGCGTCCGATGCACACCTTGTGTTCGCCGCCACTTCTGGGCCAGGCGTCGGAGCCTGGCTGGTGGAGGCGCGATTGGCAATCTCCCCGGATATAGTCCGGCGAGGTCTCTTCGTCCTAAAGAGAGCACGAGCGTTAGTATGCCCTGAAGGGATAACGCCAGAAATATAGATGGTGCGCTATACCTTTGCGCCGATGTCTCAGTCCGGACTACATTTCTTTTTACCCCACGGGGCCCCGCGGCCCCTCGTTGGCTATCCGCCGCAGGTTCGGCCTCCCGCCTCGGAAACCTTCCCTGCAAAACACGGTTATCGTCAGAAAAACTGAAATGCGTGAGAATGGAATCCTTCTCAAGGGAATGAGGCTTCGGTCTTTGTCACCTGGGAGGCCGGGATTAACCCTGGGTAATCGGCCATAATGGCCACCAAGGTATTATCCTTGCTTAGCTGATGAAACGCCCCGTCAATTAGCTCCACCGATATGTCCGGATCCTCTTCAGAGTCCGGATCGAGGGATCGTTCTGGATCCTCGGGCTGTGGAGGATAGCTGCTTATATCCTTTACTTCCTGACGCAGTTCCTGCATCAAAGTCGTTAGACTACATATTTAATCATGGGAGTATAAAGCGTATGGGCGAGCAAAGTCGTCCACGTACCCAACTCGGAGGGTTATACATAGTAAATCCGCCCTGCGGGTCGACGCGGAGGAATTCCTCCTCTTCTCCCTTGTACAAAGAGGATAAGATCTTTACTAGAGCGGCAGCCAAGGCCGGCCCCTTACGACCGTAACGGGTGGCATCGTCCTCCCCATTAAAATCCCACATGGGGTGGATTCTATATTGAAGCGGCTGCACCCCCCCGCATAATGCATGCGGCCATGACTCCAATCATGGTTAGTCCGGAATGAGACAATATTCTTATCCGACCTATCAGGTAAAGGACGTTGCTGTCGCTTTCCCTTTGAGAGCTCCGCAGACGCCAGCTTAGCGTTTCTTTAATGGGGCACTGTTGAACTCGGGGAGACCGATCCGGACAGGGTCCGGTAGCGGGATATCATCTATATAAAACCATTCCGAAGGCCAGTCCTCGGACGCCTTCTTTGGGGTTCCGGATAGGTATCCGGTCCCGGCGATGCGCCACACTTCGGCTCCGCCCACTTGATATATAGACCCCTCTTGAGAACGGGGCACCAGGCAGAATATCCTCTTCCCCAGCGCTAAATGAGCCTAACCCAAAAATAACTCGCAAAGGGCGACGAAGCCCGCGATATGCAATATAGAGGCGGGCGTGAGATTGTGCAGCTGGAGGCCATAGAACTCCAGAAGCCCACGGAGAAATGGATGAATTGGAAATCCCAGTCCCCTTATTAGATAAGGGACGAGGCACACCCGCTCTCCTTTGGAGGGATCGGGGGAGCTCTCCGCTTGTTTTCCACCATTATAGGTGGCGACTCCGGCTCGGACCGGGACCATATAGGCCTGAGGGAGAAATCCCTTGGCCTGAAGCGACGCTAACTCGCTGTGCGGGATGGAGCAACTCTCCCAGTCTCCAGGTTTAGGACTAGAAGGGCGAGAGGAGGAGCTGCGACGGCTGGCCATGTTGGAATGGACCTTTGCTAGAGGCGCTCTGATGATTACTCGCGGAGAGGAGAAGGTGTGGTTTGGATCTTGATCCCCATCCCATTAAATAGGCGGCTCGGAGGGTTTTAGTCCGTAGGACAGAACCCCAATATACAACAATCATACCATAGGCTAGCTTCTAGGATTTAGCCTCCTTGATCTCGTGGTAGATCTACTCTTGTACTACCCATATCATCAATATTAATCAAGCAGGAGTAGGGTTTTACCTCCATCGAGAGGGCCCGCACCTGGGTAAACTTCGTGTCCCTTGTCTCCTGTTACCATCCGGCCTAGACGCACAGTTCGGGACCCCCTACCCGAGATCCACCGGTTTTGACACCGACAGTAAGTCTCACATTGACGTGGCTAATCAACGGGCTATGGAGATGCCCATCAATTGATGTCAATGCGAGGAGTAGGGATTGCCATGCAACGGATGCACTAGAGCTATAAATGTATGAAAGCTCATCAAAAGAAACTAAGTGGGTGTGCATCCAACTTACTTGCTCACGAAGACCTAGGGCATTTAAGGAAGCCCATTGTTGGAATATACAAGCCAAGTTCTATAATGAAAAATTCCCACTAGTATATGAAAGTGACAATATAAGAGACTCTCTGTCATGAAGATCATGGTGCTACCTTGAAGCACAAGTGTGGAAAAAGGATAGTAGCATTGTCCCTTTTATTTCTTTTCTCTTTTTTTATTTGGCCTTTCCTTTTTTTATTTGGTCTTTCTTTTTTTTCTTTTTTTCAGGAGAATGCTCTATTAATGATGATCATCACACTTCTATTTATTTACAACTCAAAGATTACAACTCGATACTAGAACAAAAGTATGACTCTATATGAATGCCTCCGGCAGTGTACCGGGATGGGCAATGAATCAAGAGTGACATGTATGAAATTATGCATAGTGGCTTTGCCACAAATACGATGTCAACTACATGATCATGCAAGGAACTATGAAAATGATGAAGCGTGTCATAATAAATGGAACGGTAGAAAGTAGCATGGCAATATATCTTGGAATGGCTATGGAAATGCCATAATAGGTAGGTATGGTCGCTGTTTTGAGGAAGATATAAGGAGGTTTATGTGTGATAGAGCGTATCATATCACGGGGGTTGGATGCACTGGCGAATTTTGCACCAACTCTCAAGGTGAGAAAGGGCAATGCATGGTACCGAAGAGGCTAGCAATGATGGAAATGTGAGAGTGCGTATAATCCATGGACTCAACATTAGTCATAAAGAACTCATATACTTATTGCAAAAATCTACAAGTCATCAAAAACCAAGCATTACGCGCATGCTCCTAGGGGGATAGATTGGTAGGAAAAGACCAACGCTCGTCCCGACCGCCACTCATAAGGAGGACAATCAAAGAAACAACTCATGCTTAAAATTTGTCACACAACGTTTACCATACGTGCATGCTACGGGACTTGCAAACTCTAACACAAGTATTTCTCAAATTCACAACTACTCAACTAGCATGACTCTAATATTACCATCTTCATATCTCAAAACAATCATCAAGTATCAAACTTCTCATAGTATTCAATGCACTCTATATGAAAGTTTTTATTTTACCCATCTTGGATGCCTAACATATTAGGACTAATATTATTGCCAAAGCAAATTACCATGCTGTTCTAAAGGACTCTCAAAATAATATAAGTGAAGCATGAGAGATCAATAATTTCTATAAAATAAAACCACCACCGTTCTCTAAAAGATATAAGTGAAGCACTAGAGCAAAATTATCTAGCTCAAAAGATATAACAGAAGCACAAAGAGTATTCTAATAAATTCCGATTCATGTGTGTCTCTCCAAAAAGTGTTGTAAGATCCAAAAATTCTAAATTTTGGAATGTTATATTAAATAGATAGTTTTGATGGATTGTTTGATTGCCTGAGTGAAACTGAGTGAAATTCGAAACTTTTTGAAAGTTAATTGAGAAGGAAAAATGGGACTTTCCCAAACTTTCATTTTTCATTTATGATCTCCATGAATTCAAATTCTTTTCATCACAAAACCCTGGAGAGAAGATGACATGACTTATTCCATTTATTTAAATGAAAAGGTTTTTGAAAACATTTGAATTTCATTTGAAAATATTTCAAATTCAGAACTTTAAGCAACTCAATGATTTTCATGAGAGAAGATAAAAAGAATTCTTCAAAACATATGATATATGAGTTGGAAGTTTAAAAGGATCAAATTTAAAGTCCTTCTGAAATTATTTTCAATTTGGAGTTATTTGTATTTTATTTGAATTATTTTTCTCAAAAAATTAAATATATGGAAATTAGGATAAAATGATTCCCTACATCAGAAAATTGGGGAGAAATAAATTCGAATTAATTTTGGTATTTTTTAAAATGATTTTACTGAGATTTTATTGCACCAATAGCACTCTTTGATTTATTTGATTTTGTGTGGATTTTATTTGACGCTAAAAATATATTCAGGTTGTAGGAAATCCTTTTATGAAAATTTTGATATATAATATGACTATATATCATTTTGTTTATTTTGGTTTTATTTTACATTTTGTTATGTGTGTGTTTTAAAAAAAGACTTGCCACGCCGGATCGGGCCGACCCAGCTTACCAGGCCGCAGCCCGCCAGCCCAGCAGCGGCCTGCGCCCGCGCCCGAATCGCCTCCGCCTCGCTCGCCCGCTCGCTCGCCCGTTTGCACGCCGCCTCACCCAGTGACCGACAGGTGGGACCCACCTGTCGGGTGCGTCTTCGACCCCGAGCCGGAATCCGCCTCCCGCACGAGACCGCCATCGCTGTCGTGCTGTCTTCGGGCACCCGTGCCGCCTTGCCCCTCGCCCAAGGTGACCCCCCCCCTTTTATATGGCCTCGGCCCTGGGCCTCTTTTCCCTCAAACCCACGGCGCCCGAAGCCCCTCGCAGCCCCACACGAACTAGATGGAGTTCCCAACTCCGACGAGATCCGCCGCACCGCCCACCGCTCCACCGCCGCCCTTGCTCGACGCCGCCACCACCTTCGGATCCGCCACGCCGGGACGCATCACCCCGTTCCTCCGTCCGATGCCACCGACCACCGGAGTAGCCTCCCCGATCGAAGCCGAGCCTCCGCCGCCATCTTCAACTTCGCCGACGACCCACACCGCCGCGGTAACCCTGCCTATCCCCTCAGCCGTCCGATTCGTTTTAGATAGCTAGGATTAGATTGTCTGTTTTTTTTCTTTCGAATCATTTTCTATTAGTTTCTGGTCGTCCACTCGTAACTACCAGCGGGTGCACGTTTTCGTCCAATCGCGTAGTGCCACGTAGCCCTGCCCGATCAAAAGTTTTTTTTCTTTTCTGTTTTGTTTTAAAAATTTTAGAATAGTTTCTATTTTAGATTGTCAATAACTTCTATGTTTTAGATCCAAATTGAGTGATTCTTTTTGCATTAGATTCAAAATTTATTGAAGTTTCTGTTTGTACAATTGTATTTCAAATTTGAGTAGTTTGAAATTGAATTTGATGAAATTTTCTCAAATCACTATTTTTGCCGTAACTTGAGTTTTATAACTCCGATTCAGTTGATTCTCTTTGCAAATCGAAGCACTTGACATAAACCTTCTGATAAGGCCAAATTCGCATAATTTTGGTACTGTTAGAAATTGTTTTATGTTGCTAGAATTATTTGCTTGGTTTTGATGTTTTCTGAATCATCTTCTTTGTTCTTTCCGATCTTTTGAGTGATTGCTTATGTGTGGTTACTATTGCTTGCTTACGATAGATTGACCGGAGTGTGACGAGTAGAACTATCAAGAGTTTTGAGTGCGAATCATCTTCATCAACAGTACATGAAAGTTCACACTTTGATCATATCCCTTTTCATACCCAGTTTTTACGCATTAGTTTCAACCCTCAAACATTGCATGGTTAGGATTGATAACATGTGGGTTTGGGGAAGTAGTTGATGAGGTAGGAACCTATTGTCTTGCATTCAAACCCTGGGAGTTACTACTACATTATTCTTATACTGATATGCTATGCTCGTAGATGTGGATTGGTTTGAGAGAATTCATCAAAGATGTGAGAGATTATTGTTAACAAAGGGTTAACTTAAGGTGGCTACTTTAATACACATATGGGTGGATTGGTTGGGGCACCCTGGAGCACCCAGTGGTCTGCCCGGGCACCTGGAGAACCCAGTGCTTGCCCAAGGGGATCCCGGAGGACCCGTGTGATCACCCTATGGAGTGCCACCCAGGCTCAAAGGGATCATAAGATTGTTCATGCTAGAAACTTCCATGTGCAGCCACAAGCTGTTATGGGCTCTAGCATAGTTGAGTATGTTGCATGACCTCTTCCAGTGGTAGGCTAGCAGATGTAGGGGGATATAGGTTGGTACTGTCTACCCAGGGTTAGAGTTAATGCTTCTGAAAGACTATGTCTCGGTCATCCGTTTCTCAAACACCATGTAGTGCGAGAAATCCAACAGAGGAGATCGAGTCTTGTGGGAAAAGTGCGCAAACCTCTGCAGAGTGTACAAACTAATGATGATTAGCCGTGTCCCCGGTTATGGACATCTCGAGTATCTGGTTCTTGAATTATCATGTTGATCTCATCACTTTACCTAATTAATTTGTTGGGATGTTAATGAGTACTTGAGTTGGAGGAACCTTCTCAATAATTTTCAACCAACTTTGTAGTCAAATAAAATATATTCTTTTGTAGTAGGGAAAAATTAGCTTTTCGCAAAACATTATAACCATAGAGCCTTTCCACCAACCATATATGCATGTATTGATAGTTATTATTCATCATTATCCTATGGTGTGAATTTGCCAGTACATTCAATGTACTGACCCTTTGTGGCTGCAACATCTCATGTTGCAGGATCTTACGACGAGTAAGTGAGACGTTAGGGTTACGATTTCTACACTCAACTTTGTCGTTGGTGTTGATGGGAATCCACAACCTTGTTGTTACTTCCGCTATTTGGATTGAGGTAATAGTATTTATGTTACTTTATACATGTGATTTACCTCTGTTATAAATCCTCGAGCACTGTGTGTGTCAGCACACCGATCCAGGGATGACACTTAAGCACAGAGACTTGACCGTCTGAGGTCGGGTCGCTACAAGTGTGTACAACAAGGATTATTGTGGTAAAATAACAAGCAAAGACTCAAATCATACAAGACACTCCAAGCAAAACACATATCATGTGGTGAATAAAAATATAGCCTCAAGTAAAGTTACTGCTGGACGAAGACGAAAGAGGGGATGCCTTCCGGGGCATCCTTAAGTTTAGGCCTTTGGTTGTCCTTGAATTTTACCTTGGGGTGCCTTGGGCATCCCCAAGCTTAGGCTCTTGCCACTCCTTATTCCAAAATCCATCAAATCTTTACCCAAAAACTTGAAAACTTCACAACACAAAACTCAACAGAAAATCTCGTGAGCTCCGTTAGTATAAGAAAACAAACCACCACTTTAAGGTATTGTAATGAACTCATTATTTATTTATATTGGTGTTAAACCTACTGTATTCCAACCTATCTATGGTTCATACCCCCCGATACTAGCCATAGATTCATTAAAATAAGTAAACAACACACGAAAAACAGAATCTGTCAAAAATAGAACAGTCTGTAGCAATCTGATTTGTTAGAATACTTATGGAACTCCGACAATTCTGAAAAACTAGAAAAACCTGTACAATCTGTATATTGATCTACTGCAAAAAGAATTGGTATTTTATCACGTTCTGGTGAATTTTAACAATTATTTTGTGAGCGCAAAGTTTCTGTCTTTTTCAGCAAGATCAAACTACTATCACCCAAGAAGATCCTATTGGTTCTACTTGGCACAAACACTAACTAAAACATAAAAGCACATCTAAACAGAGGCTAGATGAATTATTTATTACTAAACAGGAACAAAAATCAAGTAATAAAAATAAAATTGGGTTGCCTCCCAACAAGCGCTATCGTTTAACGCCCCTAGCTAGGCATAAAAACAAGAATAGATCTAGGTATTATCATCTTTGGTATGCAATCAATAAGTGGCTCTCATAATAGATTCATAAGATAATTTAATTTTCTTCCTAGGAAAGTGTTCCATGCCTTTCCTTAATGTAAATTGGAATCTGATATTTCCTTCCTTCATATCAATAATTGCACCAATCGTTCTAAGGAAAGGTCTACCAAGAATAATAGGACATGTAGGGTTGCAATCTATATCAAGAACAATGAAATCTACAGGCACATAATTCCTATTTGCAATAATAAGAACATCATTAATCCTTCCCATAGGTTTCTTAATGGTGGAATCCGCAAGATACAAATTTAAAGAACAATCATCAAATTCACAGAAACCTAACACATCACACAAAGTCTTTGGAATCGTGGAAACACTAGCACCCAAATAACATAAAGCATAGCATTCATGATCTTTAATTTTAATTTTAATAGTAGGTTCCCACTCATCATAAAGTTTTCTAGGGATAGAAACTTCTAATTCAAGTTTTTCTTCATAGGATTGCATCAAAGCATCAACGATATGTTTGGTAAAAGCTTTATTTTGACTATAAGCATGAGGAGAATTTAACACGGATTGCAACAAGGACATACAATCTATCAAAGAATAATTATAATAATTAAATTCCTTGAAATCCAAAATAGTGGGTTCATTGCTATGTAAAGTTTTGACCTCTTCAATCTCACTTTTACCAATTTTTGCATCAAGATCTATAAACTCTGAATCATTGGGACGCCTTTTAACTAAAGTTGAATCATCTCCAGTACCATCTTTATCAAGACTCATATTGGAAAACAAAGATTTAATAGGGGACACATCAATTACTTTTAGATCTTCATCATTATTATCATAAAAACTAGAAGAACACGCTTTTACAAAGCAATCCTTTTTAGCACGCATCCTAGCGGTTCTTTCTTTGCACTCATCAATGGAAATTGTCATGGCTTTGAGAGACTCATTGATATCATGCTTAGGTGGAATAGATCTAACTTTCGAATAATCAACATCAAGAGAAATTATATCCACGTTCCTAGCCAACTCATCAATCTTAGGCAAGTTTTCTTCAAGCAAAGCATTGAAATTATTTTGCAAAATCATAAATTCTTTAACACTGGTCTCAAAATAAGAGGGCATATTATTAAAATTTCCATAAGAGTTGTTGTAGGAATTACCATAATTATTAGAGGAATTACTAGGGAACGGCCTAGAATTAAAGTTTTCTCTATACGCGTTGTTACCAAAATTGTTCCTACCAACAAAATTCACATCCATAGATTCATTATTATTTTCAATAAAAGTAGACAAAGGCATATAATTAGGAACAGAAGAAGCACTCTTATTAGCAAACAACTTCATGAGTTCATCCATCTTTCCACTCAAAACATTAATCTCTTCTATCGCATGAGCTTTTTTACTAGTAGATCTTTTGGTGTGCCATTGATAATAATTAACCATAATATTATCTAGGAGTTTAGTAGCTTCTCCTAAAGTGATTTCCATAAAAGTGCCTCCTGCGGCCGAATCTAAAAGATTTCTAGAAGCAAAATTCAATCCAGCATAATTTTTTTGTATAATCATCCATAAATTCAAACCATGTGTACGGCAATTACGTATCATTAATTTCATCCTCTCCCAAGCTTGTGCAACATGCTCATGGTCAAGTTGCTTAAAATTAATAATATCGTTTCTAAGAGAGATGATCTTAGCGGGAGGAAAATACTTAGAGATAAAAGCATCTTTGCACTTATTCCATGAATCAATACTATTTTTAGGCAAATAAGAGAACCAAGTTTTAGCACGATCTCTAAGTGAAAACGGAAATAGTTTCAGTTTAACAATATCATTGTCCACATCTTTCTTCTTTTGCATATCGCACAAATCAACAAAGTTGTTTAGATGGGTAGCGACATCTTCACTAGGAAGGCCAGAAAACTGATCTTTCATAACAAGATTCAACAAAGCAGCATTAATTTCACAAGATTCAACATCGGTAATAGGAGCAATCGGAGTGCTAATAAAATCATTATTGTTGGTATTGGAAAAGTCACACAATTTAGTATTGTCTTGAGCCGTCGTGAAAAACAATCAATCCAACGAACAAACACAGAAGGAGCAAGCGAAAAGAGATGGATGGAAAAAGAGGGCGAATAAAACGGCAAGGGTGAAATGGCGGAGAGGAAAACGAGAGGCAAATGGCAAACAATGTAATGCGAGGGAGAAGAGTTTGTGATGGGTACTTGGTATGTCTTGACTTGTGCGTAGATCTCTCCTGTAACGGTGCCAGAAATCCTTCTTGCTACCTCTTGAGCATGCGTTGGTTTCCCTTGAAGAGGAGGGTGATGCAGTAAAGTAGCGTAAGTATTTCCCTCAGTTTTTGAGAACAAAGGTATCAATCCAGTAGGAGACTACACGCAAATCGCCTAGTACCCGCACAAACAATGAAGAACCTTGCAACCAACGCGATAAAGGGGTAATCAATCCCTTCACGACCACTTGCAAAAGTGAGATCTGATAAAGATAATAAGATAAATATTTTTGGTATTTTTGTTGTATAGATTGGAAAGTAAAGATTGTAAAATAAACGGCGACAGAAATAGCTAGTTGACAGGAAAATAATATGATGTAAAATAGACCCGGGGGCCATAGGTTTCACTAGTGGCTTGTCTCAAGATAGCATATGTTATGGTGGGTGAACAAATTACTGTCGAGCAATTGATAGAAAAGCTCATGGTTATGAGAATATCTAGGCATGATACTGAACATACGAATCACGTCCGTGTCAAGTAGACCGAAACGATTCTGCATCTACTACTATTACTCCACACATTGACCTCTATCCAGCATGCATCTAGAGTATTAAGTTCATAAGAACTGAGTAACGTATTAGGCCAGATGACATGATGTAGAGGGATAAACTCAAGCAATATGATATAAACCCCATCTTTTTATCCTCGATGGCAACAATACAATACGTGCCTTGCTGCCCCTACTGTCACTGGGAAAGGACACCGCAAGATTGAACCCAAAGCTAAGCACTTCTCCCATTGCAAGAAAGATCAATCTAGTAGGCCAAACCAAACTGATAATTCGAAGAGACTTGCAAAGATATTAAATCATGCATATAAGAATTCAGAGAAGAATCAAATATTGTTCATAGATAATCTTCATCATAAAACCACAATTCATCGGATCTCGACAAACACACGCAAAAAGAATTACATCGAATAGATCTCCAAGAAGATCGAGGAGAACTTTGTATTGAGATCCAAAGCGAGAGAAGAAACCATCTAGCTAATAACTATGGACCCAAAGGTCTATGGTAAACTACTCACACATCATCGTAAAGGCTATGGTGTTGATGTAGAAGCCCTCCGTGATCGAATCCCCCTCCGGCGGAGCGCTGGAAAAGGCCCCAAGATGGGATCTCACGGGTACAGAAGGTTGCGGCGGTGAAAAAGGTGTTTCATGGCTCTCCCCGATGGTTTCAGGGTATAAGAGTATATATAGGCGAAAGAAGTAGATTGGTGACGCTGCGAGGGGCCCACAAGGGTGGGGGGCGCGCCCTCCTGCTCGTGGCTTACTCGCTGCTTCCTTGACTTCCAATCCAAGTCTCCTGGATTGCATTTGTTCCAAAAACGATCCTCGCGAAGGTTTCATTCCGTTTGGATTCCGTTTGATATTCCTTTTCTGTGAAACACTGAAATAGGCAGAAAAACAACAATTTGCACTCGGCCTTCGGTTAATAGGTCAGTCCAAAAAATAATATAAAAGGTATATTAAATCCCATTAAACATCCAAAACAGATAATATAATAGCATGGAACAATAAAAAATTATAGATACATTGGAGACGTATCAGGCACCCTAGGGAAACCAGTGGCTTGCCCGGGCACCTAGGGAATCCAGTGTTGTCCTAGGAGATCCCGGGGTATCCGTGTGATCATCCTATGGAATGCCACCTGGGCTCAATGGGATCATAAGATTATTCATGCTAGAAACTACCGTGTGCAGCCACAAGCCATTATGGGCTCTGGCATAGTTAAGTAGGTTGTGGGAAACCTTTCCATGATATGCTAGCAGATGTAGGGGATTGTAGGTGTACCGGTCTGTCTATCAGTTAAAGGGACCTCTTCAGAAAGACTGTGTCTTGATCATCCGGTTCTCAAACATTAGGCAGTGCGAGGAATTCAACGGATCGAGTCTTGTGGCGAAAAGTGCGCAAACCTCTGCAGAGTGTACAAACAAATTATGATCTGTCGTGTCCCCGGTTATGGACAATTTGAGTATCTGGTATTTGAACTATTGGTTGATCTCATCATTTAACTTAATTAATTTGTTGGATTATTATTGATACTTGATAATTTTGGGATTGAGTTGGGGTTACCTTCTCAATAATGGCATAAACTTGGTAGTAAATAAAATCTATTCCTTTGTTGTAGGGGAAAATTAGCTTTATGCAAATGTTAAACTTAGAGCCTCCTCCAGCCAAATACGCATATAGAGATAGACATTCTTATTATTATTCTATTGTGTGAAATTGCCGGTACATTCAATGTACTGACCTACACGGCTGCAACGTCTCATGTTGCAGGAATTATCCGACGAGTAAGTGATACGTTAGGGTTGCGATGTCTACACTCAACTTTGCCGTTGGTGTTGTTGGGACTCCACAACCTTGTTGTTGCTTCCGCTATTTGGATTGAGGTAATAGTAGTATTTACGTTACTTTATACATGTGATTTACCTCTATTATAAATCCTAGAGTAGTGTTTGTGTGTCAGCAAACCGATCCAGGGATGACACTTAAGCAAAGAGACTTCGATCCATTCGGGTCGGGTCACTACAAGATGGTATCAGAGCACATGTTGACTGTAGGACGTGACCCCTAGAAACCGGCAAGCCCATAGGAAATATTTTCTCTAAAACTTTGTTTTTCAAAAATATCTTTTACCTGACATCTTTTCTATGGTTTATCAAGTATTTTCCTCTCATCTCAAATAATTACTGTACCCCTTTCCCCTTTTGATCACGTGAAGATTCAGCTGATGAGACCACTCTGAGAAGATATTGGACAACTAAGACCACTTCGGAGTAAATAGGATTTCACCATGCATTAGAAGTGTTGAAGCTACAACAGTTGGATACTCTCAAGATTTGAAGAGTTTGATGACTCTGAAGATTTATTGACCATCAGAAGACCAAACCCATGTTATATACTTACGTTAGATGCGATGATTGTGAACTATCATTTGTTTGATGTTTTTCCGACAGCCACAAAATAAAAGTTGTCTCTTCAATACTATTGTTTGTATTGTGTGTATCCCTCTCTATCTCTCTTATCTCACCCCAAAACCCTTGGAACCAATAGAGGATGAATGGAGATGAACTCATATTTTCTGGACCGATGACTCAATTGGACACGGACCAATGGATTCAGAACTTGGAACATCACATGAAGAATAACCCTATAGCCGGAAAGGATATGGCCCAGCATGCTCTTCAGTGCTTTGAAAGAGGTGCCGCTACTTGGTGGAGGATGTACCGAACCATCAATGGATGGCAAGGAGTAACCACTTGGAAAGGATTTAAGTTGACTCTGCAAAGGTCTCGTCTTGTGTCCCAAAAATTGAAGCCTTATGGAAATGATATGAAGAAACCTTGTGCCTGCAAGCTCTGTGGAGAAATAGGACACGACCATAATGAACACAAGGATGAATGCCCTCATTGTGAAGAAAGTCACCCAGCTGAAGAATGCCCAAATAGGCAGGTTTCTTGTTTCTTGTGTGAAGGGACTATCCACTACCCTGCTTAGTGTCACATTTACCCCAAGGTACCACAAACTATTCGGCAGAGGAAGAAGCAACGAAAGGAGCCCTCATGGAAATTTTAGAAGAACCTGTGATGAAGTAAGGGGTGGAGGACACACCCGAAGAAGACCCAATTAAAGCCTGCACCAAGTCATGCTATTCATGTGGAGAAGAAGGACACATCTCCCAGAATTGTTTGAAGGGGGATCTAGTAGCATTCCCGACAGTGGAAGTAGAGTATGACCCACTGGAAATAGATGCCCTAATTGGCACGGAAAAGTCCAGGAAGAGAAATAGATTGGATTCCAGGAACAACCCAATTTCTACAGAGAAGGACCCGAGTCATATCACATGTTTAGGTGCAAAGAGTCAGGACACTACTTTAGCGATTGCCCAAAAGGGAAGACGAGGACCCAAGGAGGTTATGTAATCACAAGGAAACCTTGAGACTTGTCAGAAGTAATATGTTTTCGTTGTAATGAAGCAGGGCACTTTGCCAAAGATTGTCCCGAAGAGAAGGAGGCTTGTGCTAAATAGTTGTGTCGAAAAAGAAATAGAGAAGTAGTAGTGGGAACATTTCTTTTATATTAAGGTGTTGAGTTGAGGCATGTAATGGAAATATAAGAGATTGTAAAAAAATCACGAAATCAATAAATTTCATGTGTCATGATTTCATACGTTGAATTTTATGAGTTGTTACTCTATGAAGGAAGATTTTGACCATTTTCGAGGATACGAGAAATATGGTCTATGGAAGAATTTGTGCATTTGAAGGGTGGTAGTGAAGGAAATATGCCATAGAGGCAATAATAAAGTTGTTATTTATATTTCCGTATATCATGGTAAATGTTTATTATTCATGCTACAATTGTATTAACCGGAAACTTAGTACATGTGTGAATACATAGACAAACAGAGTGTCCCTAGTATGCCTCTACTAGACTAGCTCGTTAATCAAAGACGGTTAAGTTTCCTAGCCATAGACATGTGTTGTCATTTGATGAACGGGATCACATCATTATAGAATGATGTGACGGGTAAGACCCATCCGTTAGCTTAGCACTATGATCGTTTAGTTTATTGCTATTACTTTCTTCATGACTTATACATGTTCCTATGACTATAAGATTATGCAACTCCCGAATACCGGAGGAACACTTAGTGTGCTATCAAACGTCACAATGTATCTGGATGGTTATAAATATGCTCTACATGTGTATCCTATGGTGTTTGTTGAGTTGGCATAGATCGAGATTAGGATTTGTCACTCCGATTGTCGGAGAGGCATCTCTGGGTCCTCTCGGGAATGCACATCACTATAAGCCTTGCAAGAAATGTGAGTATGATTTAGTTACAGGATGATGCATTACGTAACAAGTAAAGAGACTTTCCGGTAACGATATTGAACTAGGTATGATCATACCGACGATCGAATCTCGGGCAAGTAACATACCAATGACAAAGGGAACACCGTATGTTGTTATGCAGTTTGACCGATAAAGATCTTTGTAGAATATGTAGGAGCCAATATGAGCATCCAGGTTCCGCTATTGGTTATTGACCGGAGAGGTGTCTCGGTCATGTCTACATAGTTCTCGAACCCGTAGGGTCCACACGCTTAATGTTCGATGATGATTTTTATTATGAGTTTATGTGATTTGATGAACGAAGGTTGTTCGGAGTCCCGAATGAGATTACGGACTTGACGAGGAGTCTCGGAATGGTCAGACATAAAGATTCATATATTGGAAGGTTACATTCGGACACCAGAATGGTTCGGGTTGTTTTGGATAAGTTTTGGAGTACTGGGGGTTACCGGAACCCCCCTCGGAAGCTATTGGGCCTCATGGGCCTTAGTGGTTAAGAGAGAGGGCTGACCAGGAGGTGGTGCGCGCCCCCCTTGCCCCAATCTGAATTGGACAAGGGGGAGGGGGCGGCGCCCCCTCCTTCCTTCTCTCCTCCTCCTCCTCCTTCCCCCCCTTCTTCCACTTGGAATAGGAAAGGGGGGGGCGAATCCTACTAGGTTTGGAGTCCTAGTTGGACTCCCCCCATGGTGTGCCTCCTCCTAGGCCGGCCTCCTTCTCCCCCTCCTTTATATATGTGGGGAGGGGGTACTCAGAGGCACAACAGACAATCTCTTAGCCGTGTGCGGTGTCCCCCTCCACAGTTTTACACCTCGGTCATATTGTCGTAGTGCTTAGGCGAAGCCCTGCACCGGTAACTTCATCATCACCGTCACCACGCCATCATGCCGATGAAACTCTCTCTCGGCCTCCGCTGGATCAAAAGTTCGAGGAACGTCACCGAGCTGGACGTGTGCAGATCGCGGAGGTGCCGTACGTTCGGTACTTGATCTGTTGAATCGCGAAGACGTTCGACTACATCAACCGCATTACTAAATGCTTCCGCTTTTGGTCTACGAGGGTACGTGGACACACTCTCCCCGCTCGTTGATATGCGTCTCCTAGATAGATCTTGCATGATAGTAGGATTTTTTTTGAAATACTACGTTCCCCAACAGTGGCATCTGAGCCAGGTCTATGCATATATGTTATATGCATGAGTAGAACACAAAGAGTTGTGGGCAATAATAGTCATACTGCTTACCAGCATGTCATACTTTGATTCGGCGATATTGTTGGATGAAGCGGCCCAGACCGACATTACATGACCGCATTCATGAGACTGGTTCTATCACCGTGCTTTGCACACAGGTGGCTAGTGGGTGTCTGTTTCTCCAACTTTAGTTGAATCGAGTGTGACTATGCCCGGTCCATGTTGAAGGTTAAAATATCACACTTGACGAAAAATCGTTGTGGTTTTGATGCATAGGTAAGAACGGTTCTTGCTAGAAGCCCGTAGCAGCCACGTAAAATTTGCAACAACAAAGTAGAGGACGTCTAACTTGTTTTTGCAGGGCTTGCTGTGATGTGATATGGTCAAGACGTGATGATATATAAATTGTTGTATGAAATGATCATGTTTTGTAACAGTTATCGGCAACTGTCAGGAGCCATATGGTTGTCGCTTTATTGTATGAAATGCAATCGCCATGTAATTGCTTTACTTTATCACTAAGGGGTAGCGATAGTCATAGAAGCAATAGTTGGCGAGACGACAATGATGCTTCGATGGAGATCAAGGTGTCAAGCAGGTGACGATGGTGATCATGACGGTGCTTTGGAGATGGAGATCAAAGGCACAAGATGATGATGGCCATATCATATCACTTATATTGATTGCATGTGATGTTTATCCTTTATGCATCTTATTTTGCTTAGTACGGTGGTAGCATTATAAGATGTTCTCTCACTAAATTTCAAGGTATAAGTGTTCTCCCTGAGTATGCACCGTTGCTACAGTTCGTCGTGCCGAGACACCACGTGATGATTGGGTGTGATAAGGTCTATGCTCACATACAACGGGTGCAAGCCAGTTTTGCACACACAGAATACTCGGGTTAAACTTGACGAGCCTACCATATGCAGATATGGCCTCGGAACACTAAGACCAAAAGGTCGAGCGTGAATCATATAGTAGATATGATCAACATAGTGATGTTCACCATTGAAAACTGATACGTCTCCAACGTATCTATAATTTTTTATTGTTCCATGCTATATTATATTCTATTTTGGACATTAATTGGCTTTATTATACACTTTTATATTATTTTTGGGACTAACCTATTAACCGGAGTCCCAGCCCAGAATTGCTGTTTTTGCCTATTTCAGAGTTTCGCAGAAAAAGAGTATCAAACGGAGTCCAAACAGAATGAAACCTTCGGGAACGTGATTTTTGGAACGAACATGATGCATAGGACTTGGACCCTACGTCGAGACATCAACCAGGAGGCACGAGGTAGGGGGCGCGCCTACCCCCCCCCCCCCCAGGTGCGCCCTCCACCCTCGTGGGCCCCATGTTGCTCCACCGACGTACTTCTTCCTCCTATATATACCTACATACCCCCAAACAACAAGATACGGAGCCAAAAACCTAATTCCACCGCCGCAAACTTCTGTACTCGTGAGATCCCATCTTGGGGCCTTTTCCGGAGCTCCGCCGGAGGGGCATCGATCACGGAGGGCTTCCACATCAACACCATAACCTCTCCGATGATGTGTGAGTAGTTTACCTCAGACCTTCGGGTCCATAGTTATTAGCTAGATGGCTTCTTCTCTCTTTTTGGATCTCAATACAATGTTCTCCCCCTCTCTTATGGAGATTTATTCGATGTAATCTTCTTTTGCGGTGTGTTTGTTGAGACCGATGAATTGTGGGTTTATGATCAAGTTTATCTATGAACAATATTTGAATCTCCTCTGAATTCTTTTATGTATGATTGGTTATCTTTTCAAGTCTCTTCGAATTATTAGTTTGGTTTGGCCTACTAGATTGATCTTTCTTGCAATGGGAGAAATGCTTAGCTTTGGGTTCAATCTTGCGGTGTACTTTCCCGGTGACAGTAGGGGCAGCAAGGCACGTATTGTATTGTTGCCATCGAGGATAACAAGATGGGGTTTATATCATATTGCATGAGTTTATCCCTCTACATCATGTCATCTTACTTAAATCGTTACTCTGTTCTTATGAGCTTAATACTCTAGATGCATGCTGGATAGCGGTCGATGTGTGGAGTAATAGTAGTAGATGCAGGCAGGAGTCGGCCTACGTGTCTCGGACGTGATGCCTATATACATGATCATACCTAGATATTCTCATACGTATGCTCAGTTCTATCAATTGCTCAACAGTAATTTGTTCACCCACCGTAATACTTATGCTCTTGAGAGAAGCCACTGGTGAAACCTATGGCCCCCGGGTCTATTTTCCATCATATTAATCTTCCAACACTTAGCTATTCTTATTGCCTTTTATTTTACTTTGCATCTTTGTCATAAAAATACCAAAAATATTATCTTATCATATCTATCAGATCTCACTCTCGTAAGTGACCGTGTAGGGATTGACAACCCCTTATCGCATTGGTTGTGAGGATTTATTTGTTTGTGTAGGTGCAAGGAACTCGTGCATGGCCTCCTACTGGATTGATACCTTGGTTCTCAAAAACAGAGGGAAATACTTATGCTGCTTTACTGCATCACCCTTTCCTCTTCAAGGGAAAACCAACGCAGTGCTCAAGAGGTAGAAAGAAGGATTTCTGGCGCCATTGTCAGGGAGTCTACGCAAAAGTCAACATACCAAGTACCCATCACAAACCCTTATCTCCCGCATTATATTATTTGCCTTTTGCCTCTCGTTTTCCTCTCCCCCACTTCACCCTTGTTATTTTATTCGCCCTCTCTTTTCCATTTGCCTTCTTTTCCGCTCGCTTCTTGTTTGCTCGTGTGTTGGACTGCTTGCTTGTCACGATGGCTCAAGATAATACTAAATTATGTGACTTCACCAATACCAACAACAATGATTTCCTTAGCACTCCGATTGCTCCTCTTAATGATACTGAATCTTGTGCAATACTGCTTTATTGAATCTTGTCATCAAAGATCAATTCGCCAGCCTTCCTAGTGAAGATGCCGCTACCCATCTAAATAGCTTCGTTGATTTGTGTGATATGCAAAAGAAGAAAGATGTTGACAATGATATTGTCAAATTGAAGCTATTTCCTTTTTCGCTTAGAGATCATGCTAAAGCTTGGTTTTCGTCTTTGCCTAAAAATAGTATTGATTCTTGGAATAAGTGCAAAGATGCTTTTATCTCTAAGTATTTTCCTCCCGCTAAGATCATCTCTCTTAGAAATGATATTATGAATTTTAAGCAACTTGATCATGAACATGTTGCTCAAGCTTGGGAGAGTATGAAACTAATGATACGTAATTGCCCTACACATGGTTTGAATTTGTGGATGGTTATACAAAATATTTATGCCGGGTTGAATTTTGCTTCTAGAAATCTTTTAGATTCGGCCGCGGGAGGCACTTTGATGGAAATCACTTTAGGAGAAGCTATTAAACTCCTAGATAATATTATGGTTAATTATTCTCAATGGCACACCGAAAGATCCACTAATAAAAAAGTGCATGCGATAGAAGAAAATAATGTGTTGAGTGGAAAGATGGATGAACTTATGAAATTATTTGCTACTAAAAGTGTTTATTCTGATCCTAATGATATGCCTTTGTCAACTTTGATTGATAATAATAATGAATCTATGGATGTGAATTTTGTTGGTAGGAATAATTTTGGTAACAACGCGTATAGGGGAAACTTTAATCCTAGGCCGTATCCTTGTAATTCCTCTAATAATTATGGTAATTTATACAACAATTCTTATGGAAATTTTAATAAGATACCTTCTGAATTTGAGACTAGTGTTAAAGAATTTATGAATTCGCAAAAGAATTTCAATGCTTTGCTTGAAGAAAAGTTGCCTAAGATTGATGAATTGGCTAGGAAGGTTGATAGAATTTCTCTTGATATTGATTCTTTGAAACTTAGATCTATTCCTCCTAAGCATGATATCAATGAGTCTCTCAAAGCCATGAGAATTTCCATTGATGAGTGCAAAGAAAGAACCGTTAGGATACGTGCTAAGAAAGATTGCTCTGTAAAAGCGTGTTCTTCTAATTTTTATGAAAACAAAGATGTAGATCTAAAAGTTATTGATGTGTCTCCTATTAAATTTTTGTTTTGCAATATGAATCTTGATAATGATGAGACTTAATATGATCCACCTTTACCTAGAAGGCGTTCCAAAAATTCGCAGTTTTTAGACCTTGATGCTAAAATTGATAAAAGTGGGATTGAAGAGATCAAAACTCTAGATATTAATGAACCCACTATTTTGGATTTCAAGGAATTTAATTATGATAATTGATCTTTGATAAATTGTATTTCCTTGTTGCAATCCGTGCTAAACTCTCCACATGCCTATAGCCAAAATAAAGTCTTTACCAAACATATCGTTGATGCTTTGATGCAATCTTATGAAGAAAATCTTGAGTTAGAAGTTTCTATCCCTAGAGAACTTTATGATGAATAGGAACCTACTATTAAAATTAAAATTAAAGATCATGAATGCTATGCTTTGTGTGATTTGGGTGCTAGTGTTTCCACGATTCCGAAAACTTTATGCGATTTGCTAGGTTTCCCTGAATTTGATGATTGCTCTTTAAAGTTGCATCTTGCGGATTCCACTATTAAGAAACCTATGGGAAGAATTAATGATGTTCTTATTGTTGCAAATAGGAACTATGTGCCCATGGATTTTATTGTTCTTGATATAGATTGCAATCCTTCATGTCCTATTATTCCTGGTAGACCTTTCCTTAGAACGATTGGTGCAATTATTGATATGAAGGAAGGAAATATTAGATTCCAATTTCCGTTAAGGAAAGGCATGGAACACTTTCCTAGACAGAAAATTAAATTACCATATGAATCTATTATGAGAGCCACTTATGGATTGCCTACCAAAGATGGCAATACCTATATCTATCCTTGCTATTATGCCTAGCTAGGGGCGTTAAACAATAGCGCTTGTTGGAAGGCAACCCAATTTTATTTTTAGTTTTTTTCTTTTTGCTTCTATTTAGGAATAAATCTTTGATCTAGCCTCTGGTTAGATGTGTTTTTATGTTTTAATTAGTGTTTGTGCCAAGTTTAACCTATAGGATCTTCTTGGATGGTAGTTATTTGATCTTGTTGTAAATTCCAGAAACTTTTTGTTCACGAAAATAATTGTTAAAAATCACCAGAACGTGATAAAATATTGATTCCAATTGATGCTGATCAATAAACAAATTTTCTAGGTCGTCCTATTTTGGTAGATATTTTGGAGTTCCAGAAGTTTGCGTTAGTTACTGATTACTACAGACTGTTCTGTTTTTGACAGACTCTGTTTTTTTCATGTGTTGTTTGCTTATTTTGATGAATCTATGGCTACTAAAATAGTTTATAAACCATAGAGAAGTTGGAATACAGTAGGTTTAACACCAATATAAATAAAGAATGAGTTCATTACAGTACTTGAAGTGGTGTTTTGTTTTCTTTCGCTAACGGAGCTCACGAGATTTTATGCTAAGTTTTGTGTTGTGAAGTTTTCAAGTTTTGGGTGAAAGATTTGGTTGATTATGGAACAAGGAGTGGCAAGAGCCTAAGATTGGGGATGCCCATGGCACCCCAAGAGAATCTAAGGACACCTAAAAGCCAAAGCTTGGGGATGCCCCGGAAGGCATCCCCTCTTTCGTCTACTTCCATCGGTAACTTTACTTGGAGCTATATTTTTATTCACCACATGATATGTGTTTTGCTTGGAGCGTCTTGTATTATTTGAGTCTTTATTTGTCAGTTTACCATAATCATACTTCCTGTACACACCTTTTGAGAGAGTCACACTTGATTTGGAATTTGTTAGAATACTCTATGTGCTTCACTTATATCTTTTGAGCTATATAGTTTTTGCTCTAGTGCTTCACCTATATCTTTTAGAGCACGGTGGTGGATTTGTTTTATAGAAACTATTGATATCTCATGCTTCACTTATATTATTTTGAGAGTCCTACAAAACATCATGGTAATTTGCTTAAATTGAGAAATTAATCCTAATATGCTAGGTATCCAAGATTAGTAAAAAAATTCTTATGAGTGTGTTGAATACTATGAGAAGTTTGATGCTTGTAATTGTTTTGAGATATGAAGATGGTGATATTAGAGTCATGCTAGTTGAGTAGTTGTGGATTTAAGGAATACTTGTGTTAAAGTTTGTGATTCCCGTAGCATGCACGTATGATGAACCGTTATGTGATGAAGTCGGAGCATGATTTATTTATTGATTGTCTTCCTTCTGAGTGGCGGTCGGGGACGAGCGATGGTCTTTTCCTACCAATCTATCCCCCTAGGAGCATGCGCATAATACTTTGCTTTGATAACTTGTAGATCTTTGCAATAAGTATATGAGTTCTTTATAAATAATGTTGAGTCCATGGATTATACACACTTTTTCTTCCTTCCACCATTGCTAGCCTCTCTAATACCGCGCACTTTTCGCCGGTATCATACACCCACCATAAACCTTCCTCAAAACAGCCACCATACCTACCTATTATGGCATTTCCATAGCCATTCTGAGATATATTGCCATGCAACTTACCACCGTTCCGATTATTATGACACGCTCCATCATTGTCATATTGCTTCGCATGATCATGTAGTTGACATCGTATTTGTGGCAAAGCCACCGGTCATAATTATTTTATACATGTCACTCTTGATTCATTGCATATTTCGGTACACCGCCGGAGGCATTCACATAGAGTCATATTTTGTTCTAAGTATTGAGTTGTAAATTATGAGTTGTCAGTAAATAAAAGTGTGATGATCATCATTTTTAGAGCATTGTCCCAAGTGAGGAAAGGATGATGGAGACTATGATTCACCCACAAGTCGGGATGAGACTCCAGACTAAAAAAAAGAGGCCATAAAAAGAGAAAAAAGTCCCAAATAAAAAAATTAGAGAAAAAGAGAGAAGGGACAATGTTACTATCCTTTACCACACTTGTGCTTCAAAGTAGCACCATGATCTCCATGATAGAGAGTCTCTTATGATATCACTTTCATATACTAGTGGGAATTTTTTATTATAGAACTTGGCTTGTATATTCCAATGATGGGCTTCCTCAAAATGCCCTAGGTCTTCGTGAGCAAGCGAGTTGGATGCACACCCACTTAGTTTCTTTTGTTGAGCTTTCATATACTTATAGCTCTAGTGCATCCATTGCATGGCAATCCCTACTCACTCACATTGATATCTATTCATGGGCATCTCCATAGCCCGTTGATATGCCTAGTTGATGTGAGACTATCTTATCCGTTTTTGTCTTCTCCACAACCACCATTCTATTCCACATATAGTGCTATGTCCATGGCTCACGCTCATGTATTGCGTGAAGATTGAAAAAGTTTGAGAACATCAAAAGTATGAAACAATTGCTTGGCTTGTCATCGTTGTTGTGCATGATTTAAATACTTTGTGTGGTGAAGATAGAGCATAGCCAGACTATATGATTTTGTAGGGATAACTTTCTTTGGCCATGTTATTTTGAGAAGACATGATTGCTTAGTTAGTATGCTTGAAGTATTATTATTTTTATGTCAATATTAAACTTTTGTCTTGAATCTTTCGGATCTGAATATTCATACCACAATTAAGAGAATTACATTGAGAATTATGCTAAGTAGCATTCCACATCAAAAAATCTGTTTTTATCATTTACCTACTCGAGGACGAGCAGGAATTAAGCTTGGGGATGCTTAATACGTCTCCAACGTATCTATAATTTTTGATTGTTCCATGCTATATTATATTCTATTTTGGACATTAACGGGCTTTATTATACACTTTTATATTATTTTTGGGACTAACCTATTAACCGGAGGCCCAGCCCAAAATTGTTGTTTTTTGCCTATTTTAGAGTTTCACAGAAAAAGAATATCAAACGGATTCCAAACGGAATGAAACCTTCGGGAACGTGATTTTCGAAACGAACGTGATCCAGAGGACTTGGACCCTACGTCGAGACATCAACTAGGAGGGCACGAGGTAGGGGGCGCGCCTACCCCCCAGGCACGCGCTCCACCCTCGTGGGCCCCATGTTGGTCCACCGACGTACTTCTTCCTCCTATATATACCTACGTACCCCCAAACTACCAGATACAGAGCCAAAAACCTAATTCCACCGCTGCAAACTTCTGTACCCGTGAGATCCCATCTTGGGGCCTTTTCCGGAGCTCCGCCGGAGGGGCATCGATCATGGAGGGCTTCTACATCAACACCATAACCTCTCCGATGATGTGTGAGTAGTTTACCTCAGACCTTCGGGTCCATAGTTATTAGCTAGATGGCTTCTTCTCTCTTTTTGGATCTCAATACAATGTTCTCCCCCTCTCTTGTGGAGATCTATTCGATGTAATCTTCTTTTGCGGTGTGTTTGTTGAGACCGATGAATTGTGGGTTTCTGATCAAGTTTATCTATGAACAATATTTGAATCTTCTCTGAATTATTTTATGTATGATTGGTTATCTTTGCAAGGCTCTTCGAATTATCAGTTTGGTTTGGCCTACTAGATTGATCTTTCTTGCAATGGGAGAAGTGCTTAGCTTTGGGTTCAATCTTGCGGTGTCCTTTCCCAGTGACAGTAGGGGCAGCAAGGCACGTGTTGTATTGTTGCCATCGAGGATAACAAGATGGGGTTTATATCATATTGCATGAGTTTATCCCTCTACATCATGTCATCTTACTTAAAGCGTTACTCTGTTCTTATGAGCTTAATACTCTAGATGCATGCTGGATAGCGGTCGATGTGTCGAGTAATAGTAGTAGATGCAGGCAGGAGTCGGTCTACTTGTCTCGGACGTGATGCCTATATACATGATCATACCTAGATATTCTCATAACTATGCTCAATTCTATAAATTGCTCAACAGTAATTTGTTCACCCACCATAATACTTATGCTCTTGAGAGAAGCCACTAGTGAAACCTATGGCCCCCGGGTCTATTTTCCATCATATTAATCTTCCAACACTTAGCTATTCTTATTGCCTTTTATTTAATTTGCATCTTTATCATAAAAATACCAAAAATATTGTCTTATCATATCTATCAGATCTCACTCTCGTAAGTGACCGTGTAGGGATTCACAACCCCTTATCGCGTTGGTT
This sequence comes from Aegilops umbellulata, assembly GCA_032464435.1. NCBI lineage: Eukaryota > Viridiplantae > Streptophyta > Magnoliopsida > Poales > Poaceae > Aegilops > Aegilops umbellulata. Next base: position 133,997,652 of record CP136058.1, on the reverse strand, counting down.
GCAAGGATTTATTTGTTTCTGTAGGTGCGAGGGACTCGTGCGTGGCCTCCTACTGGATTGATACCTTGGTTCTAAAAAACTAAGGGAAATACTTACGCTGCTTTACTGCATCGCCCTTTCCTCTTCAAGGGAAAACTAACGCAGTGCTCAAGAGGTAGCAAAAACTACTCCATCTCACGTGATAATCGGACATGGTTTAGTTGATATGGATCACGTGATCACTTAGAATATTAGAGGGATGTCTATCTAAGTGGGAGTTCTTAAGTAATATGATTAATTGAACTTTAATTTATCATGAACATAGTACCTGATAGTATTTTGCATGTCCATGTTGTTGTAGATAAATGGCCCGTGCTACAGTTCCGTTGAATTTTAATGCGTTCCTAGAGAAAGTTAACTTGAAAGATGATGGTAGCAAATACACGGACTGGGTCTGTAACTTGACGATTGTCCTCATTGCTGCACAAAAGAATTACATCCTGGAAGGATTGCTAGGTGCAAAACCCGTTGGAGGAGCAACTCTAGATGTTATGAACATCTGGCAGAGCAAAGCTAATGACTACTCGATAGTTCAGTGTGCCATGCTTTACGACTTAGAATCGGGACTTCAACGACGTTTTGAACGTCGTGGAGCATATGAGATGTTCCAGAAGTTGAAGTTAATATTTCAAGCAAATGCCCAGATTGAGAGATATGAAGTCTCCAATAAGTTCTACAGCTGCAAAATAGAGGATAATAGTTCTGTTAGTGAACATATACTTAGAATGTCTGGGTACCACAATCACTTGACTCAACTGGGAGTTAATCTTCCGGTTGATAGTGTCATTGACAGAGTTCTTCAATCACTGCCACCAAGCAACAAAAGCTTCGTGATGAACTATAATATGCAAGGGATGGATAAGACAATTCCTGAGCTCTTCGCAATGCTAAAGGCTGCGGAGGTAGAAATCAAGAAGGAGCATCAAGTGTTGATGGTTAACAAGACCACTAGTTTCAAGAAGAAGGGCAAAGGGAAGAAGGGGAACTTCAAGAAGAACGGCAAGCAAGTTGTTGCTCAAGTGAAGAAGCCCAAGTCTGGACCTAAGCCTGAGACTGAGTGCTTCTACTGCAAAGGGACTGGTCACTTGAAGCGGAACTGCCCCAAGTACTTGGTGGATAAGAAGGATGGCAAAGTGAAAGGTATATTTGATATACATGTTATTGATGTGTACCTTACCAATGCTCGTAGTAGCGCTTGGGTATTTGATACTGGTTATGTTGCTCATATTTGCAACTCAAAATAGGGGCTACGGATTAAGCGAAGATTGGCTAAGGACAAGGTGACGATGCGCGTGGGAAATGGTTCCAAAGTCGATGTGATCGCCATCGGCACGCTACCTCTACATCTACCTTCGGGATTAGTTTTAGACCTGAATAATTGTTATTTGGTGCCAGCGTTAAGCATGAACATTATATCTGGATCTTGTTTGATGCGAGATGGTTATTCATTTAAATCAGAGAATAATGGTTGTTCTATTTATATGAGTAATATCTTTTATGGTCATGCACCCTTGATGAGTGGTCTATTTTTGTTGAATCTCGATAGTAGTGATACACATATTCATAGTATTGAAGCCAAAAGATATAAGTTTAATAATGATAGTGCAAATTATTTGTGGCACTGCCATTTAGGTCATATTGGTATAAAGCGCATGAAGAAACTCCATGCTGATGGGCTTTTGGAATCACTTGATGCTTGCGAACCATACCTCATGGGCAAGATGACTAAGACTCCGTTCTCCGGAACAATGGAGCGAGCAACAGACTTGTTGGAAATAATACATACTGATGTATGCGGTCCGATGAGTGTTGATGCTCGCGGAGGGTATCATTATTTTCTGACCTTCACAGATGATTTGAGAAGATATGGGTATATCTACTTGATAAAACATAAGTCTGAAATATTTGAAAAGTTCAAAGAATTTCAGAGTGAAGTGGAAAATCATCGTAACAAGAAAATAAAGTTTCTACGATCTGATCGTGGAGGTGAATATTTGAGTTACGAGTTTGGTCCTCATTTGAAACAATGCGGAATAGTTTCGCAACTCACGCCACCCGGAACACCACAGCGTAATGGTGTGTCTGAACATCGTAATCGTACTTTATTAGATATGGTGTGATCTATGATGTCTCTTACTGATTTACCGCTATCATTTTGGGGTTATGCTTTAGAGACGTCTGCATTCACGTTAAATAGGGGACCATCTAAATCCGTTGAGACGACACCATATGAACTGTGGTTTGGCAAGAAACCCAAGTTGTCGTTTCTTAAAGTTTGGGGCTGCGATGCTTATGTGAAAAAGCTTCAATCTGATAAGCTCGAACCCAAACCGGAGAAATGTGTCTTCGTAGGATACCCTAAGGAGACTGTTGGGTACACTTTCTAACACAGATCCGAAGGCAAGATATTCGTTGCTAAGAATGGATCCTTTCTAGAGAAGGAGTTTCTCTCGAAAGAAGTGAGTGGTAGGAAAGTAGAACTTGATGAGGTAATTTTACCTGCTCCCTTATTGGAAAATAGTTCATCACATAAATCAGTTCCACTGATTCCTACACAAATTAGTGAGGAAGCAAATGATGATGATCATGAAACTTCTGATCAAGTTACTACCAAACCTCGTAGGTCAACCAGAGTAAGATCTGCACCTGAGTGGTATGGTAATCAAGTTCTGGAAGTCATGTTACTTGACCATGACGAACCTACGAACTATGAGGAAGCGATGATGAGCCCAGATTCCGCGAAATGGCTTGAGTCCATGAAATCTGAGATGGGATCCATGTATGAGAACAAAGTGTGGAATTTGGTTGACTTGCCCGATGATCGACAAGCCATAGAGAATAAATGGATCTTCAAGAAGAAGACTGATGCTGACGGTAATGTTACTATCTACGAAGCTCGACTTGTTGCGAAAGGTTCTCGACAAGTTCAAGGAGTTGACTACGATGATACCTTCTCACCTGTAGCGATTCTTAAGTCCATCCAAATCATGTTAGCAATTGCCGCATTTTATGATTAAGAAATTTGGCAAATGGACGTCAAAATTGCATTCCTTAATGGATATCTTAAAGAAGAGTTGTATATGATGCAACCAGAAGGTTTTGTCGATCCAAAAGGTGCTAACAAAGTGTGCAAGCCCCAACGATCCATTTATGGACTAGTGCAAGCCTTTCGGAGTTGGAATATATGCTTTGATAGTGTGATCAAAGCATATGGTTTTATACAGACTTTTGGAGAAGCATGTATTCACAAGAAAGTGAGTGGGAGCTCTGTAGCATTTCTGATATTGTATGTGGATGACATATTGTTGATCGGAAATGATACAGAATTTCTGGATAGCATAAAAGGATACTTGAACAAGAATTTTTCAATGAAAGACCTTGGTGAAGCTGCTTATATATTGGGCATCAAGATCTATAGAGATAGATCAAGACACTTAATTGGACTTTCAGAAAGCACATACCTTGATAAAGTTTTGAAGAAGTTCAAACTGGATCAAGCAAAGAAAGGGTTCTTGCTTGTACTACAAGGTGTAAAGTTGAGTCAGCCTCAATGCCCGACCACTTCAGAAGATAGAGAGAAAATGAAAGTTATTCCCTATGCTTCAGCCATAGGTTCTATCATGTATGCAATGCTGTGTACCAGACCTAATGTGTGGCTAGCTATTAGTTTAGCAGGGAGGTACCAAAGTACCTGAAAATACCTGAACATCCTAAAATACCTATTTATATTGAATGATGGAGCTGTCAGTTGGTGCAGTTGTAGGACTAAGGATATGTTTCTCATTTATAGAGGTGACAAAGAGCTCGTTGTAAATGGTTACGTTGATGCAAGATTTGACACTGATCAGGATGACTCAAGTCACAAGCCAGATACATATTTATATTGAATGATGGAGCTGTCAGTTGGTGCAGTTGTAAGCAAAGCGTCGTGACGGGATCTACGTGTGAAGCGGAGTACATAGCTGCTTCAGAAGTAGCAAATGAAGGATTCTGGATGAAGGAGTTCATATCCGATCTAGGTGTCATACCTAGTGCATCGGGTCCAATGAAAATCTTTTGTGACAATACTGGTGCAATAGCCTTGGCAAAGGAATCCAGATTTCACAAGAGAACCAAGCACATCAAGAGACGCTTCATTTCCATCCGCGATCTAGTCAAGGAGGGAGACATAGGGATTTGCAAGATACTTACGGATTTGAATGTTGCAGACCCATTTACTAAGCCTCTCTCACGAGCAAAACATGATGAGCACAAAGACTCCGTGGGTGTTAGAATCATTACTATGTAATCTAGATTATTTACTCTAGTGCAAGTGGGAGACTGAAGGAAATATGCCCTAGAGGCAATAATAAAGTTGTTATTTATATTTCCTTATATCATGATAAATGTTTATTATTCATGCTAGAATTGTATTAACCGGAAAATTAGTACATGTGTGAATACATAGACAAATAGAGTGTCCCTTGTATGCCTCTACTAGACTAGCTCGTTAATCAAAGATGGTTAAGTTTCCTGGCCATAGACATGTTTTGTCATTTGATGAACGGGATCACATCATTAGAGAATGATGTGATGGACAAGGCCCATCCGTTAGCTTAGCACTATGATTGTTTAGTTTATTGCTATTGCTTTCTTCATGACTTATACATGTTCCTGCGACTATGAGATTATGCAACTCCCGAATACCGGAGGAACACTTTGTGTGCTATCAAACGTCACAACGTAACTGGGTGATTATAAAGATGCTCTACAGATGTCTCCGATGGTGTTTATTGAGTTGGCATAGATCGAGATTAGGATTTGTCACTCCGATTATTGGAGAGGTATCTCTGGGCCCTCTCGGTAATGCACATCACTATAAGCCTTTCAAGCAATGTGACTAATGAGTTAGTTACAGGATGATGCATTACAGAACAAGTAAAGAGACTTGCCAGTACCGAGATTGAACTAGGTATGATGATACCGACGATCGAATCTCGGACAAGTAACATACCGTTGACAAAGGGAACAACATATGTTGTTATGCGGTTTGACCGATAAATACCTTCGTAGAATATGTAGGAGCCAATATGAGCATCCAGGTTCCGCTATTGGTTATTGACCGGAGAGGTGTCTCGGTCATGTCTACATAGTTCTCGAACCTGTAGGGTCCGCATGCTTAACGTTCGATGACGATTTGTATTATGAGTTTATGTGATTTGATGACTGAAGGTTTTTTGGAGTACTGGATGAGATCATGGACGTGACGAGGAGTCTCGTAATGGTCGATACATAAAGATTCATGTATTGGAAGGTTACATTCGGACACCGGAATGGTTCAGGTCTTTTCGGATAATTTTCGGAGTACCGGGGGTTACCGGACCCCCCCCCCCCCGGGAAGCTATTGGACCTCATGGGCCTTAGCGTAGAAGAGAGAGGGCTGGCCAGGAGGTGGCACGTGCCCCACTTTCCCCAATCCGAATTGGACAAGAGGAGGGGGCGTCGCCCCCCTCCTTCCTTTTCTCCTCCTCCTCCTTCCCCCCTTCCCCCTTCTCCCACTTGGAATAGGAAGGGGGGAATCCTACAAGGTTTGGAGTCCTAGTAGGACTCCCCCATGGCGCGCCTCCTCCTAGGTCGGCCTCCTGCCCCTCATTTATATACGTGGGGAGGGGGCACCCAAAGGCACAACAGACAATCTCTTAGCCATGTGCGGTGCCCCCCTCCACAGTTTCACACCTCGGTCATATGGTCGTAGTGCTTAGGCGAAGCCCTGGGCCAGTAACTTCATCATCACCGTCACCACGCCGTCGTGCTGATGAAACTCTCCCTCGGCCTCAGCTGGATAAAGAGTTCGAGGGACGTCACCGAGCTGAACGTGTGCAGATCACGGAGGTGTCATGCGTTTGGTACTTGATCAATGGAATCGCGAAGATGTTCGAATAAATCAACCGCGTTACTAAATGCTTCCGCTTTCGGTCTACGAGGGTACGTAGACACACTCTCCCCGCTCGTTTCTATTCTTCTCCTCGATAGATCTTGCGTGATCGTAGGAATTTTTTTGAAATACTATGTTCGCCAACAGGTATTGACCCCTGGAAAAGATAATGATATTCCACGGAGTGGACTTCGGACAAAAATAAGTATGAGTTTTATCTCATTATGTGGGATACCCCAAGAATATGAAGGGATGAAGTATTATTGGATATAAAGTAGGTATAATGTTGGTAATATGGAGAAGCTGTAACCCCAGAATGAGTTAAAGCTATAAATATGATGAGGTAGGCCCCTAACCCACAGGCTCCAGGACCTGCCAAGAAGCAAGCACACTCTTGCTAAAGGAAAAACCCTGGAAGAAGTTGCGACTTTATCAACAGACGATTTTATAGGAGTTACGCAAAAGCTGAGAGTTGTGAAGAAAAGATAGATGTTTGTTTGGCTTGCAGAATAAATGGAATTATCTGAACTTAGTTCGTCGACAAGAGAAATTCTGCAATGCTTGTGAGGATGACCGAGTGTTAGAATGTGAGATTCATCACTAAACCATATACAAGGTAATGATTTGGGTGCGGAATGGATTGATCACCATGCCGACTTACTCTTATTATTCGCCTCTACTATATGGGATGGTAAATCTGCGTGACCTACCCATAGTAGAGAGACGACGATATCAAAACCTTGATTAAACCTTAGAATGGTATGACAATTTTCCCTTGTACAAGGCAGCTGTTGCCAATCGTAGGTCATGCGGTGAGAATGAAGCCCAGACCCATTTCTTGCAGGAGAAACCATAAATTGTTGACCGCCATGAGATATCGATGGTTGTTTAGTATTGGCGCTAGACCTGTCAGCTAAGAAGAACCAGTCTCGGAAGAACCTTACCAAGATGAAAGGACACAAGAATTGAGAAAAAAAGTTACGCCACTACCGGAAGAGCCCAGAGAAGGAATTATCCTGAAGATCTGAGAAGATCGACACTGCCAACAATATGGATGTACGACCGGAGTTTTGATGGAACCGTAACCATGCTTCTAAGGGTGGTGGCACCCAAGACCCCCTGTGACGATTGAAGGATTTTGAGAAAACACCAGAACCTAACCTATTTCTTGCTAGCCTCTCCGAATCTCGAGGGTGAGATTTATTTTAAGGGTGTTAGGTTTGTAACGTCCCAAAATTCTAAATTTTGGAATGTTATATTAAATAAATAATTTTGATTGTTTGTTTGATTGTCGTGTGGTCGCTTGTGTGAAATTGAGTGAAATTTGAAACTTCTTGAAAGTTGAATGAGAGGGAATGAAATGACTTTCCCAAACTTTCACCTTCCATTTATGATCCCCAAGATTTAAAATTCACTTCATCACAATACCCTAGAGTGAAGATGATATGACTTCTTCCACTCAAATAAATGAAAAGGGTTTTGAAAAGATTTGAATTCCATTTGGAAATATTCCAAATTCAGAAACTTTATGCAACTCAATGATTTGTGTGAGAGAAGATAAATGACTTCTTCAATTGCTAAGAAAGAGAGTTGGAAGTTTCAAAGAAACAAATTGAAAGTCCCTTTGAAGTTATTTCGAAACCCACTTTCAATTTGGAGTTATTTGGTTTTATTCAAATTATTTTTCTCCAAAAATAAAATATATATGGAAAATAGGGTAAAATGATTCCCTAAAGTAGAGAAAATGGAGAGAAATGAGTTTGAAATCATTTTGGTATTTTAAAATATTTTTATTTGGTTTTAGAATGAACCAGTAGTACTGTTTGTTTTATTTAAATTTTTGTAGAATTTATTTACCGCTGAAAATATGTTCATGTTTTAGAAAATATTTTTCTGAAAATTTTGACATATAATATGCTATATAATTATTATTATTATTTTAGTTTTGTTGTCTGTTAAAAAAAACTTTCCACCGAACTGGGTCGGCCCAGCTAGCCAGCCAGGCCGCGGCCCAGCCCAGCACTCCACGCCGTCTCCGGCCTGGCGTCGGTCTCCGCCGCCTGCATGACGCCGCCGCCGTCGTGGCCGAGCCGGATACCTCGCCGCCGCCTCTCCTTGCCCCCTCCCGCAAGCCGCGTCGCCCCCCTCCCACCTATAAATACCGGCGCCCCCGGGCCCCGTCTCTCCTCCTCCCAAACCCGCAGCCACCGCCGCATCTCACCGCCGTCGTCGTCGAAGCCGCAACAGCCACCTCCCGCCCCACTCTTGGCCGCCACCGACCCGACCGCTGCAATCGCCGCTCCACGCCGCTCCCCCCTGAGCCCTTCGCCGCCCTCGACGATCGCCAGAGCCGCTGCCCCGATCAGACCCGAGCCGTCGCCGCCATTCCGCCTCGCCGGATTTCACCACGCCGCCGCGGTAACTCCCCGCCTCTCTTTCGCCGTCCGATCTTGATCCAAGGGCCCAGATTAGATCGCGTGTTTTTTTATTTTTCAAAATGTTTTGTTTTAATTAGTGAATGATCACTAGTTTATCCTCTGTTGCGAACAAATTCATTAGATTAGTTTCTGTAGTGAACGTTCGTCCGATAGACTTTTCTTTTTCTGTTTTCGTTTCTACCAGGGACCTATCCGTTAGGTTTATTTTACAGATTTGTCCCTGTTCTTCAAACGGTCACAACTTTTTACTCGTTTGCCCAAATTCAACGAAACCAATGCCAAATTCTTCGTCATAGTCCCAACTATCCAGAGAACATATAAAATCAACTTTTTGAAAAATTTTAAAATTTGAATTAGATCAGGTTCAAATTCAAACTTGTTTGAGTTATAATTTGAGTTTCTCAATTCCTATTTGAGTGATTCCTTTTGAAAATCAAAGCTCTTGACATGTATCTTCTATTAAGATCAAAATCACACAATTTTGCTGCTCTTAAAAATATGTTTGTGCCCATGAGTTTTATTTGATGATTTTTGAAGTTTTCCAAAGTATTTTCTTCGTTCTTTTGGAGCTTTGAGTGATTGCTTATGTGTGGTTATAATTCTTGCTTGCGATAGATTGAACGGAGTGTGACGAGTAGAACTATCAGGAATTATGAGTGCGAAGAATCTTCATCAACAATACAAGGCAAGTTCACACCTTGACCATATTTTTTCTATACCCAGTTTTTACTATGCATTAGTTCACCCATACAAATTTGCATGAGTAGGATTTGGGAATTTTTGATTTGCTATGTAGTTCATGAGGTAGGAACCTATGATCCTTGAAACACCCCGGGAATATACGTTATGCTCATAAATTCCTTAGCCATGCTCGTAGACGGGGATTGGTATGTGTGTTTCATGAAAGATGAGAGAGATATAATAATTAAGGGTAACTTTAAGGTGGCAACATTAACACACATCTGGGTGGAATGGTTGGGGCACCCTGGGGAAACCAGTGCTTTGCCCAGGCACTTGGGGAATCCAGTGTTGTCCTAGGAGAACCCGGGGTATCCGTGTGATCATCCTATGGAATGACACCCAGGCTCAAAGGGATCATAAGATTATTCATGCTAGAAACTTCCGTGTGCAGCCACAAGCCATTATGGGCTCTGGCTAGTTAAGTAAGTTGTGGGAAACCTTTCCATGATAGGATAGCATATGTAGAGGATTATAGGTGTACCGGCCTATCTATCAGTTAAGGGGACCTCTTCAGAAAGACTGTGTCTCGATCATCCGGTTCTCAAACATCAGGCAGTGCGAATTCAACGGAGAAGATCGAGTCTTGTGGGGAAAAGTGCGCAAACCTCTGCAGAGTGTACAAACAAATCATGATTTGCCGTGTCCTAGATCAAGGACAATTTGAGTATCTGGTATTTGAATTATTGGTTGATCTCATCATTTTACTTAATGAATTTGTTGGGTTATTATTGATACTTGATAATTTTGGGATTGAGTTGGGGTTACCTTCTCAATAATGGCATAAACTTGGTAGTAAATAAAATCTATTCATTTGTTGTAGGAAAAATTCGCTTTATGCAAATGTTAAACTTAGAGCCACCTCTAGCCAAATACGCATATAGAGATAAACATTATCATATATTATTCTATGGTGTGAAATTTTCAGTACATTCAATGTACTGACCTACACGGCTGCAACGTCTCATGTTGCAGGAATTATCCGACGAGTAAGTGATACGTTAGGGTTGCAATGTCTACACTCAACTTTGCCGTTGGTGTTGTTGGGACTCCACAACCTTGTTAGTTCCGCTATTTGGATTGAGTTAATAGTATTTATGTTACTTTATACATGTGATTTACCTCTGTTATAAATCCTCGAGTACTGTGTGTGTCAGCATACCGATCCAGGGATGACACTTAAGCACAAAGACTTCGATCCATTTGGGTCGGGTCGCTACAGGAGCGGTATGGAGGCACAATGCTCCCCAAGAAGCCCCTAGGGCCACCGTATTCTCCTCATGCCCTCACACAATGCGAGATGCCATGATTCCACTACTGGTGCCCTTGGAGGCGGCGATCGGACCTTTACAAACAAGGTTGGGGCAATCTCCACAACTTAATCGGAGGCTCCCAACGACACCACTAGGCTTCACCACAATGTAATATGGCTCCGCGGTGACCTCAACCATCTAGGGTGCTCAACCACCCAAGTGTAAAAAGATCCGCAAGGGATTAGTGGGGGGAATCAAATTTCTCTTGGTGGAGGTGTAGATCGGGCCCTTCTCGACCAATCCCTAGAAAATCAACAAGTTTGATTGGCTGGGGAGAGAGATCGGGCGAAAACGGAGCTTTGAGCAACAACGGAGCTTGGGGAGAGAAGAGGCGAGTGAACTTGGAGAAGAATACCTCCTTTTACAGTGGGGGAACCAATCCAACCGTTACCCCCCTCATCAGCCCGCACAGAGTGGTACTACTACTCACTGGAGCGGTACTAACGATGGTAGAAGAGGTACTATCGCGACCCCCAGCGGTACTACTGCGGAGACTGAGAGTAGAGGCGTCAAAAGGGAACGAAAGAGAGAGGGGGGGGGGTTGTGCGGCACTAGTAGCGGTGGTAGCCGTGGTACTATCACTCGCGAGCGGTACTACCACTGCTACTGTCGCTACTACTGCCGCACAACCCGACACGAGGGGAGACGCCCTCGAATCGAGGCGGTAGCAGTGCCAACCAAGGACGATACTGCCGTTGTAGTGCAGCGGTACTGCCGCTTGAGGACCATGGGCGGTACTACCGCGTTGGCGGCAGTACTACCGCTAGCACCTCACACTCTCCACTTCCGTTGAAACGATAAACTCCAAGAAGAGGAAAGGAGCTGGGGGTGCAAAGAAGAAGTGTACGTGTTGATTCCACCCTAGCCTTTCCAATGCGAACCCCCTCTTAATAGTACGGTGTCTCCTACGACTCAAATCCACCGAAGCAGAACCAAAGGAGACTACACCGTCTTCACTTAAATCTCCGAGGGAAAGGAATCATCTCATGCCAATGAATGAATCTCTGAAATACTCAACGCACATGATTAGTCCACAAAAGCATTGTCATCAATCAGCAAAAGTACTTAGAGAGAGACATGCCCTAACACATGCCCACCGGCAAGACCCCGCTGCTCCATGCCGCCGAGACCCGCCGTCGTTGATGCGAGAGAAGGCACGCCACACCACCTCACGCCTCTTCCATCCGGCGCCGCTCTACAAACGATGCCCCCAAGAGGGAACACGACACTGCATCGCCGCCATCCTCCGATCCGGTGATCTTAGGATTTCTCCCAGAGCGGCACGAGCAGATTAACGATAGTTGCTTGACAGTGCCTTCATCAAGGTAATGACGTAGACGCTGCCATCGCCCGCCATGACCGGAGTCGGCTCGGTTTTCACCGGCGACTATGGCTCCCAACTCGCCGCTGGTGCTAATAGTGGGATCCAAGATCCGTCACTATGAGCCTGGCCAAATGCCTTCGGTGGAGAAGGCAGCCACCACCAGCATGCCTCGTCCAAGAGGCCCGGACGTCCTCGTGCCGCGAAGATAACCCAGGGGGATCTCCTCTTGCCGTTGTCGAGACGAGGCGCAACCGTAGTGGATCTCGATCTAAACGCCAGAGGAGGACACAAACTGTAACTAAACTCGGGGAAAACACCTACAAACGAAGATCTCCCACCGACAAAGCCCGGGAGCCATCGCGCCTCCATGGCCCTAAAGCAACGGCAGGCGGAGGCCAATCATCGGTGGCGCTGACGGGAGATAGAGAACCCTAGTGCCTGGTGATGGCTTGCAAGACACACAAGGTAGTGTAGCACTTCCTATGTAAGTATCCCAAATAGTTATCATCTCAAGGAAGAGCGGATGAGAGTATTTATGAGTATTTTTGTCACACACAAGTTTTCACAACTCTTACTGTTGGAAATATACCCTAGAGGCAATAATATTGTATTATTATATTTTTAATGTTTATAATTAAGAGTTTATATTCTATGTATAACTGCTATCATCATGGAATATGCGATTCAGTGGAAAACTCTTAAGCTCATGTGGAATAATAAACGATAAAATATGATTCATAGTCTCTCCTCTTAGACTAGATCAAGTGTTGTTGGTGATCATGTTTTCCGGATCTTAGGATATCGTTAAGTCTAATGATAGTTCTAAAACAACTTTGAGAATATGACTTGAAAAGAATAATCGTATTGAATCAACTCAAACTTGTTAGTTATACTTGAACGAGAGACCATCCAGATTATAGGTTATTAAAATAGGGAAGCCTCTTTTATCAGTAATAATCTATAAATACTCGTAAAAAATAACAAAAAAATTATACGAAATGCGTTATAAATTACCTCACCAACAATCTTTATAGTTTATCAAACCGAGCTATGGTGAATTTACTTCTACATTGCAGACTTTTGCTTTATATGTATGACATTCCAAACCATTTTCAGATTTTTTTTCCATTAACTATGGTATGTTGATTAACATATTCATAAATTATTTTCATAGCCTGACAACCGCTGATATCCATCTTGCCCCACATATTACCGTTGTTCTTTTGTTTTGATCTAAAGTTGAACTCCGGGAAGAGAGAAACCACAAGTTGTTAGATTTATGGTATATTGTAAAATTGTGATCGGGGACATTTAGTATTGTATAACTGCAATGCTCTCATTACTTCTCGATGAATATTTTATAAACCTTTTAGCTTGAAATATTTAAATGTGTAGCTTATGTGGATTTCCTTTCAATGTTACTCTTCATGAACATCTCTTCCCCATTGTTGGGAACTCCAAGATCGCCATGACCACCTGATTCTAGCAAATTAGTGCTTTTACATAATTGTGAAGATCCTATTTATGGAGTTTCTAGACAACCAATTTTATGATTTTGGTGTTATAGTTTCATGCAAGTTTTACCCCAATACTCATTGTCATCTCAGCCATGCATTGTATAGTGTGGCAAGCAAAGTAGAAGTATTTCTTTATGTTTTTTTAATTGCATTTTATCCATTTACCATGCGACATATTGTTAACTGTGTCAACATGGCATGATGTAATGTCCTTTAACATACCTCAAGTAGTTTCATATCTACGCAAATGCAACCTTTTCTTAGTTTATCCCAAGAAGATTTACTCCTTCGAGTTCACGCAACAACGTGGGGGGTGTTATCTAGTTCAAAGAATTGGTAGTGGCCTAATATGTTTGATGGAAGAGCAAGCGATAAATGCATGCCATCAAAAAGATTATTTGTGCAAGTAATGTTTTCTTCAAGATTAATTATATTTAATGCTATTTCAAAGATTGATTACCATTAATGCAATTAATGATGTTTCTAGATAATCATAATTAATATAATATATGCCATTTTCAAGATTTACTGCGATTAATGTTGTTTCTATATAATTGCAATTAACGTTGATTTCAGATCTATGATTGATTTATGCTTTCCATTTTCTGTTTTTATCTTTTTCCATGTCATGCATAATTGCACTTGCATGACAGGCCCCATATAGCCAACTGACCGAGATGACGCTATGCAAGAAATGTTGTGGAAACATTCAAAGCCATTAAGCCAACCTCATAATCCCAAAGAAAAAGGAGGAGAGAGAAAGTATATTAGACAATCCTGTCGAAGCACGACGACCAAAGGATATCCGTTGATGTTTGGTTGGGAGCATAGATTAAAATCGCGGGAGAAACGATTTCGCGGCGGCCTCTCCCATCAGCTATAGCAGCCACCATAGCGGGCAATCGCGGTAAATAGCGGAATTTTTTCTGGTGGAAGAGATGATTTCTAGAGGGTTTTGCTCATTGTTGAGTCATTTAGAGGGATTTGTGGAGGATTTCACGGCAGCAGCCATATCGTAGCGGCGAGGCTCCAGGACAGCTATAGCGCAGCTATCGCGGCTATTTCGCGGGCTATTTTAATCTATGGTTGGGAGCCAGTTGCCCAAACCAAATTAGGTTCCTTTTATTACCGATGGACAATTCGTTCGAGCCTGAAATTCTATCCAAGAGACCCCAACGGAGGTGGGCATTTTGGGTTGCACGTAGGGCAGATGTCCTGACACTCACTCCGTGTCCTGAAACACTCAATCTCATCTTTCTGGCAGCAGTAGCATGTACCACGGTACCCATCTGAAAGATGGCATCCCAAATTTTGGATGCAAAATTTGACAGTTATCTTGCTGTCGCCTACAGACGTTGAGTTGACAACGGTAGCGTCAGTACTTGTATTTGCCACACGGCCATCTTGTTTGACTACCATTTCATTAGCGTCGAGACCACCTAGATATTGTATTTAACATTAGTAGATGCAATGCCACAGGCGTATATGTAAGAACGTTTCGGAAAATCGACGGTAAGAAGTTAACACAAGATGATAATGACGAAGATATGTACGTACACTGGACACACACAACAAGGCATCCGATGAAGAATATCGTCGTTGCGTGCACTAGGTTGCTCCCTCTCATATTGGCTATCTCTTGAAAAACTCGGCTCTAGTCGAGTGTAAGGTCCCAGTAAGACTCCAAATGTGGCAGGCAGGGACGGCAAGTTTATAAATACTAGCAAGAGGTTGAAATATATTAAATGTCCCTTAATGTACTCCAAAGATTGCAAGAGCAATAGATATACGTTCATTAATGTCAAGATTTTTGCAAATATAATATTGATTGAGATAAGCATCAGGTATATGCATACAATCTTGGATCATTAATGATTTCCTTTTGCGGGAACTATTGAGAGCTTCGACTAAAAGTATTCGCTGAGGTAGGGGTCTCTTGCGGCCAGCTTTCCGTTAGGAACAATTTGCATGCATGTTTTGCACAAAAATGCGTGGACCGTTAGATGACGATATTACATGTTGAATAGAAAAATAATTAAAATAACTAACTAACTCTTCTACTACCTCTATCTTAGTTTATTTTTATTTTTTTTAGAAAAAGAGGATTACCCCTGGCTTCTGCATCTGGACGATGCATGCAGCCATTTTATTAATTATTCACAAAGACCTTATAAAGTAGTACATTAGGTAGTCTGAAACCATCATCTTAGCAACAACTGTCGCTACTCCTATCCACCTGATGAAGGGGTGCCGATAGTCCGAGCCTAATACCAAACAGACATCGCACAAATGCCTAACATCTAAAGACAGAGGCTCCAACCAAGCCACATACCAGGTTTGGGGCACAAACTGGTCTGGCGCATTCTCTGTGTCGTCGCTGCCATCTTCCACCAATCCATCTTCAGAACAGAAACTAATGCATCGACCTTGCCAGGCCTCTTCTGCCATCAACTCCACCATGACGCCAGACAGCATCCTCCTCCTGCGCGAGTCCATCCCTGCGCATCGGACTCCGAATCTCCACAGCGCCACGCCGCCGAGATCCGCCGCCATCAATGTATAAGATGAAGTACCGCTCCACCAAAGAAGCCATCCTCTGTTCCCCGAGCCCGTGTGTACCTCCATGAATGACGCCCCGAAGGGGAAACGACACTAGAGCGCCGCCATCATCCGATCAACTGATTTAGGATTTCTCCCGGAGGTAGCAGAGAGTGGCCTTGAACTTCTCCACTGTTGGAAATATGCCCTAGAGGCAATAATAAATAGGTTATTATTATATTTCCTTGTTCATGATAATCGTTTATTATCCATGCTAGAATTGTATTGATAGGAAACTCAGATACATGTGTGGGTACATAGACAACACCATGTCCCTAGTAAGCCTCTAGTTGACTAGCTCGTTGATCAATAGATGGTTACGGTTTCCTGACCATGGACATTGGATGTCATTGATAACGGGATCACATCATTAGGAGAATGATGTGATGGACAAGACCCAATCCTAAGCCTAGCACAAGATCATGTAGTTCGTATGCTGAAGCTTTTATAATGTCAAGTATCATTTCCTTAGACCATGAGATTGTGCAACTCCCGGATACCGTAGGAATGCTTTGGGTGTGCCAAACGTCACAACGTAACTGGGTGACTATAAAGGTGCACTACGGGTATCTCCGAAAGTGTCTGTTGGGTTGGCACAAATCGAGACTGGGATTTGTCACTCCGTGAAAACGGAGAGGTATCTCTGGGCCCACTCGGTAGGACATCATCATAATGTGCACAATGTGATCAAGGAGTTGATCACGGGATGATGTGTTGCGGAACGAGTAAAAGAGACTTGCCGGTAACGAGATTGAACAAGGTATCGGCATACCGACGATCGAATCTCGGGCAAGTATCGTACCGATAGACAAAGGGAATTGTATACGGGATTGATTAAGTCCTTGACATCGTGGTTCATCCGATGAGATCATCGTGGAACATGTGGGAGCCAACATGGGTATCCAGATCCCGCTGTTGGTTATTGACCGGAGAACATCTCGGTCATGTCTGCATGTCTCCCGAACCCGTAGGGTCTACACACTTAAGGTTCGATGACGCTAGGGTTACAAAGGAAGCTTGTATGTGGTTACCGAATGTTGTTCGGAGTCCCGGATGAGATCCCGGACGTCACGAGGAGTTCCGGAATGGTCCGGAGGTAAAGATTTATATATGGGAAGTCCTATTTTGGTCACCGAAAGAGTTTCGGGTTTTATCGGTAACGTACCGGGACCACCGGAGGGGTCCGGGGGTCCACCAAGTGGGGCCACAAGCCCCGGAGGCTTGCGTGGGCTAAGTGAGGGAGGGAACCAGCCCCAGGTGGGCTGGTGCGCCCCCCTCACAGGGGCTCAAGGCGCAAGGGAGTGGGAAGGGGGGCAAACCCTAGAGCAGATGGGCCTTATGGCCCATCTAGCTGCGCCTCCCCTTCTCCCCCCTTCTTGGCCGCCTCCCCCTTGGCCATCTAGGGCTGCCGCCCCCCTTAGGGGTGGGAAACCCTAGAGGGGGCGCAGCCCTCCCCTTCCCCTATATATATGAGGCCTAGGGGGCTGCCCAAACACACGTGTGATTCTATCTCTCGTTGGTGCAGCCCTGCGTCTCTTCTTCCTCCTCTTCTGTGGTGCTTGGCGAAGCCCTGCAGGATTGCCACGCTCCTCCATCATCACCATGCCGTTGCGCTGCTGCTGGATGGAGTCTTCCTCAACCTCTCCCTCTCTCCTTGCTGGATCAAGGCGTGGGAGACGTCACCGGGCTGTACGTGTGTTGAACGCGGAGGTGCCGTCCGTTCGGCACTTGGTCATCGGTGATTTGAATCACGACGAGTACGACTCCATCAACCCCGTTCACTTGAACGCTTCCGCTTAGCGATCTACAAGGGTATGTAGATGCACTCTCCTTCCCCTCGTTGCTGGTCTCTCCATAGATAGATCTTGGTGACACGTAAGAAAATTTTGAATTTCTGCTACGTTCCCCAACAGTGGCATCATGAGCTAGGTCTATTGCGTAGATTCTATGCACGAGTAGAACACAAAGTAGTTGTGGGCGTTGATTTTGTTCAATATGCTTGCCGTTACTAGTCTTATCTTGATTCGGCGGCATCGTGGGATGAAGCGGCCCGGACCAACCTTACACGTACTCTTACGTGAGACCGGTTCCACCGACAAACATGCACTAGTTGCATAAGGTGGCTGGCGGGTGTCTGTCTCTCCCACTTTAGTCAGATCGGATTCGATGAAAAGGGTCCTTATGAAGGGTAAATAGCAATTGGCATATCACGTTGTGGTTTTGCGTAGGTAAGAAACGTTCTTGCTAGAAACCCATAGCAGCCACGTAAAACATGCAACAACAATTAGAGGACGTCTAACTTGTTTTTGCAGGGTATGCTATGTGATGTGATATGGCCAAAGGATGTGATGAATGATATATGTGATGTATGAGATTGATCATGTTCTTGTAATAGGAATCACGACTTGCATGTCGATGAGTATGACAACCGACAGGAGCCATAGGAGTTGTCTTTATTTTTGTATGACCTGCGAGTCATTGAGAAACGCCATGTAAATTACTTTACTTTATTGCTAAACGCGTTAGCCATAGTAGTAGAAGTAATAGTTGGCGAGCAACTTCATGGAGACACGATGATGGAGATCATGATGATGGAGATCATGGTGTCATGCCGGTGACGATGATGATCATGGAGCCCCGAAGATGGAGATCAAAAGGAGCAAAGTGATGATGGCCATATCATGTCACTATTTGATTGCATGTGATGTTTATCATGTTTATACATCTTATTTGCTTAGAACGACGGTAGTAAATAAGATGATCCCTTACAACAATTTCAAGAAGTGTTCTCCCCTAACTGTGCACCGTTGCTACAGTTCGTCGTTTCGAAGCACCACGTGATGATCGGGTGTGATAGATCCTTACGTTCACATACAACGGGTGTAAGACAGTTTTACACGTGCAAAACACTTAGGGTTAACTTGACGAGCCTAGCATGTACAGACATGGCCTCGGAACACAGAAGACCGAAAGGTCGAGCATGAGTCGTATGGAAGATACGATCAACATGAAGATGTTCACCGACGTTGACTAGTCCGTCTCACGTGATGATCGGACACGGCCTAGTTGATTCGGATCATGTAATCACTTAGATGACTAGAGGGATGTCTATCTGAGTGGGAGTTCATAAGATGAACTTAATTATCCTGAACATAGTCAAAAAGATTTTGCAAATTATGTCGTAGCTCGCGCTTTAGTTCTACTGTTTTAGATATGTTCCTAGAGAAAATATAGTTGAAAGTTGATAGTAGCAATTATGCGGACAGTAGAAGGCTTGTGTCCTTAATGCACCACTCGGTGTGCTGGACCTCGAACGTAGTCTGTGGATGTTGCGAACATCCGACATACACGTGTTGATGACTACATGATAGTTCGGTAATGTTAAATGGTTTGGAATTAAGGCACCGAAGACATTTTGAAATGTCGCGGAACATATGAGATGTTTCGAGGGCTGAAATTGGGATTTCAGGCTCGTGCCCACGTCAAGAGGTATAAGACCTCCGACGATTTTCTTAGCCTACAAACTAAGGAAGAAAAGCTCAATCGTTGAGCTTGTGCTCAGATTGTCTGAGCACAACAATCACTTGAATCGAGTGGGAGTTGATCTTCCAGATAAGATAGTGATATTTCTCCAAAGTCATTGCCACCAAGCTGCGAGAGCTTTGTGATGAACTATAACATATCAGGGATAGATATGATGATCCTCGATATATTCGCAATGTTTGACACCGCGAAAGTAGAAATCAAGAAGGAGCATCAATTGTTGATGGTTAATGAAACCACTAGTTTCAAGAAGGGCAAGGGCAAGAAGGTATACTTCATGAAACGGCAAATCAGCTGCTGCTCTAGTGGAGAAACCCAAGGTTGAACCCAAACCCGAGACTGAGTGCTTCTGTTATAAGGGGAATAGCCACTGGAGCAGAATTACCCTAGATACTTGGTAGATGAGAAGGCTGTCAATAGAAGTATATTAGATATACATTATGTGAATGTGTACTTTACTAGTACTCCTAGTAGCATCAGGGTATTAGATACCGGTTCGATTGCTAAGTGTTAGTAACTCGAAATAAAAGCTACGGAATAAACGGAGACTAGCTAAAGGTGAGCTGACGAGATGTGTTGGAAGTGCTTCCAAGGTTGATATGATCAAGCATCGCACGCTCCCTCTACCATCGAGATTGGTGTTAAACCTAAATAATTGTTATTTGGTGTTTGCGTTGAGCATAGACATGATTGGATTATGTCTATCGCAATACGGTTATTCATTTAAGGAGAATAATGGTTATTTTTGAATAATACCTTCAATGGTCTTGCACCTAAAATGAATGGTTTATTGAATCTCGATCATAGTGATACACATGTTCATGCCAAAAGATATAAGATAGTGATGATAGTACCACCTACTTGTGGCACTGCCATGTAAGTCATATTGGTATAAAACGCATGAAGAAGCTCCATGCTGATGGATCTTTGAACTCACTCATTTTTGAAAAGATTGAGACATGTGAACCATGTCTGTTGGTATATACGCATGAAGAAACTCCATGCAGATGGACCTTTTGGACTCACTTGATTTTGAATCACTTGAGACATGCAAATCATACCACATGGGCAAGATGACTGAAAGCTTCGGTTTCAGTAAAATGGAACAAGAAAGCAACTTGTTGGAAGTAACACATTTTGATGTGTGCAGTCCAATGAGTGCTGAGGCACGCAGTGGATATCGTTATGCTCTTACTTCACAGATGATTTGAGTAGATACTGAGCATATTTACTTGATGAAACACAAGTCTGAATTATTGAATGGTTCAAGTAATTTCAGAGTGAAGTTGAATATCGTCGTGACAAGAGGATAAAATATCTATGATATGATCATAGAGATGAATATCTGAGTTGCGAGTTTGGTACACAATTGAGACACTGTGGAAATTATTTCACGACTAGTACCGCCTGGAACACCATAGTGTGATGGTGTGTCCGAACATCATGACTGCACCCTATTGGATATGATGAATACCATGATGTCTCTTATCGAATTACCACTATCGTTCATGGGTTAGGCATTAGAGACAACCGCACTCACTTTAAATAGGGCACCACGTAATTCCGATAAGATGACACCGTATGAACTATGGTTTAGAGAAACCTAAGCTGTCATAAAGTTTGGGGCTGCGACGCTTATATGAAAAAGTTTCAGGCTGATAAGCTCGAACCCAAAGCGGATAACTGCATCTTCATAGGACACCCAAAACATTTGGGTATACCTCCTGTCTCAGATCCAAAAGCAATAGGGATTGTTTCTAGAATCGGGTCCTTTCTCGAGGAAAAGTTTCTCTCGAAAGAATTGAGTGGGAGGATGGTGGAGACTTGATGAGGTTGTTGAACCGTCACTTCAACTAGTGTGTAGCAAAGCACAGGAATTGTTCCTATGGCACCTACACCAATTGAAGTGGAAGCTTATGATAGTAATCATGAGACTTCAGATCAAGTCACTCCCAAACCTCGTAGGATGACAAGGATGCGTACTACTTCAGAGTGGTACGTAATCCTGTCTTGGAAGTCATGTTGCTAGACAACAATGAACCTACGAGCTATGGAGAAGCGATGGTGGGCCCGGATTCCGATGAATGGCTCGAGGCCATATAATCCGAGAGAGGATCCATATATGAAAACAAAGTGTAGACTTTGGAAGAACTACTTTATGGTCGTAAGACTGTTAGGTACATATGGATTTTAAAAGGAAGACGGACAATGATGGTAAATGTCACCATTAAGAAAGCTCGACTTGTCATTGATATGTTTTCCGACAAGTTCAAGGAGTTGACTACGATGAGACTTTCTCACTCGTAGCGATGCTAAGAGTCTGTTGGAATTATGTTAGTGATCACTGCATTATTTATGAAATTGTGCAGATAGGATGTCAAAACATTGTTTCCTCGACGATTTACTTGAGGAAAGGTTGTATGTGATACAACCAGAAGATTTTTGTCAATCCTGAAAGATGCTAACAAGTATGCAAAGCTCCAGCAATCCTTCTAAGGACTGGAGTAAGCATCTCGGAGTTGGAATGTACGCTTTGATGATATGATCAAAGATTTGGGTTTATACAAAGTTTATGAGAAACTTATATTTCCAAAGAAGTGAGTGGGAGCACTATAGAATTTCTGATGAGTATATGTTGTTGACATATTGTTGATCAGAAATGATGTAGAATTTCTGGAAAGCATATAGGGTTATTTGAAGAGTGTTTTCAATGGAAAACCTGGATTAAGCTACTTGAACATTGAGCGTCAAGATCTATAAGGATAGATCAAAGTCGCTTAATAGCACTTTCAAATGAATACATACCGTGACAAGATTTTGAAGGAATTCAAAATAGATCAGCAAAGAAGGAGTTCTTGGCTGTATTACACATGTGAGTATTGAGTAAGACTCAAGACCTGACCACGGCAGAATAGAGAGAAAGGACGAAGGTTGTCCCCTGTGCTTAGACATAGGCTCTAAAGTATGCTATGTTGTACCGCACCTGAAGTGTGCCAAGCCATGAGTCAGTCAAGGGGTACAAGTGTGATCCAGTAATGGATCACAGGACAACGGTCAAGGTTATCCTTAGTAACTAGTGGACTAAGGAATTTTCTCGATTATGGAGGTGGAAAAGAGTTCGTCGTAAAGGGTTACGTCGATGCAAACTTTGACACTGATCCAGATTATACTAAGTAGTAAATTGGATTCGTATAGTAGAACAGTTATTTGGAATAGTTCCAAATAGAGCGTGGTAACTGCATCTAGGAGATGACATAGAGATTTGTAAAGGACACACGGATCTGAAAGGTTCAGACCCGTTGACTATAACATCTCTCACAAGCATAACATGATCAAACCAAAAACTCATTGAGTGTTAATCACATAGTAATGTGAACTAGATTATTGACTCTAGTAAACTCTTTGGGTGTTAGTCACATGGGGATGTGACCTTGGGTGTTGGAATCATTGCAATCACATATCGATGTGAGCTGGATTATTGACTCTAGTGCAAGTGGGAGACTGTTGGAAATATGCCCTAGAGGCAATAATAAATAGGTTATTATTATATTTCCTTGTTCATGATAATCGTTTATTATCCATGCTAGAATTGTATTGATAGGAAACTCAGATACATGTGTGGGTACATAGACAACACCATGTCCCTAGTAAGCCTCTAGTTGACTAGCTCGTTGATCAATAGATGGTTACGGTTTCCTGACCATGGACATTGGATGTCATTGATAACGGGATCACATCATTAGGAGAATGATGTGATGGACAAGACCCAATCCTAAGCCTAGCACAAGATCATGTAGTTCGTATGCTGAAGCTTTTATAATGTCAAGTATCATTTCCTTAGACCATGAGATTGTGCAACTCCCGGATACCGTAGGAATGCTTTGGGTGTGCCAAACGTCACAACGTAACTGGGTGACTATAAAGGTGCACTACGGGTATCTCCGAAAGTGTCTGTTGGGTTGGCACAAATCGAGACTGGGATTTGTCACTCCGTGAAAACGGAGAGGTATCTCTGGGCCCACTCGGTAGGACATCATCATAATGTGCACAATGTGATCAAGGAGTTGATCACGGGATGATGTGTTGCGGAACGAGTAAAAGAGACTTGCCGGTAACGAGATTGAACAAGGTATCGGCATACCGACGATCGAATCTCGGGCAAGTATCGTACCGATAGACAAAGGGAATTGTATACGGGATTGATTAAGTCCTTGACATCGTGGTTCATCCGATGAGATCATCGTGGAACATGTGGGAGCCAACATGGGTATCCAGATCCCGCTGTTGGTTATTGACCGGAGAACATCTCGGTCATGTCTGCATGTCTCCCGAACCCGTAGGGTCTACACACTTAAGGTTCGATGACGCTAGGGTTACAAAGGAAGCTTGTATGTGGTTACCGAATGTTGTTCGGAGTCCCGGATGAGATCCCGGACGTCACGAGGAGTTCCGGAATGGTCCGGAGGTAAAGATTTATATATGGGAAGTCCTATTTTGGTCACCGAAAGAGTTTCGGGTTTTATCGGTAACGTACCGGGACCACCGGAGGGGTCCGGGGGTCCACCAAGTGGGGCCACAAGCCCCGGAGGCTTGCGTGGGCTAAGTGAGGGAGGGAACCAGCCCCAGGTGGGCTGGTGCGCCCCCCTCACAGGGGCTCAAGGCGCAAGGGAGTGGGAAGGGGGGCAAACCCTAGAGCAGATGGGCCTTATGGCCCATCTAGCTGCGCCTCCCCTTCTCCCCCCTTCTTGGCCGCCTCCCCCTTGGCCATCTAGGGCTGCCGCCCCCCTTAGGGGTGGGAAACCCTAGAGGGGGCGCAGCCCTCCCCTTCCCCTATATATATGAGGCCTAGGGGGCTGCCCAAACACACGTGTGATTCTATCTCTCGTTGGTGCAGCCCTGCGTCTCTTCTTCCTCCTCTTCTGTGGTGCTTGGCGAAGCCCTGCAGGATTGCCACGCTCCTCCATCATCACCATGCCGTTGCGCTGCTGCTGGATGGAGTCTTCCTCAACCTCTCCCTCTCTCCTTGCTGGATCAAGGCGTGGGAGACGTCACCGGGCTGTACGTGTGTTGAACGCGGAGGTGCCGTCCGTTCGGCACTTGGTCATCGGTGATTTGAATCACGACGAGTACGACTCCATCAACCCCGTTCACTTGAACGCTTCCGCTTAGCGATCTACAAGGGTATGTAGATGCACTCTCCTTCCCCTCGTTGCTGGTCTCTCCATAGATAGATCTTGGTGACACGTAAGAAAATTTAGAATTTCTGCTACGTTCCCCAACAGTGGCATCATGAGCTAGGTCTATTGCGTAGATTCTATGCACGAGTAGAACACAAAGTAGTTGTGGGCGTTGATTTTGTTCAATATGCTTGCCGTTACTAGTCTTATCTTGATTCGGCGGCATCGTGGGATGAAGCGGCCCGGACCAACCTTACACGTACTCTTACGTGAGACCGGTTCCACCGACAAACATGCACTAGTTGCATAAGGTGGCTGGCGGGTGTCTGTCTCTCCCACTTTAGTCAGATCGGATTCGATGAAAAGGGTCCTTATGAAGGGTAAATAGCAATTGGCATATCACGTTGTGGTTTTGCGTAGGTAAGAAACGTTCTTGCTAGAAACCCATAGCAGCCACGTAAAACATGCAACAACAATTAGAGGACGTCTAACTTGTTTTTGCAGGGTATGCTATGTGATGTGATATGGCCAAAGGATGTGATGAATGATATATGTGATGTATGAGATTGATCATGTTCTTGTAATAGGAATCACGACTTGCATGTCGATGAGTATGACAACCGACAGGAGCCATAGGAGTTGTCTTTATTTTTGTATGACCTGCGAGTCATTGAGAAACGCCATGTAAATTACTTTACTTTATTGCTAAACGCGTTAGCCATAGTAGTAGAAGTAATAGTTGGCGAGCAACTTCATGGAGACACGATGATGGAGATCATGATGATGGAGATCATGGTGTCATGCCGGTGACGATGATGATCATGGAGCCCCGAAGATGGAGATCAAAAGGAGCAAAGTGATGATGGCCATATCATGTCACTATTTGATTGCATGTGATGTTTATCATGTTTATACATCTTATTTGCTTAGAACGACGGTAGTAAATAAGATGATCCCTTACAACAATTTCAAGAAGTGTTCTCCCCTAACTGTGCACCGTTGCTACAGTTCGTCGTTTCGAAGCACCACGTGATGATCGGGTGTGATAGATCCTTACGTTCACATACAACGGGTGTAAGACAGTTTTACACGTGCAAAACACTTAGGGTTAACTTGACGAGCCTAGCATGTACAGACATGGCCTCGGAACACAGAAGACCGAAAGGTCGAGCATGAGTCGTATGGAAGATACGATCAACATGAAGATGTTCACCGACGTTGACTAGTCCGTCTCACGTGATGATCGGACACGGCCTAGTTGATTCGGATCATGTAATCACTTAGATGACTAGAGGGATGTCTATCTGAGTGGGAGTTCATAAGATGAACTTAATTATCCTGAACATAGTCAAAAAGATTTTGCAAATTATGTCGTAGCTCGCGCTTTAGTTCTACTGTTTTAGATATGTTCCTAGAGAAAATATAGTTGAAAGTTGATAGTAGCAATTATGCGGACAGTAGAAGGCTTGTGTCCTTAATGCACCACTCGGTGTGCTGGACCTCGAACGTAGTCTGTGGATGTTGCGAACATCCGACATACACGTGTTGATGACTACATGATAGTTCGGTAATGTTAAATGGTTTGGAATTAAGGCACCGAAGACATTTTGAAATGTCGCGGAACATATGAGATGTTTCGAGGGCTGAAATTGGGATTTCAGGCTCGTGCCCACGTCAAGAGGTATAAGACCTCCGACGATTTTCTTAGCCTACAAACTAAGGAAGAAAAGCTCAATCGTTGAGCTTGTGCTCAGATTGTCTGAGCACAACAATCACTTGAATCGAGTGGGAGTTGATCTTCCAGATAAGATAGTGATATTTCTCCAAAGTCATTGCCACCAAGCTGCGAGAGCTTTGTGATGAACTATAACATATCAGGGATAGATATGATGATCCTCGATATATTCGCAATGTTTGACACCGCGAAAGTAGAAATCAAGAAGGAGCATCAATTGTTGATGGTTAATGAAACCACTAGTTTCAAGAAGGGCAAGGGCAAGAAGGTATACTTCATGAAACGGCAAATCAGCTGCTGCTCTAGTGGAGAAACCCAAGGTTGAACCCAAACCCGAGACTGAGTGCTTCTGTTATAAGGGGAATAGCCACTGGAGCAGAATTACCCTAGATACTTGGTAGATGAGAAGGCTGTCAATAGAAGTATATTAGATATACATTATGTGAATGTGTACTTTACTAGTACTCCTAGTAGCATCAGGGTATTAGATACCGGTTCGATTGCTAAGTGTTAGTAACTCGAAATAAAAGCTACGGAATAAACGGAGACTAGCTAAAGGTGAGCTGACGAGATGTGTTGGAAGTGCTTCCAAGGTTGATATGATCAAGCATCGCACGCTCCCTCTACCATCGAGATTGGTGTTAAACCTAAATAATTGTTATTTGGTGTTTGCGTTGAGCATAGACATGATTGGATTATGTCTATCGCAATACGGTTATTCATTTAAGGAGAATAATGGTTATTTTTGAATAATACCTTCAATGGTCTTGCACCTAAAATGAATGGTTTATTGAATCTCGATCATAGTGATACACATGTTCATGCCAAAAGATATAAGATAGTGATGATAGTACCACCTACTTGTGGCACTGCCATGTAAGTCATATTGGTATAAAACGCATGAAGAAGCTCCATGCTGATGGATCTTTGAACTCACTCATTTTTGAAAAGATTGAGACATGTGAACCATGTCTGTTGGTATATACGCATGAAGAAACTCCATGCAGATGGACCTTTTGGACTCACTTGATTTTGAATCACTTGAGACATGCAAATCATACCACATGGGCAAGATGACTGAAAGCTTCGGTTTCAGTAAAATGGAACAAGAAAGCAACTTGTTGGAAGTAACACATTTTGATGTGTGCAGTCCAATGAGTGCTGAGGCACGCAGTGGATATCGTTATGCTCTTACTTCACAGATGATTTGAGTAGATACTGAGCATATTTACTTGATGAAACACAAGTCTGAATTATTGAATGGTTCAAGTAATTTCAGAGTGAAGTTGAATATCGTCGTGACAAGAGGATAAAATATCTATGATATGATCATAGAGATGAATATCTGAGTTGCGAGTTTGGTACACAATTGAGACACTGTGGAAATTATTTCACGACTAGTACCGCCTGGAACACCATAGTGTGATGGTGTGTCCGAACATCATGACTGCACCCTATTGGATATGATGAATACCATGATGTCTCTTATCGAATTACCACTATCGTTCATGGGTTAGGCATTAGAGACAACCGCACTCACTTTAAATAGGGCACCACGTAATTCCGATAAGATGACACCGTATGAACTATGGTTTAGAGAAACCTAAGCTGTCATAAAGTTTGGGGCTGCGACGCTTATATGAAAAAGTTTCAGGCTGATAAGCTCGAACCCAAAGCGGATAACTGCATCTTCATAGGACACCCAAAACATTTGGGTATACCTCCTGTCTCAGATCCAAAAGCAATAGGGATTGTTTCTAGAATCGGGTCCTTTCTCGAGGAAAAGTTTCTCTCGAAAGAATTGAGTGGGAGGATGGTGGAGACTTGATGAGGTTGTTGAACCGTCACTTCAACTAGTGTGTAGCAAAGCACAGGAATTGTTCCTATGGCACCTACACCAATTGAAGTGGAAGCTTATGATAGTAATCATGAGACTTCAGATCAAGTCACTCCCAAACCTCGTAGGATGACAAGGATGCGTACTACTTCAGAGTGGTACGTAATCCTGTCTTGGAAGTCATGTTGCTAGACAACAATGAACCTACGAGCTATGGAGAAGCGATGGTGGGCCCGGATTCCGATGAATGGCTCGAGGCCATATAATCCGAGAGAGGATCCATATATGAAAACAAAGTGTAGACTTTGGAAGAACTACTTTATGGTCGTAAGACTGTTAGGTACATATGGATTTTAAAAGGAAGACGGACAATGATGGTAAATGTCACCATTAAGAAAGCTCGACTTGTCATTGATATGTTTTCCGACAAGTTCAAGGAGTTGACTACGATGAGACTTTCTCACTCGTAGCGATGCTAAGAGTCTGTTGGAATTATGTTAGTGATCACTGCATTATTTATGAAATTGTGCAGATAGGATGTCAAAACATTGTTTCCTCGACGATTTACTTGAGGAAAGGTTGTATGTGATACAACCAGAAGATTTTTGTCAATCCTGAAAGATGCTAACAAGTATGCAAAGCTCCAGCAATCCTTCTAAGGACTGGAGTAAGCATCTCGGAGTTGGAATGTACGCTTTGATGATATGATCAAAGATTTGGGTTTATACAAAGTTTATGAGAAACTTATATTTCCAAAGAAGTGAGTGGGAGCACTATAGAATTTCTGATGAGTATATGTTGTTGACATATTGTTGATCAGAAATGATGTAGAATTTCTGGAAAGCATATAGGGTTATTTGAAGAGTGTTTTCAATGGAAAACCTGGATTAAGCTACTTGAACATTGAGCGTCAAGATCTATAAGGATAGATCAAAGTCGCTTAATAGCACTTTCAAATGAATACATACCGTGACAAGATTTTGAAGGAATTCAAAATAGATCAGCAAAGAAGGAGTTCTTGGCTGTATTACACATGTGAGTATTGAGTAAGACTCAAGACCTGACCACGGCAGAATAGAGAGAAAGGACGAAGGTTGTCCCCTGTGCTTAGACATAGGCTCTAAAGTATGCTATGTTGTACCGCACCTGAAGTGTGCCAAGCCATGAGTCAGTCAAGGGGTACAAGTGTGATCCAGTAATGGATCACAGGACAACGGTCAAGGTTATCCTTAGTAACTAGTGGACTAAGGAATTTTCTCGATTATGGAGGTGGAAAAGAGTTCGTCGTAAAGGGTTACGTCGATGCAAACTTTGACACTGATCCAGATTATACTAAGTAGTAAATTGGATTCGTATAGTAGAACAGTTATTTGGAATAGTTCCAAATAGAGCGTGGTAACTGCATCTAGGAGATGACATAGAGATTTGTAAAGGACACACGGATCTGAAAGGTTCAGACCCGTTGACTATAACATCTCTCACAAGCATAACATGATCAAACCAAAAACTCATTGAGTGTTAATCACATAGTAATGTGAACTAGATTATTGACTCTAGTAAACTCTTTGGGTGTTAGTCACATGGGGATGTGACCTTGGGTGTTGGAATCATTGCAATCACATATCGATGTGAGCTGGATTATTGACTCTAGTGCAAGTGGGAGACTGTTGGAAATATGCCCTAGAGGCAATAATAAATAGGTTATTATTATATTTCCTTGTTCATGATAATCGTTTATTATCCATGCTAGAATTGTATTGATAGGAAACTCAGATACATGTGTGGGTACATAGACAACACCATGTCCCTAGTAAGCCTCTAGTTGACTAGCTCGTTGATCAATAGATGGTTACGGTTTCCTGACCATGGACATTGGATGTCATTGATAACGGGATCACATCATTAGGAGAATGATGTGATGGACAAGACCCAATCCTAAGCCTAGCACAAGATCATGTAGTTCGTATGCTGAAGCTTTTATAATGTCAAGTATCATTTCCTTAGACCATGAGATTGTGCAACTCCCGGATACCGTAGGAATGCTTTGGGTGTGCCAAACGTCACAACGTAACTGGGTGACTATAAAGGTGCACTACGGGTATCTCCGAAAGTGTCTGTTGGGTTGGCACAAATCGAGACTGGGATTTGTCACTCCGTGAAAACGGAGAGGTATCTCTGGGCCCACTCGGTAGGACATCATCATAATGTGCACAATGTGATCAAGGAGTTGATCACGGGATGATGTGTTGCGGAACGAGTAAAAGAGACTTGCCGGTAACGAGATTGAACAAGGTATCGGCATACCGACGATCGAATCTCGGGCAAGTATCGTACCGATAGACAAAGGGAATTGTATACGGGATTGATTAAGTCCTTGACATCGTGGTTCATCCGATGAGATCATCGTGGAACATGTGGGAGCCAACATGGGTATCCAGATCCCGCTGTTGGTTATTGACCGGAGAACATCTCGGTCATGTCTGCATGTCTCCCGAACCCGTAGGGTCTACACACTTAAGGTTCGATGACGCTAGGGTTACAAAGGAAGCTTGTATGTGGTTACCGAATGTTGTTCGGAGTCCCGGATGAGATCCCGGACGTCACGAGGAGTTCCGGAATGGTCCGGAGGTAAAGATTTATATATGGGAAGTCCTATTTTGGTCACCGAAAGAGTTTCGGGTTTTATCGGTAACGTACCGGGACCACCGGAGGGGTCCGGGGGTCCACCAAGTGGGGCCACAAGCCCCGGAGGCTTGCGTGGGCTCAGTGAGGGAGGGAACCAGCCCCAGGTGGGCTGGTGCGCCCCCCTCACAGGGGCTCAAGGCGCAAGGGAGTGGGAAGGGGGGCAAACCCTAGAGCAGATGGGCCTTATGGCCCATCTAGCTGCGCCTCCCCTTCTCCCCCCTTCTTGGCCGCCTCCCCCTTGGCCATCTAGGGCTGCCGCCCCCCTTAGGGGTGGGAAACCCTAGAGGGGGCGCAGCCCTCCCCTTCCCCTATATATATGAGGCCTAGGGGGCTGCCCAAACACACGTGTGATTCTATCTCTCGTTGGTGCAGCCCTGCGTCTCTTCTTCCTCCT
The DNA here is from genome assembly GCA_032464435.1 of Aegilops umbellulata. Lineage (NCBI taxonomy): Eukaryota > Viridiplantae > Streptophyta > Magnoliopsida > Poales > Poaceae > Aegilops > Aegilops umbellulata. The sequence continues at coordinate 133,966,400 of CP136058.1, read as the reverse complement.
CTTCTGTGGTGCTTGGCGAAGCCCTGCAGGATTGCCACGCTCCTCCATCATCACCATGCCGTTGCGCTGCTGCTGGATGGAGTCTTCCTCAACCTCTCCCTCTCTCCTTGCTGGATCAAGGCGTGGGAGACGTCACCGGGCTGTACGTGTGTTGAACGCGGAGGTGTCGTCCGTTCGGCACTTGGTCATCGGTGATTTGAATCACGACGAGTACGACTCCATCAACCCCGTTCACTTGAACGCTTCCGCTTAGCGATCTACAAGGGTATGTAGATGCACTCTCCTTCCCCTCGTTGCTGGTCTCTCCATAGATAGATCTTGGTGACACGTAAGAAAATTTTGAATTTCTGCTACGTTCCCCAACATCCACGACGATGCCTTCAATAAGGGAACGACGCAGACAGCGCCGCCACCGCCGGCTGAAAGTGCAACTATCCCTAGGAGGTTTTGATAATTTATAACAACATATAGCTCATTGAGCTAATGCAATTCCAAGACAATTATTTCAGAAAAGCTCAATGATTGGCATGGCATGGATGGTGAAAGTGGAACCCTCAAAATACTAAGGACAAAGGATTGGCTCAAGCTCAAAAGCTCAAGAATCTTCATTTTACATTTTAGTGATCCAAGATCACATTGAGTCTATAGGAAAAGCCAATACTATCAAGGAGGGATGAGGTGTTGCTTAATGAGCTCTTTGCCTTATGTGCTTAATGATATGCTCCAAAATCCTCAGCTACTTTCCCATATCCACAAATGACCTAAACCCCAAGCCAAACTCGGTCATATCGATTCTTTCTATCCGGCGCCACCGAGTTTCTCATATGTCATAAGCCACTGCCAAACCCTAGCAAATCGGTTCTACCGATAGGGATCTCGGTCTCACCGAGATGGGATTGCAACCTCTCTGCTTCTTTTTCGTAACTTTTCAGTCTCACCGAAAGAGCGGATCAGTCCCACCGAGATTGCAATGCAAACTCTCTGTTTCCCATTTGTAACTTTTCGGTCTCACTGAAAGAGCAAATCGGTCCCACCGAGTTTGCCTGACCAACTCTCTGGTTAGCTAATTACCAAATCGGTCTCACCGAGTTTGTGTAATCGGTCTCACCGAGATTACGTTATGCCCAAACCCTAACCACATCGGTCCTACCGAGATGCATGTCAGTCCCACCAAAAATCTCTAACGGTCACTAGGTTTACCATTTCGGTCCGACCGAGTTTATTGATTCGGTCCCACCGAGATTGATAGATTGTGTGTAACGGTTGGATTTTAAGTGGAGGCTATATATACCCCTCCACCTCCTCTTCATTCATGGAGAGAGCCATCAGAACACACCTACACTTCCAATTCATATGTTCTGAGAGAGAACCACCTACTCATGTGTTGAGACCAAGATATTCCATTCCTACCTTATGAATCTTGATCTCTAGCCTTCCCCAAGTTGCTTTCCACTCAAATCTTCTTTCCACCAAATCCAAATCCTGTGAGAGAGAGTTGAGTGTTGGGGAGACTATCATTTGAAGCACAAGAGCAAGGAGTTCATCATCAACACACCATTTGTTACTTCTTGGAGAGTGGTGTCTCCTAGATTGGCTAGGTGTCACTTGGGAGCCTCCGACAAGATTGTGGAGTTGAACCAAGGAGTTTGTAAGGGCAAGGAGATCGCCTACTTCGTGAAGATCTACCGCTAGTGAGGCAAGTCCTTCGTGGGCGATGGCCATGGTGGGATAGACAAGGTTGCTTCTTCGTGGACCCTTCGTGGATGGAGCCCTCCGTGGACTCGCGCAACCGTTACCCTTCGGGGGTTGAAGTCTCCACTAACGTGGATGTAGGATAGCACCACCTATCCGAACCACGGGAAAAACATCCGTGTCTCCATTAGCGTTTGAATTCTCCAAACCCTTCCCTTTACATTCTTGCAAGTTGCATGCTTTACTTTCCGCTGCCTATATACTCTTTGCATGCTTGCTTGAATTGTGTGATGATTCCTTGACTTGTCCTAAAGTTGCTAAAATCTGCCAAGAACTAAAATTGGGAAAAGGCGTAGTTTTTACTTGGTCAAGTAGTCTAATCACCCCCCCTCTAGACATACTTCCGATCCTACAAGTGGTATCAGAGCCTTGGTCTCCATTTGCTTTGATTCCCATAGCTTTTGGTGGTCATAGCCTTGGTTTCACAACCTAGGAGAGTATGGCGTCTAGTGAGGGAAATTATCACCGTAGGGGTCCTTACTTTGATGGCACTAACTTTGCTAGTTGGAAGCATAAAATGAAAATGCATATTCTTGGACATAACCCTGCCGTTTGGGCGATTGTGTGTGTTGGTTTGCAAGGTGACTTCTTCGACAGGAAAGAACCAAACCGTGAAGCTACCGCGGATGAGTTGAAGATGCTACAATACAACGCTCAAGCTTGTGATATTCTCTTGAACGGATTGTGCCCCGAAGAATTCAACAAAATCAGCCGTCTTGAAAATGCAAAGGAAATTTGGGATACTTTGATTGATATGCACGAAGGTACCGACTCCGTCAAGGAATCTAAATTGGATGTGCTTCAAAGTCAACTCGACAAGTTCAAAATGAAGGATGGTGAAGGTGTCGCTGAAATGTACTCTAGGCCTGCTCTCATCACAAATGAGATTGCCGGCTTAGGGAGTGAAGAGATGACTGACAGATTCATCATCAAGAAGATCCTAAGAGCCTTGGATGGAAAATATGATACGGTGTGTACATTGATCCAAATGATGCCCAATTACAAAAATCTCAAGCCAACGGAAGTCATTGGAAGAATTGTTGCTCATGAGATGTCACTCAAGGACAAAGAGGAACTTCACAACAAATCAAGTGGTGCTTATAAAGCCTCATGTGAAGCTCCCACATCATCAAGTGAGAAACAAAACTTTAATGAAGAACTGAGCTTAATGGTGAAGAACTTCAACAAGTTCTACAAGAGTAGAAGCAAAGATAGAAGCTCCAAGTCAAGGTCCTACAATGACAAAAGATCTTCTAGTCGATAGCGAAACTGCTACAATTGTGGAAGACCCGGACACTATTCCAATGAGTGTACGGCTCCCTACAAAAGAAGAGAAGATTCTCCAAAAATAAGAAGCAAAAGAGAGGAATCACCATCACGAGAGAGAAGGGGTAGAGATGATCGTTATGAACGAAGATACTCACGGAGAAGCAAGGATTCGGAAAGGAAGGAAAAATCATCAAGGAGCTACACAAAATGAAGACATCAAGCTCATGTTGGTGAATGGGTATCCGGCTCCGACTCCGACAACCACTCCGAGAGAAGTTATCACTCCGACTCCGAATATACTCAAGATGAAGGTGTTGCCGGACTAGCACTTGTGTCAACCAACTCCCACGACATATTTGATTCACCAAATGAAGGAATTGGAAGATGCTTCATGGCCAAAGGTCCTAAGGTAACTCACCCTAAGTATGTTGATTCTAATAGTGATGAAGATGACTTGTTAGGCGAGGATGATTTACTTGTTGACAACTCTAGTGATGAATCCTATGATGAAACGTCAATTAATCATGCTAAAACGAATGACAATGATAAGGAGAAAATTGAGGCTCTAACTAAAGAACTAAACACTCTTAAGTTAGCTCATGAAACTATCTTCGAAGATCATCGAGAACTTTTAAGGGCTCATGAGAAGTTACGCTTTGAAAAGCTCAATCTTGAGCAAGAGCATGAGCTTTTAAAGGCAATCAATGATGATCTCCGCAAGAAAAGTTCTTCTTACATTGCCAAACGTTTACTCTTATCCACTTACATGCCTCAAGTCAAGTCTAATAACAAAAACAAGAAAGATTCTTCCTCTAGTAGTAACAATGAACATGTTAAAGCCAATATTGTTGCTTCTAGTAGTTCTCTTGATTCCACTAATGATTCTCTTAGCCAAGTTACACTTGAGCAAGAAAATAGCATATTGAAGGAAATCATAGAGAAAGGAGTGTACAAAAGCCTTGCCGGAAGTAAGCAATTCGAGGAGATTGTACGCAAGCAAGGAAGGCACCGGAAGAATCAAGGCGTTGGTTTTGAACGAAAATTCAATGCCAATGGAGTTGAGTGGGAATAAGATCAATACCCCAAGACAAAGTTTGTTCCTCAACAAGAGAAGTATGATCCAACTTCTTTCAAGGGGACACAAACTCAAGATGATCTTCCACCACAAGACTACAAGCAAAAAGGCAAGGACAAGCTTCAAGAGGAAATAGATGCATTTGAAGAAGCTCCTAAGACCTTAGTAAAGTGGATTCCCAAGACTACTTCAAGTTCCACTTCATCAAGTACGACTACAACTCCAAGGATTCCCATCAAGATGGTGTGGATCCAAAAGAAGAAGAACTAGAGAGTTCTTGAGGGTGACTCCGCCAACATACTTCACTCTTATCATTTTGGCAAGACCAAGTGCAATCAACTTCCACATCTTGCACTAATTCAAGGAGTCACAAACCCTCTTGTTGGTAAGTCAAGGGACAAGGTAATCTAAAAGCTTTCATAGACATCTTCTTGTATGTGCATCACTCTATGTCTATGGATATACTTTCTTGTTCCTTGTGGGACTAACCCATGTAGGTATTGAAAGTGCAATTCACTCAAAAGGATAGCTCCAAGTGATCTACATCAATATTGAGCATCCACATCTTCAACATCTACATGAAGTCATCATCGACAAAACCCAAGGTTAGTTCATCCCTCTTAAGGGGGGATATCACATCTATGGGGAGCTTTACTCTAAGACTTGAGCTAAAGCAACTCTAATGATGTGAACACAACAATGCTTTATGTAAAAGTGGTAACCCCACTTGAGCTTAAACGATGAGTATGACCTATGATCAAATGTTCTCATTTGACTCCTAAGTCAATATACTCATATATAGATGACCTAGTCATCGCCAATTGCTTGATAGATGCTAGAATTGGTTGTGCATACTTTGTCACACATTTCTATTGCCATTTTATTGTATGAGCATGCTGGATGCATATTTCACTCATTCAAGGACATCCACTTGTTGTTTTGATTGATTTGCTTTATCTTTTCTTTTGCCAAGTGGATGGACAAGAATGCCTAAGAACCTCCTCTAGCTATCTATGCTTTTCTCATCTCAAACTCTATTCATGCTACATCACAAAATTGATCAAGTCAAATTCGAACCACTCTGTGTGAGGAGCACTCGGAGTCCCCGATTCGTCATAGACTTAAACTTCCAAAACCTCTTTGTGATTCTTGGTCAGACCGATACCCCACTTTCGGTCCTACCGAGATCATCAAGATGATCTATGTTTTCAATCTCGGTGCAACCGACTTGAACATTCAGTCACACCGAGTTGCAATAACTGTATACAGTTTTGCATCTCGGTGCCACCGAGTCGTTCCACTCGGTCACACCGACAGGGTCGGGCTATATATAGTCACGGGCAAAAATTTGGAAATTTCTCCGAACCTCTTCGCCCGCGCCATAGCTCGCTCTGCCGACGTGGTCTCCGGATCGTCTTCTCGCCTCCAGCAGCCTCCATTCGCTGGTCTCCGTCGCCGTCAACGGAAATCACCTCCGCCGTTGCCGCCGTAGCGAGTCTCCGCTGAACTAGGGTACGGACTCGATCTTTGTGCTATTCCTCAATCTGATTCCTAGCACATTGTGATTATCATGATTCTTGCCACGATTGTTAAACTCCTATCCAGTCAAAGAACTCATAGATTAGGTTTGATTCAAAAATTTTAGGGTTAGGTTTCCGCCGAAACCATGTCGGACCCACCGAGTTGAAAAACTCGGTCCCACCGATTTGGCCTATGCCATAGCACAAGTGAAACTCGGTCTGACCGAGTGTAACTAATCGGTGTGACCGAATTTTGAACTTTGTGAAACCCTAGCAGTCTCGGTGCCACCGAACTGTGACTCGGTCTGACCGAGATCACTAGTTTAGGTTCCAAATACTGCTTCGGTATCACCGAGTTTAGAAATCGGTAGATCCAAAATGCTTTCTGTGGGAAACTAAAACTAAGTTTTTGAATCATTCTTTTGCAAAAATCTCTGCATTTTGTGATGCTCATCCATTCTATCTCATCTATAAAAACTATTCATAGGGTCAGCAGTCAGCAGTCAGCTAGTCAATCATGTCAGACAAGAGTGACAGCCAAAATCAGTCAGAACAGCCTGTGCATATGAGTGAGGGCACTAGTCCCTCAAGTTCTTCAGATGATGGCAGCAGGAGCACTCCAAGCAATCTGCCAAAGGCTGCCACCAGACAGAGAAGGAAAATAACTTCAGATTCTGAAGATGAAGACTATGTGGCAGAGGAGGAGGCTACCTCCAAGAAAATTGAACTCAAGAAGGAACATAGTTCAAGACAGAGCACCAAGCCAGGCTTGAAGGTCAAAAGACCATCAGGCAGGAAGCCAATGCCAAAAGCCAGAGCCTCAACTAAGATTCCTGACAAAACCACTTCCAAGGAGCCAGTTGTTGCTGTAGAGAAGAAAGAGAGGAAAAGAGGCAGGTGGTGCAAGAAAGTAGATCCTATGGCTGAATTTGAACAACATTCTTCTGATGAAGAAGAAGAGGAAGAGGAAGGTGCTGCACCAGCACCCAAGGCACCCAAGCTGATGGGTGATGCCATTAAATCAGGGGGAGCTGTATCCAAGCCCAAGGAAGCCCCCAAGACAGCTCCAAAGCAAAAACCCAAGAGGAATACAAGAAATATTCCAGCTGCTGAGAAGAACAAGGCCCCAGTGCCTAATGTTGCTGAAGAGGAAGAAGGGCAAGTTTTGAGGAAATTGAAGCCCAAGATCCTAGACCACAATGATGCTCATCCTGTAGCTGAGGATATGAACATAAGGAGAGACTCTGGATTGAGAAAGTGGAGAGCAGAAGATCCTTATGCTACCAGGATAAGGACTGCGGTGGACTACAGGTTCCATACTAAGGAACAACAGGACTTCTATGAGACAATCCTGTTGGACAAGAAGCCAATTGTCTGTGACATGAAATGGGTCGATTGGCAATATATCAAGGACAATGAAGAGCACTTCCCAGGAGTGGAGGACAGCTTCAAGGCTTGTGGAGTAGCAGACTTTGTTGGGCAAAAGCTCACAAAGTGGAACGAGGAACTTATCATGCAGTTCTACTCCACAGCACACTTTTACCCCGATGGGAGGATTGTCTGGATGTCTGAACGTATGAGGTACCAATCAACTGTTGCAGAATGGGATCAACTGATCAATGCCCCAGAAGAGAGTGAAGATGACTTGGATGTCTATTCCAAGAAGAAGATGGACCACAACTCAATGATCAACATGTACAAGGAGATCCCTGATAAGGCACTTGAAACTTTCAAGTATGGATCTGTACATTATCTTCTGTCAGGATTGCCAACAATCAACTGGATCTTAAGGCACACTCTGTTGCCCAAGTCTGGAGATCACAAGATGGTCAGAGGCCATGCTATCAACCTGCTTCATATATTTGATGTGCCTCAGAAGTTCAAGGTCATGAGTCTGATGATAGAGACAATCAAGAGGACAGCAGCAGACCAGAAGAGAAGCTGTGGATATGCTCCTCAGATCCAAGAACTGATCAACTCCAAGATGGGCACTGGCATATATCTTTTGGACAAGGAACATCTTCCTATTCATCCTGAGTTTGAAGACAATGAAGTTGTGATGAACATGGATGAACCATCTTCAGCCCATGCCCAAGCACAAAAGGAGAAGGCAAGAAAGGAGAAAGCTGCTAGGATGCCAACTCAAGAGGAGGCATCAGAATACTTCTTCAAGACAAAGCAAGAGCAACTCAGTTACCTGATTGCATCCACCCTGCGGATTGAGAAAGGTTTGGCCAACCTGACTCAGAACCAGGCAAGCCTAGAGAGAATCGTAGAACAGAAGTTCTATGACTTAGACATCAAGGTGACAGAGATACAGACAGCAGTAGAGCAGCTCCAGGATGACATGCATGAGAGGAGAGGGAAGACAACTACAGATGCATTTGCTAGAGTTCCACGAGCTCAAAGGTCCAGTGCAGTGCCAGTTCCTGACACAAGAGCAACCGCCTCAGCTCCAGCCGCAGCATCAACCCATCCTGCTCCAGCATCCACCTCAGCTCCAACTCCATCAGCATCAACTGAAGCCTTCGTCCTTGGAGTGATCCGGACTCCACCACCACCTGAAGATCAAGCCTGAGTGTCGATATAGCACTATGCATTTTCTAGGAACTTTTTATTAACTTGTTGCCAAAGGGGGAGAAGATCTATAGATCATAGGCTTCGAGAGAGAGAGTGTTGCTTTTGTCTCTTGTTTTATTTGGTGGTTTTTGATACAATTGTTTGCTTTTGGTTGAGATACTTTGATATGCTTGTGAGACATTGATGATCATGTGTTTGATCATAAGCTACACTTATGCATGCTTGATATTATCTTATATATCTTATGTTTGATCATTCATTTTTGCCTTGATGATGAGTGCATGTATTTCATTATTTATTATTTTGAGCGCTCCACCAAGATGTATGTGACATGGAAGAGTAACCCATGATTCTAATTTCTTGTGCATTTGTAGTCCAAAGCAAATTTTAAATATGCACAAATTTAGGGGGAGCTCTTACTTATCACATACTTCTCAAAGCGACGATGTAATTCCTTCTTATTATCATTTGTCGAAGCTTTGATCTATATGTTGTCATCAATTACCAAAAAGGGGGAGATTGAAAGTGCAACTATCCCAAGGTGGTTTTGGTAATTTATAACAACATATACCTCATTGAGCTAATGCAATTCCAAGACAATTATTTCAGGAAAGCTCAATGATTGGCATGGCATGGATGGTGAAAGTGGAACCCTCAAAATACTAAGGACAAAGGATTGGCTCAAGCTCAAAAGCTCAAGACTCTTCATTTTACATTTTAGTGATCCAAGATCACATTGAGTCTATAGGAAAAGCCAATACTATCAAGGAGGGATGAGGTGTTGCTTAATGAGCTCTTTGCCTTATGTGCTTAATGATATGCTCCAAAATCCTCAGCTACTTTCCCATATCCACAAATGACCTAAACCCCAAGCCAAACTCGGTCTGTCGGTGTACTAAAGTAGGGGTACCTTAGTCCCCCGAACTTGTGCACGGGCAGTCGTAGCACCCCGCGGCAAGGCTTGCCAGGCGATCGCCAAAACTCTCTGTGGTCCCTTTTTGGGCCATCCAAGAACAAAGTATTTGAGCCAAGGCCCCGGCAGGAGGAGCTTGCCGGGAAGGCCACCCGAAGAGAGCAAGGCCCCGGCAAGAGGAGCTTGCCAGGACGCCCGCTCGAAGCACAAGGCCCCGGCAAGAGGAGCTTGCTGGGAAGGCCGACCGAGGCACGACAAGATACTTGCTGCGACGCGCCCCGCGTCCCGGCAAGGACCGGTGAGCGGCAAGCTCCCGGGCCCGACAAGGCACCAACCGCGGCAAGGGGTTTGCCGCGGCAAGTCACCACCCCACGCCTGCGCTCCAGCTCATCCACCCACGCGTCGCTCTGGGGCCATTCCAGGCGTACGTGGCGAGAGGCTGGGCAGCCGGGGGCATGCGGTGGCAAAGCAACGCTGACAGAGTAGCCATCATGGCAAACAGTGGCGCTCCACACGGCCCCTTTCCTGCATCGTCTGGGCGACGCGGACGGGCATTTAATGCCCTTGTCCCCTGCCGTCAGAGTTAGGTATGATAGCACTGTGCAAACAGCTGTACCCAACACAGCGTTTCCAGTTTTACCCCCGCCTACGTTGCCACCTGTGGGTAACCCCTTGCACATATAAAAGGAGGCCCCATGCGCAACGGAGGAGGGGGGAGGAGGCCATTCACGCTCGGTCTCGCCAGCAGCTCGCGTGTACTGTAGCACCACACGCTCTCGAGCAAGAACGCAATACCAAACCACAAAGTAGCAGTAGGGTTTTACGCATCCGTGCGGCCCGAAGCTGGGTAAACCCCTCGTGTGCACCGCCTCGATCCGCTCTTCGTGCGACCTCCGCCCCCCGCCGAACCAAGAAAGGGGCTCGGTCCCCATAGGTGTTGGTGGAGGCAGATTTCCCACCGACATCTTTGGCGCGCCAGGTAGGGGGCGTCGAAGTTGTGCGAACCTGATCCGGCGTCTGCACAGGCTAGATCTCCATCATCTTCATCGACATGCCACCGAAGAAGAAGGCTCCGGAGGTGGCTGGTCCGTCTGCGTCGAACCCACCGCCCCTGGAGCAAACGGGTGGTGGGGACGGCATCGGCGGCGGAACCGGCGCCATCGAGCCAGCTCATGGTGCCACGGCGTCCGAACATGCACCGCGCCCCTCTCAGGAGGCACGGGACCAGCAGCGTCTTGGCACTCACGGTACCATACGCTCGCTGGACCCAGATCGAGCCGGCGGGTCCCAGGGCGCTCAAGGCCAGCACTCACACCAACGTGCTGGCACGAGCGTGGCGCGGCAGCCTGGTCCGGGTGTTGCTCCTTCTAACGTGGTTAGAAGTTCGAGCACATCCCGCTCCACGCGCCGTTCGCCACCGCTGCCCGCCACTCCAGCAGAAGCTCTGGCGCGAGCTCAACTACTCCTAGACTACCCTCCAACAGCGGACAAGCTCGACGACTGGAGGGCCACGATATAGAGCCTGATCGGTTTCGCTAACGGCGACAACCCGCGGCAGCACAGTGCGTCGCAGCCGCGGCAGGTCGGCCAGGCGAGAACCGATGGCGCCAAGACCGGTGGGGGCGCGACCACCGTGCACTCCCCGCCCCAAAGGCCAAGATCGCCGACTCGCCGGAACCATCACGACAACGACTCCACCGCGTCGTCGAATCCGCGAACTCGTCGCAATCAACGCCAAGTTCTTCACGAGTGAGAACAAGAGGACGCTCGTACTCGCATCGAGCATCGGAGAGAAGCGCGGCGTCAGTCAGACGAGTGCGCTGGGCCCTCTGTCGACATGCATGCGCCCGGGGGACCAGGCGACCTGCCGTACGCGGTAGGCTGCCCTGCGTTCACCCGTGAGCTGCGGCAAGTCCAGTGGCCCAGCACGAATAATTTCAAGCCAGACGTACCAGAGAAGTACGACGGCAAGTCACATCCGTCGGAGTTCCTCAGCATCTACACCATTGCGGTGCAGGCTGCTGGGGGCGGGACGACAAGATCCTTGCCAACTACTTCCCGTTGGTACTCAAATCCAACGTCAAATCCTGGCTCATGCACTTGCCGGATAACTCCATAACCTCCTGGACAGACTTGTGCCATCAGTTTGTTGGCGCCTTTACAGGCGGACACAAGCCCCATGGCCAAGCGAGCGACCTTCATCTGCTCGTCCAAAAGGAAGGGGAATCCTTGCGCAAGTTCATCCAGAGATTCAGCCGCGTGCACTACAACATCCCAGACGTCCACCCTGCCGTGGTTATCAGCGCGTTCCATCAGAACGTGCGTAACCGCAGGATGCGGGAGGAGATGGCGATGTGCAAGATCAAAGACGTCAGCGAGCTATATGCCCTGGCCGACAAGTGTGCATGTGCTGAGGAAGGGAGGAAACTCCCCGAAGAGAACACTGGAGCAGGAGAATCTGACCGTGAAGATACCGCCCCAGCAAGGAAGAACCGGCGGCGGAGCAACAGGAAGAAGAAGAGCCAAGAAGTACTGGTTGTTGAGCAGTCCGGCGATGAAGGCGCCGCCAAGAAGGCCCAGGCTGGCAGCTCCGGCAAGGAGGTTGCCGGATGCGCCAACTGCCAAGCTGTGGCGGTCGCCGACAAGCGGGACGGCACCAACAAACAGTACTGCAAGATCCACCGCACCAAGGGCCATGACCTCCAGAGCTGCAAGCAGGTCGAGCGGCTCGTCGAGCTGCAAAAGGCCGAGCACGAGCGGCGCGACAAGGAGAGAGCCCGGGGAGGTGGCGGAGGATCAGGTACGAAGCGCCCCGGCCAGGGAGGACGCCGTGACAAGGACAAGGAGCGGCAAACGGACAGGCCTTCCCGTGGCCGCGACAAGAACGAAGACGACGACGAAGACGAAGACATGGATGACGTCGAGACCAGTGAGCAGGAGTTTCAGAAAGCCACAGAGGTCTTGTGCGTAGACGGCGGTGCTTCCCTGCATACTTCTCACCGCCAGCTCAAGCAGTGGGCGCAGGAAGTCAATGCAGCGGAACCACCCGTCGAGTCACGCAAGCCTCCGAAATGGTCCGGCACGCCTATCATCTTCGATATTGAGGACCACCCTAACCACACAACTGCGATCGGGTGCTTGCCGATGTTGGTCTCGCCAACAGTCCGCAACCTCAAGGTCACCAAGATGCTAGTCGACGGCGGGGCCGGCTTGAACCTGATCTCCTCCGCTGTGCTCCGGAAACTCCAAGTCCCCGACAGCGAGCTCGAAGAGACCGGCACATTCCAAGGAATCAACCCGGGAAGGAGCAAGCCAAAGGGGAAGATAACGTTGCCAGTGACATTTGGCAGCGAGCTGAACTTCAGGACAGAGAGGATCACTTTTGACGTTGCCGATTTTCCGTTGCCCTACAATGGAATTCTCGGCCGTCCAGCGCTCGCCAAATTCATGGCGGCCTCTCACTACGCATACAACATGCTCAAGATGCCAGGCCCGATAAGCGTCATCTCTGTCCCTGGCGACAAGAAGGATGCCCTTATCTGTGCCGACAAGATCTACCGGGAAGCAGCAGCCGCAGCGGATCACAAGCCACTTGCCGCTGAAGCTCCCGGAGGGAAGAAGAAGACCAAGCCCGACAAGTGCTCTGGCGCCCACTCCGGCAAGCGCACCTCTACGGAGTGCTGCGCTACCGTCGAGGACGCGCCATCGAGCTCCGCTGGCAAGAAGAAGACCAAGCCCGGCGAGTGCACTGGTGCCCGTTCCGGCAAGCGCACCTCTTCGGAGTGCTGCGCTGCCGTCGAGGACGTGCCATCGAGCTCCACCGGCAAGAGTAAGAAGACAATGGTAGCTCCGCCAACGACCAAGAAGGTGTCCGCCAAGGAGGACGGCACTGGTGGTACCTTCACCATCAGTGCCACTCTCGACTCCAAATAGGAAAGCGCACTCGTTGCTTTCCTGCGGGCGAATGTCGATGTGTTTGCCTGGCAACCATCTGACATCCCCGGCGTTCCCAGGAAAGTGATTGAGCACCACCTCGCCGTCTGTCCTCATGCGCGGCCCGTCAAGCAAAGAGTCAGGAATCAAGCGGTGGAGCGCCAAGAGTTCATCGCAGAAAAAATCAAGAAGTTGGAAGCGGCAGGCCTCGTCAGAGGTGTGCTCCATCCGACGTGGTTGGCCAATCTGGTTGTCGTGCGCAAAGCAAATGGGAAATGGAGGCTTTGCATCGACTTTACTGATGTTAACAAAGCTTGTCCCAAGGATCCCTTCCCCTTGCCGCGCATTGACCAGATTGTTGACTCCACGGCCGGATGTGACCTGCTTTCATTTCTTGACACTTACTCAGGATACCATCAGATCTTCATGGCTGAAGAAGACGAGGAGAAGACCGCGTTCATCACTCCATGTGGCACGTACTGTTTCGTACGGATGCCTTTCGGTTTGAAGAATGCTGATTCGACGTTTGCGAGGGTTGTCCATACCGCTTTTGAGCCACAGATCCACAGAAATGTGGAAGCCTACATGGATTACATAGTGGTCAAAAGCGGGGACAGGGCAACCCTGATTCAAGATTTAGAAGAGACCTTCACGAACCTGCGCAGGATCAGTCTCAAGCTCAACCCCGAGAAGTGCGTGTTTGGAGTCCCTTCCGGCAAGCTTCTCGGGTTCTTCGTGTCTCAGCGAGGAATCGAAGCCAATCCAGAGAAAATCAAGGCCATCGAGCAGATTGAAGCACCAACACGCGTCAAGGATGTACGAAGGCTTGCCGGCTGCGTCGCGGCTCTCAGCAGGTTTATTTCCAAGTCGGCAGAACGCGCCCTGCCATTTTTCAAAGTTTTGAAAAAGGCGGGTCCAGTGAAATGGACTCCGGAAGCGGAGGCTGCGCTGCAGGACTTGAAGAAATACCTATCCTCCGCTCCAATACTTGTCGCGCCTAAACCACAAGAGAAGTTGCTGCTGTACCTGGCGGCAACCAATCAAGTGGTTAGTGCTGCGTTAGTAGCGGAGAGGGAGGCAGATGATGAGCTAGCAACCGCGGCAAGCACGTCCAGCGACAAGCAGGGGGCTTCCCCGACAAGCTCTGGCCCCGACAAGAATGAATCTGCGCAGGAGCATGTGGAGGTGCAGAAGAAGAAAATGGTGCAGCGCCCAGTTTACTTTGTTAGCTCCCTGCTGCAGGGGGCTAGGTCAAGGTACTCTGGTGTGCAGAAATTGCTTTTCGGCCTTCTCATGGCCTCGAGAAAGCTGCGCCATTACTTCCAAGCACATGAGATTACGGTTGTCACCCGCTTTCCGCTGAAGAGGATACTGCAGAATCCAGAAGCGACAGGTAGGATTGTCGAGTGGGCACTAGAACTGTCGAGCTTCGTTCTCCACTTCGAGAGCACCTCGACTATCCAAAGCAGAGCATTGGCGGAGTTCATAGCAGAGTGGACACCGAGACCGGACGAAGATATCCCAGAGACGAGCATCCCCGCCAAAGAAGCAAGCAAAGAGTGGCTGATGTACTTTGATGGTGCGTTTCTCGCTGCAAGGCGCCGGTGCTGGCGCGTTACTTATCGCGCCCACCGGAGAGCACCTCAAGTACGTAGTCCAGATGCACTTCCCCAAGGAACAAGCAACCAACAATACTGTAGAGTATGAAGGTCTGCTCGCCGGTCTCAGGATCGCGGCAGAACTTGGGATCAAGAAGCTCATTGTCAGGGGTGACTTGCAGCTTGTCGTCCGCCAAGTGAACAAAGATTACCAGAGTCCATTGATGGAAGCGTACGTTGATGAAGTGAGGAAGCTAGAAGAGCGCTTTGACGGCCTGCAAATGGAACACATTCCAAGAGCTGAGAACGACATCGCTGATGGCCTGTCAAAGTGCGCAGCATTCAAGTTACCTGTGGAACCAGGAACCTTTGTGCTCAAGCTGACTCAGCCATCCGTAACGCCATCAAACAGACAGAGCAAGAAGAGGAAGTTGGTCTCCAGCGACTATCTTCCGGCAGAGCTCCCCGAAGCCGCCGCCAAGAAGGTCCCTAAGATCGACGCCAAGAGCGCTGAGGAGCCGTCTGCTCCGGAAAACCCCAGGGTTTGTTCCGTAGAAGCAGGCGCTCCCGACAAGTTTTGCTCCAGCAAGCTTGCCGGGGAACGTCAAGCTCCGGCTGAGCCCCAGATCCTCGCCGTAGAAGCAGACGTTCCCGCAGCAGCAGATGTGCCTTCAGTCCTTGTTGTCGAGCCACAGGCTCCAGCATGGGCGCAGCAGACTGTCCATTTCCTCCAAAGCGGAGAACTTCCCGAAGAGCAAGAAGAAGCGGAAAGAGTAGCCCGGCGCTCGAGTATGTACCAGTTCGTCGACAACACACTGTACAGAAGAGGGCGCAACGGTGTGAAATTGAAGTGTATTTCCTGGGAAGACGGACAAAAGCTGTTGGCAGAGATACATGGAGGCATATGTGGTCACCACATTGGCGCCAGAGCACTTGCCGGCAAAGCGTTCCGGCAAGGTTTCTTCTCGCCGACAGCCCTCCAGGATGCAACTGCACAAGTAACTAAGTGTGAAGCGTGCCAGTTCCATTCCAAGCAGATACACCAGCCGGCTCAAGCTCTCCAGACGATCCCTTTATCCTGGCCATTTTCGGTCTGGGGGCTCGACATCCTCGGCCCCTTCCCCCGAGCTGTCGGGGGCTTTGAGTACTTGTACATCGCAATCGACAAGTTCACAAAGTGGCCGGAAGTGGAACCAGTGAGGAAGGTGACAGCACAGTCAGCAGTCAAGTTCTTCAGGTCGATTGTTTGCCGCTTCGGGATCCCTAACAGGATCATCACCGACAACGGTACGTAGTTCACGAGCCGCGCCTTCATGCAATACGTCCAAGATCTTGGCGCCAAGGTCTGCTTCGCTTTTGTTGCTCATCCCCGGAGCAACGGTCAAGCGGAAAGGGCCAATGCCGAGGTGCTGCGCGGGCTCAAGACCAGAACTTTTGACAGGCTGCACAAGTGCGGGAGAAACTGGATCGAGGAGCTGCCGTTGGCTCTTTGGTCGATCAGAACGACGCCAAATTGAGCCACTGGCCAGACACCATTTGCTCTAGTCTATGGAGCAGAAGCGGTTACCCCCACGGAACTCGTATACGGGTCACCTCGAGTGCTCGCTTATGATGAGCTTGAGCAAGAGCGGCTGCGTGAAGATGACGCTATGCTCCTTGAGGAAGATCGTCTTCAGGCTGCTGTGCGAGCCTCTCGCTACCAGCAAGCTTTGCGTCGCTACCATAGCCGCAAAGTTAAAGCCAGAAGCTTCGAGGAAGGCGACCTTGTTCTTCGGCGCGCCCCGTCCGCCAAGAATCATAACAAGTTGACACCGAAGTGGGAAGGCCCTTACCGGGTGAGACGAGTCACGAGGCCCGGCGCTGTGCGCCTCGAGACCGAAGATGGCACTCCGGTGAGCAACTCCTGGAATATTGAGCATCTTCGTAAGTTTTACCCGTAAGGCGCGGTTGTCGGGCCCCGCCCGGCAACCAACCTTTTGTACAAGTCTAGCCGCAGTTTCATGTAATTCTTTGTACAAAGCTAGGCGCAGACCCTGAGCAGCAGTAAATGAAGCGCTGGCGCCCTAAGTTTTAGCATGCATGCTGAGTCGACTCTCGTCCTTGGTTAGGGTGGATAGTGCCTAACAGCTGCTAACCCCTAGCTTAGAGGTTGAGTCTGTGTCCTTTTTCCTGTTCTTTCGTTTCCTTTGGTTCGCAGGGTTTTGCATATCCTGGCCAGACCGCTTAAGGACGAAGAAGAGGAGAAGGGCGGACTAGCATCTGGTCCCCGGCAAACCAGTGTTGCCGGGGGCTGCAAGTACGAAGATTCACCCGCGGCAAGCCAAAGTTGCCGGGGGCTGCAATCCCAGATAAGTCTTTCATCCCTTGTCATGCATTCTCTTATGGACTGAGGAATGCGAAAACCTTGTTCCTTCCTAAAAAGCTGCCGTGCTCCCTTAACTCTGGGCCCCGGAGCGCGTTCCTGGGGCCAATTTCGGTAGTAGCCGCGGCGGCAAAGGAACGGAATGAGGAGCCCGAACCCGCCTCATCCCTGCCTCCGCCAAAGGCGTGAGGAAGGTCGAGTGACGCGGGAAGACGGCAGGGCCTGTTGCCGGGCAAAGAAGTGTCTATCTTAACGATGTAAAGGGTCCGCTCCTTGGCGTGGGTTTTACCCGCGAGACAAGTGGTCCGGCAAACATCCCCTTTTCATTAAAAACATTCCGCTCAGGTACAGTTTAGAGAGAATGAAAAACATGAAAGATGGGATTACAAGTCTTAAACACAGCTAAGGCCCGAGGGCTTACAGATTGAAAAAAAGATAAGATGCCCGTAATCCCTTTCTTGTCTCTCTCCTCAGGAGGTAGGACAAGGAGGCGAAAAGGGCAAAAGGGGCGCCTAGGCGAGCTACGGGTGGCAGAAGACACCAACAGAACGCCCCGGGGGCCGGCTGAAAGCTGGACGGTGATGACGGCGCCGGAAGAAGGGCTCGACGAGGCGGCAGGGCGTCAGCACGCTGTCGAGGGCGCCGTGCCCTCGTACTCCGAGTTGACGGCCTTGCCGCCAACCCTCTTCCTCTTCCGCAGCCTCGCCACGCCAGCCGCCAAGGAGACGACCCCGGGAAGCTCAAGGAGCCGGCGACGCGGATGATGGGGTCGCCGGTGCCACGCGGAGCCGCGGCCGACGCCTAGTCGGACCCGTCATCCCGACGACCGCTGCCCTCGTCGTCGCTGTCGCTCCCCTCCTCGTCACTCTCGCTCGAGGAGGAGCCTTCGCTGTCGGAGGAGCTATCCACGCAGCACCGGGCCCGGGTCCCGAAGTCCCCGAAGGCCTTGACGGAGAGGGGATCGCCCTCCATCAACTTAAAATGGAGGGTGAACCCCTCCATCAAGCTGTGGATACGGGCGAATGTCTTCCACCCTCGGCCAAGATACACCACGCCAGGGGCTGGGGACTCAACGTGGACCCGCGTGCCGCTGATCCCGCAGCCCTTCATGCGCAGCCTTAGCGTCTCGGGTTGCTCCATCTCCATCACGCTAGCGAAGGGAGCCGGGAGGCGGAGGCGGCGGCGAGGCGCCCGGCGCAGCCTGACGAAGAACTCGCAGGGGTCGTCCCCGATGTGGACTGCCGTGGGAAGAGGGGCCGCTGGCGGAGGCGAGGCCGGCGCGTCGCCCCGTCCGCCTCGTCCACGACCTCGTCCACGGCCTCGTCCACGACCTCACCCCCTCCCCCTTCCCCTTACGGTTGGCTCCGCCACCGCGGGTGCAAGGGGAGGAGGGGCGCGTTGCCTAGCGGCGATCCTTGCCGCCACCGATGAAGGACCAGGATTCCCTTTCTCCATGGCGAATGGAGAGAGGGG
The DNA here is from genome assembly GCA_032464435.1 of Aegilops umbellulata. Taxonomy (NCBI): domain Eukaryota; kingdom Viridiplantae; phylum Streptophyta; class Magnoliopsida; order Poales; family Poaceae; genus Aegilops; species Aegilops umbellulata. Next base: position 133,947,925 of record CP136058.1, on the reverse strand, counting down.
ATCAGAAGCTGGAGAGAAGCAAAGATGGAGGAGTGTGGGTTTTCGTCGCCCCCCCCCCTCTTGCTCTTTATAAAGGAGCAGGGTGGGGGCTCGACCGCCCCGCTCAGCCAATCAAGACGCATGAAGAGCAGGCGACTGGGACCGACCCGCTGCCTCGGCCCGGTTTCCTGCCTCCACCGTCCGCGACCCCAGGCGCATGGAAGCCGCGTGGCTGGCGTGCAGGACCAAGGCGACGGATGAGGCGACCTCCCCTCGCCCCGTGATCGTGGGGAGCGGGCACCTCGGAAACCGTGCCTCGGCCCTGTCCCGCAAACGAACCGCGCCTCCACGCCTTCCTCCACTTATGGGGATAGCGCGAACCGTCCCCTTTATTACGACGTGACGCATGCCTGCGGGGCTCAGCCCCGCGCACGCCGCCCATGTCACGCGCGCCTCTCCCCATGATGCCGCATTCGACGCGTGCCGTTCGGGGAGGGCGTGGTGGACGCAGAAGCAGATGCAGCATGACCCAGGCCACGCGTGCCCGTGCACTGTTTTGGGCCTGGCCCAACAGCGCTCGGCACCGTGTATGGCCCAGGCCCGGGGGCTCCTGTCGGTGTACTAAAGTAGGATTACCTTAGTCCCCCGAACTTGTGCACGGGCAGTCGTAGCACTCCGCGGCAAGGCTTGCCAGTCGATCGCCAAAACTCTCCGTGGTCCCTTTTTGGGCCATCCAAGAACAAAGTATTTGAGCCAAGGCCCCGGCAGGAGGAGCTTGCCGGGAAGGCCACCCGAAGAGAGCAAGGCCCCGGCAAGAGGAGCTTGCCAGGACGCCCGCTCGAAGCACAAGGCCCCGGCAAGAGGAGCTTGCTGGGAAGGCCGACCGAGGCACGACAAGATACCTGCTGCGACGCGCCCCGCGTCCCGGCAAGGACCGGTGAGCGGCAAGCTCCCGGGCGCAACAAGGCACCAACCGCGGCAAGTCACCACCCCGCGCCTGCGCTTCAGCTCATCCACCCACGCGTCGCTCTGGGGCCATTCCAGGCGTACGTGGCGAGAGGCTGGGCAGCCGGGGGCATGCGGTGGCAAAGCAACGCTGACAGAGTAACCATCGTGGCAAACGGTGGCGCTCCAGACGGCCCCTTTCCTGCACCGTCTAGGCGACGCGGAAGGGCATTTAATGCCCTTGTCCCCTGCCGTCAGAGTTAGGTATGATAGCACTGTGCAAACCGCTGTACCCAACACTGCAGTTCCAGTTTTACCCCCGCCTACGTTGCCACCTGTGGGTAACCCCATGCACATATAAAAGGAGGCCCCATGCGCAACGGAGGAGGGGGGAGGAGGCCATTCACGCTCGGTCTCACCAGCAACTCGCGTGTACTGTAGCACCACACGCTCTCGAGCAAGAACGCAATACCAAACCACAAAGCAGCAGTAGGGTTTTACGCATCCGTGCGGCCCGAAGGTGGGTAAACCCCTTGTGTGCACCGCCTCGATCCGCTCTTCGTGCGACCTCCGCCCCCACCGAACCAAGAAACGGGCTCGGTCCCCATAGGTGTTGGTGGAGGCAGATTTCCCACCGACACGGTCATACAGATTCTTTCTATCCGGCGCCACCGAGTTTCTCATATGTCATAAGCCACTGCCAAACCCTAGCAAATCGGTTCTACCGATAGGGATCTCGGTCTCACCGAGATGGGATTGCAACCTCTCTGTTTCCTTTTCGTAACTTTTCGGTCTCACCGAAAGAGCGGATCGGTCCCACCGAGATTGCAATGCAAACTCTCTGTTTCCCATTTGTAACTTTTCGGTCTCACCGAAAGAGCAAATCGGTCCCACCGAGTTTGCCTGACCAACTCTCTAGTTAGCTAATTACCAAATCGGTCTCACCGAGTTTGTGTAATCGGTCTCACCGAGATTACGTTATGCCCAAACCCTAACCACATCGGTCCTACCGAGATGCATGTCAGTCCCACCGAAAATCTCTAACGGTCACTAGGTTTACCATTTCGGTCCGATCGAGTTTATTGATTCGGTCCCACCGAGATTGGTAGATTGTGTGTAACGGTTGGATTTTAAGTGGAGGCTATATATACCCCTCCACCTCCTCTTCATTCGTGGAGAGAGCCATCAGAACACACCTACACTTCCAATTCATATGTTCTGAGAGAGAACCACCTACTCATGTGTTGAGACCAAGATATTCCATTCCTACCTTATGAATCTTGATCTCTAGCCTTCCCCAAGTTGCTTTCCACTCAAATCTTCTTTCCACCAAATCCAAATCCTGTGAGAGAGAGAGTTGAGTGTTGGGGAGACTATCATTTGAAGCACAAGAGCAAGGAGTTCATCATCAACACACCATTTGTTACTTCTTGGAGAGTGGTGTCTCCTAGATTGGCTAGGTGTCACTTGGGAGCCTCCGACAAGATTGTGGAGTTGAACCAAGGAGTTTGTAAGGGCAAGGAGATCGCCTACTTCGTGAAGATCTACCGCTAGTGAGGCAAGTCCTTCGTGGGCGATGGCCATGGTGGGATAGACAAGGTTGCTTCTTCGTGGACCCTTCGTGGGTGGAGCCCTCCGTGGACTCGTGCAACCGTTACCCTTCGTGGGTTGAAGTCTCCACTAACGTGGATGTAGGATAGCACCACCTATCCGAACCACGGGAAAAACATCCGTGTCTCCATTAGCGTTTGAATTCTCCAAACCCTTCCCTTTACATTCTTGCAAGTTGCATGCTTTACTTTCCGCTGCCTATATACTCTTTGCATGCTTGCTTGAATTGTGTGATGATTGCTTGACTTGTCCTAAAGTTGCTAAAATCTGCCAAGAACTAAAATTGGGAAAAGGCGTAGTTTTTACTTGGTCAAGTAGTCTAATCACCCCCCTCTAGACATACTTCCGATCCTACACCGGCCTTTGCAGTAGTCAAAAGCAAGTTTTCACCCAGATCTGTTCGAAGAAACTCCATCTCTCGTGCACGGGCCGCCACGTCCTACAACGTCCCCGAGTGCGGGATCCCACTATCCGCCGCCACCGGCTCCGCCACAAGGGCCCACCACCCGGGCGTCATCCCTGAAGGGGACGGGCCACCACCGTGCATGGATTCGGCATCACGCCAACGCCTTCGGCCGTCCCCGATCACATCAGTGAAGGAGGATAGCCAACGCGAGCGTCCACCACCGCTTAGGACCGCCGGACGGCGCCGCCGCCGCCAGCGACCGCAGCGCCGCCGGGATCCCATCGGGCCGCCGCCCGAGCGCGCCAACTCCGCCTCCATGATGTACGCCCAGGGACGTCGACGCATCTCAGCCAAAGGATCCCCTCGTGAAGAAAGGAGGAGGGCCCGCCATCCGCCGGGCGAGCATCGCTCGCCGGCGTCCTTCGGCGATGGCGGGGAAGAAGGGAAGGAGGGAGGTCGAGTGCGGCGGCGGTTGGGGCGCCCGAGTCGCCCCCCTGGAGGCGACGGGAGCGAGCGCTGGTGTCCTCAAGCTGGAAGAAGTAGCAATGTTGATCTATTCAATTAGCCTCAGGTTGGCTTGATCAAAAATAAAAAAAATGAGAGAGATTTTCACTTCCCGGCCTCTGCACCAACCAGGGATGCATACCGCCATTTTAGTATGAGTACCAAGATAAACATGGTCCTCAGATTTTTTTTAAATGATTATCAAGATATTTCTTGATGAGAGGTTCCACCACACATCAAGCTTGATCCTCAATAAACGGGGGAAAACCCTTATACATCACCTGTTAATTTTAGGAATTGAATTCAGGTCGTTAGGCTGCACAACCGCATGCACAACCACTGAGCCAAGGCTCTCTTTGCAATCTGTCTTAGTTTATTGGTCTTCTTAGTATTTTGCGCCAAATTTTGACTATTGATTTAACTAAGAAAATAATAATGCATACCACCAAAAGTTATACCATTGGATTCGTATTTGAACATAGTTTTCAATGATATTTTTTTGTGACATGCATTATTATTTTTTAGTTAAATCTATGGTCAAAATTGGACACAAAATGAGAAGCGGACCAATAAACAAGGACAGAGATTGTATCTATTTATCTATATATAGTATTAAGGGTCCGACTATATTACATCTAGATGTAAGAAAATACCTCACATCTAACACGACAATATAAGCAAAAGGTCAGCGCCCAACTAGCCCGCCACGTCGTTCTCTTATTTGTCTTTTCCCCTTTGATACAGTTCTGGTACACGGGCAGCCGTGTTTACTTTTTTTTTAGAAAATCTCGCCTTCTTTATTCATTAAGCAAGATGTTCATAGGTACATGAGTTAGGTCGTGAGGATTACCCAACCACACATGCCTGCTTATGCCTAGCTTATAAGCAAATTTAGCAAAATTATGGGCCTCAAAGTTATGATTCCTACGCTCAAAACTGAAAATACAAGAATGAAAACTACTAATGAAATCTGATATTTCCTGAATGATAGCTGAATAGGCACCTCGAGCCCCATGCTTTATATCATTGACCACCATCTGACAATCTGAGGCTACTAGAATGTCTTGAGCATTTTTTTCCAGCAACCGGCAGAAGCTCTACTTTTTCATTAAGAAGAAGAAAATTGACCAATTTATAAGAAAGACTGGCTGAAAAGCGATACACCTGCGATACACGCACACGCCAGTCTCGAGGCTGCACACCACTCGAGTCGACGACACTGTCACCCAAGTGACCAGAGACGACATCCTACAACAGAACAATGGGCTCCAGAGCCGCCGCTCCGACATCCACATCGGCCCCGAGGCCACGCACCAGCCTAATCGATGGCTCTGCCGTCCTAGAGGCCAAAGCCAACACCCAACGCACACGAGATCTCCGGCGCCGCCGCACCGACTTCGACTCCGGCCCTGAGGCAGCAAACCCACCTAGTCGATGACCATGTCGCCCTCGCGACCAAAGCCAACCACCACACATAGGAGATACCCGGAGCCGACTTCCACGCCGGCCCCGAGGCCGCGCACACGCCTAGCCGACGACGAAGTTGCAAAGCCACAGAGCCACTGTCAGCAGATGAAGGACCGGACCTCCAAAGGCGTCGCCCACTTTGACCAAGGCCGAAGTTTGGGTTTTCACCCAAACAGCCCATGGCCGAGATGACGAGGGAGGTGAAGGGGCTCCACGACGCTGCCTCCAACAAGGGAACGACGTCCTAGGACGCCGTCGACGCCGGCATCGACTCGGTCGAGCTAGGATTTCACCGGGAGCTTACCAAACCCATCTTCACCATAGCCAATCACCACCGGCGGCGGCCGAGCACTCTACACCGGTCACCACCGCCAACCACCTCTTACACGGCAAGCAAAACCACCACGGCACCATGCACCGTCATGGCCGCCCCGCACCCACCACCAAGAGTGGTGCCGCCGCGCCGCCCTCCTCCCTCCTTGCTACCGTAGCCAATGAGCCACAACGCCGCCCGCAGCCCGCCGAACTCGAGGCTGACCACCACACACCAGATCCGGGGCAGCCTCGCCCGGATCCGCGCCCCGAATGCCGCCGGGACCCGTCGTAGGAGCACCAGCAAGCTGGGAACACCTCGAGCCGCTCCCCCGCCGGCCGCCACACACCAGATCTGTCGGAGCCCCGCCCGGATCCGCGCCCCAGACAGCCGCACCGCCACCCGCCACCAGCGCCACCTGCCACCACCGCGCCACACCCGCCCGTCACCGGATCCAGGCGGACCTCGATCTGCAACCACCGGCGCCGGGGGCATGCCCCATCCCACATGCAGCCAGCCACGCCACCAGAGGAGCCCGAGCAGCACCGCCGAAGGGCCCTCCGCCGCGCCACCGCGATCCGCGAGCTCGCGGCGCCCCGGACCAGCGACCCCGACCCGCGCCAGGACCCTGCACGCAAGGGGCGAGAAGACCCGCCGCCGCCGCCGGTAGCAGGGCTTTGCCCGACCGCGTCTTGTGGCGGCGGCGGGGGAGGAGGGAGGGCGCGGGGAAGACTAGGGGCAGCGGCGGCGGGTTCCTCCCCGTCGCCCACGGGAGCGACGCGGGAGGAAAGATTGTGTCGGACCCAAATTTGCACGACTGTTTTTGCATACCTGTCTTGAGCATTTAGGTCCTGTGCTAGTGTCAACGCTTCTCTGCAAGCATATGCTTGTAGCACCGTTGGGTCAGTTATACGGTATACCACTGCCGAAGATCCCTGGAAAACACCATTATGGTCGCGACACACGACTACAGCTGCTCCACCTCGTGGCAGCGTGTTTACTGGTGGCATTTTTTTTTTTTGAGCAATGGCATTTATTTTTTTGAAACGTTTACTGGTGGCATTGAAGATACAGGCGAGCGGTCGTGGCCTCCTGCCAATGAAAGACGGCTCAGGCGGAGCGGCTGGCGGGGCGGCCCAATTATGTGCTCATTCTTTTCAACACATGCACGTGCACTCGTTCACCTCAAAAAACAAAATGGACGCGCACTCTTTATTCACACAAACAAATGTACATGCACTCGCTCACTTATAGTCCACCTAGCAACTAGCTTTATATAATCAACGTGCGTGCTACGTCACATAGCTTTTTTTGGCAACATAAAAAAGTTTTATTGCTTACTTAGGCAGGCATACAGTCACGATACAACGTGTTCATTAGGAAAACAGGAGTGTAATTAAGCCATAAACATCTTCTCCTAACACTTGTCGCCTGCTTCGCACATAAATGAGCCGCTTCATTAGTTTCTCTACGTACGAATTTCAGCCTAAAACTCTCAAATTGATCAGAAAGCTCCCTGATCTCTTGAAGAATGCCAGCTATCTCCGAACTATCGAAGGTATCTGACTCCCACAACTTAACAATAGCTTGAGCATCAGTTTCCACCACAACTTTGCTGAAACCTCTCTCAATAGCCATTCGAACCCCATCTCGAATTGCTTCTGCTTCCATGGACTGTGAGCTAGCTGCAAAATTATATCAAAGGGCTTGTGCACGAAGTAATGCACCCTCCCTATCCCGAATAACCAGTCCAGTCGAACCTTGATAGAAAACATCATCAAAGGATGCATCTACATTAATCTTGATCCCGCCTTCATCAAGTGGATTCCATTTTATTTGTTTTGATTGCTTCGGCTTGCTTACTTTTCCAGCACTTGTTGAGTCCATTACCGAGTCTATCACCCATCTTACTGATTGCATGATAGAGCACCCAGACTCTCCATGCTTTCTTGCATTTCGTTCAGTCCAGATCGCCCACGCTCCACTTAAAATTATACAAGCTTCAGACTGGGGTATCTTTGTACCATCCACCACATCGAACATCCAAGAGTGTGGGTGTAGGTCAGGAATTTTTATGCCAGCTAGGGACTTCACCTGATCCCAGAAGATCCTTGCCCAAGTGCAATCAAAGATAGCATGCATTGTAGTTTCCTGTTGACCACAAGTGTCACAGAAATCAATATGTTCCATGTGTCGTCGCTTCAAAATGGCACGGCAGGGTATAAAGTCATGGATAATACGCCACCAGAAATTCTTCACCTTGGGAGGGACCTCAAGTTTCCACATTTTCTTCCATACCTTTTCCTGATTGATGCTAGAGCCGGGCTGGTCAGATTGATGACTTTTAGAGACAAGAACTCTATATGCCGATTTCACAGTGAAATGACCATGTTTTTCTGGTTGCCAAGCCCAAATATCCTCAGCTGAATTACTAATAGGAATCCTGCATATTACACTAACATCCGGTTCCACAAAATTTGCATTAATCAAATTCATATTCCATTCACCATTGTCTGCGTCAATCAATTCTTCCACCCTACTGATAGCTGCATCAGGAAGCTAAATTATGGGTTTGAAACCATGGTTAAAAGGAATCAATGGATCCTCCCATGGGTGAATAGAAGAACCATCACCAACCCTCTTTATCAGGCCTAATTTTAAACCCTCTCTGCCATGAAGAATGGCTCTCCAAATATGCGAGGATCCTCTTTTGTTTTTAGCTGACATAAATTCATGATCTGATCATGATAGTACTTACCCTTTAAGACTCTAGCACATAGAGAATCTGGTGATGTAAGCAACCTCCAGCCTTGTTTCGCCAGCATAGCCTGGTTGAATAATTCGAAATCCCCAAAACCCATCCCTCCTTCTCCTTTAGGTATTGCAATATCCTTCCACTTCTTCCAATGCAATTTCCTCTTATTATCATCTCCCCCCCCCCCAAAAAAAAAGAGAAGCGGGCCACAATATTGGTTAATTTCTTGCACAATTTCTTGGAAAGTCTAAAGCAGCTCATAGAATAAGTTGGGATAGCTTGGCATACCGCTTTAATCAAAACTTCCCTTGCCGCACTGCATAAGAGTTTAGGAACATACCCATTCACCAATTTTTGAATATTTCTTGCTATGTGCTCAAACTGTACATCAGAAGATCTATCGATGGCGGTTGGTAGTCCAAGGTACTTCTCAACTAATGCTTCCGTCTCAATCTCCATATTCACATGGACCATTGCCTTTGTCTCATCAGTACAGTTTGCGCTGAAGAAAATGGCTGATTACCTCCTCTAGTCATTAAGCACTCTACATCTTTTACTTATCTATTAATCAACGAGCATCTTTTTCTTCCTTTTTTGAACATACTACCATCAAAGCCGCTCACATAACAAGAATACACTCATCCGTATGAATGCATGCACGCACACTGTAAGGGCATATTTCTCCTTATTTGGTTTTGGTGATTGATGACAGTACATTTACGGACTAATCGTGTGCATTGAGCATTTCAGTTATCTCATGCCTAGGCACAAGACGATTCGGTGCCCCTCGGAACCTATCGAAGACGGCGATTCTCTACGTTTCTTTTCGGTGGATTTGAGTCGTAGAAAAGCCGTACTATTAAGAGGGGGCCCGCTTCGGAAAGGTTAGGGTGGAATCAACACGTATACATATGTTCCTTTGCACCACTTTTGCTTTGCTTCATTGGAGCACCGTCTATTTATCCCTGTCGCTACGAGATGAAGGCCTCCACGTACTATAGGTTCTGTGGCGTGCGGTAGTACTGCACAAGGGAGCAGTAGTACCGCAGGGCCCCGTGGTAGTACCGCCCAAGCCAGCGATAGTACCGTGCCACGCGGTAGTACCTCTCCTCGCGAGCGGTAGTACCGCTACCTCTAGCCCAGAACGCTGGCGCACACGGAAGTAAGTGCGGAAATAATTTTTTACTTCCGCCCCTACGCGGTAGTACCGCTCTATGTGAGCGGTAGTACCGTGCCGGATTTTCACACGTCCCAAACTCAGCGGAAGTAGTCAAAGAAGAAATTTATTTAGTCTGTGCCTTTTCCCAGCCCAGTTGAGCCCTGCCCTGCGATAGTACCGCAGGGGCGCGCGGTAGTACCGCTCTGGCGGTTCTACCGCTCGTTGCCTAGTGCAACAGGACCTCACCTGTCTTCTACCGCACGAGCGGTAGTACTTCAGCAAGGTGCGGTAGTACCGCGAGCATGTGCAGTAGTACCGCATCTCGCGGGCTGAGTGGGTGGGTAACAGTTGGATCTTGTCCCCCACTATATAAAGGGGGTCTTCTTCCTCAAGAAGACCACCTCTTCCCTCCCCAAGCTTCATTATTGCTCAAAGCTCATTTTCGCCCGATCTCTCTCCCTAGCCAATCAAACTTGTTGATTTTCTAGGGATTGGTTGAGAAGGCCCCGATCTACACTTCCACCAAGAGAAATTTGATTTCCCCCACTAATCCCTTGCGGATCTTGTTACTCTTGGGTGTTTGAGCATCCTAGACGGTTGAGGTCACCGCGGAGCCATATTCCATTGTGGTGAAGCTTCGTGCTGTCGTTGCGAGCCTCCGATTAAGTTGTGGAGATTGCCCCAACCTTGTTTGTAAAGGTTCGGTCGCCGCCTCCAAGGGCACCAATAGTGGAATCATGGCATCTCGCATTGTATGAGGGCGTGAGGAGAATACGGTGGCCCTAGTGGCTTCTTGGGGAGCATTGTGCCTCCACACCGCTCCAACGGAGACGTACTTCCTCTCAAAGGGAAGGAACTTTGGTAACACATCCTCGTCTCCACCGGCTCCACTTTTGGTTATCTCTTACCTTTACTTGTGCAAGCTTATATTGTGTTGTATAAATTGCTTGCTTGTGTGCTTGTTATTGTTGCATCATATAGGTTGCTCACCTAGTTGCATATCTAGACAACCTATTTTGATGCTAAGTTTAATTTGGTAAAGAAAAGCTAAAAATTGTTAGTTCACCTTTAGTCAACTATATCGATCCTTTCAATTGGTATCAGAGCTTCGTTTCTTTATTAAGGGCTTTGTCGTCCGAAGAGTATGGTTGACACCACACACGAGGTGCAGGAGCACCCCGGTGTGAGTCCCCCTTTGTCTGCGGCCGATGGGGGTTCCTCGCTCTCTCTTGAGGAGTTCAATGTGGCCTTGGACACATTGAGAACCTCCATGACGGCCGAGGTCAAAGCCATGCTTAAGAATTTTCTTGACGGTCTTAAAGTTACCACCACACCGCTGGAAGTGGTCGATCCCACTAACAAGGTGACGGATGCTAACTCCAACAAGGGGGAAGCTACTAGTGATCAAGTTCCTTTGACTGGTGGTAGAAGTGGAAATGGCATCTTTGCCCATATTGAACCTCCAATTACTTATGGAGGACAGGTTCCCTCCACGCATATGAATCATGTTGGTCCTCCTCCCAAGCTTGTGAAAAATGAGGATTTTGCCGCTTGGGTCTATCGCTTTAAACGTCATTTAAATCATAGTTCTACTAATCTTTGGAGAATTATTGAGCAATGTTTCTACCCACACGACCCAAGCAACTTCACTCCTAGAGAAGCCGCGGATCATCAATTCAACAAGTTTGCTCTCTTAATTCTCCAAGAAGCAATTCCACCCGAAGATATTGCGCATCTCCGTCCTTTCACCATTACCAAGGAAGCATGGCAACATGTTGTTTCCATTTACAAGGGAAGCGCAAGCATGCAACGCTCAAACTTTGAAGTGGTGCAAGATGAAGCCGTTGAGTTTGCAATGAATGAAGATGAAGAACCTCGAGAGCTTTACCAGAGATTAACCACTCTCGTGGTCTCACTCCAGAGACAATTGGATCAAGCGCAAGTTTCTCAAGGCCATGATGCCTTACCATAAAGCCACGTCCTCCGTCATTGTGACGCCCGGGTAATTGAGCTACAGTAAACCCCCTCGTAATGATGCCACGTCACCTCAGTTACTGTAGACAAATCTCGGGTTAGTTCAAAACCGACTCGAATCCAAATTAAAAATCAAGTCAAACGACAAATGTTTTCAAAAGTCAAAACAAAAATGTTCGGTGGGTGCCAAATATTGCACTGGTAATTATGGTGAAGTAAACACATTTTTATAAAATGGATAAATGGTTTAAAATGAAATTTAACATAAAAGAGTAATAAATAAAAAAAACAAACGTAAAACAAAAAAAAGAAAAGAGAAGACCCCCTAGGCCGTGGCCCAACTGGGCCAACCCACCAGGCCTAGCCGGCCGCCCCCCCACTCCCTTATCTCCACTTCCCCCTCCCGAAACCCTAGCCGCCTCCCCCACTCGCCCACATTCCCCCCCACTCGCTCTCTCCCCCTCCCCCGATCCAGTTCCGGATCGAGATCGGGGCGAGGCCCGAAGCCACCCGACGCCGTCCCTGGCGCCACCATCTTCCGCGCCGGACCACCTCACCGGCCTGCTCCTCCACGTCGACGTCGTCCCCGCCCCCTCCACAACGGCCTCCCCGACCTCCACCGCGCCCGTTTCCCAGACCCTACGACCCGCGGTGAGGCTCCGGCCTGATCTCCACCTCTCCTCCTCCTCCCCCTGGCCACGCCCGTCGCCCCGCATCGACGAGCCTCGCCTGCGCCATCTAGCTGCGCCGCCAGCCTCTGCCCCGTCGCGCCGTGGCCGTGTCGGCTCCGCCCTCCGCTGCCGCGGCACGACCGCACGCTCGCGCCCCCCATTCTGCTGCATGTTGCCGCCTATGTCGCCGGCCTCCCCTCCCAAGCCCGTGGCCGCGCCCTACTACTCCATCGCGCGTGCACCGCCCGCTCCCGCTCCCCGCGTCGTGGTCGTCCCTTGATCCTGGACGCGCCCGCCCGCAACGATGCGCGCGCTCAGCGCGCTCTGCCCGCGCCCTAGCTTCGCCGCGCCGCTCCCCTCACCGCATCGCCTCGCACAGCTGCTGCTTCCTACGCATGCCCTCTGCGCACGCACACACGCGCCCTCGCACTCCAGCAGCGTGCCTCGCCTCCCCTCCCCTCCCTGTGAGCCGCTCCGGCCAGCCCCGCCACTACCTCCACCACCGCGCCGCCCGGGGCCCTCCGCCGCCTTTCCTGGCCGGTGTCGTGGGCGCCGGCGGCCCCGTCCATGGCCTCGCCCGAGCAGCCTCCGGGCTCGTCTCGCGCCAGGCGCCCCTGCGCCCGGTAACCCACACGCCCGCAAGCCCGTGCGCCCGCATAGGCCCCAGGGGCCACTGACAGCTGGGCCCGCCCCCTGTACCTATGACAAATGGGGCCCACGCCCCTGGAACGTTTTTAATAAAATAAATAAATAAATAATAAATAAATAATAAATAAAAATGAAATTAATTAATTAATTAATTAGCTAAATTAATTAAGTTAATTAATCCTGTTAAATTAATCTAATTAACTTGTTAGGTTAATTAAACATTAGTTAGATGATCTAAGTCCTAATTAACTAAACAGCCAATGACAGCTGGGACCCACACGTCAGTTGACCAGTCAGCGCCTCTATTGACTGCTGACGTCATGCTAACGTCAGCGTGCACTGTTCTAGATAATGTTGGATTAAAATAATTAAATAAATGCTAAAATGATTTAAACCTTTTAAAATCAATATAAAAAAAACCGTAGCTCGGATGGAAAAACTTTGTACATGTAAGTTGCTCAGAACGACGAGACGAATCCGGATACGTAGCCTGTTTGTCCGCCACACATCCCTAACCTATCAAACTCGCAACTTTTCCCCTCCGGTTCCTCTGTCCGAAAACGCAAAACACCGGGGATACTTTCCCGGATGTTTCCCCCCTTCGCCGGTATCACCTCATACTGCGTTAGGTCACCTCTAGCACGGCGTATTGCCATGTTACGCTTTGTGATGCTTTGATTGCTCTATTATTTATTGTGTTCCCCCTCCGTTACTTCTTTCCGGTAGACACCAAGACCGATGCTGCTGCTGCCCCGTTCGACTACGGAGTTGACGACCCCTCTCTCTTGCCAGAGCAACCAGGCAAGCCCTCCCCCCTTGATACTGCTTGCATTAGAGTAGTGTAGCATGTTACTGCTTTCGTTATTCCTATCCTGATGCATAGCCTGTCCTTGCTACTACTGTTGTTACCTTTACCTGCTATCCTACTGTTTAGTATAGGATGCTAGTGTTCCATCAGTGGCCATACACTCTTGTCCATCTGCCATGCTATACTACAGGGCCGTGATCACTTCGGGAGGTGATCACGGGCATTTACTATATACCTTACACTGTTACATTACCTGTGATACTGTTCGGAGATGGGGGCTGAAGGGGCAGGTGGCTCCATCCCGGTAGAGGTGGGCCTGGGTTCCCGACGGCCCCCGACTGTTACTTTGAGGCGGAGCGCAAGGGAAGGTTGAGACCACCTAGGAGAGTGGTGGCCTGGCCCTGGTCGGCGTTCGCGGATAATTAATACGCTTAACGAGATCTGGGTATTTGATCTGAGTCTAGCCATTTGGTCTATACGCACTAACCATCTACGCGGGAGTAGTTATGGGTATCCCGACGTCGTGGTATCAGCCGAAGCACTTCGTGACGTCAGCGACTGAGCGGCGCACGTCGGGTTGGACCGCGTAACGTGACTTCCTTTTAAATGGAGGTTGCTACGTCTGCTCTCCGGCCGCGTACGCAACGTGCAGGTGTGCAATGGGCGATGGGCCTAGACCCCTGCGCGCATAGGATTTAGACCGGCGTGCTGACCTCTCTGTTGTGCATAGGTGGGGCTGCGACGTGATGATCTTCCGCGGCCGGGCATGACCCCGAAAAGTGTGTCCGGCCAAATGGGCTCAAGTGTGTTGGGTTATGTGGTGCACCCCTGCAGGTAAGTTTATCTATTCGAATAGCCGTGTCCCTCGGTAAAAGGATGACCCGGAGTTATACCTTGACCTTATGACAACTAGAACCGGATACTTAATAAAACACACCCTTCCAAGTGCTAGATACAACCCGGTGATCGCTCTCTAACAGGGCAACGAGGAGGGGATCGCCGGGTAGGATTATGCTATGCGATGCTACTTGGAGGACTTCAGTCTACTCTCTTCTATATGCTGCAAGACGGAGGCTGCCAGAAGCGTAGTCTTCGATAGGATTAGATATCTCCCTATTATTCTGGCATTCTGCAGTTCAGTCCACTGATATGGCCCCTTACACATATATCCATGCATATGTAGTGTAGCTCCTTGCTTGCGAGTACTTTGGATGAGTACTCACGGTTGCCTTGTTCCCCTTTTCCCCATCTCTCTATTCGATTGCTGCAATCAGACGATGGAGCCCAGGATCCAGACGCCACCGTCGACGACGACTCCTTCTACACTGGAGGTGCCTACTACTACGTGCAGCCAGCTGACGACGGCCAGGAGTAGTTAGGAGGATCCCAGGCAGGAGGCCTGCGCCTCGTTCGATTTGTATCCCCAGTTTGTGCTAGCCTTCTTAAGGCAAACTTGTTTAACTTATGTCTGTACTCAGATATTTTTGCTTCCGCTAACTTGTCTATGATCGAGCACTTGTATTCGAGCCCTCGAGGCCCCTGGCTTGTATTATGATGCTTGTAAGACTTATTTATGTTTTAGAGTTGTGTTGTGGTATCTTCCCGTGAGTCCCTGATCTTGATCGTACACATTTGCGTGCATGATTAGTGTACGATTGAATCGGGGGCGTCACAAATTGGTATCAGAGCCGACTGCCTGTAGGAATCCCCTTTCCAACTCCTTGGCCGAAGTCGAGTCTAGGCATTGCAAAAACTTTTACTAACTTGGCTGTGTGTCTTACGGGCACACGTCGCCATCGGGTGGTAGTAGGATCTTTTACTCCTTGATCTATACTCTGGGACTCTGACATCTCTTCTATTCAGGTTAAATGATTTTGCTAAAATCCAACTCTAGGTTCTCGTTACCACTTCATGCCGGAGAGGCCTTTAATACGGATGATCGACTGCTTCAATGGAAGATTCTGACAATACTCTCGGATGTTCCCTCGATATGTTGTGCCATCCCTCTTGCAATTCCCCTTCCACCGTAAACCTTAAGGATAACTACTTATAGTTGTTATTCTTACATTCATCCCCAGTTGGTCTTGTTATTACAAGATACCCCGAAACACTTGTCGTTGTTTCGATAATCCTTTGAGCTTACTGCCTTGCAGTTCTTGACACATGAATATCCCTACGGATAATTTCTCACACTTACCGAGTATCCACTCATCCCCAGTTGATTCATGTATGTCATCAATCTTCGAAATACCATTCGATCTTCCAAAAATCCTCAGGAGCCTATTGCTCTTGAAATTCTTGCTGGCTTACATTTTGGTTAATCCCATAAGTCTAGTAATCTTATTGGCATCCTTTGTCACTATCAATTAAGTCCGTTGATTCTATATGTGTGCGAATGCACGCAATCATCAGTTGATCCTTATAAATTATCTTTCCGCTCAGACGTCTTTCGAACATGAGCTGATTCTCGGCCAATCAGATTGCCATCGATGGTACCCCTAAGTCTAATCAACTTATCCATCCTTGATCAGAGCGTTGCTCCTGATCCCTTGATTTAAAAATCATAATTCCTTTGCTATTTAAACGTTGAATTATTCAGATGTCGTATAAACCGATGCATATGCATTCTTTCTTCCTCTGATTGGGTATCGATACTCACATCAGCTCCATTGTGGATCGCCATATCCACTGTCAGATTATTGTCCAACAGTGTTCTTCATAATTAATCACCTTGTGAGTTCTTTCTCCGATACATAATGCCTTTGGTAAATTGTATCCTCTCCTTTTGCCAACCATGCTCTGCTTTCGAGCTGGTGATATCTACTCTTGAATATTGTGGTATATGTTTCCACGATACCCTAACGGGTTGATCCGATGCCTTCCTTTATATATGTGAACTCGGAAGTTTTCACGAGTCATACTCATCTAGTATTTCACCAGGTAAAACTTTCAACACTAATGCCTTTATCAAAGCGAGGAGTGAATGGAAGGTTATACATTGAAGAAGTGGGAGTTGACCTTGAACTTTGTGTTCATGCCCATGGACACGATGTAGATCCTATCCTGGAAGCTTCTTGTAATAATAGCTATTTCCTTGATATAATATCCTTTGGTTTCGTCGAATTGATCTTTGCAATCATGGTTCCGACCACGTTCTCCTTTAAATACCATTTCTCGTGCAAGTTTAAGTACTTGTCTTCTGCAGATCATTGCACCTGTCCCACCCTTACTTTGATCTACCGTCGAGCATTACACTCTGGTATCTCAAGAATACCATAGAACTACATAACTTCTTATGAGTTCTTCATCAACTATTATTCTTGCCGATTCCATTTTTCCAACGGGTTCTGAATTGTTAGCACCCCTCAAGGACACCGACAACTGAATCGAGTCCACACTGCGATTCAACAACTCCTAGTAACCTTCATTACTTCTGAGTTTGAACTCGATCACGTCATTCCTAGCCTGCTCGGCTATATCATGATAGTGATAATTTTAACTGTACTATCTGGTCCTTCTTCCGGGAGCACAATTCGCGATGATAGCTAAGCTTACGTCGATCTTCCTCCTCATACCCTTTCACCTTAAACAACAAGCTTGATTTCGAGTTGTGTTGTAACCGTGGTTCCAATAACCTTTCGCTCCATCATTCATTTGACTTGATGTCATCGCCGATCGATTACATCTTCAGGAAAATTCTCGACAAATGTGTCGTGATCATCACCAACAATGATATGCCTTCTTCCAAGTCCGAATCGAATTCATGATGGAAAATACCATCCTTGCCCCTTGATGATTGTGTTATCATCGACCACTTTATTGCCTTCCGCTCAACACAAACTTGTTAGTGTTTTGTGTTATACCTTGAGATCCATGCTATCCAACAGTTGTTCTTCTTTACCTTGGAGTATTACCATCTTTTGTGTCAACAATGTCATGAGAATTTCGCCACCTCTTAGAAATTCTCGATATGATGATACTTATCACCATCACCATTCTTCCTTGGTCCCCATGTTGTTTTAACCAGGATACCAATATGCTAACAATGTTGTTTGAGTTCTGTACTTCTAGCAACCCTATTGCTTTGAAGTTAATGGTCGACATTTCGTTCTTAGACCATTGGTTATCGAATCACCATTCTAAACATTGATCATGCTACCTAAGCCCATATTTTGGGTGCACATTTCAACTAATGTTTAATTGTGTATGGTTTTCCTTGAGCATACATCATTATATCATTTGATCCGACAAATGATATCTCCTTGTTTACATAACTGTGGAAATCCATCTTTTTGGATACCTCGTTGAATTATCGCTAAGTCCATCAGCCACCTCCTCATCCTCTCCTTGGCTTAATGATGAATCCCTTCGTGTATCCAGAGTCTGACCTTTGCTTGAAGACCATGTCAATGCTATCTCGAAGCATGTCTGTGGTACTCTGATCATCGATAAGAACATTTGAAGCGCCATGTTAAATTTCCTTTATTAGTTATTCAAACACCGTTGTTTGGGTAATGTCATGAACTTCCTCTTGCCTAACCTAAATGGTTTTCTACGTTATATCCTGTCATGGATATCATGCTCTGGTTGTCCTTGGGAAGGATATGCCCTTGAAATATGTGTTTAAACACATTTTTCTCTCCATTGTTCTGATTAAATATGATAGACATTTTTCCCTTTCCGTGGGTTTGTTCAAACCCTTTCTATGATCTATATGATATAGGCAGTAATAATTCCCTGCTTGTGCAAACATCTCGGTGTACAACTCTGTCAGTAAGAGCCTTCTACTATTGTTGATGGCATTCCGGTAACCACCGATGGACGAGAACTTTGCCTATTGGTCTGCATCGTTCAACGAGCAGGAAAATGGTTCTCTTCGTCCCTCGCCCTTGGTACCGATGTTGTTGTCGACATAACTGACAGGCTATCCTCTGACATGCCTTGCTTACATTATCATGCAAGATGTCGTTGCCCTTCCTACTTTTAACCCACATGGTGGGCCCATAACCCACAGTTCCACAGGATCGAAACCTGACTCTCATGTACACCCCTGTTCCCAAAGTCAGTACTGACGCTTGGCTTCGTGTGTAATTCATGAGGCACCTTCCTAGTGATCTGTTCCGGTATCATATGCAATACTTAATCTTGATGCTTTGAACCCCTTCCACTCTTTTCAGGCATCGAACGATTGCCTGCCCGCTCAAAACTTCCCATGATACCTCCTTACTTTGCTCTCGATATTGTCGTAAGTTTCAATTCGAGAGTTACTTTCCCCCCCACCTTCCCCGATGTTATCAACAAGTTAGTCAACCTAGTAGAGGTTTGTTCTCCAAGCCCCCTTATTCTTTCGTAAGTACGATGGAGTTCCCAAAAGAAAGGACGGCAAACTTCATCATGATGACTGAAGACATCAATGTAATGGATCGACCTCTTCGAGAAGAGCAACCAAGACCGATAAGATTCGTTAGAATTTCGTAACCAGACCTTTTCCCCTTACTCCCCTCTTAAATCTCGGGACGAGATTTCTTGTAGTGGAGGAGAATTGTGACGCCCGGGTAATTGAGCTACAGTAAACCCCCTCGTAATGATGCCACGTCACCTCAGTTACTGTAGACAAATCTCGGGTTAGTTCAAAACCGATTCGAATCCAAATTAAAAATCAAGTCAAATGACAAATGTTTTCAAAAGTCAAAACAAAAATGTTCGGTGGGTGCCAAATATTGCACTGGTAATTATGCTGAAGTAAACACATTTTTATAAAATGGCTAAATGGTTTAAAATGAAATTTAACATAAAAGAGTAATAAATAAAAAAACAAACGTAAAACAAAAAAAAAGAAAAGAGAAGACCCCCTGGGCCATGGCCCAACTGGGCCAACCCACCAGGCCCAGCCGGCCCGCCCCCCACTCCCTTATCTCCACTTCCCCCTCCCGAAACCCTAGCCGCCTCCCCCACTCGCCCACGTTCCCCCCCCCCCACTCGCTCTCTCCCCCTCCCCCGATCCAGTTCCGGATCGAGATCGGGGCGAGGCCCGAGGCCGCCCGACACCGTCCCTGGCGCCACCGTCCTCCACGCCGGACCACCTCACCGGCCTGCTCCTCCACGTCGACGTCGTCCCCGCCCCCCTCCACAACGGCCTTCCCGACCTCCACCGCGCCCGTTTCCCAGACCCTACGGCCCGCGGTGAGGCTCCGGCCTGATCTCCACCTATCCTCCTCCTCCCCCTGGCCACGCCCGTCGCCCCGCATCGACGAGCCTTGCCTGCGCCATCTAGCTGCGCCGCCAGCCTCTGCCCCGTCGCGCCGTGGCCGTGTCGGCTCCGCCCTCCGCTGCCGCGGCACGACCGCACGCCCGCGCCCTCCATTCTGCTGCCTGCTGCCGCCTACGTCGCCGGCCTCCCCTCCCAAGCCCGTGGCCGCGCCCTACTACTCCCTCGCGCGTGCACCGCCCGCTCCCGCTCCCCGTGTCGTGGCCGTCCCTTGCTCCTGGACGCGCCCTCCTGCAACGATGCGCGCGCTCAGCGCGCTCTGCCCGCGCCCTCGCTTCGCCCACGTCGCTCCCCTCACCGCATCGCCTTGCACAACTGCTGCTTCCTACGCATGCCCTCTACGCACGCACACACGCGCCCTCGTACTCCCGCAGCGCGCCTCGCCTCACCTCCCCTTCCTGTGAGCCGCTCCGGCCAGCCCCGCCACTACCTCCACCATCGCGCCGCCCGGGGCCCTCCGCTGCCTTTCCTGGCCGGTATCGTGGGCGCCAGCGGCCCCGTCCATGGCCTCGCCCGAGAAGCCTCCGGGCTCGTCTCGCGCCAGGCGCCCCTGCGCCCGGTAACCCGCACGCCCGCAAGCCCGTGCGCCCGCATAGGCCCCAGGGGCCACTGACAGCTGGGCCCGCCCCCTATACCTATGACAAATGGGGCCCACGCCCCTGGAACGTTTTTAATAAAATAAAGAAATAAATAATAAATAAATAAAAATAAAAATGAATTTAATTAATTAATTAGCTAAATTAATTAAGTTAATTAATCATGTTAAATTAATCCAATTAACTTGTTAGGTTAATTAAACATTAGTTAGATGATCTAAGTCCTAATTAACTAAACAGCCAATGACAGCTGGGACCCACACGTCAGTTGACCAGTCAGCGCCTCTGTTGACTGCCGACGTCATGTTGACGTCAGCGTGCACTGTTCTGGATAATGTTGGATTAAAATAATTAAATAAATGCTAAAATGATTTAAACCTTTTAAAATCAATATAAAATAAACCGTAGCTCGGTTGGAAAAACTTTGTACATGTAAGTTGCTTAGAACGACGAGACAAATCCGGATACGCAGCCTGTTTGTCCGCCACACATCCCTAACCTATCAAACTCGCAACTCTTCCCCTCAAGTTCCTCTGTCCGAAAACGCAAAACACCGGGGATACTTTCCCGGATGTTTCCCCCCTTCGCCGGTATCACCTCATACTGCGTTAGGTCACCTCTAGCACCGCGTATTGCCATGTTACGCTTTGTGATGCTTTGATTGCTCTGTTATTTATTGTGTTCCCCCTCCATTACTTCTTTCTGGTATACACCGAGACCGACGCTGCTGCTGCCACGTTCGACTACGGAGTTGGCGACCCCTCTCTCTTGCCAGAGCGACCAGGCAAGCCCCCCCTTGATCACCAGATATCGCCTACTCTCCTCTATACTGCTCGCATTAGAGTAGTGTAGCATGTTACTGCTTTCGTTATTCCTATCCTGATGCATAGCATGTCCTTGCTACTACTGTTGTTACCTTTACCTGCTATCCTACTGTTTAGTATAGGATGCTAGTGTTCCATCAGTGGCCATACACTCTTGTCCGTCTGCCATGCTATACTACTGGGCCATGATCACTTCGGGAGGTGATCACGGGCATTTACTATATACCTTACATTGTTACATTACCTGTGATACTGTTCGGAGATGGGGGCTGAAGGGGCAGGTGGCTCCATCCCGATAGAGGTGGGCCTGGGTTCCCGACGGCCCCCGACTGTTACTTTGAGGCGGAGCGACAGGGCAGGTTGAGACCACCTAGGAGAGAGGTTGCCTGGCCCTGGTCGGCGTTCGCGGATAATTAATACGCTTAACGAGATCTGGGTATTTGATCTGTGTCTGGCCATTTGGTCTATACGCACTAACCATCTACGCGGGAGTAGTTATGGGTATCCCGACGTCGTGGTATCAGCTGAAGCACTTCGTGACGTCAGCGACTGAGCGGCGCGCGCCGGTTTGGACCGCGTAACGTGACTTCCTTTTAAATGGAGGTTGCTAGGTCTGCTCTCCGGCCGCGTACGCAACGTGCAGGTGTGTAATGGGCGATGGGCCTAGACCCCTGCGCGCATAGGATTTAGACTGGCGTGCTGACCTCTCTGTTGTGCATAGGTGGGGCTGCGACGTGTTGATCTTCCACGGCCGGGCATGACCCCGAAAAGTGTGTCCGGCCAAATGGGATCAAGTGTGTTGGGTTATGTGGTGCACCCCTGCAGGGAAGTTTATCTATTCGAATAGCCGTGTCCCTCGGTAAAAGGACGACCCGGAGTTGTACCTTGACCTTACGACAACTAGAACCGGATACTTAATAAAACACACCCTTCCAAGTGCCAGATACAACCCGGTGATCGCTCTCTAACAGGGCAACGAGGAGGGGATCGCCGGGTAGGATTATGCTATGCGATGCTACTTGGAGGACTTCAGTCTACTCTCTTCTATATGCTGCAAGACGGAGGCTGCCAGAAGCGTAGTCTTCGACAGGATTAGATATCTCCCTATTATTCTGGCATTCTGCAGTTCAGTCCACTGATATGGCCCCTTATACATATATCCATGCATATGTAGTGTAGCTCCTTGCTTGCGAGTACTTTGGATGAGTACTCACGGTTGCCTTGTTTCCCCTTTTCCCTATCTCTCTATCCGATTGCTGCGATCAGACGATGGAGCCCAGGATCCAGACGCCACCGTCGACGACGACTCCTTCTACACTGGAGGTGCCTACTACTACGTGCAGCCAGCTGACGATGGCCAGGAGTAGTTAGGAGGATCCCAGGCAGGAGGCCTGCGCCTCGTTCGATCCGTATCCCCAGTTTGTGCTCGCCTTCTTAAGGCAAACTTGTTTAACTTATGTCTGTACTCAGATATTGTTGCTTCCGCTGACTCGTCTATGATCGAGCACTTGTATTCGAGCCCTCGAGGCCCCTGGCTTGTATTATGATGCTTGTAAGACTTATTTATGTTTTAGAGTTGTGTTGTGGTATCTTCCCGTGAGTCCCTGATCTTGATCGTGCACATTTGCGTGCATTATTAGTGTACGATTGAATCGAGGGCGTCACAGTCATCCGTCAAAGGCCGGACTTTCACGCCTTGTCCTCAAGTGAAGTGTTGGATGAGTTTGTTGCAATGAGGATCTTGGACAAGACCGCCGACAATGCGGTGTTGCGTTCTCAACGAGCAAAGAAGCCCAACCTTTCTTTGAAGGCCAAGGCTAGTGTGGAAGAATAGGGTGAAGAGGAAGAAGAGGAGTGTTGCCCCCAAGATACAAAATATAATTATCATGAGCACATGGCTCTCGCTTCACAACAATTTTGGAGAAAGAAGAACTCAAGGCCTAACTTCAACAAGAACAATCAAGTGGCACCAAGGGCAAGCAACACGTGAGGACATGCTATGATTGTGGCAATGTGAGCCATTTTGTTGCGGAGTGCCCATACAAGAAGAGGGAAGACAATGGTGGCAAGCTTATCCGAAAAGACGAGGCCAAGTCCTTCCCCAACAAGAAAAACTTCACCAAGAAGACTCCTCCCAAGGGGTTGGTGGCACAAGAAGAGTACAATGAGGATGATGAAGACGGTGAGACGGTTGCCATGGCCTCCGTTGCCATTGCAACAACTCCACGGGTGTCCCTCTTCGACTTACCCAACGAGAACAACACCACCAAGTGCCTCATGGCCAAAGCCACCAACAAGGTAACCCCCAACATCAAAATCACCATCACTACGAATCCTTCCTTGACGGATTGCATTGATGAAAGTGAGGTCTGGAAGGAGGAAGAAAATGAATTTGAGTCTTTTATGAGTAAGCTCAAGGGTAAACCCAAGAAGCATTTCGTTGCTCTCTTGGAACAACTTGGTGAAGCCAACGACATGATCGAATCTCATGAAGAAACCATCTCTAAGTTCGAAGGGCATAGTTGTGACTATGCCGATGAGATTTCGGATCTCTCTAATGCGCTTGAGGAAGAGCCTGGTCATCATCTGGCTCTTGAGGAGTCACACAACGATGATCATGCTAAATTAAAGAAAGATCTTGATCATGCTCTTGTTGTATATCTTGTGCTCAATTGCAAGCAGGCTAAACTTGGGGTTGACCATGCTGGACTCAAGGAGGAGTTTGATATACTTGACAATGCTCACAAGGATTTGAAGAGTGCTCATGCTAGCCTCAAAGAGTCTCAACTCCAAGTGAGGCTAACCAAGGAGAAAGCCACTTTTCCTCATATGGTTTTAATTGATAATGCAAATTCTACTAACCCTTGTTTTGAGCATGCGCGTCTTGTGGAGGAGAATGCCAAGTTGAAGGAGCAACTTGAGAAAGGCCTTGTGTCTTGCATACAAGGTGAGAAGAACCTCAAAGATCTTTTGAGCAATCAAAAGGAAGTTGTGGGCAAGGAGGGGATTGGGTTTGCACCCAAGTCCAAGAATAAGGGAAGAATGACAAGGCCAAACGACCTCCCCCTCTCAAGAAAACTTTTGTGAAGGAGGGAGAGGGTGCTCCTAAGGAGAAGAAGAACAATGGGAAGGGCGGTGGTGTCAAGAAGGGCAATGCCACTCCTTCCAACAAAGCCGACGACTTTAACCCTTCTTATGTGTTATGTCGTGCTAGTGATGGGCATGTTTATGCCAAATTTGTTGGTTCTTCTTATGAGTACATTGAATGGTCTATTTGGGTTCCTAAGACCCTTGTTACTAACATCAAAGGACCCATTACAAAATGGGTACCTAAAACCAAGCATTGATCTCTTGTAGGTGTTTGCTTTCGGTGAGGGGTCATGGTTGCTCGATAGTGGAGCCACAAATCATATGACCGGAAGCAAGGACTTGGTGGTGGACATGCACAAGATTTCATCGATGCCCACCAATGTCGAGTGGGGTGATGCCTCATCTTCTAAGGTATTGGGTCTTGGGCAAGGTTGTCATTTCTCATGATCTCGCGATCGAGAAAGTCATGCTTGTTGAGTCCCTTGCATACAACTTAATTTCCATTCGTTAACTTGCACTCATGGGCTTTGACACTTTCTTTGATATTGATACCGTGGCCCTCTTGTGGAGCAAGACTCTTAAAGTACCTTTTGTTGGGCATGTCGAGAACGGTCTTTATGTGATTAACTTCTTGGAGCGACCCACTAAGACCGCGACATGCCTAATGGCTAAAGTTGACGTGGGATGGCTTTGGCATCGCCGCTTAGCTCATGTAAATATGAGATCTTTGCAAAGTCTTCTCAAGGGGGACCATGTCCGTGGACTAACAAATGTTATTTTTGCCAAAGATCATGCTTGCAGTGCTTGTATCGGAGGAAAGCTTCATGAGAAGGCTCACCCTCCCACGACTATCATCTACTCGAAGAGGCCCTTGGAGCTCCTTCACTTGGATCTCTTTGGGCCTCCACCCTTTGATTGTCTCGGGGGTAGAAATATTGCTTGGTGATTGTGGATGATTATTCAAGATACACTTGGGTATATTTCTTCAAGAGGAAAAGTGAGACCCAACAAACCATCATCGACTTTGCAAATGAAGCTCAACGTCAACACAATGCAAAGATCTTGACAATAAGAAGTGACAACAGCACCGAGTTCAAGAACTACTCCTTGGATGAGTTTCTTAGTGATGAGGGGATCAAGCATCAATATTGCGCACCTTGGATGTTGAGGCCGAGGCTGGAAGCATGGATGTTGATGAGGAAGAGTTTGAGGAGGAGGAGGCTGAGGACAGTTCTGCGGGGTAGTCACCTCCATCAACTGAGCCATCTTGGGCTAAGAAGCTCAAGGCCAAGGTGAAGTCTCTGTTCTGCATGCAGACCAAGGGGCAGTACCAGGCCCACGTTGCTTAGAAGGAGAGCCACCGGAGTGACAAGAGGATCTTGAGGAAGCTTGGCGAGCAAGTCTCGAGCGGGTCCGAGAATAACATCACTCCCGAGGCTGCCTGGATGACAAAGCAAAGATATCAGTGGGAGTCAGAAGAAGAGTCCATTCCTGCTGCTGAGACAGGTGAGAAGCTTGTTGGGTGATCTCGTCAGTGGGAGCTACCACCTGTGTCGTAGGTGTCCTCTCTGCCTTTTTAGTGTCTCGATGCCAAAGGGGGAGAGGGTGTAGGATTTGCGAGTCTTTTGTTTTGTTGAACCTTCGTTGCTTTGGTTTGTTGGTTTGTGTTGGTGTGCGTGTGAGTCCAGGAGACTTATTCTACCATATGGTGTGAGACATATGCCCTAAAGCTTATCCTTTATTGTCTAGTATGTTCAGTAGTATTGTGAGCTGGTTTTATCTTGTGCCCTTTACTTCATGATCCCTCACTATACCTTGCCTCCATGCTTATTGTCACTTATATCGTTGCAAGTTTTGCCTTGTCTATAAAATATAGGGGGAGTGTTGATCCTAGTATGTGTGCCATGCAGTCCAGAGCATATCTATAGACTGCACACATCTAGGGGGGAGCCTATCTATATTTTATAGATGTTGGGTCTGCTTATGTTCATTTTATATCCTTATGTGCAAATCCCATATTATCATCAATCAACCAAAAAGGGGGAGATTGTAAGGGCATATTTCTCCCTATGTGGTTTTGGCGATTGATGATAGTACATTTGCGGACTAATCGTGTGCATTGAGCATTTCAGTTATCTAATGCCTAGGCACAAGACGATTCAGTGCCCCTCGGAGCCTATCGAAGAAGTCGTAGGAAAGCCGTACTATAAAGAGGGGTCCGCTTCGGAAAGGTCAGGGTGGAATCGACACGTACACATCTTTTACTTTGCACCACCTTCCCTTTGCTTCATTGGAGCACCGTCCGTTTATCCCTGTCGCTGTGATATGAAGGCCTCCAAGTGCTATAGATTCTGTGGCGTGCAGTAGTATTGCTCAAGGGAGCAGTAGTACTACAGGGGCCCATGGTAGTACCACTGCCTCTAGCGCAGAACACTGGCGCGCGTGGAAGTAGGCGCGGAACTAATTTTTATTTCCGCCCCTACGCAGTAGTACCGCTCCCTGCGAGCGGTAATACCGTGCTGGATTTTCGCACGTCCCAAACTCAGCGAAAGTAGTTATGGACGAAATTTATTTAGTCCGTGCCTTTTCCCAGCCCAGTTGAGCCCTGCCCTGAGGTAGTACCGCAGGGGCGCGCGGTAGTACCGCTCTGGCGGTTATACCGCTCATTGCCTAGTGCAACATGACCTCACCTGGCTTCTACCGCACGAGCGGTAGTACCGCAACAAGGTGCGGTAGTACCATAGCGCCTTGCGTTAGTACCGCGAGCATGTGCGGTAGTACCGCGTCTCACAGGCTGAGTGGGTGGGTAACGGTTGGATCTTGTCCCCCACTATATAAACGGGATCTTCTTCCTCAAGAAGACCACCTCTTCCCTCCCCAAGCTCCATTGTTGCTCAAAGCTCCATTTTCGCCCGATCTCTCTCCCTAGCCAGTCAAACTTGTTGATTTTCTAGGAATTGGTTGAGAAGGCCCCGATCTACACTTCCACCAAGAGAAATTTGATTCCCCCCACTAATTCCTTGTGGATCTTGTTACTCTTGGGTGTTTGAGCACCCTAGATGGTTGAGGTCACCGCGGAGCCATATTCTATTGTCGTGAAGCTTCGTGGTGTCATTGGGAGCCTCCAATTAAGTTGTGGATATTGCCCCAACCTTGTTTATAAAGGTTTGGTCGCCGCCTCCAAGGGCACCAATAGTGGAATCATGACATCTCGCATTGTGTGAGGGCATGAGGAGAATACGATGGCCCTAGTGGCTTCTTGGGGAGCATTGTGCCTCCACACCGCTCCAACGGAGACGTACTTCCTCTCAAAGGGAAGGAACTTCGGTAACACAACCTCGTCTCCACCGGCTCCACTTTTGGTTATATCTTACCTTTACTTGTGCAAGCTTATATTGTGTTGTATATCTTGCTTGCTTGTGTGCTTGTTGTTGTATCATCATATAGGTTGCTCACCTAGTTGCATATCTAGACAACCTATTTTGATGCTAAGTTTAATTTGGTAAAGAAAAGCTAAAAATTGTTAGTTGCCTATTCACCCCCCTCTAGTCAACTATATCAATCCTTTCACACACCCTACCCCGTGGGAGCACCTTCGACAGGTTCAGCCGGCATAGCATCTTGAGATTGACAAATTCACTGTGGGTGCCTCGTAGACGATGGGAACATCTCCTTCCATTGAACGAAGATCGCACAACTACCCCTGTAGGTGTAGCTTCGACAGGTTGTTGTTTCCATTGTGTTTTCTTGCCGTCCATCAGTCAACTACAACTACAGGGGGTAAAAAGTTTCTGTTAATTTTGATTTTTGGTGAAATAGAAACTTTTTGCAATTTTTAAAAAGTTTTTGAATTAGAAAGGAATTAGGAAATTCAAAAATGTCCGTGAATTCAAAAAAGTCAGCGAATACAAAAAATGTTCGTGAAATTAAAAAATGTCCAAATTTTGGAAAAGGTTCATGATTTTTTAAAACAAGTAACTAAAATATGACTTTGAAAAAATCATGATTTTCAAAAAAGTTCATAATTTTAAGAAATTGTTAATGACTTTTTACAAAAAAAAACATATATTTTAAAAATGTGGACATGCAACTGCGTGGTAACCCTCCTCCCGCCACTAATTGCAGTCTTGTTGTGGGCATGTAGTTGCGTGTCGAAACTGGACTTGTAACCAGGACAAAAATGGATTGAGCCCAGTTGTGTGTTGAGGATAACTTTGCAACTGGGACAAAAATGGGTCGGTACCCAAGTTGTGTATCGAGGATCGAGTTGCAACTGGGATGAAATGGGCCGCCTCCTGCGTGTCAAGAGTGGACTTGCAACTAGGACAAAATAAATTAGTCGGGCTTGAGTTGCGTCTCGAGGAAGGACTTGCAGCTAGAAAAATAGATGGACCCGCAATTACATGTCATGGGTGTATTAGACTTGCAACTAGGATAAAAATAGGTTGGGGCCCAGTACGTGGGCCATTCGCAGCTCACTTTTCGCTCATTGTTGACGCTGGTGATGCATCGCTAGGTTGATTGCTAGGTTATTTTCTTCTTGTGAGCATCTATAAAAAATGTTCATGAATTTGAAAATTTTTGACAGTTGTCCACCTAACCTTGACCGATGACTTTTAAAACATAAATTTGAACAGTTCATAAAAATAAAAATAAATAATAAATAAAAAGTTCATGACTTGAAAATGTTCGTAATATAAAAAAGTTTGTGAAAACAAAAAAAGTTCACAAATTTGAAAAAAGTTCAGAAAAAGTGTTCGCCAATTTAAAAAATAATGAATTTGGAAATATTTGAGGACTTGCAAAAGCTCGTAGCTGGGACAAAAACAACTACATGCCGAGTTGCGAGTCGAGTGTGGGTTTGCTACTTGGATAATGGAAAAAAATTGTCCCAGTAGCAAGTTTAGGGTGGGCTTGCAACTGAGGCGAAAACAACTACGGGGCCCAGTTACGAGTCGAGGGTGGGCTTGCAACTGAGACAAACAACAAAAATATGATTCCAGTTGTGACTTGAGGTTTGCCTAAAAAAAGTTGTGAGTCGAGGGTGGACTTGCATCTAGAACAACTACGAAATTAGGAGCCCAGTTGCGAGTTAAGGGTCGACTTCCAAGTGGGATAAACAAACTATGATCCCAGTTGAGAGTAAAAGAGGGACTTGCAATTGGGATAAAAAATAAAGAACATGCCTAGTTACAACTCGAGGATGGTCTTGCAACTTAGAGAACTATGAGCCCAGTTGCAAGTCGAGGGTGGAATTGCAACCAGGACAACTACGAACTATGTGCCTAGTTATGAGTCAGGGGTCGACTTGCAACTGGGATGAAACAAACTTCGGTCCCAATTTGTGAGTCAAGGGTGGACTGCAACTAGGATGAAAAACAAAGTATGAGACCAGTTGCGTGTCGAGCGATGGACTTGCAACTGAGACAACTTCATAGAAGTACTATAAAAAACTAGGACCCCAATTACAAGTTGGTGGTAGACTTGCAACTGGGATGAAGAATAAAAAACTGGCGGCCTACTCAAAAATAGAGGGTGCTTGTAACTAAGGCAACAAAAAACTCAAATAAACCCGATTGCACGTAGAGTGCGGGTTTGCAACTAGGAACGGGGAAACAAAAAAGGGTCGGTGCTAGTTGTAAGCCAAGGGTGGACTTGCAAAATGTGGTGATAGGTTTGGCGCCTGCTATACCTAAAATACGTTGTAAATACTAGGTACTTGTGCAGTAAATATACAAGCCCAATATTCTGTTTTGAGTTGATATACTAGCCCAATACATATGTGAAAATTTTGACCCGGGCCGTGCCTCCTGCTGGGCCTGATTGCTGGTCATATGCCCATGGGTCACGACCTCTTGCGATTAATCAATTACGTCCGAACCCGCATGACCACCATAGGTTGTTTACTTTTCGCGGTCGTTTGTGGCATAGTCCGCAGGTGGAAGGGCATCCAAGGCGGCCGCAATCAGCGACAAGCGATGGCTGTCGACAAGCGAGGCAAGGCGAGGTGGTGACTGGAGCTCGACGTCCAGCGCAATTATCTCAGCTGGAGCGAGGTACGGACCTAATCCCAAATCTATCCGTCGCGTGCCCCATTTTCCGATTCTACTCGGCGAACCCTAGTTCATCCCATGTGAGTTATATGCCTGATAGAGGTCCTCTGCATCATATGGTTTAATGATGATTTACGAGATGTTGTTTGATTGAGTTCTGCCTGGATCTCATGATGTGTAGTTAACGCCTCCAATATTATATCAGTTTTGGTGTGGGAGATTCGCTGGTCATGTCTCCCCCTTAAGTTTTGTGTCTGATATTTGTGGGAATTTTGTTTTTAGTCCTAACTCTACCAATACACATTTTTCAATCGATTTTCAACACCTTTTGGGTAGTGTTTTTTCCCTCAATTAGGATATGGAATGCTATTGAGACATTGGATTCCGTTCAATTATAATGTGGAATCATCTTATGTTGATAAAAAAGGTTGTTTCCTTTGTTCATTCTAGTTCATAATGTAACATTAAACACGTACATTTGTTGTTGAGAATTTTGGTTCTATTGGCCTATATGGTTTAAGTCGGAGCTTTGTGTTCAAACCATCTTTTTATTGTAATTTCTCCTTCATATACTCTGCCATACCTGAAAATAATTCTTGCCTCTGCCACTAGTCGAGGGTAACTTGCAACTAGGGAAACAACACAAAACTACGAGACCAGTTGCGAGTCGAGGATGTACTTGCAACTACAATAACTATGAGCCTAGTTTTGAGTCGAGGGTGGACTTGCAACTTCAATAACTACGAGCCTAGTTGTGAGTCGAGGGTGGACTTGCAGCTGGGTTGAAGAGCAAGCTACAGCTCCAACTATGATTCGAGGGTGAACTTCCAACTAGAATGAAAAATAAACTATTAGCCCAGTTGCGGGTCAAGGGTGGACTTGCATCTGGGACTACACAAAACTACGATACTGCCGGAAAGACCACCTGTGGGTTCCCTTGTATGACTTTAGCTTCGTGCCTCCTTGGTTGTTCCTTCCCGTAATGTGTCCGGCAATCATACTGCCGGAAAGGGCTTCCAGAGAGTAAGGTCCTGAAAGGGTAAAGAGTGATAAAGGTAGGCAGCCCCTGGGCAGTTGAGCCGTATTGCGATACGTGCCCTGATCGTGCCCCCGCCTATGCCCATGGTATTTTCAGTGCATAATTATGTACGCGCGGTACGTATTTCGTCACTTGGACGGGACTAGGATGAGGGCCGAATTGCTATGCGAGCTCTGAACGTGCCAGGCGATCCTGCTGCAGGTTACTCCGGACTCGCTTGACGGTGTCCGGGGATTGTACCGCCAAATTAGTGGTTTCCCTTAAAAGGCTGCTTTGTGCTTCTGCTGCGAGGGCCACAGTGTGCTCCTCCGTGCGGAGCGAGCGCTCTGTGTTTCCATTGACTGTTATGACCCCTTAGGTCCTGGAATTTTGAGCTTGAGGTATGCGTAATGCGGTACCGCATTGAATTTTGCGAATGCGGTTCGCCCGAGCAGTGCGTGATAGCCACTGCGGAACGGGACGATATCGAAGATTAACTCCTCGCTTCGGAAGTTGTCCGGAGATCCGAAGACCACTTCCAGTGTGATTGAGCCCGTGCAGTGGGCCTCTACACCTGGGATGACACCCTTAAAGGTGGTTTTGGTCGGTTTGATCCTCGAGGAATCTATACCCATTTTCCACACTGTATCCTGATAGAGCAGGTTCAGGCTACTGCTGCCGTCCATGAGGACTCGAGTCAGGTGAAATCCGTCAATGATGGGTTCTAGGACCAATGCGGTGGATCCTCCCTGACGGATACTAGTGGCGTGGTCCCTGCGATCAAAGGTGATCGGACAAGAGGACCATGGGTTGAACTTTGGGGCGACAGGCTCCATTGCATACACGTCCCTTAGTGCACGCTTTTGTTCCTTCTTGGGAATGTGGGTTGCGTATATCATGTTCACCGTCTTCACTTGTGGGGGGAACCTCTTCTGTCCTCCCGTGCTTGGCGGCCGGGGCTCCTCCTCGTCATCACTATACAACCCCTTGTCCTTGTGTTCGGCATTTAACTCGCCGGCCTGCTTGAACACCCAGCACTCTCTGTTAGTGTGATTGGCGGGCTTATCGGGGGTGCCGTGGATTTGACACGAGCGATCAAGTATTAGATCCAAACTAGACGGGACCGGAGTACTTCTTTTGAATGGATTTTTCCGCTGACCGGATCTAGAGCCTCTGAATCTGGCGTTGACTGTCGTATCTTCGGTGTTATCGCCATTGCTGTGGCGCTTGTGTCTGTTACGACGTGGTCTACCGTTAGCATCTTTAGCATCTAAAGTGCTCGGATTCCGTGATGTGTTGTTGCTGCGAGCCAGCCAGCTATCCTCGCCCGCACAAAAGCGGGTCATGAGTGTCGTGAGGGCTGCCATAGACTTCGGCCTCTCCTGGCCGAGGTGCCGGGCGAGCCACTCGTCACAGATGTTATGCTCGAATGCCGCTAAGGCCTCTGCATCCGGACAGTCGACAATTTGGTTTTTCTTAGTCAGGAGCCGTGTCCAGAATTGCTTGGACGATTCCCCTGGCTGTTGAGTTATATGGCTCAAGTCATCGGCATCCGGTGGTCGCACATAAGTGCCCTGGAAGTATTCCAGGAATGCATCTTCCAAATCCTCCCAACTACCGACGGAGTCTGCTGGCAAGCTATTTAGCCAATGCCGAGCTGGTCCTTTGAGTTTTAATGGGAGGTACTTGATGGCGTGTAGATCATCACCGCGAGCCATGTGGATGTGGAGGAGGAAATCCTCAATCCATACCGCGGGATCTGTTGTACCATCATACGATTCGATATTTACGGGTTTGAAACCCTTCGGGAATTTGTGATTCATAACTTCATCAGTGAAGCATAGGGGGTGTGCGGCGCGTCTGTGCCGGGCTATATCGCGATGCAGTTCATATGAGTCTTGTCTGCTGTAGTCGGCCCGGCCGGAGTTACTTTTAGTGTATCCGGCGTGACGGTCATCGTCTCATGTTGGTGCGCGCCCCCGTGACCCGTATATCGATCTTGCATGTTTTGCCCTGCTTTCCAATACGTCTCGCAGGTCCCGCGTGTTGCCCCTTGTCTTGATATTTTTATTTGAGTGGCGACGGGGTGCGGCCTGATCTTCAGGCTGAGACGCCCCTCTGTCTCGGCCACGAGGTGGCTGGTCAGCCGCATCGTACGCTGGTGATGTAGGTTTTAATGCTTCCTCCCCGAGTCGGGGTAGCGACCTACGCGTTGGGTAACTCTTGGAGGGGCGTTCGAGTTTGTATTCCTCGGCCGCAAGGATTTCGGTCCATCTGTCTTCTAGCAAATCTTGATCAGCTCGAAGCTATTGTTGCTTTTTCTTCAGGCTATTTGCTGTGGCTATAAGCCGGCGCTTGAAGCACTCTTACTCGACGGGATCCTCAGGCACGATAAATTCTTCGTCGCCGAGGCTCACCTCGTCTTCGGAGAGAGGCATGTAATTGCCCTCCTCCGCTTCTTCATCTGCTGCCCGTTCTGGAGGGCTAGCTTGTTCATCCTCCCACTCTAAATCTTGCCGGAGGGGATTATCGTCGTCTTCGGCACTATCCGGAGTGTCATTGTCTCTTGTGCCGGTATCACTTCTTTTGCTATGGTGGGACTTAGAGCGGCGCCGCTGACGTCGGCGCTTGGGTTGCTTCTTGGAGGGGTCATCCTCCGCTGTCTTATCGCCATTGTCTTCTTTGGGGGTATCCACCATGTATATATCATATGATGAGGTGGCGGTCCAGCGCCCCGTGGGCGGTGGTTCCAATTCGTCTCCTGCATCATTGTCCATACCGTCGATGTCCTCATAGTCAAAGTCGAGCATGTCGGTTAAATCATCGACAGTGGCTACTAAGTGGGTGGTGGATGGGGAGCGAATTTCTTCGTCCTATGCATCCCATTCTAGCCGGACATAGTTCGGCCAAGGTTCTTCTGACAAGGAGAGAGACCTTAATGAATTTAGCACGTCGCCAAAAGGCGAGTGCTGAAAGATATCCATGGAGGTGAACTCCATGATCGGTACCCAATCGGATTCGATAGGCACAGACGCAGGCGGCTTGGAGTCCATGGCCGGGGATGAATCCGGTTGTTT
The DNA here is from genome assembly GCA_032464435.1 of Aegilops umbellulata. Taxonomy (NCBI): domain Eukaryota; kingdom Viridiplantae; phylum Streptophyta; class Magnoliopsida; order Poales; family Poaceae; genus Aegilops; species Aegilops umbellulata. The sequence goes on along the minus strand of CP136058.1, from coordinate 133,913,759 downwards.
CGCAACACGTCTTTCATGAGGGGTGAAGTCAGTATCCGTCTCCATCGCCGCTGAGAGTGCGGCCTCCATGGCGGGGTCTATCCACCCGTCCTCGGATGGCGCAATTTGCTCCGGATCGAGGGCCGGAGTAACTGTAGGTGTGATCTCCCGAACACGGTCTGACGGCAGAGCTAAATGATGCTCGTCGTGATCGTGTGGCGCACCTGGCATGGGCTCGAATCCGTCGAAGATCAAGTCTCCGCAGATGTCGGCATTGTAATTCTAGTTTTCGAACCTGGCCTGGTGGCCAGGGGAGTAGCTTTCGATCTGCTCTAGATGGCCAAGCGAGTTGGCCCGCAGTGCGAAGCCGCCGAATACGAAGATCTGTCTGGGGAGGAAAACCTCACCCTGGACCACATCGTTACCGATGATCAAAGGAGCCATCAAGCCTTACGGTGACGACACAGTGGAACTCTCAATGAAAGCACCAATGTCGGTGTCAAAACCGGCGGATCTTGGGTATGGGGTCCCAAACTGTGCGTCTAAGGTGGATGGTAACAGGAGGCGGGGGACACAGTGTTTACCTAGGTTCGGGCCCTCTCGATGGAGGTAATACCCTACTTCCTGCTTGATTGATCTTGGTGATATGAGTATTACAAGAGTTGATCTACCACGAGATCGTAGAGGCTAAACCCTAGAAGCTAGCCTATGGTATGATTGTTGTTGTCCTACGGACTAAACCCTCTGGTTTATATAGACACCGGAGTGGGCTAGGGTTACACAGAGTCGGTTACAAGGGAGGAGATCTACATATCCGTATTACCAAGCTTGCCTTCCACGCCAAGGAGAGTCCCATCCGGACATGGCACGAAGTAATCTTGTATCTTCATAGTCCAACAGTCCGGCCAAAGGATATAGTCCGGCTGTCCGGAGACCCCCTAATCTAGGATTCCCTCACTCACTCTTTCCCCCTCACCCCTCGCTCTCTTCACGCCATGGCCGATGCACGCCCGAGCTCGTCGCCGCCATAGTGGTGCGCACAGCCACCCCCGAGCCTCTCCGACCTATCCCCGAGCTCCGCCTCGTCTTCTTCGTCCTCTCCACCGAGCTGTATGACGCCGGAAGCCCCTGGACGCCGCTAGCATCGCCGTTTCCCTCGTCGGCCATCGAAGATCGTCATCATTGATTCGCCACCCCGAGCGCCTCCCCGAGCCCACGGAGCTGCTCTTCGACCTCACCGTGAGCCCCTGCTCCAAACCCCTCCTCCTCCCCTCGCGTTTGTGCACTCTAGCCCCATTCCCCACCGCGCCCGAGAGCTCACTGCCGCCGGACCTCACGCCGTCGTGGCCAGAGCCTGTTTCCACCGCTCATGAGCACGCGAACGTCCTCCTAGCATCTCCAGGGAGCTAAGCCGCAGCCCATCCTGCTCCCTAGCGCACTGCAGCGCCCGCCCGCACGCACCCGGACTCCGGCCGCCGCCCAACTTGTCGCCGCCGACGCAACAATCACCCCGCGACCAGCTGCGTGCACCCCTGGATGGGGGCGAGCGAGGGCTCCCCCCTGGTGCCCTCAGCGCGGCAAGCCACAGCCTCTAGCGCCACTCCGGCGAGCCGCGCCGCGTCTGTGTGTCGCCGGCGGCTAACCCCGGCGGCTGCCGACGTGGCCGTCATTAGATCAGGGACTAATTAACTGTGTTAGTTAACAATGGTCACTGACAGTGGGTCCCAGTTTGTTAGTTTACTGGTTAACCAAAATAATTAGGCTAATTAGCAAAACTAGTGCACCCGTGCGTCAGCTTTGACCGAGCTGACGTGGACCTTGACCGGCCCCACCCGTTAGTGACCCAAGCCAGCACTGTTACACTAACCAGTGGGCCCCACTGGTCAGGTTTGACCCAGAACAGCCAAGTTGACTTGCTGACGCAGGGATGACACAGTGCTGACGTCATAATGTTTTTTGGATATTTAATTAAATCAGAAATGATTTATTTATTCCAGAAAATGTTTAAAACTTCAAAAATTCATAGAAAATAATCAGTAACTCCAAATGAAATAATTTATATATGAAAAAATATCAGAAAAATATGAAGAATCTGTTTAGGGCACTTTCATGCATGTTTGAACAAGTTAACCTCACTGAATAGGATAAATCATGATCAGTGCAATTTATGAACTAGCATTTGGTGTTGGAGTTTAACCTTGTTTGAATTCCACTTCAATTAACTTGGCTAGATATTGCATTAGGTGAATTCAGTACCTTAACATGACATGTCATTCATGTGAATGTGCATTGCATTGATTGTGTTCTTTCTCTATTGCCGGTGTTGTTCCCTCTCGGTAGACGATGTTCCGACGATTTGATCGATGACACTGATGAAGAGTTTTACTATCTTAAGAAGTGCCAGACAAGCAAAACCCCCTTGTTGATTCCGATACAATCCCACTCTCTCGCTCCTGATCTATTTTACTGCATTAGGACAACAACATTTCAACTGTTACATGCTGTGATAGTTGAACCCCTTTCCTCTGCATGACCTGTCATTGCCACAGTAAATAGATGAAACCCACTAGCATGAGTAGGAGTTGTTTGAGCCCTGATGTGCCTACTCATTCATGCTTGTTGTCATGCCTACTACTGCTTAGAGTTGAGTCAGGCCTGGTTCATCGGGGAGGAATTGGAATGTGGTGGACATGTCCTGCTGTTGAGAGCTAAGTGCGTGAACACGATTTGGTAAAGGTAGCGGTGAGAGGCCATGTAGGAGTACATGGTGGGTTGTCTCATTGAAATCGTCCTCAGGAACTGAGTTCTGTGTTTGTGATCCATGAACAGTTACTACCACACATTGGGTTCCGGTAACTCGACCCCTCTCGGCTTTTTAACCAACTCGATCTCTGTCCAGGAGTTGCAACTAGTTTCTGGTGTTTGTAGGTAGTGTTAGTAGTCTACCAAGTGGCACCCGGTACAGGAGGGCTTGGGACAGACTAGGCACCGTGGTCGGGTATGCCAAGTGAAAGTGCTAGTTATCGACTAGAGGGGGGTGAATAGGCGATTTTTATGAAAGTCTTCAAAACATGCAAGTTTCGAAGACAAACAATAGAAATGAACCTATTGAGATGCAGCAGAAGGTAGACTACACTAAGCATGCCATAGTCAAATATGTAATGAAGTGAAATCACAAGGACTAATAGCAGCTAGGTAGTAAAGATCAGGATGGAAGATGGTATGAAGCCAAACAACAATAGTAGTCAAGCAATGAAGTCAAACAGATACGGCAAACATGCAATGACTTCACGAAGACAAACTCTAAGTAAAGAGAAGGAGAGGACAGAACCAGTCACTTGTTGAAGACACAGGATTTGTTGGACCAGTTCCAGTTGCTGTGACAACTGTACGTCTGGTTAGGGAGGCTGAGATTCAACTCAGAAGACCGCGTCTTCACCTTATTCCCCTTGAGCTAAGGACACACAGTCCTCGCCCAATCACTCTGGTAAGTCTTCAAGGTAGACTTCCAAACCTTCACAGACTTCGTTCACTAGCGATCCACAATGACTCTTGGATGATCAGAACGCGATGCCTAACCGGCTGGAGGATTCACAGTCCTCAAGTGTAATAAGTCTTCAGGTCACGCAGACAGAAAGACTTCAGTGATGCCTAACACTCTTTGGCTCTGGGTGTTTGGGCTTTGTCCTCGCAAGGATTTCTCTCTCTCAAAGGCATCGAGGTGGGTTGCTCTCAAACGACAAAAGCCGTGCACTTACTCTGAGCAGCCACCAATTTATGGTGTAGGGGGTGGGCTATTTATAGCCACTAGGCAACCCGACCTGATATGTCCGAAATGACCCTGGGTCACTAAGGAACTGACACGTGTTCCAACGGTCAGATTTCAAACACACACAGCAACTTTACTTGGGCTACAAGCAAAGCTGACTTATCCAGCTATGGATAAGATTTTCTCTCATTGTCTTCGCTCGAAGATATAGGATTTGGGTTGAGCATCACTTCAGTCATTCTGACTTAGTTCACTTGGACCCCACTTAACAGTACGGTGGTTCCTATGACTCAACAAAGAAGAAAAGGAAACAACGAAACAACTAAGTCTTCGCGCTCCATAGTCTTCACTGATTGTCTTCTCATGTCATAGTCTTCAATATGAATATCTTCACATACCACCATTGTCGTCAATGTCTTCATACATTTTTAGGGGTCATCTCCGGTAAGTAAACCGAATCAATGAGGGACTACTACCTGTGTTATCCTGCAATTCTCACAAACACATTAGTCCCTCAACCAACTTTGTCGTCAATACTCCAAAACCAACTAGGGGTGGCACTAGATGCACTTAGAATCTCCCCCTTTTTGGTGATTGATGACAAACTGATTGAAGTTTTCAACGGGGATAAAGTATGTGAAATTGTAAAGGGTATTGTCTTCATAAGTGACAAAGGCTCCCCCTGAAGATGTGCATATAAGTAATTTGCTTTTGGAATGCAAATGCACATGGCAGGTTGTACTTGTGGAGATCCTCTTCAACTTATGACGACAATTCATCATGCATGATAAGATATAACAAAGATAATGACATGCATAATGAAAAATGGACGTCTGCAAGATGACCTAAGTGCGGAAGTTATCATCGCACATGCGGAATTTATCATCGCGTCACAGAATAGTAAATAAGTAGCAGACGACCATCGAGTTTAAGTGTTACAACTCAAGGAACCAAAGTATCAAAAGCGAGAGTTGTAAACACTAGGCAAAATATAAAGCAACCGCCCATATGAACCCGTTTGAAGACTATCAAATTCATATGCTTCTCCCCCTTTTGTCAGTAATGACCAAAAAGGTTTGAAGACATAGAGCGTCTACTCGTCCCCATGAGGAATAGGTGAAGTAGCAGGGTTGTCGTTGTTGTTTGGCGGTGCAGACGAGCTTGGTGCAGTGTTGATTCTTGCAGAAGTAGGGGGTGGTGAAGTAGCATCGTCTTCATCATCGATCACTTTGGCATTCATAGTTGCAGCGGAGGAAGAATAGTCAGAGTCTTCAAGGGATGGAGTTCGACGCAGGACAGCATTCCATGGAGGAGTGGAGTCAAACTTGAATCTTTCAGTGAAGCCATTGTCTTGAAGATCTGCTTCAGCACCGAGCAGTGTCAAACTCTTCCATGATCGCCGACAGGTCTCGTGAGTGACAAAAGCATTCTTGGTGGCAAGATTGCGAATGCGATTGACGTCCACCAAGAGGCTTTGCATCTGTCGCTTGAGCCAGTAGTATGCTTATCTTGTTTCTGATGCAGTGCCACAAGAAGTTCTCGGTCATTCAGGATGCAAGAGCGCTTCTTAGGCCTTTGGGCAATTGTGCTCTTAGTAGCTTCAGTTTGTGCACGGTGAGGTAGACGAGTATTCCCAGCCATTGGATAGACCCGAGTGACTGCTTGGACTCCTTCCATTGGTTGAGTGAAGCTTTAGTGATCAGCATTTTGAAGACAAAGAGGCTTTTTGGCAGGCTCAGGGTATACGGCTTCAACTGACATATCAACCTCTGGTAGAAAGATCAGATGATTGCGAGCAGAGGGCTGATAGTTGATAGCAGAGTGTAGCTTGATGAGGCGCATGACCCATGGAGCATAGAATTTCAGACCAAAAAGATCAGATCCAGATGCAGCCAGTTGCCGGATAAAGAATTCCTGTGTATTGAAGTTGATGCCATTGAGGATGTAAAACACCAATGTCTTCATGACTCCTTCAAGTTTTGCAGCTGATGAATGTCCTTTGATAGGCCATAGAGTTCGCGTGATGATGTGATATATTGTGCAAGGCAGATACTCAAGGTCATCAACAAAGAACTCCTTTGGGTATTCAGCATCAGGTGGCAAAGGCTTCATCATGCTCAACATCTGGCTCATGTTGGGCTCTGGCTTATGGAAGATGCTCTCCAGTGCATTGCGGTGGAGTTGACAGTCAGGTTCGAAAAGTTCTCCGGGAGTGGGTAGGCCTGTGAGCTCAATGACGTCAAGAGCTTTGGCTTCATGATGAACATTTCCTGTCATCCACTCGAGAACCCATGTCTTTGTATCCCTGTAGTAGCTGCGAATGTGGAGGGTAGCATAGAATTGAAGCAAAAGTTCCTCATTCCAATGTTCTTTGTCTGTCACGAAGCTGAGCAGACCTGCATCTCGAAAGTAGTCAAGAGCTTCTTCTAAGCATGGCAGTCCAGCAATGGCTTCAGTGTCGAGGCGCAAATGAGGGAAAATGCGCCCTTGATCATACAGAACGCAAGAGTAATAGCTTCGCTGCTGATAGCTCCAGAAACGATCAGATGATATTCTTGGCCTTGAGTAGGGGTTCTTTGGTCTGTCAAAGAAGGTGTTGTGGGCTTTGAAGCCATTTGCATTGAAGGATCCTGTAGAGGTGGCAGTACCTGGGAACCTTGGCAGTCTTGGCTTTGGTTTCTGGACCAGAGGCCTATGCTCAACATGATAATCGAACTAAGGACTAGAGGCATTAGACGGAGGAACCAGAACTGGCCATTTGACAGTAATGAGCTGGTCGTAGTTGTATGCTTGCTTGATAGTATGTGGCCTGGGAGGAGGAATAGGAGTAGTGGCATCAACAGAGGCGTCAGGAGCAGTTCCATCATTGGCTTCTGGCACATTGGTTGGTGCAGGCTCCACATTTGCTTCAGCCATGACTATGTCATTGGCTTCATTTGTGTTGGTGGTGGCAGCCTCAAGATTCTCAACCTCCACTTGATGAGCTGGAGGGTCTGGCACTGGCACGTTCACTTCAGGAACAACTTCTTCAGTAGTGGGGGAGAGTAGGGACACGTTCTTCTTCTTGTTTGTCATCGCCTGATGCAGCCGAAATGTCTTCAGCACCTTTGGCTTCAGACTCGGAGACATCCACAGTGGGAGTGGCATCTGGAAACACTTGACGTGCAACAGATTGGTGGGGCACTTCTCCTTCTGGAACGCTCGAAAGAGGGACTTGAGGCCTTGGTCCTTTGCGAAGCCTGCGTAACGCTGGCGACGCCTTTGGAGATGGAGTTGGCCGGGCCTCAAAGTCATCATCTTCTTCTTGCACAGATGGGGTAGCTTGTTGTTGGGGAGTACTTGGGGTGTCTTGCTGTTGTGGGTGATCAGCCCATGATTCATCCTGAGCAATTGGCGTCAGAGGACGACCAATGCTGATGAGTTCGCTGTTCGTGAGAACAGGAGATGATACCAAGTTGTGTTCGATCTGAAGAAGAACTTCATCATCTTCAACATTTTCATTGTGATCAATGTCTTCAGCAGCGGTGGGGTCAACTGCTGGAATGTCTTCAGCTTCATGAGCCTCTGTGGAAGCAGGCTCATGAACTATCATCCGTCGTTCTTGGTGTTCAGATGCAGGGCGAACCATTGAGATGGGTTCAACAACTAAGGGCTCTATGGGAGCAGCCCGATCCTTCTTGGTCCTGTGCTTCTTTTTGGTTGGAGTAGCATCAGAAGCTTCAGGATTTTTCCTTTTTCTAGCTTCAGCCTCGGCTGTCCTCGTCTTCTTCAGCTCTGAAGCGGTTGACCTGACCTTAGGCTTCGAGCCAGTCATGCTGCTTGGGAAGACAATGCGTGGTTCTTCCCGCCTTGAAGGTGCAGATTGGTCTGTTGATGGCTTCTTCTTCTTTGCAGCCATTCTTGGGTCGATGCCAGGACGACCAAGAGCCTTGCGCTTCTCAGCCTCATTGTAGCCTTGCACACATTTGTCAGCCACGCTCTTCATGCGCTCACGAGAGCCTTTAGCTTCTTCACGCTTCTTGAGAAAGGCTTCCTTGAGCTCGTGCAGCATGATCTTGAAGATTTTGACATCTTGCACGCTGAGCTTTGCCACATGCTTCTTGAACTGAGCTTTCTCATAGTCGATCTTGTGCTTCAGCTCAACGATGCGCTGAGCGAGAGCTAGCTCAGAAGCAATGGCGCCATTGAAGGAGACGCTGACGCAAATGGGAAGTTGCAAATCTTCAAAGCTGAGATTTGGGGTGTCAAACCACTCATCAATGAAGTTATAGATGATTGCCACATCAAAGAGAGGCAAATTATTGAAGATCTCTGCTTCTTCCTTGCTCTTGATCAGTTGCTCAAGGGTATCATCTGCAAGATCTTCATCGCTGGACAGATCAATGTGCTCTTCTCGCAGAATGGTAGCAGGAGTCAATGTCTGATCAGTATTCTTGACGATTTTCTTCTTCTTTTCCGTCTTCTTGGAGATACGTGATAGATCTTCAGACTGCACACTGTCTTCAGGAGGTGCAGTGGCCAGTGGCTTCGCACGTGAAGCCTTTGGAGGAGCAGCTGATCTTGAAGCCTTAGACTTCTTTGGCTTCTGCGGCTTTGGAGTAGGAGCTGGGGCTTCATCAGTGTCAGCATCATCATCAGAATGATCCACTTTGGCACCTTGGACTGTGATGTGAGCGATGAGGCCATCCAGGTTGTAGAAAGGACCGATCACATTGGGTTCTGCATCACGTGAGCCGTCAGCATGGGGAGCAGAGGGACCAGGGTTGAAGTCTAATCCCAATGACTTCTTGTTTTCCTTGGCCGATGCCTTTGCGTGCCGGAAGTTACGCTTGAAGAGATTCTCATCACGACACCAGAGCAATGATGATGGGTCGGCATTTTTAGGCTGAGGTCCTCGGACCATACAGGGATAGAAACCCTGTGCAATAGCTTCAGCCCTGTTCTTGGGTGGAAGGCCTCGAAAGAGAATATCACCCCAAGGACTTTTGATAGCATTCTTCTCAGTGTATTCCTGGGTCACGAATCTGTACTTGTACCACTGTTCATCCCAATATCGTCGAATCCATTGGATTCGTGTCTTGCGCTGATTGTAATCCTCTTCAGGATCTGTCTTGTAAAGCTCTGAGAGGTCATCAGGAAAATCTCTTGATGTTCCCCCACGATGCTGTCTGCCACCCTTCCTTACTGATTTTTCTGCAGCCATGAACTTCAAACTGAATGGCTTCAAGACGTTCAAAGGCTTCAGAGGCTTTCGCTTACTGGACAAACAGGAACTGGCTTCGGGAGAGTTAATGTGATGCTGTAAGAATTCTGCAAACGAATGCAGACTATGAGAACCAAGGGATTCTCCCACGGACATGTACCTGTGACAACATTAGAGATGCGAGGGAAGGGGAAGAGGTCATATGCATTCTCAGAAGATTTTGAAGATAAATCAGTTTGAAGACATTAACCTCATGATGCGAAGACATTCACTTATATGTTGAGAGTTGGTTCCAGATTTGTACGAATCCGCGAATAAGTACAAGTGAGGAATCTAACTATATGTGAAGCTTAAGTGAATATACTAGGCAGTATGAGATGCAGACAGGATAGATCTAACATTGTATAGGCAGAAACCTATTTCAGTAAACAGGATGAATCTTTGAGGATCAAAAGGACGGTAAAAATAGAGTTATATTTACCACACGAGGAACTGCTAGATGGGAAGAGTAGGAGACCAAGCAGTTAAATCCATCGTGCCCTAACTTGGCGACGGAGGACACCTACGGCGGCGGCGGAGAAGACGATGTCCGCGGACGGCGTGAGGACTGCGTCAGAGAAGTCGCGGCAGCTAAGCGCTTCGTCGTCGGCGTCGTCGAGAGCTAGCGGTGGCGCTAGGGTTTTGACGAGGTGGAGAGGTGGAAGAAGGTTTTCTTTACCGCAGGGGACATGTATTTATAAGGAAGTGTGCGGCATAGCGCAATTACGCAGGTGCCCCTGGCGGTTCACATCTGAGGGGCACATGGCAAGCATGCAACATACTCAGAGTTGTCCCACGTTCCCATGCCCGCCAGGTTTGTCGGATGGTCGTTCCGGCTTCTCCGGATTTCAGGCAATAAGGATAGAGCATTTAAAATTGACTTAATGTTTGTCTCTGTGTCTTTTGCTGACAAGGACGCAGAGAAGACATTCGACAGTTTCAATAGAATGCATATGATTTGGACAAATAGAGTTTGAGATAGAAAGCATAGAGAGAGAGATTAGGGTACGATCACATTCACTTAGTTCAAAAAAATTCAACAAGGAAGACATAGCTATAAGTGAATGTTGTAGAGGACAGAACACTAGTATATATATCAGAAGGCAATCAAATCAACATAGTGAAGATAATCATGAAGAAAAATTGAAATTGAAGACGAACCAAATGCGAAGATATTTCAAATGTAACGCCATGAGTGAAACACTTCAAACAGAAAAATTTGGTGGTGGCGTTACCCACCGTATAGGAAGTATTAGACCCAGACACGGCGCACAATTATCGTGGCGCTCCGAAGTCAAATTCCACGTTAATGTATTCACACTCAGAATGTAAGTCTTCATTGATTCAAGATATACTTTACTTCGTGTGTTGCACATCTAAGTCATCAACATGCATAAGTGTTAGGATGTGTGCCTGATCACAGGACATTTGAGGATTCCAAGATATTTAGCTCATACCGTAACTTGCAAAACCTTCTCTCATCCAAGGGCTTTGTGAAGATATCTGCCAGTTGCTCTTCAGTGTTGACGTGAATGATATCAATATCTTTCTTCATGACATGATCTCTGAGAAAGTGATGACGAATTTCAATGTGCTTTGTCTTCGAGTGCTGGACTGGGTTGTTGGCAATCTTGATGGCGCTTTCGTTGTCGCAGAAGAGAGGTACTTGTTTCAGATTGATGCCATAGTCCTTGAGAGTTTGCTTCATCCATAGAAGCTGAGCGCAGCAAGATCCAGCAGCAATGTATTCAGATTCAACAGTTGAGAGTGATACACAGTTCTGCTTCTTTGAAGACCAACAGACAAGTGATCGACCCAGAAAGTGACATGTGCCTGATGTAGACTTGCGATCCACCTTGTCACCAGCATAATCAGCATCCGAGAATCCAACCAGATCAAACTCTGAGCCCTTTGGATACCATAATCCTAGTGTTGGGGTGTGAGCCAAATATCGAAGAATTCGCTTCACAGCTAAGTGATGCAATTCCTTTGGTGCCGCTTGGAATCAAGCACACATGCAAACACTAAGCATAATATCTGGCCTAGATGCACATAGGTAAAGTAAAGAACCAATCATGGAGCGGTATACCTTTTGATCAAACTCTTTACCATTGTCGTCAGGACCCAGATGATGTTTGGCTGGCATTGGCGTCGTGTAACCTTTGCAATCTTGCATTCCAAACTTCTTCAGGCAATCTTTGAGGTATTTTTCATGAGATATGAAGATGCCATTTCTTTGCTGACGAATTTCAAGACCAAGGAAGAACTTCAGCTCACCCATCATGGACATCTGGTATTGCTCTTGCATCATATATCCAAACTCATCACTATACTTCTGGTTGGTGCAGCCGAAGATAATGTCATCCACATATATTTGGCACACAAAGAGTTCACCATCATATGTCTTCGTGAAGAGTGTGGGATCGAGGGATCCAGGTTTGAAGCCTTTGCTCTTCAGGAAGTCTTTGATCGTATCATACCAAGAGCGAGGAGCTTGTTTGAGGCCATACAGTGCTTTGTTTAGTTTGTACACCATATCAGGATGTTTTGGATCTTCAAAGCCAGGTGGTTGAGCGACGTACACTTCTTCTTCAATCTTTCCGTTGAGAAATGCACTCTTCACATCCATTTGATATAGCAAGATGTTGTGGTGGTTAGCATAAGCTAGCAGTATGCGAATAGCTTCAAGCCTAGCCACAGGAGCAAATGTTTCATTGAGGTCAATTCCTTCAACTTGAGTATATCCTTGAGCCACAAGACGTGCTTTGTTTCTGACGACTTGACCATGCTCATCTTGCTTGTTTTGATATATCCATTTTGTGCCAATAATGTTATGCTTGCGAGGGTCAGAACGCTTGACAAGTTCCCAAACATTGTTCAGCTTGAACTATTGAAGCTCTTCTTGCATAGCTTGAATCCATTCAGGTTCCATGAAGGCTTCAGCAACTTTCTTGGGTTCTGATATTGACACAAAATAAAAGTGCCCACAGAAATTTGCTAACTGTGTTGCTCTTGAGCGAGTAAGTGGACCAGGTGCATTGATACTATCAATTATCTTCTCAATCTGTACTTCATTTGCAACACGAGGATGAACTGGACGAAGACTTTGCTCTTGCTGATCATTGTCATCATTGGGAGGATTGTCTTTAGGCTGAGCATTGTCTTCAGGTTGGTTGGGTGGAGTAGTGAGTAGGGCCAAATAAGTCCATGTGTAGCAGCTCGAAGGGTTGAGACGTAGTCATGATTGTCTTCGAGGGATGCTTGGCCCTTGTCATCTTTCCAGCTTCGCAGGCACCGCACAAATGATCCTTCTTGAACTTGACGTCCTCGATGCCTATGACATGCTTCTTCTTGGCGAGAGTATGTAAGTTTCTCATGCCAGCATGCCCCAGCCTCCGATGCCATAGCCAGCATTCTGAAGCTTTTGTAAGAAGACATACGACAAGTTGTGGTCCTGCTGAGAAATCTACCATGTACAGATCATCTTTCCTGTACCCTTCAAAGACTAGAGATTTGTCAGATTCCATAAGTACAAGGCAAAGATACTTTCCAAGTATCACAATCATGTTCAGGTCGCAAAGCATCGAGACAGACATTAAGTTGAAACCAAGGGATTCAACAAGCATCACTTTATCCATGTGCTGATCCCTTGAGATTGCAACTCTACCTAGACCCAATACCTTGCTTTTACCAGTGTCAGCAAACGTGATGTGACTCTTATCAGATGGACGTAAGGTTGAGTCTATCAGAAGACTTCGATCACCAGTCATGTGATTAGTGCGTCCGCTGTCCATAATCCATTCTGAAGCATGAGGTGTCATACCCTACAGTACAGTTAGGGGGATAGGCTTCACTAAGAGCATTGTGAAGCATAAACATTTGACGGGCAAGAGGATTATTGAAGCTCAGATCAAGATTATGACCGATAGGATGATATGCAAACGATTCAGGAACAAAATACATAGTGAGACCATTTGGGCATTTGATCTTGCGCCCTACAAGATGTTTTAGGTCCCCAGCAATAGCATCAGATGCCTTTGATTTTCGTCTGGAGACCTTTCCCTGCAAGAGAAAGTTAATTCTTCTTAACCACCCACATCTTCAGGGGTGGCTTAGAAGCAATGAGTCTAAGTGCAGCATCTGAGAACTTTTGCTTTGGAGCCCTAGAAAATAGCCTTGCAGGAGATGAATGATACTCGTATGAATAAGCAGAAAAGTTCTTAGTTCTATGAACATAGCGGTTTGGAGACACACGCTCATATTCATAAGTCTGAGTATGGTTTCCCTGCAAAACATTGGCGTTAGGGTGACTCAGGTGAGTCCTCTGTCTGTATGAAGCCTTTGGACCACATGAAGCCTTAGGTCTGGGGTTTGTCTTCTTCCCAGGTGGTGTCATGATGACATTCACTGGAAGATTCTCGAGACAGCTTTTGGGAACCCAGATCTTCTTCATAGGTGGCCCATTCCTGCAGTTAGTACCAATATATCTGGCAAACACTTCACCATTCTGATTCTTGAACAGTTTATAGTTTGCATCAATGGATTCATCAGTGACAACAGGGTTAGCACAGGTAAAGCCAGATAAGCTAGATGGATCCACTGAAGGTCCCTTTGCAGCAACCCATGTGGTTTTGGGATACTGCTCAGGCTTCCAGTAGGAGCCATCAACATTCATTTTCCTTTCGAACCATACACCCTCTTTCCTAGGGTTTTGGTTCAGAATATGCTTTTTGAGGACATCGCAAAATGTCTGATGCCCTTTCAGACTTTTATACATCCCTGTTTCAAGCAATGTCTTCAACCTAGCATTTTCATCAGCAATAGTAGTGGTATCCTCCGCAAAGGGGTTAGTTACCACATCAGTAGTTGAAGACAATGCAACAGCAGCAGCAGTAGAACATTCAGCAACAGAGGTAGCGTTGTCACGCTCAAGGCATTTTAGACATGGTGGTTCAAATCCATCCTGAGCGGGACTGATCTGTTGAGCGTGAAGTGACTCATTCTCTTTCTGAAGATCTTCATGTGCCGCTTTCAATTTCTCAAGCTCTTGCTTCCTTTGAAGATAATCATAGGAGAGCTTTTCATGAGTGGTTGAGAGCGTTTCATGACGACTTTCAAGTTCTTGGTACTTAGCATGAAGATTTTTTATTTCTTAAACTAAGGACTATGAACGGGTCATTTCTGCGTCCAACAGGTCATCGCTTTTGTCTAACAGTTTTTGAGTATGTTCCATAGCCTTTTATTGTTCAGTTGCAATTTTAGCAAGTGTTTTGTAGCTGGGTTTGGATTCATAATCAGAGTCATCTTCACTAGATGTTTGAAAGTAAGCATCGCGTGATTTTACCTTGGCACCACGTGCCATGAAGCAGTAGGTGGGAGTAGGGTCGTCCTTGTCATCAGCTTCAGCGTTGGTGTGGAAGTCATTGTCTTCAGTGTTGAAGATGGACTTGGCAACATAGGTAAAGCACAGGTAAAGCCAGATAAGGTGGATGGATCCACTGAAGGTCCCTTTGCAGCAACCCATGTGGTTTTGGGATACTGCTCAGGCTTCCAGTAGGAGCCATCAACATTCATTTCCTTTCGAACCCAACACCCTCTTTCCTAGGGTTTCGGTTCAGAATCTGCTTTTTGAGGACATCGCAAAGTGTCTGATGCCCTTTCAGACTTTTATACATCCCTGTTTCAAGCAATGTCTTCAACCTAGCATTTTCATCAGCAATAGTAGTGGTATCCTCCGCAGAGGGGTTAGTTACCACATCAGTAGTTGAAGACAATGCAACAGCAGCAGCAGTAGAACATTCAGCAACAGAGGTAGCGTTGTCACGCTCAAGGCATTTTAGACATGGTGGTTCAAATCCATCCTGAGCGGGACTGATCTGTTGAGCGCGAAGTGACTCATTCTCTTTTTGAAGATCTTCATGAGCCGCTTTCAATTTCTCAAGCTCTTGCTTCCTTTGAAGATAATCATAGGAGAGCTTTTCATGAGTGGTTGAGAGCGTTTCATGACGACTTTCAAGTTCTTGGTACTTAGCATGAAGATTTTTTATGCCTTCAACTAAGGACTGTGAACGGGTCATTTCTGCGTCCAACAGGTCATCGCTTTTGTCTAACATTTTTTGAGTATGTTCCATAGCCTTTTGTTGTTCAGTTGCAATTTTAGCAAGTGTTTTGTAGCTGGGTTTGGATTCACAATCAGAGTCATCTTCACTAGATGTTTGAAAGTAAGCATCACGTGATTTTACCTTGGCACCACGTGCCATGAAGCAGTAGGTGGGAGTAGGGTCGTCCTTGTCATCAGCTTCAGCGTTGGTGTGGAAGTCATTGTCTTGAGTGTTGAAGATGGACTTGGCAACATAGGCAGTGGCTAGAGCCAGACTTGCAATGCCAGGGTCGGACTCCTCCTCAGACTCCACCTCCGCCTCCTCAGAAGCAGACTCCTCCTCTGAATCCATCTCCTTGCCAACAAAAGCACAAGCCTTGCCAGATGAGCTCTTCTTATGAGATGAAGACTTTCATGAGAACTTGGAAGAAGACTTTGAAGATTTCTTCTTCTTCTTGTCATCAGAATCATATTCCTTGCTCTTCTTCTTCTTCTTCTCATTGTCCCACAGTGGACACTCAGAGATATAGTGTCCAGGTTTCTTGCACTTGTGACAGGTTCTCTTCTTGTAGTCATGAGTGGAAGCTTCATCATTTCTTGAGCTGGATCGTGAAGACTTTCTGAAGCCCTTCTTCTTAGTGAACTTCTGGAACTTCTTCACAAGCATAGCAAGTTCCTTTCCAATGTCTTCAGGATCATCAGAACTGCAGTCAGATTCTTCTTCAGATGAGGAAACAACTTTTGACTTCAAAGCGCGAGTTCTGCCATAGTTGGGACCATAGATATCTCTTTTCTCAGAAAGCTGGAACTCATGTGTGTTGAGCCTCTCAAGTATATCAGACGGATCGAGTGTCTTGAAATCAGGACGTTCTTGTATCATGAGGGCAAGGGTGTCCAAGGAGCTATCAAGTGATCTCAGTAGTGTGTTGACGATTTCATGCTTGGTACTTTCAGTGGCGCCTAGAGTACGAAGCTCATTTGTGAAGTCAGTGAGGCGATCAAACGTGAGCTGGACATTTTCATTGTCGTTTCTCTTGAAGCGGTTGAAGAGGTTGCGAAGAACACTGATCCTTTGATCTCTCTGGGTTGAGACGCCTTCATTGACCTTGGATAGCCAGTCCCAGACTAGCTTCGACGTTTCCAGAGCACTCACGCGGCCATACTGTCCTTTGGTCAGATGACCACAAATGATGTTTTTGGCAGTGGAATCTAGTTGAATGAACTTCTTGACATCAGCGGGGGTGACACCTTCACCAGTCTTGGGAACGCCGTTCTTGACGACATACCAGAGGTCGACATCAATGGCTTCAAGATGCATGCGCATCTTATTCTTCCAGTAGGGATATTCAGTTCCATCGAAGACGGGGCAAGCAGCGGAGACTTTGATTATCCCTGCAGTCGACATAGCTAAAACTCCAGGTGGTTAAACCGAATCACACAAAATAAGAGAGTACCTTGCTCTGATACCAATTGAAAGTGCTAGTTATCGACTAGAGGGGGGTGAATAGGTGATTTTTATGAAAGTCTTCAAAACATGTAAGTTTCAAAGACAAACAATAGAAATGAACCTATTGAGATGTAGCGGAAGGTAGACTACACTAAGCATGCCATAGTCAAATATGTAATGAAGTGAAATCACAAGGACTAATAGCAGCTAGGTAGTAAAGATCAGGATGGAAGATGGTATGAAGCCAAACAACAATAGTAGTCAATCAATGAAGTCAAACAGATACGGCAAACATGCAATGACTTCACGAAGACAAACTCTAAGTAAAGAGAAGGAGAGGATAGAACCAGTCACTTGTTGAAGACACAGGATTTGTTGGACCAGTTCCAGTTGTTGTGACAATTGTACGTCTAGTTAGGGAGGCTGAGATTCAACTCAGAAGACCGCGTCTTCACCTTATTCCCCTTGAGCTAAGGACACACAGTACTCGCCCAATCACTCTGGTAAGTCTTCAAGGTAGACTTCCAAACCTTCACAGACTTTGTTCACTGGCGATCCACAATGACTCTTGGATGCTCAGAACGCGACGCCTAACCGGTTGGAGGATTCACAGTCCTCAAGTGTAAATAAGTCTTCAGGTCACGTAGACAGAAAGACTTCAGTGATGCCTAACACTCTTTGGCTCTGGGTGTTTGGGCTTTGTCCTCGCAAGGATTTCTCTCTCTCAAAGGCTTCAAGGTGGGTTGCTCTCAAACGACAAAAGCCATGCACTTACTCTGAGCAGCCACCAATTTATGGTGTAGGGGGTGGCTATTTATAGCCACTAGGCAACCCGACCTGATATGTCCGAAAGGACCCTGGGTCACTAAGGAACTGACACGTGTTCCAACGGTCAGATTTCAAACACACACGGCAACTTTACTTGGGCTACAAGCAAAGCTGACTTATCTAGCTCTGGATAAGATTCGCTCTCATTGTCTTCGCTAGAAGATATAGGATTTGGGTTGAGCATCACTTCAGTCATTCTGACTTAGTTCACTTGGACCCCACTTAACAGTACTGTGGTTCCTATGACTCAACAATGAAGAAAAGGAAACAACGAAACAACTAAGTCTTCACGCTCCATAGTCTTCACTGAATGTCTTCTCATGTCATAGTCTTCAATATGAATATCTTCACATACCACCATTGTCGTCAATGTCTTCATACATTTTTAGGGGTCATCTCCGGTAGGTAAACCGAATCAATGAGGGACTACTACCTGTGTTATCCTGCAATTCTCACAAACACATTAGTCCCTCAACCAACTTTGTCGTCAATACTCCAAAACCAACTAGGGGTGGCACTAGATGCACTTACACCAAGCGTCGCCCGTTTGGTGGGCTTGGAACCCTGTACACATCGTTTGGGGCCATGAGCAACACCCCGGCCGGATCTCCTTGCGGATGGAATCCGAATAGGCGATAAACCTGGCTAGAGACTTGTGTGGTTAGTCAGGTCGTGGCCGACTCCCTCGCCAGGCTTCCGCTTGAAGGTTGCCGAGATACACGACGTGTACATGGTGGTAAGTGGCGAGAGCGTGTGTGAAGAAGTACACCCCTGCAGGGTGAACGTCTTCTATTCGAATAGCCGTGTCTGCGGTAAAGGACTTCTGGGTTGCCTGTACAGTTCATAGACAAGTGAAAGTGGATACTCTAAAATGCGCAAGATAAGCGTGAGTGCTATGGATGGCGTTCTCGTAGGGAGATGAGAGCGGATCCATAGTGGTGTATTGATATGGTGAATATGTGGACTCGTGAGCGCCAACTCAAAAGAGTTACTTGCAGTTGTAGTTCAGGTTAGCCACCGAGTCAAAGCTGGCTTGCTGCAGTTAAACTCCACCACCCCTTTGTTGATACCAATGCATATGTAGATTCTTCTGATGTAAGTCTTGCTGGGTACATTTGTACTCACGTTTGCTTATTTTATGTTTTGCAGAGAGACTTCAGTCTTGCTAGTAGTTCCGCGTGGTCTTCGACGTTTAGCTTGTTACCTCAGCTACGATCTTGTACCCTGATGACCCACAAGTATAGGGAATCTATCGTAGTCCTTTCGATAAGTAAGAGTGTCGAACCCAACGAGGAGCGGAAGGAAATCATAAGCAGTTTTCAGCAAGGTATTCTCTGCGAGTACTGAAATAAGTGGTAACAGATAGTTTTGTGATAAGATAAATTGTAACGAGCAACAAATACCAAAAGTAAATAAACTGCAGCAAGGTGGCTCAATCCTTTTTGTAGCAAAGGACAATCCTAGACAAACTCTTATATAAGGAAAAGCGCTCCCGAGGACACATGGGAATATCGTCAAGCTAGTTTTCATCACGTTCATATGATTCGCGTTCAGTACTTTGATAATTTGATATGTGGGTGGACCGGTGCTTGGGTGCTGTTCTTACTTGAACAAGCATCGCACTTATGATTAACCTCTATTGCAAGCATCCGCAACTACAACAAAAATATTAAGGTAAACCTAACCATAGCATGAAACATGTGGATCCAAATCAGCCCCTTACGAAGCAACGCATAAACTAGGGTTTAAGCTTATGTCACTCTAGCAACCCATCATCTACTTATTACTTCCCAATGCCTTCCTCTAGGCCCAAATAATGGTGAAGTGTTATGTAGTCGACGTTCACATAACACCACTAGAGGCTAGGCAACATACATCTCATCAAAATATCGAATGAATACCAAATTCACATGACTACTAATAGCAAGACTTCTCCCTTGTCCTTAGGAACAAACGTAACTACTCACAAAGCATATTCATGTTCATAATCAAAGAGGTAATAATATGCATAAAGGATCTGAATATATGATCTTCCACCAAATAAACAAACTAGCATCAACTACAAGGAGTAATCAACACTACTAGCAACCTACTAGTACCAATCCCAGACTTGGAGACAAGAATTGGATACAAGAGATGAACTAGGGTTTTGAGATGAGATGGTGCTGGTGAAGTTGTTGATGGAGATTGCCGTCTCCCGATGAGAGGAGCGTTGGTGATGACGATGGGATGATTTCCCCCTCCCGGAGGGAAGTGTCCCCGGTAAAACAGCTCTGCCGGAGCCCTAGATTGGTTCCGCCAAGGTTCCGCCTCGTGGCGGCGGAGTTTCGTCCCGAAAGGTTGCTTATGATTTTTTTCCTCGACGAAAGACCTCATATAGCAGAAGATGGCCATCGGAGAGCCAACAGGGGTCCCACGAGGTAGGGGGCACGCCCCCCACCCTCGTGGACAGATGGGCCCCTCTCTGGTGAACTTCTTCCGCTGGATATTTTTTATTATTTCCAAAACTGACTTCCGCGGAGTTTCAGGACTTTTGGAGTTGTGCAGAATAGGTCTCTAATATTTGCTTCTTTTTCAGCCCAGAATTCCAGCTGCCGGCATTCTCCCTCCTTATGTAAACCTTGTAAAATAAGAGAGAATAGGCATAAGTATTGTAACATAACGTGTAATAACAGCCCATGATGCAATAAATATCGATATAAAAGCATGATGCAAAATGGCCGTATCAACTCCCCCAAGCTTAGACCTCGCTTGTCCTCAAGCGGAAGCCGATAACGATAAATATGTCCCCATGTTTAGAGATAGAGGTGTCGATAAAAATAAAATACGGACATGAAGGCATCATGATTATTCTCATAACAGCAACATATATGAATATTGTCACATGATTTCTTATGCTCAAGGAATAATCTATTCAAAATGCAAAATTACGAATCATAAACTTTATTGAGAACCAACAAACTATAATCTCAGTCATTGAAGCAATTTCAATTTATCATAACATCATAAAGAGTCTATATCAGAGCTCAATAGCAAGTCCACATACTCAACTATCATTTAGTCTTTCATAATTGCTAACACTCACGCGATACTTGTGGTTACGGAGTTTTAATCGGACACAGAGAAAGATAGGGGCTTATAGTTTTGCCTCCCAACCTTTTACCTCAAGGGTAATGTCAAAAATAATAACTCATGCTCCCCTACATCCAATTAGATATATATATATCAGGATCTTTCCAACATACTGGGCTTGCCAAAGGATAAAATGGAAAAGGAGAGGTGACGATCACCATGACTCTTGCATAAGGTAGAAGATAATAGTAAAAGATAGGCCCTTCGCAGAGGGAAGCAGAGGTTGCCATGCGCTTTTAGGGTTGGATGCACGAAATCTTAATGCGAAAGAACGTCACTTTATATTGCCACTTGTGATATGAACCTTTATTATGCAGTCCGTCGCTTTTATTACTTCCACATCACAAGATCATATAAAGCTTATTTCTCCCACACCAGTCAATCATACATATTTAGAGCAATTTTTATTGCTTTGCACCGATGACAACTACTTGAAGGATCTTACTCAATCCATAGGTAGATATGGTGGACTCTCATGGCAAAACTGGTTTAAGGGTTTTGGAAGCACAAGTAGTATCTCTACTTGGTGCTGAGAATTTGGCTAGCATGTGGGGGAAAGGCAAGCTCAACATGTTGGATGATCCATGACAACATACTTTATCTCAGATATAAGAGAACATAACTCATTACGTTGTCTTCCTTGTCCAACATCAACTCTTTAGCATGTCATATTTTAATGAGTGCTCCCAATCATAAAAGATGTCAATGATAATATATTTATATGTGAAACCTCTCTTTCCTTATTACTTCTTATTAATTGCAACGATGACCAAAGCTATGTCTGCCAACCCCCAACAACTTTTAATCATCATACTCTTTCTATGTGAAGTCATTACTCTCAATAAGAGCAATATGAACTCTTTATTTCTTTTTATTCTTTTCTCATTTCTTTTATTCACTCAAGATCATGGAAAAATAACCAAGCCCTTGACTCAACACTAATCTTTATTATATATAGCTCATGGACTCGATTACATAGAGAAATCATAAAGCAAAACTCAAAACTAGATCTTGCCATAAACTTTATTCTACTAGATCAAGATACTACTAATAGGATCGAACTAAGAAAAACAGTAAAGATAGGAGATGTGATTGTGATACGATACCGGGGCACCTCCCCCAAGCTTGGCAGTTGCCAAGGGGAGTGCCCATACCCATGTGATTATGCCTCCTTCTTTATTGTTGGTGTAATATTCTTGGCGATGATTCCTCTCAGGATACGATTCTCCTCCTCGAGCTTGTTGACTTGCTGCTTGAGGTCCATTATTTCCTTACGAAGCTTTCCTGTAACGGCTAAATCTCCTTGCACCCAAGGGTGTTTCATAGCTGCGGGAGAACAAGTGACACTCCTCTTCATATTTTCATAAGAAAGAAATCTAACATTGGAAGGGATAACCGAGTTTGGAATAGCTGAGCTTTGTAGTTCCCCCATCGTGAACCCAGCTCGAATGCGAGAAGTGACTTCTTGATCCTCCATGGCATCTACTCTCATCAAGTCAGCCTCCATCTCTTCCTCTGTTGCTGGCCCAAAGTGGTCAGTGTTGCTGTTTGCCTTTGGTTCCGATGCCGGATGAGACACCCGGCTCTCCCCGACTGACTCTTGAGAAGACATCTTGCTCTAATCTCCAGCAGCAACAGCTCGAAACAAAAACAGAGGATATTCGCGTGATACAGGAGTCAAAACCTTCGGGAGAATATATAATGAATTTTTACCGACCAAAATATATATCGTGCAAGAAATCGGAGTCCGGAAGGCACACGAGGTGCCCACGAGGTAGGGGGTCGCGCCCAGGGGGTAGGGCATGCCCTCCACCCTCGTGGGGCCCTCGTGTCCTTCCCGGACTGCTACTTATTTTTATATTTTTCTAAATATTCCAAAACAGAGAAATATTACCTTAAAATTGTTTTGGAGTCGGTTTACTTACCGTACCACATACCTATTCCTTTTCGGAGTCTGAAACATTCTAGAAAGTGTCCCTTATGTACTCCTCCGGGATTACAGTTTCAATAACATTGGTTTCAACATTTATAGGATTACCTGAGATATAATGTTTAATTCTTTGACCGTTCACCACCTTCGGATTTGTGCCTTCGAAGTTGTTGATTTTTATGGCACCGGAAAGATAGACCTCCTCAATAACGTAGGGGGCTTCCGATTTAGAGAGAAGTTTTCCTGCAACAAATCTTAAACGAGAGTTGTATAGCAATACATAATCACCTACATTAAACTCACGCTTTTGTATCCTTTTGTCATGCCATCTTTTAACTTTTTCTTTAAACAACTTGGCATTTTCATAAGCTTGGGTTCTCCATTCATCAAGTGAGCTAATATCAAATAACCTCTTTTCACCGGCAAGTTTGAAATCATAACTGAGCTCTTTAATAGCCCAATATGCCTTATGTTCTAGTTCGAGAGGTAAGTGACATGCTTTCCATAAACCATTTTATATGGAGACATACCCATAGGATTTTTATATGCAGTTCTATAGACCCATAATGCATCATCAAGTTTCTTGGACCAATTCTTTCTAGACCTATTAACAGTCTTTTGCAAAATTAATTTGAGCTCTCTATTACTCAATTCTACTTGACCACTAGACTGTGGGTGATAAGGAGATGCAATTCTATGATTAACATCATACTTAGCCAGCATTTTACGGAAAGCACCATGAATAAAATGTGAACCACCATCAGTCATTAAATATCTACGGACTCCAAACCTCGGAAAAATATTTTCTTTAAGCATTTTAATAGAAGTGTTATGATCAGCACTACTAGTTGGAATAGCTTCTACCCACTTAGTAACGTAATCAACAGCAATTAAAATATGTGTATACCCATTAGAGGCAGGAAAAGGTCCCATATAATCAAAGCCCCAAACATCAAATAGTTTAATAACAAGTGAATAATTCATAGGCATTTCTTGACGTCTACTAATATTACCAATTCTTTGACATTCATCACATGACAAGACAAACTTACGGGCATCCTTGAAGAGAGTAGGCCAATAAAAATCGGATTGCAATACCTTATGTGCAGTTCTGTCTCCAGCGTGGTGCCCTCCATAAGCTTCGGAGTGGCACTTGCGTAGGATCTGTTCCTGTTCATGCTCAGGTACACAAAGTCTAATAACACCATCTACTCCTTCTTTATAGAGATGTGAGTCATCCCAAAAGTAACGATTCAAATCATAGAAAAACTTTTTCTTTTGCTGGTATGTGAAACTAGGTGGTATAAATTTGGCAACAATATAATTAGCATAATCAGCATACCAAGGAGTACTATGAGAAGTATTTATAACATTTAATTGTTCATCAGGAAAGCTATCATCAATAGGTAGTGGGTCATCAAGAACATTTTAACCTAGACAAGTTGTCTGCAACAGGGTTCTCAGCTCCCTTTCTATCAACAATATGCAAAACAAATTCTTGTAGCAAGAGAACCCATCTAATGAGTCTAGGTTTAGCATCTTTCTTTTCCATCAGGTATTTAATAGCAGCATGATCAGTGTGAATAGTTACTTTAGGATCAACAATATAAGGTCTGAACTTATCACAAGCAAATACAACTGCTAAGAATTCTTTTTCAGTAGTAGCATAATTTCTTTGAGCATTGTCTAGAGTCTTACTAGCATAATGGATAACATTTAATTTCTTATCAACTCTTTGCCCTAGAACAGCACCTACAGCATAACAACTAGCATCACACATAATTTCAAAGGGTAAATTCCAATCAGGTGGCTGAACAATAGGTGCAGAGATCAATGCTTTCTTAAGTATTTCAAATGCTTCTACACAATCATCATCAAAGACAAATGGTATATCTTTTTGTAATAAATTAGTCAGAGGCCGAGAAATTTTTGAGAAGTCCTTTATGAACCTCCTATAAAATCCGCCGTGACCAAGGAAACTTCTTACACTTTTAATGTCCTTGGAACATGGCATCTTTTCAATAGCATCAACTTTGGCTTTATCAACTTCAATACCTCTTTCAGAAACTTTATGCCCCAAAACAATACCTTCATTAACCATAAAGTGGCACTTCTCCCAATTCAAGACAAGATTAGTTTCTTCACATCTCTGCAAAACTCGATCAAGATTGCTCAAGCAATCATCAAAAGAGGATCCATAGACGGAAAAGTCGTGCATGAAAACCTCACAAATCTTTTCACAAAAGTCAGAGAATATAGCCATCATGCATCTTTGAAAGGTAGCAGGTGCATTACATAAACCAAAAGGCATACGCCTATAAGCAAAAGTACTAAAAGGGCATGTAAAAGTAGTCTTTGATTGATCCTTAGCTGACACAGGTATTTGAGAGAAACCAGAATAACCATCTAGAAAGCAATAGTGTGTATGTTTGCATAATCTTTCTAGCATTTGATCGATAAAAGGTAAGGGGTAATGATCCTTTTTAGTAGCCTTATTTAATTTACGGAAATCAATTACCATCCTATAACCTGTAATAATTCTTTGCAGAATCAATTCATCTTTATCATTAGGAACAACAGTAACACCTCCCTTCTTAGGGATACAATGGACAGGACTTACCCACTGACTATCAGCAACGGGATAAATTATACCTGCCTCCAGAAGATTTAGTATTTCTTTTCTTACCACTTCTTTCATCTTAGGATTAAGCCTTCGTTGATGATCATGGACTGGTTTGGCATCTTCTTCCAAATTTATTTTATGTTGACATAGAGTGGGACTAATGCCCTTAAGATCATCAAGAGTATATCCAATAGCAGCACGGTGCTTCTTCAGAGTTTTCAATAATCTCTCTTCGTCATGCTTTGAAAGGTTAGCACTAATAACAGGATATATCTTCTTTTCATCAAGATAAGCATATTTAAGATTATCAGGCAACGGTTTGAGCTCAAACACGGGATCACCCTTGGGTGGAGGAGGATCCCCTAAGACTTCAACAGGCAAATTGTGTTTCAGAATAGGTTCCTGTTTAAAGAATACTTCATCTATTTCCCTTCTTTCATTGATAAACATATCATTTTCATCGTCTAGCAAATATTGTTCTAAAGGATCACTAGGAGGTACGGCAATAGAAGCAAGACCAATAATTTCATCCTTACTAGGTAATTCTTCTTCACGGTGTTGTCTACTAAATTTAGAGAAATTAAACTCATGAGTCATATCATCCAAACCAATAGTAACAACATTCTTTTCGCAGTCTATCTTAGCATTAACAGTGTTCAAGAAGGGTCTGCCAAATATAATGGGACAAAAGCTATCTTGTGGGGAACCAAGAACAAGAAAATCAGCAGGATATTTAGTTTTCCCACACAAGACTTCAATATCTCTAACAATTCCCATTGCTGATATAGTATCTCTATTGGCAAGTTTAATTGTAACATCAATTCCTTCTAACTCAGCAGGTGTAATTTCATGCTTAATTTCTTCGTATAAAGTATGTGGTATAACACTAGCACTAGCACCCATATCACATAAGCCATGATAACAATGATCTCCTATTTTAACAGAAATAACAGGCACGCCTACCACAGGTCTATGTTTATCTTTTGCACCAGGTTTGGCAATTCTAGCGATTTCACCGCAGAAATGAATAACATGCCCATCAATATTATCAGACAAGAGATCTTTAACAATAGCAATATTAGATTCAACTTTAACTTGCTCAGGAGGTGTATAAGTTCTAATATTTCTTTTATGAACCATAGTTGAAGCTTTAGCATGATCCTTTATTCTAAAAGGGAAAGGTGGTTTCTCAACATAAGAAGTAGGAACAATTGGATCATTATAAGTGACAGTCTTTTCTTCAGCTTTAGTAGGTGCAGCTACTTTTACTTCTATGGGAGGATGATATTTAAACCACTTCTCCTTGGGGATATCAACATAAGTAGCAAAAGATACACAGAAAGAAGTTACTATCTCAGAGTCAAGTCCATATTTAGTGCTAAATTTACGGAAAACATCGGTATCCATAAAAGATTTAACACAATCAAACTTAGGTGTCATACCTGACTCCTTACCTTCGTCGAGATCCCAATCATCAGAGTTGCGTTTAATTCTATCCAATAAATTCCATTTGAATTCAATAGTCTTCATCATAAAGGAGCCAGCACAAGAAGTATCGAGCATGATGCGATTGTTTTCAGAAAGCCGAGCATAAAATTTTTGAAGAATTATTTCGCTTGAGAGCTCATGATTGGGGCATGAATATAACATTGATTTAAGCCTCCCCCAAGCTTGAGCGATGCTTTCTCCTTCGTAAGGCCAAAAATTGTATATATAATTGCGATCACGATGAACAAGATGCATAGGATAATACTTCTGATGAAATTCCAACTTCATTCGTTTATAGTTCCATGATCCCGTATCATCAGATAGCCTATACCATGTCGATGCATCTCCCTTCAAAGATAAAGGGAATACCTTCTTATTAACAACATCATCGGGTATACCTGCAAGCTTAAATAATCCACAAACTTCATCCACATAGAGTAGATGTTCATCAGGATGCTTTGTTCCATCTCCTGTAAAAGGGTTATCAAGCAGTTTTTCTAACATACCTGAAGGAACTTCAAAGGGAATAATTCATTTTCAGTAGGTTCAGTAGGTTGAGGAGCACTTCTTTGCTCTACTAATCGGGGTGAAGGTACCCCGAACAAGCCCCTCAGAGGATTACTTTCCATAGTAACAAGTGACAGTAAATTTCAGCACACTATATAAATTTTTCCTTACCAAATTCCACCTACCAAAGGCGCTTCACTCCCCGGCAACGGCGCCAGAAATGAGTCTTGATGACCCACAAGTATAGGGGATCTATCGTAATCCTTTCGACAAGTAAGAGTGTCGAACCTAACGAGGAGCAGAAGGAAATGATAAGCGGTTTTCAGCAAGGTATTCTCTGCAAGTACTGAAATAAGTGGTAACAGATAGTTTTGTGATAAGATAAATTGTAACGAGCAACAAATAACAAAAGTAAATAAAGTGCAACAAGGAGGCCCAATCCTTTTCTTAGCAAAGGACAAGCCTGTACAAACTCTTATATAAGGAAAAGCGCTCCCGAGGACACATGGGAATATCGTCAAGCTAGTTTTCATCACGTTCATATGATTCACGTTCGGTACTTTGATAATTTGATATGTGGGTGGACCGGTGCTTGGGTGTTGTTCTTACTTGAACAAGCATCGCACTTATGATTAACCTCTATTGCAAGCATCCACAACTACAACAAAAGTATTAAGGTAAACCTAACCATAGCATGAAACATGTGGATCCAAATCAGCCCCTTACGAAGCAACGAATAAACTAGGGTTTAAGCTTCTATCACTCTAGCAACCCATCATCTACTTATTACTTCCCAATGCCTTCCTCTAGGCCCAAATAATGGTGAAGTGTTATGTAGTCGACGTTCACATAACACCACTAGAGGCTAGGCAACATACATCTCATCAAAATATCGAACGAATACCGAATTCACATGACTACTAATAGCAAGACTTCTCCCTTGTCCTCAGGAACAAACGTAGCTACTCACAAAGCATATTCATGTTCATAATCAGAGAGGTAATAATATGCATAAAGGATCTGAACATATGATCTTCCACCAAATAAACCAACTAGCATCAACTACAAGGAGTAATCAACACTGCTAGCAACCTACTAGTACCAATCCCGGACTTGGAGACAAGAATTGGATACAAGTGATGAACTAGGGTTTTGAGATGAGATGGTGCTGGTGAAGATGTTGATGGAGATTGCCTCTCCCAATGAGAGGAGCGTTGGTGATGACAATGGCGATGATTTCCCCCTCCTGGAGGGAAGTGTCCCCGGCAGAACAGCTCTGCCGGAGCCCTAGATTGGTTCCGCCAAGGTTCCACCTCGTGGCAGCGGAGTTTTGTCCCAAAAGGTTGCTTATGATTTTTTCCTCGACGAAAGACCTCATATAGCAGAAGATGGCCATCGGAGAGCCAACAGGGGGCCACGGGGTAGGGGGCGCGCCCTGGGGGCGTAGGGCGCGCCCCCCACCCTCATGGACAGTTGGGCCCCCCTCTGGTGAACTTCTTCCGCTGGATATTTTTTATTATTTCCAAAACTGACCTCCGTGGAGTTTCAGGAACATTGGAGTTGTGCAGAATAGATCTCTAATATTTGCTCCTTTTCCAGCCCAGAATTCCAGCTGCCGGCATTCTCCCTCCTTATGTAAACCTTGTAAAATAAGAGAGAATAGGCATAAGTATTGTAACATAACGTGTAATAACAGCCCATAATGCAATAAATATCGATATAAAAGCATGATGCAAAATGGACGTATCATACCCTTGGGAGGGTCTTGTAGATAGTCAGGCTTCTCAGCCTTCTTCATTTGTAGTTATCTGTACTCAGACAAGTTAAGCTTCCGCATGTGCTTGTTGCTTGTATGCTCTGTATGTTGGGTCATCAGACCCATGTTTGTAATATCAGGCTCTTCGGAGCCTAATGAATAAATACTTGAGTTGTAGAATTTTGTTGTGATGCCATGTTGTATTTACACATATCGGGCATATTGTGTGTATGATTGAAATGCTTGGTATGTGTGGGATCCGACAACCTAGTTGTTTATCCTTGGTAGCCTCTCTTATGGGGAAATGTAGTCTAGTGCTTCCACTGAGCCATGGTAGTCTGCTATAGGCCGGTTTACCGGAGTCCTGCTAGCCCAGTTACTGCTGCTCCGGAACACTTAGACTGGCCGGCATGTGATCCACTTCGTTCCTGTGTCTGTCCCGTCGGGGAAATGTCACGCGGTGACTTCCGGAGTCCTGCTAGCCTGCTACAGCCCAGATTCCCGGAGTCCTGTTAGCCCAGTTGCTACAGCCCGGATTCACATGCTGATGACCGGCACGTTCGATGCTGGTTCATGTATGCCTGTCCGTGTAAGTTAGTGCCACTTTGGGTTCACGACTAGTCATGTCGGCCCGGGTTCTCTGTCATATGGATGCTAGTGACACTATCATATCCGTGAGCCAAAAGGCACAAACGGTCCCGGGCCAGGTAAGGTGGCACCCGTGGGAATACCGTGCGTGAGGCCGCAAAGTGATATGATGTGTTACATGCTAGATCGGTGTGACTTAGAATCGGGGTCTTGACAAAAATGAATTTATTGCATGCTTGGATTAACTCTGATAGCTGTGACAGCTCTTTGGCCCATAGTTTTAAACCTTTCCTCAACCTCTTAAGCTTAGCAGTGATTCTCTTTGCACTGTCAGTTTCATTGACCTCTTGTTGCCAAATATTCTTCACCGTGTCTCTGAAACTATCAATCTGCATCCAGTAATTTTCAAACCTGAAAATCTTTGATTTGGGGACCATGGTACCAATTTTAATGATGCAGGGTATATGGTCAGAGATAGGCTTGGCAAGAGGCAACACCATAGTGTTTGGAAAGTTGGAAGTCCAAGCTTCAGATGAGAAAACCCAATCAAGCTTTTCAAGCAAAGGTGTTGTCTGCATATTGCTCCATGTAAAAGCTCTACCTTTCAAGGGGATCTCTAGCAAGCCAGAGTGTTGATTGCTTCATTGAACAAAAGCATGTCATTGATATTACCCCCTTCTCTATTTCTGTTTGAGGGATATCTAATATAATTAAAGTCCCCAAGCATCAACCAGTTGGAATCATCAGGAATCTGAATGTTAGAAAACCAGTCCATGAAAATAACCCTGTCTTCCGAGAGGCAAGGCCCATAAATATTCGACAGAATCCAGTTGACATTGGAGAGCTTTGATGAGAATTGAATGGAAATAGAAACCTATTTTTGGATAAAGTTTCTCTTGAGAAAATGGACTCATTCTAGACCACATAATCCTCCTGAAGTACCTACAGATGGCTGATAGTCGAACTTATTCATGCGTTTGGGGCAGAACTGCTTAATATATCTGGTATCAAAAGTTTCCCTCTTTGTTTCCTGGATGCAAAGAATGTCACACACTCACACTGTGTCTCGTCAATTTTATTCCTGATAGCTAGCCACTTATCTTTGTCATTGATGCCTCGAATATTCCAGTTCAAAATTTTCCACTGCTTATTCATGGATTAAAGGCACTGATAACTAAAAGATGACAACTCTTGAAAGCTTTGTAGAGTTTAAAGATCCCAGACTGATACAAAACCAAAAGTGACAGTTCAACTTCTCCCAAGTACATGTAAGCATGTAAGCATGGCTAAGAGGCCCACTGGACAAAACTGTTTCAAAACTTACTTTTCTAGAACATCTCTTTTCTTATGATGAATCGAGAGGTTCAAAGCCAATATGTTGGTAAATTGTGACTTGTATTGTAGCCTTCTCCTGCATAGTATGGACATCGCTTGTATTCCCTTTGATCTTAAACCTTGAATAAAATCCCTAGTCACCCTTAAAAAATGCTATTGGAAGGGAGCATTAGGCCTTTTGGATCTAGCTTTCTCTAAATGATAACTCTTTCGGAGATTTGTGTACTCAGGCCCTACAGCCTAGGTAGTGTTCCTGTAGATAAATTCTATTGTGAGTTGTCACTGTGCTTTGTTCAATTTTTTCAGATGGCTATTTAAAAAAAAGGACGCGACTAACTTCCGACTAGTCGGACGGTTGGAACAGATCTGAACACCCATTTCTCTTTCTTAATTGCTAATTGTACATCTATATCTTTTTTTTTCTTAATTACTAATCTCCTTCAGGATTGATGAAGGGCATGTACGTGTTGATTCTACTTTCATGCATGCATGCAAACTACAAGACAAAACAGATGATATCAAAAAAAGATTGTTTTTATTTTAAAACTTTAAAATGTTTCGTAGCTCAAATTGTCAATCTGATTGAAAAAATGTTTTCATATAAAATGTTCGTCGCGACGAGATTTTCAAAACTAGATTCCATGTTGATTTTTTTCGTGTAAAAGGTTACCGGGTCCGGACTACGTAAGTTATTATGTCTCTAACACGTAAGTTACCAAGCTGTCATAGAAATTATCGGACATGAAAAATGGTTTTCCAACCTTTCTCCCCACATGCACGTGCACATGCATGCATATGCCCTAGATGACAAAAAACCGTTGATGTTATTCTAGATTCTCCGTATTTCAAAACTTCTGAATGTTTTGTACCTCAAACCGTCGCTCTGATCGAAAATTGTTTTCACATAAAACATTCGTCACGATGATATCTTCAAAACTAGATCCCACATTGTTATGTTCCGACGACATTTTTTTTGGTAAAAAGTTATCATGGATGTGATACGCAAGTTATCATGTCAGTTGAGCATAAGTTATCATGTTGTTTACACGGAAATTACAGGGGCATATAAAATGGTTTCCTTGACCTTGTCCCTACTTCCACATACACGCATGCCCTAGAGGATGCAAAATGCTAATGTGAGGGAGGATTCCACCAAATTTTAAAAAAAAATTGAAAATGTTGTGTGACTCAAACAATCGGTTCATTACAAAAATTATTTTCACATGAGAAATTCGTTACAACGAGACTTTTAAGACTAGATCTTATGTTGATATGTTTTGACAATTTTTCTGATTTCAAAGTTACCAGGCCTAGGCTAACTAATTTATCACCTCTGTTGTGTGTGTATTACCATGTTATTCATACACGAGTTATCGAAGGATGTTTATCAACAAGCCCCCCTCCCCACCCTCCCGGTCAAAAGTTATCACACCTAGACTAAGTAAGTTATCAACTGCATATATTATCATGTTATTTACACATGAGTTACCGAGTCAAAGTTATCACTATGTTTGTACGTAAGTTATCAGGTCCACATGCGTAAATTACCATGTTATTTGCATAAAAATTACCGGGGACATATTTCTTCAACTTTATTTCCCTGTGTTAAAAGTTATGAACATGTTGTACATAAGTTATCTGGTATGTGATGCATAAATTACCATGTTATTCATGCAGAATATATCAGGAGTGTATTACAACAACCCCCATCTTATGATGTCCTGCTTGCACGTTCTGATTTTAGATCGCTGTAGCAATGACTATTTGAGTTCCTTGCCCGGTCGTCCGAACTCCATGCTACGGTGATGGTTGTCACTTTTTGGCATTTGTGGGATGCATGGAATTTTGCTCGGGACAATTATGAGATATCCCATCCATGGCGTACCACTGGAAAAATCAAGGCGTATGTTCACTTGATTGTGACTCATTTGTTCAAACATGTGTCTGTTCATACTCGTGAGATTCATGCTTCTAGCTCTGCTTTGTCTTCGCCGCCGGCAGGTACGGTTTTGATCTTTTTTGATGCGACTATAACGCCCTCGATGCGGCTATATCTCCCACGTGTCGAAGCACGACTTAGAGGCATAACCGCATTGAAAGCAATGTCGCAAGTGAGGTAATCTTCACACAACCCATGTAATACATAAGGGAAAGAGATACATAGTTGGCTTACAATCGCCACTTCACACAAATACATGAATAAAACATTACATCATACAGTTACAATCAGGGCCCGACTACGAAGCCAAAATAAAAGAAGAAACCCCAAAAGCGACAAAGGCCCCCGATTGACCCCAACTGGGCTCCACTACTGATCGACTAGAACAAAACAACATAAAGGATAAGATCTTCATCGAACTCCTCCTTGACCTCGGGTGCGTCAACTGCACAGATTTCATCGGCACCTGCAAACTGGTTTTGGAAGTATCTGTGAGTCACGGGGACTCAGCAATCTCACACCCGCGAGATCAAGACTATTTAAGCCTAAGGGAAGGGTAAAAGGTATGAGGTGGAGCTGCAGCAAGCGACTAGCATATATGGTGGCTAACATACGCAAATGAGAGCGAGAAGAGAAGGCAAAGCACGGTCGAAGAACTATGATCAATAAGTGATCTTGAACTACTTACGTCAAACATAACTCCAACAACCGTGTTCACTTCCCGGACCCCGCCGAGAAGAGACCATCACGGTTACACACGCGGTTGGTGTATTTTAGTTAAGATCAACTTCGGGTTTTCTACAACCGGACATTAACAAATTCCCATCTGCCCATAACCGCGGGCACGGCTTTCGAAAGTTTAAACCCTGCAGGGGTGTCCCAACTTAGCCCATGATAAGCTCTCGCGATCAACGAAGGATATTCCTTCTCCCCGGGAAGACCCGATCAGTCTCGGAATCCCGGCTACAAGACATTTCGACAGCAATAAAACAAGTCCAGCAAAGCCGCCCGATGCGCCGACATCCTGATAGGAGTTGCACATATCTCGTTCTCAGGGCAACACCGGATGAACACTTTGTACAGCTAAAACCAAGTCTCAAGTTTCCTTGAGAGGGCGCTACAAAGGGCTCTAGTTCGGACCAACACTTAGACAAGCATTGGCCCGGGGGGGCTGAATAAAGATGACCCTCAGGCTGATCAGGCCCAAGGGAAAGGGATAGGTGGTAGGCAAATGGTAAAACCAAGGTTGGGCCTTGCTGGAAGAGTCTTATTCAAAGCGAACTGTCAAGGGGGTCCCATAAATCACCCGACCGCGTTAGGGACGCAAAATCCGGGAACATAACACCGATATGACGGAAACTAGGGCGGCAAGAGTGGAACAAAACACCAGGCATAAGGCCGAGCCTTCCACCCTTTACCAAGTATATAGATGCATTAATTAAATAAGATATATTGTGATATCCCAACAAGTAAACATGTTCCAAACAAGGAACAACATCTCCATGTTCCAACAAGGAACAAACTTCATCTTCACCTGCAACTAACAACGCTATAAGAGGGGCTGAGCAAAGCGGTAACATAGCCAAACAACGGTTTGCTAGGACAAGGTGGGTTAGAGGTTTGGTTTAACAATATGGGAGGCATGATAAGCAAGTGGTAGGTATCGCAGCATAGGCATAGCAAAAGAGCGAGCAACTAGCAAGCAAAGATAGAAGTGATTTCGAGGGTATGGTCATCTTGCCTGAGATCCCGCAAGGAAGAAGAACGAGTCCATGAAGAAGACAAACGGACGTATATGAACGGATCCTCACAATCGCAACGTTATCGGAACTAACCCGAAGAAGCAACACCGAAAAGAAGCAAACAACAAAGTAAACAACCACCACATAAACATGGCATGATATGCGAGATGTGATATGCAATGCATATGCATGCTTCGGAAGGAAAAGATGAACAAGGCATAATCTTGGCAAACCAAGTATTCCACTGAAAAGGTGAGGTGATTTCGGTTGAAATCGATATAAAGATCACCGGAATCGGATGCACGGTTTGCGAATGACGAGCAAAACAAGAATGATAAGATTCTGCAATTAACAGCATGATGCTACTTAGCAAGCAACAAGAAACTAAGCTACTGCATCCAAACATATCAACAAAGCATATGACAGTGATCTACTCAAGATGCTTGACAAAAGATGAACACTGAGCTATGGCTAAA
Organism: Aegilops umbellulata; assembly: GCA_032464435.1. NCBI lineage: Eukaryota > Viridiplantae > Streptophyta > Magnoliopsida > Poales > Poaceae > Aegilops > Aegilops umbellulata. The sequence goes on along the minus strand of CP136058.1, from coordinate 133,878,878 downwards.
TCACACCACAACAGGTTCAAACAAGCATGGCAAAAGTGCAAAAGATAACAGGTTCACAGACAGTGAAAATAACATGCCAGAAACTAACATCAGGATGACATGTTTAGAGTAATGAAACAACATGCTACAGGAACAGGACATAGCAAAATAAGGCATGGCTGGAATCTACTCAAAGAATTTAACAAAAGTCCCTTGCTAACCATAAGCCAAAAAGGATGAGAAAGTATGATAACACCCATGTCAAATAAGCAAGTTTCGTTACAGGTTTCAGACTTAGCAGAAAAACTGGACATGTCAAGAACAGATAACAAGTAGGCATGTTTACGAGCTCGATGCACTCACTACAGAGAAATACATGATAAACTAAGCATACATACATCAAGAAGATATGTCATAGAAGCTATACATGGCAAGAATAACATCATAGCATGCAAGGATCAACTACAACAAGCTTGGCAAAATCGAATAACATGTAAACAATCTGCCAGTAACATTTTATAGCAAAAGTAGAGCTCGATTGACTCAAGCTATGGCACTCCATAATTACAAAGAAAAGCATGGATGGATATAGCAAATTCATATGCTCAAAACACTCTTAATGATCATGCTCAAAAGAGGCATAGATGTCTCTGAAACAACATGAACACATGGCATAAAAATAACAGCAGGCAAGGACTTGGTGAAGTTATTGTCTCTAAAATCAGCAACATTAAGTACCCTAGTTTGCATGCTTGTGCTAGTCACCACAAAGATCACAAAAATACATGGCATAAATATCCGGAAAGATAACATGGCATATTATAGAACACATGTAGGACTCAACTTCATAGGATGCACACATCAATCATGGCAAAAATGACAAAAGTGCATGTTCTGATAAGAATCAGAAACTAACATCACATAGCCCACTTCTAACAGCATTTCAGGCATCAAGATGAGCTCAAATGAAAATTATTCAATGAGATGAAATGATGTACTCGTCTTGGCGAACAATTTGACATATTATACGCCCAAAACGGAGCCACGGATGCAGAGATATGATGCGATGAACATGTGACAATATTGCAAAATCATGGGACTTAGAAATATACGGGATGGGGAGAAAAAGTCAACCTCCGCACAGAAATCGAGGCACGCCGGAGTTGGGCAGCGCCGGCGACGAGGTAGGAGGCCGGAGAGGGAGGAGACGGGCGGATCCGGGCACGGGGAGGCGAATTCGGCGCCGGGGAGCTCGCCGGCGTCGGAGGAAGAGGCGGCGGGCGGCGCGGCGCGGCGCGGCGGAGGTGGCGGCGCAGCGCGGCGCGCGGACGGGCCGGGCGGCAGCGGCGACCGGGCCCTGCGGGCCTGCTGCGGGCCGCGCGGGCCAGCGGCGGAGGGAGGAGAGAGAGGGAGGCCGGCGCGGGTGACGTGGCGGCGTCTAATTGGCTGTGGCCGGCGGCGGAGCTGATGTGGCGCGCTGCCATTGGACGAGGTGAGGTGGCTGGGCGGGGTGGACGCGTCCGGCGCGGAGGTGGACATGTCCGGCGCGACGCGGAGGGAAGAGGCTAGGGTTCATCTGCCCGAAAAATCCGAGGGGAGCACATATTTATAGGTAGAGGGGGCTAGGAAGCTCCAAATGGAGAGCGGTTTTCGCCCACACGATCGTGATCGAATGCCCGATAACATGGAGATGACTTAGATGGGTTTTGGGCCACTTTGAAAGGGGTGTTGGGATGCACCAAAAGAGGCCTTTGCGGTTACCCGGTTAACCGTTGGAGTACCAAACGACCTCCGAATGACCCGAAACTTGACAGGCGGTCTACCGGTGCTATACCAAGGCCGCTTGACAAACCTCGGTCCATTCCAACAAAGTTTAATACCCACTCACGGAAAAAGGTAAAAGGGGACGCCGGGAAACATCGGAGCGCCGGATTGCAAAACGGACAACAGGGAAAATGCTCGGATTCATGAAACGAACACGTATGCGAATGCGATGCACATGATGACATGATATGAAATGCAGATGATGACATGGCAAAGTGCAATGCGCAAGCACATGACATGGCAACGACGACGAATAACTGGTGGACACCTGGCGCATCGAACCCGGGGCGTTACAACACTCCACCACTACGAGAGGTTCTCGTCCCGAGATCTAGGATGGCACCGGAGGAAAACGGGAGAGGAAGAGAAGAGGTAAAACTAAGTTTCTTGTTTGACAAACGAGTGAAGCCATGAACTTTGAGAGGTTGAAAAGTTGAAAGAAAAAACACAACGGAGTTGAACGGACTTGAAAACACTCCGTTAGATAAGAAGAACATGGGATACGACAAGAACCAAGATGTTTAGAGACAAGACAGGTATTGAAACCACTCCGGTTAAAACAAGATAGAGAAGGAATAAGAATGAAATAATTTGGACAGCACTCCGACTGAAAGTCGAAGGAAAAACTTGATAAAATGAGCAGAACTTGAAAAGAGGACGCACCACTCCGGTTGGAAATGGAAGGAATAGAATATGAACTTGGCAAAATGAAAGCACTTAGATGAGACTCCGGTTAAAAGAGGAATGATAGACATAACACTCCGGTTAAATGGATAAGCACAAAAAGAACACGATCTTGACAAGATGAGAGGATACTTGCTGAAATCAACAACACACTGCCTCCGGAACAAATGAAAGAGTGGAACCAAGAGAACAAAGAAGAGAACAACAACTTCTATCACAATTGAATTTGAAAGAGCCTCCTTAAAAGAAGGATTGAACGGAGTTGTTGGAAACCAACAACGAAACGAATAAGCTTGTAGTGGGCTTATGGAAACATCTCAAAATGATGAGGTGACAACCGGCCACTAATGGAAACCATTGATTTGATTGAGAGCACCAACGAGATGAAAAACTTCTTCACCGAGATGATTGTGAGATAACTTGGAACATTGATAAGCACCACAAATAGCAACATTCCCAATGGAAGGCTTTAGGTGAAATATATTCCAAGATAACTCCAACAAAGATATTGATGGATTTAAAATACCTCATTCTTGACAACATGTGAGTCATGAGACATGAACTCCAATTATCAAAAATGACATAATACTACCTCAAAAGATAAGGTAAAAAGAATTGCACTTCGAAATGCAAGATAAAGAATACTCGAGCTCCTCTGAAAAGAATCTCGATGAACACTTCGAGAAGGAATTAAATCCTTGATGAACCATCATGTAGAGCCTCCATGAATAACTCCGGTAATAAAAGAATGATCACAAAGAAATGTAGGATGAAAAGAATAAGATTGAAGCCTTGCAATGATTTAGATGGATCTTCGTGATGATGAGGGCTTGGAACTCCGGGAAAAGAAAAGATGAAACAATTGAAATCAAGAGTTTGAAGAACCTCCGGAATAGGGAATAGAATTTACTCGATGAAACAAGAATAAGAATTACATTATGCTTATCCTTCACCAATTTAAATTGATGACAAGCAATGGATTTGGCATACTACTTATTCTCGTTGAAAAAGGATTGAAGAGAGATATAGCACAAACTTGAGAAGGTCTTGATGGAACCACCGGTGGAATTGAAACAACGAATAAATCTATATAATAACGAAGGAAGAGAACTCTTGACCGAACCATCGTAAGAATTGAAAATGAACGAAGAAAAGATAAGGAAACACCGGGAAGAATTAGCAAATGAACGAAGATACTTGAGAGACTTTAGATATAAATGAACGCAGAGATCCCGAGCTTATTAGAGAATACTTGAATGATGCACCGGTATGATTTGGAGAACGATAGACGAAGCTGAGAATGAATAATTCTTCTGAAATGATGGCCTACAGAGAATCAAACTGAAAAGACTCCTGGAATGCTCCGGATGGGTATGAAAAGAATTCTCACAATCGAAACAATTATGAGAGGATGGCAACAAGCTAGAACAATGAATCTTGAAGAGAAAGGGGCAAGATTAAAGAAAAACTCTTCTTCGGTCTTCAAATGTTGAGAATGATGATGAGAGACACCACCATGAATTGTTGAGGCACTCCGGAATGAGAATTTGAAATGTTGAACCAATAATGAAAAGAATTTGAAAGATCATGGAGAAAGACATATGACTGATGGTAAATCATTCTTACGTCAAACTTTGAAAAGAATTTGGGAATAGCTCTGGAAAAATAAGAAGAGTCAGGTAAGATCCTGGGAAAAGACCTGTGGGTTAGGGCCCACTCAAAAGAAACACAGTTGAATGATTACCTGAAAGGGAGAATACACCGGTTGATTTAAATGGCTAGAATGAGATAACAATCTCGAAATAACTAGAACGGATTAAGAATGGAAACACAAATCTTCTGAGATATCTTCATCACTCCGGAACAAATGAATAGCGAGAGGTGAATGATTAAGAGATACACCGGTATTAGAAAACATTTGAAACGAGGAAAAAAATATGATCGACACCGAAAGCTTGAATTGAATCCCACCGGAGAAGAAAAGAATGACGAATGATGGACTTGAAACTCCTGACCATCTTCATGATAAACACCGGATAAGAACATTGAAGGAAAGAATGAAGAAACTTCCATCAATAAAAAGGATACTTGATTGAGAAATCTGAGTCCTTGAAGAAATAAGGGTGGGAGGGTGGGAAAACAAAGACAACTTGGAACGGATGAAGCAAACACCGTTGAGAAGAACTGATAATTGATCTTGCGAATGTTGAAGTGGTCGGATCCACTTGAAGAGGGACACACCGGTTGGAAAAGAATTAACATGACAACCTCGATGATCAAGAAGGATTGGTATCCACATAGGGATATGAGAATACCTCTTGGAAAAGGTATGGAATCAACACTTGACATTGAAGCAACTCGAATACCACAAATAAAACAAAACAAAGGATTTGGCTCAGGAAATAAGCCGGAAACAAACATATGATAGATCCCATATCGTATCATGTGACTGTTGGAAAGATATCCTACGAGGTACTTGACTTCCCACTTATAAACTCCCGAAACTTTCTGGTTATTCAATCTGGTGTTGGGGATACAGGGGACACAAAATATATCACCCAAACTAACAATACCTAGATCCAGCTGTATCCATCCTTCAACACATAACCGAGAAACCTTCGGAAATCATCTACTCAACCTTCGAAAATCATCCGTTATACGAGTTATGGCAATACTCCCGCACTCGCCTCAGTACTGAGCTATCAGGGTTATCTCACCAACAACTGTACAAAAGAGATTTTCGATGTCGACGTACTAAACTCAGGTATTCCAGAACTGCAACGATAAAATTATGACGACAACACCTCGGAGCTAACCTCCCTGGGACACCTCCACTAAAACCCCTGCTGACGGGAGGCAACCAAGACAATGTTGTCATCATAAAACCATCGGAACGATTCTAAGATACCCGCGTGATCCTAAAAAAAATTAGTGAAATTTGAGAAGAGAAGAGTCAAAACTCTACGTCAGGATGCCTGACCAGAGCAATTAGGAGACTGGGAAGTAAAAAGAATTCCTAAACTCTCCGATATATAATTCCTAAATGACTCAAAACATTTTTCTAGACACAACTCGGCCGCTAAAAACGATCAATCAGTGGGGGCTCCTAAGGTCGGGGAAGGCTCTGATTACCAACTTATAACGCCCTCGATGCGGCTATATCTCCCACGTGTCGAAGCACGACTTAGAGGCATAACCGCAGTGAAAGCAATGTCGCAAGTGAGGTAATCTTCACACAACCCATGTAATACATAAGGGAAAGAGATACATAGTTGGCTTACAATCGCCACTTCACACAAATACATGAATAAAACATTACATCATATAGTTACAATCAGGGCCCGACTACGGAGCCAAAATAAAAGAAGAAACCCCAAAAGCGACAAAGGCCCCCGATCGACCCCAACTGGGCTCCACTACTGATCGACTAGAACGAAACAACATAAAGGATAAGATCTTCATCGAACTCCTCCTTGAGCTCGGGTGCGTCAACTGCACAGATTTCATCGGCACCTGCAAACTGGTTTTGGAAGTATTTGTGAGTCACGGGGACTCAGCAATCTCACACCCGCGAGATCAAGACTATTTAAGCCTAAGGGAAGGGTAAAAGGTATGAGGTGGAGCTGCAGCAAGCGACTAGCATATATGGTGGCTAACATACGCAAATGAGAGCGAGAAGAGAAGGCAAAGCACGGTCGAACAACTATGATCAATAAGTGATCCTAAACTACTTACGTCAAACTTAACTCCAACAACCGTGTTTACTTCCCGGACCCCGCCGAGAAGAGACCATCACGATTACACACGCGGTTGGTGTATTTTAGTTAAGATCAACTTCGGGTTTTCTACAACCGGACATTAACAAATTCCCATCTGCCCATAACCGCGGGCACGGCTTTCGAAAGTTTAAACCCTGCAGGGGTGTCCCAACTTAGCCCATGATAAGCTCTCGCGATCAACGAAGGATATTCCTTCTCCCCGGGAAGACCCGATCAGTCTCGGAATCCCGGCTACAAGACATTTCGACAGCAATAAAACAAGTCCAGCAAAGCCGCCCGATGCGCCGACATCCTGATAGGAGTTGCACATATCTCGTTCTCAGGGCAACACCGGATGAACACTTTGTACAGCTAAAACCAAGTCTCAAGTTTCCTTGAGAGGGCGCTACAAAGGGCTCTAGTTCGGACCAACACTTAGACAAGCATTGGCCCGGGGGGGCTGAATAAAGATGACCCTCAGGCTGATCAGGCCCAAGGGAAAGGGATAGGTGGTAGGCAAATGGTAAAACCAAGGTTGGGCCTTGCTGGAAGAGTCTTATTCAAAGCGAACTGTCAAGGGGGTCCCATAAATCACCCGACCGCGTTAGGGACGCAAAATCCGGGAACATAACACCGATATGACGGAAACTAGGGCGGCAAGAGTGGAACAAAACACCAGGCATAAGGCCGAGCCTTCCACCCTTTACCAAGTATATAGATGCATTAATTAAATAAGATATATTGTGATATCCCAACAAGTAAACATGTTCCAAACAAGGAACAACATCTCCATGTTCCAACAAGGAACAAACTTCATCTTCACCTGCAACTAACAACGCTATAAGAGGGGCTGAGCAAAGCGGTAACATAGCCAAACAACGGTTTGCTAGGACAAGGTGGGTTAGAGGTTTGGTTTAACAATATGGGAGGCATGATAAGCAAGTGGTAGGTATCGCAGCATAGGCATAGCAAATGAGCGAGCAACTAGCAAGCAAAGATAGAAGTGATTTCGAGGGTATGGTCATCTTGCCTGAGATCCCGCAAGGAAGAAGAACGAACCCACGAAGAAGACAAACGGACGTAGACGAACGGATCCTCACAATCGCAACGTTATCGGAACTAACCCGAAGAAGCAACACCGGAAAGAAGCAAACAACAAAGTAAACAACCACCACATAAACATGGCATGATATGCGAGATGTGATATGCAATGCATATGCATGCTTCGGAAGGAAAAGATGAACAAGGCATAATCTTGGCAAACCAAGTATGCCACTGAAAAGGTGAGGTGATTTCGGTTGAAATCGATATAAAGATCACCGGAATCGGATGCACGGTTTGCGAATGACGAGCAAAACAAGAATGATAAGATTCTGCAATCAACAGCATGATGCTACTTAGCAAGCAACAAGAAACTAAGCTACTGCACCCAAACATATCAACAAAGCATATGACAGTGATCTACTCAAGATGCTTGACAAAAGATGAACACTGAGCTACGGCTAAATCACACCACAACAGGTTCAAACAAGCATGGCAAAAGTGCAAAAGATAACAGGTTCACAGACACAGTGAAAATAACATGCCAGAAACTAACATCAGGATGACATGTTTAGAGCAATGAAACAACATGCTACAGGAACAGGACATAGCAAAGTAAGGCATGGCATGGATCTACTCAAAGCACTTAACAAAAGTCCCTTACTGACCATAAGCCAAAAAGGATCAGAAAATATGATAACACCCATGTCAAATAAGCAAATTTCATTACAGGTTTCAGACTTAGCAGAAAAACTGGACATGTCAAGAACAGATAACAAGTAGGCATGTTTACGAGCTCGATGCACTCACTACAGAGCAATACATGATAAACTAAGCATACATACATCAAGAAGACATGTCATAGAAGCTAGACATGGCAAGAATAACATCATAGCATGCAAGGATCAACTACAACAAGCTTGGCAAAATCGAATAACATGTAAACAATCTGCCAGTAACATTTTATAGCAAAAGTAGAGCTCGATTGACTCAAGCTATGGCACTCCATAATTACAAACAAAAGCATGGATGGATAGAGAAAATTCATATGCTCAAAACACTCTTACTGATCATGCTCAAAAGAGGCATTCATCTCTCTAAAACAACATGAACACATGGCACAAAAATAACAGCAGGCAAGGACTTAGTGAAATTACTCTCTGAAATCAGCAACATTAAGTACCCTAGTTTGCATGCTTGTGCTAGTCACCACAAAGATCACAAAAATACATGGCATAAATATCTGGAAAGATAACATGGCATATTACAAAACACATGTAGGACTCAACTTCATAGGATGAACACATCAATCATGGCAAAAATGACAAAAGTGCATGTTCTGATAAGAATCAGAAACTAACATCACATAGCCCTCTTCTAACAGCATTTAGGGCATCAAGATGAGCTCAAATAGAAATTATGCAATGAGATTAAATGATGTACTCGTCGAGGCGAACAATTCGACATATTATACGCCCAAAATAGAGCCACGGATGCAGAGATATGATGCGATGAACATCTGACAATATTGCAAAATCATGGGACTTAGAAATATACGGGATGGGGAGAAAAAGTCAACCTCCGCACGGAAATCGAGGCACGCCGGAGTTGGGCGGCGCCGGCGATGAGGGAGGAGGCCGGAGAGGGAGGAGACGAGCGGATCCGGGCACGGGGAGGCGGATCCGGCGCCGGGGAGCTCGCCGGCGTCGGAGGAAGAGGCGGCGGGCGGCGCGGCGCGGCGGAGGCGGCGGCGCGGCGCGGTGGAGACGGCGGCGCAGCGCGACGCGCGGACGGGCCGGGCGGCGGCGACCGGGCCCCGCGGGCCTGCTGCGGGCCGCGCGGGCCAGCGGCAGAGGGAGGAGAGAGAGAGGCCGGCGCGGGTGACGTGGCGGCGTCTAATTGGCTGTGGCCGGCGGCGGAGCTGATGTGGCGCGCTGCCATTGGACGAGGTGAGGTGGCTGGGCGGGGTGGACGCGTCCGGCGCGGGGGCGGACATGTCCGGCGCGGCGCGGAGGGATGAGGCTAGGGTTCATCTGCCCGAAAAATCCGAGGGGAGCACATATTTATAGGTAGAGGGGGCTAGGAAGCTCCAAATGGAGAGCGGTTTTCGCCCACACGATCGTGATCGAACACCCGATAATATGGAGATGACTTAGATGGGTTTTGGGCCACTTTGAAAGGGGTGTTGGGCTGCACCAAAAGAGGCCTTTGCGGTTACCCGGTTAACCGTTGGAGTACCAAACGACCTCCGAATGACCCGAAACTTGACAGGCGGTCTACCGGTGCTATACCAAGGCTGCTTGACAAACCTCGGTCCATTCCGAGAAAGTTTAATACCCGCTCACGGAAAAAGGTAAAAGGGGACGCCGGGAAACATCGGAGCGTCGGATTGCAAAACGGACAACGGAGAAAATGCTCGGATTCATGAAACGAACACGTATGCGAATGTGATGCACATGATGACATGATATGAAATGCAGATGATGGCATGGCAAAGTGCAACGCGCAAGCACATGACATGGCAACGACGACGAATAACTGGCGGACACCTGGCGCATCGAACCCGGGGCGTTACAGCGACAATCTTAGACGATCTTGATCAATCAGGTGTTGGTATTGTGGCGTTGAACCATTCTGGACTCTTCCTTGCGGCTTATTGCGAACCCTTCCTCGGGGCGGTTGCACATGGATATGCGGAGGCTCTGGCTCTTCGTCGGGCTGTTTATCTGGCTCGCGACAAGAGTTTTGGTGATATTTTTTTTGCTTCCGACTGCCTGTCGCTTGTCCAACGACTTCATTCTTCACTTCAGTACCATTCTTCTGTCGGTTCGGTGGTGGCTGATATTTCGCTAGCGGCTCATGGCTTCAGTTCTGTGGAGTTCAAGCATGTTCGTCGGCATCTCAATGTAGTGGCTCATATGTTAGCTAAGTCTTGTAAGAATCTTAGGGGCTTTGTGTGTTTTTCATACTGTTCCGAATTGTATCCAGGAAACTCTTTGCCATGTGGTTGCTTTGTTAATATTATGCCGATGTTAAAAAAACCCATCCCTGCCAAAGTTATCACAGTGTTTGTACGCGAGTTATGAGGTGTGTGGTGTATAAATTACTATGCTCTTCACACAAAAGTTATCAGGGGTATATTTTCAACAACCCCCACTCCCGTCAAAGTTATCACAACGTTTGTACGTAAGATATCAGATGTGCGATGCGTAAGTTACCATGCTTTTTACACATTGACCCCATCGTATTAACATTGTCCGTCGGTACCATCGGGGCGTTTTGCGACGACACCATCATGGCCATGCGAGGTGAATTATGTTCCATTCTATTAGCACTACATAGATGAGCTTTTTCTATGATGATAATATAGAAATGAAAAGTCAACTATGAAAATACCCTTACATCTACACAAGAACTAGGCATAGAATGGGGGGAAACACTTATAATCCGTAGTCTGATGCCTAGAATGGGTGGTTATTGGGCAAATGTACTAATCCAACGACCAAGGATCAAATCCAATGAATTGCCTATATTTTTCTCCTTTAATCAAGCATTGATTTTAGCAATAAAGGCCTGGCTCAAGGCAGAGCCACTAAACGAGGCATTAATCCCATTAAACGAGCATGCACAGCCTTTGTTGGTTATTGGTAAGATTAAAATAATCCGTAATTAGGGAAATCTCCCCTTGTCCATCGAGCGCACGGTTGCTCTCTCTTAGTCGAACCGTCGCCGTCTCCCTGGAACCGACGCGTCCCTCCTCTGGACCGTTGTGTCTCTCCAAGGGAGATATAAACCCCCCCTTGTAACCATCGCCAAGATTTGATCGTTTTGTCTGATTCGAAACACGTTATCACGCACGCTAGAACTACCAACGAGCGAAACAACAGAGGAAGAGAGGTTCGCCGACGGTGAGATGACAGGCCTCATCTCCTTCTTCCTCCGACTGATCCGCGAGGACGGTCGCCGCTACCGCCTCATTGCCCTTCACCGCCAAGGAGTTGGTGGCCACCGCCGTTTCTGTCGCCGGATGCAAGCCATCCGTCGACTCGGCCACAGCGCCGCTGGATGTGGCGCTCCTGGCCGCCACCGCGCCGCTGGACGTGGTGCTCCTGGCCGCCACCGCGCCGCTAGACGCGCCCCCCGCGGTGCTCCCCTTGCCCCTGGACGCGCCCACGATGGTGCTCCGTGCGCCCATGGCCAGGCGCCCATGGGGTTCGACCCCTGGCTTGTGGCCGGCCCAAGCGCCTCCATGGTGCACGGGGCCGCTACTGAAGGAAATATGCCCTAGAGGCAATAATAAAGTTATTATTTATTTCCTTATATCATGATAAATGTTTATTATTCATGCTAGAATTGTATTAACCGGAAACATAATACGTGTGTGAATACATAGACAAACAGAGTGTCACTAGTATGCCTCTACTTGACTAGCTCGTTAATCAAAGATGGTTATGTTTCCTAACCATGAACAAAGAGTTGTTATTTGATTAATGGGATCACATCATTAGTTGAATGATCTTATTGACATGACCCATTCCATTAGCTTAGCACCCGATCGTTTAGTATGTTGCTATTGCTTTCTTCATGACTTATACATGTTCCTTTGACTATGAGATTATGCAACTCCCGTTTGCCGGAGGAACACTTTGGGTGCTACCAAACGTCACAACGTAACTGGGTGATTATAAAGGAGTACTACAGGTGTCACCAAAGGTAGATGTTGGGTTGGCGTATTTCGAGATTAGGATTTGTCACTCCGATCGTCGGAGAGGTATCTCTGGGCCCTCTCGGTAATGCACATCACTATAAAGCCTTGCAAGCATTGCAACTAATGAGTTAGTTGCGGGATGATGTATTACGGAACGAGTAAAGAGACTTGCCGGTAACGAGATTGAACTAGGTATTGAGATGCCGACGATCGAATCTTGGGCAAGTAACATACCGATGACAAAGGGAACAACGTATGTTGTTATGCGGTTTGACCGATAAAGATCTTCGTAGAATATGTGGGAGCCAATATGAGCATCCAGGTTCCGTTGTTGGTTATTGACTGGAGACGTGTCTCGGTCATGTCTACATAGTTCTCGAACCCGTAGGGTCCGCACGCTTAAAGTTCGATGACGGTTATATTATGAGTTTATTGTTTTGATGTACCGAAGGAGTTCGGAGTCCTGGATGAGATCGGGGACATGACGAGGAGTCTCGAAATGGTCGAGACGTAAAGATTGATATATTGGACGACTATATTCGGACATCGGAAAGGTTCTGAGTGATTCGGGTATTTTCGGGAGTATCGGGGAGTTACGGGATTACGGGAGAAGTAATGGGCCTTGATGGGCTTTAGTGGGAAGAAGAAAAAGGCTGATGCGCCCCCCCTCCCCTCTAGTCCGAATTGGACTAGGGAAAGGGGGGCCGGCCACCTTTCCTACTCCTCCACTTCCTTCTCCCTTCCTCCCCTCTTGATGGACTCCTACTAGGACTTGGAGTCCTAGTAGGACTCCCATCCTGGCCGCACCAATAGCCTTGGCCGGCCTCCTCCTCCTCCATCCTTTATATACTGAGGTAGGGGGCACCCCATGGACACACAAATTGATCTTCGTGATCGTTTCTTAGCCGTGTGCGGTGCCCCCCTCCACCATATTCCACCTCGAATATATCGTTGCAGTGCTTAGGCGAAGCCCTGCGCCGGTAGAACATCAAGATTGTCACCACGCCGTCGTGCTGACGGAACTCCTCCTCGAAGCTTTGCTAGATCGGAGCTAGGGGTGCGTCATCGAGCTGAACGTGTGCCAAGAACTCGGAGGTGCCGGAGTAACGGTGCTTGGATCGGTTGGATCGGGAAGACGTACGACTACTTCCTCTACGTTGCGTCAACGCTTCCGCTTCGGTCTACGAGGGTACGTAGACAACACTCTCCCCTCTCGTTGCTATGCATCACCATGATCTTGCATGTGCGTAGGAAAATTTTGAAATTACTACGTTCCCCATCAGTGGCATCCGAGCCTAGGTTTTTATGGTTTGATGTTATTTGCACGAGTAGAACACAAGTGAGTTGTGGACGATACAAGTCATACTGCCTACCAGCATGTCATACTTTGGGTCAGCGATATTGTTGGATGAGACGACCCGGACCAAACTTACGCGTATGCTTACGCGAGACCGGTTCCCTCGACGTGCTTTGCACACAGATGGCTTGCGGGAGACTGTCTCACCAACTTTAGTTGAACCGAGTATGGCTACGCCCGGTCCTTGAGAAGGTTAAAACGGAGTCTATTTGACGAAGTATCGTTGTGGTTTTGATGCGTAGGTGAGATTGGTTCTTGCTTCAGCCCGTAGCAGCCACGTAAAATTTGCAACAAACAAAGTAGAGGACGTCTAACTTGTTTTTGCAGGGCATGTTGTGATGTGATATGGTCAAGACATGATGCTAACTTTTATTGTATGAGATGATCATGTTTTGTAACCGACTTATCGGCAACCGGCAGGAGCCGTATGGTTGTCGCTTTATTGTATGCAATGCAATCGCCCTGTAATGCTTTACTTTATCACTAAGCGGTAGCGATAGTCGTAGAAGCATAAGATTGGCGAGACGACAACGATGCTACGATGGAGATCAAGGTGTCGCGCCGGTGACGATGGTGATCATGACAGTGCTGCGGAGATGGAGATCACAAGCACAAGATGAGGATGGCCATATCATATCACTTATATTGATTGCATGTGATGTTTATCTTTTATGCATCTTATCTTGCTTTGATTGACGGTAGCATTATAAGATGATCTCTCACTAATTATCAAGAAGTGTTCTCCCTGAGTATGCACCGTTGCGAAAGTTCTTCGTGCTGAGACACCACGTGATGATCGGGTGTGATAGGCTCTACGTTCAAATACAACGGGTGCAAAACAGTTGCACACGCGGAATACTCAGGTTATACTTGACGAGCTATTCATATAAGATATGACCTCGGAACACGGAGACCGAAAGGTCGAGCGTGAATCATATAGTAGATATGATCAACATAATGATGTTCACCATTGAAACTACTCCATCTCACGTGATGATCGGACATGGTTTAGTTGATTTGGATCACGTGATCACTTAGAGGATTAGAGAGATGTCTATCTAAGTGGGAGTTCTTAAGTAATATGATTAATTGAACTTAAATTTATCATGAACTTAGTCCTAGTAGTATTAGCATATCTATGTTGTAGATCAATAGCTCGCGTTGTTGCTTCCCTATGTTTATTTTGATACGTTCCTAGAGAAAATTGTGTTGAAAAATATTAGTAGCAATGATGCGGATTGGATCCGTGATCTGAGGTTTATCCTCATTGCTGCACAGAAGAATTATGTCCTTAATGCACCGCTAGGTGACAGACCTATTGCAGGAGCAGATGCAGACGTTATGAACGTTTGGCTAGCTCAATATGATGACTACTTGATAGTTTAGTGCACCATGCTTAACGGCTTAGAATCGGGACTTCAAAGACGTTTTGAACGTCATGGACCATATGAGATGTTCCAGTAGTTGAAGTTAATATTTCAAGCAACTACCCGAGTTGAGGGATATGAAGTCTCCAACAAGTTCTATAGCTAAAAGATGGAGGAGAATCGCTCAAACTAGTGAGCATGTGCTCAGATTGTCTGGGTACTACAATCGCTTGAATCAAGTGGGAGTTAATCTTCCAGATAAGATAGTGATTAACAGAATTCTCTAGTCACCATCACCAAGTTAGTAGAACTTCGTGATGAACTATAGTATGCAAGGGATGACGAAAACGACTCCCGAACTTTTTCATAATGATGAAATCGATGGAGGTAGAAATCAAGAAAGAGCATCAAGCGTTGATGGTTGACAAGATCACTAGTTTCAAGTAAAGGGCAAAGGGAAGAAGGGGAACTTCAAGAAGAACGGCAAGCAAGTTGCTGCTCAAGTGAAGAAGCCCAAGTCTGGACCTAAGCCTGAGACTGAGTGTGTTTACTGCAAAGGGACTGGCCATTGGAAGCGGAACTGCCCCAAGTATTTGGCGGATAAGAAGGATGGTGAAGTGAACAAAGGTATATTTGATATACAGATTATTGATATGTATTTTACTAGTGTTCATAGCAACCCCTCGGTATTTGATACTGGTTCAGTTGCTAAGAGTAGTAACTCGAAACGTGAGTTGCAGAATGAACAAAGACTAGTTAAGGGTGAAGTGACGATGAAAGTTGGAAGTAGTTCCAAGATTGATATGATCATCATCGCACACTCCCTATACTTTCGGGATTAGTGATGAACCTAAATAAGTGTTATTTGGTGTTTGCGTTGAGCATAAATATGATTTGATCATGTTTATTTCAATACGATTATTCATTTAAGTTAGAGAACAATTGTTGTTCTGTTTACATGAATAGAACCTTTTATGGACATACACACCCAATGAAAATAGTTCATTGGATCTCGATCGTAGTGATACACATATTCATAATATTGAAACCAAAAGATGCGAAGTTAATAATGATAGTGCAACCTATTTGTGGCACTGCCGTTTAGGTCATATTGGTGTAAAGCGCATGAAGAAACTCCATGCTGATGGGATTTTGGAATCACTTGATTATGAATCACTTGATGCTTGCGAACCATGCCTCTTGGGCAAGATGACTAAAACGCCATTCTCCGGAACAATGGAGCAAGCAACAGATTTGTTGGAAATCATACATACTGATGTATGTGGTCCGATGAATATTAAGGCTCGCGACAAGTATCATTATTTTCTAACCTTCACAGATGATTTGAGCAGATATGGGTATATCTACCTGATGAAACATAAGTCTGAAACGTTTGAAAAGTTCAAAGAATTTCAGAGTGAAGTAGAGAATCATCGTAACAAGAAAATAAAAGTTACTACGATATGATCGCAGAGGTAAAACATTTGAGTTACGAGTTTGGCCTTCAGTTAAACAATGTGAAATAGTTTCACTACTCACGCCACCTGGAACACCACAGCATAATGGTGTGTCCGAACGTCATAACCGTACTTTATTGATATAGTGCAATCTATGATGTTTCTTACCGATTTACCACTATCGTTTTGGGGTTATGCATTAGAGACAGCTACATTCACGTTAAAAGGGGCACCATCTAAATCCGTTGAGACAACACCGTATGAACTGTGGTTTGGCAAGAAACCAAAGTTGTTGTTTCTTAAAATTTGGGGTTGCAATGCTTATATGAAAAAGTTTCATCCTGATAAACTCAAACCCAAATCGGAGAAATGCGTCTTCATAGGATACCCAAAGGAGATTGTTGGGTACACTTTCTATCACAGATCCGAAGGCAAAATCGTTGCTAAAGATGGATCCTTTCTAGAGAAGGAGATTCTCTCGAAAGAAGTGAGTGGGAGGAAAGTAGAAAAATTGATAAGGTAATTGTACCTTCTACCTTATTTGAAAGTAGTTCGTCACAGAAATTTGTTCTTGTGATTACTACACCAATTAGTAAGAAAGCTAATGATAATGATCATGTAACTTCAAGATCAAGTTACTACCGAATCTCGTAAGTAAACCAGAGTGAGATCCGCACCAGAGTGGTACGGTAATCCTGTTCTGGAAGTCATGTTACTAGACCATGACAAACTTGCGAACTATGCGGAAGCGATGATGAGCCCAGATTCCGCGAAATGGTTTGAGGCCATGAAATCTGATATATGATCCATGTATGAGAACAAAGTATGGACTTTGATGGATTTGCCCGATGATCGGCAAGCCAAAGAAAATAAATGGATCTTCAAGAGGAAGACGGACATTGATAGTAGTGTTACTATCTACAAAGCTAGAATTGTCGCAAAAAGGTTTTCGACAAGTTCAACGTGTTGACTACGATGAGAGTTTCTCACTCGTATCTATGCTTAAGTCTGTCCGAATCATGTTAGCAATTGCCGCATTTTATGAAATCTGGCAAATGGATAAATAAAACTGCATTCCTTAATGGATTTATTAAAGAAGAGTTGTATATGATGCAACCAGAAGGTTTTGTAAATCCTAAAGGTGTTAACAAAATATGCAAGCTCCAGGGATCCATCTGTGGACTGGTGCAAGCATCTCGGAGTTGGAATACACGCTTTGATAAGTTGATCAAAGCATATAGTTTTATACAGACTTGCGGTGAAGCCTGTATTTACAAGAAAGTGAGTGGGAGCACTACAGCATTTCTGATAAGTATATGTATGACATATTGTGGATTAGAAATAATGTAGAATTATTCTGTAAAGCACAACGGAGTGTTTGAAAGGAGTTTTTCAAAGGAAGACCTTGGTGAAGCTGCTTACATATTGAGCATCAATATCTATAGAGATAGATCAAGACGCTTGATAAATTTTTCCAATGAGTACATACCTTGACAAGATTTTGAAGTAGTTCAAAATGGAACAGTCAAAGAAAGAGTTCTTTCCTGTGTTACAAGGTGTGAAGTTGAGTAAAGACTCAAAGACCGACCACGGCAGAAAATAGAAAGAGAATGAAAGTCATTCCCTATGCCTCGGCCATAGGTTCTATAAAGTATGCCATGCTGTTTACCAGATCTATTGTATACCCTACACTGAGTTAAGCAAGGGAGTACAATGGTGATCTAGGAGTAGATCACTGGACAGCGGTCAAAATTATCCTTAGTGGAATAAGGATATGTTTCTCGATTATGGAAGTGACAAAAGGTTCGTCGTAAAGGGTTACGTCGATGCAAGTTTTGACACTGATCTGGATGACTCTAAGTCTCGATCTAGATACATATTGAAAGTGGGAGCAATTAGCTAGAGTAGCTCCGTACAGAGCATTGTAGACATAGAAAATTGCAAAATACATAACGGATCTAAATGTGAAAGACCCGTTGACTAAGATTCTCTCACAAGCAAAACATGATCACACCTTAGTACTCTTTGGGTGTTAATCACATAGCGATGTGAACTAGATTACTGAATCTAGTAAACCCTTTGGATGTTGGTCACATGGCGATGTGAACTATGGGTGTTAATCACATGGTGATGTGAACTATTGCTATTAAATCACATGGCGATGTGAACTAGATTATTGACTCTAGTGCAAGTGGGAGACTGAAGGAAATATGCCCTAGAGGCAATAATAAAGTTATTATTTATTTCCTTATATCATGATAAATGTTTATTATTCATGCTAGAATTGTATTAACCGGAAACATAATACATGTGTGAATACATAGACAAACAGAGTGTCACTAGTATGCCTCTACTTGACTAGCTCGTTAATCAAAGATGGTTATGTTTCCTAACCATGAACAAAGAGTTGTTATTTGATTAATGGGATCACATCATTAGTTGAATGATCTGATTGACATGACCCATTCCATTAGCTTAGCACCCGATCGTTTAGTATGTTGCTATTGCTTTCTTCATGACTTATACATGTTCCTTTGACTATGAGATTATGCAACTCCCGTTTGCCGGAGGAACACTTTGGGTGCTACCAAACATCACAACGTAACTGGGTGATTATAAAGGAGTACTACAGGTGTCACCAAAGGTAGATGTTGGGTTGGCGTATTTCGAGATTAGGATTTGTCACTCCGATCGTCGGAGAGGTATCTTTGGGCCCTCTCGGTAATGCACATCACATAAGCCTTGCAAGCATTGCAACTAATGAGTTAGTTGCGAGATGATGTATTACAGAACGAGTAAAGAGACTTGCCGGTAACGAGATTGAACTAGGTATTGGATACCGACGATCGAATCTCGGGCAAGTAACATACCGATGGACAAAGGGAACAACGTATGTTGTTATGCGGTCTGACCGATAAAGATCTTCGTAGAATATGTAGGAGCCAATATGGGCATCCAGGTCCCGCTATTGGTTATTGACCGGAGACGTGTCTCGGTCATGTCTACATTGTTCTCGAACCGTAGGGTCCGCACGCTTAAGGTTTCGATGACAGTTATATTATGAGTTTATGAGTTTTGATGTACCGAAGGAGTTCGGAGTCCCGGATGAGATCGGGAACATGACGAGGAGTCTCGAAATGGTCGAGACGTAAAGATCGATATATTGGACGACTATATTCGGACATCGGAAAGGTTCTGAGTGATTCGGGTATTTTCGGGAGTATCGGGGAGTTACGGGATTACGGGAGAAGTAATGGGCCTTGATGGGCTTTAGTGGGAAGAAGAAAAAGGCTGCTGCGCCCCCCTCCCCTCTAGTCCGAATTGGACTAGGGAAAGGGGGGCCGGCCACCTTTCCTACTCCTCCACTTCCTTCTCCCTTCCTCCCTTCTTGATGGACTCCTACTAGGACTTGGAGTCCTAGTAGGACTCCCATCCTGGCCGCACCAATAGTCTTGGCCGGCCTCCTCCTCCTCCATCCTTTATATACTGAGGCAGGGGGCACCCCATGGACACACAAGTTGATCTTCGTGATCGTTCCTTAGCCGTGTGCGGTGCCCCCCTCCACCATATTCCACCTCGAATATATCGTTGCAGTGCTTAGGCGAAGCCCTGCGCCGGTAGAACATCAAGATTGTCACCACGCCGTCGTGCTGACGGAACTCCTCCCCGAAGCTTTGCTGGATCGGAGCTAGGGGTGCGTCATCGAGCTGAACGTGTGCCAAGAACTCGGAGGTGCCGGAGTAACGGTGCTTGGATCGGTCGGATCGGGAAGACGTACGACTACTTCCTCTACGTTGCGTCAACGCTTCCGCTTCGGTCTACGAGGGTACGTAGACAACACTCTCCCCTCTCGTTGCTATGCATCACCATGATCTTGCGTGTGCGTAGGAAAATTTTGAAATTACTACGTTCCCCATCAGCTACCGCGCCTGCCCTGCCCACTGGGTCTCCGCCTCCACCACCTCCTCCGCCGGCCGCATGGATCCCGCCATCAACACCGACGCATGATGCCGTGGCCGCTGGCCCGAGCCTCCGCCCGCCTGGCTACGCCCCGGTGCCAATGCGCTCGACGGTGAATGCAGATGAAGCGCTCGCCTTCATCTCCGCTCCATCCGGCGCCTCTGGTGTCGTCCGCCTTGGAGTCGGCATGGAGGGCGCCGCCGCCGCCGACACGCCTCAACAAGCGACAGCCGCGGGCTCAAGCAGCCGCGCGGAGCGGCGCTTCGGCCGCCTCTTCGGGCGCGCCGTCGCAGCCCTCGACCGCCGCCCCAGCCGTCGCCCAGGCTCATGGGCTCCGGCGGACCTCGGTTTCACTGCTACTCCACTGCGCCAGGCTTCCACCGTCGTCGTCTCCTCTTCAGATGAACAGGACTCGTCGGTGTCGCATCGCTGACACCTGAAGATGAAAGGGGAGGCGCCGGCGCTCGCCCCAATCGCCGGCGACTGGGCTCCCTGCAGGTGGTGGTGGGGGATCGAGCGTGGTGGGGGTCGGGCGGTTCCTTATCCGTAACCGCCCCACCTCTCGCCTCCTCACCTATGCGTGGGTGGCTGCGGGCTAGTCTCGGTCGGCGGTGGCAGGCCCAGACCTAGGCGATCGGCATACTCTCTTCAAGTTTTTTTTTCTTCTCTGTTTTTTTATTAGTCTAGTACTAATTATTGTATTTGTGAAATTTTAGTCTATGTTTAGTACTGTTTAGTACATAGATTGACTACTACTTACATTTTAGTCCTGTTCTAGATTCATTCTATGTTAGGACTTGTGTAATTATTAGTAGGTGTGTTTATATTATGTAAGGGATTGATAATATAAATAAAGTACCAGATTTCATCTAGGAAGAATGACATGTTCCATGTGTTTACCACATCTCATTTTTATCGAACATGTCTTTGCGATTGAGATCTTCTCTCGCATATCAAACTTGCAAATTTTTGAATGTTTCTCCCTCATTTTATTTGGAATCACAAGGTAATGAGTTGTGATCTACTGCTTATTTGCAGACTGTCCTCTCTTACTGTGAGGTCTACGCTTTGTCATTCTCGACAAACGATTACCTCCAACGTGTATTCCTTATATTTGAATTGTAGCATACACAAGGTAATGGCGATGTAGAAGTGATCTTCAAAGTGTTATGTTCACACAATTGAGGTTGAGAATTTTTCAAGTTTACACTTGAGTATCAAATTTTTGCATTCTTATTACACAACCATGATGGTTTTTAATTTACCACCCGTAAATTAATTATCTCTGGTTCTCCCATGTAGGCGAAGATGACTGCCAAAGAGTTTGAGGAGCTTGCCCTCAATGGCCACAATTACCCTACATGGGCTATGGACAT
The DNA here is from genome assembly GCA_032464435.1 of Aegilops umbellulata. Classification (NCBI taxonomy): domain Eukaryota; kingdom Viridiplantae; phylum Streptophyta; class Magnoliopsida; order Poales; family Poaceae; genus Aegilops; species Aegilops umbellulata. The sequence goes on along the minus strand of CP136058.1, from coordinate 133,857,367 downwards.
CAAGATCAGTCTTGCGTCCCGTGGGATAGCGCGTGCAATACAACCCCCGGAGACTCCTCTCCCGGATGGGGCCACGCCGCTGACAGAACATCAGAACTATGCTGCTTTATTCATCATAAGGCACCATATTCATCAAGATCTCAAGTCTGAGTATTTACAGGAGGAATCTCCTAGTACTCTGTTTCTGGCCCTCAAAACGAGGTATGAACAGCAGAAGGCAGTAGTCCTGCCAGAAGCACTCCATGATTGGACTCATCTCCGTCTTCAGGATTTCAAGTCCATCGGTGAGTACAATCATGCTGTTCATAAGATATGTTCCAAACTGCGTTTTTGTGAGAAGGAACCTACTGAGGGGGAGAAGATAGAGAAAACATTGTCTACTATGCTCCCTTCAGATAGAATCCTCCAACAGCAATACCGTGCTCGTAACTACACTGTCTATTCCGAGCTTATTCACATGTTACTTCAGGCTGAAAAGCATGATGAGCTACTCGCTAAGAATGGCTCTCAGCGCCCAGTTGGGGCACAACCTTTACCTGAAGTCCATCTGAATGTTGCAAATAGACAGAAGTTTAATGGTACCCTCGGGGTAAACAATCCAATTTCGAGCATAAGCGAAAGCGCAATGGGAACAGGAGATCTAGATACCCAGGCAAGGGAAAAGGCACTTCAAAGCTCAGGTTTGATAAATCTAAGCTTTGCAACAAGTGTGGATGCTCCACGCATTCTACTGAAAAGTGCACAATGCCCAAGCATCTGGTTATGCTGTACCAGCAATCTCAGGGACGCAAAGCACCTCAAGGGAAAAGGTTTGAAGCCAACTTCAACCTTCATCCGGATAGCGCAAAAGGAGCTGGTGGTTCGCACGATGTTCCTCCTGGACCGAGCAACGCCGTGATTCCTTATCTGCCTGAGGCTACTGCTGAAATGGAGAACACGCTGATTGAGTACACCGCAAACAACGTGTTTGGCGACTTCGACTAGTCCCTCAATCTCCTAGTGATCTACTTAATTATGTCCATTTGTGATGATTGTAATAAGAACATAAGTTTGTTGTTGTCTTTATATTTGATTGTATCAGCACATTTGATATAATAAAGATTGTATTTTATATATTACTATGAGGTTTTCTTATTGAAAATTCTTTGTTTTATATAGTTTTCTACGGGGACAATCCGATGGAAGAGGAATTATGCCTTGTGGACAGTGGTGCCACAAACTCCATACTGAGGGAGATGAAATATTTCCAAACTCTGAAAAAGACAAATGGAGATATTCTAACTATCGCTGGACGCGATACTGTGATTGTTGGTACTGGACGTGCCATATTCACCCTCCCAAGTGGTACATATGTGACAATTGAGGATGCTTTACTGTATCCCGATTCTGCACGTACCCTGATCAGTTATCGAGATATCCGTAAAAATGGTTTTCATATTGAAACCCATGAAGACAACAAAGAGGAGTATCTACTCTTTACTAAAGATGGCGGATATGGCAAAAAGGTACATGAGAAAATTCCTTCTCTATCGTCTGGTTTGTACTATACGTACATCAAACCCGTAGAACATGTTGCATACAAAGTAATTTTTCAGAATGTTAACGCATTCCAAACCTGGCATGATCGCCTAGGCCATCCTGGAATAGGGATGATGAGAAAAATTACTAGCAATTCCATTGGTCATAATTTGCTTGAGTCAAAATTTCCTCAATCTTCTGATTTTGTGTGCACATCTTGTGCCACGAGAAAGCTAATTTTGAGGCCCTCGCACCTCAAAATACAAGTTGAACCACTTCAGTTCCTTGAACGTATTCAAGGAGATATTTGTGGTCCCATTCAGCCATTATCTGGACCTTTCCGGTATTTCATGGTTCTGATTGACGCATCTACATGATGGTCACATGTGTGTCTTCTATCCACACGAAACCATGCATTTGCCAAGATAATGAGGCAAGTCATTAAGTTGCAAGCCCATTATCCTGAAAGTCGAATTAAGTCAATTCGAATGGACGATGCTGCAGAATTCCCCTCACGTGTTTTCAATGATTATTGCATGGCTTTGGGGATTGAAGTTCAGCACTCTGTTCCATATGTCCATACTCAAAATGGTTTGGCTGAAGCATTGATTAAGAGGATCAAACTCATTACAAGACCTTTGTTGACGAATTGCAACTTGCCAACCTCTTGTTGGGGTCACGCTGTTTTACACGCTGCTAACTTGATACAATTGAGGCCAACTGCATATCACAGTTCTTCCCCTCTGGAATTGGTACGTGGAAATCCTCCAAGCATTTCCCATCTGCATAAGTTCGGATGTGTTGCATACATCCCGATCTCACCACCACAGCGGACATCTATGGGCCCACACAGGAAGTTGGGGATCTATGTGGGGTACAAATCGCCGTCGATTATCAAGTACCTGGAACCCCTGACTGGGGATCTGTTCACAGCCCGTCACGCTGATTGCATATTTAATGAGGAACATTTTCCGGCATTAGGGGGAGATTTCAAGTACCAGAAAGAATGCCCGGAAATTGATTGGAATGCTCATTCCATTTCATCCTCTGATCCATGTACCCATGAGACCGAACTTCAAGTTCGAAAGATCATTAATTTGCAACATCTTGCAAATAATCTGCCAGATTCATTTACTGATTTGAAAGGTGTTACAAAATCCTTAAACCCGGCCAGAAACGCGCCAGAAAGAGTGGAGGTACCAATAAAAACCACTCAACTCCCTATTCCTAAAAAGAGGGGGAGTAGTACGGCCTCTGACCTGGAGCATGCTTCTAACAAGAAGCAAAGGAAATCGAGGAGAAAAACCTCGGAGTCAGTAAATGCAGGTCAACTCAACGTTGACAAACACCTGATGGGTAGTATACACCCAGTGGAAGGGCAACCTCCACAACCCAGTTCCAGTATGCACAAACTGACTGGGACATCGGAACACCCAGACTCGATCGTATTGGGAAATCACGAAGAGTCACTAGGGGTGCAGGAAATTTCCATCAACTATGTTGATTCTGGAGAATTATTTGACCGTAAGACTACGACTGTCGACATATTTTTTGCTGAAAAGACTGCAGATACCTTTCTCACTGATCATGATCCAAGGTCTATCGTTGAGTGCCAAAAGCGCTCCGACTGGCCTAAATGGAAGGATGCAATCCAAGCACAAATTGCCTCGCTTAACAAAAGAAAGGTATTCACTGAAGCAATACCTACACCTCCCAGTGTTTTCCCTATGGGATTCAAATGGGTTTTTCTCTGGAAACGGAATGAGAACAATGAGGTGGTGAGATATAAAGCAGGGCTCGTAGCACAAGGTTTCACGCAGAAACCCGGCATTGATTTCACTGAAACATATTCTCCAGTAATGAGTGCAACCACTTTCCGATATCTTATATCTTTGGCAGTGCAAAATCGTCTATCTATGCAGTTGATGGACGTCGTGACCGCATACCTTTACGGGTCACTAGATTCGGACATATATATGAAGGTTCCTGATGGAATCCCTGTCCCGAATAAAAATGCAAAACGCAACATGTATTGTGTAAAGCTGAATAAGTCATTATATGGCTTAAGGCAGTCGGGACGGATGTGGTACAACCGACTCAGTGAGTTCCTTCTTCAAAAAGGATACTCCAATAGTGCTGATTGCCCATGTGTTTTCATCAAGAAGTCCTCTACAGGATTTTGCATCATTTCTGTGTATGTTGATGATCTCAACATCATCGGCAGCACACCAGACATTGATGAAGCACGCAATCACCTAAAGATGGAATTTGAGATGAAGGATTTGGGTAAAACCAAATTTTGCTTAGGTATTCAACTTGAGCATCTTCCTTCAGGAATCATGGTACACCAATCTGCCTATATCCAGAAAATATTGGAGAAATTCAATATGGACAAATCCTATCCATGTAAAACTCCCATGGTGGTTCGATCTCTAGACGTAGAGAAAGATCCGTTCAGACCAAGGGATGATGGAGAAGAGGTGTTGGGACCTGAAGTTCCATACCTTAGTGTTGTTGGAGCGCTTATGTATCTTGCAAATTGCACAAGACCTGATATTGCATTTGTAGTGAATCTACTTGCTAGACATAGCGCGGCTCCCACCAAACGTCATTGGTCTGGAGTGAAGAATATCTTTCGATATCTCCAAGGCACGAAGGATCTTGGCCTATTTTTCCAGTTCCAGAAAAATCAGGACTCTAATGTGATTGGATATGCAGATGCCGGCTATTTGTCTGATCCCCATAATGCCAGATCTCAGACCGGCTTCGTGTTCCTACATGGTGGCACTGCTATATCATGGAAGTCTTCGAAACAGACTCTGGTGGCAACATCTACCAATCATTCTGAAATAATTTCATTATTTGAAGCGACATGCGAATGTGTATGGCTTCGCAGAATGATAAACCACATACAACAGTCATGTGGAATTGGTTCGATAAAATCACCTACCATTATCTATGAAGATAATGCGGCCTGTGTTGCACAGATGCAAACAGGATACATCAAGAGCAATTTCACCAAGCATATTTCTCCTAAATGGTTTTTCCCCATAATCTTCAGAAAAGCGGGGAAATAAACATTCTGCAAGTTAAATCATGCGACAACCTTGCTGATTTATTTACCAAGTCTCTACCAAATTCAACGTTCCAAAAATATGTTCATGGAATTGGTATGAGAAGACTTCGGGACTTGCAAACGTCAGGGGGAGTCTCTTCTTGAGACACTCTTGTTCAACATCACATTACACTATCTTTCTTTGTGAGTGTGTGTTTCAGGATCTCATCATGGATTTCATGAAGAACTTTTGAAGAAGAATCCTTTGAGATGATAGAGCTTCCTGGAGAGTTGTGAAGATGATTCTACATAGTCAAGCGTAGATTAGGGGGAGTGTTAAGATTAAAATAATCTATAATTAGGGAAATCTCCCCTTGTCCATCGAGCGCACGGTTGCTCTCTCTCAGTCGAACCGTCGCCGTCTCCCTGGAACCGACGCGTCCCTCCTCTGGACCGTTGTGTCTCTCCAAGGGAGATATAAACCCCCCCTGTAACCATCGCCAAGATTTGATCGTTTTGTCTGATTCGAAACAGTTATGAAACTGAAGCCAGAAAATTGGGAAAGAAGGAAGACGAGCGCGCATGATCCGGATCGAACGACGAAGGAGTCGTTCGGATCTGTTGCGAGTTTCCTATCGGTCGGATTTTAGCTTTGTCGTTTAAAAAAATTCAAGCATATTGTAGTGATATATGTACTTGCAAGGTTACTTTTTTATTCTCAGTAGTTGGGGACCTACAAACTACATGTAGGTAAATTTCGCCTATTAATTATTGTTTTTCTATCAAAAACATAAATTAACTCTTTCGTTTGTGGTCTTTGTCCTATGAAGAACCATCTCTAACACGCTAGACTAACGAACAATGAACAAATGCTACAAACGATGTTTTGCAAATTTTGATTTAATAATTTGGCGTGTCTAAATTCATCCCACAAAAAGATGCATGATTAAATTATATGTAACCCGTGCGATAGACGACTAGTTTCTACAATTTGGATATAATCAATTAGCCATCCTCATTTCTGAATCACTCTATATAATCTACAAACAAACAATTCCAGAAACATTTTACTAAACTTGCACGAAGAGCACAATTTTATGCTTGGTGATTTTGAACAATTGAGGGTTATTGAAGCTATGAAAGTTTTTTTAAGGGGTAAAAGTACCATTCATCATATCCCACACAGTGTTTTTTTATCCCGCTTTTATGCCCACCCATTGATCATTCCCACCGCACAATTCCTCACAAATATCAGCGCCATTGCTTATCTACTAAATATTCACAAGATCTTTTAAAGGCCTGAAATCAAGTTGGAGAAAATGAGCATGGATAAATTTGTTAAATAGAACTCCTCAAAAACCAACAACAATCTCCCCCCCCCCACTTTATTACCAAGGTGTGACAGTACAACAACGTAGCTGAAAGGAGCTAACAAATTTCTAAAAATTATAAAGAGACATGAGAAGCAGCAGAATCATGCCAACCAACACAGATCCAGTACGCTCACGTCAATGATACACTACGGGTTGCCGGGACAAGGAGGAGATCAAACCCAGAGGTGGGCCATCAGGGAATGGCGCCCTGGCAGCACTCGGGGTGGTTGAAACAGCAAACGGGAGTGAGACAGCAGTCGGGCTTCAACTCCGGGTTCATAGGCCCGCCCTGGACCTTCACCGACGCAGCAATCGTTAGGAGCAGGCAGACCTGCACGAGGAGGGAAACTAGGAAGGCATGGAGGTAACCCATCGCCATCGTCTCGTCTATTCTTGGCAGCAGAGACAATCTTTCTACTCCTGAAAGGATATTTTTCTTTCTATTGTCACAACAGGTCTCCGGAAATCTCTTTATATAGAACTATGCACAGAGATGGCGTTTCACCATAATAAATTGAGGGAAATAATAATACTCGTTAATGAGGTGTTGCTTACTGGATAAAGTCAAGGACAGCTCATCATGATGTATTCTTCTTTGAAATTTATTCAGTACCTTTAATTTATATGGAAGGCATTTATTACTCTATGTATTGTACTAGAAGGCAATGAGCTGTCACCACGAGGATATTGGCGGTATCAATCAATCCTTACAAAATCGCTATACGTACAAACACACACATGAAATTAAACTATCCGTTATAAATTCCAAAAAACAAAAAAATAAGTGTTACGTGTGAGGCCTAATCCACCAAGTACTAGTATAATGCCCGTGCGTTGCTACGGGCTACAGTGCATATAAATGCATCAAGTAGTAATTAAGGTAGTCTAAAAGGCCGAAGCTCATTTCTCCCTCGTGTGTCTGGACGTGTTCGGCCATCAAACGGGAGTCTAGCGGGCTCCCTAACATTCAACCATCTCAACGGTCCAGGCTCACCCAAATCGAGCGCATACGTGGGGAGAAATGTGGTTGTCCCGATTATCCACAATGTTATTTCTGACACACGGTCCAAACGCAAAGAAGCCCACCCCACAATAGACCCTTCGCTTTTCCTATCGAACGCTCCCCTTCCCGCTCGATTTCCCGCTGTAGTGGGACATTTCTCATTGAAGCCCTCTCCTTTAAATCTGGATGACGCCCACCTCACGCTTGACATGGCATCCTCTCTTCTTCACACCTTACTTCCACATGGACCGCGAAGGAGGAGTCCCCTGCCGACCGCCCCTCTCTTCACCCTGACCCCTTCCCCCGTGTTCGTGTTGATCCACCACCGCCATCAAGGGGGAGCAGGCGTGCGCCGCCCATGACGCCCCCAATCCAAGGCAGGTCTGATGTCTTCCGCGTCATTACCATGTTGTAACATACAGTTGAATGTCGTGCATTACCATGAAACAAAAATATGATGTACGTTTACTACTGGTCCACTCTATTGCTTCACTAGTTGTGGAAAGCATCCATACGTTTTGTATTTGGAACACGATTAAATTTTGGATGGACACGAGGGGTGCCGGTCAACCCGGGCATTTGAGGCTCGTTTGAGGCGCCTGTCTGGGTCGAATTTTTTTATCGGTCACTGACCGGGCCGTTCGCCCGGGCGTTTGAGGCGGGTTTGGGGTGTCCGGCTATAGATGCTCTCAAGTGGCAAGAGAGCTGTTATACGGGGTGAGGAACTAGGAGAGTACGTGCTTCAAGGCAGAGTGAGAAAACCTAGATGCATCTACACTTATTCTAAAAAACACATTTTGAACTTGTTTAAAATGTCCAAAAAAAACCTAAACAAAATGTCATGCGTACATCTCTGCAAAATTATGTGTGCAGCATGAAGTTTTATGAAAACATGTCCTTTTACTTTGCCGCGTCAAAAGAATGCCAAATTTGGGTGCTGGAAAATATAGTGTTCCACTAGACATTCATTTTCCCTTTTTGTACAGGCACAAAAAGTCATTCGTTTGCAAAACTTTCTGTGCGCACATAAAACATGGAGATGTATGCGTGCAAGTTTTTATCGGTTTCCTTTTTGGCATTTAGAAATGTCATTTCTGAAGTAGATGCAGATGTATCTGGGTTCATCCATGTATTTTCTTTTCGAGGCATGAACCTAACAAGCTATGTCGACCAAGCGCAGACCCTTAAGGATCTTCACTCTCTTTTTTCAGAAGGAAGGGGGGCTTTTACTTTTGTTTGTCAGAGATAATCACTCTCTTCAAGGATCTCAATATTGTTGCTATCTCCAAAGTTATATCAGAATCCGCAGTTTACCTATCCTACTATTTTTTTCATGGCAGAATATACATGTGTTGCCACACTTTGTTATCTTTGGCTCACCATTACAACAAATATTAAGAGCACCCAAAGGTAAGAGAATGTAGCATCCAATTAACAATCAATAAATATCAGAAATGCTAGCTGATGACCTTTTGCCGGGGGCAATCCCTGCCAACGCGCTCTCTCCCGTCGGATATCTTGCACGGATCTTGGCACAGACACGTCAAATTTTTAAACTGTTCACTGTGATACAAAAACTGACGAACCATACCCTATTTAGAAACCCCACTACCCACCAAACTGACTAGCTATGTGAGCCTCCACCGAGGGTGCCTGGGATTGAATCCCAGCCTCTCATTTTTCCCTTTTTATGTAGATGGGAAAATATTACTTTTTTAACTTAGGCACATGGCAATTTTACTAAAAAAATATTAACATGACAGATATATATATATATATATATATATATATATATATATATATATATATATATATATATCTTGTACATGGCAGTTTTATTATTAGTAAGGTGCCATTTTTATTGTTAATATGATTTTTTTCACTTAGGTACATGGCGATTTTACTAAAAAAAATTAACATGGCAAGTTATAAGTTTTTTACATGGAAATTTTATTATTAAGAACATGGCATTTTTATTATAAGAGGATGTCATTTTTATTATTAAGATTTTAGCATTTTTCTCTAGCGTTCACAAGTGAAGTTTGCTTTTTTTACTTTCCCTAAGAAAAGTTTGCTTTTACATGGCTTTTTCATTATTAATAAGATGGCATTTTTATTTTTTGGGAGGATGTCAGTTTTATTACAGGAGAGCATGGCATTTTTTATTATTGTTGGCATGACATTTTTATTATTAAGAAGATGGTAAGAGCATGGAAATATTTTTGTTGACAGGAAAATTTTCTTTTATTTATTTCATTTGACACGACATTTTTTTATGTTTTTTAACATAGTGGAATAAATAAATAAATATTATACGGCATGTCATTTTTGTTTTGGGTCCATGGCAAATATAAAGAAGAGAAGAGTTAAATGGGCCTATGGGCCTATCAGTGGTTCACCCTGGATCTCTACGTGCCAAACCATCCAGAGAGGGAGCGAAACGGGTGCTCATATTCCATGAAATCACTAATTAAGGAGCACTCTTTGCAAAGGTCACTTCCACCTACCCAGGTTGCGACAAGTAGTGCATTTTATGTACGCCACTTGTCGCAATTTGTGAGTTTTATTTTTTTTCGTCGATCAGCTTATTTAAAATATTTTATCTTTTAAACCATGCGTCCAAATCTTGAACCCTTTTCATCGTTGGATCCTCGCGTCGAGATCTTCAAAACTGGATGTAATGTTGATAGGATTTGACGAACTTTTTTTCACGAAAAAACCGAACAAGCACGCTTTTTTTCCCTTTTCGAGAGGCACGGGCGTGCCTCTCGCGGAAGAAAAAAAACATGTTTCTTTTCGTTTCAGGGAAGCATGGCCGTGCCTCTCATGAAAGCAAATCTGTTCCTCCCGTAGAAATAAAACCGCGCCTCTCGCGAAAGAAAAAATATTTTTTCATTTTTGAGAGACACGACTATGGCTCTCGCCAAAGTAAAGTCGTGCCTCTCGCGGAAAAAAATGTGTTTTTTTTTTCTGTTTTCAAGAGGCACGGTCGTGCCTCTCTGCGGAAGCAAATCCATGCCTCTCACGGAAGGAAAAAAAGAGAGAACATATTTTTTTCCGTTTCACAGAAGCAAATTCGTGCCTCTTGTGTAAGCAAAATCATGCCTCTCATGGAAGGAAAAAACAGGCATTTTTTTTCGTTTCCGAGAGGCACGGCCGTTCCTCTCGCGGAAGCAAAAAAAATGTTTTTCCATGCATTTCTTTTTTTTTTGTTGACAAGCTAAGTAAGACATGTGGAAAACCGAAAAGCCGAAAAAACTGGGGAAAAAACATCTAAAAAGCTGAAAATATGTGCGGAAAATAAAATAAAAACAAAATTCGGAGAGAGCGCACAGAGCGCGACACATGGTAGTGTCTAAGAGCGCGCCAAGTGGCGCGCTCTCAGCCAATCCAACCTGACCCTTTGGGAGGCTCCGGAAGGCGCGAGCGAACATGCAACCTGACCTCTTTTTCATTTTTGAGAGACACGACTATGGCTCTCGCCAAAGTAAAGTCGTGCCTCTCGCGGAAAAAAATGTGTTTTTTTTTTCTGTTTTCAAGAGGCACGGTCGTGCCTCTCTGCGGAAGCAAATCCATGCCTCTCACGGAAGGAAAAAAAGAGAGAACATATTTTTTTCCGTTTCACAGAAGCAAATTCGTGCCTCTTGTGTAAGCAAAATCATGCCTCTCATGGAAGGAAAAAACAGGCATTTTTTTTCGTTTCCGAGAGGCACGGCCGTTCCTCTCGCGGAAGCAAAAAAAATGTTTTTCCATGCATTTCTTTTTTTTTGTTGACAAGCTAAGTAAGACATGTGGAAAACCGAAAAGCCGAAAAAACTGGGGAAAAAACATCTAAAAAGCTGAAAATATGTGCGGAAAATAAAATAAAAACAAAATTCGGAGAGAGCGCACAGAGCGCGACACATGGTAGTGTCTAAGAGCGCGCCAAGTGGCGCGCTCTCAGCCAATCCAACCTGACCCTTTGGGAGGCTCCGGAAGGCGCGAGCGAACATGCAAGCGCGCACCGCACCCTCGGGCGCACCCCTATTGGGCCAGCCCATGAGCAAAGCAGGTCACCCTGAATTTTTTGTGTCTTTTGCTTTTTAATTTTTCCTATTCGAAAAAATCAAAATTTCAAAAAAGTGAATTTTGGGAAAAATTCCAGAAATCATAAAATTTTCATGGTTTTAAAATGTCCAAGATTTTTACTAAAAATGTTCGTGTATTGAACAAATGCTCGTGATTAAAAAATGTTCATGAATTTAAAAAAATCAATTAAACAAAATGTTTGTCATTTCAAAAAAGGTTCGCAATTTCGAAAGAATGAACATTTTTATTTTTATGTACAATGTTTAATAATTATAAACATAGTTTTGTATTGGATGAACAAATTTTGAATTTGATGGACAATTTTTTGAACTTGTTGAACAAAATTTGTTTTTAAGAACAATTTTTTAAAGAAATGCTGAACAAATTTTGAATTTGATGAACATTTATTCAAGATCGATAGAAATTGTTTGAATTGATGAATGTTTATATATCCGATGAAAACAAATGAATTCAATTTAGATTTTTTGAGTTGATAAATGTTTTTTATTGATGAACATTTTTTTACACTAGTGAACCTTTTTTTTTAATATGATGCACGAAAAAATGTTTGCGAACAAAATTTGCAAAAAAATGAAAACGTAATGAAGAAAATTAGAGAAAAGAAAAAGGAGAAGGAGAAAATAAAAAAAATAAAAACGAAAAAAAAGAAACTGGGGCCGGCACGTACATACATAGCGAAATGCTAGCTCGGTCCTGGGGGAGGTCCTATTGGGTGCCACAGGCGCCAGAAGTCCTCCCTGGCGCCTACTACACCGCCGAGTTGGGCGGGCCCAGCAAACGTATATAACATGGAAAAATCATAGCATTTAAAACAACGCAAAAATAAATTATCTGGACAGGTTTCGAACTAGCATACCAGTTCTGCTAACCACTCGAACTACTTGCCACTAGTAATAGGTAACAGGGCAAAGTATGTAATAACAAAGTTGCTGCGCTATTTTATTGCACAAAACTGTACCAATTAATACTTTGTGAATTATTTGACGAAAAAATCGTGAATTTGAAAAAGGTTCATAGATTTCGAACAAAGTTCATCAATTTTCAAGAAAGGTTCACACACTTGAAAAAAGTTCATCAATTTTCAAACAAAAAGTTCATCGAAGTTGAAAAAAGTTCATGGATTTTCAAAATTAGATCATCAATTTTCAAGAAAAGTTCACAAACTTGAAAAAAACGTTCATCAATTTTCAAACATCAAGTTCATCGGTTTTGAAAAAGTTCATCAAATTTGAAAAAAGTTCATCCAAATTGAAAAAATTTCATGGATTTTCAAAAATAGTTCAACAATTTTCTAGAAAAGTTCACAAGCTTGAAAAAAAGTTCATCAAATTCGAAAAAGTTCATCGAAACTGAAAAAATTTCATGAAATTTCTAAGAAAGTTCATCGATTTTTTAAAATTTCATCGAATTTGAAAAACAAGTTCATGAATTTTTTAGAGAAGTTCACAAAAATTGTAAATAGTTCATGGGTTTTTGAAAAAACACCCGTTGATTTTGAAGAAAAAGTTCATCGATTTACAATCACGCATTTATGAAAAATAATTAAAAAAGAAAAAGGAACGAAAAAAAAGAAATAGAAAAAGAAAATGTGAAGGGGAGAAAGAGTAAGAAGGACGCAAGAAGTTACCATGCATAAGCTAGCGATGGTCGTAGTGGTTAGCATGGTGCGCTGTGAACATGTAGGTGTTGGGTTTGATTTGGCGCAGCTCTCTATTTTTTTGCACTTTATAAAGAGACGTAGCAATATGCTAAGTGGGCCGGCCCATCTCGCGGTAGAGGGAGTTCGCGGCAGGCGTCCGTTTGCGAAATGACCATTAATGGGCGCCTTCAACGCTATTATAGGACACCCCCCCCCTCTTTTGGGAACAAAAACATTCAATGGGACATCTATCGCAGGCTATTAGAGTCCATAAATTAAAATGTAATCAATTATTCTATCACACGGAAATTTTAACATAAGACCTCTTTTAATTCACAGGTCCTTAAATAAGCATATTAAATAGCTTAGCAACCAAACTTCCCAATGCACGGATGCTTTGCTTCCTGTAGCTAAGCTCTGTTTGTTTAATTAGCCATAGTATCTTTTGTAGTATGTAACTTTGTGGCCTATTTCTGTCACGTATTAAGCAAATAATATTCTTAAGTAAAACACATGAAAATATATTTGACTCGAGTCCATACATAAAGTGCCAATAATATGTCTAAAGTAACTAATGATTATAATCTATTTTGGTCCAAACCTTTTCCAAATATGCTCTATCAAATCAGTCTTGAGTGCTCTACGAGTCACGCGGTCTCGGATTCTTGCATCCCTTTGTAGAACCTGGGCAAATACTTGCATGTCGCCAAATGTGAATACTGATGGCAGGACAATGATACAGCGCTTCACATGGGATCAAATTAACTGCGTTTTCGCCTAGGGTCGTGCGCTTGGAGTCGTTTCCTCGTGGGGTTACCGATTCGCTCTCTCTCCTCATAAATTAACCTGCCACGTCTGAATTTTGTCGATATGACAGGCTTAGTGCTGGTCCAAGTTGAAGCATTCAGAGGGGCCTAATGCACCGACAATGCTCGATGCATTAGGCTAGTCATAGTGGGAGTAACTTAGCTAATAGCATAGCGCACTCCAAGAAAAATTTTCTTATATGGCATTTAGTTAATGAGAAGTGATAACATAATATGTTACTGTAACGCGTTTCCCAAGATAAGATGAGTCTACAAGCTAATAAATAAAGTTCTCTATGATACTACTACTATGTTACCTTGCATTATGAAGATTGTAACTTAGACTAGTGCCATATGCATGACACTATATAGTACTCCCTCTGTTCCTAAATATAAGTCTTTTTAGGCATTTCAAATGGACAACGACATACAGACGTATGTAGATATATTTTAGATCGTAGATTCATTCATTTTACTCCGTATGTAGTCATTTGTTAGAATCTTTAGAAAGACTTATATTTGGGAACGGAGGGAGTATAAGTTACTCCTCACTATGACCAGCTTTATGTATATATGAAGCAAAGCTGAACGGAGGAATCAAACCCAAGAGCGATCCTTGTCAATCACCGAAACCTCATGAGGTCAAACCTAGCTAACATTCAGAAAGCTTCCTTATTGGATAAGGATTGGCTCTGTAAGTTTGCATGTTAGTCGTCCGGAAGACATGCATGTAGATCAATACGTGCCATAGTTTAGGAGATATATACACAAAAACTGGCAGAAGTAGCTTTCAGCAAGATGGATGGAAAACCGCAAAATCACGCTAACAGATAGTACTAGCTGACTAAACTTTTCGTCTCTTTGATTTGAAAGCCTTGACTTGCAACCACCCAGAAAAGGACATCCAACCTAGAGGATAACGCTGTTGACAACGTTTTTAGCCATACAAGCACTTCTCCATTAGGCAAATCCCGCTGACTAATTTTTGTGACGTACCGGCAAATTTCGAACAGGCATTGTAATAAAACTAGACTGTGTTTTCCTTTGCTATTTTGCTTGATAGAAACTGTTGTCCACGCTGTTCCCTCAAGATTAATGGTGTTGCAACTTCAGGGCCTCCATCTATGGTCTATTCTTTCGTGTCATTAGTCCACGCATGCACTTGCTAGCTAGTTTTCTACTCCGTAGATCTGTCGGTTAACTTGTTGAACTCACTCACGCGAAAACGTGCAAGTTTTATATGACAGATAGGCAGATCAGATACTCGATGAAGTCAGGCTCCAACGTGCATGCCTACACAAATATGACCGGGTCGAATAGGATTTTCCCCCAAGCTGTGCACCATGCCGAGACCTTGATCTTGCGCCTATTTAAGGCCTAGCCTGTCTCTATTAGCTACAACCAGTCAAGACAAAACAATGTCAATGTCACATGGCCAAACAAGAGCAATGGAAAGCTTGCTGGTGCTTCTCTCCCTTGGAGTCCTCGTCCAGCTCGCCGGCTGCAGCCCTCCGCCGGACCCGGTGATCTGCACGCATGGCACGTCCAACTGCACCATCACCAACACGTACGGCTCCTTCACGGACCGCACCATCTGCCGCGCGGCCAAGGTCACCTACCCGGGGACCGAGCAGGAGCTCGTCATGGCCTTGGCAGCCGTGGTGTCCACAAAACAGAAGGTGAAGGTGGCCACCGAGCACTCACACAGCATTCCCAAGCTGGCGTGCCCCGGCGGCGACGAAGGTACACTCATAAGCACGGCACGGCTCAACCGGACGGTGTGCATCGACGTCGCGAAACGGCTCATGACGGTGGAGAGCGGCATGCTCCTTCGGGACCTGATCGAGGCCGCTGCCGCGGCGGGGCTGTCCCTGCCTCACTCACCGTACTGGTACGGCCTGACCATCGGGGGCATGTTGGCGACGGGAGCGCACGGGAGCTCGCTGTGGGGAAAGGGAGGCGCCGTGCACGAGTACGTGGTCCGGCTGAGGATCGTAACTCCGGCGCCGGCCAGCCAGGGGTTCGCCGTAGTGAGGGAGCTAGGCTCCGATCACCCAGACCTGGATGCCGTTAAGGTCTCCCTTGGGGTTCTCGGCGTCATCTCTCAGGTAACTCTGACCATGCAGCCGTTGTTCAAGCGGTCGGTGACGATGGTGCAGCGCGACGACTCAGACATGGCGGAGAAGGTGGCCGTGTGGGGCCACCTCCACGAGTTTGGCGACATGACTTGGCTGCCGTATCAGCGCAAGGTGATCTACCGCCAAGACGACCGCGTCGACGTCTCGACCCCAGGCAATGGCCTCAATGACTTGCTCCTTTTTCGCGCCAGTCCCACCCGCAGGCTCATCGATGCAAGAGTCGCCGAGGAGCGCCTGCAGGAGAACGGCACTGACACCGCCCGATGCACGGCGGCGCAGCAGCAAGCGGCCGCCTTCGAGCAACGGTCCTACGGTTTCACGAACGACGGCGTCTCTTTCACAAGATACCCGGTGGTGGGGTACCAACACCGCATCCAGGCGTCTGGCACATGCCTCCTCACCTCCTGCGCTTGGGACCCACGCATCCGAGGCTCCTTCTACTATAACTCCGGTTTCAGCGTCGCAGTCTCCGAGGCACGAGCGTTCGTCGTTGACATGCAACGTCTCCGGGACCGCAACCCGGACATGTTTTGTGCTGCCCTCGACTCCAAGGTGGGCGTGGTCATGCGGTACGTCAAGGCGTCATCGGCTTACCTTGGTAAAAAGGAGGACTCGGTCGACTTCGACATCGTCTACTACCGGAGCCATACAAACGGTATGCCGCGTGTGCACGCCGACATGGTGGATGAGATCGAGCAAATGGCGCTGCGCAAGTACGGCGGCCTCCCGCATTGGGGCAAGAACCGGAACTTTGCCTTCGATGGTGCCATCACAAAGTACCCGAAAGTTCATAAGTTCCTTAAAGTGAAAAATAAGTACGACCCCGATGGGCTCTTCTCCAATGAATGGACTGATCAAGTACTTGGTATCAATGGAACTCTCAACGTCATCAAAAAGAGTTCGCCATCGAAGGACTCTGTGTCTGCTCCAGTGACTTGCATTGTGCTCCGAAGCAGGGCTACTTATGCAAACCAGGGAGGGTGTACAAGGAGGCTCGAGTCTGCTCGTTCATCACAGATTATTAGAGGTAGCGTGTGCTTTGCCACGTTAAGCCTTTGTTATGCAGTCTGTCAGTTTCTTCATTATTGTTGTTTCATCTGAGTTGGACTGGCTTTTAATTACATCAATGATTTGTTTTTGCTTCACTTTTATCTAATGAAAGTGGAAGCACTATGTTATGTGTGAGGCAGACTAAGTTCTTATATGTGTGGTTGTGCTAGGGAAATACCCAATGGTTTCTGGGTACATATGTACCCTATATGGGGATTTGTTTTTAATAGTTAAACAAAAGGTAAAAATAGTTAAGAAACTATTTTTAGAATAAAGTTGACTTACTTACGCATTAGTATACACAATTTTCACAAAAAAGAAAATTATGTTGACTTCACAGCGAAAAAGACAAAATTTGTTTGCTATTATAGGTCACTATTCACGCTATTTTGACCGGAAATTTGTCTTTTTTTAAAAGAAGTCAAAAGGATATTTTTTTGTGGATTTTATTTTTCACAAGTACAATAGAAGGTCAAGTTTATTTCAAAAATATTTTCAGAAATTTTTGACTTTTTGTTGAATTACTAAATTTTTTTCCCATATAGGGTGCATATGTCCCCATAGACCAAAAGTTCCCCTCCGGTTGTGCTATTCTTATTTTTAACACAGAAAACAACATATGTGTGCCATGTTCACTTGGGAGTTGACCCAAACGCGACACGCAATAATGATTCACTCCCTTCCAGATGGGCATACTAGTTGTAAAGAAGAAAAAGAGAGAGAGAGGAACGAATGGATTGAACAGTAATTGCATTGACTGAAGAATATGGTATTTATACCCATGTACAGAGGCGGTAATTACATAGTCAGTAACTGGCGGTTGCTAAACTAAACAACCGACCTAAGCATTGATTATTAGGATTTAATTGATCCTTAACACTCCCCCTAATCTATGCTTCACTAGATGAATCTACATCATCTTGATAGACTCCTCCTAATATATGGCCGCCCTTGAGAATGCTCATCATCTTCATCTTCAGAAATGCTTGTATAATCTTTAAAGTCTCCTCCAAAAACCCTGTGGGAAAAATATGAGGAGAATAGTGTAGATATGTTGCTAAAACTCCTTTAAACCCAGTGGGAAAAATAATAAGGAGAAAATGATGCAACATATAATGATTATTGTCTCTTGATAACTCATATGAGAAAAACCTTTGAAGAAGGAGAAAACTCATTGGTGAGTTTAGAGAACAATGAATATGCTTTGTATACTTTCCTTTAAAAACCCCAATGGGGAAAACTTGAAAGTATTGCATATTATCTTAAAAAGTTATTGCCTCATTAAAAACCATTATGAGAAACTTTGAGAGAAAACTCATAAGGAAAAGAGTGCGATCTGATGTCACTGAAAACTCCTTTAAAACCCAATGGGAAAAATATAAGGAGAAACTGACATGACATATGTGAACACTTGTATCAATATTGTTTCATTAAAAACCTTTTATGAGAAACCATGAGGGAAAACTCATGAAGGGAAAAAGAGTACAATATATGTAATTTGATGATTGTTAACAGGTTATAGTTTGGGAGATTACTCCCCCTGAACTTTGCAAATCTCGAGGATGTCTCATACCAATTTCATTGACATGATCATGCCATTGTGAATAATCTGTTGGATTTTCACAGTATTTTACTTGCAAATTTTTCATCACTTTTCTATAATTCATGAGGACAAGTAATCTCGAGCAATATGCTTTGTGATATTGCTCTTCATATAATATGTATGTATTGAGTAACACAAGTGGTAGCATCTTGATAAATCAAGTTACTTTATTCTGATGAATCTCAACCACAAGGTTTTGAGTGTGGTTAATCATTCTGCTAAGCTAAGCATATTTTCAATGCCTTTATATAAAGCAATTATGTCAGAATGATAAGTGGAAGTAGCCGTTAAATTCTATTTAGATGACTTCCATAAGAAGGCTATTCCATCAAATTCAGTCATTGATATGGCTTTGTTGGGATCAAGTAAAGAGCCAATATCATATATCATATCATGGTCAAATCTTGATTTTCCTGATGGAATTGTCCAAGATTTATTGTGAACTTGAGATATAATTTAATATTCCTCATATCGACCATATACGTTTTGTTGGTGTGATATATCCACATTGAACTTCTCATATATGTTTTGGATATATGTAGACTGGTATGTATTCTTGAGAGAATGCTCAAGTTATAAACTTAAGCTAAATTTGGTTTAATCCAAATTTTCCGTCTTGAGATGATTTTGTGTGTGTTTAGATCTTGCATAGACATTGATGATGAAGTCATTGATATACACTAAGTGATATAAGGAAATCAAATTTGGGATTCCCTTATTAACACATAAGCAATCATCATTCTTTGAGTACTCCTTTTGAAGAAGGAACTCATTTAGTCGGTAGTACCATATGATTTCCGACTATTTCAAGTCAAAGAGTGAGTTATGAAGTTTTACACAAAACTTGTTACGATTTGCTTTTGGATTCGGAAGTATAAGCCCTTCAGGGACTTGAATAGAGATTTCCAAAATGAGTGACTCATATGAGTATGTAGCCACTTCATCCATCAACTGCATGGATATTATTATTATTATTGCCAATGATATTTAGTATCGAAACATAATTCCACTCATACCAAGAGGGTATGTTACATCATAATCGATGTCGGGTCTTTGCGTGAACCCTTTTGCTACAAGCCTCGCTTTCTCACCACCTCATTGACTTTGTCTGTGAATGAGAAGTTTTTAGTATTCCATATGGAAGATACTTATGAGGAGTAGGTATTACTGCGGTAAATACTACTCATTTGTAGAGCGATTGCTATTCCTCATTACTTGCTTCCTTTTATGTGAACCAATATGAGTGCAAGAGGCACTCTACCATGGATTTTGGTTCGGGGCCCAAAAGGTTTAGCAATTTGAGGAGAAATATATGTCGACAAATGTAGTCTTTAGTTTATACGATTCTGATGGAATCATTGAAGTTTGTGGATAATATATTTATTCCTTTTTAACTCATTGTGACTTCCTATAACAAATGGAGTCAAGGCGTTTCGATGTCCCGGCACCAAAACATTTGTGCACATTTATGCTGGGCTTTGGATGATGAGCATCCAGTGAGGTGTCTTTCAACTTGATGTTGAATTACATTTACTGGTTAAGGTTTTGATTTCCTCTGTTTCCGCGGAAGCATATGAGAAGTTATATCTCGTGTTGTCAGATTTTCTCCCCCTCTTGCTCTCATTTGGGGAGAAGAGTGGTTTATCAGGTACCTCCACTCTTTCTAACACTTTACTGCAGGAGTATAGAATTTAGTGACACCTTGTCATAAGTAAATGTATGTGGCAAATTTGCAATGTGTTGCAAATATATGATTCTCTAAACTTCTAGTTTAGATTCTTTGAGTACGTGGATATAAGGATTGAATGTCAATAACATTTCTAATTTATTTCTCGGCATTCTTTGTGGTACTTATCTCCCCCTAATGCCGAAAAATATCCTTATTTCTGATGCAATCAGCATACGGGCTATGAATAATTTTGATTGATGGATAAATTGTTATTCCTCACATAGATCCCTAATTTTCTGTGAGTGCCCATTGATGTACGCTGGAGTGGTGATATCGGTATGTAACAAATACTTTGTTGATTTCCACGTAGTTACTACAAGGGGAAAGTAGTACGATATGCAGTTGATATGAGTTAGATCATACTTGCGGTGTGTAAGGTTGTATGTGTCCAGCAAGAGGCTGGTAATTTACAATTCTTTAAAAGTGGTCATGTAATTCATTTAACTCTCTTTGATAAGAAATTTAGCTAAACCATTCTGGGTATGCACATAAAGTACTTAATACAAAAAAATGCTCATTGAATGAGTTCAACAACATTGTTCATTCGAATGGGTTTATAGATCCTGTTTTCAAGAGAATTTGCTCCTACTTTGATAAGTTGAGCAATTTATTTAGTAAGATCATGCATGCTTGTGTGTGATAAGAGACACACTTAAAAAAACATTTTATGGATGTATATGAGTACCATGAAGTATCTAAATTACCCCAAATAATGGTTAAGCAATCCAGACATATCTTTTGAATGTCTTCAAGGAAGAATAAGTGTCTTGCTTAGAATTTTAAGGTGAGAGTGCCTTAAAACTTATTTCCCCTATGGCACATGCGGTGCACATAAAATCTGATGATTTGGGAAATTTTGTAACTTGATAAGTTGTGACCAACAGGATTGTCTTTTCTAATCATCCCCAAACCAGGATGGTTAAGGCTACCAAGCCAAATATATATTAAGATCTAGAAAATTATTGTGTACGCAACAATATTGAGTATGACTTGATTCATACATTCAAAATTTATTGAATATCATGTCCGAGAAATAAGATATTGAACATCGCACTACTTGTAGTACAAGTATAGGTTAATAACATTTTGGGATAATTAAGAGATTACATGAGGTCTCCAATATTATTGAAAAATTTATTACGTAAACATACCATCGTTGCAATGGAATTCACCATCCTTCTATTGCACTAGATTTTTGGTTCTCACCTTCTGATGAAGATTTGAAAACAAACATTTACCAGAACATTTTCTGATTGTAAGTTTGCAAATTTTTAAATTTATCCCAAATGTGTGGTGTGGTTTGACTATGTATTTGAGGGTTTGGTAATCATAGGTACGATGTTTGTATAACCACACATTTGACAAACTTGAGAGTTGTCTTTGTGATCGTTTGAAAATGATTTATTCCCTATTAGAGGTAATTCTGTCTTCAGTTGCCTCCACTTTACTTTGAATTCCTCATGGTTCTATTTTGTGAGCACTAAGTTGCACAAAATACTAAATACTAGCAAGAACTACAAATAATGGAATAGAACCCATTGGGTGAATCTGATGATTTTAAGAAATTACATGTTTCTCCATCATGGAAAATGGTAATACCATCATATGAGGATGTAAAGGGTATTAAGGGCTTTTCAACCGGATTTACATACGAAAATATTTGATCATAGGATCTCAACATGAAGTTGATTAAATGACAGAATTGTGAGCTGCGATAGACTTGAGGTCTTGAAAAATGAATGGGTGATCATTCGCGACGTGCTCATGGCAGCATGTTTCTCTTAAGTAAAATATTTAATATGAATAAATATTCATCCATTGTGTACTTAGTTTGAGAACTAAGTGAAGTTGGTGACTTATAAATTCCATATGTGCAGATTTAGCTATCAATAGAATAGCCATGTGTTACATGAAATGATCATGCACTATTTAATTTACTTCTTGGAGTAAAAGATCTATATGGATGAAATGATCTTGTTGAGAACAATCCGCCAAGGTGATGCTTGGTGAACATGGGGTGTAAACCTTCAAATGCATGCGATGAAATCGTTACTCATGTTTGGGCTTCTTGAGGAAAAGTGTGACTTTATAGTCATTGCCAAAACGTACAGATTTTGTATGCTTAACATTGGTTAGTCACTATAGAAGTATAACCTAATGTGATGTGGACATCGCAAAGGTGTTGATACACTCAATCGTTGCCATAACTATGGGATCCATCTTGATGGATGGACAACACTAAAATTATAAATAGTGACATAGGCTTCACTACCATGTATTTTACAAATGTAATAGAAGTCAATCACAATTATATGCAAATATTTATGTAGTTTCCTATGACATATTCAAGCAAAGTGAGGCTTTAATAGTGGATATTAGCACACAATACCATTTCGGTATATAGCGAGTGTGCAAGAACTATATTTACTATGAGAGTAAAATATTTTAGTGAACAACAACAAATGCTTCAGAGGAGCAAATTTTTATAAATATCTGGTGCTTTATAACCATAAGTGTAGACCTCAAATTATATAGGATAACACTCTGAAGATAATCACCAATGGTGTAGATCTCACAGTAATAGAAAACATAATCTGACTTTTGTCAGTAGATGTTCATAATTCTATTACCTTATGTTATGCTAAATTTATGAAATCACTTTGAAGGTAATCATCTGTCAAAGTGACATGATGTAGACCTTGTAGTAGTAGTGGATAGTCTGCAAAATCTTGCAGTAGATGCCAGTATTACCTTATGATATCTTGAGGTAGTCACATCAAATACTAGTATTTGGAAAAGCACTTCGAAGGTAGTCATCTTGTTAAAATGGCATGATGTAGACCTCACAGTAGTGATGGATAATCTGCAAATGGTGTAGTAGATACCACCAATACCTTCTGATTCACAAATAAAATTTGGAATAGTCACATCAATATTTGGAAGAGCACTTGAAGGTAGTCATCTTATCAAAATGACAAGACGTAGACCTCACAGTAGTGACAGATAATCTGCAAATTATGCAGTAGATGCCATCAATACCTTGTGATTCACAAATAAAATATGATGTAGTCATATTAAGTATGACACTTCAAAATCTTTATTTTGGATTTCATCAAGATTTGCAAGAAAAATTAATTCCAATTGCAAAAGACAGAAAAATGTTGTTCTAAAACTAATATTTACAATGAATGCTGAGGCAAACATGTATAATATGGCACAATGTCGTCTCTAATATATAATGTTCCTCAATTTGATGAAATTCAAGGTATGAACACTTGAACAATACTACTATGCTCATAATACATGTAGAATTCATGTTTTAAAATACGATGCACAATATGACAAGACCAGAGGGTCTGAGTCATACGGTTACAATTCGCCTGAGGGCTTCTATGCAAGTAGTACTAAAGCTGATGGCCTTATTTGGCAATAGAAGAAAATAGAAGTGCAAATTGTTAAATGGCCGAAGAGATAAGGTTCTCCGGTGATTCTCGCTACGGCCAAGAATCCATCGATTGAGTTAGCTTTGGCTGTACAGAGTCATAGCACATCTCCTCGTGAGGAATTAGGAGGGAAGATGGTGTCGCCAATCGAAGGTCGTCCTCGCCTGGTCAGCATCTCCACACCGTGGGACGGATGTTGGCCGCCGCCACCGCCGGCCTCCGCGCCGTCACGCTGCATCAGGAGAAGCGGCGTCGGAGCCGAAGGCCGCCGCCGTGCCAAGGTGTGGCGGAGAGAACTGCGCTCCGCATACGCGTTGACCATCTCTGTTGCCGGGCTACGTGGTGGGCCGTGGTGCTCCTCCGGAGGGAGGAGCGTTGCTGCCGGGATGTGGTCGTCGCCGCTGTAGACGGCCGTGCCGACGGAGGCCGCGGGTGCGCCTCAACCATTCGCATCCAGGGGGAAAGGGAGGAGGAGAGTGGATGAGCGGCCGCCGCTTAGACCTTCCTCCGTCCGGAATCGAGTCCGAGTTATTGGTATAGATTTTCGATCGAGCGATCCTGGATGCCAACGCCCATATCCTTTTCTGTGCGTCTTTGTGTAATTGAAAATTGTGCCCAATTTCAAGTTCTGATGTTTCTGCTTGGAGTATGATCAATCCGCTCAATTGATTGATTTTCTGTCCTTTGGCAGAGTGTGTTCGAGGCTTCCAATTGTTGAATCGATGGAGTCTGGCGCTGCGTTCTTCCATCGGTTCTTCTTTCCGCATACCAAATCGCTCGTTTTGGAGAGCAGCAAGTGCTGATAACGTGTAAAGAAGAAAGAGAGAGAGAGAGAGGAACGAATGGATTGAACAGTAATTGCATTGACTGAAGAATATGGTATTTATATCCATGTACAGAGGCGGTAATTACATAGTCAGTAACTGGCGGTTGCTAAACTAAACAACCGACCTAAGCATTGATTATTAGGATTTAATTAATCCTTAACACTAGTGACTCCAAAGCCCCGATGGAGTGCCGTCACCTTTCTCAATCTAAAATTGGGCATTATATCTGTTTTTAAATCGTTTTCTCTCTCGCAGGATCAACTATGTGCCACTGTGTGAATACTCATCTCAAGAAACCTATGCATAGAGGTGTGGGAGACTGAACTTGGGCATAGAGGTGGATGATGCGTGAGAGAGAGGGGGTGGGGGGGGGGGGCGACCCTGCCGCCTCCACCAGAACCACCGCCGTGGCCGTCACCGACGCTGGGGGCCACGCCGGCACCGCAGCCGCCGCCATTGCCGGAGCTAGTATCATTATTTTCTAACCTTCACAGATGATTTGAGCAGATATGGGTATATCTACTTGATGAAACATAAGTCTGAAACATTTGAAAAGTTCAAAGAATTTTAGAGTGAAGTGAAAATCATCGTGACAAGAAAATAAGGATTCTACGATCTGATCGCGGAGACAAATATTTGAGTTACGAGTTTGGTCTTCAATTAAAACAATGTGGAATAGTTTCACAAATTCATGCCACCTGGAACACCACAGCATAATGGTGTGTCCGAACGTCATAACCGTACTTTATTGGATATAGTACAATCTATGATGTTTCTTACCGATTTACCAATATCGTTTTGGGATCATGCATTAGAGACAGCTGCATTCACGTTAAAAGAGGCACCATCTAAATCCGTTGAGACGACACCGTATGAACTATGGTTTAGCAATAAACCTAAGCTGTCATTTCTTAAAGTTTGGGGCTGCGATGCTTATGTGAAAAAGCTTCAACCTGATAAGCTCGAACCCAAATCGGAGAAATGTGTCTTCATAGGATATCCAAAGGAAACTGTTGGATACACCTTCTATCACAGATCCGAAGGCAAGACTTTTGTTGCTAAGTTCGGAAACTTTCTAGAGAAAGAGTTTCTTTCGAAAGAAGTGAGTGGGAGGAAAGTAGAAAACTTGATAAGGTAATTGTACCTTCTCCCTTATTGGAAAGTAGTTCATCACAGAAATCTGTTCTTGTGACTACTACACCAATTAGTAAGGAAGCTAATGATGATGATCATGTAACTTCAAGATCAAGTTACTACCGAATCTCGTAAGTAAACCAGAGTGAGATCCGCACCAGAGTGGTACGGTAATCCTGTTCTGGAAGTCATGTTACTAGACCATGACGAACTTGCGAACTATGAGGAAGCGATGATGAGCCCAGATTCCGCGAAATGGTTAGAGGCCATGAAATCTGAGATATGATCCATGTATGAGAACAAAGTATGGACTTTGAGGGATTTGCCCGATGATCGGCAAGTCAAAGAAAATAAATGGATCTTCAAGAGGAAGACGGACACTGATAGTAGTGTTACTATCTACAAAGCTAGAATTGTCGCAAAAGGTTTTCGACAAGTTCAAGGTGTTGACTACGATGAGAGTTTCTCACTCGTATCTATGCTTAAGTCTGTCCGAATCATGTTAGCAAATGTCGCATTTTATGAAATCCGGCAAATGGATAAACAAAACTACATTCCTTAATGGATTTATTAAAGAAGAGTTGTATACGATTCAACTAGAAGGTTTTGTCGATCCTGAAGGTGTTAACAAAATATGCAAGCTCCAGCGATCCATCTATGGACTGGTGCAAGCATCTCGGAGTTGGAATATACGCTTTGATAAGTTGATCAAAGCATATAGTTTTATACAGACTTGCGGTGAAGCCTGTATTTACAAGAAAGTGAATGGGAGCACTACAGCATTTCTGATAAGTATATGTAAATGACATATTATTGATCGGAAATAATGTAGAATTATTCTGTAAGCATAAAGGAGTATTTGAAAGGAGTTTTTCAAAGAAAGACCTCGGGGAAGCTACTTACATATCGAGCATCAAGATCTATAGAGATAGATCGAGACGCTTGATAAGTTTTTTCAATGAGTACATACCTTGACAAGATGTTGAAGTAGTTCAAAATGGAACAGTCAAAGAAAGAGTTCTTGCCTGTGTTACAAGGTGTGAAATTGAGTAAGACTCAAAGCCCGACCACGGCAGAAGATAGAAAGAGAATGAAAGTCATTCCCTATGCTTTGGCCATAGGTTCTATAAAGTATGCCATGCTGTGTACCAGACCTATTGTATACCCTACCCTGAGATTGGCACGGGAGTACAATAGTGATCTAGGAGTAGATCACTGGACGGCGGTCAAAATTATCCTTAGTGGAATAAGGATATGTTTCTCGATTATGGAGGTGACAAAAAGGTTCGTCGTAAAGAGTTACGTCGATGCAAGTTTTGACACTGATCCAGATGACTCTAAGTCTCAATCTGGATACATATTGAAAGTGGGAGCAATTAGCTAGAGTAGCTCCATGCAGAGCATTGTTGACATAGAAATTTGCAAAGTACATGCGGATCTGAATGTAGCAGACCCGTTGACTAAGATTCTCGCACAAGCAAAACATGATCACACCTTAGTACTCTTTGGGTGTTAATTACATAGCGATGTAAACTAGATTACTGAATCTAGTAAACCCTTTGGGTGTCGGTCACATAGCGATGTGAACTATGGGTGTTAATCACATGATAATGTGAACTATTGATGTTAATCACATGGTGATGTGATCTAGATTATTGACTCTAGTGCAAGTGGGAGACTGAAGGAAATATGCCCTAGAGGCAATAATAAAGTTATTATTTATTTCCTTATATCATGATAAGTGTTTATTATTCATGCTAGAATTGTATTAACTGGAAACATAATACATGTGTGAATACATAGACAAACAGAGTGTCACTAGTATGCCTCTACTTGACTAGCTCATTAATCAAAGATGGTTATGTTTCCTAACCATGAACAAAGAGTTGTTATTTGATTAACGAGATCACATCATTAGTTGAATGATCTGATTGACATGACCCATTCCATTAGCATAGCACCTGATCGTTTAGTATGTTGCTGTTGCTTTTATCCATGACTTATACATGTTCCTTTAACTATGAGATTATGCAACTCCCGTTTACCGTAGGAACACTTTGTGTGCTACCAAACGTCACAACGTAACTGGGTGATTATAAAGGTGCTCTACAGGTGTCTCCGAAGGTACATGTTGGGTTGGCGTATTTCGAGATTAGGATTTGTCACTCCGATTGTCGGAGAGGTATCTCTGGGCCCTCTCGGTAATGCACATCACATAAGCCTTGCAAGCATTGCAACTAATGAGTTAATTGCAAGATGATGTATTATGGAACGAGTAAAGAGACTTGCCGGTAACGAGATTGAACTAGGTATTGGATACCGACGATCGAATCTCGGGTAAGTAACATACCGATGACAAAGGGAACAACGTATGTTGTTATGCGGTCTGACCGATAAAGATCTTCGTAGAATATGTAGGAGCCAATATGGGCATCCAGGTCCCGCTATTGGTTATTGACCGGAGACGTGTCTCGGTCATGTCTACATTGTTCTCGAACCGTAGGGTCCGCACGCTTAAGGCTTCGATGACAGTTATATTATGAGTTTATGAGTTTTGATGTACCGAAGGAGTTCGGAGTCCCGGATGAGATCGGGGACATGACGAGGAGTCTCGAAATGGTCGAGACGTAAAGATCGATATATTGGACGACTATATTCGGACATCGGAAGGGTTCTGAGTGGTTCGGGTATTTTCGGGAGTATCGGGGAGTTACGGGATTACGGGAGAAGTAATGGGCCTTGATGGGCTTTAGTGGGAAGTGGAAAAAAGGCTGCTGCGCCCCCCCTCCCCTCTAGTCCGAA
This sequence comes from Aegilops umbellulata, assembly GCA_032464435.1. Classification (NCBI taxonomy): domain Eukaryota; kingdom Viridiplantae; phylum Streptophyta; class Magnoliopsida; order Poales; family Poaceae; genus Aegilops; species Aegilops umbellulata. The sequence goes on along the minus strand of CP136058.1, from coordinate 133,829,158 downwards.
TTGGAGTAGGGAAAAGGGAGCCGGCCACCTCTCCTTCTCCTCCTATTCCTTCTCCCTTCCTCCCTTCTTGGTGGACTCCTACTAGGACTTGGAGTCCTAGTAGGACTCCATATCTTGGCCGCACCAATTGGCTTGGCCGGCCTCCTCCTCCTCCATCCTTTATATACTGAGGCAAGGGGCACCCCTTGGACACACAATTGATCATTGAGATCTTTCCTTAGCCGTGTGCGGTGTCCCCTTCCACCAAATTCCACCTCGATCATATCGTTGCAGTGCTTAGGCGAAGCCCTGCGTCAGTAACACATCAAGATCGTCACCACGCCGTCGTGCTGACGGAACTCTTCCCCGACGCTTTGCTGGATCGGAGCCCGGGGATCGTCATCGAGCTGAACGTGTGCCAAGAACTCGGAGGTGCCGGAGTAACGGTGCTGTGATCGGTTGGATCGCGAGGAGAACGTACGACTACTTCCTCTACGTTGTGTCAACGCTTCCGCTTCGGTCTACGAGGGTACGTAGACAACACTCTCCCCTCTCGTTGCTATGCATCACCATGATCTTGCGTGTGCGTAGGAAAATTTTGAAATTACTACGTTCCCCAACAGTGGCATCCGAGCCTAGGTTTTTATGGTTTGATGTTATTTGCACGAGTAGAACACAAGTGAGTTGTGGACGATACAAGTCATACTGCCTACCAGCATGTCATACTTTGGTTCAGCGGTATTGTTGGACGAGACGATCCGGACCAACCTTACGCGTACTCTTACGCGAGACCGGTTCCCTCGACGTGCTTTGCACATAGATGGCTTGCGGAAGACTGTCTCTCCAACTTTAGTTGAACCGAGTGTGGCTACGCCCGGTCCTTGAGAAGGTTAAAACGGAGTCTATTTGACAAACTATCGTTGTGGTTTTGATGCGTAGGTAAGATGAGTTCTTGCTTAAGCCCGTAGCAGCCACGTAAAACTTGCAACAACAAAGTAGAGGACGTCTAACTTGTTTTTGCAGGGCATGTTGTGATGTGATATGGTCAAGACATGATGCTATATTTTATTGTATGAGATGATCATGTTTTGTAACCAAGTTATCGGCAACTGGCAGGAGCCATATGGTTGTCGCTTTATTGTATGCAATGCAATCGCGATGTAATGCTTTACTTTATTACTAAGCGGTAGTGATAGTCGTGGAAGCATAAGATTGGCGAGACGACAACGATGCTACGATGGAGATCAAGGTGTCGCGCCGGTGACGATGGTGATCATGACGGTGCTTCGAAGATGGAGATCACAAGCACGAGATGATGATGGCCATATCATATCACTTATATTGATTGCATGTGATGTTTATCTTTTATGCATCTTATCTTGCTTTGATTGACGGTAGCATTATAAGATGATCTCTCACTAATTATCAAGAAGTGTTCTCCCTGAGTATGCACCATTGTGAAAGTTCTTCGTGCTGAGACACCACGTGATGATCGGGTGTGATAGGCTCTACGTTCAAATACAACGGGTGCAAAACAGTTGCACACGCGGAATACTCAGGTTATACTTGACGAGCCTAGCATATAACAGATATGGCCTCGGAACACAGAGACCGAAAGGTCGAGCGTGAATCATATAGTAGATATGATCAACATAGTGATGTTCACCATTGAAACTACTCCATCTCACGTGATGATCGGACATGGTTTAGTTGATTTGGATCACGTGATCACTTAGAAGATTAGAGGGATGTCTATCTAAGTGGGAGTTCTTAAGTAATATGATTAATTGAACTTTAATTTATCATGAACTTAGTCCTGGTAGTATTAGCATATCTATGTTGTAGATCAATATCTCGCGTTGTTGCTTCCCTGTGTTTATTTTGATATGTTCCTAGAGAAAATTGTGTTGAAAAATGTTAGTAGCAATGATGCGGATTGGATCCGTGATCTGAGGTTTATCCTCATTGCTGCACAGAAGAATTATGTCCTTGATGCACCGCTAGGTGACGGACCTATTGCAGGAGAAGATGCAGACATTATGAACGTTTTGCTGGCTCAATATGATGACTACTTAATAGTTTAGTGAACCATGCTTAACTGCTTAGAATCGGGACTTCAAAGACGTTTTGAATGTCATGGAGCATATGAGATGTTCCAGGAGTTGAAGTTAATATTTCAAGCAAATACCCGAGTTGAGAGATATGAAGTCTCCAACAAGTTCTATAGCTAAAAGATGGAGGAGAATCGCTCAACTAGTGAGCATGTGCTCAGATTGTCTGGGTACTACAATCGCTTGAATCAAGTGGGAGTTAATCTTCCAGATAAGATAGTGATTGACAGAATTCTCTAGTCACCATCACCAAGTTAGTAGAACTTCGTGATGAACTATAATATGCAAGGGATAACGGAAAATATTCCCAAGCTCTTCGCGATGCTAAAATCGGCGAAGGTAGAAATCAAAGAAAAACATCAAGTGTTGATGGTTGACAAGATCACTAGTTTCAAGAAAAGGGCAAAAGGAAAGAAGGGGAACTTCAAGAAGAACGGCAAGCAAGTTGCTGCTCAAGTGAAAAAGCCCAAGTCTGGTCCTAAGCCTGAGACTAAGTGCTTCTACTGCAAAGGGACTGGTCACTGGAAGCGGAACTACCTTAAGTGATTGGCGGATAAGAAGGATGGCAAAGTGAACATAAGTATATTTGATATACATGTTATTGATGTGTACTTTACTAGTGTTCATAGCAACCCCTCAGTATTTGGTACTAGTTCAAGTTGCTAAGATTAGTAACTCGAAACGGGAGTTGCAGAATGAACAAAGACTAGTTAAAGGGCAAGGTGACGATGTGTGTTGGAAGTGGTTCCAAGATTGATATGATCATCATCACACACTCCCTATACTTTCGGGATTAGTGTTGAAACTAAATAAGTGTTATTTGGTGTTTGCGTTGAGCATGAATATGATTTGATCATGTTAATTGCAATACAGTTATTCATTTAAGTTAGAGAACAATTGTTGTTCTGTCTACATGAATAAAACCTTCTATGGTCATACACATCAATGAAAATAGTTCATTGGATCTCGATCGTAGTGATACACATATTCATAATATTGAAACCAAAAGATGCGAAGTTAATAATGATAGTGCAACCTATTTGTGGCACTGCCGTTTAGGTCATATTGGTGTAAAGCGCATGAAGAAACTCCATGCTGATGGGATTTTGGAATCACTTGATTATGAATCACTTGATGCTTGCGAACCATGCCTCTTGGGCAAGATGACTAAAACGCCGTTCTCCAGAACAATGGAGCAAGCAACGGATTTGTTGGAAATCATACATACTGATGTATATGGTCCGATGAATATTAAGGCTCGCGACAAGTATCATTATTTTCTAACCTTCACAGATGATTTGAGCAGATATGGGTATATCTACTTGATGAAACATAAGTCTGAAACATTTGAAAAGTTCAAAGAATTTTAGAGTGAAGTGAAAATCATCGTGACAAGAAAATAAGGATTCTACGATCTGATCGCGGAGACAAATATTTGAGTTACGAGTTTGGTCTTCAATTAAAACAATGTGGAATAGTTTCACAAATTCATGCCACCTGGAACACCACAGCATAATGGTGTGTCCGAACGTCATAACCGTACTTTATTGGATATAGTACAATCTATGATGTTTCTTACCGATTTACCAATATCGTTTTGGGATCATGCATTAGAGACAGCTGCATTCACGTTAAAAGAGGCACCATCTAAATCCGTTGAGACGACACCGTATGAACTATGGTTTAGCAATAAACCTAAGCTGTCATTTCTTAAAGTTTGGGGCTGCGATGCTTATGTGAAAAAGCTTCAACCTGATAAGCTCGAACCCAAATCGGAGAAATGTGTCTTCATAGGATATCCAAAGGAAACTGTTGGATACACCTTCTATCACAGATCCGAAGGCAAGACTTTTGTTGCTAAGTTCGGAAACTTTCTAGAGAAAGAGTTTCTTTCGAAAGAAGTGAGTGGGAGGAAAGTAGAAAACTTGATAAGGTAATTGTACCTTCTCCCTTATTGGAAAGTAGTTCATCACAGAAATCTGTTCTTGTGACTACTACACCAATTAGTAAGGAAGCTAATGATGATGATCATGTAACTTCAAGATCAAGTTACTACCGAATCTCGTAAGTAAACCAGAGTGAGATCCGCACCAGAGTGGTACGGTAATCCTGTTCTGGAAGTCATGTTACTAGACCATGACGAACTTGCGAACTATGAGGAAGCGATGATGAGCCCAGATTCCGCGAAATGGTTAGAGGCCATGAAATCTGAGATATGATCCATGTATGAGAACAAAGTATGGACTTTGAGGGATTTGCCCGATGATCGGCAAGTCAAAGAAAATAAATGGATCTTCAAGAGGAAGACGGACACTGATAGTAGTGTTACTATCTACAAAGCTAGAATTGTCGCAAAAGGTTTTCGACAAGTTCAAGGTGTTGACTACGATGAGAGTTTCTCACTCGTATCTATGCTTAAGTCTGTCCGAATCATGTTAGCAAATGTCGCATTTTATGAAATCCGGCAAATGGATAAACAAAACTACATTCCTTAATGGATTTATTAAAGAAGAGTTGTATACGATTCAACTAGAAGGTTTTGTCGATCCTGAAGGTGTTAACAAAATATGCAAGCTCCAGCGATCCATCTATGGACTGGTGCAAGCATCTCGGAGTTGGAATATACGCTTTGATAAGTTGATCAAAGCATATAGTTTTATACAGACTTGCGGTGAAGCCTGTATTTACAAGAAAGTGAATGGGAGCACTACAGCATTTCTGATAAGTATATGTAAATGACATATTATTGATCGGAAATAATGTAGAATTATTCTGTAAGCATAAAGGAGTATTTGAAAGGAGTTTTTCAAAGAAAGACCTCGGGGAAGCTACTTACATATCGAGCATCAAGATCTATAGAGATAGATCGAGACGCTTGATAAGTTTTTTCAATGAGTACATACCTTGACAAGATGTTGAAGTAGTTCAAAATGGAACAGTCAAAGAAAGAGTTCTTGCCTGTGTTACAAGGTGTGAAATTGAGTAAGACTCAAAGCCCGACCACGGCAGAAGATAGAAAGAGAATGAAAGTCATTCCCTATGCTTTGGCCATAGGTTCTATAAAGTATGCCATGCTGTGTACCAGACCTATTGTATACCCTACCCTGAGATTGGCACGGGAGTACAATAGTGATCTAGGAGTAGATCACTGGACGGCGGTCAAAATTATCCTTAGTGGAATAAGGATATGTTTCTCGATTATGGAGGTGACAAAAAGGTTCGTCGTAAAGAGTTACGTCGATGCAAGTTTTGACACTGATCCAGATGACTCTAAGTCTCAATCTGGATACATATTGAAAGTGGGAGCAATTAGCTAGAGTAGCTCCATGCAGAGCATTGTTGACATAGAAATTTGCAAAGTACATGCGGATCTGAATGTAGCAGACCCGTTGACTAAGATTCTCGCACAAGCAAAACATGATCACACCTTAGTACTCTTTGGGTGTTAATTACATAGCGATGTAAACTAGATTACTGAATCTAGTAAACCCTTTGGGTGTCGGTCACATAGCGATGTGAACTATGGGTGTTAATCACATGATAATGTGAACTATTGATGTTAATCACATGGTGATGTGATCTAGATTATTGACTCTAGTGCAAGTGGGAGACTGAAGGAAATATGCCCTAGAGGCAATAATAAAGTTATTATTTATTTCCTTATATCATGATAAGTGTTTATTATTCATGCTAGAATTGTATTAACTGGAAACATAATACATGTGTGAATACATAGACAAACAGAGTGTCACTAGTATGCCTCTACTTGACTAGCTCATTAATCAAAGATGGTTATGTTTCCTAACCATGAACAAAGAGTTGTTATTTGATTAACGAGATCACATCATTAGTTGAATGATCTGATTGACATGACCCATTCCATTAGCATAGCACCTGATCGTTTAGTATGTTGCTGTTGCTTTTATCCATGACTTATACATGTTCCTTTAACTATGAGATTATGCAACTCCCGTTTACCGTAGGAACACTTTGTGTGCTACCAAACGTCACAACGTAACTGGGTGATTATAAAGGTGCTCTACAGGTGTCTCCGAAGGTACATGTTGGGTTGGCGTATTTCGAGATTAGGATTTGTCACTCCGATTGTCGGAGAGGTATCTCTGGGCCCTCTCGGTAATGCACATCACATAAGCCTTGCAAGCATTGCAACTAATGAGTTAATTGCAAGATGATGTATTATGGAACGAGTAAAGAGACTTGCCGGTAACGAGATTGAACTAGGTATTGGATACCGACGATCGAATCTCGGGTAAGTAACATACCGATGACAAAGGGAACAACGTATGTTGTTATGCGGTCTGACCGATAAAGATCTTCGTAGAATATGTAGGAGCCAATATGGGCATCCAGGTCCCGCTATTGGTTATTGACCGGAGACGTGTCTCGGTCATGTCTACATTGTTCTCGAACCGTAGGGTCCGCACGCTTAAGGCTTCGATGACAGTTATATTATGAGTTTATGAGTTTTGATGTACCGAAGGAGTTCGGAGTCCCGGATGAGATCGGGGACATGACGAGGAGTCTCGAAATGGTCGAGACGTAAAGATCGATATATTGGACGACTATATTCGGACATCGGAAGGGTTCTGAGTGGTTCGGGTATTTTCGGGAGTATCGGGGAGTTACGGGATTACGGGAGAAGTAATGGGCCTTGATGGGCTTTAGTGGGAAGTGGAAAAAAGGCTGCTGCGCCCCCCCTCCCCTCTAGTCCGAATTGGACTAGGGAAAAGGGAGCCGGCCACCTCTCCTTCTCCTCCTATTCCTTCTCCCTTCCTCCCTTCTTGGTGGACTCCTACTAGGACTTGGAGTCCTAGTAGGACTCCATATCTTGGCCGCACCAATTGGCTTGGCCGGCCTCCTCCTCCTCCATCCTTTATATACTGAGGCAAGGGGCACCCCTTGGACACACAATTGATCATTGAGATCTTTCCTTAGCCGTGTGCGGTGTCCCCTTCCACCAAATTCCACCTCGATCATATCGTTGCAGTGCTTAGGCGAAGCCCTGCGTCAGTAACACATCAAGATCGTCACCACGCCGTCGTGCTGACGGAACTCTTCCCCGACGCTTTGCTGGATCGGAGCCCGGGGATCGTCATCGAGCTGAACGTGTGCCAAGAACTCGGAGGTGCCGGAGTAACGGTGCTGTGATCGGTTGGATCGCGAGGAGAACGTACGACTACTTCCTCTACGTTGTGTCAACGCTTCCGCTTCGGTCTACGAGGGTACGTAGACAACACTCTCCCCTCTCGTTGCTATGCATCACCATGATCTTGCGTGTGCGTAGGAAAATTTTGAAATTACTACGTTCCCCAACACCTCTCCCCAAGGCAAATTTGTCACAACCCACCTTATCTAATTTTTTTCCATTGGATGGATGGACGAAAATCATTCGCAAGAAGAAGAAAAAGTTTGCTCCGGCAGTAGTTCATCGACTGCCGGCGGCCGTCGGTCCAGGGGAGATCCGGGCGGTGCGGCTAGCTCGTTTGGATCAACTGCTTGGTTTTGGTGGGCCGGTGGAGGAACCTTCCGGCCTGGGCCCGAGGCGTGCTGGGTATGTGGCCCAGTGCGTGGTTCAGGAACCGGTAGCGGCCTTTCCATCTCCAGGTGGGCTGCATGGGGATGCGTTGGATCACGTGCCGCATGCACGTACGGTGATTACGCAGCGCGGAATCGCCCGGCCAGGGTTTCCTTCCAATCGCGCCGACACATGCTCGCGATCGAGTGATCGCTTTTCGTCTCGTTCATCTTCGCCGCCCATTAGGGCTTCCCGTCGTGGTGCTAAGCCAAGATTTCCATCGTGCGGTCCGGGGCGTGCGAGACGCGTTCCCCCCCTTGCGGCCATGGCAGGCCGTGGGGCTGGTGCTCCGCCGGGGAAGAAGCCTCCGGTGGCCGCCGGAGCGGGCTGTGGCGATGATGCGCCGCCGGCTGCGGGGGCTGGGCGTGGAGCTGTTGCTTGATACGTCTCCAACGTATCTATAATTTTTGATTGCTCCATGCTATATTATCTACTGTTTTGGACTATATTGAGCATTATTTTCCATTTTTATATTATTTTTGGGACTAACCTATTAACCGGAGGCCCAGCCCAGAATTGCTTTTTTTTTGCCTATTTCAGTGTTTCGAAGAAACGGAATATCAAACGGAGTCCAAACAGAAAAATCCTTTCTGGAACGTGATTTTCTTCCCAAATAAGACACAGGAGACTTGGACCCTACGTCAAGAAAGCTGCGAGGAGGGTACGAGGTAGGGGGGCGCTCCCTACACCCCCAGGCGCGCCCCCCACCCTCGTGGGCCCACCGAAGCTCCACCGACGTACTTCTTCCTCCTATATATACCCACGTACCCCCAAACGAACAGATACGGAGCTAAAAACCTAATTCCACCGCCGCAACTTTCTGTATCCACGAGATCCCATCTTGGGGCCTGTTCCGGAGCTCCGCCGGAGAGGGCCGTCATCACGGAGGGCTTCTACATCATCATAGCCTCTCCGATGAAGTGTGAGTAGTTTACCTCAGACCTTCGGGTCCATAGTTATTAGCTAGATAACTTCTTCTCTCTTTTTGGATCTCAATACAATGTTCTCCTCCTCTCTTGCGGAGATCTATTCGATGTAATCTTCTTCTTTTTGCGATGTGTTTGTTGAGACCGATGAATTGTGGGTTTATGATCAAGTCAAGTCTATCTATGAATAATATTTGAATCTTCTCTGAATTCTTTTATGTATGATTGGTTATCTTTGCAAGTCTCTTCGAATTATCCGTTTGGTTTGGCCAACTAGATTGGTAGTTCTTGCCATGGGAGAAGTGCTTAGCTTTGGGTTCGATCTTGCGGTGTTCTTTCCCAGTGACAGAAGGGGCAGCAAGACACGTATTGTATCGTTGCCATCGAGGATAACAAGATGGGGTTTATTTTATATTGCATGAATTTATCTCTCTACATCATGTCATCTTGCTTAAAGCGTTACTCTGTTTTTAACTTAATACTCTAGATGCATGCTGGATAGCGGTCGATGAGTGGAGTAATAGTAGTAGATGCAGAATCGTTTCGATCTACTTGTCACGGACGTGATGCCTATATACATGATCATGCCTAGATATTCTCATAACTATGCTCAATTCTATCAATTGCTCAACAGTAATTTGTTCACCCACCGTAGAATACTTATGCTCTTGAGAGAAGCCACTAGTGAAACCTATGGCCCCCGGGTCTATTCTCATCATATCAATCTCCATCACTTTAATCTTGCTTTGTTTTTACTTTGTCTTTTACTTTTCACTTTGCATCTGTACCAAAAATACCAAAAATATTATCTATCGGATCTCACTTTCGTAAGTGACCGTGAAGGGATTGACAACCCCTAATCGCGTTGGTTGTGTTGAGCTCTTTGTGTTGTGTAGGTACGAGGGACTTGCGCGTGGCCTCCTACTGGATTGATACCTTGGTTCTCAAAAACTGAGGGAAATACTTACGCTACTCTGCTGCATCATCCTTTCCTCTTCGGGGAAAACCAATGCAAGCTCAAGAGGTAGCATTGCTCTGTCGGGAGTTCGACCTCCGGCGGCCGCCAGAGCCATGTTGGCTGCCGCGGGTCGTGGTGGTGGGCAGCTCGGGACGAGGCCGCCGATGCAGGGACCGGCCGCTGTGGCCGCGGGTCGGGGCGCTGCTGGGCCTGGCACTGTGACTACCACGGGACGGGGCTCTACTGCTCAAGGGCCGAGGCCGCCGCCGCCCGGGAATGCTGTCTTGCCTCACCGTACCCAGACTCTGTCCATTGGGCAGCAGCCCCGGGCTGCGCCGCCGCCACAAAAACGGCCTGGGCCGGTGCAGTCTCATGTACCGCCTCAACATGACAACGTGGGGGATGGAGGGGCGGGTGTGGCTCGTGGTCCGACAAACAGTGGTGCTAACGGTCCGCCTCGGGGACAATGGGGTGACAACGGCTATAATGCTTATGGAGATGGCCAAGATCGTGGCTTGTCCTCGGCAGGCGGTGGCCGTGGATATGCTTGGCAGAGCGATGGAACAGCCGAGCGACCGTTTTACGGCCCCCAGGCGGCTTTGTTGAGGGGGCAACTGGCCCAGACTATCGGTAGAGAGGTGTCTATCATGGTCATCGTGGTGGTCGGTACCGTCACCGTCAGCCTCCTCCACCTGTGGTTGTTGAGCCGACAGGTTCTACGGAGGCGGTCGTTTCCGGTCATACGCCAGATTTGTCCGGTCAGGCTATGGACGTGGTGACGGCGTTGGCCAATGCGAAGATGCCAGGGACTGAGACCACGGTGGTCGGCTCGGTCGAGGCTACTGACAGGTCAGATGGTGATAGAGCCTCTAAGTGGGCTCGTAAGAAGGAGAAGATGTTGTGTTATCGCTGTGGTGAGAAAGGCCACTTTGTTGCCGAATGTGTGACCGAGTTATGTGATACTTGCCTCAAGCCAGCGCATGATACAGGGGAGTGCCCGATTCCGCGTGACCAGTTGCCGAGTATTACTATCTATGGGGTGTATTATGCTGAGTTGATGTTCTTTGAGTCTACGAGTGCGAGAGACATCCCAGAGGAGACACAGAGCATGACCACTGGGGTTGTCAAAGTCACCAAAGGTGATGTGTTGGAGGCTCGGGTTGTGTAGAGGCTTAAGGAGTTAGCTCCTGGAGATTTTCAGTGGGAGCTTATCAGTCTCGAGGCTAACATGTGTAAGGTTGATTTCCCTTCTGTTGAGGACTTGCAGCGACTTTTGAGTTTTGGGCTGTGCTGAGTGCCTGGGACTGAGTGCATCCTTGAGTTTCATGAGTGGAAAAGGGTTGAGCCACAGGGCAAGCCTCTTACTTAGGTTTGGCTTCGCTTCTCGGGGGCCCCTTCGAAGCCATTGCAGGATGCTCGGGTTGCTACTAGCTTGGGCTTATTGGTCGGGAAAACTGAGAGAGTGGATATGGCTTTTACCCGAGCTCACGGGGTGGCCCGACTGCTCGTGAGTGTCTTGGATATTGACTTCGTGCCAGATGTGGTTAAGTGGACATAGTGGGGCCAGATTTTCAACCTCGAGATTGGGTTTGAGGATACCGAGCTATTTGTTGAGGCTATGGCTGGGACTGATGTGGATATGCAGGATAAGGATGATGGTACTGGCTCTAAGTGTTGGGGAACGTAGTAATTTCAAAAAAATTCCTACGCACACGCAAGATCATGGTGATGCATAGCAACGAGAGGGGAGAGTGTTGTCTACGTACCCTCGTAGACCGAAGCGGAAGCGTTGACGCAACGTAGAGGAAGTAGTCGTACGTCTTCTCGATCCGACCGATCCAAGCACCGTTACTCCGGCACCTCCGAGTTCTTAGCACACGTTCAGCTCGATGACGATCCCCGGGCTCCGATCCAGCAAAGCTTCGGGGAGGAGTTCCGTCAGCACGACGGCGTAGTGACGATCTTGATGTACTACCGACGCAGGGCTTCGCCTAAGCACTGCAATGATATGACCGAGGTGGAATATGATGGAGGGGGGCACCGCACACGGCTAAGGAACGATCTCAAGGATCAACTTGTGTGTCTATGGGGTGCCCCCTGCCCCCGTATATAAAGGAGCAAGGGAGGGAGGAGGCCGGCCCTAGGTTTGGCGCGCCAAGGGGAGTCCTACTCCCACCGGGAGTAGGATTCCCCTTTTCCTAGTCCAACTAGGAATCCTTCCATGTAGGGGGAGTAAGAGAGAAGGAAAGGGAAGAGAGAAGGAGAAGGAAGGAAGGGGGCGCCCCCCTTCCCTAGTCCAATTCGGACTAGAGCAAGGGGAGGGGCGCGGCCACCTTTTGGCCCTTTCTCCCCTTTTCCCGTATGGCCCAAAGAGGCCCATTACGAATTCCCGTAACTCTCCGGTACTCCCGAAAATACCCGAATCACTCAGAACCTTTCCGAAGTCCGAATATAGTCGTCCAATATATCGATCTTTACGTCTTGACCATTTCGAGACTCCTCGTCATGTCCTCGATCCCATCCGGGACTCCGAACTCCTTCGGTACATCAAAACTCATAAACTCATAATATAACTGTCATCGAAACCTTAAGCGTGCGGACCCTACGGTTTGAGAACAATGTAGACATGACCGAGACACGTCTCCGGTCAATAACCAATAGTGGGACCTGGATGCCCATATTGGCTCCTACATATTCTACGAAGATCTTTATCGGTCAGACCGCATAACAACATACGTTGTTCCATTTGTCATCGGTATGTTACTTGCCTGAGATTCGATCGTCGGTATCTAATACCTAGTTCAATCTCGTTACTGGCAAGTCTCTTTACTCGTTCCGTAATACATCATCTCGCAACTAACTCATTGGTTGCAATGCTTGCAAGGCTTATGTGATGTGCATTACCGAGAAGGCCCTGAGATACCTCTCCGACATTCGGAGTGACAAATCCTAATCTCGAAATACGCCAACCCAACAAATACTTTCGGAGACACCTGTAGAGTACCTTTATAATCACCCAGTTACGTTGTGACGTTTGGTAGCACACAAAGTGTTCCTACGGTAAACGGGAGTTGCATAATCTCATAGTCAAAGGAACATGTATAAGTCATGGATAAAAGCAATAGCAACATACTAAACGATCGGGTGCTAAGCTAATGGAATGGGTCATGTCAATCAGATCATTCAACTAATGATGTGATCCCATTAATCAAATAACAACTCTTTGTTCATGGTTAGGAAACATAACCATCTTTGATTAACGAGCTAGTCAAGTAGAGGCATACTAGTGACACTCTGTTTGTCTATGTATTCACACATGTATTATGTTTCCGGTTAATACAATTCTAGCATGAATAATAAACATTTATCATGATATGTAAGGAAATAAATAATAACTTTATTATTGCCTCTAGGGCACAGTCTCCCACTTGCACTAGAGTCAATAATCTAGTTCACATCGCCATGTGATTTACCAGCAATAGTTCACATCACCATGTGATTAACACCCATAGTTCACATCGATATGTGACCAACACCCAAAGGGTTTACTAGAGTCAGTAATCTAGTTCACATCGCTATGTGATTAACACCCAAAGAGTACTAAGGTGTGATCATGTTTTGCTTGTGAGATAATTTTACTCAACGGGTCTGTCACATACAGATCCGTAAGTATTTTGCAAATTCTATGTCTACAATACTCCGCACAGAGCTACTCTAGCTAATTGCTCCCACTTTCAATATGTATCTAGATCGAGACTTAGAGTCATCCAGATCAGTGTCAAAACTTGCATCGACGTAACCCTTTACGGCGAACCTTTCTGTCACGTCCATAATCGAGAAACATATCCTTATTCCACTAAGGATAATTTTTGACCGCTGTCCAGTGATCTACTCCTAGATCACCATTGTACTCCCTTGCTTAACTTAGTGTAGGGTATACAATGGATCTGGTACACAGCATTGCGTACATGATAGAGCCTATGGCTGAAGCATAGGGAACATCTTTCAGTTTCTCTCTATCTTCTGCAGTGGTCGGGCATTGAGTCTTACTCAACTTCACACCTTGTAACACAGGCAAGAACCCTTTCTTTGCTTGATCCATTTTGAACTTCTTCAAAACTTTGTCAAGGTATGTGCTTTGTGAAAGTCCAATTAAGCGTCCTGATCTATCTCTATAGATCTTGATGCCCAATATGTAAGCAGCTTCACCGAGGTCTTTCTTTGAAAAATTCCTTTCAAACACTCCTTTATGCTTTGCAGAATAATTCTACATTATTTCCGATCAACAATATGTCATACACATATACTTATCAGAAATGTTGTAGTGCTCCCACTCACTTTCTTGTAAATACAGGCTTCACCGCAAGTCTGTATAAAACTATATGCCTTGATCAACTTATCAAAGCGTATATTCCAACTCTGAGATGCTTGCACCAGTCCATAGATGGATCGCTGGAGCTTGCATATTTTATTAGCACCTTTAGGATTGACAAAACCTTCTGGTTGCATCATATACAACTCTTCTTTAATAAATCCATTAAGGAATGCAGTTTTGTTTATCTATTTGCCAGATTTCATAAATGCGGCAATTGCTAACATGATTCAGATAGACTTAAGCATAGATACGAGTGAGAAACTCTTATCGTAGTCAACACCTTGAACTTGTCGAAAACCTTTTGCGACAATTCTAGCTTTGTAGATAGTAATAATACTATCAGCGTCCGTCTTCCTCTTGAAGATCCATTTATTCTCAATTGCTTGCCGACCCTCGGGCAAGTCAACCAAAGTCCACACTTTGTTTTCATACATGGATCCCATCTCAGATTTCATGGCTTCCAGCCATTTTGCGGAATCTGGGCTCACCATCGCTTCTTCATAGTTCGTAGGTTCGTCATGATCTAGTAGCATGATTTCCAGAATAGGATTGCCGTACCACTCTGGTGCGGATCTTACTCTGGTTGATCTACGAGGTTCTGTAGTAACTTGATCTGAAGTTTCATGATCAATATCATTATCTTCCTCACTAATTGGTGTAGGTGCTACAGAAACAGATTTCTGTGATGTACTACTTTCCAATAAGGGAGCAGGTACAGTTACCTCATCAAGTTCTACTTTCCTCCCACTCACTTCTTTCGAGAGAAACTCCTTTTCTAGAAAGGATCCATTCTTAGCAATGAATGTCTTGCCTTTGGATCTGTGATAGAAGGTGTACCCAACTGACTCTTTGGGTATCCTATGAAGACATATTTCTCCGATTTGGGTTTGAGCTTATCATGTTGAAACTTTTTCACATAAGCATCGCAACCCCAAATTTTAAGAAACGACAACTTTGGTTTCTTGCCAAACCATAGTTCAGATTGTGTCGTCTTAACGGACTTAGATGGTGCCCTTTTTAACGTGAATGCAACTGTCTCTAATGCATAACCCCAAAACGATAGTGGTAAATTGGTAAGAGACATCATAGATTGCACTATATCCAATAAAGTACGGTTATGACGTTCGGACACACCATTATGCTGTGGTGTTCCAATTGGCATGAGTTTGTGAAACTATTCCACATTGTTTTAATTGAAGACCAAACTCGTAACTCAAATATTCTCCTCCACGATCATATCGTAGAAACTTTTATTTTTCTTGTTACGATGATTCTCCACTTCACTCTGAAATTCTTTGAACTTTTCAAATGTTTCAGACTTATGTTTCATCAAGCAAATATACCCATATCTGCTCAAATCATCTGTGAAGGTCAGAAAATAATGATACCTGCTGCAAGCCTTAATATTCATCGGACCACATACATCAGTATGTATGATTTCCAATAAATCTGTTGCTTGCTTCATTGTTCTGGAGAACGTCGTTTTTAGTCATCTTGCCCTTAAGGCATGGTTCGCAAGCATCAAGTGATTCATAATCAAGTGATTCCAAAATTCCATCAGCATGGAGTTTCTTCATGCGCTTTACACCAATATGACCTAAACTGCAGTGCCACAAATAAGTTGCACTACCATTATTAACTTTTCATCTTTTTGGTTTCAATATTATGAATATGTGTATCACTACGATCGAGATCCAACGAACCATTTTCATTGGGTGTGTAACCATATAAGGTTTTATTCATGTAAACAGAACAACAATTTATTCTCTTACTTAAATGAATAACCGTATTGCAATAAACATGATCAAATCATATTCATGCTCAACGCAAACACCAAATAATACTTATTTTAGATTCAACACTAATCCCGAAAGTATAGGGAGTGTGCGATGATGATCATATCAATCTTGGAACTACTTCCAACACACATCATCACTTCACCCTTAATCAGTCTCTGTTTATTCTGCAACTCCTGTTTCGAGTTACTACTCTTAGCAACTGAACCAGTATCAAATACTGAGGGGTTGCTATAAACACTAGTAAAGTACACATCAATAATCATGTATATCAAATATACTTATGTTCACTTTGCCATCCTTCATATCCGCCAATCACTTGGGGTAGTTCCGCTTCCAGTGACCAGTCCCTTTGCAGTAGAAGCACTTAGTCTCAAGCTTAGGACCAGACTTGAGCTTCTTCACTTGAACAACAACTCGCTTGCTGTTCTTCTTGAAGTTCCTCTTCTTCCCTTTGCCCTTTTCTTGAAACTAGTGGTCTCGTCAACCATCAACACTTGATGTTTTTCTTGATTTCTACCTTCGTCGATTTCAGCATCACGAAGAGCTTGGGAATTGTTTTCGTCATCCCTTGCATACTATAGTTCATCACGAAGTTCTACTAACTTGGTGATGGTGACTAGAGAATTCTGTCAATCACTATCTTATCTGGAAGATAAACTCCCACTTGATTCAAGCGATTGTAGTACCCAGACAATCTGAGCACATGCTCACTAGTTGAGCGATTCTCCTCCATCTTTTAGCTATAGAACTTGTTGGAGACTTCATATCTCTCAACTCGGGTATTTGCTTGAAATATTAACTTCAACTCCTGGAACATCTCATATGCTCCATGACGTTCAAAACGTCTTTGAAGTCCCGATTCTAAGCCGTTAAGCATGGTGCACTAAACTATAAAGTAGTCATCATATTGAGCTAGCCAAACGTTCATAACGTCTCCATCTGCTCCTGCAATAGGTCTGTCACCTAGAGGTGCATCAAGGACATAATTCTTCTGTGCAGCAATGAGGATAAACCTCAGATCACGGATCCAATCGGCATCATTGCTACTAACATCTTTCAACACAATTTTCTCTAGGAACATATCAAAATAAACACATGAAAGCAACAACGCGAGCTATTGATCTACAACATAGATATGCTAATACTACCAGGACTATGTTCATGATAAATTAAAGTTCAATTAATCATATTACTTAAGAACTCCCACTTAGATAGACATCCCTCCAATCCTCCAAGTGATCACGTGATCCAAATCAACTAAACCATGTCTGATCATCACGTGAGATGGAGTAGTTTCAATGGTGAACATCATTATGTTGATCATATCTACTATATGATTCATGCTCGACCTTTCGGTCTCCGTGTTCCGAGGTCATATCTTATATGCATAGCTCGTCAAGTATAACCTGAGTATTCCGCGTGTGCAACTGTTTTGCACCCGTTGTATTTGAACGTAGAGCCTATCACACCCGATCATCACGTGGTGTCTCAGCACGAAGAACTTTCGCAATGGTGCATACTCAGGGAGAACACTTCTTGATAATTAGTGAGAGATCATCTTATAATGCTACCGTCAATCAAAGCAAGATAAGATGCATAAAAGATAAACATCACATGCAATCAATATAAGTGATATGATATGGCCATCATCATCTTGTGCTTGTGATCTCCATCTCCGCAGCACCGTCATGATCACCATCGTCACCGGCGCGACACCTTGATCTCCATCGTAGCATCATTGTCGTCTCGCCAATCTTTTGCTTCTACGACTACCGCTACCGCTTAGTGATAAAGTAAAGCATTACAGGGCGATTGCATTGCATACAATAAAGCGACAACCATACGGCTCCTGCCGGTTGCCGATAACTCGGTTACAAAACATGATCATCTCATACAATAAAATATAGCATCATGTCTTGACCATATCACATCACAACATGCCCTGCAAAAACAAGTTAGACGTCCTCTACTTTGTTTGTTGCAAGTTTTATGTGGCTGCTACGGGCTTAAGCAAGAACTCATCTTACCTACGCATCAAAACCATAACGATAGTTTGTCAAATAGACTCCGTTTTAACCTTCTCAAGGACCGGGCGTAGCCACACTTGGTTCAACTAAAGTTGGTGAGACAGTCTCCCGCAAGCCATCTGTGTGCAAAGCACGTCGAGGGAACCGGTCTCGCGTAAGCGTACGCGTAAGGTTGGTCCGGGTCGTCTCATCCAACAATACCGCTGAACCAAAGTATGACATGCTGATAGGCAGTATGACTTGTATCGTCCACAACTCACTTGTGTTCTACTCGTGCAAATAACATCAAACCATAAAAACCTAGGCTCTGATACCACTGTTGGGGAACGTAGTAATTTCAAAAAAATTCCTACGCACACGCAAGATCATGGTGATGCATAGCAACGAGAGGGGAGAGTGTTGTCTACGTACCCTCGTAGACCGAAGCGGAATCGTTGACGCAACGTAGAGGAAGTAGTCGTACGTCTTCTCGATCTGACCGATCCAAGCACCGTTACTCCGGCACCTCCGAGTTCTTAGCACACGTTCAGCTCGATGACGATCCCCGGGCTCCGATCCAGCAAAGCTTCGGGGAGGAGTTCCGTCAGCACGACGGCGTAGTGACGATCTTGATGTACTACCGACGCAGGGCTTCGCCTAAGCACTGCAACGATATGACCGAGGTGGAATATGGTGGAGGGGGGCACCGCACACGGCTAAGGAACGATCTCAAGGATCAACTTGTGTGTCTATGGGGTGCCCCCTGCCCCCGTATATAAAGGAGCAAGGGAGGGAGGAGGCCGGCCCTAGGTTTGGCGCGCCAAGGGGAGTCCTACTCCCACCGGGAGTAGGATTCCCCTTTTCCTAGTCCAACTAGGAATCCTTCCATGTAGGGGGAGTAAGAGAGAAGGAAAGGGAAGAGAGAAGGAGAAGGAAGGAAGGGGGCGCCCCCTTCGCTAGTCCAATTCGGACTAGAGCAAGGGGAGGGGCGCGGCCACCTTTTGGCCCTTTCTCCCCTTTTCCCGTATGGCCCAAAGAGGCCCATTACGAATTCCCGTAACTCTCCGGTACTCCCGAAAATACCCGAATCACTCAGAACCTTTCCGAAGTCCGAATATAGTCGTCGAATATATCGATCTTTACGTCTCGACCATTTCGAGACTCCTCGTCATGTCGCCGATCCCATATGGGACTCCGAACTCCTTCGGTACATCAAAACTCATAAACTCATAATATAACTGTCATCGAAACCTTAAGTGTGCGGACCCTACGGTTCGAGAACAATGTAGACATGACCGAGACACGTCTCCGGTCAATAACCAATAGCGGGACCTGGATGCCCATATTGGCTCCTACATATTCTACGAAGATCTTTATCGGTCAGACCGCATAACAACATACGTTGTTCCCTTTGTCATCGGTATGTTACTTGCCCAAGATTCGATCGTCGGTATCCAATACCTAGTTCAATCTCGTTACTGGCAAGTCTCTTTACTCGTTCCGTAATACATCATCTCGCAACTAACTCATTGGTTGCAATGCTTGCAAGGCTTATGTGATGTGCATTACCGAGAAGGCCCTGAGATACCTCTCCGACATTCGGAGTGACAAATCCTAATCTCGAAATACGCCAACCCAACAAATACTTTCGGAGACACCTGTAGAGTACCTTTATAATCACCTAGTTACGTTGTGACGTTTGGTAGCACACAAAGTGTTCCTACAGTAAACGGGAGTTGCATAATCTCATAGTCAAAGGAACATGTATAATTCATGGATAAACGCAATAGCAACATACTAAACGATCGGGTGCTAAGCTAATGGAATGGGTCATGTCAATCAGATCATTCAACTAATGATGTGATCCCATTAATCAAATAACAACTCTTTGTTCATGGTTAGGAAACATAACCATCTTTGATTAACGAGCTAGTCAAGTAGAGGCATACTAGTGACACTCTGTTTGTCTATGTATTCACACATGTATTATGTTTCCGGTTAATACAATTCTAGCATGCATAATAAACATTTATCATGATATGTAAGGAAATAAATAATAACTTTATTATTGCCTCTAGGGCATATTTCCTTCACTAAGGAGGCGCGAGTGGACGATGTTGGGCGACAGTTGTCCAACGGCTCGGGGTCCGCCTCACAGAAGTCCGGGGACGGGGCGGCACCATCTTTTTCGGTGCCAATGAACACCCTCAGATTTGGGTCATTTGAGCCAGCTTCTGCCCCTCCCAGACTTTGGAGCGAGTGGGTGGAGTCTGATGATGTGCTTGAGCGCAAACTGCCTGTACTGGATTTTGCTGATGCGGACGGATCTGTGGATGGGGGCTTGGATGTGATTGGCACTGAGACGTCTTTGGTCGAGGGGGGAGGATCCTGGGCAGGTGGCCCCTTGTTCTCCCACTCGGACCGTTGTTTCTCCTCGGGTGATATCGGCTGCGGCAATGGGAGGGGGTCCCGGGCAGGTGGCCTCGGCTCCTTCCTCTCTGGTGGTGGCCAGAGTGGCCGCGCCTTCGGCTTCTGTGGGTCCCGGGAGCGCGCCGACGTGCACTGAGAGGCAGGTGCCGCTCCAGGCGACGCCGGACTTGAGGCCCGCGTCGCCGTTCTGCCAGAGGGCCGAGCCGGGTAGGGAGTGTGGGCAGGCAGCCCAAGTACTCACCCCACCCAGCGCGCCCTTGGTGGGGGCACCCTCCGTTGCGGCCCCGGACACCGGATGTCGACTGACATCGACGGGATCGAGGGGGTCCTCGCCGACGCGTGGTGCTACTCTGCTATCTGTTGGGGGTGGGGCTGGAGGCCGCACTCCAAACAGGGCTACTCGGGAGGAGATCATCGCTTTTGGAGGGATTCCAGATCCTATTTCCGAGGGGCGACGGATGAGCTGCCGCCTCTAGGATCAGCCGGAGGTTGATGACATACAGCAGCGGTGCGCTATGCGGGCGGCCAAACTTCATGACATTGAGGTCACTACTGGTATGTCGGTCAACACTTCCAATTCCATTTTGCATTTTACCAATGATGAGATTGTTCAAAATGCAAATCAGTTAGGAGTTTCACTTGGTAGTAATGCTAGCGATATTTCAAATTCCGTGAACGATATCATGGATCTTGAAGCGGAGCGCGCTTTAGAGATGACCCGAAACTTAGCAGCGGTTAAACCCATGAATGATTCTGACATAGATGCGTTGGGAGTCAGGGTTCTTGATAACGATTGTGCGGATCTTGCACCATCCCTTCCTGAGACAGAAGAAGAGGATGATCCCGTCGACACTGAAGTAGTTAGGTCCACGGAGCCCGGTTGTGAGGACTGGGTGGAGGACCAAAACAAACCTAAACGCAAGTGGAAGCGGAAGATTTATCCCGCTTCGACAGTACGTAGAAGTGCTAGGATCCGTACCACTAAAAATTTTCATGATGAAATATGAGAGGAATCTTTTGGAATAGCAAAGGTCTGAAAGACTTTGCTAAAAGAAGGTTTCTTGCAGATGCTTCTATCAAACGTAGGTTGGATTTTATCGCCCTCTCGGCAACTGGCAGAGACAATTTCTCTCCCCAGTTTCTAAATACTTTATCAGGAGGTGTCGATTTTGATTGGCACTGCCTACCTCCGAGAGGAAGATCAGGTGGGATCTTACTTGGGGTTAGATGTGAGTCGCTGGAAGTCCGGAGCGTGGTCATGGGAGACTTCGCAGTTAAGTTTCGGGTCAGATCAAAGGCCGATGGGTTTAATTGGGCATTGGTGGCCGTATATGGTGCCGCACAGCCCAAACTCAAACCAGAGTTTTTGGCAGATCTTGTCCGAATCTGCGGCTCTGAGCAGGTTCCAATCTTGGTTGGGGGTGACTTTAACATTATTAGAAGGAGACAGGATAAGAATAATGATAACTTTGACGGCAGGTGGTCGTTTATGTTCAATACTATCATTGAAAGCTTGGATCTGAGAGAGATAGAGCTTTCGGGTAGAAAATTTACTTGGGCTAATACTTTGCCAAACCCGACGTTTGAGAAACTGGAACGAGTCCTAGCGAGCGTTGAATGGGAGCAGAAATTTCCCCTGGTAACAGTCCAAGCATTATCGCGGGGAATCTCTGACCACACCCCCAAATGGTTGACTCCCGTGAGGCAACGCATATGGGAAACAAAAATACTTTTTCTTTCGAATTGGCGTGGTTCGAAAGAGAAGGCTTCTTGGATCTGATAGCCAGGGAATGGGCTAAAGATGCAGGAGGTCGGTCTTCCATTGAGCGATGGCAAAATAAGATTAGGCACTTGAGAAGCTTCTGACGTGGATGGGCTAAACATTTTAGTGGGATTTATAAGGCTGAAAAGGAAAGGCTCCTTACACTTATTCAGTCCCTAGATTTAAAAGTCGAGTCCAAAATTTTAGAAACTATGGAGCTTCATGCTAAAATTGATGCGGAAATGAGATTGGAAGAACTTCTCCGTGAAGAGAAATTGAAGTGGGCGCTGCGAGCTAAGGTTCGCAAAGTTGTCAGGGGGCGCGAACACTCAATTCTTTCACATGATTGCTAATGGCAAGCACAGAAAGGAAAGAATCTTTCAGCTTGAGCAAGACGAAGGAACGATTTTAGGACAGGAAAACCTAAAATTATACATAACCAAATACTACAAGCAGTTGTTTGGGCCTCCGGAGGATAGTTGTGTGTCCCTGAATGAGTCTAGGATTGAGGATGTTCCTCAGCTTGCTGCAGAAGAGAATGATATTTTGACTGCCCCAGTTTTGGAGAAAGATGTGTTTGAAGCCATTTCACAGATGAAAAATAATAAGGCTCCAGGGCCGGATGGATTTCCGGCAGAGTTTTACAAAAAGTGTTGGCATATTATAAAGGGGGATTTGATATCGATGTTCCATGATTTATTCTCTGGACAACTTCAGTTGTTTCACCTGAATTTTGGAACGATAACTCTGCTTCCTAAGAAAACAGAGGCTGTGAGAATTGAGCAGTTCAGGCCGATCTGTCTTCTTAATGTTAGTTTCAAAATTTTCATCAAGGTAGGGGCCAATAGGCTCACGCAGATTGCGCATTCTGTGGTGCAGCATTCCCAAACTGCTTTCATGCCGGACAAAAACATCCTAGAAGGGGTTGTGGTCCTTCATGAAACGCTCCACGAAACTCACACGAAAAAACTAGATGGAGTTGTTTTCAAGGTGGATTTCGAGAAAGCGTACGATAAAGTCAAATGACCTTTTCTTCAACAGGCCTTGCGTATGAAAGGTTTTGATCAAGCCTGGCGACGCCAGGTAGAATCTTTCACGCAAAAAGGGAGTGTTGGAATTAAAGTGAATGACGACATAGGTCATTATCTCCAGACACATAAGGGCTTGAGACAAGGTGATCTGATGTCTCCTATCTTGTTCAACATTATAGTCGATATGTTGGCAATTCTAATAGGAAGGGCTAAGGAGGCTGGTCAGGTAGGTGGCCTGGTGCCTCATCTAGTTGATGGAGGTGTGTCTATCCTATAGTACGCCGATGATACTATCATCTTTATGGAGTATGACTTGGCAAAAGCGAGAAATATGAAGCTGGTGTTATGCTTATTTGAACAATTGACCGGGTTAAAGATTAACTTTCATAAAAGCGAATTGTTCTGTTTTGGAAGAGCCAATGAGGAACAAGAGGCTTATAGGCAATTGTTTGGGTGCGAATTGGGGGCTTTACCTTTTACGTATTTAGGTATACTAATTCACCATCGTAAGCTAACAACCAGAGAATGGAAGTGCATTGAGGATCGATTTGAGAAGAAACTGAGCTGCTGGAAGGGCAAGCTCATGTCATACGGAGGCCGATTAATTCTTATTAATTCAGTTCTCACGAGTATGCCTATGTTTCTCTTGTCTTTTTTTGAGGTTTCAGTTGGAGTTAGGAAAAGGCTGGACTTCTATCGATCCTGATTCTTCTGGCAGAGCGATGAACTAAAACGAAAATACAGACTAGCCAAATGGGACATCATTTATAGACCAAAAGACCAAGGGGTCTTAGCATTGGGAATCTTGAAGTAAAGAACAGATGCCTTCTCAGTAAGTACTTGTATAAGTTATCTGTTGAAACGGAGGCCACATGGGCGCAGATTCTCCATAGTAAGTACCTTCACTCCAAAACTTTGTCCCAGGTAACAGTGAGGCCGACGGATTCACCTTTCTGGAAAGGACTGATGAGAGTTAAATCGGTTTTTTTCAATAGGACAAAGTTTATAGTCGGAAATGGTACCACCACAAGATTCTGGGAGGATACGTGGCTAGGGGAAACACCCCTAGCGCTTCAATATTCGTCCCTGTATAGCATTGTTCAACGATGGGACGATTTCGTTGCATTAGTGCTTCAGTCCATCCCTCTCAATATTCACTTCAGGAGGACGCTTGCCGGAAGCCGTTGGGAAACCTGGATCCATCTTGTGAGTAGACTGATGGAGGTTCAACTTTCTCAACAGCCCGATCAGTTGCGCTGGAAGCTTACTAGGAATGGAGAGTTTTCGGTTAAATCCATGTATATGGATGTTATCAATTCTAACTCTATTCCTAGTTCCAAACATGTTTGGAAAGTCAACGTTCCTTTGAAAATTAAAGTGTTTATGTGGTTTGTGCATAAACAAGTCATTTTAACTAAGTACAACCTGGTAAAGCGCAACTAGACAGGACCTACAAGATGTAGCTTTTGTAATATGGATGAATTCATCAAACACCTCTTTCTTGACTGCCCGTTAGCAAAAAATTTATGGCGGTCGGTTCACATAGAGTTTAACATTACTCCCCCGAATTCTGTTAGCACGTTATTTGAGACGTGGCTTAACGGGATAGATCCCGAAACAGCGAGACACATTCGCGTAGGAGTATGTGCTCTATTGTGGGCGGTTTGGAACTGCAGGAATGATTTGGTTTTTAATAAAACAACAAATATTCATTTTTTGCAGGTTATCTTCCAAGCCACTGCGTTGATCCGTATGTGGTCGCTATTCACTCCGACGGAGGCCAGGGAGCGTTTGGTTACTGGATCTATCCGGTGGGAGATGGTAGCTCGGGCTATTTTCAACCGGTTTGGATGGCGGTCATGTAATAGGATAGGCAATTAGTTTTCCTATCTTTTTTTTGCCAGCCGGTTGTGGCCTCATGTTTGCTTACTTTGTTTTGCTCTCTGTGAGCTTTTTTCCTTTCGTTCAGACTGTCAGACCTTTGTTGAACCTATTTGCTTGTTTATATAAGTTGGCCGTATGCATCTTTTTTACGCAGAGGCCGGAGAGTCTCCCTTTTCGAAAAAAAGGGAGCTTTGAATTTTAGAAGATACAGAAACACACAAAAATTTCTGGACTCCATTTGCATTTGATATTCACGTCAACCCTAAAATTGATGGTCTAAAACATGACCGAAAGTGGAAGATAAAGATACCATAAGAATAATATTCCTTGTGGAACATAAAGATGTATTTTTTATATGCTATAGATGAAATTGTGGCAATGAGTAAGGAATTTGACTCACAAATCAACATGCAACAAGACACTGAGATGCCCCTGCGAAGATACAAATGGAAGATACATCAGAATAAGAGATATCAAGGCCCGTTGATTTGAAATTTTATCGAAAAGAAGAAAATTGGACAGCCAAATATTTTATTTATTTTTATCATCAAAACTTATTCCTCAAACTGCCATATCGTTTACAATTTGAGGCAAAATAAAGTCGGGACCATTCGAGTCCCAAGACAATCAAATAATTTTAACATACATGACAATCAAACTGTCCAGCAAAACAAAGAATCACGAACCACACACAATTTCCAAGATACGAAGGGTATGAGGAGAGCATACAGCCGTAGTTGGAATGGTGATCCTTCCCAAAAAAGCATATGTTGTTCAGATATCCATAGTTACAAAATGGAAAATACAGTGAATCAGTTAATTGGTCGTAATCATAACCCCCCCCCCCCCCCACACACACACAAATCTAATTATCACTAAATCAAAGAAGTTTCTGTAAGTATGCATTGGAGTGATTTATGATAAAATAGAACCAATAAATTCTAAAATGAATCAAACATGGCGAGGTCCTTAAAAAACATAATAAGGAATACCTCTCGAATTACTCCTAAGAGCGTCAAAACCTAGCAAGAAGATTTGGAGCATAGGAAAATAAGCCAGCAAGAAATATCTAATAAATATAAATAAAGAAGAATGTTGGCAACGAAGACTGCACAATGCCATGTAAGAGCAACTCTAGCAGACCCCGCAAAAGACGCGAAACTGCAAAATTCCGGCGAATATGCGGGCTCGGCCCAATTTTCTGGCCAGAATAGAGCCCGCATACTCGCCCGGCCCGTAAAAATATTTGCCGCGGCCCGCAAACCGCACGCCCCGACCACTATATCTACGGTTCCGCGACGCGTTTGCGGGTCGAAACCCTATCCCCTGCCGACGCTGAGCCACGCAATTCCCCACCCTCCTTCTCCATATTTCTCGCCGCCGGCGACGACCTTTCGCCTCCAGCCGCCATGTGGGGCCGCATGTGGAGCTCCGGACGCGGCTCCGGCGGCGGAAGAGACCCCGCGCGCGAGCGGCGCGTCCGGTCATACGGCGCGAGGAAGCGCGGGGCGAAGAAGTGGACCAACCGCGGCCTCTCGCCGCCGCTGAGCTTCCGCGTCCGCGAGACGGACTAGTACGACCGTCGGCACGGCCGTACCCCGTCCTCTGCCGCATCCTTCTCCTCCGCGGCGAGATCTTCCTATGTCGGGAGCTCCTCCTCTTCCGGCGCGGGCCTTCTCCCCGTGAAGAGAGAGTGGTCGGAGGAGCCGGAGGACTTCGAGTTTGTCCCCGTCAAGGAGGAGCCCGAGGAGCTCGGCCGGCGCGGAGTCGTCGGGCCGGAGGACTTCGTCGCCGACATCGACGCGGTTGCGGCCGCCATTGTCGAGCGGAGCGTGCGTGAGGAGGCGGAGCACCAACACCACCACGAGGAGCTCGAAGACCTCCAGTTCCAGCAGGCGGTCGCGGCTCGCCGCCAAGGAGAAGGACAAGGAGTGGCGGCACATCCGAGAGGAGCAGAGGGCGAAGTACATCGACCTCGGCAGCTCCGACGAGGAGGAATGAGCTCCTCCACGGCGTCGTCCATGGCCGCGAACTCGCCGCCGTGAGATCCCCACCCCTCTAGTACTAGTACCGATGTAGTATGTAGTATGAACTAGTGTTTGTAGTGTTTGATCATGTAAAATATATGTAGTACGTGATGAACTACTCGCGTCCACGAGGTGCAATTTCTCCCGCAAAACTGTTTTTTTAAATTATGCAGTTTCATCTACGGTTTCTATTCGACCGCGCTAGTTCTCGACCCGCAAACAAGATCTTCGTGAAATGCAAACGCGTTTTGCGGGTTGAGATTTTGCGGGGTCTGCTAGAGTTGCTCTAAAAAAATTACAGGAGCACCATACCATATGGCAAAATGTTAGAGAATCTATAGCCGGGCTCCTCGAATCCCTCTAAAACTTCCACGGACGCGACTGGTCAGTGACCGGACAGGAGAGAGAAGGGAAAAAGTGACCCAACCGGACCCCTCACACTACTAGGAAAAGGCCTACTAATGGCGCGCCGGTTTTGCCTACTAATGGCGCACTACCGATGCGCCATTACTATCACGCCACTAGATTTTTTTACTAATGGCGCACCACGGGTGCGCCATTAGTATCTGGTATTCTAATGGCGCACCAGGAAGTGCGCCATTAGTATGTAACACCATGTGCCATTAGTATGCCTCCCGGGGGGCCATATGTAACCATCTGCTATGTCATACTAATGGCGCACTCTGTCCTGATGCGCCATTAGTATCCTTTGGCATACTAATGGCGCACCTTGTGGTGATGCGCCATTAGTATGAATATTTGGTTTTTCTTTTTTTTACTTTTCTGGTTTTTGCACAGGTTACAAAATATATTATTGGACAACAGCACACAGCAACAGCAGATTCATCGAATACAATAGAAGATTAGTCTCCGAATACAATTCATCATATTAGTCTCCGAATTCAAAAGACCGAACAAAGATAAAACATTATAAGTCTCAAGACCGCGAGTATCGAGTTTGTCTTCACATTACAAGTCGATATCGATCATCTAAACTACCATCACATAGAAGAGAGTTGCGGTCATCACGATGAGCATCATCGCGATCAAACTGGTCTTCATCCGGTTCCTCCAACGCTCCCTCCTCTCTCCCGCTAGATAGCGGGTGTATCTAGATTCGGCCTCCGCCCTAGTGGTGTACCCTTTGTAACTGTTACCGCTGAAACGGTGAACCTGTCTCCGACACTCCTCCCAGTCGTCGTAGACTCTGGGAACCTTACCCTTGTACACGACATACGACGGCATCTCTATGCACAAGCCAAACAACAGACAATACATAAGCAATATGTAAGTATGCAACAAAAGGATCGAAAGAGAAAAGTAAGACATTAATAGCACGATTCATGGTCCTACTAATAAATAGCATCGATTACATCTAAGTTGAACAACTGTCCAAACCAAAGAGACATACGAATTCATTAAAGTTTAATTACAACATGAGCCCATCAATGTTTCAGAACTACACATCACTACTTTCGACTCGACTCATCGGACAGGAGCGTGGGTGAAGCCGCTGTCTGTCATGATGGTCATGAAATCGCGGGCGTTGTCACCCTGCATTTGTAGCGTTCCGTCTATCTCACTGTTGGACGGTTGATATCTGAGGAAGAACTGCCCCGAGGTATGAAGGACATCTTGATGGATGATGTCCGCAAACTCCGACTGGATGCGAAAGAATTCTTGTCTGAGGTCCGCGTCTTGGATTGCCGACAAGCTTGCGGCCCAACCTTTGAGATTATCTAGTAGCAGAAGGTGACGATGGTCCCTTACGATCACCCGCATGTGATGGAGGGCATAGTAGGCATCCTTCTGACCGCCAGGCGGCTGCTTGACGCAGCAGAACTTCGTATTGTGTGAGAACATGTGCTTGCCGTACTTACCAACTGCCCTCGTGAAGGTGCCTCCAGATTTGGCGTAGCCGGGGAGAACATCATCAAGAACTTTCTTGACATTTGTGTAGTCTATCTTGGAGTTACGGTTCGGGTCTAAATACGTGGCCATGGAATATTTCGGGCTTAAGAGGATGAGTGTGCAATGTGTGTCACTGCACAGAACACTGAATGTTAGAAAAAAAGAACGATCGAAATCTAAGAAATCATATGTTACGGGGCGGTTAAGGGATGACTTACTCGGAAAAGTAAGGCACAAGGAAGTTATCCTTATCTGCGTTTGCCAGAATGACGCCTTCGAGGTGTGAACTCGCAACTTGGCGGTCCCCAGCGCTGCTCAAGTGCTTGGCACACATGTAGAAGGGGTCGACTATCACGATGTCCGGGGTCTTGTCTCTAATGATCCGCATCTGCATACTCAGCGAAAATAGCCGAACGAAGGTGTAGTGCAGCGGATGAAGGTTAAACATAGCAAAGATGTCATCAAACCGCAGGACGATCGTACCCCCGATGTCACCATCCACAAAGCCCTTGCCCTCTGGCACCTTGGCCATGAAAACCGGGTATGCCACATCCTTCTCTCTGAGACGCCGCTTCTCCAAAGAAAGAACACTGTTGTGTAGACTCCGCATAGCACCGGTTGCAGCATTGAGCATATTTGGCGGTAGCATCGCCCTACCCGCCACATGCACCCTCCTCGAGATATCCTTAGGTGAAGGTGGCCCGTCCTGAGCACGGATCGAACTCGGTGCCGGCTGGCTCGCACCGGCGCCCTTGTTAGTCTTTCGTTTCCGTCCCTTCTTCTTGATCTCCTATAATGGGACCGAGTTCTGCTCACAGACCGCCTTCTTGAGCGTGTTGGGGCTGATAATATTTCGCACCTCAGCTATCTGAGGCTCGGTGAAGGCGGGAGCTGGAGGCGTGTCCTGAGAACTGAACGCCAGACGACGCCTGTTGCAATTGGATTTCTCCGCCGTACCAGCTAGATCGCGCTCGTCTTGGTTGGGTTCTTGAGAAAGAGGCCCGCAGAGCTCGTCAGCGTACCCATGTTCGGCAAAGTACTTATCAACTTTGGTAAATGTACCGTCGTCGCTGTCCGGATCCTGTGCCATAGGGTTGTCCGGATCCTGTGCCATAGGGATGTCCGGCAGGTCCGGTAGCGTTGCGGCGTTCTTGCCATGGCTTGGCGCCGGCACGACTGGCGGTCTTGTCTGTGGGGTGGTGTCCCCCGCCCCCAAACGAATCTGGCTCTTCGGCCAAAGTAGGGGCCAGTTTACGTAGGCGCTGAGGGTCATCTCATCTTCTTCGTCGGCCCCAGCGGGTCTAATCGGAGATAACAGCTCGTCGCAGCCTGGCAGCACCCGAACCACTTCAACCCTATACATTGTGGGTGGCATCGGATTACCGTGGAACACTGGGTTGCCCGGTTGAACGATTCTGCCCTTGGCGACATCGACCAACTCGGCGCCCACGAAGTGCAGGAGAGTGCAAGGAACGTCGGCGGCGCCCTGCAAAAACATGTAGGGCGTCAGGGATGCCCAGTCAAAGGCAAGGAGATGAAGTCATCGGCCGAGAGGCTTAGTTACCGTGATGCCGTCGAGCTCGGCTAATGTCGAGGCACCGCCAACGGCGGGCGTGCAACTGACGGAGGGGCAGCTTGCTGGCGAGGTGCCGACCGGCGTACACCCGGGTGCATTAAGCTCCAATGCCCGTGCCGGCGCCGGAGACACGAATACCGCGTCCGCCGGAGACACCAATGGCGCCGCCGGAGATACCAATGGCGCCGCCGGAGACACCAATGGCGCCGCCTGCGCGCTGTGCGAGTTGCTGGCCGTGAAGCTAGGAACCGGGGGAGGCCCCTGTTGGCTGCCCGCAATCCACGTCGTCAGCCCATGAATCAACGTAGGCACCATGGCGTTGAGCGTCGTTCCAAGTTGTTGTTGCACTTGCTCTTGGACAAGCTCCGGAATCCGCGCCACTTGTGCCTTGAGTGCTTCAACCTCGCGCGACTGGCTTTCCGAGCTGGTCTTTTTCTCCTTTTGCCCACCAGCGGTATAGTATGACGACCATTTTGTGGACAATCCTTTGCCGGCCACACGACCAGCTGACGTCGGCTTATCGAGCTTATCCCTGTTTTTCATTACGTTCAGCGCCCTATTCAAAGGGGTGTCGAAAGGGGAGCTGTGAGACGACCCCGCGCTACTGCTTTCTTTGTCCTGCGGAAGGAACGTGAACCATTTAGAAATATTGGGGATTAACCAGAGTGCAACCATATGGAGGTAATTACGCGGGGGTGTATTCCTTACCAGAACAAGCTCAAGCTCCTTGGTCTTCGGATCTATGGTAAGCTCCTTTGTTACCGGGTCCTCCTTGTACCGGGCCCGGAGATAGTTCCTGGTCTGCTTGTCACTGTATTTCTCGAAGCGGGGCGGTAGGCCTTGCTCGGCACGCTCTGCGTCCTCCTTGTCCCATACAGGCTCCGCCACTCTGTAACCGCCGGGACCGAGTTGGTGGACCCCTAAGTTCAACTGCCGCATTTCTTTCCCCACTGACTTGATTCAAAGGTTGCGGGGCTCTGGCACTTGATCTTGAACTCCTTGTAGTCATCTTCGCTCATCAAAGGATATTTCGCCTTGATCTTGTCATAACTATCACCTTTATCAATCATTGCCTTCACCGTGCTTCTCCAAGTAGACAGGGCCGTGCTCATCTTCGTGAGGGCGGCACTGTTCACTTTATTCCCTGTGAGGCGTGTGTTTGCAAACTCAGCGGGGAAGTTGTATCGTTCGTGCAACTTCGTGAAGAGGAGGCTGCGCAAATTCCCTCGGTCCTTATGCCTTAGGTTCTCGGTGTTGATCGAGGCGGTGCTCCGGAGAATGCACCCGAGCTGAACCGAGTACCCCTTGACTACTTGTTTGGGCGCCGTCGGTTGCCTGTCGGAGTTCACTTCAGTAAATTCCTCCCTGACGGCGCGGAGCGCGTTCGGGCGCCGGTCCTTCCGTTGCTTCTTCGGTTGGCTGCCATCTATGCGTGCGCCGCCATCATCAGTGGTGGCATCCTCGACGGCACCATCAGTGGTGGCATCCTCGGCGGCACCATCATCAGTGGTGTCATCCCCGACGCCACTAGGGGTTGTGTAGTCAGGATCGGTGTCTTCCACGGCGTCCCCATAGCGGTGAGGTTGTTCCTCCAACTCCTGGGACAGCTCCCAGAATTGCTTGCCGCCCGAACCGCCGGCCTCATCGTTGTGGGCCATGTTTCGCTCTAAATAGGAAAAAAGTTTGGTCAAAAAGTTGGTTATTGTCAAAGAACAAGATCATGGTCTCATCATTTAGGGTTTGTCGACACCGAGGCATCCTAAAAGCCTAAGCGTACATCATTTAGGTTCTCATCGACACCGAGGCACCCTAAAAGCCAAGGTTTCATCATTTAGGGTTTGTTGACGCCGAGGCACCCTAAATGCTAAGTTTTCATCATTTAGGGTTTATCGATGCCGAGGCACCCTAGGTTGGACCTAATCACTTGGCACTAATCAGTTGGCTCTATTGCCACCTATGTTGGGTTTATCATCTAGGGTTTATCGATGCTAAGGAGAATTCTAAGTTGGGCCTAATCACTTGGCTCTATTGCCACCTATGGTTTAATGCAGCAAGAATGGCAGGGCAGTTGATCCTACTTAACTAAGTACTAAGATACCCCGGCCCATGCATTAGTCGCAAGTACCCCATATGTCCTATTTTTAGCAAAGTCATGCTAAGATTCACGGAAAATTTTAGCATGACCTTTGCTGAAAATAAGACATATGGAGTACCCGAATTTGTCGGAATGGAAGTTAATCGACATTCCGGCAAACTCAAGGGCCTCTCGGGGTACCTGCAAATTCATCACGACACAATGTTCGGAGACAAAACCCAGCAAACTAGCAAGATGATCATCATCTTTGCAAGACAGTAGCTCAAGTTTTTGACACTAGCCTCTGAAGAAAATAGCATTGCAACATTCAAGTTCACAGGATAAAAAAATCATCCACATTCACCAACCCACATGATGTTAAAACCCACATGAGTTGTAAACAGACTTAAAAAACCCACATGATGTTATAACTGTATACACTGAACATGATGATACCAAATGGGAAGGAAAATTGTATCACTCTAGATTAGTGTAGCCACTATCTAACAAAACCAGAATGTTAACAAAATTACACCATGATGATACCAAATTCTTGTAGCAGTACAATTAGTTCACAGGATAAAAAAATCATCCACATTCACCAACCCAAACTGGTGGAGATACAGCAAACCAGAACCTCCCAGGTTTCTGCCATTTTATTTTTCCCACCGTGTATGTTTTTTGATTCATGTCATGGTACTTGCTATCAAACCAAGTATTTTCTTTCTACATAATCTGGGAAGTTTCCTTCTTACTGTCTCACTATCTTACTGTCTCACTATCTTACTGTCTCACTACAAAAAACTAGTATGCTTAGTTGAGACTAGTATGCTTCGTTGCATTATGACAGGCAAAAACTACAAATATTTGTGTTTTTAGTTGAGCAATACAGCGACAGTGTGATAGGCAAGTTTCAGCTGGCAAAGTGTCACGATTCAGACAATAGAGCAGCTAAGCATAGCAAGTGGATAGTTTAGTCAGTATACTAGTACTCTTTAGAAAGCATGAGACATATATTACCTGGAGGAGACTTCGTCGGAGAGTTTCTTGTGAATTGAAAATACAACAAGATCAGCAAAGGACAGTAAGATATATACTGAAATTATCATAACAAAATGCTTCCCAAGGACCAACTCCTAAACTGAACACAAAAAACTGTGTGCACATCTGCAAGTTGTAGAAGGAAAAGGTGCAACACTAAAAAAACTATCAAACTAACAGATCCGTTAATCAATTATGGACTTCTTACATGTTACATCTATCATTAGTGGCCAGAAAGAATAGTAATTAATGTTTCATATTGTTGCATGAATCCAAACTCACTGGAAAATTCACTAATTGAGCCTAGCTACTTAAAGAAAGAATCTCTAGGCGGATGCTTAGTTGAGACTAGTATCCTCTAAAATGCATCTAAATGCAAGCTCAGAGATTTGAACATTTGGAAAACCCTAGCTACTTAATTCTCCAACTCCCTTTCCTTGTCCAAATTTCTCCAACCCCCAACCCTAGAACACATCAGAAGGAAATAAAGAGGGGGAAGAGGGGGAAGCGGCTCGGGTGCTCACTTGGGAGGTCGAGGGCGACTCGGGGCAGCTGGAGCTAGTCGAGGCGGCGCGAATTCGGCATCGAGCGGTGGCGGTCCTCCTGGGCAGGCTGCGCGGTCGAGGGCGTCGAGCGGTGGCGGTCCTCCTGGGCGTCCGAGCTTGTCCGGGTCCTCGTAGTCGAAGAGGAAGACGGCGGCGGTCCTCCTGGGCAGGCCGCGCGGTGTTGGACGACGAGCACATCGAGGGCACAGGCGGGGCCGGGGGGGAGGGGGCGCTTGGGCGGGAGGACGTCGAGGGCACTCGGCTCGGGGACGGCGAGGGAGGCGGCGCTCGGCTCGGGGATGGCGAGGGAGGCGGCGAGGGAGGCGGCGCTCGGCTCGGGGACGGCGAAGGAGGCGAGGGGGGCGGCGAGGGGGACGGCGAACACGGGGGGGCAGCGGGTGAGATCGATGAGGCAGGGGAGAGATTAGAGAGATTGGGGATTTAGTGTGGGAGGAAGCTTTCTAATGGCGCACCACCCCTTCGTGCGCCATAAGTACGACTATTCTAATGGCGCACCACCCCTCGGTGCGCCATTAGAATTTTGTTTTAATCTAGCCCACTAGCCCTATCTACAACCTAACCCTATCTACAACAGAACCCACCCACTAGCCCGACTGGTCAGCACGCAGCACACACACCAGGAGGTCCTGGGTTTGATTCCCAGGCTCCCCAATATTTTTTATGCATTTTAAATGCTGTTTTTTATATTTATTTGTGTTTAAATATGTTCAAACTTGTTTAAATCATAACAGTAATATTTTTTTATAAAAACAGTAATAATTTTTTTAAAAATATGTTCAAATTTGTTAC
The DNA here is from genome assembly GCA_032464435.1 of Aegilops umbellulata. Classification (NCBI taxonomy): domain Eukaryota; kingdom Viridiplantae; phylum Streptophyta; class Magnoliopsida; order Poales; family Poaceae; genus Aegilops; species Aegilops umbellulata. The sequence goes on along the minus strand of CP136058.1, from coordinate 133,794,317 downwards.
TTGAAAATATCATCAACGGCGGCGGTGGAGCGGGGGAGGGTGCGGGGGGTGCCCGTTGGCGGCGGTGGAGCGGGGGAGGGTGCGGGGGGCCGGGTGCTCGTCGGCGGCGGTGGAGCGGGGGAGGGTTGCGGTGGGTCGTCGGCGGCGGTGGAGCTGGCGGGGGAGTGTGCGGGTGGGATCGAGATGGAGGGGGATCGAGATCGAGATGGAGGGGGAATCGAGATTGAGATGGAGGGGGATCAAGATCAAGTGTCCTAATGAATTCAAAAAGTGCCCATGAAATTTAAAAATATTCATGATATCAAAAAGTGCCCATGAAATACAATCAAGAAATGAAGACTACGATTTAAATACATCGATCTTAGCTAGCTATCTGTTCACAATCTTCTTGCCCTTCTTTTTCGCAAATGGAGTTCTTCTGTGGAACGGACGTCCTTTAGGTAGGGTGGTCCTGCTTCTTCTTGTGATGTGTGCTGCTACTTCATCGTCGTCGTCATGTTCGATCTTCGGGTCGCCGTACTTGTCGAAGTCTTGCTCATTGGCTACTCCATCCATTCCGATGATCTTCCTTTTGCCTCTCCTCACGACAACACGACTGGACTTTGACGGGTTGGTAATGAAGAAGCATTGGTCCACTTGGGAAGCCAGTACCCATGGCTCATTTTTCGCGGTGACGTTTGCGCCCGCGGTCTTGGATTTGGCTTCGGGTATAACCATGGTGGTGAAATACCGGTCTTCTTTTAGGACGCTCTTGGCCCATCTGACACGGAACATCGGGACCTTCTCTCCAGCGTAGCTCAGCTCCCAGATCTCCTCGATCCTTCCGTAGTATCTGTCCTTGTCGTTGCCGGTGTAGGATTCCATCGTTACCCCGGAGTTCTGATAACCATCGCTCTTCATGTCCTTGTTCTCGGTGTAGAATGTGTAGCCGTTGATATCGTACGCCTCATAGTTCATCAGGTTGTGCTCGGCGCCCTGTGACAAGGCGAATATGAGTTGTTCTTCCGCGGAAGAATCCTCATGTAAAGGGTACGACAGAAGCTTCTGCTTGAACCAACGCGTGAAACATGAGTTGTGCTCTTTGATTATATCTCCGTCCGTCCTCTGTTGGCCTCGGTCATTGTACGTCTTTTCAATAAAGGTTTTGTGCTCTACCACCCAAGGATCGACCACATCTATGTGTTGTAGCGCGACTAGGTTTGCTCTTTCAAAGTCGGCGAGTCGACCCTCAAAGTCGACATGCATTTTGTGGCGACCCTCACGGTGACCCCATCCAGCGAGCCTGCCGAGGTGCCTGTTGACGGGCAGGCCAACGGGGTTCTCGATTCCTAGATAATTCATGCAGTAGGAGATGCACTCTTCGGTCAGAAAGCCCCTGGCTATACTTCCCACTACACGTGACATGTTGCGAACGTATACTTTGATGACACCATTCATCCTTTCGAACGGCATCATGTTGTGCAGGAACGTCGGCCCGAGTTGGATGATATCCTCCACGATATGGACCAGCAGATGAACCACAACGTCGAAGAATGCGGGCGGGAAGTACATCTCAAGCTCGCATAGTATCAACATGATGTCTTCCTGTAGCCTTCTGAGTTGACTCACGCCAATCGACTTCCGAGAGATGACGTCAAAAAAGTTGCATAGGCCAAATAGCGTTTCACGGACGTGCGCGTCCATGATCCCACGGATTGCAACTGGAAGTATCTGCGTCATCAGCACGTGACAGTCGTGAGATTTCATCCCGCTGAACTTCTGCTTCGCTGGGTCTAGGTATCTGCTTATCTTCCCCGCGTAACCGTAAGGAAGTTTTACTCCTAGGAGGCAGGTGAAAAACTGCTCAATCTCCTCCTAACTTAGAGTGAAGCACGCGGGAGGGTAGTCATTTCCGGTCTTCTTGGCCTTTTTGCCTTTGCGATGACTTTCTGTGTCCTGCTTCGCCTCATCATCATCATCATTAGCGTGAAGCTCCTGCCTGATGCCCATTGATTTCAAGTCTGCCCTTGCTTTCGGCCCATCTTTGGTCCTCTCTGGCATGTTGAGCAGGGTACCAAGCAGACTCTCGCACACGTTCTTTGTGATATGCATGACATCAAGGCTGTGAGGCACACGGTGGATCTTCCAGTATGGCAAATCCCAGAAAACAGACCTCGTTTTCCATACCTTCAGCAGCGGCTCTGGCGCCTTTCGCTTCTTTCCCGGCTCTGGCGCCTTTTGCTTCTTTCCCGGCAGTGGGCAGTCTTTCCAATTTTTCAACAGCTCGTCTATTTCCTCGCCGCTCCTCGTACACGGGCGTTATCGGGGTTCGGTTTCACCATCGTACAGATCCTTGCGTTTCCTCCACGGGTCATCGTCGCAAAGCCACCTTCGATGTCCCATGAACACGGTTTTCGAAGACCCAGGATCTCTATCTAGCTGGCGATACGTTGTGTCATCCATGCACCTTACGCATCCAGAAAATCCGTGGACTACCTGCCCCGCGAGATATCCGTAACCGAGATAGTCGTGCACCGTCGTGAGCAGTGCGGCTCTCATAGGGAAATATTCTTTCTCTGCGGTGTCCCATGTATTGGCTGGCGTTTTCCACAGCGTGTCTAGCTCCTCCTTCAGCAGCCCCAGATACAGATTGATGTCGTTCCCTGGTTGTTTCGGCCCTTCAATTAGCATACTCATGTGAATGTACTTCCTCTTCATGCACAACCAGGGGGAAGGTTGTACATCCACACAAACACAGGCCAGGTGCTATGTGTGCTTCTCTGTCTGCCAAACGGATTGACTCCATCGATGCTCGCGCCCAGCATGATGTTCCTTGGATCCTTCCGAAATTCTGGGTATTCGAAGTTCAACGCTTGCCACTGGCTCGCATCCTTAGGGTGACTCAGCATCTTGTCTTTTTTATTTATCTCCGGATCATTTCCGTCATCTTCCCGCTTCTTCTTCTCCCTATCCGCGTGCCAACGCAGGAGCTTTGCTACCTTAGGGTCCGTGAAATACCGCTGTAGACGAGGAGTGATCGGAAAGTACCACACCGATTTTCGAGGAGCTTTCTACCTCTTCTTGTATTGAGTGACGCCGCACACCGGACATATGGTAGACTCCGCGTGCTCGTCCTGATAAATTATACAATTGTTCATGCACACATGGTATTTCACGTGCGGTAAATCCAGAGGACACACGATTTTCTTCGCCTCCTCGAAACTGGTCGGGCACTTGTTCCCCTTGGGAAGACGTTCGTGCCAAAATGACAAGTTCTCGTCGAAGCATGCGTCGGTCATTTTGTGTTTTACCTTCATCTCCAGAGCCACGAGTGTTACTTTCAGGCGGGTATCCTCGGGCCTGCATCCTTCATACAATGGAGTAACCGCGTCTATCTCCAGTTGATCCAGCTTGGCTTTCTCTCGGGCGGCAGCTCTTGCGTTATCCGTCTGCTTGAGAAGCAGCTCTTGAATATGAGGGTCCTACACCCAGCCTCCATCGTCGTCTGCTCCGGCATCTTCATCTTCATGATCATGCCCTTCGTCTTGATCTTCCCCATCATCATGTACGACATCTTCTACATGATGACTGTGTACAGTATCACCGTCGTGATCATGTCCTGGAGATTCTTCGTCTTCTCGCCCGCCCTCGCCGCGGTGGTACTTGTCTTGTTGCCCTTCCTCATTTCTTGCCCGGCCCCCATGGGCGACTTCATAGTCATCTTCATCACCTTGCCACCGATAGCCATCCATGAAACCACGCAAGAGCAGGTGGTCCCGCACCTGCCCGGAATCCGGGTCCGCAATAAGGCTCTTCAGCTTGCATCTTCGACACGGACATCTTATCTCCGTCTCGTTCTTTTGAAGCATCTCGGCCTTCGCGGAGCTCAAAAACCTATTCACGATGCCTTCAGTCATCGTGCGGACCATGGTCGCCTGCGGGGTAGAGCAAAACGATATTTTAGAACTAAGAAAAAAATTTGGCATGACCTTCCCTAAAAATAGGACCAAAAAGAATGCATAGTGCCAAAATTCTCGCCGAAACGGAAATGAATCAAAACATTCCGGCAAAATATTGGCAACTATCGCATTTCAAATACCGGTACCTTCAAACACAAACATATATGCAACACCACAAACACATGCAACACCACAAACACATGCAACACCACAAACATACATAGATCTAGCTAGGCCACAAAAAGTGCATGTGCACGTTGTTGGAGCGAGCTAGGAAGAAAAAAAGTAGATCTACATCATGAAGATAGCTTTCCCCTTACTTACCTATCAAAAAAAGGTAATTTCACCACTTAATTTTGATGAATCTGTGGTGGAAATGAGGTGAGGAGGAGGAGGCAGCCGAAAGCTTGGAGAAGGAGGTGGAGGGAATGAAGTGGGGAAAGTGAGTGGGTAGGTGTGGCTGTCCAGAATATCTTGTTGGGGTCCCAGGTTACTAATGGCGCACCACCTGCAAATGCGCCATTAGTAACCCTGGTTACTAATGGCGCACCTGCAGGTGGTGCGCCATTAGTAGTTTTGCAGAAAAGTAAAAAAAATAATTTTTATACTAATGGCGCAACGTGGCACAGTGCGCCATTACTAGTTTAAATTAGTAATGGCGCACTGTGCAACGATGCACCATTAGTAGTTTTGCCAAAAAGTTAAAAAAATAATAATTTACTGGCGCACTCTGTCGCCGGTGCGCCATTAGTAGTTCTAACTACTAATGGCACACTTTGCCCTCATGCGCCATTAGTATGTTGGAAAAAATGAAAAAAAATGTTTTACTAGTGGCGCACCTTTTGACCGGTGCGCCATTAGTGTCTTCCACACTAATAGCGTATCTCCACCAGGTGCGCCATTAGTATATAGTAGTGGCGCACCACTTCTCCTGTGCGTCATTAGTGTCAATCCTATCTTTATCCCTTTTCCTAGTAGTGTCATATCGTCCCTCTACGTCCAGATTGTCCGCAAACCATCATATTGAGGACTTGTAGGGAGGATATGAGGGCTCATGGACGCGCCCGGTAAGTCCGCCACGTAGGACGCTGCCCGCCCCGGACCACATTTCCTCTTTGTTTATTTATTCTTTTCTTTCTCTCTCTTCATCTCCACCAATCACATGCACGTGACCGTGACCGGACATATAAGGGAGAAAATGAGGAGTATGGCATAGGGGTTCAAAACGGACACGCCCCGTCACTGGCCGGGCGCGTCCGTGGGCGTGGGGCGTATTTGTTAAGTCCGGCTGTAGACACTCTTGGAGTATTAAGACAGTGGAAGTCAACGTTTAACAACAAATTGATTGGCCATGTGTCATGAAAACCATAAGTGGCGAAGATCTTCCATGTCTAGTGACGTATTACTCTTTGTATCTTCCTCACAAATAGAGACATCCAACATACATTATAGTATTTTCTCTCAAAAAACTCCACATTATGGTTTCTTGGTATTCAGTTCTTTCTATGTAGATACAACCTTTAGTCATATGAATGATGTATTGAAAAGATTAAGTTAAGGTGCATATATCCATGCTCATGTAAGTCACGAAGAGAATAATTTCTTGTGCTTTTATTCATGCTCATGTAAGTGATGCCATGAAAAAAGTAATTCATGGTGAGGGCTAAAGCACTAACTGGCAGACATATCAGGGGAGGGTTGATTAACACCGAGGCTAGAAACCCAATGAAAGGAACCGAGAGCAACATGTTTATGATGAAGAAACCGGCTTCTAATAGCCACAATGGTAGAGTCTGACGTCACCCATGGATCCCGCAACTCCCAGTGGGTTTGGCCGAACCTAGAAGAAAACAAACAAACAAAAACATATCATTGGAAGTAGTAGTTCAAGAATTTACATAGCTGACAGCTTTTAGAACCTTCATTCTCAATGAAAATCGACATTTTTCGAGGAAAAACATCTTACTCAAATCTAGAGCGTTGCACTGCAAACATTTAGCTTTCCTTCCTTTTTCTCATTTTGTTGGTTTATATGACTCTTGTGTTTTTATGACATTTATTATTATTAAACTACATGATGATAATATCATGCTTTTCCCACCAAAGGAAAAATTAGAGGGTTAGAAATGTAGTAGGAAATGATTGAGTCGAGATAAAATGTTTGAGTAGGAAAATCATGCAGACAAGACTGAAAAAATTGTATTGGAACAATAGAGATGTTTCACGACTGCGAAAAGTCAAGCTTGCTAATATGGAAGTATCACGGATGAGAATTCATGGAAGATGATTTTGAAGCCTGGAGCATGTCAAAAAGGATCATGTTCTACAGAGACGTCAAGCAAAGGATCATGTTCTAAGAGACGTTGAGCAATGCATGATGATGTGCTAGGTTGACATGGTGCGATGTGATGCATGGTTGCAGTTGGACAAGTTCAGCTAGTGTCAGACATATAGGATGCATAGCTTGGACAGTCTAGCATACCGACATGCATGACGGTTAAAGTAAAAGACGGTGGTGATATTGACGACAATGACATAGGAGCGTGATTGACCAACTTCTGGGCGTGGCAACACATGGCGCATGCCTGAGGGCTTGTGCGCTTCATCATGGTGAAGGCGCATGGTTGATTCAAGATGGTGTACACATGAGAGCTTCAAGTTGACGGGCACAGAGTAGCATGTACAACCACCATGGAGTCATATTGAAGATGAAGCTGAAGTCTGATGGAACACTTCGCTCACCTGTTGGAGATGCTACAACATAAGATGTCAGAGATTGAAATCCTTCTCAGTGCAAAATATGTGCAACATGTTGTTCGGGCTCGGTCGAGTGGTTTGCGGAATATGTGGAACTTGACATAGGTCGGTGATGACCGGTGGTTCTCTGCAGTGGGGGTTGAGGTGGTGTGGGTTAGCGACCCACGAGATTCGACAGGATAGCAGAGACTTGACACGGTAATAGCGCTGAGGTGTGCGGTAAGCACATGATACATCAGCAGACCAAGACACTAGTGATCAGATATATGGTCATACAAAGTGTGTAGATACTGCTGAAACAGTGTTGGTGAGTGCCAGCTACAAGTTGGTGACTATACTTATCAAGTTTGACGCATCAGATGGATTAGTGTTGAACATGGACAATCTGAGAACGTGTTGGAAAATCTAAATGTCAAAATCTTGAAACATAATTAGTCGTATACTATGTGATATTTTGTGCACATGGTAAGTATGATTTATCTATGCGGAGGGAGGCAATGTACTATAGTTGTGGGACATGTAAAAGACTATTCAGAAAAAAATGTGAGACAATTGTGAATTTGAATCGAGATGGCTAAAGAGCAACATAAAATTCCCTCAAATTCAGACATGCAGTCAATAATAGCAAGGATGGTGATTTCAAAATTCTTATTGTGGCAATATGAAAGTTGTCCACTTTCATGTTGATCATGGAAGACGCTACCATGATGACAATATAACATCATTGACAGATTTGATGACTTTATGGTCGATGTATGATGGTGTTGGATGGATACTCCGGAGATTGGGAACACCAAACAAGAGTGAAGACACACTCGTGATATTAGGAACACAAAACAAGAGTGAAACTCAATTGTTGTGGCTGCTTTGAATGTCATTGAGAAAAAGAAGCGACTATGTTGTAGGTCAAGTCGTGCGAAGTCAAGAAAGTAGCGGTGGAGCTCATGATTAATGGTTCAAGTTTAAGTAACACCAAGATTCACACATGAAGAGGACATATTCATCAAGTGGAAATGTATTTATGAATGTGTTACAATTAAACTTGTAATTTGCAAAAGATGACGTGTTTGAGTCAGGCAGTGTAATCCCATCATATTATATAGAGGCATCATGGGGTAGCCAAATTTATTAGAGACAAGCTAGTAGACTAAACAAAGAACATGAGGCGGTATGGGCCTCTGTGGCAGGGGTGACCATACGGACCGATCATGGCAGATGGTTGAAGCGTCGGTTTGATGGCCTCAACAGTTTTATCATCGGTTGTGCAGCCATGCTTGGCAGGGGTGACCGAACCAATTGTGGCGGATGGTCGAAGCGTAGGTTTGATGGCCTCAACGAACTTATCATCGTCGTGTGGTCATGCTTGGCAGGGGTGACCTATTTGATCGTGACGGATGGTCGAAGCATCGGTTTGACGGCCTCAATGGACTTATCGTTGGTTGTGCAATCATGCTATAAAGATGTAGCTATGTTGTCTTGTAGGTGTAACCATGTTGATGAACCTTGTTAAAAAATCACAATGCCATCTTCATGCATATGTGATTGTTTATCCGTGATTGATCGACATATATTTGGATATCTCGATAGATTGATGTATGTCTCCAATTATTATAACACGAGTAGATAAAAGCAGAATAGATTTGCACAAGCGGTAATAGTCTCATCTATATCATCTATACTTTATATTTGTTTGCTTTACTAGTGATAACCTTTATAAAATAAAATATAATTCATATATCTAAAAGAGTGAAACAATAAATTCATTTATCTCAACTAAGCATGCCGCATCACCTTATAATTAGAAATGGGACAATGCTAGCCTCAATATGCAACCGTGCATGAGAAAAGCTCCATCACTACATGCAACTATGCAATAAAAAATATTTTCCATTCTATTAATCTAATTATATTCAACAAACATTTTACTAATTCACATAACCAAATCTAATAAGTTATATGTATTTTTAGTTTTGATTAACGTGTTATAATTTAAATATTTGTATTTCACACAACCAAATCTTATGAAAAATATAATTTTCAACTGATTCCTGCAGTAACTCGCGGCTAGACGTTTCTACACGTGAAAAAACAAATTCTAAATCTAGGTCAAACGAGATTTCTTTTTAGTGAACGAGGTCTGTGAGCATCTACCGTCGGGCCTCCCAAAGCTGCCTCAAACGTTCGGACGGACTGTCCGATCATTAACTGGTCATCAAACTGGTCATCAAATTTTGACGAAGTCGGGCGCCTTAAACAAGTCAAACGTCAGAGCTGCCCAACACCCCTCATATCCAATCCAAATATGAGACGGATATTAGAGCGTCTGGCGCATCTGCCATGTTGGCCTGGCCCGCTATAGCTCACAACAACCCCACTCTAGCCCCACAAATATATGACGAGCGACGAGCAAACCGTAGTCAAACTCAGTACGTACTCACTCGACCTCTTCACTTCTCCCCGAAATCCGAGACAGTGAATCAGACCTATCAAAGAAGAAGCTAGCGCTCTGCATTGCGGGCTCACAACAACCCCACTCCAGCCCCACAAATATATGACGACCGACGAGCAAACCGTAGTCAAACTCAGTATGTACTCACTCGACCTCTCCACTTCTCCCCGAAATCCGAGACAATGAATCCGACCTATCGGAGGAGGAGCTAGCGCTCTACATTGCTCTCCGCCGATCGCTGCTGGAGTGGGGCAGCTCCTCTTCCGGGGAGTCAGCGACTGGCCGGGTGAGTAGCAGCAGCTCTGCGGCGCCCCGCGCTTGTACGACGCGGTCCTGCCGAGTACAATTAGTTGATTTTTAAAACTATTAGTGATGAACTCAGTGGGATGACATCTTTTGTATCATAGTATCGAACTATGTTATCTGTATCGGATTGCTATGTTCTATTTATTTTTCGAATACGCACGAGTGTGCATATCATCTATTAAAGAAGGGAAGGGGAAAAGAGCCCCACAATAGTGTCACACGGTATGTTACAGCACGTCCACCCTTTTATCCACCTACTTGCCTAAGCGACTACTCGCTACGCGTCCACCCTAATGCTACCTCCATGCCTCGGTGCGTCTCCTCGTCGCCTCGCAGAAGTCCCGCCTCCCTCCATAATGCGTATTCGCTAGCGATCTTCCGAATCAAGTCCCGTAAACAAGGGGCCTTGCCGTCGAACACAACACCATTTCGGTGCTTCCAAACCTCCCAAAATGCCAGCAGGCATATTGCACGAACTAGCCTCGCTCTTTGCTTCGGTAGCCTGTCCAGTCCGCTGCGTGAGTACCATTCCGATAACGATTCCTCCGCACGTGGCTCCGCGTGCGCGATGTTCAGCGCGGGCATCACTCTTGCCCACACTTGTCGAGTGAGGATGCAGTGCAGAAGCAGGTGATTTATCGTTTCTTGGTGCTGGTCGCATAGCGGGCACGCTGCCTGGTGCAATAATCCTCGTCGCGCCAGCCTGTCCGAGGTCCAACACCTGTCCTTGGCAGCCAGCCAGGAGAAGAATCTGCACCGTAGCGGCGCCTTCGATCCCCATGTGAGAGTAGCAGTGGGCGACACCTGTAGTCCCCAGAACTTGGCATGATATGCCGAGCTAGCCGAGAATTGTCCCTCTCTGCTCCACGTCCAGGTGACAGTGTCGCTAGTTTGCTCGTGTAGTTGCGTGGCCATCACCGACGGCCAAATCGACAAGAATTGCTCCACTGTGTCCTAGTCGATGGACGGCCCAAGATCACGCGCCCATGCACCAGATGTTAGCGCGTCGTAGACTGTTCTGGAGCTCCTTGCGCACCTGGAGATGCGATTGTACAAGCGTGGCGCAAGATCTTGAATGCGAGCTCCGTGTAACCACCGGTCTTCCCAAAATAGTGTGCTTTTACCATCACCGAGCTGCACACGCGCCGCCGCTTGGAAAAGCTGCCTTGATTCTTTGGGTACGGGTATGTTAAACTCTGCCCAAGGTCTGGAGGTGTCCGTCTTCTGGAGCCAAACCCACTTGGTTTGTAAGGCCACATTCATCCAACGCAGATCGAGCACGCCGAGGCTCCCGGCCCACTTTGGCCGGCACACTACGTCCCAGGACACCGCACAGGCGCCTCCTCCTGCCTCTTCCTTGCCACTCCAAAGGAAACTGCGGCAAACCTTTATCATAGTTGTGAGCGTTTTTGGTGGTAATCCTAGAGCCAACATGGAATGTATGGGAATCGTCGTGAGGACCGATTAGATAAGCAGGAGTCTGCTGCTCTTTGGTAGTGTCGCCGCCTTCCAGTGCGGCAATTGCCCAGCTAGCTGGTCCACAAGACCACGCAGTTGTGCAGCAGTTTGTTTCCGTAGGGTTAGTGGGAGGCCAAGGTATTTGCACGGGAACTCGGCGGTCGAACATCCTAAAATCTCCTGCACCATTTGCATTTCCTCCTGAGAGCACCTGATCGGTAGGGCTACCGTCTTCACAAGATTCACGCGCAGCCTAGAGGCTGATCCAAACATATTAAGTATCGCCGAGCACACCGAGAGCTCCTGGGATTTTGGCTTGATAAAAATCATGACGTCGTCCGCGAACATAGACAACCTTTGCTTGAGGCCAGTGCGCGCCAGGGGGGCGAGCAGGCCGTCCTCAGTGGCCTTCACGAACAGCCGGTGAAGAGGTTCCATGCATAGAATGAATAGCATTGGGGATATCGCCCCCCCCCCTATCTCAGCCCTCGGCAATTGAAGATGGCATCACCTGGCCTCCCATTGACCAGAATTTTGGTGGAGGAAGTTGATAGCATCCCACACATCCAGGTAATCCATCTCTGCCCAAATCCCATCTGTCTTAGGATGTGTTTGGTTTAAGGGACAAGCTAGGGTGGTTGTGGGTATCCCCAACCAGGTGGCTAGGGATAGCCCTTTTTTCTGTTTGGTTGGGTGGGTGAGGTTAGCCCATCTTTTGTTTGGTTTGAAGGATGAAACATGGTTGAGGATAGCCATGGAGTGTTTGGTTTGAGGGATAAATGATGGATAAGGGTTGTGGTAACCTTTTTCACTGAGATGGTCAGATTACCCCCATAAATTTTCAAATATGATACGTGAATTAATAATTAAAAAAACTATTACACAACATACCAAAGCAATATTACATAGTAACTTGAGCTTTGTCACATATAATAGTTCAACATTTGACATTTAAACAAGTGCATACAACTCATAGTTCGACATTGCATAGAGTACTGGAACCTAATAGTTATACAACCCATAGTACATCCTCCGTTCCACAAAACTAGTCTACCAGAACGACATATATTTTGGAACAGAGGCAGTAATTGTCTTGGTTGTCATCAAAAGTACAAGTCAATCACCACATATGCAATCACCATCATTCATGTTCTCCCAAAGACCATAGTAAGGAGCAAGGAAATTCCAGAATCCATCTATGGCTTTCTCTGGTTTGGGCTCTTCAAGCGGGGGTTTCTTGGCTATGTCTTCTTCAAGATTAACCACTTCTGTACCAAGAGGGTCATCTGAGCATTTTGCATATTGCCCTGTGGCCATGCTTCGTCCAACAATAATCACATAAAGAAAGAATTTCAGCAATTGTTTGGACATTGAGATACTAATTACAACAAGTATTTGAGCTTAAAGAAAAAAATTACAGCAAGCATTTTTGAACATAATGAAAGACCGAACAAAACAAGAATTTCAGCAAGTATCTCTGTCCCTCTACAATGCATGACTACAAATGACACCAACATGTGAACAGATGGACAACTACTTAGAACCAAAACCAACATTCTTTTTCCACTGTTAAACAAGAATTCAATAGCACACCGTATGTGTACAAATGGACAACTACTTAGAACCAAAGCTAACATTCCTTTTCTACTGTTAAACATTTTACTAAAGAACAGAATAGGATTTAGGGGAGAAATAACCTCAGATTATAGTTGTGCTGCTGCTGCTAGATGTAGTGACGGTGGCCTTCAACTCTCCTGCACCAAAAAATTAAATCAATCAATGAACTACACATGAGCAGAGACCACGCATCTACCAGCCCCTGCACGCACGGAATATTTCAGAAAAGGAAACAGGAGATTAGACAGTGGGGTGTATGTGTTACCTCAATTGAAGGAGTTGTGCTGCCAGATGTCCTCACGGCGACCTTGAAATATCCTGCAATAGTAGATAATATTCAATCAGTTCCCACAAAAAAAAGATGATATAAATCAGTCTTGTACACACACACATGAGCAGACTCTAGCACACACACTCATGAACATTATGCATCAGTCTGCAACAGTAAATTTCAGAACACACACACGCCGATGCAGCCGAGCGGATTCAGCCGTGCACATGCAGCCGAGCGCGGCACCGGATGCACTTGCGCTCGCCGTGGAGAAGCTCTTGTGTGCACTTGTGCCGCTCGTCGGGGAGTCCTTCTCCACCTCCGCCTGTAGGCCCTGGTGGCGAGCTCCTCCCATGGCCAGGCTCCGCAAGGTGGGCATGGGTGGCCTCCTAGTGCCGCTCGCGCCTCCTCAAACCCCAGCCGGCGTCCTCGTTCAGATCTCGCACCGCCGCCTCAAATCTAGCCAACGTCGCCCCCGTGCACACCCTCCGCAACGACCAACCGGTACACGCAATTGATGGAGGTGGGAAGATAGAAAGAAAGGAGGAGAGAGAGAGGGAAAGAGTAGAGGATTCACCTCTCGCCGGCCTCTCTGCTAGATGCGGCGCCGCCGCTGTCGCCGCCGCTCACGGAAGAGAGAGATGAGTAATGAGGAAAGTGAGGGTTTCGCGGGGGGGTGAGCGGGGGTCAATACGCGAAAATATTGTTTCGCGCCTGGACGAAGCTACGCGCGCGCGGGGTGGCTGCCGCGACCCGCTCGTTTTTCGCGGGTGACCCCAGCCCCGTTTTTGGCGAATATTCGAGGCATCTGGTTGCCCCTATCCTTCCTCGCCTCGGATCCAAACATGTGGCATCCCCTGGATAAAAGGGCTATCCCTGTCCCTCAGAGGATATCCCTGCAACCAAACACATCCTTAGTACCTCAAGTAAAAACGGCCATTGAATGGAGTCAAATGCTTTGGATATGTCGAGTTTCACCATAACCGTGGGGTCGTGTAACGCATGCAGGCGTCGGGCTGTGCATTGCACGAGCATGCAGTTGTCATGTAGGGATCTCCCAACAACAAATGCGCTTTGGTGATTGCCCACTAGATGCGGCAGTTCGCCTGCAAGTCTCACGGCAAGTGCCTTGTCGAATATCTTGAGTGCCCCATGCACGAGACTAACTGGCCTGAAGTCAGAGATTTCCACCGCCCCAGCTTTCTTCGGCAAGAGGACGACAATGGCTTTGTTAATTGCAGGTAGTCCTCGCATATCGCCTCTGAAGAACTGATCCATTGCCCGCATTAAGTCGCCCTTTATGGTGTTCCAACAAGCGGCATAGAAACGTCCTGTGAACCCATCAGGTCCCGGAGATTTGTCCAAAGGCATGCTCTTGACAACCCGCTCAATTTCCTCATCTGTGAAAGGAACCTCCAGGTGGGCTAGGTTTCTCGACGGCAAGTTCAGCGCGTCCAGACAGAGCGCGTGTTCACGCTTGGGGGCCGATCCAAGTAGGCCCGAGTAGAACTCGTCCACCGCGGCAGCGATTTCTTCTTGATTTGTGAACGTCTGCCCATTGTGTTGCAATGAAAGAATAGCATTCTTGCGCTGGCGGTGGCAAGCTTGTCGGTGGAAGTATGTCGTATTTGCATCGCCGTCTCGGAGTTGTAGCAGCCTCGATCTTTGCCTTGCGATCGTCCTTTGTAATGACGCAAGTCCAAGCAGTTTCCGCTTGAGCAGCTTGCGCAGTGCGTGCTCGTCTGAAGATAACATCCTAGTATCCATGGCCTCGTCCAGTCGAGCTATCACCTCCAAAGCAATGAGGTTTTTGTTGGAAATATGCCCTAGAGGCAATAATAAAAGCATTATTATTATATTTCCTTATTCATGATAATTGTCTTTATTCGTGCTATAATTGTGTTATCCGGAAATCGTAATACATGTGTGAATAACAGACAACAATATGTCCCTAGTGAGCCTCTAGTTGACTAGCTCGTTGATCGACAAATAGTCATGGTTTCCTGACTATGGACATTGGATGTCATTGATAACGAGATCACATCATTAGGAGAATGATGTGATGGACAAGACCCAATCCTAAACATAGCATAAGATCGCATAGTTCGTTTGCTAGAGTTTTCCAATGTCAAGTATCCTTTCCTTAGACCATGAGATCGTGTAACTCCCGGATACCGTAGGAGTGCTTTGGGTGTGCCAAACGTCACAACGTAACTGGGTGACTATAAAGGTATACTACGGGTATCTCTGAAAGTGTCTGTTGGGTTGACATGGATCGAGACTGGGATTTGTCACTCCGCTTGACGGAGAGGTATCACCGGGCCCTCTCGGTAATGCATCATCATAATGAGCTCAATGTGATCAAAGTGTTTGATCACAGGATCATGCATTACGGTACGAGAAAAGTGACTTGCCGGTAACGAGATTGAACGAGGTATTGGGATACCGACGATCGAATCTCGGGCAAGTAAAATACCGATTGACAAAGGGAATCATATACGGGATTAATTGAATCCTCGACATCGTGGTTCATCCGATGAGATCATCGTGGAGCATGTGGGATCCAACATGGGTATCTAGATCCCGCTGTTGGTTATTGCCCGAGAGCCGTCTCGGCCATGTCTGCATGTCTCCCGAACCCGTAGGGTCTACACACTTAAGGTTCGGTAACGCTAGGGTTGTGAAGATATGTATATGCAGTAACCCGAATGTTGTTCAGAGTCCCGGATGAGATCCCGGACGTCACGAGGAGTTTCAGAATGGTCCGGAGGTAAAGAATTATATATAGAAAGTGCTATTTTGGCCATCGAGACAAGTTTCGGGGTTATCGGTATTGTACCGGGACCACCGGAGGGTCCCGGGGGTCCACCGGGTGGGGCCACCTGCCTCGGAGGGGCCCCATGGGCTGTATGAGGAAGGGAACCAGCCCAAAGTGGGCTAGTGCGCCTCCCCCCAAGGGCCCATGCGCCTAGGGTTTGGGGGGAACCCTAAAGGGGGCGCCCCCCTTGCTTGGGGGGCAAGTCCCCCCTCCCTGGCCGCCGCCCCCCTAGGAGATTCCATCTCCTAGGGCCGCCCCCCCCAAGGGGCTATATAAAGGGGGGAGGGGAAGGGGGGCTGCGCACCCTTGGCCCTGGCGCCTCCCTCTCCCTCTCCAACACCTCCTCCTCCTCCGTAGAGCTCGGCGAAGCCCTGTCAGAGTACTGCGGCTCCACCATCACCACGCCGTCGTGCTGCTGCTGGAGTCTTCTTCCCCAACCTCTCCTTTGCCTTGTTGGATCAAGAAGAAGGAGACGTCACGCTGACCGTACGTGTGTTGAACGCGGAGGTGCCGTGCTTTCGGTGCTAGGATCTCCGGTGATTTGGATCACGGTGTGTACGACTACTTCATCCCCGTTTGTTGAACGCTTCCGCTCGCGATCTACAAAGTGGTATGTAGATGCAATCTCTCTCTCCCATGACTCATTGCTAGATGAACTCATAGATGGATCTTGGTGAAACCGTAGGAAAATTTTTGTTTTCTGCAACGTTCCCCAACAGTGGCATCATGAGCTAGGTCTATGCGTAGTTCTCTATTGCACGAGTAGAACACAATTTGTTGTGGGCGTAGATGTTGTCAACTTTTCTTGCCGCTACTAGTCTTATCTTGCTTCAGCGGTATTGTGGGATGAAGCGGCCCGGACCAACCTTACACGTACGCTTACGTGAGACCGGTTCCACCGACTAACATGCACTAGTTGCATAAGGTGGCTGGCGGGTGTCTGTCTCTCCCACTTTAGTTGGAGCGGATTCGATGAAAAGGGTCCTTATGAAGGGTAAATAGAAGTTGACAAATCACGTTGTGGCTTTTACGTAGGTTAGAAAACGTTCTTGCTAGAACCCTAATTCAGCCACGTAAAACTTGCAACAACAATTAGAAGACGTCTAACTTGTTTTTGCAGCAAGTGCTTTGTGATATGATATGGCCAAAGTTGTGATGAATGATGAATGATCTATATGTGATGTATGAGATGTTCATGCTATTGTAATAGGAATCACGACTTGCATGTCGATGAGTATGACAACCGGCAGGAGCCATAGGAGTTGTCTTTATTTTTTGTATGACCTGCGTGTCATTGAGAAACGCCATGTAAATTACTTTACTAAACGCGTTAGCCATAGTAGTAGAAGTAATAGTTGGGGAGCAACTTCATGGAGACACGATGATGGAGATCATGATGATGGAGATCATGGTGTCAAGCCGGTGACAAGATGATCATGGAGCCCCAAGATGGAGATCAAAGGAGCTATGTGATATTGGCCATATCATGTCACGTTTATTATTTGATTGCATGTGATGTTTATCATGTTTTGCATCTTGTTTACTTAGAACGACGGTAGTAAATAAGATGATCCCTCATAATAATTTCAAGAAAGTGTTCCCCCTAACTGTGCACCGTTGCGACAGTTCGTTGTTTCGAAGCACCACGCGATGATCGGGTGTGATAGATTCTAACGTTCACATACTACGGGTGTAAGACAGATTTACACACGCAAAACACTTAGGTTAACTTGACGAGCCTAGCATGTACAGACATGGCCTCGGAACACAGAAGACCGAAAGGTCGAGCATGAGTCGTATAGAAGATACGATCAACATGAAGATGTTCACCGATGTTGACTAGCCCGTCTCACGTGATGATCGGACACGGCCTAGTCGACTCGGATCATGTAATACTTAGATGACTAGAAGAGGGATGTCTATCTAAGTGGGAGTTCATTAAATAATTTGATTAAATGAACTTTATTATCATGAACTTAGTCTAAAAATTTTACAATATGTCTTGTAGATCAAATGGCCAACGTAGTCCTCAACTTCAACGTGTTCCTAGAGAAAACTAAGCTGAAAGACGATGGTAGAAACTATACGGACTGGGTCCGGAACCTGAGGATCATCCTCATAGCTGCCAAGAAAGATTATGTCCTACGAGCACCGCTGGGTGACGCACCTATTCTCCCTGCAGAACAAGACGTTATGAACGCTTGGCAGTCACGCTGCGATGATTACTCCCTCGTTCAGTGCGGCATGCTTTACAGCTTAGAGCCGGGGCTCCAAAAGCGTTTTGAGAGACATGGAGCATATGAGATGTTCGAAGAGCTGAAAATGGTTTTCCAAGCTCATGCCCGGGTCGAGAGATATGAAGTCTCCAACAAATTCTTTAGCTGTAAGATGGAGGAAAATAGCTCTGTCAGTGAGCACATACTCAAAATGTCTGGGTTGCACAACCGCTTGACTCAACTGGAAGTTAATCTCCCGGATGAAACGGTCATTGACAGAATCCTCCAGTTGCTTCCACCTAGCTACAAGAGCTTTGTGATGAACTACAATATGCAGGGGATGGTAAAGACCATTCCTGAGGTATATGCTATGCTGAAATCAGCAGAGGTAGAAATCAAGAAGGAGCATCAAGTGTTGATGGTGAATAAAACCACTAAGTTCAAGAAGGGCAAGGGTAAAAAGAACTTCAAGAAGGACGGCAAGGAACTTGCCGCGCCCGGTAAGCAAGTTGCCGGGAAGAAGCCAAAGAATGGACCCAAGCCCGAGACTGAGTGTTTTTATTGCAAGGGAAGTGGTCACTGGAAGCGGAACTGCCCCAAATACTTAGCGGACAAGAAGGCCGGCAAAACCAAAGGTATATGTGATATACATGTAATTGATGTGTACCTTACCAATACTCGTAGTAGCTCTTGGGTATTTGATACCGGTGCAGTTGCTCACATTTGTAACTCAAAGCAGGAGCTGCGGAATAAACGGAGACTGGCGAAGGACGAGGTGACGATGCGCGTCGGGAATGGTTCCAAGGTCGATGTGATCGCCGTCGGCACGCTGCCTCTATATTTACCTACGGGATTAGTTTTAAACCTCAATAATTGTTATTTAGTGCCAAGTTTGAGCATGAACATTGTGTCTGGATCTCGTTTAATTCGAGATGGCTACTCATTTAAATCCGAGAATAATGGTTGTTCCATTTATATGAGAGATATGTTTTATGGTCATGCTCCGATGGTTAATGGTTTATTCTTGATGAATCTTGTATGTGATGATACACATATTCATAGTGTGAATACCAAAAGAGTTAAAGTTGATAACAATAGTCCCACATATTTGTGGCACTGCCGCCTTGGTCACATAGGTGTCAAACGCATGAAGAAGCTCCATGCAGATGGACTTTTAGAGTCTCTTGATTATGAATCATTTGACACGTGCGAACCATGCCTCATGGGTAAAATGACCAAGACTCCGTTCTCAGGAACAATGGAGCGAGCAACCAACTTATTGGAAATCATACATACCGATGTGTGCGGTCCAATGAGTGTTGAGGCTCGCGGTGGCTATCATTATGTTCTCACCCTCACTGATGACTTGAGTAGATATGGGTATGTCTACTTAATGAAACACAAGTCTGAGACCTTCGAAAAGTTCAAGGAATTTCAGAGTGAGGTTGAAAATCAACGTGATAAAAGGATCAAGTTTCTACGATCAGATCGTGGAGGAGAATACTTGAGTCATGAATTTGGCACACACTTAAGAAAATGTGGAATAGTTTCACAACTCATGCCGCCTGGAACACCTCAGCATAATGGTGTGTCCGAACGTCGTAATCGCACTCTATTAGATATGGTGCGATCTATGATGTCTCTTACCTACTTACCGCTATCTTTTTGGGGCTATGCTTTAGAGACTGCCGCATTCACTTTAAATAGGGCTCCGTCGAAATCCATTGAGACGACACCGTATGAATTATGGTTTGGGAAGAAACCTAAGCTGTCGTTTCTAAAAGTTTGGGGATGCGATGCTTATGTCAAGAAACTTCAACCTGAAAAGCTCGAACCCAAGTCGGAAAAATGCGTGGATACCCTAAAGAAACTGTTGGGTATATCTTCTACCTCAGATCCGAAGGCAAGATCTTTGTTGCCAAGAATGGATCCTTTCTAGAGAAAGAGTTTCTCTCGAAAGAAGTAAGTGGGAGGAAAGTAGAACTTGATGAAGTGTTACCTCTTGAACCGGAAAATGGCGAAACTCAAGAAAACGTTCCTGAGGTGCCTGCACCGACTAGAGAGGAAATTAATGATGATGATCAAGATACTTCTAATCAAGCTCCTACTGAAATTCGAAGGTCCACAAGGACACGTTCCGCACCAGAGTGGTACGGGAACCCTGTCTTGGAAATCATGTTGTTAGACAACGGTGAACCTTCGAACTATGAGGAAGCAATGGCGGGCCCGGATTCCGACAAATGGATGGAAGCCATGAAATCCGAGATAGGATCCATGTATGAAAACGAAATATGGACTTTGACTGACTTGCCCGTTGAACGGCGAGCCATAGAAAATAAATGGATCATTAAGAAGAAGACAGACGCGGATGGTAATGTGACCATCTATAAAGCTCGGCTTGTCGCTAAGGGTTATCGACAAGTTTAAGGGGTTGACTACGATGAGACTTTCTCACCGGTAGCGAAGCTGAAGTCCGTCCGAATCATGTTAGCAATTGCCGCATTCTACGATTATGAAATATGGCAAATGGACGTCAAAACGGCATTCCTTAATGGTTTCCTTAAGGAAGAATTGTATATGATGTAGCCGGAAGGTTTTGTCGATCCTAAGAATGCTGACAAGGTGTGCAAGCTCCAACGCTCGATTTATGGGCTGGTGCAAGCATCTCGGAGTTGGAACATTCGCTTTGATGAGATGATCAAAGCGTTTGGGTTTACACAGACTTATGGAGAAGCCTGTGTTTACAAGAAAGTGAGTGGGAGCTCTGTAGCATTTCTCATATTATATGTAGACGACATACTTTTGATGGGAAATGATATAGAACTCTTGGACAGCATTAAGGCCTACTTGAATAAAAGTTTTTCAATGAAGGACCTTGGAGAAGCTGCTTATATATTAGGCATCAAGATCTATAGAGATAGATCAAGACGCCTCATAGGTCTTTCACAAAGCACATACCTTGATAAGATATTGAAGAAGTTCAATATGGATCAATCTAAGAAGGGGTTCTTACCTGTGTTACAGGGTGTGAAATTGATCTCAGCTCAATGTCCGACCACGGCAGAAGATATAGAAGAGATGAGTGTCATCCCCTATGCCTCAGCCATAGGTTCTATTATGTATGCCATGCTGTGTACCAGACCTGATGTAAACCTTGCCGTAAGTTTGGTAGGAAGGTACCAAAGTAATCCCGGCAAGGAACACTGGACAGCGGTCAAGAATATCCTGAAGTACCTGAAAAGGACTAAGGAAATGTTTCTCGTTTATAGAGGTGACGAAGAGCTCGTCATAAAGGGTTACATCGACGCTAGCTTCGACACAGATCTGGATGACTCTAAGTCACAAACCGGATACGTGTATATTTTGAATGGTGGGGCAGTAAGCTGGTGCAGTTGCAAGCAAAGCGTCGTTGCGGGATCTACATGTGAAGCGGAGTACATGGCAGCCTCGGAGGCAGCACATGAAGCAATTTGGGTGAAGGAGTTCATCACCGACCTCGGAGTCATACCCAATGCGTCGGGGCCAATCAAGCTCTTCTGTGACAACACTGGAGCTATTGCACTTGCAAAGGAGCCCAGGTTTCACAAGAAGACCAGGCACATCAAGCGTCGCTTCAACTCCATTCATGAAAATGTTCAAGATGGAGACATAGAAATTTGTAAAGTGCACACGGATCTAAATGTCGCAGATCCGTTGACTAAACCTCTCCCTAAGGCAAAACATGATCAACACCAGAACTCTATGGGTGTTCGATTCATCACAATGTAACTAGATTATTGACTCTAGTGCAAGTGGGAGACTGTTGGAAATATGCCCTAGAGGCAATAATAAAAGCATTATTATTATATTTCCTTATTCATGATAATTGTCTTTATTCGTGCTATAATTGTGTTATCCGGAAATCGTAATACATGTGTGAATAACAGACAACAATATGTCCCTAGTGAGCCTCTAGTTGACTAGCTCGTTGATCGACAGATAGTCATGGTTTCCTGACTATGGACATTGGATGTCATTGATAACGAGATCACATCATTAGGAGAATGATGTGATGGACAAGACCCAATCCTAAACATAGCATAAGATCGCATAGTTCGTTTGCTAGAGTTTTCCAATGTCAAGTATCCTTTCCTTAGACCATGAGATCGTGTAACTCCCGGATACCGTAGGAGTGCTTTGGGTGTGCCAAACGTCACAACGTAACTGGGTGACTATAAAGGTATACTACGGGTATCTCTGAAAGTGTCTGTTGGGTTGACATGGATCGAGACTGGGATTTGTCACTCCGCTTGACGGAGAGGTATCACCGGGCCCTCTCGGTAATGCATCATCATAATGAGCTCAATGTGATCAAAGTGTTTGATCACAGGATCATGCATTACGGTACGAGAAAAGTGACTTGCCGGTAACGAGATTGAACGAGGTATTGGGATACCGACGATCGAATCTCGGGCAAGTAAAATACCGATTGACAAAGGGAATCGTATACGGGATTAATTGAATCCTCGACATCGTGGTTCATCCGATGAGATCATCGTGGAGCATGTGGGAGCCAACATGGGTATCCAGATCCCGCTGTTGGTTATTGCCCGAGAGCCGTCTCGGTCATGTCTGCATGTCTCCCGAACCCGTAGGGTCTACACACTTAAGGTTCGGTAACGCTAGGGTTGTGAAGATATGTATATGCAGTAACCCAAATGTTGTTCGGAGTCCCGGATGAGATCCCGGACGTCACGAGGAGTTTCGGAATGGTCCGGAGGTAAAGAATTATATATAGAAAGTGCTGTTTTGGCCATCGGGACAAGTTTCGGGGTTATCGGTATTGTACCGGGACCACCGGAGGGTCCCAGGGGTCCACCGGGTGGGGCCACCTGCCTCGGAGGGGCCCCATGGGCTGTATGAGGAAGGGAACCAGCCCAAAGTGGGCTGGTGCGCCTCCCCCCCAAGGGCCCATGCGCCTAGGGTTTGGGGTGAACCCTAAAGGGGGCGCCATCCTTGCTTGGGGGGCAAGTCCCCCCTCCCTGGCCGCCGCCCCCCTAGGAGATTCCATCTCCTAGGGCCGGCGCCCCCCAAGGGGCTATATAAATGGGGGAGGGGAAGGGGGGCTGCGCACCCTTGGCCCTGGCGCCTCCCTCTCCCTCTCCAACACCTCCTCCTCCTCCGTAGAGCTCGGCGAAGCCCTGTCGGAGTACTGCGGCTCCACCATCACCACGCCGTCGTGCTGCTGCTGGAGTCTTCTTCCCCAACCTCTCCTTTGCCTTGCTGGATCAAGAAGAAGGAGACGTTGCGCTGACCGTACGTGTGTTGAACGCGGAGGTGCCGTGCTTTTGGTGCTAGGATCTCCGGTGATTTGGATCACGGTGTGTACGACTACTTCATCCCCGTTCGTTGAACGCTTCCGCTCGCGATCTACAAAGTGGTATGTAGATGCAATGTCTCTCTCCCATGACTCGTTGCTAGATGAACTCATAGATGGATCTTGGTGAAACCGTAGGAAAATTTTTGTTTTCTGCAACGTTCCCTAACAGTTTTGCAGTCTGATGTTCCCGATCCAGCGGTCGCTCCATCGTTGGAGTGCTTTGGCATTGGCTCGTAGCTTGTTGTCCAGGGTCAGGAAAGCATTATCATGCAGGGGGACCGACTGCCAAGCCGTCGCAACCGTTTCCTGGAACCCATCCACCTTAGGCCAGAATGCCTCGAAGCGAAAGCGCTTACCCATTGTGATATCGGCATTCAGGTCAAGCATGAGGGGGCAATGGTCCGAAACGGCCGTCCCCAAGGCAGTAAGGAGGCATCTCGGGTAAAGGTCCTCCCAGCAACATGTGGCAAAAACATGATCGATTTTCTCTAGAGTCGGCCTGAGCCTCTCGTTTGACCATGTGTACTTTCTCCCGTTTAAGTACAGCTCCCGAAGCTCCAGCCTGTTTAGCTTTGCTCGGAATCGGCCCATCATGCGGTGATTTACCGCGCTGTTGCTCTTGTCCTCTGGGTTCACCAGTAGGTTGAAGTTTCCCGCCACAATCCAGGGGCCCGCATGTAGTTCCCTGATGTCAACTACTTCCTGAAGAAACTCGACCTTGTCCTCGCTGCTTTGGTGCCCGTAGACCCCGGTGATCCACCACTGGCCACCGCACACTGGCCTGACCAGCCCCGTGAGCGTGTTCGTCGTGCGATGCGGGTTCGAGATTACTGCCATAGTGGCATCCCATGCAAGTAAAATTCCTCCACGAGGTCCCAAAGCCGGAAGATACTCAAAGTTCTCAAATCTATTACCGAGGCAACTTGAAGTTTCGTCTCCTGGAGACAGACAACCGCCGGGTTGGCACTAGTGACCGCTTGATAGATGGCACTCCGCCTTGCCGGGGAGTTGAGTCCCCTGACATTCCACACGAGCACTTTGGAAGTTTGTGAAGCCATATAAAATGCCCACCATCATCCAGCCTCTACGAGAGCCGCGTCAGGCCTCGACCACCTCCTCCTGACCTGGCAGGATGGAAGCATCCCAGCCAAACAAGGCGAGAATTGATGCGATCTGGTCATGTGTCAGCGGTGTCTTGAAGAGTTCGTTGTACATGAGCAGATCCTCGTCTGTGATTTCCTCGCATTCATTCGCCAAGCACAACCTTCTGATTAGCACACGCTGCTGCTTAGACGCGGCAGAGCCCCCACCCACGCCCCTCGCTAGGCGCACGCTTCTTCTTGGGTTGGCCGTCGGCGACCTCTTCCTTGGCGGCTTCCGGTTGGGCGGCACGCGGTCCAGCGGGCGGGGCAGAATCGGTGAAAGCGTGCGTCGCACCTCGGAGCAGATTTTTGTAGCCGGAGTACATGATGGCGATGCAATTGGTGTCGGCGCTGGTGTGCAAATGGCCTCCAGCGTTGCATGGGACGCGGGCCCCGGCGTGCGAGCGGGCCTCGAGGGAAGCCTTTGGGGGGAGGTGAGGGGCTAGACTCCCCAGTGGCAAAGACCAGGCCGTCGGGGCGGTGCGAACTGCCGCGGGATAGGGAAATTAGGCACGTAGCCTTGTCCTGCATGCATGCTAAAGAATCCACCAACCCATGGGGGCCACGCGGCGAGCATGAACTCGAGGACAGCTCGCCGTCCAACAGCGAATCACAACTAGAAAAGCTCTCAAAGTTGCCAGAATCGTCTCCGTCCATCCATTGGTCCTTCGGGGGCAGGAGCGTGGGGTCCGGCTCTGTCCTTATCCTCTCCCAGACAGGCAGGCGCCAGGAGCCAATCAAGTCCGAGGTGGGGAAAGCTTGCCATCCTCTTTGCCAATCCTCGGGGGGCGAGAGTACCCGACCACTGGTGGGGGTTGCGCGCAGTGTGTCCGCTGGTTGGTGGAGCGATGGGAGGAGTCATGGCCCCGCCTCGGATCCCCTAGCGCGGCATGCCCAGGCGCATGGTCGGGAGCTGAAAGCGACCCGCCATGGGCGGGACTCTCCACGTGTCGGCTACGCAGAGGAACTTCGAACTGGTCCCTGGCGTCAGCACCGCTTTGCTGAGGCAGCCCCGTGGACCGGTCAGCGATTGCCGTTTGAACGCCTCTCAGCCTTGCGGGAGGGGCCGAGCCCGCCGAGGAGCATGTCGACGGCGGCGAAGTTGCGCGCCCCAGCCGCCCGGCCTGGGCGCCTCGTCCACGCCGCGACCTGGATCTTCCCCGCCTGGCATCGCGCCCCGGCGGCCCGCCTGAGTCGCCGTCCTCTGGCGGCGGAGGCGGGAGATCACCCCCCAGCCTGGGAGCGATAGGCGGGCCAAGCCTGATGATCTTGACGGGATACCATAACGCATCTGGCAGCCCATCCTCCTGGCTCATCGCCCTTCTGCCATTCTCCTCAACCACCAAAATCCTGCGCGAAGGGATCCGTGCCGGGTCGTCGGTGCGCAGCCAAACCCGAAATGTCGACATGTCGTCCCGCCGGATGGTGATGTCTGCCACCTTGACAACGATGCCAATGCCCCAGAGAAGGGACTCCGCCGCCCGCCTCATCCATGCGTTCGCCGGGACGCCTCTGAGCGCCAGCGGCACCAGGAATGGCATGGTGATTGCCGTGGCCTGGGCCTGCCGCACTCAAGGGCGTAGCGAGAGCCTGGCCTGGCCAGCCGGGGCCTGCCCGCCCGCCACGAGTCTGTTCCGCAGATCCACATTTCTGCATAGGATGAGGAAATCCTCTAGGAAGAAGGGCCTGATGGACATGTCCGCGGGACCGATACCGAATTCCACGTGCACCGCCGCAGCAGCACTAACCAGATCCACCGCCGAACGAGGGCCGCAGATGGTCACCACCACCGCCCTGGACAGCTCCATCTCCAACGCGCGGGTGTCTTCTGAAGCCTCGAGGAAGCAGCAGTCGACGACCTCGTCATCGCACGTAGCCACCACATCCAGCGAGCGCGGCTCGACCGGCGTGGAGAACCGGGGGGCGCCCAGGGCGTGCGCAGAGCCTGCGCTTGCCACCTGCGACCAGGTTGGGCCGAAACGGACAGTGCCTGCCGGAGGAGGCCCAGGCGGAGGTGGGAGGAACGAAGGCCGCAGGAGGGGCACGGACGACCCTAGCAGGCGGCGGTCCCCCAGGGGGCGCGGAGGGCAGGGGCCCGGCAGGGGGAGCGCCGCCCGAACGGAGGCGGAGCGCCGGAGGCAGCCGAGGCGGCTGCGACACCGGGGACGGGCTACGCGGCCGCGTGCAGCCCCTCGAGGTGTGGTTCTCTCCACCGCAGCGGACGCACCGGGTTGGGTTGCTGCACTCTCTAGAGATGTGCCCCTCCCGTCCGCAATTGTAGCAGCATCCATAGAGCTCCGCAGGCAGTCTTGAATCAGGGCGAGGGCGGGCAGCCGGCAGCGCGCCGGCGCTGGGGCGGCTGAGGGCGGCGCGCGAGAGAGCGCTGCCGGGGGGGCCTATTGCGACGGTCCCGCTGGATCTGCCAGTCCGCAGCCGCCGGCGCGGGGGTGCGGGAAGGACCGGCCCCCGCATGGCCGCCTTGGACGAGCGGGCCGAAGGGGGAGGCGACGACAGCGGGTACCACGATGCACTGGAGACGCGGCCGAGGTGGGGGGGGGGCGGAGACGGCGGGTCCGACAAGAAGGAGCCCGAGAGCGAGGCCTGGGAGGCCATGCGCGCGAGAGGTGTACGCCGGCTCCGGAGCGGAGGGCGGCGGGAGGGGTGGCCGCCGGGGCCGGGGTGGCCACCGACGCAGCGCGCGAGGGCGGGGGAGCAGGTGCTAATCTTCAATGGCTATGTTGACGTACATATTGCTATGTTCTATGTTGACGTACGTAGAAACATATTGCTATGTTCTATGTTGACGTACGTAGAAACTCTGTTTGCATGGTTTTGTATGAATTTGAGATAGAACATATGAAGATGCGGCTGTTGAACAGGAGAAATGAGGTCTGCGAACAGGAGAAATGAGGTCTGCCTAGACGCGTCTGGGGGCATATAGGGGTCAAATTAGATGACCACAGTTGTAGATGCTCCGACAAGTACTACATCATTTATTCGGTGAAATTTGTAAATTATCGTTCACACTGAGGCTTCACATCTCATACGGTCAACAATTAGCAAAACGGCGATAAATATCTCAGAAGTATATTAGCTTACGATTAAGCAAGAGGCGAGATGCAAGCGACAAAATACTCGGTATATAAATGAGCTTCAGCTCAGAGGCGCTCAGCTCCGGGTTGTACACATCGCTGGGCTGCGGAACCTGCTTGTGCGGCAGCGGCTTCACCCCCTCCGGCGCCGTCTTCTCCTTCTCTTCTTCCTTCTCCAGCATCGCTGCGCCGGCCCCACCGCTAACGACGTCGTCGCCTCCGCCTCGTTGCTTCTCCGCCGTGTCTGCACCCAAGAACTCGCGTGGCGCGCCACGGTGGACAGCCGTGCCATCGACCTCGCTTGCCTTCGCCCGCTGCTCCATGGCTGGACGCGTCCTGTATCGGTACGCAAAGGGCGTGTGTTACTTGCGTGTCTCTCGCCGGTCGCTCCTTCGACCGCTGTTTTGTACTAATGCGCATGCGCGCACTGTATGCCCGTGCTACGTGTGCAAGCATGAAAGCGCTACGGCGGCCGCTGCGCCACGTCGGAAGGGTACGTGTACAGTGAGCATCTGTCCTCGTCTCTCGAGTCGGGCACGGAAATGTGTATAATTTCAAATATCCATTTCTGAGTGACTCATCTGGATCTGGTTAAAAAAAGCAAAAAAATAGAAAAAGTTTTAAATTTTTTAATTCTTTTTTGTATGATAGATTATTTGATGAGTGAGGTGCGCTTCGAATTTCATATCATTTTAACGTATGAGAAGTAAATTTGTAATTCCAATTACAAATATGATAAACTGGATCATAACAATACCTGATCAGTAAACTTTTCTACAGACCATAAATTTGTAATTTTTGCCGACAGCTACTCAGATATTCAAATGATCTGAAATTTAGCACGCACATCACGCATCAAATTATCTACCATGCAAAAAAAATGATTTTTATTTTTATTTTTTCTAGTATTTGTTTTGGACTTTTTCTTCATCGCGGGTGCAGATGAGGCTGGGCATCGAATCGATGCTTCCGTATAATTGCACAAACTAAGTTTACACTCAATTTATAATAACAGAAAAAACTTATAATTTTTTACAAGGAGAATAAGATTAAAAAACTGAACAAATTAACCCGTTTATGAACTGGGCTGAAATCATATCAATTTTTTATTTTATTTTGCGAGAATTTTTTTATCTATTCATCAACTTCATGGCAGTACAAAAAACATCATAAATAAAAAAACTACATCTAGATCCGTCGATCATTTAGCGACCACTATAAGTATTGAAGCATTTAGCGACCACTATAAGTATTGAAGCGAGCTAAAGGCGCGCCGCCGTCATTGCTCCACCGGAGCTGGGCATCATTGTGCTAAGGCCCCACAGAACCAACGCACCAGCACAACGACCGAAGTAGATGAAGAACAAGTGGGAAAACAAAGATGAGAAAAAACGAGTCCATGACACGGCACGTGTCAGCCAGTAGACAACAATACCGTCATGAGAAGAGACACAAGTAGAGAAGAGGTGTCGTCGAGAGTATCACAATACCAAGAGTTAGATAATTGTCGAGAGCACTCTCGTGCGTTTCGATCCCCAACGGCATGGTATACAAGAATATCCACGATCAACGGATGCCAAAGCATGACCGCAGGCTCCGCCAAAAGGGGGCAAGATACTGGAGAAATGCAAGCCGAGAGAGTTTCTTCGAATAGGAACCTTGAGAGGGGCTCTACCATAGTAAATCAAGACGATTAGCCAGTTGGGGAGTCACCTTCCGCCACCTTTGAACAAAAATAAACGAGGCTACACCAAGAGCACCAAGCTCCTCGCAGCACAATGACCGCCATTGAAAGGAACTGAGCAAGCACAACAACCGGAAGTCAACGTCGAGGCATCACATGGATGGTTGGGCAGGGGGAGAAGTTTTCGTCATACAAACAGAGACAAAACGAGTATAGGTGCACTCAAGATCACGTCATCAGCGAGATTAACAATAACAACACAGGGAACTGGCGTCATGGTCGCTCAAGTATAGGATGCGAGTAGGGATTTCTCCCAAAGTACAGATATACTCAGCCATATCGGGGATCAAAACAACACTATCAAGATGGGAAACGACATGAAGCGTCGCCGCAGTCTCGGACACCAGCAGATGGCCAACCATGAATTTCTCCCAATCCCATGCCACACCCCCCACGTTACGAACGCAACGCAAACGACAAAAGCATCAGAGAGTGCTATAATGGACGATCCCAAGGCGAGGTTATTCCTTTCGGCAGAGCAAGCCGACAAGCACCTTGACATCAAGGGTGCCAACCATTTGTCCTCAGCGGGCAAGCAAATCCATGAATGACGACAGTCCACCGGAAGAACTAGGAGGTGGGGGCTCCAGCTCTTTGGAGCCACGATGCCACTTTTGTTGGTAACCGCACGGAGAGGCACGACAGGGACCAGATGTTAAAATATGTCAAGGGAGCGGCAGGGGTGCAGCGCAAGGGTGGGGGCGACCATGGACAGATCCAGTGAAGGCCGCCACATGCCACTAAGGGCATCTCCAGCCGTTGGCCCCAGGAAGGACAAAAAATCGCCCCCTGAAGGCGCGCCGGCGCAAAACCGCGCACTGGGGGCTCCAGTCGCGGCGCCCACGTTTATTTAAAAAATTCAAAATAGGCGCAAACACAACGAAGTTTAACGCAAACATCGGCGAGTTCGTTCAAACTTAAACATATTTTACAAAAAAAAAACTTCCACGGGCTACCCCGCCGTCTCCCTCGCCGCCCGCGCACGCGGTTTACATGCCGAGGAGGCTGTAGAACCGCGTGTAGTCACCGCTGTCGTCGTCGCCGCCGCCCCCGCCTGCGCCTCCGCCATCCCTGCTGCATCCCTCCCCAGGTTGGCGCGGCGGGTTGGAAGGTCCGGGGGCGTCGTCGTCGTCGTCGTCGCTGTCGAGGACCACGACGCCGTGCTCGTCCTTGCGCCCACGCCTGCGGGCGGCGATCTCCTCCAGGGCCCGGCATTGCCGAACCGTCTCCACGCGGAGGTACTCGTCCCGCGCCCACCGCAGGGCGTCCTCGTCGGAGAAGCCGCGCCGGGCTATCTCCTCGTACTCCGCGGGGAGGATGGGCTCCGGCTTGGGCTCGACGAGGACGAATCGGCCGGTGGGTGGGGAGGCGTTGGCGCCGATGCGGACGCCGGAGCTGCGGGTGCGCGCGCTGATCGGCGTGCCCTGTGGCTCCGGCTTGACGGGGCGGAGGCAGGGCGAGCCGCCGGACGACGAGGAGGACCCCCCAGTCTCCATGCGCCTCGGGGTCCAGGAGCTTCCCCGGCGGCGTGAGACGGAAGGGGGGGCGGGGTACTCAAGACGCGGCGTGTTGCCGCCCTCGATGTACTGGAGGACGGCCTCCAACGTGCGCCCGGGCACGCCCCACCACAGACGCCGGCCGACGGAGTTGAGCCTGCCGGAGGGTTCTACACCGTTGGTGGCCTCGAGCTGCTGGTCCTGGCGGCGCCGGAAGTAGGGCCCCCAGAGCGAGCTGTCGGGGACGTACCGAGGTCCCTCCCTCGCCGCCCGCGGCAGGTTTGCGCGGATGCGCGCGATCTCTGCACGCCGCGCCGCGCCGGTGGGTACCGGGGGCACCGGCACGCCGCCGGCGCTGATCCTCCACGCGCCGGGCACCCGCATGTCCGGCGGGACTGGGTACTCGGCCTCGTAAAGGAGGCGAGCCTCGTCCTCGTGGAGATGGCGGCGCCCGAAGCCGTTCGCCGCCGCGCCGTCGCCTGGGAAGCGCTCGGCCATGGGTTCTGGAGACGGCAAGAGAGAGGAGAGGGAGGAACGACGACGGCGGTGAGGGAGAGGAGAGTGGAGACTGTGATCGCCGAGCATGCTGGTGAGTGTCTTATATAGGCCGAGGCGCCGCCCGTACGCGTGGCCGCCGTGTGTACGCGTGGCGGGCGAGGGACGCGCGTCGTCCGGCCTTCACTGCGCCGCCCGTGAGGAATCAATGGCGCAGGCTGACCGGCGCGGCAGCGCGGCAGCTTTGGCATTGATTCGCCGCGGGAAACGAGGCGATGAGGACGATGAAGGGGCGAGAAGAGAATCGTGTCGCTGACGCGGCGGGCCCGCGGATTTTTCGCGCCAAAAAAATTCGCCCGGCGCCCCCGGGCGCCCCCCAGCGCGCTGGGTTCGGCCTGGGTCCGCCGGCGCTGTTTTCGGCCCAGGCCGGCGAAAATCGGGCTCCTGGGGGCGCGACTGGGCCAATTTTTCGGCGCCGGCGCAAAAAAAAAGCGCCTGGGAGGCCTTCCTGGGGGCGCGGCTGGAGATGCCCTAAGGACCAGTCCTGTGCGAGAGGCCCGGCCCCTTCCAACCCTCACATAGCTAACGGGTGGAGAGAGGCGAAGGGGATGGGTGGACACAACAAAGCCGGCACCGACGTTGGAAACCACATGGGGAGGTTCGGGGTGCGACACAGTGATTAGGTATCGAGGGGGGGGCTCGGGAGGCTACGAGCCCGGGCACCTGTGGGAACTGTTCCGCAACTCCTGCCGGCGAGTCCGGTCCAAGGTTGCGGAGCGGGTGCGAGCGTCGTAGTCAATCACACATAGGTACAAAAAGTAAATGGACACAGAGATGTAGAGGGGGAGTCTTTGTTTATTAATTATCATCAACTGTACATACACAGGGTGCTCTCCTCTTTATATATCTAGGGGTGGAGGGATAAGTTCCCGCTTTAACGTTAAGTGGAGGGACTTGATCTATAATGGGACAATGACTTGTTCCATCTAAGGCCCAAGTTTCCCAACACTCCCCCTTGGGCAGTTATCCGTATATCCATGTCTCAAAACTCCGAAAAACCCAGTGGGAAAAAATATGGAGAAAGAGCACATAATATACGTTGTTATGTTGCACGAATTGCCTCGTCAAAAACCTTGTGTGAGAAACATCAGGAAAACTCACTCAAGGGAAAAAGAGTACAATCCACTCAACCATCAAGTTAGGTACTCGATCATCGGGACCAAGATTTTAACGATGCGTTTGTGAAGTTTCTCCCCCTAAATCGTGCATCTCCCTAAGTCTCATCATGCCGATTCTATGGACACATCTCACTAAAGATGGCGTCAGTAATGATTTAGTGAACAAATCAGCAAGATTAGCACCGGACTTAGCATGCAAGATTCTCACCTTGTTCATCTTCTGCATCTCATGTGCATAGAAGAACTTAGGATTAATATTCTTTGTGGGATTACTCTTCACATAACCATCTGGATGTGTGCAACACAATCAGTATTATCTCCAAAGATAATGGTAGGGGTTTGTACGGTGCTCAGCCCACATGTCTGCTGAATGTGGCCGATCATTCGCTGAAGCCATACACACTCTCGTGATGCTTCGCATAATGCTATGATTTCTGAGTGGTTCGTGGAAGTCGACACAAGAGTTTGCTTGGACGATTTCCAGGAAAACGCAGTTCCACCTCAAAGGAAAACATATCCAGTCCGCGATTTGCAATCATGCGGGTCCGATAGGTACCCAGCATCGGCATAGCCTATAATAGATAGGTCTTGATTCCTTTTATAAAACATACCAAGATCTTTGGTCACTTGCATGTAACGGAAAACTTCCTTGACACCTTTCCAATGTCTCTTGGTAGGTTCAGAATTGTACCTAGCAAGCAAACGGACGACGAACGCAATGTCTGGCCGTGTACAGTTTGCGAGGTACATGAGTGCTCCAACTGCACTCAGGTAAGGAACCTATGGTCCCAGAGTTTCCTCCCCCTCTTCCTTTCGCCTAAAAAGGTCCTTGTCTGGCTGTAAAGATCTCCCGACCATCGGGGTCTTAGAAGGATATTCCTTATCAAATCCAAATCTTTCCAACACCTTCTAGGTGTAGGCCGACTGGTGCACTAGAATCCCATTAGGAGAATGTTCAAGTTGCAGACCTAGACAAAACTTGGTTTTACCCAAATCCTTCATCTCGAATTCTAACATCAGGTAGGAACTCACTTCCTCAATATCCTCAGGTGTGCCGATTATGTTTAAATCATCCACGTACACCGAGATTATACAGAATCCATCTTGGGATCGCCATACGAAAACACATGGGCAATCTTTATTGCTCGTGTAGCCCTTCTGATGAAGAAAATCGCTTAAGCGATTGTACCACATTCTACTAGACTGTCTAAGTCCGTACAGTGCCTTTTGAAGTTGAACATTGTATAGACTCTTGTTTGCTCTATCATGGTTCGGAACAGGGATACCTTCAGGAACCTTCATGTATATGTTCGAATCCAAGTTACCATATAGGTAAGCAGTGACAACATCCATTAATTTCATTTTCAAGCCCATGTTTACTGCCATCGAGATCAAGTATCTAAAGGTAACTCCATCATGACCGGGGAATAAGTCTCCTCAAAATCGACACCCAGTCGTTGAGTGAACCCTTCAGCAACGAGCCTTGCTTTGTACCATACTACCTTATTATTTGCATCTCTCTTTCGAACAAAAACCCACCTATGGCCAACAGGGCGAATGTGGGGAGGAGTTCGACAAACTGGTCCGAACACCTTCCTTTTGTTGAGAGATAATAATTCGGCAGTAATTGCCTGCTGCCAATCTTTCCAATCTGACCTTTTCTTGCAATCAACGAGCGTGTTAGGCTCAGGGTCAAGATCTATGATTGAGGAAATTTTCGTAGCAAAGTTAATGTCGACAATCACCGTTGCTCGGTTCAGGGACTCCCTCGTATAAATATAATTTATGGCCATTTCATCATGGAGCGCATCCGGCGCAAACACTTGCTCTACTAAATTTCCCATTATGGGAGCAAGGTCCTTTAGATTTCCCGCGCCGATGTGTGCGCACACATCTCCACTGGGTGTTTCCCCTATGGGAAGTTTAAGTCCGAAATTTCGTGCACTGAATTTTCCGTACTTGTGCCAGGTCTCGACTGGCTCCCCGTTTCACTTTGGGGTACTTTGGCGACAGACTATAATAAATCTCTCTTATCCTTTTTCGTCGGGCGTCCCCGAGTACTTGGGATTTGAGAAGCCGGAACTCTCGTCCTTTTAGGCCTTTGGACGGGAGCGGGTATACCATCATTTTTCTTCGTATTTCAACCCTTTCCGGTGCATTGCGCGCGTTGCACGTGCGATTTTTTCACAGTCTTTAAGTCACTAAAGTGGTCAGACAGTTGATTTGCTAATGACTGCAAATCTATTATCTTTTGGACTTCTCTCTCAGTCTCAGCAGTGCGCGGGTCATGAGCATGGATTCCCGTGGCTTGCCACGTGATTTCTCGACTTTTAGCATCAAGGGGTTGATTCTCTCCCCCTAAAGTTAGGAAAAATCCTTGTCAAAAATGCAATCGGCATAACGAGTCGTGTGACTGTCACCTGTCATGGGGTCCAGACACCTGATTATGGACACAGTCTCATAACCAATGTATATCCCTGACTTACGGAGCGGGCCCATCGTCGATTGCTGAGGTGGTGGTATTGGTACATATACCTGGCAGCCGAACCTACGAAGGTGGGAAATTTTTGGTGCCGACCCTTGCGCAAGCTGGACAGGAGAGTGGATGTTGTAGGCCGACGGTCTAAAGTAGATGATATTGGCCGCGTGTAACACCGCATGGCCCCAACATGTAGTTGGTAAATGACAACCCTGAAGGAGCGGTCGGGCAGTGAATTTAATTCTTTTAATCAATGCCTCAGCAAGTCCATTTTGTGTATGAACATGCGGTACTGAGTGCTCAACTTTGATTCCCATTACCATGCAATAATCATCGAACGCCTTTGAAGTAAATTCTCCGGCATTGTCCATTCGAATAGACTTTATATGATAATCAGAGAAATTATTCCTCATTTGTATGATCTGAGAGATCAACTTTGCAAAGGCATGGTTCCGTGTTGACAACAGGCAAACAATGGACCATTTAGAGGAAGCATCAATGAGCACCATGAAGTACCGAAACGACCGCGTGAGGGGCTGAATTGGACCGCATATGTCCCCTTGGATACGTTCCAAGAACGCGGGGATTTCATCCCTCGCCTTGAGGGGCGATGGCCTAATGACTAACTTCCCCGTGGCTCTGTTTTAGTCAAACAGTCACAAAGGGTAAACCTGTCCACTGTTTTGTGTATGTATTATGTCAATCATTTGCTAGTATAGTTTTTGTGAGTAAAAATGGCAAAAGATCAAAGTGCAAAGAAAAGAGTGTCATCAGATCAATTACAATCTAACTAGTGGCAAATTGTCAAATTCCAAAGAAAATGGTGGCAAATAATCAAATCCCCCCGGCTGCGCACTGCTCGGTCGCGAGGCGCAGCGGCAGCGGTGCCAACCACGTGCGGCTAGGCCGCAGCAGGCAGTCAACGCGGTGATGTGTGGATGCACATCAGATTGCAGCAGCGCGTGCAATGGCCAACGGGGTCACGGCAAGCACCAGATCGATGTGTGGCAGTCATCTGGACGGCGAGCTCGGGAAGATGAAAACGTGTGTCACGGCGGTGTCGTGCTCATCTGAAGCTTGCACCGTCTCCCTAGGTGTAGTCAACAAATTTCTCTCACATGCGAGATTGATCCGCATTGGCGGGCGACATCAAGTCCACCGCAATCTCGAGAGAAAAATCCACACCGGAGGTAGAAACTAATCCGAAAATTACGAGATCACGAAGATGGAATCACAATGACATGGAGAATCCATTTTTGCGAATATATTTCGGATCCATACCTCCGCGAGATCGACGAAAGCCTACTCGATGCAGGCTTGACGCAGGCTTGATGGAGAGTTGGAGGAGCAAAGCGTGCTGATAACGTGTTCCGCAACTCTTGCCGGCGAGTCCGGTCCAAGGTTGCGGAGCAGGAGCGAGCGTCGTAGTCGATCACACATAGGTACAGAAAGTAAATGGACACTGAAATGTAGAAGGGAGTCTTTCTTTATTAATCATCATCAACTGTACATACAAAGGATGCTCTCCTTTTTATATATCTAGAAGTGGAGGGATAAGTGCCCATTTTAAAGTTAAGTGGAGGTACTTGGTCTATAATGGACCAATGACTTGTTCCATCAAAGGCCCAAGTTTCCCAACAGGAACCACATGCGCAGGCGTGGAGCATGCACCAACGCGCTGCGACGGGGAGCAAATCGGACGACTTCCAAGACTCCGCATTAGGAGCAAGTTAATTAGTGCTCCAGATCCCGCAACGCCCGAGCTCTGCAGGAAGCTGACACCCCATGTGGCACTCTCCCTCAATAATCCAATCGACCTAGCCATGTTTGGCACCCCCCACTCTGCTTCGCCTCCAAGGATCAGACGTTATAAGCATCAAGCCTGGGTTAGCCTCGTAGGCCTTCATCGGCGACGGTAGTGGGGCTAGTGGGATTGGCCTTGACGGCTACTGTTTGGGGGTTCCCCGATGTTGCCTCGCGGAGCGACATGGTAGCGAAAGTTCCTCGTTCAAAAAATATTGGAGGACTTTTAAAATATAAATTCACCATAAGATGGATAGATAGAAAATGTTTTATGCATCCATGTTATGGTGAATGTATGATCTTTAAAAAAAATCGATCTATTAATAATATGTTGCAAGGATACAAAGATATTCAGAAGTATCACAAATTGTAAATAGGTCTAAGGAGCACCTGGCGACAACTACAAGCACCTGAGCGAGCTGAAGGCACAACATCTGATCGCTTCTTTCTCATCGTAGCCAGAAAAAACTTGTTGTGTGATACGTCTCTAACATATCTATAATTTCCAAGTGTTCCATGCTATTATATTATCTATTTTGGATGTTTTATATGCATTAATATGCTATTTTATATGATTTTTGCGCCTAACCTATTAACCTAGAGCACAGTGTCAGTTCATATTGTTTTCCTTGTTTAGAGTTTCACGGAAAAGGAATACCAAACGGAGTCCAAACGGAATGAAATTTTCGCGATGTTTTTTCTTGGACCAGAAGACATCCAGGAGACTTGGAGTGCAAGTCAGAAGAGCCACGAGGCCGCCACAAGGTTGGAGGGTGCGCCCAGGGGGGTAGGGCGCGCCTCGCGACCTTGTGAGCCCCTCAGTGACCCCCTGACCTAGATCTTACTCCTATATATTCTCAAATATCCCAAAAACTTCGAGGGGAGCCACGAAACCACTTTTCCACAGCCACAACCTTCTGTACCCGTAAGATCCCATCTACGGGCCTTTTCCGGCGTCCTGCCGGAGGGGGATTCGATCATGGAGGGCTTCTGCATCAACACCATTGCCTCTCCGATAAAGCGTGAGTAGTTTACCACAGACCTACGGGTCCATAGCTAGTAGCTAGATGGCTTCTTCTCTCTCTTTGATTCTCAATACAAAGTTCTCCTCGATGTTCTTGGAGATCTATTCGATGTATTACTTTTTTGGTGTGTTTTCCTATATCCGATGAATTGTGGATTTATGATCAGCTTATATATGAATATTATTTGAATCTTCTCTGAATTCTTTTATGCATGTTTGATATCTTTGCAAGTCTCTTCGAACTATCGATTTGGTTTGGCCAACTAGATTGATTTTTCTTGCAATGGGGGAAGTGCTTAGTTTTGGGTTTAATTTTGAGGTGCTCGATCCTAGTGACAGAAGGGGAACCGACACGTATTGCATTGTTGCCATCAAGGATAAAAAGATGGGGTTTTCATCATATTGCTTGAGTTAATTCCTCTACATCATGTCATCTTGCTTAAGGTGTTACTCCGTTCTTTATGAACTTAATACTTTAGATGCATGATGGTTAGCGGTCGATGTGTGGAGTAATAGTAGTAGATGCAGGCAGGAGTCGGTCTACTTGACACGGACGTGATGCATATGTTCATGATCATTGCCTTAGATATCGTCATAACTTTGCGCTTTTCTATCATTTGCTCGGCAGTAATTTGTTCACCCACTGTAATAATTTCTATCTTGAGAGAAGCCTCTAGTGAAACATATGGCCCCCGGGTCTATTTTCCATCATATAAGTTTCCGGTCTATAATTTCAGTTTCCTATTTACTTTCTTTGCAATTTTTTACTTTATGTTCCATAAACCAAAAATACTACTTTACCATTTATCCATCTCTATCAGATCTCACGTTGCAAATAACCATGAAGGGATTGACAACCCCTTTATCGTGTTGGGTGCAAGTTGGTGTTTGTTTGTGCAGGTATTCGGTAGCTTGTGCATTGTCTCCTACTGGATTGATACCTTGGTTCTCAAAAGCTGAGGCAAATACTTACTCAACTTTGCTGTATCACCCTTTCCTCTTCAAGGAAAAAACCAACGGAAGCTCAAGAGGTAGCAGGAAGAATTTCTGGTGCCGTTGCCTGGGAGATCTACGCCAAGCCAAGACATACCAAGTACCCATCATAAACTCTCATCCCTCGCATTACATTATCCGTCATTCGCCTCTCGTTTTCCTCTCCCCACTTCTAAAATGATTTTCAAAAAGATTCGCCTTTTCTTTGCCCCTCTTCCGTTCGTCTTCTTCGCTTGCGTTTTGTGTGCTCGTGTGTTGGATTGCTTGTTTTGTCGCTATGGCTCAAGATAGTACCAAATTCTGTGACTTTTCCAACACCAATAATAATGATTTTATTAATACTCCGATTGCTTCCGATGGTAATGTGGAATCTTGTGAAATTAATACCGCTTTGCTGAATCTTGTTATGAAAGATCAATTTTCTGGCCTCCCAATGAAGATGCCGCATCCCATCTTAATAATTTTGTTGATTTATGTGATATGCAAAAGAAAAAAGATATGGATAATGATATTGTTAAATTGAAGTTATTTTAGTTCTCGCTTCGAGATCGTGCTAAAACTTGGTTTTCATCTTTGCCTAAAAATAGTATTGATTCATGGAACAAGTGTAAAGAAATTTTTTCAACAAAAATGTGAATTAGGAAGGAGGCTATATTTTTATTCATCACATGATATGTGTTTTGCTTGGAGCGTCTTGTATGATTTGAGTCTTTGCTTTTTAGTTTGCCACAATCATCATTGCTGTACACACCTTTTGGGAGAGACACGCATGAATCGTGATTTATTAGAATACTCTATGTGCTTCACTTATATCTTTTGTGCTAGGAAAATTTGCTCTAGTACTTCACTTATATCTTTTTAGAGCACGGCGGTGGTTTTATTTTATAGAAATTGATGAATTCTCGCACTTCACTTATATTATTTTGAGAGTCTCTAAACAACATGGTAATTTGCTTTGGTTATAAAATTAGTCCTAATATGATAGGCATTCAAGAGGGATATGATAAAAAAATTCATATAAAGTGCATTGAATACTATGAGAAGTTTGATTCCTTATGATTATTTTGAGATATGAAGATGGTGATATTAAAGTCATGCTAGTGAGTAGTTGTGCATTTGAGAAATACTTGTGTTAAGGTTTGTGAGCCCCGTAGCATGCACGTATAGTGAACTGTTATGTAATGAAGTTGGAGCATGAGATGTTTTTTGATTGTCTTCCTTATGAGTGGCGGTCGGGGACGAGCGATGGTCTTTTCCTACCAATCTATCCTCCTAGGAGCATACGTGTAGTACTTTGTTTCGATGACTAATAGATTTTTGCAATAAGTATGTGATTTCTTTATGACTAATGTTGAGTCCATGGATTATACGCACTCTCACCTTTCCGCCATTGCTAGCCTCTCTAGTACCGCGCAACTTTTGCCGGTACCATAAACCCACCATATACCTTGCTCAAAACAGCCACCATACCTACCTATTATGGCATTTTCATAGCCATTCCGAGATATATTGCCATGCAACTTTCCACCGTTCCGTTCATTATGACATGCATCATCATTGTCATATTGCTTTGCATGATCATGTAGTTGACATCGTATTTGTGGCAAAGCCACCGTTCATCATTTTTTTATACATGTCACTCTTGATTCATTGCACATCCCGGTAAACCGCCGGAGGTATTCTCATAGAGTCATATTTTGTTCTAGTATCGAGTTGTAATTTTTGAGTTGTAAGTAGTTAAAAGTGTGATGATATTCATTATTAGAGCATTGTCCCATGTGAGGAAATAAAAAAGAGAGAGAAAAGGCAAAATAAAAAAAGAGAATGCCCAAAAAATGAGAGAGAAAGAGAGAAGGGACAATGTTACTTTCCTTTTGCCACACTTGTGCTTCAAAGTAGTGATACATCTCCAATGTATCTATAATTTTTTATTGCTCCATGCTATTATATATTCTGTTTTGGATGTTTAATGGTATTTATTATACACTTTTATATTATTTTTGGGATTAACCTACTAACCCAAGGCCCAGTGCAAATTGCTGTTTTTTTGCCTATTTCAGTGTTTCCAAGAAAAGGAATATCAAACGGAGTCCAAACGGAATGAAACCTTTGGGAGCGTGATTTTTGGAACAAACGTGATCCAGAGGACTTGGAGTGGACGTCAAGAAACCAACGAGGAGGCCACGAGGCAGGGGGGCGCGCCTACCCCCCTGGGCGTGCCCTCCACCCTCGTGGGCCCCTCATGGCTCCACCGACCTACTTCTTCCTCCTATATATACCTACGTACCCCGAAACCATCAAGGAGCACCATGAAACCCTATTTCCATCGCCGCAACCTTCTGTACCTGCGAGATCCCATCTTGGGGCCTTTTCCGGCGCTCCGCCGGAGGGGGCATCGATCATGGAGGGCTTCTACATCAACACCATAGCCTCTCCGATGATGTGTGGGTAGTTTACCACAGACCTTCGGGTCCATAGTTATTAGCTAGATGGCTTCTTCTCTCTCTTTGGATCTCAATACAAAGTTCTCCTCGATCTTCTTGGATATCTATTCGATGTAACTCTTTTTGCGGTGTGTTTGTCGAGATCCGATGAATTGTGGGTTTCTGATCAAGATTATCTATGAACAATATTTGAATCTTCTCCGGAGTCTTTTATGTATGATTGGTTATCTTTGCAAGTCTCTTCGAATTATCAGTTTGGTTTGGCCTACTAGATTGATCTTTCTTGCAATGGGAGAAGTGCTTAGCTTTGGGTTCAATCATGCAGTGCTCGATCCCAGTGACAGTAGGGGAAACGACACGTATTGTATTGTTGCCATCGAGGATAAAAAGATGGGGTTTATATCATATTTCTTGAGTTTATCCCTCTACATCATGTCATCTTACCTAATGCGTTACTCTGTTCTTATGAACTTAATACTCTAGATGCATGCTGGATAGCGGTCGATGTGTGGAGTAATAGTAGTAGATGTAGGCAGGAGTCGGTCTACTTGTTGCGGACGTGATGCCTATATACATGATCATGCCTAGATATTCTCATAATTATGCACTTTTCTATCAATTGCTCGACAATAATTTGTTCACCCACCCTAATACTTATGCTGTCTTGAGAGAAGCCACTAGTGAAACCTATGGCCCCCGGGTTTTTTTCCATCATATAAGTTTCCAATCTATTTTTACTTTGCAATCTTTACTTTCAATCTTTATCATAAAAATACCAAAAATATTATCATCTCTACCAGATCTCACTTTTGCAAGTGGTCGTGAAGGGATTGACAACCCCTTTATCGCATTGGTTGTAAGGTTCTTATATGTTTGTGTAGGTATGAGGGACTTGCGTGTGGTCTCCTACTGGATTGATACCTTGGTCTTAAAAACTAAGGGAAATACTTACGCTACTTTGCTGCATCACCCTTTCCTCTTCAAGGGAAACAAAAGCATGCTCAAGAGGTAGCAAGAAGGATTTCTGGCGCCGTTGCCGGGGAGTCTACGCACAAGTCAAGACATACCAAGTACCCATCACAAACTCTTATCCCTCGCATTACATTATTTGCCATTTGCCTCTCGTTTTCCTCTCCCCCACTTCACCTTTGCCGTTTTATTCGCCTTCTTTTTCGTTTGCCTTTTTCTCGATAGATCTATTGTTTGCCTGTGTTAATATGTGCCTTTTATATGCTTGCATCTTTGCTTGCTAAAAGTCTATTGATATGGATCCACTTAAAGTGTTCTACTTGGATCATCTTCGATCGTTATGCGCTCGTGCTGAAACCCCAACTAGCCTAGTTGATGGGAAATCTTTAGATGAACATGCTCATTTTGTACGTCACCGTTTGTGTGAAAAAGACTCTTATGGGATCAAATAAACAGATTGTTGTGTTATGCTTGGAATCTTTGTGATATTTATGATTTTACTTGTTGCTCTAAGAACCCAAAAAACACCTTCCCTACCTATGTGAGTTTAATGAAAATGAAATCTTATCTTCTTATGCAAAGGGTGTTTATAGTTACTACAATATCGAACAAATTGAAGAATTTGTTGCTTTTAAGGGTGCTTATGAAGTTTCTTCTTTGATTGAGAAGTATGATATTACTCTCTACGAATCTGAAAATTTTGACATACTTAAATATTGCTATGAAAACTATGCTCATAATGTCTATGTCAAAGAATTTATTGAGAGAATGACCGTTGCTTTGGAAGAAAATAATGATATGAATGAATTTATGGATAATGATGATTCCGATGATTTGATTGAAATATCCCTTGATGAATAAGATGCTTGCTATTCTTGTGGCCATGAAGCCAATATTTATGAAGATGAATTTGCTATAGTTCCTTATGTTAAACATGAGATCGTTGCTATTGCACCCATACTTGGTAGTTCCTTCGATAAAAAGCATGATTGCAATGATTTTACTATAAATTCTCTTGATGTTAATTGTGCTAATAATATGCAAAATCCTAAGCTTGGGGATGCTAGTTTTGCTATGACTACTATTTGTTGCAATGATCATGATTGGGGTGATTCTTCTTTTGATTTTGAAAATTTATTTAAGCCCCATGATGAATATGAGATTGATAATAGTGTTTGCAATATTATTGAAAGTGAGTTTGTAAGAGTGTCAACTTTAGATCCCACATATTTGGAGAATGTTCAATCTTATGAATTTTTTGATAAAAGTGGGTTTGGAGAGGTCATGACTTTAGTTAATGATAATCCCACTATTTTGGAAGAGTGTCAACTTTGCATGCATGTGGATCGTGTTGAAAATATTTTATGTGATAGCTATTTTGTTGAATTTGCTTATGATCCTACATGTAATTATTATGAGAGAGGAAAATGTGGTTGTAGAAATTTTCATGACACTAAATTTCCTCTCGTTATGTTGAGATTGCTATCGTTTCTTTCTTCTTCCTTGCATATGCTAGATCTTGCTTGTCTTGCTAATTTGTTTTCCTATAAAATGCCTATGCATAGGAATTATGTTATACTTATAGGTGATTTTCACATGTTTTATGATGCTCTCTTTGTGTTT
Source organism: Aegilops umbellulata (assembly GCA_032464435.1). Classification (NCBI taxonomy): domain Eukaryota; kingdom Viridiplantae; phylum Streptophyta; class Magnoliopsida; order Poales; family Poaceae; genus Aegilops; species Aegilops umbellulata. The sequence continues at coordinate 133,750,646 of CP136058.1, read as the reverse complement.
CAATTATTATCTTTCGTGTGAGCATCGTTGAAATCTTATGCCTAGCTAGGGGTGTTAAACGATAGCGCTTGTTGGGAGGCAACCCAATTTTATTTTTGTTTCTTGCTTTTTGGTTCTGTTTAGGAATAAATAATCCATCTAGCTTCTGGTTAGATGTGTTTTGTTTTTTATTTAGTTTTTGTGCCAAGTAGAACCTTTGAGAAGACTTGGGTGAAGTCTTCTTGATCTTGCTGTAAAAGACAGAAACTTTAGTGCTCACGAGATTAGTTACAACATTTTACTGGAGAGCGCTATTTAGTTGATTCTTTTTGCAGATGATTATTAGATAAATTACTCACGTCCAGAAATTTATTTTAGAATTTTTGGAGTTCCAGAAGTTTGCGTTAGGTACATATTACTACAGACTGTTCTGTTTTTGACAGATTCTGTTTTTCATGTGTTGTTTGCTTATTTTGATGAATCTATGGCTAGTATTGGAGGTTATGAACCATAGATAAGTTGGAATACAGTAGTTTTAACACCAATATAAATAAAGAATGAGTTCATTACAGTACCTTGAAGTGGTGTTCTGTTTTCTTTCGCTAAGGGAGCTCACGAGATTTTCTGTTAAGTTTTGTGTTGTGAAGTTTTCAAGTTTTGGGTAAAGATTTGATGGATTATGGAAGAAGGAGTGGCAAGAGCCTAAGCTTGGGGATGACCAAGGCAAAACAAGGTGAAATCTAAGGACAACCCAAAATCCTAAGCTTGGGGATGCCCCGGAAGGCATCCCCTCTTTTGTCTTCGTCCATCGGTAACTTTACTTGGAGCTATATTCTTATTCACCACATGATATGTGTTTTACTTGGAGCGTTTTGTATGATTTGATTTCTTTGCTCTTTAGTTCACCACAATAATCCTTCCTGTTCACACATTTTGAGAGAGACACACATTATTCAGAATTTATTAGAATAATCTATGTGCTTCACTTATATCTTTTGAGCTAAATAATTTTGCTCTAGTGTTTCACTTATATCTTTTAGAGCACGGCGGTGGTTTTATTTTGTAGAAATTATTGATCTCTCATGATTCACTTATATTATTTTGAGAGTCCTTTAGAACAACATGGCAATTTTCTTTGGTTATAAAATTAGTCCAAGATAAAAACTTTAAAGTGCATTGAATACTAAGAAAAGTTTGATACTTGATAGTTGTTTTGAGATATAAAGGTGGTAATATTAAAGTTGTGCTAGTTGAGTAGTTGTGAATTTGAAAAATACTTGTGTTGAAGTTTGCAAGTCCCGTAGCATGCACATATGGTAAACGTTGTGTGACAAATTTGAAACATAAGGTGTTCTTTGTTTGTCATCCTTATGAGTGGCGGTCGGGGACGAGCGATGGTCTTTTCCTACCAATCTATCCCCTAGGAGCATGCGCGTAGTGCTTGGTTTTTGATGACTTGATGATTTTTGCAATAAGTATGTGAGTTCTTTATGACTAATGTTGATTCCATAGATTATACGCACTCTCAACCTTCCGTCATTGCTAGCCTCTTCGGTACCGTGCATTGCCCTTTCTCACCTTGAGAGTTGGTGCAAACTTTGCCGGTGCATCCAAACCCCTATATGCTATATCACACATAAACCTCCTTACATCTTCCTCAAAACATCCACCATACCTACCTATTATGGCATTTCCATAGCCATTCCGAGATATATTGCCATGCAACTTTCCACCGTTCCGTTTATTATGACACGCATCATCATTGTCATATTGCCTTGCATGATCATGTAGCTGACATCGTATTTGTGGCAAAGCCACCATGCATATTATTTCATACATGTCACTCTTGATTCATTGCCCTTCCCGATACACCGCCGGAGGCATTCATATAGAGTCATATTTTATTCTAAGTATCGAGTTGTAATCATCGAGTTGTAAATAAATAGAAGTGTGATGATCATCATTAATACAACATTGTCCCAAAAAAAGGCAAAAAAAAAGAAAGGCCAGAAAAAAAGGAAGAAAAAAGGAAGAGAAATAAAAAGGGGCAATGCTACCATACTTTTTCCACGCTTGTGCTTCAAAGTAGCACCATGATCTTTATGATAGAGAGTCTCTTGTTTTGTCACTTTCATATACTAGTGGGAATTTTTCATTATAGAACTTGGCTTGTATATTCCAACGATGGGCTTCCTCAAATGCCCTAGGTCTTCATGAGCAAGCAAGTTGGATGCACACCCACTTAGTTTCTTTTGTTGTGCTTTCATACATTTATAGCTCTAGTGCATCCGTTGCATGGCAATCCCTACTCCTTGCATTGACATCAATTGATGGGCATCTCCCTAGCCCATTGATTAGCCGCGTCAATGTGAGACTTCCTTTTTTTGTCTTCTCCACACAACCCCCATCATTATATTCTATTCCACCCATAGTGCTATATCCATGGCTCATGCTCATGTATTGCGTGAAAGTTGAAAAAAGTTTGAGATTACTAAAGTATGAAACAATTGCTTGGCTTGTCATCAGGGTTGTGCAAGATGAGAGCATTCTTGTGTGACGAAAATAGAGCATGACCAAACTATATGATTTTGTAGGGATGAACTTTCTTTGGCCATGTTATTTTGAGAAGACATAATTGCTTGGTTAGTATGCTTGAAGTATTATTATTTTTACGTCAATATTAAACTTTTATCTTGAATCTTTCGGATCTGAACATGCATGCCACAATAAAGAAAATTACATTGAAGAATATGCTAAGTAGCATTCCACATCAAAAATTCTGTTTTTATCATTTACCTACTCGAGGACGAGCGAGAATTAAGCTTGGGGATGCTTGATACCTCTCCAACGTATCTATAATTTTTGATTGCTCCATGCTATTATATATTCTGTTTTGGATGTTGATACGTCCATTTTGCATCATGCTTTTATATCGATATTTATTGCATTATGGGCTGTTATTACACATTATGTCACAATACTTATGCCTATTCTCTCTTATTTTACAAGGTTTACATAAGGAGGGAGAATGCCGGCAGCTGGAATTCTGGGCTGGAAAAGGAGCAAATATTAGAGACCTATTCTGCACAACTCCAAAAGTCCTGAAACTCCACGAAAGTCATGTTTGGAAATAATAAAAAATACCGAGTGGAAGAAATACGTCAGGGGGGCCACCACCTATCCACGAGGGTGGGGGCGTGCCCTACCCCCCAGGGCGCGCCCCCTGCCTCGTGGGCCCCCTGTTGGCCCTCCGGTGCCCATCTTCTGCTATATGAAGTCTTTCGTCCGAAGAAAAATCAGAAGCAATCTTTCGGGACGAGACTACGCCGCCACGAGGCGGAACCTTGGCGGAACCAATCTAGGGCTCCGGCAGAGCTGTTTTGTCGGGGACACTTCCCTCCGGGAGGGGGAAATCATCGCCATCGTCATCACCAATGCTCCTCTTATCGGGAGAGGTCAATCTCCATCAACATCTTCACTAGCACCATCTCATCTCAAAACCCTAGTTCATCTCTTGTATCCAATTCTTATCTCCAAGTCCAGGATTGGTACTAGTAGGTTGCTAGTAGTGTTGATTACTCCTTGTAGTTGATGCTAGTTGGTTTATTTGGTGGAAGATCATATGTTCAGATCCTTTATGCATATTAATACCCCTCTGATTATGAACATGAATATGCTTTGTGAGTAGTTACGTTTGTTCCTGAGGACATGGGAGAAGTCTTGCTATTAGTAGTCATGTGAATTGGGTATTCGTTCGATATTTTGATGAGATGTATGTTGTCTATCATCTAGTGGTGTTATGTGAATGTCGACTACATAACACTTCACCATTATTTGGGCCTAGAGGAGGGCATTGGGAAGTAATAAGTAGATGATGGGTTGCTAGAGTGACAAAAGCTTAAACCCTAGTTTATGCCTTTCTTCGTAAGGGGCTGATTTGGATCCATATGTTTTATGCTATGGTTAGGTTTACCTTAATACTTTTGTTGTAGTTGTGGATGCTTGCAATAGAGGTTAATCATAAATGGGATGCTTGTTCAAGTAAGAACAGCACCCAAGCACCGGTCCACCCACATATCAAATTTTCAAAGTACAGAACACGAATCATATGAACGTGATGAGAACTAGCTTGACGATAATTCCCATGTGTCCTCGGGAGCGCTTTTCTCGATATAAGAGTTTGTCCAGGCTTGTTCTTTGCTACAAAAAGGATTGGGCCATCTTGCTGCACTTTATTTACTTTTGTTACTTGTTGCTCGTTACAAATTATCCTATCACAAAACTATCTGTTACCACTTATTTCAGTACTTGCAGAGAATACCTTGCTGAAAACCGCTTATCATTTCCTTCTGCTCCTTGTTGGGTTCGACACTCTTACTTATCAAAAGGACTACGATAGACCCCCTATACTTGTTGGTCATCAATACTCTTTTCTGGCGCCGTTGCTGGGGAGTGAAGCGCCTTTGGTAGGTGGAATTTGGTAAGGAAAAATTTACATAGTGTGCTGAAATTTTCTGTCACTTGTTACTATGGAAAGTAATCCTCTGAGGGGCTTGTTCGGGATATCTTCACCCCGACTAGTAGAGCAAAGAGTTGCTCCTCAACCGACTGAACCTACTGAAAATTAAAGTGAAAATGAAAATGTCCACTTTGAGATTCCTTCGGGTATGTTAGAAAAACTGCTAGCTAATCCTTTCGCAGGAGATGGAACAAAGCATCCTGATGAGCACTTAATATATGTGGATGAAGTTTGTGGCTTATTTAAGCTTGCAGGTGTACCCGGCGATGTTGTTTAGAAGAAGGTCTTCCCTTTATCTTTGAAGAGAGATGCATCGACATGGTATAGGCTATGTGATGATATGGGATCATGGAACTATAAACGATTGGAATTGGAATTTCATCAGAAGTTTTATCCTATGCATCTTGTTCATCATGATCGCAATTATATATATAATTTTTGGCCTTGCGAAGGAGAAAGCATCGCTCAAGCTTGGGGGAGGCTTAAATCAATGTTATATTCATGCCCCAATAATGAGCTCTCAAGAGAAATAATTATCCAAAGTTTTTATGCTCGGCTTTCTGATAACAATCGCACCATGCTCGATACTTCTTGTGCTGGCTCTTTTATGGTGAAGACTATTGAACTCAAATGGAATTTATTGGATAGAATTAAACGTAACTCTGAAGATTGGGGTCTCGACGAAGGTAAGGAGTCAGGTATGACACCTAAGTTTGATTGTGTTAAATCTTTTATGGATACCGATGTCTTCCGTAAATTTAGCACTAAATATGGACTTGACTCTGAGATAGTAGCTTCTTTCTGTGAATATTTTGCTACTTATGTTGATCTTTCCAAGGAGAAGTGGTTTAAATATCATCCTCCCATAGAAGTAAAAGTAGCTGCACCTACTAAAGTTGAAGAAAAGACTGTCAATTATAATGATCCTATTGTTCCTACTTCTTATGTTGAGAAACTTCCTTTCCCTGTTAGAATAAAGGATCATGCTAAAGCTTCAACTGTGATTCGTAAAAGCAATATTAGAACTTATACACCTCCTGAGCAAATTAAAGTTGAACCTAATATTGCCATTGTTAAAGATCTCTTGTCTGATAATATCGATTGTAGCGACCCGACCTCAGATGGTCAAGTCTCTGTGCTCCGGTGTCATCCCTGGATCAGTAATGCTGACACCACACAGTACTTCGAAGGATTTATAACAGAGTAGCAATCACACACTTATTACATCGGTATCTCAAAGAGATATTATTACAATAAATAGGCTTAAGGCCATCTAATAACGATAACAGCGGAAGACTTGGAAGATAAGTGAGTCCATCAACTCCAACGGCATCACTGAGTATAGAACCACGACCTAAAAGCACCTTACTCGTCGTCTGAAAAGTCTGCAACATGAAAGTTGCAGCCCGAAAACGGGCCAGCACATGGAATATGCTGGCAATGTAACACATAGAGAGTAATGAATGATACGCCTATACTACATGCATATATGGCTGGTGGAAAAGCTCTATGGTTACAGTTTTGCGTAAAGCCAATTTTTCCCTCCTGTAAAGGAATAGATTTTATTTAACTATCATGGTGGTTGAAACATCGAGAATGGTTGACAGCATTCCGATCCCAATTAAGTGAACAATTAAAACCCAACAATATTAATTAGAAGTAACATGATGAGATTCACATGATATTCAAGTACTAGATACTCAAGTTGTCCATAACCCGGGACACGGCTAATCATGATCAGTTTGTACACTCTGCAGAGGTTTGCGCACTTTTCCCCACAAGACTCGATCGCCTCCGTTTGGTTTCTCGCACTACCAGGTGTTTGAGAAACAGATGACCGAGACATAGTCTTTCAGAAGCGCTAGCACCTTACGTTTGGATAGACCGGTACACCTACTTTCCCCTACATCTGCTAGTCTACCCTGTAAGAGTTCGCACGACTTAGTCAACTATGCCAGAGCCCATAATGGCTTGTGGCTACACACGGAAGTTACTATCATGAATGATCTTATGATCCCTTTGAGCCTGGGTGGCGGTCCAAAGAAAAACAGGCAAGTCCTGATAGAAACCAGGTGCCTCAATCCACCCAGATGTGTATTTAAGTTGCCACCTTAGATAAAACCATTAATTAACAATACTCACATCTGTCATGGATATCACTCACCCAATCCACGTCTACTAGCATACCATGGCATAATAAGCAAACGTAGAAGTAACTCCTAAAGGTTTCATAAGTAAAACAGGTAATAGGTACTACCTCAACTACTTCCCATCCCACAATTTAATTAGATCCTATCCATGCAATGTTTGAGGATTGATCTAATGCAATAAAACTGGGTAATGAGAAAGTATGATCAAAGTGTTACTTGCCTTGCTGAGGATCCGCGAAACCTAGAGCTTCGAAATAACAGGCGGCGCACTCTAGGTGATCTATCGCAGACAAACAACAAGCATACAATAAGTACTCATCTAATGCACAGGTAAAACTCGAACGAGAGATCGAACCAGAAAGTTCAACTTAAGAACTCCGGTTGAAAAAAGAATCGAATCTAACAAAGCAACGGAAAACAACGATGGAAGAAAACAACTCGGCTCTAGCAATTTGAATCTAGGTCAAATTTTACCGTAGCAAAAACTTGTTTAAGTTGATTAGTCGAACGGAGGTTTCGAAACGAAACTCCAGGCGATTGAATCACCTGATTCCGATAAACGAGCGAGAAGATAAACTAGAAAGAAGATCGGATCTGAAATCGCGATCAGAAAAATCGCGGAATAAATCCGATGAAAAAGAAAAACGACGAACGGTTAAACGAACGGACGTTCGTTAACCGAGGCTAACTGGTGATCACATTCGTTAAAACGAACGGTCCGGCAAACGCTCGCTAAATAAAAAAACCGAAAAAAAACCGATCTAGGGTTTTGAAAAAAAAACGAAACATCGAAAAAAAATTAAACCGGAACGATTTAAAAAAAACCGAACCGAGGCGAGGGCGGCGCGGCACGGCGGCTACCTCGGCGAGGGGCGGCGGGGCAGCGATGCGGCGGCGGGGCGGCGGCGGCGGGCAGCGGCGGCGGGCGCTGGCGGCGGCGGCGGGGCGCTGCGCGGCTGCTGCTGCGAGGCGGGGAGGGCGGCGGCTTGGGGAGGAGAGGGGGGTGTGGGGGTATATAAAGAGGGGAGGAGGGAGACTTGGGGGAGGGGGCAAGAAAAGGAGAGCGGCGGTGGAGTCCGAGTAGGACTCGGCGGCGGCGGCGGCGGTGCCGCGCGCGGGCGCGCGCGCGAGGGAGCGGCGGGGCGGCTGGGCCGGCTGGGCCTTTGGCCCAGGTGGGCGCGACGCATTTTTTTTATAATTTCGCGAGCAGAAAAATGAAGAAAAATAAAATCTAACGAGCTCCAAAATTTACGAAGTAAAATTTCCCCAACTCCTAAAAATGAGTCGAACAAAATGAACTTTTACTCGGGGCCTAAATGCAATATTTTGAAAACACGCATTTTTCCCTAATCCAAATAAAATGCAAATAAACTCCGGAAAATCCAAAATTTGATTTATTTATTAAATCTTTATTTTTCCTAAATTTGGGAAAGTCATATTATTCCTCTCTCATGTTTTTGATATTGGAAAAATAATTGAAGATGAAATAAATAAAATCAAATGATCCTCTTTTCAAAATTTGAGAAAACTCAAATAAGAAAATAACGAAATCTCCAACTCTCTCCGAGGGTCCTTGAGTTGCGTGAAATTTCTAGGATCGACCAAAATGCAAGAAAATATGATATGCATGATGATCTAATGTTTAACATTCCAAATTGAAAATTTGGGATGTTACAAACCTACCCCCCTTAAGATGAATCTCGCCCTCGAGATTCGGGCTGGCTAGAAAATAGGTGAGGGTGGTCCTTGAGCAAATCTTCTTCTCTCTCCCAGGTGGCTTCATCCTCTGAGTGGTGGTTCCACTAAACTTTGCAAAACTTGATAACCTTGCTGCGGGTAACTCTGCTGGCATATTCGAGAATCTTGACTGGTTTCTCTTCATACGTTAAGTCATCCTTCAACTGAATCGCTTCAAGCGGCACTGTATCTCTTAGCGGTACCTCCGCCATCTCGGCGTGACATTTCTTCAACTGAGAAACATGGAATACATCATGAACTCCTGACAGTCCCTCTGGTAATTCCAACTTATAAGCAACTTCTCCCATACGTTGCAAAATCTTATACGGTCCAACGAAACGCGGTGCTAATTTTCCCTTAACTCCAAAGCGCTTAACTCCTCGAAGTGGGGATACTCGAAGATAAACTCTGTCTCCGGTTTCGTAAACTGTTTCCTTGCGTTTAGAATCTGCGTAGCTCTTCTGCCTTGATTGGGCTACCTTGAGCCTATCGCGAATCAACTTAACTTTCCGTTCAGACTCCTTAATCAAATTTGGTCCAAAGAACTGACGGTCTCCAACTTCGTCCCATGATGTCGGGGGGAATCGGCTTCCTCGAACACCTATGGGGACCGAGCCCCTTACTGGTTCGGCGGGGGCGGAGGTTGCACAAAGAGCGGATCGAGGCGGTGCACACAAGGGGTTTTACCCAGCTTCGGGCCGCAAGGATGCGTAAAACCCTACTGCTGCTTTGTGGATTGTATTGTGTTCTTGCTCGGAGCGCGCGGTGCTACAGTACACACAAGCCGCTGGCGAGACCGGGCGTGGCGATGGATGTCCTCTTCCCCTCCTACGTGCGCATGGGGCCTCCTTTTATATGCTCAAGGGGTTACCCACAGGTGGCAGCGCAGGTGGGGGCAAAAATGGGAGAATGCTGTAGTGGGTACAACTGCCTGCACAGTGGCTGTACAGTGCTATCATACCTAACTCTAACGGCGGGGGACAAGGGCATTAAATGCCCGTCCGTGTCGCCCGGACAGTGCAGGGAAGTGGACCGTCAGGAGCGCCACCGTTTGCCACGATGGCTACTCTGTCAGCTTCGCTTCGCCACCGCGTGCCCCTGGCTGCACAACCTCCCGCCACGTGCGCCTGGAATGCCCCCAGAGCGACACGTTGGTGGGTGAGCTGGAGCGCAGGCACGGGGTGGTGACTTGCCGCGGAAAACGCCTTACCACGGTGGATATCTTGTCGTGCCTGGGAGCTTGTCGCTCACCGGGCCTTGCCGGAGCGCGGGACGCGCCGTGGCGAGGTCCTTGTCGTGCCGTGGTTGGCCTTCCCGGCAAGCTCCTCTTGCTGGGGTCTCGTGCTTCGAGCGGTCGTCTCGGCAAGCTCCTCTTGCTGGGGCCTTGCTCTCTTCGGGTGGCCTTCCCGGCAGGCTCCTCCTGCCGGGGCCTTGGCTCAAACACTTTGTTCTTGGATGGCCCAAAAAGGGACCACGTAGAGTCAGGGTGATCGCCTGGCAAGCCTTGCCGCGGGGTGCTACGACTGCCCGTGCACAAGTTCGGGATACTAAGGTACCCCTACTTTAGTACACCGACACATGACAACGGTGTCCTGCACCACCTTCCGTATAAAGCTTCGAAAGGTGCCATCTTCAAACTGGCTTGGTAACTGTTGTTATAAGAAAACTCCGCATATGGAAAGTTATCGTCCCAACTAGATCCATAATCTAGTGCACAGGCTCTCAGCATATCTTCCAAAATCTGATTGATTCTCTCAGTCTGTCCATCCGTCTGTGGGTGAAAAGCTGTGCTGAACTCTAGTCTGGTTCCTAAAGTTTCATGCAACTGATTCCAAAACTTTGAGGTAAATTGGGTTCCTCTATCTAACACGATACTCCTCGGAACTCCATGCAAACAAATGATCCTAGTCATGTATATCTTTGCCAACTTAGCACTGGTGTAAGTGGTCTTAACTGGGATGAAATGTGCTACCTTCGTCAAACGATCAACTACTACCCATATCGAGTCATAGCCTGCCTTCGTCCTGGGTAGTCCTATGATAAAATCCATGCCTATCTTATCCCACTTCCATTCGGGTATCGGCAATGGTTGTAACAGTCCGGCTGGCTTCTGATGTTCTGCCTTCACTCTTTGACACACATCACAAACTGCTACATAAGCTGCAATATCCTTCTTCATTCTGGTCCACCAGAATGTTTCCTTCAAATCCAAATACATCTTGGTATTTCCTGGGTGAATCGAATAGGGCGAATCATGTGCCTCTTGCAGAATCAACTTCCTGATCTCCGGGTCATTGGGCACATAAACACGGTCCTCAAACCATAGGGTATCGTGCTCATCCTCACGAAATCCCTTTGCTTTTCCTTCGCTCATTTTCTTCTTTATCTCTGAAATCTCCTTGTCAGTTTTCTGAGCTTCTCTGATTTTATCCATCAAGGTAGATTGAATCTCCAATGCTGCTATATAGCCTCTCGGAACTATTTCCAAACATAGCTCACGAAGATCCTCGGCTAACTCCTTGGGTATTTCTCCCGTCATTAGTGTATTGACATGGCTCTTACGGCTTAATGCGTCAGCTACTACATTAGCTTTTCCTGGATGGTAATGCAATCTCATATCATAATCCTTGATGAGCTCCAACCATCTCCTTTGTCTGAGGTTCAACTCCTTCTGCGTGAAAATATACTTCAAACTCTTGTGATCCGTATATACTTCACAATGATTTCCAATGAGGAAATGTCTCCATGTCTTCAATGCATGCACTACGGCTGCTAACTCCAAATCATGCGTAGCATAATTTAGTTCATGAGGTTTTAGTTGTCGTGAGGCATACGAAACAACTCTTCCTTCCTGCATAAGCACTGCTCCAAGTCCTCGACGTGAAGCGTCGCAATACACCTCATAATCCTTGGTCTGATTTTCCAGAATCAACACTGGTGAGGAAACCAATCGTTTCTTCAACTCCTGAATACTGGCCTCACATTCCTCAGTCCAATTGAACTTGGTATCCTTCTTTAACAACTCCGTCATAGGCTTTGCAATCTTTGAGAAATTCTCAATGAATCTCCGGTAGTATCTTGCGAGTCCAAGAAAACTCCGGATCTCTCCAACTGTCGTGGGTGCTTCCCATTCGGTTACGATCTCAACCTTGGTGGGGTCAACTGCTATCCCTTCTCCGGATATAACATGTCCAAGAAATCCTACTTCCTTTAACCAAAACTCACATTTGCTGAATTTGGCATATAACTGATGTTCCCTTAGTTTCTCCAAAACCAAACGCAAATGTTCCTTATGCTCTTCTTCATTCTTCGAGAAAATCAGAATGTCATCAATGAACACTACGACGAACTTATCCAAAAATTCCATAAATACTTTGTTCATCAGGTTCATGAAATAGGCAGGTGCGTTAGTCAGTCCAAATGACATAACGGTATACTCATACAATCCGTATCTCATGGTAAAAGCTGTCTTTGGTATGTCCTGCTCCCGAATCTTCAACTGATGGTACCCTGATCGCAAATCGATCTTGGAAAACACTTTAGCTCCTTGCAAACAATCAAACAGATCATTTATCATTGGCAGTGGATACTTATTCTTGATGGTTACTGCATTCAATCCACGGTAATCAACAACCATCCTTAACGATCCATCCTTCTTCTCTACTACCAGTACTGGTGATCCCCAAGGCGAAGAACTTGGGCGAATGTAACCTTTATCCAATAACTCCTTAATCTGCTTCTTAATTTCCACCAAATCTTGTGCTGGCATCCTGTACGGTCTCTTCGATATCGGCCCAGTGCCTGGCAAAAGCTCAATCAAAAACTCAATGTCTCTATCCGGTGGCATGCCTGGCAACTCTTCGGGAAATACGTCAGGAAAATCCTTTACTACTGGTACTTCCTCCTGTACAACTCCTGATAAAGAATTTACTTGTGTCCTGTTTGGCATATGCCGGGATAAAGACTTGATCCTTCTTCCTTCGGGTGTTGTGAGCAAAATTGTCTTACTGGCGCAATCGATGTTTCCTCCATACATCGATAGCCAATCCATACCGAGAATCACATCCAGACCTTGGGATTCCAGAATGATTAAATCCGTTGGGAAAACATGCCGTCCTATACTTAATGGCACTTGAAAACATCCTTGTCTGGCCATGTACTCTGCTCCTGGCGAGCTTACTAGCATAGGTGTCTTAAGAATCTTAGTGGGCAGGTTATACTTTTCCACAAATCCCCTTGATATGTATGAATGCGATGCACCAGTATCGAAAAGAACGAGTGCAGTAAATGACTTAACCAAAAACTTACCGATTACTGCATCAGGCTGAGCTTCAACCTCCTCCACATTAACGTGATTCACTTGTCCCCTATTGAAAGGGTTTGGCTTCTTTCCAGAGCTTCCATTGCCATTCTGGCCTTCAGGACATTCATTGGCATAATGTCCGGTCTTGGAACACTTGAAACAGGTGACTTGACTCAGATCCCTCTTGGCTGGGGTTGATGGGGTGGTACGGTTCTGGCCGTTGCTTCCTCCATTCCCATTACCATTCTTGTGGCCATTATGGTTGTGCGAACCACTACCTCCATGGGTATGCTGAAACTGAACTCCCGGTTTAGGGGTAAAATGGGGCTTCTGCTGGGCTCCAGAGTTATACTTCCCCTGTCCATACTTCCTCTTGCGGTTCTCAATCTGCTGTTGCTTCCCTTCAATCATGATGGCACGATCTACCAACTCCTGGTAGTTGTTGAAACTTGCTACCATCAACTGCATGCTTAGCTCATCATTCAGTCCTTCCAGAAACTTCTCCTGCTTAGCTGCATCCGTAGCAACGTCATCTGGGGCATAACATGCTAACTTGCTGAAGTCATCGACGTACTGGCCAACTGTCCTTCCTCCTTGGCATAAGTTGCGAAGCTCACGCTTCTTCATGGCCATAGATCCTGCTGAAACATGGGTAGTGCGGAAAGCTTGCTGAAACTGATCCCATGTGACAGTGTCAACTGGGTAAGTGGCTGTAAAATTCTCCCACCATGCTGCCGCGGGTCCGTCAAGCTGATGTGCGGCAAACTTCACCTTCTCAACATCTGTGCATCCTGCAGTGGTCAACTCCCTTCCTATCTTGCGGAGCCAATCGTCTGCTACTATCGGCTCGGTGCTACTGGAAAACACCGGCGGATTCAGCCTAAGGAAACGGGCTAGGTGATCAACTGGTGGCGGCGGCGGAGTGTTGTTGTTGTTGTTGTTGTTGTTGTTGTTGTTGTTGTTGTTGTTGTTGTTGTTGTTGTTGTTGTTGTTGTTGTTGTTGTTGTTGTTGTTGTTGTTGTTGTTGTTGTTGTTGTTGTTGTTGTTGTTGTTGTTGTTGTTGTTGTTGTTGTTGTTGTTGTTGTTGTTGTTGTTGTTGTTGTTGTTGTTGTTGTTGTTGTTGTTGTTGTTGTTGTTGTTGTTGTTGTTGTTGTTGTTGTTGTTGTTGTTGTTGTTGTTGTTGTTGTTGTTGTTGTTGTTGTTGTTGTTGTTGTTGTTGTTGTTGTTGTTGTTGTTGTTGTTGTTGTTGTTGTTGTTGTTGTTGTTGTTGTTGTTGTTGTTGTTGTTGTTGTTGTTGTTGTTGTTGTTGTTGTTGTTGTTGTTGTTGTTGTTGTTGTTGTTGTTGTTGTTGTTGTTGTTGTTGTTGTTGTTGTTGTTGTTGTTGTTGTTGTTGTTGTTGTTGTTGTTGTTGTTGTTGTTGTTGTTGTTGTTGTTGTTGTTGTTGTTGTTGTTGTTGTTGTTGTTGTTGTTGTTGTTGTTGTTGTTGTTGTTGTTGTTGTTGTTGTTGTTGTTGTTGTTGTTGTTGTTGTTGTTGTTGTTGTTGTTGTTGTTGTTGTTGTTGTTGTTGTTGTTGTTGTTGTTGTTGTTGTTGTTGTTGTTGTTGTTGTTGTTGTTGTTGTTGTTCTGCTGATTCTGGACTAACAACTGCATCAATTGGTTCTGCTGCTGGATCAACTGGGTGAGCTCCGGTGGAAATCCATTGTCACGTCTCGGAGGCATCTGAGGGTTTTAGAAAAGATGAGAATTAAGAATAGAGTGAGGTCTAAGAGAAAACACTACCCAAATGCACATGAGAAAAATGCACACAAAATCACTTCATTCAATTAAAACAAGGGCTTACAAACGGTCTAGAACTATCGCAAAAGTGCTCGAACTATAATGTATACATGGGGGAAAATACTACTAATATTTGGTGGTCATCTAGAAATTTGAATCGGTGGAAGACTCCATGATGTCTGCTCCAGCTTCGTCTTCAAAGTCGGTTTCACTTGGATCCGAATCGGTGTCGTCGATGATGATGTAGTTGTCCGGACATGCGACGTACTTGTCTTCCTTCTTGGATGCTAATCTCTCCTTGAGTTCTTCAATCTCCTGCTTGAGATCGACATTGTGCCTTGCTAGAGCTACGATCTCGTCCATGTAGTCCTTGCATGTACCCTTCAGTTCTCTTTCTAGCTCGTTGATCCTTGCCTTTGCATTCTTCAACTCTATCATGTCATTGCACATCTGGTTCTCTTGGCGTCGAATGTGCTGGTTTAACTCCTGGATGAAAGCTGCAATGGACCTATCCTTCTTGGTGCTTACTATCTCCCATTGTTCATCTCGGCGTCCGCAAATCTGGTAGATAGTGTCCTTGAGGTCTTCTTGATAAACTTCTCCAATGCGTCCCATGGTGATATGAGCTGCCATGCTGTTTCCCAGACTCCAGGTTGGTGCACTGAAAACACTATCTATGGGCTTCGTGATTGGCGCGAATGTCCTTCCCGGAACGTGAGCTTGAATCTTCCAGCGCTCCTCTTCAGGCAGAGTGGCGTTGAAGGTCCCGGTGAAGCTTGGTAGTCCAATGTTCAGGTACTTGGTGACTTCCTTCAAGTGAAATCCAAAAGGTGTGCCTTCATCCAGTTGAGCGTACTTGATCTTCGCGTCCGTCATCCTAAAAGAGTGGAAAAGATGAGGAGTTAGAAAATGAGAGGAGAATAGTGATCTATGGCTTTAACTTAGTGGTCGTGTCCTACAGTCAGCGTGTGCTCTGATACCATCTCTGTAGCGACCCGAACTCAGATGGTCAAGTCTCTGTGCTCCGGTGTCATCCCTGGATCAGTAATGCTGACACCACACAGTACTTCGAAGGATTTATAACAGAGTAGCAATCACACACTTATTACATTGGTATCTCAAAGACATATTATTACAATAAATATGGCTTAAGGCCATCTAATAACGATAACAGCGGAATACTTGGAAGATAAGTGAGTCCATCAACTCCAACGGCATCACTGAGTATAGAACCACGACCTAAAAGCACCTTACTCGTCGTCTGAAAAGTCTGCAACATGAAAGTTGCAGCCCGAAAACGGGCCAGCACATGGAATATGCTAGCAATGTAACACATAGAGAGTAATGAATGATAAGCCTATACTACATGCATATATGGCTGGTGGAAAAGCTCTATGGTTACAGTTTTGCGTAAAGCCAATTTTTCCCTCCTGTAAAGGAATAGATTTTATTTAACTATCATGGTGGTTGAAACATCGAGAATGGTTGACAGCATTCCGATCCCAATTAAGTGAACAATTAAAACCCAACAATATTAATTAGAAGTAACATGATGAGATTCACATGATATTCAAGTACTAGATACTCAAGTTGTCCATAACCCGGGACACGGCTAATCATGATCAGTTTGTACACTCTGCAGAGGTTTGCGCACTTTTCCCCACAAGACTCGATCGCCTCCGTTTGGTTTCTCGCACTACCAGGTGTTTGAGAAACAGATGACCGAGACATAGTCTTTCAGAAGCGCTAGCACCTTACGTTTGGATAGACCGGTACACCTACTTTCCCCTACATCTGCTAGTCTACCCTGTAAGAGTTCGCACGACTTAGTCAACTATGCCAGAGCCCATAATGGCTTGTGGCTACACACGGAAGTTACTATCATGAATGATCTTATGATCCCTTTGAGCCTGGGTGGCGGTCCAAAGAAAAACAGGCAAGTCCTGATAGAAACCAGGTGCCTCAATCCACCCAGATGTGTATTTAAGTTGCCACCTTAGATAAAACCATTAATTAACAATACTCACATCTGTCATGGATATCACTCACCCAATCCACGTCTACTAGCATACCATGGCATAATAAGCAAACGTAGAAGTAACTCCTAAAGGTTTCATAAGTAAAACAGGTAATAGGTACTACCTCAACTACTTCCCATCCCACAATTTAATTAGATCCTATCCATGCAATGTTTGAGGATTGATCTAATGCAATAAAACTGGGTAATGAGAAAGTATGATCAAAGTGTTACTTGCCTTGCTGAGGATCCGCGAAACCTAGAGCTTCGAAATAACAGGCGGCGCACTCTAGGTGATCTATCGCAGACAAACAACAAGCATACAATAAGTACTCATCTAATGCACAGGTAAAACTCGAACGAGAGATCGAACCAGAAAGTTCAACTTAAGAACTCCGGTTGAAAAAAGAATCGAATCTAACAAAGCAACGGAAAACAACGATGGAAGAAAACAACTCGGCTCTAGCAATTTGAATCTAGGTCAAATTTTACCGTAGCAAAAACTTGTTTAAGTTGATTAGTCGAACGGAGGTTTCGAAACGAAACTCCAGGCGATTGAATCACCTGATTCCGATAAACGAGCGAGAAGATAAACTAGAAAGAAGATCAGATCTGAAATCACGATCAGAAAAATCACGGAATAAATCCGACGAAAAAAAAAACGACGAACGGTTAAACGAACGAACGTCCGTTAACCGAGGCTAACCGGTGATCATGTTCGTTAAAATGAACGGTCCGGCGAACGCTCGCTAAATAAATAAACCGAAAAAACCGATCTAGGGTTTTGAAAGAAAACAGAAACATCGAAAAAAATTAAACCGGAACGGTTTTAAAAAAAACCGAACCGAGGCGAGGGCGGCGCGGCACGGCGGCTACCTCGGCGAGGGGCGGCGGCTCCGGCGGGGCGGCGGGGCAGCGGCACGGCGGCGGGGCGCGGCGGCGGGGCGGCGGCGGCGGGCGGCGGCGGCGGCGGGGCGCTGCGCTGCTGCTGCGAGGCGTGGAGGGCGGCGGCTTGGGGATGAGAGGGGGTGTGGGGGTATATAAAGAGGGGAGGGGGGAGACTTGGGGGAGGGGGCAAGAAAAGGAGAGGCGGCGGCGGAGTCCGAGTAGGACTCAGCGGCGGCGGCGGCGGTGCCGCACGCGGGCGCGCGCGCGAGGGAGCGGCGGGGCGGCTGGGCCGGCTGGGCCTTTGGCCCAGGTGGGTGCGACACATTTTTTTTATAATTTCGCGAGCAGAAAAACGAAGAGAAATAAAATCTAACGAGCTCCAAAATTTACGAAGTAAATTTTCCCCGACTCCTAAAAATGAGTCGAACAAAATGAACTTTTACTCGGGGCCTAAATGCAATATTTTGAAAACACGCATTTATTTATTTATTTATTAAATCTTCATGCAATATTTATTCCTAAACATGCAATATTTCCGTAATCCAAATAAAATGCAAATAAACTCTGGAAAATCCAAAATTTGATTTATTTATTAAATCTTCATTTTTCCTAAATTTGGGAAAGTCATATTATTCCTCTCTCATGTTTTTGATATTAGAAAAATAACTGAAGATGAAATAAATAAAATCAAATGATCCTCTTTTCAAAATTTGAGAAAACTCAAATAAGAAAATAACGAAATCTCCAACTCTCTCCGAGGGTCCTTGAGTTGCGTGAAATTTCTAGGATCGACCAAAATTCAAGAAAATATGATATGCATGATGATCTAATGTTTAACATTCCAAATTGAAAATTTGGGATGTTACATCGATGGGCATGTTATTTATTTCTGTGAGGAAACTGCTAGAATTGCCAAACCTTGTGCTAAAGATAAACATAGACCTGTGGTAGGCATGCCTGTTATTTCTGTTAAAATAGGAGATCATTGTTATCATGGCTTATGTGATATGGGTGCTAGTGCTAGTGCAATACCTTTTGACTTATACAAAGAAATTATGCATGATATTGCACCTGCTGAGATAGAAGATATTGATGTCACAATTAAACTTGCCAATAGAGATACTATATCACCAATGGGAATTGTTAGAGATGTTGAAGTCTTGTGTGGGAAAACTAAATATCCTGCTGATTTTCTTGTTCTTGGTTCCCCATAAGATAGCTTTTGTCCCATTATATTTGGTAGACCCTTCTTGAACACCGTTAATGCTAAGATAGACTGCGAAAAGGATGTTTTTACTATTGGTTTGGGTGATATGTCCCATGGGTTTAATTTCTCTAAATTTAGTAGACAACACCGTGAAGAGGAACTACCTAGTAAGGATGAAATTATCGGTCTTGCTTCTATTGTCGTACCTCCTAGTGATCCTTTAGAACAATATTTGCTAGACCATGAAAATGAAATGTTTATGAATGAAAGAAGGAAAATAGATGAAGTATTATTTAAACAGGAACCCATTCTGAAACACAATTTGCCTATTGAAATCCTAGGGGATCCTCCTCCACCCAAGGGTGATCCCGTGTTTGAACTTAAACCGTTGCCTGATACTCTTAAATATGCTTATCTTGATGAAAAGAAGATATATCCTGTTATTATTAGTGCTAACCTTTCAGAGCATGAAGAAGAGGGATTATTGAAAACTCTGAAGAAGCACCGTGCTGCTATTGGATATACTCTTGATGATCTTAAGGGCATTAGTCCCACTCTATGTCAACATAAAATAAATTTGGAGGAAGATGCCAAACCATTTCGTGATCATCAACGACGGCTGAATCCTAAGATGAAGGAAGTGGTAAGAAAGGAAATACTAAAGCTCCTTGAGGCAGGTATAATTTATCCCGTTGCTGATAGTCAGTGGGTAAGTCCTGTCCATTGTGTCCCTAAGAAGGGAGGTATTACTGTCGTTCCTAATGACAAAGATGAATTGATTTCACAAAGAATTATTACAGGTTATAGGATGGTAATTGATTTCCGCAAATTAAATAAGGCTACAAAAAAAGATCATTACCCCTTACCTTTTATCGATCAAATGCTAGAAAGATTATCCAAACACACACATTTTCGCTTTCTAGATGGTTATTCTAGTTTCTCTAAAATACCCATGTCAGCCAATGATCAATCAAAGACTACTTTTACTTGCCCTTTTGGTACTTTTGCTTATAGACGTATGCCTTTTGGTTTTTGTAATGCACCTGCTACGTTTCAAAGATGCATGATGGCTATATTCTCTAACTTTTGTGAAAAGATTTGTGAGGTTTTCATGGACGACTTCTCCGTCTATGGATCCTCTTTTGATGATTGCTTGAGCAACCTTGATCGAGTTTTGCAGAGATGTGAAGAAACTAATCTTGTCTTGAATTGGGAAAAGTGCCACTTTATGGTTAATGAAGGCATTGTCTTGGGGCATGAAGTTTCTGAAAGAGGTATTGAGGTTGATAAAGCCAAGGTTGATGCTATTGAAAAGATGCCATGTCCCAAGGACATCAAAGGTATAAAAAGTTTCCTTGGTCACACCGGATTTTATAGGAGGTTCATTAAGGACTTCTCAAAAATTTCTCGACATCTGACTAATTCATTACAAAAAGATATACCATTTGTCTTTGATGATGATTGTGTAGAAGCATTTGAAATACTTAAGAAAGCATTGATCTCTGCACCTATTGTTCAGCCACCTAATTGGAATTTACCCTTTGAAATTCTGTGTGATGCTAGTGATTATGTTGTAGGTGTTGTTCTAGGGCAAAGAGTTGATAAGAAATTAAATGTTATTCAATATGCTAGTAAAACTCTCGACAATGCTCAGAGAAATTATGCTACTACTGAAAAAGAATTTTTAGCAATCGTATTTGCTTGTGATAAGTTCAGTCCTTATATTGTTGATTCTAAAGTAACTATTCACATGGATCATGCTGCTATTAAATATCTTATGGAAAAGAAAGATGCTAAACCTAGACTTATTAGATGGGTTCTCTTGCTACAAGAATTTGATTTGCATATTGTTGATAGAAAGGGAGCTGAGAACCCCGTTGCAGACAACTTGTCTAGGTTAGAAAATGTTCTTGATGACCCACTACCTATTGATGATAGCTTTCTGATGAGCAATTAAATGTCATAAATGCTTCTCGTACTGCTCCATGGTATGCTGATTATGCTAATTATATTGTTGCTAAATGTATACCACCTAGTTTCACATACCAGCAAAAGAAAAAGTTTTTTCTATGACTTGAGACATTATTTTTGGGATGACCCACATCTTTATAAAGAAGGAGTAGATGGTGTTATTAGACGTTGTGTACCTGTGCATGAACAGGAACAGATCCTACGCAAGTGTCACTCCAAAGCTTATGGAGGACACCACGCTGGAGATAGAACTGCACATAAGGTATTGCAATCCGGTTTTTATTGGCCTACTCTCTTCAAGGATGCCCGTAAGTTTGACTTATCTTGTGATGAATGTCAAAGAATTGGTAATATTAGTAGACGTCAAGAAATGCCTATGAACTATTCACTCGTTATTGAACCATTTGATGTTTGGGGCTTTGATTATATGGGACCTTTTCCTGCCTCTAATGGATACACACATATTTTAGTTGCTGTTGATTATGTTACTAAGTGGGTAGAAGCTATTCCAACTAGTAGTGCTGATCATAACACTTCTTTTTAAGATGCTTAAGGAAGTTAATTTTCCGAGGTTTGGAGTCCCTAGATATTTAATGACTGATGGTGGTTCACATTTTATTCATGGTGCTTTCCGTAAAATGCTTGCTAAGTATGATGTTAATCATAGAATTGCATCTCCTTATCACCCACAGTCTAGTGGTCAAGTAGAATTCAGTAATAGAGAGCTCAAATTAATTTTGCAAAAGACTGTCAATAGATCTAAAAAGAATTGGTCCAAGAAACTTGATGATGCATTATGGGCATGCAGAACTGCATATAAAAATCCTATGGGTATGTCTCCGTATAAAATGGTTTATGGAAAAGCATGTCACTTACCTCTCGAACTAGAACATAAGGCATATTGGGCCATTAAAGAGCTCAACTATGATTTCAAACTTTGCCGATGAGAAGAGGTTGTTTGACATTAGCTCACTCGATGAATGGAGAACCCAAGCCTACGAAAATGCCAAATTGTTTAAAGAAAAGGTTAAAAGATGGCATGACAAAAGGATACAAAAGCGTGAGTTTAATGTAGGTGATTATGTATTGCTATACAACTCTCGTTTAAGATTTTTTGCAGGAAAACTTCTCTCTAAATGGGAAGGTCCTTACGTTATCGAGGAGGTATATCGTTCCGGTGCCATAAAAATCAACAATTTCGAAGGCACAAATCCAAAGGTGGTGAATGGTCGAATAATCAAACATTTTATCTCAGGTAATCCCTTAAAATGTTGAAAGCAACGTTATTGAAACCGTGACCCCGGAGGAATACATAAGGGACACTTTCTGGAACGTTTCAGACTCCGAAAAGGAATAGGTATGTGGTACAGTAAGTAAACCGACTCCAAAACAGTTCCAATGGCAATATTTCTCCGTTTTGGAATATTTAGAAAAATAGAAAAATAAGAAGCAGTCCGGGAAGGACACAAGGGCCCCACGAGGGTGGAGGGCGCGCCCTACCCTACTAGGCGCGCCCCCTACCTCGTGGGCACCTCGTGTGCTCTCCGGACTCTGTTTTCTTGCACGATATGTATTTTGGTCGGTAAAAATTCATTATATAATCTCCCGAAGGTTTTGACTCTTGTATCACGCAAATATCCTCTGTTCTTGTTTCGATTTGTTGCTGGTGCAGATTAGAGCAAGATGTCTTCTCAAGAGTCAGTCGGGGAGAGTCAGGTGTCTCATCCGGTATCGAGACTAAGAACAAACAGCGATGCTGACCACTTTGGGCCAGCAACGGAGGAAGAGATGGAGGCTGATTTGATGAGGATAGATGCCATGGAGGATCAAGAAGTCACTTCTCGCTTCCGAGCTGGGTTCGCGATGGGGGAACTACAAAGATCAGCTATTCCAAACTCGGTTATCCCTTCCAATGTTAAATTTCTTTCTTATGAAAATATGAAGAAGAGTGTCACTTGTTATCCCGCAGCTATGCAACACCCTTGGGTGAAAGGGGCTTTAGCCGTTACAGAGAAGATTAGTAAAGAGATAATGGATCTCAAGCAGCAACTCAATAAGCTCGAGGAAGAGAATCGTATCCTGAGGGGCATTATCGCCAAGAATATCACATCACCATCACCGAAGAAGGAGACATAGTCACATGGGTATGGTCACTCCCCTTGGCAACTGCCAAGCTTGGGGGAGGTGCCCTGGTATCGTATCACCATCACATCTCTTTCTTTACCATTTTTCTTAGTTCGATCCTGTTAGTAGTATCTTGATCTAGTAGAATAAAGTTTATGGCATGATCTAGTTTTGAGTTTTGCTTTATGATCTCTCTATGTAATCAAGTCTGTGAGCTATATATAATAAAGATTAGTGTTGAGTCAAGGGCTTGATTATTTTACCATGATCTTGAGTGAATAAAAGATAAGATAAAAGAATTAAAAAAAGGGGGGGGGACAAAGAGTTCATATTGATCTTATTGAGAGTAATGACTTCACATAGAAAGAGTATGATGATTAAAAGTTGTTGGGAGTTGGCAAACATAGCTTTGGTCATCGTTGAAATTAATAGGAAGTAATAAAGAAAGAGAGGTTTCACATATAAATATGCTATCATGGACATCTTTTATGATTGGGAGCACTCATTAAAAT
The DNA here is from genome assembly GCA_032464435.1 of Aegilops umbellulata. Lineage (NCBI taxonomy): Eukaryota > Viridiplantae > Streptophyta > Magnoliopsida > Poales > Poaceae > Aegilops > Aegilops umbellulata. The sequence goes on along the minus strand of CP136058.1, from coordinate 133,727,463 downwards.
ATGACATGCTAAAGAGTTGATGTTGGACAAGGAAGACAACGTGATGGGTTATGTTTGCCTATATCTGAGATAAAGTATATTGTCATGGATCATCCAACATGTTGAGCTTGCCTTTCCCCCTCATGCTAGCCAAATTCTTTGCACCAAGTAGAAATACTACTTGTGCTTCCAAAAGCCCTTAAACCAGTTTAGCCATGAGAGTCCACCATATCTACCTATGGATTGAGTAAGATCCTTCAAGTAAGTTGTCATCGGTGCAAGCAATAAAAATTGCTCTTTAAATATGTATGATTGATTGGTGTGGAGGAAATAAGCTTTATATGATCTTGTGATGTGGAAGAAATAAAAGCGACGGACTACATAATAAAGGTTCATATCACAAGTGGCAATATAAAGTGACGTTCTTTCGCATTAAGATTTTGTGCATCCAACCATAAAAGTGCATGGCAACCTCTGCTTCCCTCTGTGAAGGGCCTATCTTTTATTATTATCTTCTACCTTATGCAAGAGTCATGGTGATCTTCACCTTTCCTTTTTATATTTTATCCTTTGGCAAGCAAAGTGTGTTGGAAAGATCCTGATAGATATATCTAATTGGATATAGGGGAGCATGAGTTATTATTGTTGACATTACCCTTGGGGTAAAAGGTTGGGAGGCGAAACTATAAGCCCCTATCTTTCTCTGTGCTCGATTAAAACTCCGTAACCACAAGTATTGCGTGAGTGTTAGCAATTAGGAAAGACTAAATGACAGTTGAGTATGTGGACTTGCTAGAAAGCTCTGACATAGACTCTTTCTGATGTTATGATAAATTGCAATTGCTTGAGTGACTGAGATTATAGTTTGTTAGTTATCAATAAAGTTTCTGATTCATACTTTTGCATTGTGAATAGATTATTACTTGAGCATAAGAAATCATATGACAATATCCTTCTATGTTGTTGTTATGAGAATAATCATGATGCCCTCATGTTCGTATTTTATTTTATCGACACCTCTACCTCTAAATATGTGGACATATTTATCGTTATCGGCTTTTGCTAGAGGACAAGCGAGGTCTAAGCTTGGGGGATTTGATATCCATTTTGCATCATGCTTTTATATCGATATTTATTGCATTATGGGATGTTATTACACAGTATGCCACAATACTTATGCCTATTCTCTCTTATTTTACAAGGTTTATATAAGGAGGGAGAATGCCGGCAGCTGGAATTCGGGGCTGGAAAAGGAGCAAATATTAGAGACCTATTCTGCACAAGTCCAAAAGTCCTCCAACTCCACGAAAGTCATTTTTGGAAATAAGAAAAAAATACTGAGCGGAAGAAATACGTCAGGGGGACCACCACCTGTCCACGAGGGTGGGGGGGCGCCCTAACCCTCAGGGCGCGCCCCCTGCCTCGTGGGCCCCCTGTTGGCCCTCCGGTGCCCATTTCTTCTATATGAAGTCTTTCGTCCGAAGAAAAATCAGAAGCAACCTTTCAGGACGAGACTCCGCCGCCACGAGGCGGAACCTTGGCGGAACCAATCTAGGGCTCCGGCAGAGCTATTCTGCTGGGGACACTTCCCTCCGGGAGGGGGAAATCATCGCCATCGTCATCACCAATGCTCCTCTCATCGGGAGAGGGCAATCTCCATCAACATCTTCAACAGCACCATCTCATCTCAAAACCCTAGTTCATCTCTTGTATCCAATATTTGTCTCCAAGTCCGAGATTGGTACTAGTAGGTTGCTAGTAGTGTTGATTACTCCTTGTAGTTGATGCTAGTTGGTTTATTTGGTGGAAGATCATATGTAGCGACCCGACCTCAAACGGTCAAGCCTCTGTGTATCCGTGCCATCCCTGGATCGGTATGCTGGCACACACAGTACATCAAGGTATATATCAAAGTGCAATCACATGTATAAATAATGTAAAACTGGTATATATACCTCATAAGCCTCAGCGGAAATAAACATAAGGGTGTGGAGTCCCATCAACACCAACGGCAAGTTGAGTGTAGACCGTAACCCTACAACGTAACTCTTACTTGTCATAGAAATTCCTGCAACATAAGACGTTGCAGCGCTGTAGGTCAGTACATTGAATGTACTGGCAAGTCACATCATAAGAATAATGAACCTATTTGTACATGCAATTTGGCTGGTGGAAAGCTCTAAGTTTAGTTTTTGCATAAAGCTAGTTTTTCCCTAGAATAAAAGATATTATTCTATCACTATAGTATAGCACATGATGAGTTGGCAAACCCAACTCAAACCAATCCCAAGTTTCATTTAAAACCCAACTTTTTAATTAAAGGTGAGGAGATCTCCCGACATTTTCACTACTAGATGCTCAAGTTGTCCGTAACCGGGGACACGACTAATCGATTAGGTTTTAACACTCTGCAGAGGTTTGTGCATTTTTCCCCACAAGACTCGATCGCCTCCGTTGAAGTTCTCGCACTGCCTGGTGTTTGAGAACAGGATGACTGAGACATAGTCTTTCAAAAATGTCCCCCCTTAATCCACGGATAGGCCGGTACACCTACATCATTCTACATCTGCTAGCCCACCCCGGAAGGGGTCACACTAACTACTCAACTAAGCCAGAGCCCATATTGGCTTGTGGCTGCACACGTAAGCTTCTAGACATGAGAATACGATTGATCTCTTTGAGCCTGGGCGGACGGACCACTAGTGGTGCACCACCATGGATTTCCCATGCATGCTCCCACTGTACTTCGCCACCATTCAAACCAAACCTCCGCCCAGGTAGTTCATTAAGTTATCTTGGTTCTACTTACTACTTTTTCACTCATCTCTCACAATGAACACTTCCCAATCCACGTCTACATTGGCGAGGCAAAATTAAACTTACGCGATGGTGACAAAGGTATATGGTTCAAACCTACCTCATTGAACTACTAGGTAACGTCATAGCCATCTGGCAACAATAAATCCTACCATGCAATCCTACCACAAAAGGACTAAGTGCATAATATAAACATAGGTAATTGGAAGAATGGTCAGATGTGAACTTGCCTTGATACTGGTAGTTGAATTCTAGAGACCGATAGTACTCGGCTTCGCACTCCGGACAGTCTATCGTCAAAGTAAAATAACATACATGAGAAATCATTCCAGAGAGCAATAACATGCAACACAAAAGACTCGAAAAACCAAATGGAAATCCAACACACATAACTTGCATGCAAATAATTCTAGGTGCTAACAATAAGTGACATAAGGGGCAAAACCGTGGTGTGATCCATCGTGCATACTTGGCATAGTAATAAAACTATCATGGACAGATACTAATCGTGTGAAAAGTATAGTGACAAAGGTCCAGGTGGTAGGGTTTGTCTACGGTGACACGTTGCAAAAAGAATCACATCAATCGGAGCTACTGTTTAAGAGATATGACCATTTGAAGTTCGAATTCAAATCTGAATAAAGTTCAAATTTGAATTTGGAAAAGTTCACAAACATGATGCTACCGGATAGATCTAATCATGATGAAGAATTTGCCGCTGGTTTCAACAAATTTGGAGTTACGGTTAAAAAGTTGTGGCTAACTAAAGTTCAGGGACCAATCTGCAAATCTTAGGGACTAATCAGTGAAACAGAAACAAAAATGTACTGCAAACAGGCCCTTGGCCATGTGGCGGCTCGTGGCTGGCTGAGCAGCGTTCACTGCGGTGGCTATACGGCAAACGGCCACTAAATAGGAAAAACAGCTACCGCGGCTACAAATAAAAAAGAAAAACGGAGACCGGTTTAACTAAAACCACGGTTAACCGAACTAAAACAAACTGATCTATAATACTAAAAAACTAAATGAACGGGGAGAGTGCCTGCTTACAGCGCGACGACGACGACACGAGACGGCGGCGCATGCGTCGGGCGTCGGGCGGCGGACAGGGCGGCGGCTCCAGCGGTCCTCAGCGGCGGCGAAGGGGTCGGGGAGGACGGGCGCGGCGTGGGCGGCGTGCTGGTGGGGTCGGCGGGCGGTGGGGTGGCCAGCGACGAGCGGAGGGAGGAGGCGGAGCTCCGGTGCTCCAGCGATAACGCGGGTCGTCCAGGCGGCGGCTCCGGTGACCTAGAGGCAAAACCATCATGTCAAAACGGAGTGCACGAATGTGGGCATCCAAGTGACGTAGAGAACGGGGGCCAGGGTGCAACAACGGCAACGGAATCAACGGTGAGGCGGCTCGGCTTCGGCGAGATCCAAATGGGCGGGGCGGCGGCTACAAGCGATCTGGGGAGCAGAGGAGGGGCGGGATCGGATGAGGGCGTCCCGAAGCTTTTATAGGCGAAGGTAGGGCGTCGGGGAGCAGTGGGATAAGCTCTACCCCGAGAGCTTTGGCCGGCGGGTTCGGGAGTGCGCACGGTGTCGTCATTCCGTGGTCTGCGGGAGGTTGGGGATCACCTGGGGAGCGGGCCCCGCGGGTCAGCGATAGGGAGAGATGAGCGAGGGAGAGAGACGAGCGGGCGAGCGACGGGAAGGCGCTTCGGGCGCGGGAGCAGGTCGTGGGCCTTAATGACCGGCTGGGCCACATGGTTTGCCCCTGGACCGAAACCTGTTTCGGTCCAGGTGGCGCCTGGATGATTTTTTTCTTTAAAAACAAATAGAACAGAAAACTGCAATAGAGGAAAAATATTTTGAATAGAAACTCAAATAACTCCCAATTGGATTTGAATTTGGAATTTCAAACAACTTCAAATGGAAAATGAGTTTCAAATAACTTCAAAGTGACTTCCAGTTTATTTCTTTGAAACTTCCAACTCTCTTTCTTCAAATATGAAGAAGTCATTTTATCTTCCCTCATGAACTCATTGAGTTGCTTAAAGTTTCTAAGTTTGAAATATTTCAAAATGGAATTCAAATCATTTTCAAACCCCTTTTCATTTCTTTAAATGGAAGAAGTCATATCATCTTCACTCTAGGGTTTTGTGATGAAATGAATTTGAATTCAGGAAGATCAAAATGCAAGATTCAAAGTTTTGGGAAAGTCCTTTTATTCCCTCTCATTCAACTTTCAAAAAGTTTCAATTTCCAATCATTTTCACACAATCAATCACACAACAATAAAACAAACAATCATAATAATTTATTTAATATAACATTCCAAAATTTAGAATTTTGGGATGTTACAAACTACCACCTTAAAATGAATCTCGTCCTCGAGATTCGGAGAGGCTAGAAAGAAGGTTAGGTTTGGGGGGTCTCCTTGAAAATCCATTAATCAACACATGGTATGGGGTGCTACAACCCTTAGAAGCATGGTCACGGTTCCAACAAAACTCATGTACTCCATCCTTCGCGTTGACGGTGTCGGTCTTCTCATATTCTCCGAGATAAATCCTTCACTAGGGCTCTTCCGGTAAGGGCATGACCTTTTTCTCAAAATCTAGAGTCCTTGCATCAAATAAGATCCTTCCGAGTCTGGGTCTTCTTAGCTGTCAGGCCGTCGCCAATGCTTAACAACTATCGAAAATCTCATGGTGGTCGACAATTACTGGTTCTCCTGCAGAAAATGGGTCTGGGTTGAACCTCACCGCATAACCTACGATTGGCAACAGGTGCATGTACAGGGTTTCCATCATCCTGCCATTCTAAGGCTTTTGGTTTCTCATGTCGACACTCTTCTAGGGTTTTCAAGCTCTCTGATTTTCCATCAACATATGATAGTTCATGATAGAAGTCTCTGGTATGGGGGCCAATCCATCCCGCACTTGAATCATTACCACATACGCAGATAGTGAATCACGTGTTCTAACACTTGGGCATCCTCACAAGCATTGCAGAACTTCTGTTTTCCACAAACTGGGTTCTGGTAATCCATTGGTTCTGCAAGCCAAACAAAACCTCTATCGTTTGTTCACAACTCTTGGGTTTACGTAACCTCCTATGGAACGTCTGCCGATGAAATCACAACTTCTTCCAGAATTCTTTCTACAACAAGGCTGTGCTTGCTTCTTTTTAAATCCCAGTCCTGTGGGTTATGGCCCACTTCAACACTTGTATATCTTTAACTCATCCTTGGGGTTACTATTGCCTCATATTCCAACATTACATCCCCTTTAAATCCAATTGTACTTCATTCCTTCATAATCTTGGGGTAACCATCATAACTAAAACAAAACCCCAACTTATTTTGTCCAAACTGCACCTATGGAACAACATTTTCCTTTCCATCGGTCTAGTGTTCACACATGGTTTAACCATTAAAACAAAATGTACTGGTTCATCCATAATTCATATTCTCTTCCTATCAAATCCTTTATTACATCCTTAACCACTACTCAAAACTCAGGTTCCAAAAGTACTTTATTACAAATGTTGCCATCCACATAGTTTGGTATGGTCAAGCATTACTTCCATCTTTATTCATTTGCCCTACTTGAAGATGCTTCAGTCCCACTAGAACTGTGTGATGTGATCCTTCAAATCATCGATGTTTTGCTTCATCGTGGTGACCATGAGCTTCATCTCCATCATCTCTGCTTGTACCTCCCTCAGGTATTCCTGAGTGTGACGGAGTCTTGCTTCTAGTATTTCTCCAATATGACATATGGCCTCCATAGCAGCTTCACGAACAGAGTCAAAGAATGTTGCTCGTGGTACTCGAGAAATGAAAAAGTATTGCCCTGTGACGCCCGGATAGTTAAGCTACAGTAAACCTCTGCTAGCGATGCCACGTCACCTCGATTACTGTTGCTAATCTCGCATTAGTTCGAAACCGATCCAAATTCAAAATTGAATTAAACGCAAACAACAAAAGTTTTCAAAAATTAAAACTAAAATGTTCGGGTTGTTCCAAATAAATCGTAAGCAGTTATGGTGGAGAAACCAAGCTTTTTATAAAATGCTTAAATGAACTATAAGGATTTAAACAATAGCAAAAACAATTAATTAAACGCCTTTTACAATTAATAAATTACTAAACTATTTTATTTTGTCACCAAACTTTTTGTGGCACTGGGGTATTTTGTAACACTAATTTAGGTACTACTTTTATATTTTATAAAACAAAATTATATAGAAAATAAAATAGGAAACTAATAAACAGAAAACAAATAAATACAAAAAAGGGAAAAGGACCCCCCCCATGCTGGACCGAACGGCCCAGCTGGCAGCCGCACCGGCCGGCCCACCAGGCCGAGTCGGGCCTCCTTAGTACCCCCCACGCCCGTAACCCTAACCCCTCTCCCAGTCGCCCCACCTCCCCCACTCGCTCCACTCCTCCTCTGTCTCCCTCCCCGATCCAGATCGGATCGGGGGCGTTCGCCGCCACCGCCCGGGATCCCCACCAGAGACGCCCGCCGCCCATCATCGTCGGTGCCGCCTCCCCTTCTGCGTCACTCGTCCCCGACCTCCTCCTACTCATCCCCGGACCCCAAGCTCGACGCCGCCCCGAACCGCCATCACCGAGCACCATTCGCCGGAGCTCCTCCGTCATCGCCGGATCTCGCGTCCTCGTCCTCCTCCACAAGCCACGTCGACCCCCCTTCTCGGCAACGCTGTGAGCCGCCCCTGTTTCCCTCTTTTCCCGCGTTCACCGCACCGATACGCCCCCTCCCCGCTCACTGCGCGTCCACGAGCATGCTCGGTCGCGCCCCTTCTGGACTCGCCGCGTTCGCCGTCTTCCATGCCCCTGCTCCTCGCATCGCGTCCACGAATCCGCCGCAGCCTCGCTGGCTGCTTGGCCGCCGCAAGCCGCGCGTCGCGCCGACTCTGCCTGCTGTTTGCCGCTGCTGCCCTCACCCCCGCCAGCGCACGTGCCACCCCGCGCGCGCCCATCCGCCTGAACCGCGCCTGGCCTCGTCCGCGCACAAACGCGCCCCTGCCGCTACTCTGCATCGCCCCGTCAACGCCCGAACGCGCCGCCGCGCGTATGTCGCCCCGCTTGCCTCCTCTCCTCAGGACCGCCCACGGCCACCCCGTCGGCCACCGCGGCCATCAGCACCCTGACCGCTGGCCTCGCCCCGCAGCACTCCCCGCCGGCGAGCGCGCGCCCTGGCGCCCGTTGCCCGCAACAGCGCCCAGCGGGCTAGCGCCCGCGCCCGTTTAGCCCGCCCCGTTAGGCCCTGGGCCACTGACATGGGGGCCCCGCCCCCCCCCAAAAAAAAGAAGGAATTAAAATATAATAATAAAAATAAATAAATAAATAATTAAATAAGTAAATAATTAATTAATTAATTAATTAATTAATTAATTATTAATTAAGGAATTAAATAATCTAATTAATCATATTTAGATTAACCTAATTATCTAATTAGTCTAATTAAACAATGATTAGTTAGATAATCTCTGATTAGCTTAATCACAGAATGACAGGTGGGACCCACACGTCAGAATTGACCAGTCAACGCCCCTGTTGACTGCTGACGTCATGCTGACGTCATGCTGACGTCAGCGTGCACTGTTTTGGATAATGTTATATTTAAATAATTAATTAAATTCCAGAAATTAATAAAATCTTTAGAAAATCATATCTTTTAATCCGTAACTCGGATTAAAATGTTTTCAACATGAAAGTTGCTCAGAACGACGAGACGAACCCGGATACGCAGCCCGTTCATCCGCCACACACCCCTAACATATCAAACTCGCAACTTTCCCCCTCCGGCTCCTCTGCCCGAAAACGCGGAACCCCGGGGAAACTTTCCCGGATGGTTCCCCCCTTCACCGGTATCATCCCATACCGCGTTAGGGCACCTCTAACGCCGTTACTTGTCATGTCATGCATCATTATGCATCTGCTTGCTTAAGTATTTATTGTTTCTTCCCCCTCTTCTCTCGCTAGACATCGGGACCGACGCTGTTGCTGCCCCGTTCGACTACGGTGTTGACGATCCCTCTCTCTTGCCAGAGCAACCAGACAAGCCCCCCCCTTGATCACCAGATATCGCCTACTCTCCTCTATACTGCTTGCATTAGAGTAGTGTAGCATGTTACTGCTTTCGTTATTCCTATCCTAATGCATAGCCTGTCTTTGATACTGCTGTTGATACCTTTACCTGCAATCCTACTGCTTAGTATAGGATGCTAGTGTACCATCAGTGTCCCTACTCTCTTGTCCGTCTGCCATGCTATATTACTGGGCCGTGATCACTTCGGGAAGTGATCGCGGGCATATACTATATACTTTACACTGTTACCTGTGATACTGTTCGGATATGGGGGCTGAAGGGGCAGGTGGCTCCATCCCGGTAGAGGTGGGCCTGGGTTCCCGACGGCCCCCGACTGTTACTTTGTGGCGGAGCGACAGGGCAGGTTCAGACCACCTAGGAGAGAGGTGGGCCTGGCCCTAGACGGCGTTCGCGATACTTAACACGCTTAACGAGATCTGGGTATTTGATCTGAGTCTGGCCATTTGGTCTATACGCACTAACCACCTACGCGGGAGTAGTTATGGGTATCCCGACGTCGTGGTATCAGCCGAAGCACTTCTTGACGTCAGCGACTGAGTGGCGCGCGCCGGGTTGGACCGCGTAACGTGACTTCCGTTGTACTGGAGGTTGCTAGGTCTGCTCACCGGCCGCGTTCGCAACGTGCAGGTGTGCTCAGGGCGATGGGCCCGGACCCCTGCGCGCATAGGTTTAGACCGGCGTGCTGACCGCTCTGTTGTGCCTAGGTGGGGCTGCGACGTGTTGATCTTCCGAGGCCGGGCATGACCCAGGAAAGTGTGTCCGGCCAAATGGGATCAAGCGTGTTGGGCTATGTGGTGCACCCCTGCAGGGAAGTTTATCTATTCGAATAGTCGTGTCCCTCGGTAAAAGGATGACCCGGAGTTGTACCTTGACCTTATGACAACTAGAACTGGATACTTAATAAAACACACCCTTCCAAGTGCCAGATACAACCCGGTGGTCGCTCTCTAACAGGGCAACGAGGAGGGGATCGCCGGGTAGGATTATGCTATACGATGCTACTTGGAGGACTTCAGTCTACTCTCTTCTATATGCTGCAAGACGGAGGCGACCAGAAGCGTAGTCTTCGATAAGACTAGCTATCCCCCTCTTATTCTGGCATCCTGCAGTTCAGTCCACTGATATGGCCCTTTACACATATATCCATGCATATGTAGTGTAGCTCCTTGCTTGCGAGTACTTTGGATGAGTACTCACGGTTGCTTTCTTCCCCCTTTTCCCCCTTTCCTTTCTTCTGGTTGTCGCAACCAGATGTTGGAGCCCAGGATCCAGACGCCACTTTCGATGACGACTCCTACTGCTCTGGAGGTGCCTACTACTACGTGCAGCCCGCTGATGACGACCAGGAGTAGTTAGGAGGATCCCAGGCAGGAGGCCTGCGCCTCGTTCGATCTGTATCCCAGTTTGTGCTAGCCTTCTTAAGGCAAAACTTGTTTAACTTATGTCTGTACTCAGATATTGTTGCTTCCGCTGACTCGTCTATGATCGAGCACTTGTATTCGAGCCCTCGAGGCCCCTGGCTTGTATTATGATGCTTGTATGACTTATTTTATTTGTAGAGTTGTGTTGTGATATCTTCCCGTGAGTCCCTGATCTTGATCGTACACATTTGCGTGCATGATTAGTGTACGATTGAATCGGGGGCGTCACAAGTTGGTATCAGAGCCGACTGCCTGTAGGAATCCCCCTTCCCAACTCCTTGGCCGAAGTCGAGTCTAGACATTACAAAACTTTTACTAACATGGCTGTGTGTCTTACGGGCACACGTCGCCATCGGGTGGTTGTAGGATCTTTTACTCCTTGACCTATACTCTGGGACCCTGACATCTCTTCTATTCGGGTTAAATGATTTTACTAAAATCTAACTCTAGGTTCTCATTATCACTTTCACCCGGAGAGCACCTTATTGCCGATGATCGTCTGCAGCACCAGAAGACCCTGGAGTTACTCTTCGTTGTTAACCCGAGAACTTGTGTTCATCGTGTTTGCAATTCCCCTTCCACCGTCAACCCTTATGGATAACTACATACGGTTGCCATCCTTACTTTTATTCTCCAATTGATCTTGTTATTACAAGATACCCCGAAACACTCGTCGTTGTTTCGATAATCCTTTAAGCTTACTGCCTTACTGTTCTTTGTCACGTGAATACCCCTACGGAAAATTCTCGCACTTATTGAGTATCCGCTTATCCCCAGTTGTTCATATGCTTTTCAAAATACTTGGAAATACTACCCGATCTTCCGAGTATCCTCCTCGAACTATTGCTCGGCAAATACTTGTCTGTTTGCAATATGGATGCTTTCCATATGTGTAGCAATATTCATTAGTATCCTTTGACACCATCATTTTGACCCTATCGATTCAACATGTGTGTGAAAGCACGCACTCATCAGTTGATTCTTTTAAATTATCTTCCCGGCTCAGACGTCATTCTAAGCATGAGCTGGTTCTTAACCAATCAATGCCTCGATCGTTTGTGCTTCTAAGTCTATTGAACTTATTCATTTTCGATCAGAACGATTTCTTCTGATCCCTTGATTTGGAAATCATAAAATTTCTTTGCATTATGCTTTGAATCAGTCAGTGGTCTCTATAATCCGATGCCTTGGCATTCCTTCTTCCTTTGATTGAGTACCGATACTCACATCAGCCCCGTTGTGGACCGCCATACCCGTTGCCAGGTTATTATCCGACAGTGTCCTTCACAACCAAAATTCTTGTGAGTTCTTTACCTGATACATAATGCCCTTGGTAAATTGTATCATCTGCTTGGCCAACCATGCCCTACTTTCGAGCTGGTGGTATTTACTATTGAAGCTTGTGGTATATGTTTCCACGATACCCCGACGGGTTGAACCTATGCCTTCCTTTTATATGAGTGAACTCGGGAGTTTTCACGAGTCATACTCTTCTGGTATTTTGCCAGATAAAATTTCAACAATACAACTTTATCGAACGCGAGAAGTGAATGAAAGATTATGCATTGGAGAAGTGGGAGTCGACCTTGAACTTTATGTTCATGCCCATGGACACGATGTACATCTTCTCATCGATGCTCCTGATTAAAAATTAATTATTCCTTGATATAAGTCCATCTTATATCTGGGGTCTGGCCTTTTACAATCATGGTTCCGACCATATTTTTCTCTTTGATCCCATTTCTCGGACAAGTTTAATCACTTGTCATCTATGGATCAATACACCAGTCCAACCTCTACTTTGATCTGTCGTCGAGTATTACCCCCTGGTATCTCGAGATTATCTTGGAACTGCATAACTTCTTATGAGTCTTCATCAAGTACTACATTCTCACTGATTACAGTTTTCATGGGCTCTGAGTTATTAAACACTCAAAGACACCGATAACTGAACCGAGTCTGCCTTACGGTTCAACAACTCTTGATAATCTTCCTTAAGTCCGAGTTTATACTCGATCATGTCATCCCTAGCCTGATCGGCTATATCATTAACTATGCTACCTGGTCCTTCTTCCCGGAACACAATTTTCGATGCTGAGCTAAGCTTACGTTGATTTCCTTGTCTTGTCATTCCACCTCAGATAACAAGCTTGGTTTCGAGTTTGTGTCGTACCCATGGTTCCAATAACCTCTTGCTTCACCATTATTTTGACTTGATGTGATCGCGGATCGATTACATCTTCAAGTAATCTCTCGACAAATGTGTCGTGATCATTATCAACTTTCTGAGCTATTCCAGAATAACAATCAAATTCATGATAAGAATTACCATCCTTGCCCCTCGATGATTTGTGCGTCATCGACTACTTCCTTGCCTTCTTTCCAACACAAACTTGTTCGTGTTGTGGCTATACCTTGAGTTCCTTGCTATCCAGGAATTGTTCTCCCTTACCTTGGAACATTAACATCTCTTACGACATCAATGTTGTGAGGATTTCACCACCGCTTAAGAATTCTTGGTATGGTGATACTTCTCACCATCACCATTCTTTCTTGGGTCCTCGTGTTGATTCCATCCGGGGTACCAACAAGTGAGCGGTGCTGTTTGGATTCTACCCTTCTAGCAACCCTATTGGTTTGAAGATAATGGTCGGCCGTTCATTCTTAGACTATTGATTATTGAATCACCGATCCGACGTTGGTCGTGCAACCCAGCCCTTATTTCGGGTGCACCTTTCAACCAATGTTTAATTGTGGATGTTTTTCTCGAACTTACATCATTATATCATTTGATCTGAAAAATGTTGTCTCCTTGTTCACCTAATTGTGGAAATCCATCTTTTGGAAATCCCAATGAATTGTCGCTGAGTTCATCAGCCAACTCATGATTCAGAACTTGCTTCCATAGTTTATTTCCCGAGGATCTTCCAATGTCATTTCGTCTATTTGTGTTGCACCTTTTCTTCTCGGACATCCTGAGTCTGAGGTATCATGACACCAATCGGATCTGAATCTCGGTCAGATATGATGGTTGGAACATATTGCCAAGAGTTATCACACTAGTCCTTTACGACCCGGTAAGGTGATGTCATGCCCAGCACCCCTGGCCGGAGAACCTAATGTTATAGTTTTCTTTTTAACAAGGTTAACCATTTCCCCATGAGAAAATTGAATGCCATGTTTAAATAAGTTTACCCTAATGGATCCTCCGTGTATCCGAAGTCCGACCCTTGCTTGAAGTCCATGTCAGTGCTATCTCGAAGCATTTATGTGGTACTCCTATCATCAATAAGAACACTTGAAGCACAATGCTAAATTTTCTTAATCAAATTATCCAAACATCGTTGTATGGATAATGTCATGAAATTTCTCTCCCCTACCTAAAAGGATTTCTACATTATATCCTGTCATGGATATCATGCTCTGCTTGTCCGTGGGAAAGGTATACCCCTGGTGTATGTGTCAAACACATTTTCCTTTCCATTGTTCTGTTTGATCTGATGTTCACGTTTTCATTTCCATTGTTTGGTGTAACCTTTCTTGTGATCTATATGATCTAAGCAGTAATATTCTTCTGCTTATGTAAACACCTCGTTGTACCACTTAGTCAGAAAGACCCTGTTAATTTTGTTGATGACATTTCGGTAACCACCGATGGACGAGAACTTTGCCTACTGGTCCGCCTCGTTCAACGAGCAGGAAAATGGTTCTCTTCGTCCCTCGCCCTTGGTATCGATGTTGTTGCCGACATAACTGACAGGCTAACCTCTGACACGCCTTACTATCGTGACCGTGCAAGATGTCGGCCTCCTTCCTACTTTCAACCACATGGTGGGCCCATAACCCACAGCTCCACAGGATCGAAACCTGACTCCCATGTACACCCCCTGTTTCCAAAGTTATTCCTCCCGCGTGGACTCGTATGTAATTCATGAGCCATCTTCCAATGAGATCATCAATTCTAGCATCGGACACAATAATTGTTCCGTGGCTTTGAAACCACTTTCACCTTCTGTCTAGGCATTAAATGATTGCCTGGCTGCCTGAAACTTCTTGTTGTACCTTCCAACTTTACTCTCGATGTGTTTTAATTGTTCAAATCGAGAGGCACTCGTATGATCATTCATGGGTTAATCCCAGATTATTAGCCTTACAGCATTTTGTCGTTGCCAATCTGCCCCGTTACCTATTCGTAAGAACGATGGAACCCCCGAAGAAAGGATGAAGACTTCATAATGATGACCTGAAGCAGTGGAATGAAGACATCAATGTAATGGATTGACCTCTTCGAGAATAGCAACCAAATCCGAGGAGATTCGTTAGAATTACCTAACCAGACCTTTCCCCCCCTTACTCCCGGTCCTAAATCTCGGGACGAGATTTCTTGTAGTGGAGGAGAATTGTGACGCCCGGATAGTTAAGCTACAGTAAACCTCTGCTAGCGATGCCACGTCACCTCGATTACTGTTGCTAATCTCGCATTAGTTCGAAACCGATCCAAATTCAAAATTGAATTAAACGCAAACAACAAAAGTTTTCAAAAATTAAAACTAAAATGTTCGGGTTGTTCCAAATAAATCGTAAGCAGTTATGGTGGAGAAACCAAGCTTTTTATAAAATGCTTAAATGAACTATAAGGATTTAAACAATAGCAAAAACAATTAATTAAACGCCTTTTACAATTAATAAATTACTAAACTATTTTATTTTGTCACCAAACTTTTTGTGGCACTGGGGTATTTTGTAACACTAATTTAGGTACTACTTTTATATTTTATAAAACAAAATTATATAGAAAATAAAATAGGAAACTAATAAACAGAAAACAAATAAATACAAAAAAGGGAAAAGGACCCCCCCCATGCTGGACCGAACGGCCCAGCTGGCAGCCGCACCGGCCGGCCCACCAGGCCGAGTCGGGCCTCCTTAGTACCCCCCACGCCCGTAACCCTAACCCCTCTCCCAGTCGCCCCACCTCCCCCACTCGCTCCACTCCTCCTCTGTCTCCCTCCCCGATCCAGATCGGATCGGGGGCGTTCGCCGCCACCGCCCGGGATCCCAACCAGAGACGCCCGCCGCCCTCCATCGTCGGTGCCGCCTCCCCTTCTGCGTCACTCGTCCCCGACCTCCTCCTACTCATCCCCGGACCCCAAGCTCGACGCCGCCCCGAACCGCCATCACCGAGCACCATTCGCCGCAGCTCCTCCGTCATCGCCGGATCTCGCGTCCTCGTCCTCCTCCACAAGCCACGTCGACCCCCCTTCTCGGCAACGCTGTGAGCCGCCCCTGTTTCCCTCTTTTCCCGCGTTCACCGCACCGATACGCCCCCTCCCCGCTCACTGCGCGTCCACGAGCATGCTCGGTCGCGCCCCTTCTGGACTCGCCGCGTTCGCCGTCTTCCATGCCCCTGCTCCTCGCATCGCGTCCACGAATCCGCCGCAGCCTCGCTGGCTGCTTGGCCGCCGCAAGCCGCGCGTCGCGCCGACTCTGCCTGCTGTTTGCCGCTGCTGCCCTCACCCCCGCCAGCGCACGTGCCACCCCGCGCGCGCCCATCCGCCTGAACCGCGCCTGGCCTCGTCCGCGCACAAACGCGCCCCTGCCGCTACTCTGCATCGCCCCGTCAACGCCCGAACGCGCCGCCGCGCGTATGTCGCCCCGCTTGCCTCCTCTCCTCAGGACCGCCCACGGCCACCCCGTCGGCCACCGCGGCCATCAGCACCCTGACCGCTGGCCTCGCCCCGCAGCACTCCCCGCCGGCGAGCGCGCGCCCTGGCGCCCGTTGCCCGCAACAGCGCCCAGCGGGCTAGCGCCCGCGCCCGTTTAGCCCGCCCCGTTAGGCCCTGGGCCACTGACATGGGGGCCCCGCCCCCCCCCCCCCCCAAAAAAAAGAAGGAATTAAAATATAATAATAAAAATAAATAAATAAATAATTAAATAAGTAAATAATTAATTAATTAATTAATTAATTAATTATTAATTAAGGAATTAAATAATCTAATTAATCATATTTAGATTAACCTAATTATCTAATTAGTCTAATTAAACAATGATTAGTTAGATAATCTCTGATTAGCTTAATCACAGAATGACAGGTGGGACCCACACGTCAGAATTGACCAGTCAACGCCCCTGTTGACTGCTGACGTCATGCTGACGTCATGCTGACGTCAGCGTGCACTGTTTTGGATAATGTTATATTTAAATAATTAATTAAATTCCAGAAATTAATAAAATCTTTAGAAAATCATATCTTTTAATCCGTAACTCGGATTAAAATGTTTTCAACATGAAAGTTGCTCAGAACGACGAGACGAACCCGGATACGCAGCCCGTTCATCCGCCACACACCCCTAACATATCAAACTCGCAACTTTCCCCCTCCGGCTCCTCTGCCCGAAAACGCGGAACCCCGGGGAAACTTTCCCGGATGGTTCCCCCCTTCACCGGTATCATCCCATACCGCGTTAGGGCACCTCTAACGCCGTTACTTGTCATGTCATGCATCATTATGCATCTGCTTGCTTAAGTATTTATTGTTTCTTCCCCCTCTTCTCTCGCTAGACATCGGGACCGACGCTGTTGCTGCCCCGTTCGACTACGGTGTTGACGATCCCTCTCTCTTGCCAGAGCAACCAGGCAAGCCCCCCCCCTTGATCACCAGATATCGCCTACTCTCCTCTATACTGCTTGCATTAGAGTAGTGTAGCATGTTACTGCTTTCGTTATTCCTATCCTAATGCATAGCCTGTCTTTGATACTGCTGTTGATACCTTTACCTGCAATCCTACTGCTTAGTATAGGATGCTAGTGTACCATCAGTGTCCCTACTCTCTTGTCCGTCTGCCATGCTATATTACTGGGCCGTGATCACTTCGGGAAGTGATCGCGGGCATATACTATATACTTTACACTGTTACCTGTGATACTGTTCGGAGATGGGGGCTGAAGGGGCAGGTGGCTCCATCCCGGTAGAGGTGGGCCTGGGTTCCCGACGGCCCCCGACTGTTACTTTGTGGCGGAGCGACAGGGCAGGTTCAGACCACCTAGGAGAGAGGTGGGCCTGGCCCTAGACGGCGTTCGCGATACTTAACACGCTTAACGAGATCTGGGTATTTGATCTGAGTCTGGCCATTTGGTCTATACGCACTAACCACCTACGCGGGAGTAGTTATGGGTATCCCGACGTCGTGGTATCAGCCGAAGCACTTCTTGACGTCAGCGACTGAGTGGCGCGCGCCGGGTTGGACCGCGTAACGTGACTTCCGTTGTACTGGAGGTTGCTAGGTCTGCTCACCGGCCGCGTTCGCAACGTGCAGGTGTGCTCAGGGCGATGGGCCCAGACCCCTGCGCGCATAGGTTTAGACCGGCGTGCTGACCGCTCTGTTGTGCCTAGGTGGGGCTGCGCCGTGTTGATCTTCCGAGGCCGGGCATGACCCAGGAAAGTGTGTCCGGCCAAATGGGATCAAGCGTGTTGGGCTATGTGGTGCACCCCTGCAGGGAAGTTTATCTATTCGAATAGCCGTGTCCCTCGGTAAAAGGACGACCCGGAGTTGTACCTTGACCTTATGACAACTAGAACTGGATACTTAATAAAACACACCCTTCCAAGTGCCAGATACAACCCGGTGGTCGCTCTCTAACAGGGCAACGAGGAGGGGATCGCCGGGTAGGATTATGCTATACGATGCTACTTGGAGGACTTCAGTCTACTCTCTTCTATATGCTGCAAGACGGAGGCGACCAGAAGCGTAGTCTTCGATAAGACTAGCTATCCCCCTCTTATTCTGGCATCCTGCAGTTCAGTCCACTGATATGGCCCTTTACACATATATCCATGCATATGTAGTGTAGCTCCTTGCTTGCGAGTACTTTGGATGAGTACTCACGGTTGCTTTCTTCCCCCTTTTCCCCCTTTCCTTTCTTCTGGTTGTCGCAACCAGATGTTGGAGCCCAGGATCCAGACGCCACTTTCGATGACGACTCCTACTGCTCTGGAGGTGCCTACTACTACGTGCAGCCCGCTGACGACGACCAGGAGTAGTTAGGAGGATCCCAGGCAGGAGGCCTGCGCCTCGTTCGATCTGTATCCCAGTTTGTGCTAGCCTTCTTAAGGCAAAACTTGTTTAACTTATGTCTGTACTCAGATATTGTTGCTTCCGCTGACTCGTCTATGATCGAGCACTTGTATTCGAGCCCTCGAGGCCCCTGGCTTGTATTATGATGCTTGTATGACTTATTTTATTTGTAGAGTTGTGTTGTGATATCTTCCCGTGAGTCCCTGATCTTGATCGTACACATTTGCGTGCATGATTAGTGTACGATTGAATCGGAGGCGTCACATGCCCCATAGTTTTTGGGCAGACTCCCTTCACACGGTGGAGGTGTACCTCCACGTACCAAAGTTCAACTCCATTCTCCATGAAAGGATAACCCTTGTAGACTGCATCTCCTTCAAGACGAATATGCTTCATCATGTCCTTCAGGATTTTTGGGTAATCTTGATCACTAGTCAGGGTCATGATTGTTTCCGGGCCCTTGAGAAAAGACTCGTAAAGGGCTGTCATCTACAGGCATAAGATAGAAGGGGTACTCAGGGTAATATATGTATTTCCTTGGGTGAAATGTGGTTGTTTTCTGGAAAATTTTTGGAGTCAGCTTGTCCATGTGTTCAAGGTTTATGTTGGAGTGAGACAGTGAGAGAGGTACTCACAATCAACAAACAACTCATAACATTTCATATGAGATTCCAAGCATATCAACTTTTATTGCTTCATGAGCTATTACAATTTCCATTTCGTAACTCAACTCAACATCCTCAACGAAAATAAAACTATATTCCACATTTATTACATGCTTTATTCCAATATCAAGATCTCAACTACTCTGCTCAAGCTTTCCTCGGGTCTGAACATTATCTGGCAAAATGTCCTACTCCTTTGCAGCGTAAACAAATGACTTCAGACAAATCCAGGGGCTTCCTGGTGGCTATCTTGGTTCCTTGGGTTCTTAGCTTCCTTACTGGGCATTTGCTAGCATAATGACCTAAATCCTTGCACCTGTAACAAGTGATATGACTCAGGTCCTTTCCTGCAGAAATTGGGTTGTTCTGGGGACACATGCTCCTTCTCTTCCTGGACTTCTTCTTTCCGATCATTTCTTCTAACTCTTGTGGGTCAAACTCCACTTCTTCTGTCAGGAAGTCTCCCAGATACTCTTGGCTTTGCTTCATGCAATACAGTGAAAAATGTCCTTCTTCTCCACATGAATAGCACGCATTGAAGAAAAATCAGTTTAGGCCTTCTCCATTAGGGTCGTCAACATCTTCCTTCATCACAGGTTCTTCTAAACTTTCTCTGAGGGCTTCTTTCATTGCTTCCTTCTACAGCTTGGTATTTCTTGTACCTTGGGGTAAATATGACACTGGGCAGGGTAGTGCGTAGTTCTTTCACACAAGAAACAAGTAACCTGCCTAGTTGGGCATTCTTCAGCTCGATGATTTCCTTCACAATGATGGCATCCATCCTTGTGTTCTTCATGGGTGTGTCCTATTTCTATGCATATCTTGTAGGCACAAGGTTTCTTCGTCGTATCACCATGCTTCCAGATAAGACGGGATCCCAACAGAGTCTTCTTCAATTCCTCCCAAGTTTTTGCTCCATTACATCCTTGTATGGCCTGATGCATTTTCCACCAGGTTGCAGCACTTTTTGTAAAGTACTGAAGAGCGTATTGAACCTCATACTTCCTTGCAACGAAATTGCTCCTGAAGTGATTCTCCATGTTTTGAATCCATAACTCTGCCTCTAACTGAGTGATCGATCCAGAGAATACAAGTCCATCTTAATTCATCATCTATTGGGTCCAAGGGTTTTGGGATAAGATAAGAGGGATAGAGAGAGATACACACAATACAAACAATATAGTTTTGAAAATAAGTTTTATTTGTTGCTGTCGGAAAACACACACCAAATATGACAGCTCACAAATCATCGCATCTAACGTGAGTATATAACAAGGGTTTGGTCTTCTAAAGGTCATATAAATCTTGGAATTCTTCAGTGTCTTCAAGTTCTTTGAGTCTTTTACTGTTGTAGCTTCAACTCTGCTAATGTATGTTGAAGTCCTCTTTTACACTGAAGTGGTATCCTCAGTTGATCCTCCATGTGGTCAAAGGGAAAATGAGTATTGTCTACCTATTTGGGGTAAAAGGAAAGATTTGATAAAGCTCAGAAAAGAAGAGAGGTAAAGGATCTTTTTGAAAATAAAGTTTTAGAGAAATCCTTTCCTAAGGGCTTTCCAGTTTCTAGGGTCACGTCCTACAGTCAACATGTGCTTTGATACCATCTCTGTAGCGACCCAACCTCAAACGGTCAAGCCTCTATGTATCCGTGCCATCCCTGGATCGGTATGCTGGCACACACAGTACATCAATGTATATATCAAAGTGCAATCACATGTATAAATAATGTAAAAATGGTATATATACCTCATAAGTCTCAGCAGAAATAAACATAAGGGTGTGGAGTCCCATCAACACCAACGGCAAGTTGAGTGTAGACCGTAACCCTACAACGTAACTCTTACTCGTCGTAGAAATTCCTGCAACATAAGACGTTGCAGCCCTGTAGGTCAGTACATTGAATGTACTGGCAAGTCACATCATAAGAATAATGAACCTATTTGTACATGCAATTTGGCTGGTGGAAAGCTCTAATTTTAGTTTTTGCATAAAGCTAGTTTTTCCCTAGAATAAAAGATATTATTATATCACTACCGTATAGCACAGGATGAGTTGGCAAACCCAACTCAATCCAATCCCAAGTTTCATTTAAAACCCAACTTTTTAATTAAAGGTGAGGAGATCTCCCGACATTTTCACTACTAGATGCTCAAGTTGTCCATAACCGGGGACACGGCTAATCGATTAGGTTTTAACACTCTGCAGAGATTTGCACACTTTTCCCCACAAGACTCGATCGCCTCCCTTGAAGTTCTCGCACTGCCTGGCATTTGAGAACACGATGACCGAGACATAGTCTTTCAAAAATGTCCCCCCTTAACCCACGGATTGGCCGGTACACCTACATCATTCTACATCTGCTAGCCCATCCCGGAAGGGGTCACACTAACTACTCAACTAAGTCAGAGCCCATATTGGCTTGTGGCTGCACACGTAAGCTTCTAGACATGAGAATACGAATGATCTCTTTGAGCCTGGGCGGACGGACCACTAGTGGTGCACCACCATGGATTTCCCATGCATGCTCCCACTGTACTTCGCCACCATTCAAACCAAACCTCCGCCCAGGTAGTTCATTAAGTTATCTTGGTTCTACTTACTACTTTTTCACTCATCTCTCACAATGAACACTTCCCAATCCACGTCTACATTGGCGAGGAAAAATTAAACTTACGCGATGGTGACAAAGGTATATGGTTCAAACCTACCTCAATGAACTACTAGGTAACGTCATAGCCATCTGGCAACAATAAATCCTACCATGCAATCCTACCATAAAAGGACTAAGTGCATAATATAAACATAGGTAATTGGAAGAATGGTCAAATGTGAACTTGCCTTGATACTGGTAGTTGAATTCTAGAGATCGATAGTACTCGGCTTCGCACTCCGGACAGTCTATCGTCAAAGTAAAATAACATACATGAGAAATCATTCCAGAGAGCAATAACATGCAACACAAAAGACTCGAAAAACCAAATGGAAATCCAACACACATAACTTGCATGCAAATAATTCTAGGTGCTAACAATAAGTGACATAAGGTGCAAAACCGTGGTGTGATCCATTGTGCATACTTCGCATAGTAATAAAACTATCATGGACAGATACTAATGGTGTGAAAATTATAGTGACAAAGGTCCAGGTGGTAGGATTTGGCTACGGTGACATGTTGCAAAAAGAATCACATCAATCGGAGCTACGGTTTAGGAGATATGGCCATTTGAAGTTCGAATTCAAATCTGAATAAAGTTCAAATTCGAATTTGGAAAAGTTCACAAACATGATGCTACTGGATAGATCTAATCATGACAAAGAATTTGCCGCTGGTTTCATCGAATTTGGAGTTACGGTTAAAAAGTTGTGGCTAACTAAAGTTCAGGGACCAATCTGCAAATCCTAGGGACTAATCAGTGAAACAGAAACAAAAATATACTGCAAACAGGCCCTTGGCCATGTGGCGGCTCGTGGCTGGCTGAGCAGCTTTCGCTGCGGTGGCTATACGGCAAACGGCCACTAAATAGGAAAAACAGGTACCGCGGCTAAAAATAAAAAAGAAAACCGGAGACCGGTTTAACTAAAACCACGGTTAACTGAACTAAAACAAAACGATCTATAATACTTAAATACTAAATGAACGGGGAGAGTGCCTGCTTACAGCGCGACGGCGATGACACGAGACGGCGGAGCAGGCGTCGGGCGTAGGGCGGCGGACAGGGCGGCGGCTCTAGCGGTCCTCAGCGGCGGCGAAGGGGTCGGGGAGGACGGGCGCGGCGTGGGCGGCATGCTCACTACAAGAAATATGTCAACTTGTGACCACCACTATTGGTCACTGAAAGGTCACAAATTTCCATTTACGACCTTTTTGTGACCAAAAACAGAAGGTCAAAAGTTGTCCGTCGTAAACTGACTATAGCGACCTTTCTTCTGGAATGGTCAAAGACGTTTACGACCAAAATATTTCTACTGTGGCGTTTTGGTCACTAGCAACCTCCCCAAGCCACGTAGGCATCCAGCGTGGCAAGCTGATGTGGCACAAGATTCAGCCCGGTCCAATTCGATTTTCTACATGGGCCGAGCCCATTAATTCAGCCTTTCTATATTTTTTTCATGTGAATTTTTGGTCGGCTACATGGGCCACGCCCTACAATTCGGCCTTTTAATTTTCTTGGCCATGGCCCTTTTGCAAACCATTTCATTAGGCCTTTTTGTAAGGTTTTACAGAAATGCATAATATTCTAGCCCACTATTATTTGGGCTGTAGCATTTTTGATCCAGTAGACCATTTGGTCTTTTTATTATTCCCTGATTTCCAGTTTACACATTTGAACAACAAACGCTCAATAATTCTCTCAATTAAATGATTAAATTCAGAAATCATTCATCCAAATACACACAACAGCACATACAAGTCTGCACGTCCAACCTCAACTAAAACAAGCAAAAACAAATACACATCAACTAAAGTTGTGGTGCGCTTCCATCACAGCAGCAGCAACCTAAGCGACATTACATGACCAAAAAGAAACAATGCCATCAACATGAGGCGGTAATCCAACCTCAACACTTTGTGAGGAGCAGCGCCACCAGGAGGATGCCGATCGCCTCTGGTACCTGGCCACAGGTCACATCAGAAATATTCAGAAATCACTTGAACATAATTGACTACAAAAGAAATCAGAATTGAACAGAATTGTCATGCTTATCTACTTTCAGGAAAGTTAATACATATTTCCATGCTTGTCTATCAAAGAAATTGTATCAACTTAACACTTAGTCATGCATAAGTGTTTCACATCAAAAACATACAGCAGTGCAGAGTCAAAATTGTATCAACTTAACACTTAGTCATGCATATGCGTTTCACATCAAAAACATACAAAATTTGGAGTAGGAAACTAAATCTCTAAATACTCCAGCTGCAAATACTGCTAACACTAATAGGCCAGTAGCAAATACTTTATTTTTGGAGTTTTAACAAATGTTCAGTAATTTATGGAGTACAGCAGCAACATCACGTTAAGAAAGTGAGCTAAATCATCACATTTTCAACTCTAAAGGTGCGGCAGGTCCTAACCCTATCATAGGCATACGCGCAAACAGGTGCATGACAGTGTTAAGTTTTATACAAGGATGTGGCTTATTGAAACTGAAAGTCCAAGTAAAAGTCGTCAAGAGCAAAAATAATGAAATGTTTAGTCCCAGGTTTGTGAACTACGCATCAATTCTTTTAAACTTGTAATACGGAGGCTGAGTTAGTATGCAGAATGTCTGTAAGCTACAACATGGCCCATACAAGCACAGCCCAACCCGTCAGCTACAAAGAGAGAGATAGCAGGCAGGAGGACCTATGGACCAACTTGTCCTTCACCAGATCGTTCAAGGCCAACAGCTCCCAGCTGATTTGGTTCCAAGTGAGCAAATACTAGTTAGTAGCAGTAGCCACTAATTAAACAACAGCGTTGCAGAGGTGCAACCACATCCACGGTTAATAAGGAGAGCAGTGCATAGGATACAACAAGGGTAACAACTCCAGGGTGATTCAATTGCAAGTGATCACAACAGGAATTCAGCTACTAGTTCATCAATGCATGAGGAAGGGCATGGTTACCTCACCGGTGGAATCCGCAGATCTCACCAAGCTAGGAAGGGTCACACACTGACACTCACAGATCCACGACCAAGATCAAGAATCCTATGCAACAAAGCAACAGGATATATGTCATCAGAGAAGCATCATAGTCAGAATCAGATTCAGAAATTTCAGCATAAGTACCACTGTAAAATTCTATAATCAGTAGAAATGTCAACCAGAAGTTGAGATAAATGCAGCAATCAAACTGCAAAACCAGGAGTTTGGTGGTTACATCACAAAGCAGCAGCCCATTAACACAACTTGGACATAACTAATGACATCCAACTTATAGAAACCATTTAAGAGACAGCTGATTTTACTCCAGATCACATGCTAGTTAGCAACTATAGCCACTAATTAAGCAACAACGCCACAATGCTACCATAACCATAGTTAATAAGTAGAGCAGCGCACAGAAAAGGCAATAACTCATGGCTGATTCGATACCTAAACAAAATTGCACTGAATTTTTGGTATAAGCCTGCAGGAATGTAGGTTATTTTTAGAGTAGCATTTCTTATGAGATGCCTAAACCTGCAGGAATGTTGACCAAGCTTGAGTTCTCATGTCATACCACCTTACTATTTCAACACACATAAGTAAATGCAGATATCAGCGACATCTTACAGGTAAAAGCTTGCAAAGATACATAAGGTTTATGCCTTTCTTGTGTAGATTTGCATAGACGGATGGTAACTGAATTTCATGAGCAAATGAAAGTTCATAACTGAAGATATAACTTCGCGAGTGCTACAAATGGTGCTAATTAATCACACCTAACCACCTAGTAAGGCAAGTTTCGCTGTACGAGAATCAATGATCCTCAACAGGGGAATTTTAACGTACTTGAATCGTATTCAGACCCCAAAAAAAATGTGTAGCGGCTTCCTACCGATCCACAAGGGAGCACACCAGAATGAGATGTTCGTCAATGGTGAAAAGAAATGCTACTCTAAAAATTCCAGAGAACAAGAAGAAGCCGAGCCCTTGGTCTCGTTGATGGTCTTGTTGCGCCAGGAGAAGACGCTGATGAAGGTGTGCAGCAGCAGTGCCCTTGGCATTGACCTTGAACCCCAGCGCCAGATCCTGCTCCCCAACCGGCGATGGTGTATCCCTCGACGGATCTGCATCCATAAGGCGAGGTGAGGGAGGGGGTCAGCTACAGCCTCTCGGAGGGGGAAAACAAGCGGGGACGAGGGGCACCCACCCGGGCTGGTCCGCCGCCGCGGGGCCTAGGCACGCCGCCAGGACGGCAGCAGCCTTGTCGGGGAGGACGCAGCGGCCTCCGGGCGCGGTCGTCGGAGGCGCTGCGGAGCTCGTCGCCTCGCGAGCCGCAGGGCGCGACGGCCGCTGCCGAGGGGCGCGAGGAGGGCGGGCTTGTTGGAGCTTGTGGTGAGGAGCCGGGGACGGCGGCGGGATTGGAGATGAATCACGGGGGAGCTCGAGTGGATCTCCAGCCAGCGGGATTGGAGAGGAATCGGGGGAGGGAGAGGAATCGAATGGATCTCCGTCTAGGGAGTGGCCGCGGTGGATCCAGCCCAGCGCGACCGCGGTGGAAGAGCACGAACTGCTTGCGAGCGAGCAGGCGGTTGGTCATGAACTTGCGGGTGCGGAAGGGAGCGGCGGTGGCGATGGGGAAAAGGGAGCGGGAGCGGCGGGAGTGCGAGGGGAGAGGTGGGTGGCGGAGGCGAGGGGAGAGGTGGGCGGCGGAAGGAAGGGGAGGACGGGGCGGCGGCGGAAGGATCTGGATCGGGGAGAGGAGTGGAGGCGGGGAGGGATCTGGATCGGTGGAGCTAGCGAGGGAAAGAAAGGAGGCGGGGGGGTGGATGGAAATTTACCCGGAGAACATAGCTAGGGTTTCGGGGTTGGTGTGGATGGGTCGAGGACAGCCGTTGGATCCCCGAGCATCCTACGGTGTTGGATGCACGATCCGCGTGATATGTCCATGGACCAATCAGAATGCAGTACGATTTTATGACCATCTAAATTGGTCGTAGTTGACTTAAAATAATGTGTTAAAATCATTTAAGCTACTTTATGATATGAGAAATTCTAAAAAAATGGAAAACCTTCTCATTGTGTCACCAAAATTTGAACAAGTTTTCAAAAAAAAATAACAACATGGAATAAGATAAATATCTTTAAAAAGGTGTCGTCGGAAATAAGTTTTTTGCAAAAAAAAATATTTTCCCTTTTTCGGGTGCCCAAAATGAGTTTTTTTGTGAAGGACCTACAATATATTTATTGCAAAATTGTATGAAATCAATTTTATAAACTATTAGGCCATATTTAATGCACAAATGACCAAATAGTTGGGTGTCAAAAGATTTTATCCACATCTGGTAAAAAATAAAAATTTCGCTGATCCAGGTGGAAGCGGGTGAAATTTGAACTGTAGTTGCCTCATAGTTTGCTATTTATTTTTTTCAAAAATCATTTCTAGGTACATAAGTATCTATTTTATCATAGAAACACCAAAACTTTTCCAAGATTCAACCACTAGCTAGGAACGGTCATTCCCGCCGTTTTGACCGCATTTTGAAACGGGCATAAAAAATTAAAAAAAATCAAAAATTGGAAAACCTTCGCATTGTGTCATTATATGTGGACAAGTTTCCAGGAAAAATAACAAACTTGTAATACGGCAATTATTTTAAAAAAGTGTTCTCAGAAACGAGCTATCAAGTGTGGAGATCAATGGCTTTCAAGCCAAATGATCAATCTTATGGCCACATTCATGGCATAGTTTGTTCAAATGATCTCATATTGTGCACAAGGGTGCATATTAGAATGGCAAACAATGTTGCCTAAGGAAGTTTTCATTTTCTTTGGACGAAAAAACCATTTTTCATTTTCCGAGTGCCCGAAAGGAGGTTTTTTTGTGAAGGAACTACCAAATAATTGTTGCAAAATTGGACCAAATCATTTTTCTAAAATACTAGGCCATATTTAATGCACAGATGACCAAATGGTTGGGTGTCAAAAGTTTTGATCCACCTCTCGTGAAAAAGACAAATTGTCGTCGATCCAGTTGGAAGCGGGTCAAATTTGAACTGCAGCTGCTTCATAGTTTGCTATTTATTTTTTTCAAAAATCATTTCTAGGTACATAAGTATCTATTTTATCATAGAAACACCAAAAAAAATCCAAGATTCAACCACTATCTAGGAACGGTCAAGCCCGCCGTTTTGACCGCATTTTGAAACGGGCATAAAAAATTCAAAAAAAAATCAAAAAAATGGAAAACCTTCGCATTGTGTCATTATATGTGGACAAGTTTCCAGGAAAAATAACAAACTTGTAATACGGCAATTATTTTAAAATAGTGTTCTCAGAAACGAGCTGTCAAGTGTGGAGATCAATGGCTTTTCAAGCCAAATGATCAATCTTATGGCCACATTCATGGCATAGTTTGTTCAAATGATCTCATATTGTGCACAAGGGTGCATATTAGAATGGCAAACAATGTTGCCTAAGGAAGTTTTCATTTTCTTTGGACGAAAAAACCATTTTTCATTTTCCGAGTGCCCGAAAGGAGGTTTTTTTTTGTGAAGGAACTACCAAATAATTGTTGCAAAATTGGACCAAATCATTTTTCTAAACTACTAGGCCATATATAATGCACAATTGACAAAATGGTTGGGTGAAAAAAGTTTTGATCCACCTCTGATGAAAAAGACAAATTGTCGTCGATTCAGTTGGAAACGGGTCAAATTTGAACTGTAGCTACCTCATAGTTTGCTCTTTATTTTTTCCAAAAATCATTTCTAGGTACATAAGTATCTATTTAATCATAGAAACACCAAAAAAAATTCCAAGATTCAACCACTAGCTAGGAACGGTCAAGCCCGCCGTTTTGACCGCATTTTGAAACGGGCATAAAAATTTCAAAAAAAAATCAAAAAATTGGAAAACCTTCGCATTGTGTCATTATATGTGACCAAGTTTCCAGGAAAAATAATAAACTTGTAATACGGTAATTATTTTAAAAAAGTGTTCTCAGAAAGGAGGTATCAAGTGTGAAGATTCATGGCTTTCAAGCCAAATGATCAATCTTATGGCCACATTCATGGCATAGTTTGTTCAAATGATCTCATATTGTGCACAAGGGTGCATATTGGAATAGAAAACAATGTTGCCTAAGGAAGTTTTCGTTTTCGTTGGACGAAAAAACCATTTTCCATTTTTCGAGTGCCCGAAAGGAGGTTTTTTTGTGAAGGAACTACCAAATAATTGTTGCAAAATTGGACCAAATCCTTTTTATAAAATACTAGGCCATATTTAATGCACAATTGACAAAATGGTCTGGTGTAAATTTTTTTGATCCACCTCTCGTGAAAAAGACAAATTTCTGCCGATTCAGCTGGAAGCGGGTCAAATTTGAACTGCAGCTGCCTCATAGTTTGCTATTTTTTTTTCCAAAAATCATTTCTAGTTACATAAGGACCTATTTAATCATAAATACATGGTTTGGTGGCGATACGTCGAGGTTTGGGCGGTGGCTGAGGGCCCTAACTCTAGAGCGCGTAAACTCGCATGCCCGCCGCGTGGTCACCGTGTGACCGTGGCGTTGCCATGTGTTATGGGCGGCCTAGGCATGTATAGTGGGTTGGGAACTCCCCAGGTTGGTGCTAGGAAGAAAATTACAACATAAGATTCTCACGAGGAGACCAATCGATGCTCAAACATGAATTAGCAGCCAAGTGTTTGATTAGCGGTACGGGAAATGTACATGGCTAATGGGCGTGAGTTTTGGCTGAGGATGATCAGTTACTAAGAAGACCGTTTTCACAAATTTTCAACTCAAAAGGAGGAGCCTATGTGGTACTTGCTTTGCAAACCACCACACTGGACATAAATACGAATGTTCAAGCTCGGCTCAAAATAATGAATGGATTGAGCTGGAATTTGGTGGAGGATGGTTATTTGGGCATAGGAAAGCACTGTAGAAAATGGATACTATTTGGACATGCCAAAGTGGTACTTCCTTCACAAACTGTTACTCTGAATAGAATAGGAAAATGAATATTTTTGAATTATTTTTGAACTAGGCAAGGAAGGTTTTTACATATTTGACGAAGATATGACCCAAAGAATTTATGAGATTTTTTTGGGAATCTTGGGAATGACAGAAATATAGGTTGCTTCACAACCTAGGGCAAAAACTGCCACATGGACATGACACATAGGCAAAACTGATGAGGTGGCGCCTAGTCATAGCAACCCACCACAATTTACAAGGCTATGACCATCTATATTGGTCGTTAACAACTAGAAATAAGGCAGCGGACTAGCGCTGTTAGCTTTATGACCATTTCATGTAAGGAAAATATGACCTTTCTGACTAAAATGGTCGCAATGGTTTAGGGTTTGGAGCCCCTCGAACAAATTTTGACCAATTGGTCTCAAATGGTCATAAATCTATGACCAATTCTTCCAGGGTCACTGACAGAAGGTCATAAGTTGACATATTTCTTGTAGTGGCTGGTGGGGTCGGCGGGCGGTGGGGTGGCCAGCGACGAGCGGAGGGAGGAGGCGGAGCTTCGGTGCTCCGGCGATAACGCGGGTCGTCCAGGCGGCGGCTCCGGTGACCTAGAGGCAAAACCATCATGTCAAAACGGAGTACATGGATGTGGGCATTCAAGTGACGTAGAGAACGGGGGCCGGGGTGCACCACCGGCAACAGAATCAACGGTGAGGCGGCTCGGCTCCGGCGAAATCCGAATGGGCGGGGCGGCAGCTACAGGCGATGTGGGGAGCAGAGGAGGGGCGGGATCGGACGAGGGCATCCCGGAGCTTCTATAGGCGAAGGTAGGGCGGCCGGGAATAGTGGGATAAGCTCTACCCCAAGAGCTTCGGCCGGCGGGTTCGGGAGTGCGGGCGGCGTCGTCATCCCGTGGTCTGCGGGAGGTTGGGGATGATCTGGGGAGCAGGCCCCGCGGGTCAGCGATAGGGAGAGATGAACGAGGGAGAGAGACGAGCGGGCGAGCGACGGGAAGGCGCTTCGAGCGCGGGAGCAGGCCGTGGGCCTTAATGGCCGGCTGGGCGAGATGGTTTGCCCCTGGGCCGAAACCTGTTTCGGTCCAGGTGGCGCCTGGGTGATTTTTTTTCTTTAATAACAAAGGGAACAGAAAACTGCAATAGAGGAAAAATAAGTAAAATATTTACATAGGCATATTATATACCAAAATGTTCTGAAAAATAGCAGCAATAAGATGAACTATTTTTCAAGTTCAACTCAATTCCATAAAAAATCATAAAAGTCAAACAGTGCTACTGTTGCATTTAAATTCAATGAAAATCATTTTTAAAATAGCAAAATGATTTCAAATTTATTTTCTCCTAATTTTCCATTGAAGGGAATCATTTTACCCTTATTTCCATTTATTTATTTTTAGGAGAAAAATATTTTGAATAGAAACTCAAATAACTCCCAATTGGATTTGAATTTGGAATTTCAAACAACTTCAAATGGAAAATGAGTTTCAAATAACTTCAAAGTGACTTCCAATTTATTTCTTTGAAACTTCCAACTCTCTTTCTTCAAATATGAAGAAGTCATTTTATCTTCCCTCATGAACTCATTGAGTTGCTTAAAGTTTCTAAGTTTGAAATATTTCAAAATGGAATTCAAATCATTTTCAAACCCCTTTTCATTTCTTTAAATGGAAGAAGTCATATCATCTTCACTCTAGGGTTTTGCGATGAAATGAATTTGAATTCAGGAAGATCAAAATGCAAGATGCAAAGTTTTGGGAAAGTCCTTTTATTCCCTCTCATTCAAATTTCAAAAAATTTTCAATTTCCAATCATTTTCACACAATCAATCACACAACAATAAAACAAACTCATAATAATTTATTTAATATAACATTCCAAAATTTAGAATTTTGGGATGTTACATCATATGTTCAGATTCTTTATGCATATTAATACCCCTCTGATTATTAACATGAATATGCTTTGTGAGTAGTTATGTTTGTTCCTGAGGACATGGGAGAAGTCTTGCTATTAGTAGTCATGTGAATTTGGTATTCGTTCGATATTTGGATGAGATGCATGTTGTCTATCCTCTAGTGGTGTTATGTGAACGTTGACTACATAACTCTTCACCATTATTTGGGCCTAGAGGAGGGCATTGGGAAGTAATAAGTAGATGATGGGTTGCTAGAGTGACAGAAGCTTAAACCCTAGTTTATGTGTTGCTTCTTAAGGGGCTGATTTGGATCCATATGTTTTATGCTATGGTTAGGTTTACCTTAATACTTTTGTTGCAGTTGCGGATGCTTGCAATAGAGGTTAATCATAAGTGGGATGCTTGTTCAAGTAAGAACAACACCCAAGCATCGGTCCACCCACATATCAAATTATCAATGTACCGAACGCGAATCATATGAACGTGATGAAAACTAGCTTGACGATAATTCCCATGTGTCATCGGGAGCGCTTTTCTCTATATAAGAGTTTGTCCAGGCTTGTCCTTTGCTACAAAAAGGATTGGGCCATCTTGCTGCACTTTATTTACTTTTGTTACTTGTTGCTCGTTACAAATTATCCTATCACAAAACTATCTGTTACCACTTATTTCAGTACTTGCAGAGAATACCTTGCTGAAAACCGCTTATCATTTCCTTCTGCTCCTCGTTGGGCTCGACACTCTTACTTATCGAAAGGACTACGATATATCCCCTATACTTGTGAGTCATTAGATGTTTAATGGGCTTTATTATACACTTTTATATTATTTTTGGGACTAACCTACTAACCCAAGGTCCAGTGCAAATTGTTGTTTTTTGCCTATTTTAGTGTTTCGCAGAAAAGGAATATCAAACGAAGTCCAAACGGAATGAAACCTTCGGGAGCGTAACTTTTGGAAGAAACGTGATCCATAGGACTTGGAGTGGACGTCAAGAAACCAACGAGGAGGCCACGAGGCAGGGGGCACGCCTACCCCCTGGGCGCGCCCTCCACCCTCGTGGGCCCCTCGTGGCTCTACCGACCTACTTCTTCCTCCTATATATACCTACGTACCCTGAAACCATCAACGAGCACCTTGAAACCCTATTTCAACCGCCGCAACCTTCTGTACCTGTGAGATCCCATCTTGGGGCCTTTTCCGGCGCTCCACCGGAGGGGGCATCATTCACGGAGGGCTTCTACATCAACACCATAGCCTCTCCGATGATGTGTGAGTAGTTTACCACAGACCTTCGGGTCCATAGTTATTAGCTAGATGGCTTCTTCTCTCTCTTTGAATTACCACAAACCACTTTTCCACCGCCGCAACCTTTTGTACCCGTGAGATCGCATCTAGGGGCCTTTTCCGGCATCCTGCCAGAGGGGGATTCGATCATGGAGGGCTTCTACATCAACACCATTGCCTCTCCGATGAAGCGTGGGTAGTTTACCACAAACCTACGGGTCCATAGCTAGTAGCTATATGGCTTCTTCTCTCTCTTTGATTCTCAATACAAAGTTCTCCTTGATGTTCTTGGAGATCTATTCAATGTAATACTCTTTTGTAGTGTGTTTTCTAAGATCTGATGAATTGTGGATTTATGATGAGCCTTTCTATGAATATTATTTGAATGTTCTCTGAATTCTTTTATGCATGATTTGATATCTTTGCAAGTCTCTTCGAACTATCGATTTGGTTTGGACAACTAAATTGGTTTTTCTTGCCATGGGAGAAGTGCTTAGCTTTGGGTTCAATCTTGCGGTGCTCGGTCCTAGTGACACAAGGGGAGCCGACACGTATTGTATTGTTGCCATCGAGGATAAAAAGATGGGGTTTTCATCATATTGCTTGAGTTAATTCCTCTACATCACGTCATCTTGCTTAAGGCGTTACTTTGTTCTTTATGAACTTAATACTCTAGATGCATGCTGGATAGTGGTCGATGTGTGGAGTAATAGTAGTAGATGCAGGCAGGAGTCGGTCTACTTGACACTGATGTGATGCCTATGTTCATGATGATTGCCTTAGGTATCATCATAACCGTGCGCTTTTCTATCAATTGCTCGGCAGTGATTTGTTCACCCACCGTAATAATTTCTATCTTGAGAGAAGCCTCTAGTAAAACCTATGGCCCCCGGGTCTATTTTCCATCATATAAGTTTCCGATATATAATTTCAGTTTCCTATTTACTTTCTTTGCAATCTTTTACTTTCCGTTCCATAAACCAAAAAATATTACTTTACCGTTTATCCATCTCTATCAGATCTCATGTTGCAAATAACCGTGAAGGGATTGACAACCCCTTTATTCTGTTGGGTGCAAGTTGGTGTCTGTTTGTGCAGGTATTCGGTGGTTACGCGTTGTCTCCTACTGGATTGATACCTTGGTTCTGAAAAGTCGAGGGAAATACTTACTCTACTTTGCTGCATCACCCTTTCCTCTTCAAGGGAAAAACCAACGCAAGCTCAAGGGGTAGCATTGTGGTAGAAAAAAGGTAAGTGTCGGGGGAATTACCCGCGGTTTAACCCGGCTCATGACGTGAAGTCATCTCAGGGTTTAAGTAGCCCTGACGTTAAGTCATCTCTGGGTTTAAGTAGCCCTGAAGTTAAGTCATCTCTGGGCTTAAGTCGCCCCAACATTAAGTCATCTCTGGGTTTAAGCAGCCATGTTAAGTCCTCTCTGGACTTAAGCAGCCATCTTAACCCACCATCTTAACCAGCCATCTTAACCCGCCATGATGAGCCCCCTAAGGACCAGCGCACCAGAAAAACAACCACCATCGACGGTCAGAAGCATACATTAGAAAGGTTATACCTATAAACACACCAACAAAATAAGGGTCGCCGAATCCTCATGGATCGTCCAAGATGAGCGTGGACGGGATCCAAGTAGATCCATAGGAAGACCAATGTCGATCGGATCCAAGAAGATCCGCCAGAGTCATATCTCCATGGGCCCTTCATCGGCACTAGTCGCACCGTTGGGGTAGGGATACGACGAGGAGGACATTATTCTAACTCTCAGCTACCGCCACCTTGCTACCCCAACGAACATAGTAAAACAAGATAAAGCAAGGACGGGATTCCCCGGCCGACAAGGTGAAAGTGCATCTAATCCCTAGGTAGTTTTGGTAATTCATAACAACATATAGCTCATTGAACTAATATCCTTTCAAGTTAAATATTTCATAAAGTTCAATGATTGGCATGGCATGGACTAGATATGTGGACCCCTCAAAATCCTAAGGACAAATATTGGCAAAATCTCAAGACTCTTCATTTCTATTTTAGTGATCCAAGATCACATTGAGTCCATAGGAAAGCCAATACTATTAAAAGGGGATGAGGTGTTGCTTAATGGTCTACTTGCTCAAAATGCTTAGTGATATGCTCCAAAGCCCTGAACCATCTTCTCAAATTCAAATATGTCCTAAACCTAAAGTCAAACTCGGCCCCACCGATTTGACTCATCCGGCACCCCAAGTTCACTTGACATAGCCATAGCTAGAAACCCTAATCAGTTCGATCTCACCGGTAGGGATCTCGGTCTCACCGAGATGGGATTGCAAAATCTCCGTTTCCCTCTAACGTTTCAGTCAAAATGAGCGATCGGTCCCACCGAGTTCACAATGCAAACTCTCTGTTTCCCATTCGTAATGTTTCGGTCTTACCGAAAGGAGCGATCGGTCCCATCGAGTTTGCCTGACCAACTCCCTATTTGCTTGTTACTGAAATCGGTCTCACAATCGGTCAAACCGAGATCAAGTTTTTCCCTAACCCTAGCTCATCAGTCCCACCTAGTTGATCATGTCGGTCCCACCGAAAACCCCAACGTTCACATTTTGAACTGAATCGGTCTCACCGAGTTCACACATTCGGTCTGACCGAGTTGGCTCTTTTGTGTGCAAGGGTTAGATTTTGTGCGAAGGCTATATATACCCATCCACCCTCCTCTCCATAAGTGAGAGAGCCATGAGAATGTGCCTACACTT
Organism: Aegilops umbellulata; assembly: GCA_032464435.1. Lineage (NCBI taxonomy): Eukaryota > Viridiplantae > Streptophyta > Magnoliopsida > Poales > Poaceae > Aegilops > Aegilops umbellulata. Next base: position 133,691,796 of record CP136058.1, on the reverse strand, counting down.
CCAGCATTCATTTTTTGAGAGAGAACCACTTATTCATGTGTTGAGACCAAGACATTCCAATCCAACCACAAGAAATTTTATCTCTAACCTTCCCCAAGTTGCTTTCCACTCAAATCATCTTTACACCATAGCAAAATCCATGACAGAGAGTTGAGTGTTGGGGAGACTATCATTTCAAGCAAAAGAGCAAGGAGTTCATCATCAACACACCATATATTACCTTTTGGAGACTGGTGTCTCCTAGACTGGTTAGGTGTCACTTGGGAGCCTCTGTCAAGATTGTGGAGTTGAACCAAGGAGTTTGTAAGGGCAAGGAGATCGCCTACTTCGTGAAGATCTACCCAAGTAAAGCAAGTCCTTCGTGGGCGATGGCCATGGTGGGATAGACAAGGTTGCTTCTTTGTGGATCCTTCGTGGGTGGATCCCTCCGTGGACTCGTGCAACCGTTACCCTTCGTGGGTTGAAGTCTCCATCAACGTGGATGTACAATAGCACCACCTATCAGAACCACGCCAAAATCTCCGTGTCTACATTGCGTTTGCTCCTTTCAAACCCCTCCCTTTACCTGCATATGCAATGTTTACATTCCGCTACTATACTCTTAGAATTACATGTGTAGGTTGATTGCTTGACTTGTGCTAAGTTGTTAAAATCTACCAAGACTTAAAATTGGGAAAAGGCTAGATTTTTATTTGGTCAAGTAGTCTAATCACCCCCCCTATAGACCTACTTTTGATCCTACAAGTGGTATCAGAGCTTTGGTCTCCATTTGCCTTGATTTCCATAGCTTTGGTGATCAGAGCCTTGGTTTCACAACCTAGCAGAGTATGGCGTCTAGTTAGGGAAATTACCACCGTAGAGGTACTTACTTTGATGGCACTAATTTTGCTAGTTGGAAGCATAAGATGAAAATGCATATTCTTGGACATAACCCCGCCGTTTGGGCTATTGTGTGTATTGGCTTGCAAGGTGAATTATTTGATGGGAAAGAACCAAACCATGAAGCTACCGCGGAAGATTTGAAGATGCTACAATACAATGCTCAAGCTTGTGATATTCTCTTCAACGGATTGTGCCCCGAAGAATTCAACAAAATCAACCGTCTTGAGAATGCAAAAGAAATTTGGGTTACTTTGATTGATATGCACGAAGGTACCGACTCCATCAAGGAATCCAAATTGGATGTGCTTCAAAGTCAACTTGACAAGTTCAAAATGAAGGATGGTGAAGGTGTCGCTGAAATGTACTCTAGGCTTGCTCTCATCACAAATGAGATTGCCAGCTTAGGAAGTGAAGAGATGACCCACAGATTCATCATCAAGAAGATCCTAAGAGCCTTGGATGGAAAATATGATACCGTGTGCACATTGATCCAAATGATGCCCAATTACAAAGATCTTAAGCCAACGGAAGTCATTGGTTGAATTTTTGCTCATGAGATGTCACTCAAGGATAAAGAAGAGCTTCACAACAAGTATAGTGGTGCTTACAAAGCTTCATGCGATGCTCCTACATTATCAAGTGAGAAACAAGTTTTCAATGAAGAATTGAGCCTAGTGGTGAAGAACTTCAACAAGTTCTACAAGAGTAGAAGTGATACGTCTCCAACGTATCTATAATTTTTTATTGTTCGATGCTATATTATATTCTGTTTTGGACATTAATGGGCTTTATTATACAATTTTTTATTATTTTTGGGACTAACCTATTAACCGGAGGCCCAGCCCAGAATTGTTGTTTTTTGCCTATTTCAGAGTTTTGCAGAAAAAGAATATCAAACGGAGTCCAAACGGAATGAAACCTTCGGGAACGTGATTTTTGGAACGAACGTGATCCAGAGGACTTGGACCCTACGTCAATACATCAACCAGGAGGGCACGAGGTAGGGGGTGTGCCTACCCCCTGGCATGCCCTCCACCCTCGTGGGCCCAGGTTGCTCAACCGACATACTTCTTCCTCCTATATATACCTACGTACCCCCAAACTACCAGATACGGAGCCAAAAACCTAATTCCACCGCCGCAACCTTCTGTACTCGTGAGATCCCATCTTGGGGCCTTTTCCGGAGCTCCGCCGGAGGAGGCATCGATCATGGAGGGATACTACATCAACACCATAGCCTCTCCGATGATGTGTGAGTAGTTTACCTCAGACCTTCGGGTCCATAGTTATTAGCTAGATGGCTTCTTCTCTCCTTTTGGATATCAATACAATGTTCTCCCCCTCTCTTGTGGAGATCTATTCGATGTAATCTTCTTTTGTGGTGTGTTTGTTGAGGCCGATGAATTGTGGGTTTATGATCAAGTTTATCTATGAACAATATTTGAATCTCCTCTGAATTCTTTTATGTATGATTGGTTATCTTTGCAAGTCTCTCGAATTATCAGTTTGGTTTGGCCTACTAGATTGATATTTCTTGCAATGGGAGAAGTGCTTAGCTTTGGGTTCAATCTTGCGGTGTCCTTTCCTAGTGACAGCAGGGGCAGCAAGGCACATATTGTATTGTTGCAATCGAGGATAAAAAGATGGGGTTTATATCATATTGCATGAGTTTATCCCTCTACATCATGTCATCTTACTTAAAGTGTTACTCTATTCTTATGAGCTTAATACTCTAGATGGATGCTGGATAGCGGTCGATGTGTGGAGTAATAGTAGTAGATGCAGGCAGGAGTCGGTCTACTTGTCTCATACGTGATGCCTATATACATGATCATACCAAGATATTCTCATAACTATGCTCAATTCTATCAATTGCTCAACAGTAATTTGTTCACCCACCGTAATACTTATGCTCTTGAGAGAAGCCACTAGTGAAACCTATGGCCCCTGAGTCTATTTTCCATCATATTAATCTTCCAACACTTAGCTATTCTTATTGCCTTTTATTTTAATTTGCATCTTTATCATAAAAATATCAAAAATATTATCTTATCATATCTATCAGATCTCACTCTTGTAAGTGACCGTGTAGGGATTGACAATCCCTTATCGTGTTGGTTGCGAGGATTTATTTGTTTGTGTAGGTGCGAGGGACTCGTGCGTGGCCTCCTATTGGATTGATACCTTGGTTCTAAAAAACTAAGGGAAATACTTACGCTGCTTTACTTCATCACCCTTTCCTCTTCAAGGTAAAACCAACGCAGTGCTCAAGAGGTAGCAAGAAGGATTTCTGGCGCCGTTGCTGGGAATCTACGCAAAAGTCAACATACCAAGTACCCATCACAAACCCTTATCTCCCGCATTACATTATTTGCCATTTGCCTCTCGTTTTCCTCTCTCCCACTTCACCCTTGCCGTTCTATTCGCCCTATCTTTTCTGTTTGCCTTCTTTTCCGCTCGCTTCTTGTTTGCTCGTGTGTTGGATTGCTTGCTTGTCACAATGGCTGGAGATAATACTAAATTGTGTGACTTCACCAATACCAACAACAATGATTTCTTTAGCACTCCGATTGCTCCTCTTACCGATACTGAATCTTGTGAAATCAATACTGCTTTATTGAATCTTGTCATGAAAGATCAATTCGCCGGCCTTCCTAGTGAGGATGCCGCTACCCATCTAAATAGCTTCGTTGATTTGTGTGATATGTAAAAGAAGAAAGATGTTGACAATGATATTGTTAAACTGAAGCTATTTCCTTTTTTGCTTAGAGATCGTGCTAAAGCTTGGTTTTCGTCTTTGCCTAAAAATAGTATTGATTCTTGGAATAAGTGCAAAGATGCTTTTATCTCTAAGTACTTTCCTCCCGCAAAGATCATCTCTCTTAGAAATGATATTATGAATTTTAAGCAACTTGATCATGAACATGTTGCACAAGCTTGGGAGAGGGTGAAATTAATGATACGTAATTGCCCTACACATGGTTTGAATTTGTGGATGATTATACAAAATTTTATGCCGGGTTGAATTTTGCTTCTAGAAATATTTTAGATTCGGCCGCGGGAGGCACTTTTATGGAAATCACTTTAGGAGAAGCTACTAAACTCCTAGATAATATTATGGTTAATTATTCTCAATGGCACACTGAAAGATCCACTAGTAAAAAAGTACATGCGATAGAAGAAATAATGTTTTCAGTGGAAAGATGGATGAACTTATGAAATTATTTGCTAATAAAAGTGTTTCTTCTGATCCTAATGATATGCCTTTGTCCACTTTGATTGATAATAATAATGAATCTATGGATGTGAATTTTGTTGGTAGGAATAATTTTGGTAACAACGCGTATAGGGGAAACTTTAATCCTAGGCCGTATCCTAGTAATTCCTCTAATAATTATGTTAATTCCTACAACAATTCTTATGGAAATTTTAATAAGATACCTTCTGAATTTGAGACAAGTGTTAAAGAATTTATGAATTCACAAAAGAATTTCAATGCATTGCTTGAAGAGAAGTTGCCTAAGATTGATGAATTGGCTAGGAATGTTGATAGAATTTCTCTTGATGTTGATTCTTTGAAACTTAGATCTATTCCTCCTAAGCATGATATCAATGAGTCTCTCAAAGCCATGAGAATTTCCATTGATGAGTGCAAAGAAAGAACCGCTAGGATGCGTGCTAAGAAAGATTGCTTTGTAAAATCGTGTTCTTCTAATTTTTATGAAAACAAAGATGTAGATCTAAAAGTTATTGATGTGTCTCCTATTAAATATTTTTTTTGCAATATGAATCTTGATAATGATGAGACTGAATATGATCCACCTTTACGTAGAAGGCGTTCCAAAAATTCGGAGTTTTTAGACCTTGATGCTAAAATTGATAAAAGTGGGATTGAAGAGATCAAAACTCTAGATATTAATGAACCCACTATTTTTGATTCCAAGGAATTTAATTATGATAATTGATCTTTGATAGATTGTATTTCCTTGTTCCAATCCGTGCTAAACTCTCCACATGCCTATAGCCAAAATAAAGCCTTTACCAAACATATCGTTGATGCTTTGATGCAATCTTATGAAGAAAAACTTGAGTTGGAAGTTTCTATCCCAAGAAAACTTTATGATGAGTGGGAACCTACTATTAAAATTAAAATTAAAGATCCTGAATGCTAAGCTTTGTGTGATTTGGGTGCTAGTGTTTCCACGATTCCAAAAACTTTATGCGATTTGCTAGGTTTCCGTGAATTTGATCATTGCTCTTTAAACTTGCACCTTGCGGATTCCACTATTAAGAAACCTATGGGAAGAATAAATGATGTTATTTTTGTTGCAAATAGGAATTATGTGCCCGTAGATTTTATTGTTCTTGATATAGATTGCAATCCTTCATGTCCTATTATTCTTGGTCGACCTTTCCTTAGAATGATTGGTGCAATTATTGATATGAAGGAAGGAAATATTAGATTCCAATTTCCGTTAAGGAAAGGCATGGAACACTTTCCTAGAAAGAAAATTAAATTACCATATGAATCTATTATGAGATCCACTTATGGATTGCCTACCAAAGATGGCAATACCTAGATCTATCCTTGCTATTATGCCTAGCTAGGGGCGTTAAACAATAACGCTTGTTGGGAGGCAACCCAATTTTATTTTTAGTTTTTTGCTTTTTGCTTATGTTTAGGAATAAATCTTTGATCTATCCTATTGTTAGATGTGTTTTTATGTTTTAATTAGTGTTTGTGCCAAGTTTAACCTATAGGATCTTCTTGGATGATAGTTATTTGATCTTGCTGAAAATTCCAGAAACTTTCTGTTCACGAAAATAATTGTTAAAAATCACCAGAACGTGATAAAATATTGATTCTAATTGCTGCTGATCAATAAACAAATTGTATAGGTCGTCCTATTTTGGTAGATGTTTTGGAGTTACAGAAGTTTGCATTACTTACAGATTACTACAGACTGTTCTGTTTTTGACAGATTCTGTTTTTCATGTGTTGTTTGCTTATTTTGATGAATCTATGGCTAATAAAATAGTTTATAAACCATAGAGAAGTTGGAATACAGTAGGTTTAACACCAATATAAATAAAGAATGAGTTAATTACAGTACCTTGAAGAGGTCTTTTGTTTTCTTTCGCTAACGGAGCTCACGAGATTTTCTGCTAAGTTTTGTGTTGTGAAGTTTTCAAGTTTTGGGTGAAAGATTTGATGGATTATGGAACAAGGAGTGGCAAGAGCCTAAGCTTGTGGATTCCCATGGTACCCCAAGATAATCTAAGGACACCAAACAGCCAAAGCTTGGGGATGCCCCGGAAGGCATCCCCCCTTTCGCCTACTTCCATCGGTAACTTTACTTGGAGCTATATTTTTATTGACCACATGATATGTGTTTTTCTTGGAGCGTCTTGTATTATTTGAGTATTTATTTCTTAGTTTACCACAATAATCCTTGATTTACACACCTTTTTAGAGAGTCACACTTGATTCGGAATTTGTTAGAATACTCTATGTGCTTCACTTATATCTTTTGAGCTATATAGTTTTTGCTCTAGTGCTTCACCTATATCTTTTAGATCACGGTGGTGGATTTGTTTTATAGAAACTATTGATCTCTCATGCTTCACTTAGATTATTTTGAGAGTCCTACAAAATAGCATGGTAATTTGCTTAAATTGAGAAATTTGTCCTAAGGTAATAGGCATCTAAGATTAGTAAAAAAATTCTTATGAGTGTGTTGAATACTATGAGAAGTTTGATTGCTTGATAATTGTTTTGAGATATAAAGATAGTGATATTAGAGTCACGCTAGTTGAGTAGTTGTGAATTTGAGAGATACTTGTGTTAAAGTTTGTGATTCCCATAGCATGCACGTATGGTGAACCGTTATGTGATGAAGTCGGAGCATGATTTATTTATTGATTGTCTTCCTTATGAGTGGCAGTCGGGGACGAGCGATGGTCTTTTCCTACCAATCTATCCCCCTAGGAGCATGTGAGTAATACTTTGCTTTGATAACTTGTAGATTTTTGCAATAAGTATATGAGTTGTTTATGACTAATGTTGAGTCCATGGATTATACGCACTTTCTTCCTTCCACCATTGCTAGCCTCTCTGATACCGTGCACTTTTCGCCGGTATCATACACACACCATAAACCTTCCCCAAAACATCCACCATACCTACCTATTATGGCATTTCCATAGCCATTCCGAGATATATTGCCATGCAACTTACCACCGTTCCGATTATTATGACACGCTCCATCATTGTCATATTGCTTCGCATGATCATGTAGTTGACATCGTATTTGGGGCAAAGTCATCGTTCATAATTCTTTCATACATGTCACTCTTGATTCATTGCGTATCCCGGTACCCCGCCGGAGGCATTCACATAGAGTCATATTTTGTTCTAAGTATTGAGTTATAAATTATGAGTTTTAAGTAAATAAAAGTGTGATGATCATCATTTTTAGAGCATTGTCCCAAGTGAGGAAAGGATGATGGAGACTATGATTCCCCCACAAGTCGGGATGAGACTCCGGACTAAAAAAAGAGGCCATAAAAAAGAGAGAGAAAAGTCCCAAATAAAAAAAGAAAAATGAGAGAAAAAGAGAGAAGGGACAATGTTACTATCCTTTTACCACACTTGTGCTTCAAAGTAGCACCATGATCTCCATGATAGAGAGTCTTTTATGATATCACTTTCATATACTAGTGGGAATTTTTCATTATAGAACTTGGCTTGTATATTCCAATGATGGGCTTCCTCAAAATGCCCTAGGTCTTCGTGAGCAAGCGAGTTGGATGCACACCCACTTAATTTCTTTTGTTGAGATTACATATACTTATAGCTCTAGTGCACCCGTTGCATGGCAATCCCTAATCACTCACATTGATATCTATTGATGGGCATCTCCATAGCCCGTTGATACGCCTAGTTGATGTGAGACTATCTTCTCCCTTTCTTTCTTATCCACAACCACCATTCTATTCCACATATAGTGTTATGTCCATGGCTCACGCTCATGTATTACGTGAAGATTGAAAAAGTTTGAGAACAACAAAAGTATGAAACAATTTCTTGGCCTGTCATTGGGGTTGTGCATGATTTAAATACTTTGTGTGGTGAAGATAGAGCATAGCCAGACTATATGATTTTGTAGGGATAACTTTCTTTGGCCATGTTATTTTGAGAAGACATAATTGCTTAGTTAGTATGCTTGAAGTATTATTATTTTGACGTCAATATTAAACTTTTGTCTTGAATCTTTCGAATCTAAATATTCATACCACAATTAAGAGAATTACATTGAGAATTATGCTAAGTAGCATTCCACATCAAAAATTCTGTGTTTATCATTTACCTACTCGAGGACGAGTAGGAATTAAGCTTGGGGATGCTTGATACATCTCCAACATATCTATAATTTTTTATTGTTCCATGGTATATTATATTTTGTTTTGGACATTAATGGGCTTTATTATACACTTTTATATTATTTTTGGGACTAACCTATTAACCGGAGGCCCAGCCCAAAATTGCTGTTTTTTGCCTTTTTTAGAGTTTCGCAGAAAAAGAATATCAAACGGAGTCCAAACGGAATGAAACCTTCGGGAACGTGATTTTCGGAACGAACGTGATCCAGAGGACTTGGACCCTACGTCAAGACATCAACCAGGAGGAACGAGGTAGGGGGCGCGCCAACCCCCCCCCCCCCAGGCGCGCCCTCCACCCTCATGGGCCCCATGTTGCTCCACCGACGTACTTCTTCCTACTATATATACCTACGTACCCCCAAACTACTAGATATGGAGCCAAAAACCTAATTCCACCGCCGCAACCTTCTGTACCCGTGAGATCCCATCTTGGGGTCTTTTCCGGAGCTCCGCCGGAGGGGGCATTGATCACGGAGGGCTTCTACATCAACACCATAGCCTCTCCAATGATGTGTGAGTAATTTACCTCAGACCTTCGGGTCCATAGTTATTAGCTAGATGGCTTCTTCTCTCTTTTTGGATCTCAATACAATGTTCTCCCCCTCTCTTGTGGAGATCTATTCGATGTAATCTTCTTTTGCGGTGTGTTTGTTGAGAACGATGAATTGTGGGTTTATGATGAAGTTTACCTATGAACAATATTTGAATCTCCTCTGAATTCTTTTATGTATGATTGGTTATCTTTGCGAGTCTCTCGAATTATTAGTTTGGTTTGGCCTACTAAATTGATCTTTCTTGCAATGGGAGAAGTGCTTAGCTTTGGGTTCAATCTTGCGGTAGCCTTTCCCAATGACAGCAGGGGCAACAAGGCACGTATTGTATTGTTGCCATCGAGGATAAAAAGATGGGGTTTATATCATATTGCATGAGTTTATCCCTCTACATCATGTCAAATTACTTAAAGCGTTACTCTGTTCTTATGAGCTTAATACTCTAGATGCATGCTGGATAACGGTCGATGTGTGGAGTAATAGTAGTAGATGCAGGTAGGAGTCGGTCTACTTATCTCGGACGTGATGCCTATATACATGATCATACCTAGATATTCTCATAACTATGCTCAATTCTATCAATTGCTCAACAATAATTTGTTGACCCACCGCAATACTTATGCTCTTGAGAGAAGCCACTAGTGAAACCTATGGCCCCCGGGTCTATTTTCCATCATATTAATCTTCCAACACTTAGCTATTCTTATTGCCTTTTATTTTAATTTGCATCTTTATCATAAAAAGACCAAAAATATTATCTTATCATATCTATCAGATCTCACTCTCGTAAGTGAACTTGTAGGGACTGACAACCCCTTATCGCGTTGGTTGCGTGGATTTATTTGTTTGTGTAGATGCGAGGGACTCGTGCGTGGCCTCCTACTGGATTGATACCTTGGTTCTCAAAGAGGGAAATACTTACACTGCTTCACTGCATCACCCTTTCCTCTTCAAGGGAAAACCAACGCAGTGCTCAAGAGGTAGCAAGAAGCAAAGAAAGAAGTTCCAAGTCAAGGTCCTACAATGACAAAAGATCTTCAAGTCGTGATCGTAATTGCTACAATTGTGGAAGACATGGACACTACTCAAGTGAGTCTATGGCTCCCTACAAAAGAATAGAAGACTCACCTAAAAGGAGGAGCAAAAGAGAAGAATCACCTCCAAGAGATGGAAGGATTAGAGATGATCGTTATGAACAAAGATCCTCTCGCAGAAGCAAGTATTCAGAAAGGAAGGACAAGTCATCAAAGAGCTACACAAGATGAAGACATCAAGCTCATGTTGGTGAATGGGTATCCGGTTCCGACTCTGACAACCACTCCGAGAGAAGCTATCACACCAACTCTGAATATACTCAAGATGAAGGTGTTGCCGGTCTCACACTTGTGTCATCCAACTCCTATGACATATTTGATTCAGCAAATGAAGGGATTGGAAGATGCTTCATGGCTAAAGTCCCAAAGGTATCACACCCCGAGTATGTTGATTTCAATAGTGATGAAGATGATTTGCTAGGTGCTAATGATTTACTTGTTGACAACTCTGATGATGAAAACTATGATAAACTTGCTATTAATCATGCTAATCAAGATAAAACGAATGATGATGATAAGAAGGAGATTGAGCGTCTAACTAAAGAACTAAACACTCTTAAGTTAGCTCATGAAACTACCTTAGAAGATCATCGAGAGCTTTTAAAGACTCATGAGAAGCTATGCTTTGAAAAGCTCAATCTAGAGCAAGTGCATGGGTTCTTAAAAGAAATCAATGATGATCATCGTAAGAAAAGTTCTTCTTACATTGCCAAGCATTTACTCTTGTCTACTTACATGCCACAAGTTAAATCTAACAACAAAAGTAAGAAAGATTCTACTTCTAGTAGTAACAATAATCATGTTAAATCCAATATTGTTACTTCTAGTAGTTCTCATGATTCCACTAATGATTCTCTTAGCCAAGTTACACTTGAGCAAGAAAATAGCTTATTAAAGGGAATTATAGAGAAAGGTGTTTACAAGAGCCTTGCCGGGAGTAAGCAATTTGAGGAAATTGTACGCAAGCAAGGAAGGCACCCGAAGAATCAAGGTGTTGGTTTTGAACGCAAGTTCAATGCCAATGGAGTTGAATGGGAAGAAGATCAATACCCCAAGACGAAGTTTGTTCCTCAACAAGAGAAGTATGATCCCAATTCTCTCAATGGAACACAAGCTCAAGATGATCTTCCACCACAAGACCACAAGCTAAAAGGCAAGGACAAGCTTCAAGAGGAGATTAATACGTCTCCATCGTATCTATAATTTTTGATTGTTCCATGCCAATATTATTCAACTTTCATATACTTTTGGCAACTTTTTATACTATTTTTGGGACTAACATATTGATCAAGTGCCCAGTGCCAGTTCCTGTCTGTTGCATGTTTTTGGTTTCGTAGAATATCCATATCAAACAGAGTCCAAAATGGATAAAAACGAACGGAGCTTATTTTTGGAATATTTGGAAAATCTGGGAGAAAGATCAACGCGAAGCAGTGTTCGAGGTGGACACAAGGTAGGGGGCACGCCCTACCCCCCAGGGCGCGCCCCAGACACTTGTGGTCCACCCGTAAGGCGGTTGATGCCCTTCTTCGGCCGCAAGAAAGCTAATTTTTGGTAAAAAAATCACGACGAAGGTTTCAGTCCAATCGGAGTTACGGATCTCCATATATATACGAAACGGTGAAAGGGCAGTTGAACAGAACGCAGAAACAGAGAGAAACAGATAGACATATCCAATCTCGGAGGGGATCTCGCCCCTCCCACGCCATGGAGGCCAAGGACCAGAGGGGAAACCCTTCTCCCATCTAGGGAGGAGGTCAAGGAAGATGAAGACGATGGGCCCCCCTCTCCCTTTCTCTTTCGGTGGCGCCAAAACGCTGTCGTGGCCACCATCAACATCAACGCGATCTTCACCAACACCTCCGCCATCTTCACCAACATCTCCATCACCTTCCCCCCTCTATCTACAACGGTCCACTCTCCCGCAACCCGTTGTACCCTCTACTTGAAGATGGTGCTTTATGCTTCATATTATTATCCAATGATGTGTTGCCATCCTATGATGTCTGAGTAGATTTTCATTGTCCTATCGGTGGTTGATGAATTGCTATGATTGATTTAATTTGCTTGTGGTTATGTTGTTGTCCTTTGGTGCCCATCACATGAGCGCGCGCGTGGATCACACCATAGGGTTAGTTGTATGTTGATAGGACTATGTATTGGAGGGCAAGGGTGACAGAAGCTTCAACCTAGCATAGAAATTGATGCATACAGGATTGAAGGGGAACCAATGTATCTTAATGCTATGGTTGGGTTTTACCTTAATGAACGTTAGTAGTTGCGGACGCTTGCTAATAGTTCCAATCGTAAGTGCATAGAATTCCAAGTCAGGGATGACATGCTAGCAGTGGCCTCTCCCACATGATACTTGTTGTTGGTCTAGTAAAGTAGTCAATTGCTTAATGGACAATTTCACAACTCCTACCACCACTTTTCCACACTCGCTATATTTACTTTATTGCTTCTTTACTTACAACAGCCCCTAGCTTTTATTTACGCTCTCTTTATATTCTTGCAAACCTATCCAACAACACCTACAAAGTACTTCTAGTTTCATACTTGTTCTAGGTAAAGCGAACGTCAAGCGTGCGTAGAGTTGTATCGGTGGTCGATAGAACTTGAGGGAATAATTATTCTACCTTTAGCTCCTCGTTGGGTTCGACACTCTTACTTATCGAAAACTGTTGCGATCCCCTATACTCGTGGGTTATCAAGACCTTTTTCTGGCGCCGTTGCCGGGGAGTTATAGCGTGGGGTGAATATTCTCGTGTGTGATTGTTTGCTTTATCACTAAGTAATTTTTTGCTGTTCTTAGTTGTTTTATATCTTTAGTTATGGGTAGGAAACGCAAAATACCAAAAAAAAAATAGTTGTACCCACTGAACCAATGGTTGAAGAACCACTCAAAATCTATCACACTCCTGAAGCTTTTTACTTGGATCATCTTCGATCCCTTTGTGCTCGTGTTGAAACCCCAACTAGCTTAGTTGAGGGCAAATCTTTAGATGAGCATGCTTGTTATGCGCGACACCAAATATCTGAAAAAGGGAAAATTCTATTGTGTAAAATTCATCGTTTGCAATGCTATGCTTGGAATTTATGTGAAATATATGATGTTACTTGTTGTTCTGAAAACCCTAAGAAACACCTTCCCTACCAATGTGAGTTTATTGATAATGGAATCCTATCTTCGTATGCTAAGGGTGTTTATAATTACTATGATATTCAACAAATTGAAGAATTTGTTGCATTTAAGGGTGCTTACGAAATTGCTTCTTTGATTGAAACGTATGATGCTACTTTTCACAAATCTGAAAATTTTGCCATACTTAAAAATTGCTATGATAATTATGCTTCTAATGCCTATGTTGAACCATATATTTAGGACTACCCCGCTGTCCAAGAAGAGACTAATATTTTGCAGGAGTCTATGGAAGAAAAAATTGATGAAACTGTGAGCTCATTGGATGAAAAAGATGATGAGGAGAGCGAAGAACAAAAGGAGGAAGAGCGGATTAGCTACCCGTGCCCAGCTTCTAATCAGAGTAACTCTTCAACTCCTACATTGTTTAATTTCCCTTCGTGCTTACCTAAGGATGATTGCTATGATGATTGTTATGATCCCATTGATTCTCTTGAAATATCCCTTTTTGATGATGCTTGCTATGCTTGTGGCCAAGATGCCAATATGAATTATGCTTACGGAGATGAACTTGCTATAGTTCCTTATGTTAAACATGAAATTGTTACTATTGCACCCACGCATGATAGTCCTATTATCTTTTTGAATTCTCCCGATTATACTATATCGGAGAAGTTTGCCCTTATTAAGGATTATATTGATGGCTTGCCTTTTACCGTTGCACATGATGATTTTGATGAGTATAATATGCATGTGCTTGCTGCTCCTACTTGCAATTATTATGAGAGAGGAACTATATCTCCACCTCTCTATGTTTCAAACACGATAAAATTGCAAGAAACTGTTTATACCATGCATTGGCCTTTACTATGTGTGCATGACTTGTTCTTTTTGAAGGAAATATGCCCTAGAGGCAATAATAAAGTTATTATTTATTTCCTTACATATCATGATAAATGTTTATTATTCATGCTAGAATTGTATTAACTGGAAACATAATACATGTGTGGATACATAGACAAACAGAGTGTCACTAGTATGCCTCTATTTGACTAGCTTGTTAATCAAAGATGGTTAAGTTTCCTAACCATGGACAAAGGAGTTGTCATTTGATTAACAAGGTCACATCATTAGTTGAATGATCTGATTGACATGACCCATTCCATTAGCATAACACCCGATCGTTTAGTATGTTGCTGTTGCTTTTATCCATGACTTATACATGTTCCTTTGACTATGAGATTATGCAACTCCCGTTTGCCGGAGGAACACTTTGGGTGCTACCAAACGTCACGACGTAACTGGGTGATTATAAAGGAGTACTACAGGTGTCACCAAAGGTAGATGTTGGGTTGGCATATTTCGAGATTAGGATTTGTCACTCCAATTGTGGGAGAGGTATCTCTGGGCCCTCTCGGTAATGCACATCACTTAAGCCTTGCAAGCATTGCAACTAATGAGTTAGTTGCGGGATGATGTATTACGGAACGAGTAAAGAGACTTGCCGGTAACGAGATTGAACTAGATATTGGATACCGACGATCGAATCTCGGGCAAGTAACATACCGATGGACAAAGGGAACAACATATGTTGTTATGCGGTCTGACCGATAAAGATCTTCGTAGAATATGTAGGAGCCAATATGGGCATCCAGGTCCCGCTATTGGTTATTGACCGGAGATGTGTCTCGGTCATGTCTACATTGTTCTCGAACCGTAGGGTCCGCACGCTTAAGGTTACGATGACAGTTATTATGAGTTTATGAGTTTTGATGTACCGAAGGAGTTCGGAGTCCCGGATGAGATCGGGGACATGACGAGGAGTCTCGAAATGGTCGAGACGTAAAGATCGATATATTGGACGACTATATTCGGACATCGGAAAGGTTCTGAGTGGTTCGGGTATTTATCGGAGTACCGGAGAGTTACGGGAATTCGTATTGGGCCTTATTGGGCCATACGGGAAAGGAGAGAAAGGGCCAAAAGGATGGACGCACCCCTCCCCTTGGACTAGTCCGAATTGGACTAGGGAGGGGGGGCGCCCCCCTCCTTCCTTCTCCTTCTCTCTTCCCTTTCCTTCTCTCCTACTCCCCCTACAAGGAAGAACTCCTAGTTAGACTAGGAAAGGGGGAATCCTACTCCCGGTGGGAGTAGGATTCCCCTTGGCGCGCCAAACATAGGGCCGGCCTCCTCCCTCCCTTGCTCCTTTATATACGGGGGCAGGGGGCACCCCATGGACACACAAGTTGATCTTCGTGATCGTTCCTTAGCCGTGTGCGGTGCCCCCTCCACCATATTCCACCTCGAATATATCGTTGCAGTGCTTAGGCGAAGCCCTGCGCCGGTAGAACATCAAGATTGTCACCACGCCGTCATGCTGACGGAACTCCTCCCCGAAGCTTTGCTGGATCGGAGTTAGGGGTGCGTCATCGAGCTGAACGTGTGCCAAGAACTCGGAGGTGCCGGAGTAACGGTGCTTGGATCGGTCGGATCGGGAAGACGTACGACTACTTCCTCTACATTGCGTCAACGCTTCCGCTTCGGTCTACGAGGGTACGTAGACAACACTCTCCCCTCTCGTTGCTATGCATCACCATGATCTTGCGTGTGCGTAGGAATTTTTTTGAATTACTACGTTCCCCAACACTTTTATGACATGCCGATGCATAGGAAGAGAGTTAGACTTCGTCATTACTTGATATATGTTGCTTTGTTCTCATTACTAAATGCTAAATCATTGTTAATTAAAATTGGCTTTGATATACCTTGGGATCCGGGTGGATTCACTACTTGAGCACTATATGCCTAGCTTAATGGCTTTAAAGAAAGCGCTGCCAGAGAGACAACCCGAAAGTTTTAGAGAGTCATTTATTTCTGTTGAGTGCTTTCATATAGTTTAAAAACAACAAAAATAAAGAGGGGAACCCAAAACTTTTCAAAAAGGAAAGTGAAAGTAAGAAAGACAAGCATTGTTGAAGTGGGAGAGCTCCTTGAACTTAGTTCATGCTCACGGCAACTTTGTGAATCTTGATTACAGAAACTTTTCAACAAAAATAATTATCCCCTTGCATAATACCATTATATTATAAAAATAATGTGCTAAGGTTTGCCTTTAGGATGTTTACAATGCTTGATGGTTTGTACGGTGTAGGACAGAAAATTTGACTGTAGTGCGCGATTTTTAATTTTTTACTGGAACGTCAAATGGTTCTGATTCTTTTTGCACTGTCTTTATATATAAATTTTTTAGTTTTCCTAATTTTGGCAGAATTTTTAAAGTGTCATAAGTATGGTGAATGTTCATATTATTACAGACTGTTCTGTTTTTGACAGATTCTGTTTTTGATGCATAGTTTGCTTGTTTTCATGAAACTATCAACTTATATCAGTGGATTAACCATGGAAAAGCTATATTACAGTAGAAACAATGCAAAAACAAAATATTAATTGGTTTGCAACAGTACTTAGAGTAGTGATTTGCTTTATTATACTATAACGGATCTTACCGAGTTTTCTGTTAAAGTTTTGTGTGGATGAAGTGTTCGATGATCGAGAAGGTTTCGATGTGAGAAGAAGGAAGAGAGGCAAGAGCTCAAGATTGGGGATGCCCGAGGCACCCCAAGTAAATATTCAAGGAGTCTCAAGCGTCTACGCTTGGGGATGCCCCGGAAGGCATCCCCTCTTTCTTCAACAAATATTGGTATGTTTTCGGATTCGTTTCATTCATGTGATATGTGCAAATCTTGGAGCGTCTTTTGCATTTAGATTTCATTTTATTTTATGCACCATGCTGGTATGAGATGGTCCTTGGTTGATTTATAGAATGCTCTCTGCACTTCACTTATACATTTTGAGTATGGCTTTATAGAATGCTTCATGTGCTTCACTTATATCATTTGAAGCTTGGACTGCCTGTTTCTCTTTACATAAACAACCACCATTTGTAGAAGGCTCTTTTGCTTCACTTATATTTGATAGAGCGTGGGCATATCGTGTGTAGAAAGAATTAAACTCTCGTGCTTCACTTATATCTATTTAGAGAGAGGACAGGAACTGGTCATTCACATGGTTAGTCATAAAACCCTACATAAAACTTGCAGATCACTGAATATGATATGTTTGATTCCTTGCAATAGTTTTGCGATATAAAGATGGTGATATTAGAGTCGTGCTAGTTGAGTAATTGTGAAATTGAGAAATACTTGTGTTGAGGTTCGCAAGTCCCGTAGCATGCACGTATGTAACGAAGTTGGAGCATGAGGTGTTTATTGATTGCCTTCCTTATGAGTGGCGGTCGGGGACGAGCGATGGTCTTTTCCTACCAATCCATCCCCCTAGAAGCATGCGCGTAGTACTTTGTTTCGATGACTAATATATTTTTGCAATAAGTATGTGAGTTCTTTATGACTAATGTTGAGTCCATGGATTATACGCACTCTCACCCTTCCATCATTGCTAGCCTCTTCGGTATCGTGCATTGCCCTTTCTCACCTCGAGAGTTGGTGCAAACTTCGCCGGTGCATCCAAACCCCGTGATACGTGCTCTATCACACATAAGCCTCTTATATCTTCCTCAAAACAGCCACCATACCTACCTATCATGGCATTTCCATAGCCATTCCAAGATATATTGCCATGCAACTTCCATCATCATCATATACATGACTTGAGCATTCACATTGTCATATTGCTTTGCATGATCGTAAGATAGCTAGCATGATATTTTCATGGCTTATCTGTTTTTTGATATCTTTGCTACGCTAGATCATTTCACATCCCGGTACACCGCCGGAGGCATTCATATAGAGTCATATCTTTGTTCTAGATACCGAGTTGTAATATTGAGTTGTAAGTAAATAAAAGTGTGATGATCATCCTTATTAGAGCATTGCCCCAGTGAGGAAAGGATGATGGAGACTATGATTCCCCCATAAGTCAGGATGAGACTCCGGACTTTACAAAAAATAAAAGAGGCCAAAGAAGCCCACCAAAAAAATAAAAAAATGAGAGAAAAAGAGAGAAGGGGCAATGTTACTATCCTTTTACCACATTTGTGCTTTAGAGTAGCACCATGATCCTTCATATAGAGAGTCCCTTGAGTTATCACTTTCATATACTAGTGGGAATTTTCATTATAGAACTTGGCTTGTATATTTCGATGATGGGCTTCCTCAAATGCTCGAGGTCTTCATGAGCAAGCAAGTTGGATGCACACCCACTTAGTTTACAGTTTGAGCTTTCATACACTTATAGCTCTTAGTGCATCTGTTGCATGGCAATCCCTACTCACTCACATTGATATCTATTAATGGGCATCTCCATAGCCCGTTGATATGCCTAGTTGATGTGAGACTTTCTCCTTTTTTGTCTTCTCCACACAACCTCCACCATCATATTCTATTCCACCTATAGTGCTATGTCCATGGCTCATGCTCATGTATTGCGTGAAAGTTGAAAAGGTTTGAGAACATCAAAAGTATGAAACAATTGCTTGGCTTGTCATCGGGGTTGTGCATGATTTGAATATTTTGTGTGGTGAAGATGGAGCACAGCTAGACTATATGATTTTGTAGGGATAACTTTCTTCGGCCATGTTATTTTGAAAAGACATGATTGCTATATTAGTAGGCTTGAAGTATTATTGTCTTAATGTCAAATGATAGACTATTGCTTTGAATCACTCGTGTCTTAATATTCACGCCATGATTAGACATATGATCAAGATTATGCTAGGTAGCATTCCACATCAAAAATTATCTTTTTTATCATTTACCTACTCTAGGACGAGCAGGAATTAAGCTTGGGGATGCTGATAGGTCTCCGTCGTATCTATAATTTTTTATTGTTCCATGCCAATATTATTCAACTTTCATATACTTTTGACAACTTTTTATACTATTTTTGCGACTAACATATTGATCCAGTGCCCAGTGTTAGTTCCTGTCTATTGCATGTTTTTGGTTTCGCAGAATATCCATACCAAACGGAGTCCAAACGGGATAAAAACGGACGAAGCTTATTTTTGGAATATTTGGAAAATCTGGGAGAAAGATCAACGCGAAACGGTGTCCGAGGTGGGCACGAGGTAGGGGGGCGCGCCCTACCCCCCAGGGCGCGCCCCTGACCCTCATGGTCCACCCGTAAGGCGGTTGATGCCCTTCTTCGGCCGCAAGAAAGCTATTTTTTGGTAAAAAAAATCATGGCGAAGGTTTCAGTCCAATCAGAGTTACGGATCTCCATATATATACGAAACGGTGAAAGGGCAGCAGAACAGAACACAGAAACAGAGAGAAACAGAGAGACAGATCCAATCTCGGAGGGGCTCTCGCCCCTTCCACGCCATGGAGGCCAAGGTCCAGAGGGGAGACCCTTCTCCCATCTAGGGAGGAGGTCAAGGAAGAAGAAGACGAAGGGGCCCCCTCTCCCCTTCTCTTCCGGTGGCGCCAGAACGCTGCCGTTGCCACCATCATAATCACCGCGATCTTCACCAACACCTCCGCCATCTTCACCAACATCTCCATCACCTTCCCCCCTCTATCTACAGTGGTCCACTCTCCCGCAACCCGATGTACCCTCTACTTGAACATGGTGCTTTATGCTTCATATTATTATCCAATGATATGTTGCCATCCTATGATGTCTGAGTAGATTTTCGTTGTCCTATCGGTGGTTGATGAATTGCTATGATTGATTTTATTTGCTTGTGGTTATGTTGATGTCCTTTGGTGCCCATCACATGAGCGCGCGCGTGGATCACACCATAGGGTTAGTTGTATGTTGATAGGACTATGTATTGGAGGGCAAGGGTGACAGAAGCTTCAACCTAGCATAGAAATTGATGCATACGGGATTGAAGGGGGCCAATATATCTTAATGTTATGGTTGGGTTTTACCTTAATGAACGTTAGTAGTTGCGGACACTTGCTAATAGTTCCAATCATAAGTGCATAGAATTCCAAGTCAGGGATGACTTGCTAGCAGTGGCCTATCCCACATGATACTTGCTATCGGTCTAGTAAAGTAGTCAATTGCTTAATGGACAATTTCGCAACTCCTACCACCACTTTTCCACACTCTCTATATTTACTTTATTGCTTCTTTACTTACAACAGCCCCTAGCTTTTATTTACGCTCTCTTTATATTCTTGCAAACATATCCAACAACACCTACAAAGTACTTCTAGTTTCATACTTGTTCTAGGTAAAGTGAACGTCAAGCATGAGTAGAGTTGTATCGGTGGTCGATAGAACTTGAGGGGATATTTATTCTACCTTTAGATCCTCGTTGGGTTCGACACTCTTACTTATCAAAAATTGTTGCGATCCCCTATACTTGTGGGTTATCAAGAGAGATTGATGCATTTGAAGAAGCTCCTAAGGCCTTGGTCAAGTGGGTTCCCAAGACTACATCAAGTTCTACTTCATCAAGTACGACTACAACTCCAAGGATTCCCATCAAGATGATGTGGATCCTGAAGAAGAAGAACTAGAAAGTTCTTGAGGGTGACTCCGCCAACACACTTCACTCATATTCATTTTGCAAGGACAAGTGCAATCAAATTTCACATCTTGCACTAGTTCAAGGAGTCACAAACCCTCTTGTTGGTAAGACCAGGGACATGGTAACCTAATGCTTTCATGGACAACATCATGTGTGGATTTCACTCTATGTCTATGGATATCCTTGTATGTCCCTTGTGGGACTAACCCATGTAGGTATTGAAAGTGCAACTCACTCCAATGGATTGCTCCAAATGATCTACATCAACATTGAGCATCTACATCTTCTACACCTACATGAAGTCATCATCGACAAACCCAAGGTTAGTTCATCCCTCTTAGGGGGGATATCACATCTAGGGGGAGCGTTGATCTAAGAATTGAGCTAAAGAAACTCTAATGGTGTGAACACAACAATGCTTTATGTAAAAGTGGTAACCCCACTTGTGCTTAAACGACGAGTATGACCTACGATCAAATGTTCTCATTTGACTCCTCAGTCATATACTCGTATATAGATGACCTAGTCATCGCCAATTGCTTGATACATGCTAGAGTGTTTGCGCATGCTTTGTCACATATTTTGTTTGCTATCTTATTGTGTGAGCATGTTGATTGCATATTTTTCTCATTCGAGGACATCCATTTGTTTCTTTGGTTGTTTGGCTTTATCTTTTGGCCAAATGGATGGACAAGAATGCCTAAGTACTCCCTCTAGCTATCTATGTTTTTCTCGTCTCAAACTCTATTCATGCTACATCACAAAGATTGAACAAGTCGAATTCAGACCCTCCGGGTGAGGAGCACTCGGAGTCACCGACCCGTCAAGGGCTTAACCTCAAAACCTCTTAGTGCATTTCAGTATGACCAATCCATTCCATTCGATCATAACGAGTTCATTAAGTTGATCTAGTTTTTTATCTCGGTGCAACCGATTTGAAACTTTCAGTCTCACCAAGTTGCAGCAACCGCATGCGATTCTGCATCTTGGTGCCACAGAGTTGTTCCACTCGGTCACACCGACAGTGTCTGGATATATATACCTGGGTTGAAAATTTGGAAATTTCTCCAAACCCCTTCGCACGTGCATGTCCACATCTGCTGACTCGTGGTCTCCGGATTGTCGCCTCATCGCCCGCGACCTCCTACTGCTGGTGTCCTCCGCCGTCAACAGAAATCTTTGCTGCGGTTGTCGCCATAGCGGGTTCATCACCAAGCTAGGGTATGAACTCGACCCTTTGTGCTTTCTCCACTCTGATTCTTAGCACAAAGATCCATGCCTATATTCCTGCCACGATTTAAACGACTCTATCGACTGCAAAACTCTGTTATATTTGATTTGATGCAAAAAGTTACGTTTAGGTTTCCGCCGAACTCATCTCGGACCTATCGATATTAGGATTTTGGTCTCACCGATTTGGCCCAGGCCATTGCACATGTACTACTCGGTCTGACCGAAGTGTACGAATCGGTGTGACCGGCTTTACTTTCTCTGTGAAGCCCTAGCATCTCGTAGTCACCGAACTGTCTCTCAGTCTGACCGATTTCACTAGTTTAGACTCTAAAGCTGCTTCGGTGTCACCGAGTTTATAATACAGGTAGCTCCGAAATGCTTTCTGTAGAAAACTAAAACTAAGTTTTTGACTCATTTGTTTTGCAAAATGGTTGTACTTTGTGATACTCATCTACTCCATCTCAACCTATCTATTCACAGAGTCAGCTTTCAGTGTCAGAGATGTCAGACGAGAGTGACAGCCAGAACAAGTCTGAGGAGCACCAAAGTCTTAGTGAGGGCACTAGTCCCTCCAATAGCAGTTATGATGAGTGTAGCAGAAGCACCCCAATCAACCTGCCCAAGGCAGCAACAAGGACAAGGAGGAAGAGAAATTCAGATTCTGAGGATAAGACTTTGTAGTTGATGAAGAGGTCACTTCCAAGAAGAAGTTGATCAAGAAAGAGCAAGTAGCTGCTGCTGCTAGCATTAAGCTAGGGAAGAAGAAGAAGGCTCCTGCTCACAGGAAGCCCATGTCAAAAGTTAGAGCATCTACTCAAGAGAAAGCCCATCCAACTAGTGGTGCTGGAAAGGAAAAGAAGGAAAGAAAAAGGGGAAGATGGTGCAAACTTGTAGATCCAATGGCTGAATTTGAGAAGTATTCATCAGATGAGGAAGAAGATGAAGAAGAAGATGTTGCACCAGCTCCCAAAACTCAGAAGCTCATGGGAGATGCAATCAAGTCAGGGGCTGCAACATCCAAGCCCAAGACTGCTCCCAAGACTGCTCCCAAGACAGCTCCAAAGCAGACTGCACCAAAAAGAAGTACCAGAAACATTCCTGCTACAGAGAAGAACAAGGCCCCAGTGCCTGAGGTTCAGGAAGATGAAGAGGCCCAAGTGCTTACAAAGCTCAAGCCCAAGATACCTGATCATGATGACAACCATCCCATTGCAGAGAACATGAAAGCTAGAAAAGATGCAGGTCTCAGATTGTGGAGGCAGACAGACCCCTATGCTACAAGAAGAAGAACCGCTGTAGACTACAGTTTCACACTAAGGAACAACAGGACTTCTATGAGACTATCCTTTTGGACAAGAAGCCCATTATCAGTGTGACATGAGATGGGTTGATTGGTCACACATTGATGAGAATGAAGATAACTTTCCTAGAGTTCATGAGAGCTTCGGAATGAATGGAGTTGATGCTTTTGTGGGTCAGAAACTGACAAAGTGGAATAATGAGATGGTGATGCAATTCTACTCCACAACTCACTTCTACCCAGATGGCAAGATTGTCTAGATGACTGAGGGTACAACATACCAATTGTGACGCCCCCGAATTTGACCGTGCACTAATCGTACATGCAAATGTGTACGATCAAGATCAGGGACTCACGGGAAGATATCACAACACAACTCTAAACACGAATCAAAATAATACAAGTTTTATATTACAAGCCAGGGGTCTCGAGGGCTCGAATACATAGCTCGATATACAAGCATCAGCGGAAGCAACAATATCTGAGTACAGACATAAGTTAAACAAGTTTTTCCTTAAGAAGGCTAGCACAAACATCAACGATCGAAGAGGCAAGGCCTCCTTCCTGGGACCTCCTAACTACTCCTGGTCGTCGGCGGTATCCACGTAGTAGTAGACATCATCGGGGTAGAAGTAGTAGTGGAATGGGGTGACATCTGGCTCCAGGGATCCAACATCTGGTTGCATCAACCAGAAAGAAGAAAGAAGGGGAAAAGGGTTAGCAAACCAACCGTGAGTACTCATCCAAAGTACTCGCAAGCATCAGATCTAAACTAAGTATGCATTGGTATCAAATGGAAGGGTTGTGTCTATAGACTGAACTGTATAATGCCAGAATAGGGGGAAGGCCTAGCCTATCAAAGACTAGCATCTTCAAGAAGCTCCAAGTATCTTGCAGCATGTAGAAGAGTAAAGAATAGCAGTTTATAATTAACAAGCATGTTGTAGTACTGAGGCCCAGAGATCCTTCCTTGACTCCCTGCAAGAAAGCAATCCCGGAGCCAACATATCCATCACATATCTCAAGTATCCATTTCTAGTTATATAAGATCAGGATACAAGTCTGAATGTCCATTACCGTGGACACGGTATTCGAATATATATCTTCCCTGCAGGGGTGCATCACGTTACCCAACACGCTCGATCACTCTGGCCGGACACACCTTTCTGGGGTCAATGCCCTGCCTCGGAAGATCAGCACGTCGTAGCCCTACCTAGGCTCAGCAGAGAGGTCCTCGCCGGTCTACATCCTAAGCACTCCGGGGTCTGGGCCCATCGCCCGTTGCACTTCAGGTCGTTGCGAGCAGGGTGAATACCAGCACCGCCTCGGATGGCCAGCACGATCCGACCGTGCCACAATGCTGAACTGGACGTCTGACAAAGCTTCGGCAGATACTGCGACGTCAAGGCCCATAACTATTCTCGCATGGTGGTTAGTGCGTAAAGGCCAAAGGCCAACTCAGCACAAATACCCAAACCTGTTAGTGCATTATTAAAAAGAAGTGACGGCTATCGGGACAAGTCTGGAGCTATCACCCCTCCTGGGTGATACCGCTAAACAGCCAGCCGCCACCGTCACATTGCACGGGTGCTCTCCGGGCCCGCCCGGCTTTCACAACGGCCTCAAGTAAAGTCAAGGTAACCGTGTGTCCAGACATCAAGGGGAAACCCGAGGAATCACCCCCGATGGATTCCACTCGATGTAATCATCAAGGTGAACGTAAGAGGAACCACCCCCGAAGTTCACACTTAAGGTGTTGCACGACAGAGCCGTATCAGAAGTGGTTAAGGAGGAAATCACCCTCGATGACCACGACCGAATAGCTATACTACAGAGATCTCATCAAGAGTGATGTATGGGGTTCCACCCTCGACCCTCGATAGTAGCTCTACAGAGTCGAGCAAGAAAAAGGGGCATGATGTGATGTGAGGTGTCTAGCTCTGGTCGTCGATCACGTTGATTGAGTCGTCGATGATGAAGCAGGGGCAACAAGGACAAGGTGGGGGTCACTGATGGATCACTAACCAACCTATACTAAGCAGTTTAGGATAAGCAGGTAGGTAACAATAGCAGATACAAAAGCAGTCTATGCATCAGAATAGGAGCAATCAATAACAGTAGCAAATCTAATGCAAGCATGAGAGAATGGAATGGGCAATATCGGGATGATCAAAGGGGGGTCTTGCCTGGAAGCTCTGCTGAAAGGAAAGAAGGGTCATCGTCCACGTAGTCGATCACAAGGGCATCAGCAGCGGTCTCGTGGTCTACCGGAGAGAAGAGGGGGAAGAAACAGTAAATATAATGCAAACAGATGCAATACTATGCATGACATGACGAAACGCGACGCTATATGTGACCTAACGCGGTACTACACGATACCGACAAAGGGGGAAACATCCGGGAACGTTTTCCCGAAGTTAGGCATTTTCGGACAAACGAATCAGAGGGGAAAAGTTCGATGTCCGCTACACTATGGGGCATGTGACAGATAAACGGAGAGCGTATTCCAATTTTTCTCGTCGATCTGAGAAACTTTCATGTATAAAACTTTTTCATTCGAGTTACAGATTATTTTCTACGATTTTTCAAAAATTTAAACAATATTCTGAATTTGTTATTAATTCGAAATTAAATAGCTAAAATGCTATGTGCACCCAGATCTGTGTACATAGAGGTGTACTAGAGGGTGACATGCGGGTCCAGGGGGTTCCAGTTGACCAGTCAACGTTTGACTGGTCAAAAGTGGGTGGGGCCCTCCTGTCAAACACGCATTTAGCTAATTACAGATTAGTTCGGCTAACTAAGTAATTAGTGTAACTAAAACAATTTAATTAAGTTAATTAATCAATTAATTATTATTTTTATATCTTTTCTTAAACACATTTTTTTAAGAAAAAGGGCTGGGGGCCCCGCTGGCAGTGGCCCATCCGGCCACTGGAGCGGGTTAGCGGGCATCGGGCGGTGGGGCGTGGGAGTGGGCGATGGCGCCCATCGTGGTGGAGGGCGAGGCCAGCCCGGGTGCCAGCCGGAACTGGGCGGCAGGGCGAAGGGGAGATGGCCGCGAGCGGGGTGAGGCGACGAAGGCAGGTGGACCCGGGCGGCGTCGCGGGGCAACGGCGGCGGGAGCAGCGGCTGGGTGCGCGTACGTACCAGGCGGCGCGTGGGCGGCGCTGGAGGCGGGGCTCGCAGGGAGGACGACTAGTGGCGGGCGCGGGCCGTGGGCACAGGCGACAGCGACGAGTGTGGGGCACGAGCGGCGGAGCGGGCCAGGCATGCGGGCAGGCTACGTCGAGCATAGCAGCGACTGAGGAGCAGCAACAGAAGGCAGGGCGGCAGCAGATAGCAGCCGTTCAGTAGGTAGCAGCGAAAGTAGAGTAGCAGAGGAGCAGCAGCGAGCGGCGACGGGGTAGGCAGCAGCGAGCAGCACGGTGGAGCAACAACAGCGCAGCTAGCAAGGCAGCAGCTAGCAAGCAGAGCATAACAAAGGCAAGAGCAGCAACTCAACAGAAGGAGCTGCATGTGCGCGTACGCGGACGCCGAGCTTCGGCCATGGCGGCCACCGGCTCGTACAGGCGACTACGGCGACGGATCGAGGCGGGAACAAGGGGGATTCGGAGGAGGAGCTCATGAGGAATCTGTAGGGAAGGGCAGCGGGCTCGGGGGAGGCTCGTAGGTGGTGGCGAGCGGAGAGGCGGCGACGACCGTGGCGGAGACGATGGTTGGTGGCGACGGTTGGAAGGCGTCCCGGCTCGATCTGATCCCCGGTACAGACGAATCCAGCCGTCGCGGACCTCCTGGACATCCTCCCGCGCGAAGGCGGCGATGGTGGCCATGACGATGATGATGGCACGGCGACGGTAGCTTTGGGTGTGTGCGGGGAAGCGAGCAACGGTGTGCGGGAGGAAGATGTGGTGGCTAGGGTTCGACCGGGGGAGAGATGAGGGGCTTGGGGTGCCTTGTAGCCATCGGGGAGGTGGGGGATGGCCGCCACGCACGACATGGCCGGCGGATGGGCGCCACGATCCCCTCTCTCCATATAGCAGGTTGAAGTAGAGGGAAGGTGGGTGGGCCGGCCATTTAGCTAGTTGGGTGAAAGTGCCTAGTAGAACAGGCCCTTCTCCTTTTCCCTTTTCCCTTTTCTCACTTTAAAATTTGAATTGAAATTAGAGGTGGAAATTGAAATGAGATTTGGACCCAAGTGATTAAGCACTGCAAATAAAAATTACTTAGCATAATCACGAGGATTATTGTAGCTTAATTATCTGGGCGTCACAATTCTCCTCCACTAAAAGAGATCTCGTCCTGAGATTTTATGCAGTAGACGGAAACAAAACGGGGTATTCATCTCAAAGAAGATCCTCGTGTTTCGAAGTGGCTTCATCTTCAGAATGATTTGACCACTGAATTTCATGAAATTTGATAGCCCTCAGACGGTTGCGGCGTTCAGCTTGAACGAGAACATAGATCAAATGCTCTCTGTAAGCGAGATCATCTTGCAGGGGGTTGGGCTTTATAAGCCATGGGGTTGTTGCAATAGGACTTGCGACTCAGGGCATCAGCCAAGATTAGCCTTGCCAGGGGTATAATAAATACCGTAGTCATAGTCTAAGATTGTTTCCATACATCATTGTTGACGGAGATACAAATCTAGTTGAGTAAACAAATACTTCAGACTTTGTTGATCGGTGAAGAAAATGTCGCCACAACTTTAGTGCAAATTTAACTGCAGCAAGTTCAAGGTCATGGACTAGGTAGTTCCCCTAGAAAGATGTCTTGGAATTCACAAACGACTAGAGCGCGTTTTCAATTCTCACAAGAGAAGAAGTGTTTCATGCATTCAAGGAATAGATTCGTGCTTCGGCATTTCGAACACGATGATCATGGTAGCATATTTATCTCACTCGAAGGATGGAGTAGATGGACGGTTTAAGTGGCGCAAATGATAGAAGCGGTATGTGTTTTCAACCGTTCCATTCCCAAAATGAGGTCGATATTGGATGACTTCAAAACAATGGGGGAAACATGGAATTCCATCCCTTCAATTTCAATGTGGACGTTGAGACTAACCATGGTGGTTCGTCATTGGCCCATAGAATGCAGCTTGGAATTCCTGCAAAGTGATGGCGGTTCCAACAGGAAAGGAATGAATGTGGTTGTCCCGCCAATGAGCCACGGGACCTTTCGGGTAATAAGCCGTGAAGGTGACATAGTTGTCAGGGGCTACATAAGTAGACTCCAACTCGAAAGTGAGGTCACGTAGCCAGTCATCAGCATCAAGGGGCTGAGTTGAGCTATGGTAGATGACAGGGTTGAGATGCAGAATGTCTTGCAATGCTACTGGGGCGGGTTGATATGTCTCCAACGTATCTATAATTTTTTATTGTTCCATGCTATATTATATTCTGTTTTGGATGTTTAACGGGCTTTATTATACACTTTTATATTATTTTTGGGACTAACCTATTAACCGGAGGCCCAACCCAAATTGCTGTTTTTTTGCCTATTTCAGTGTTCCGCAGAAAAAGAATATCAAATGGAGTCCAAACGGAATGAAACCTTCGGGAACGTGATTTTCGGAACAAACGTGATCCAGAGGACTTGGAGTCTACGCAAAGTAATCAACAAGGAGAGCACGAGGCAGGGGGCGTGCCTACCCCCCTAGGCGCGCCCTCCACCCTCATGGGGCCCATGTTGCTCCACCGACGTACTTCTTCCTCCTATATATACCTACGTACCCCCAAACTATCATATACGGAGCCAAAAACCTATTTCCACCGCGGCAACCTTCTGTACCCGTGAGATCCCATCTTGGGGCTTTTTCCGACGCTCCGCCGGAGGGGGCATTGATCACGGAGGGCTTCTACATCAACACCATAGCCTCTCCGATGATGTGTGAGTAGTTTACCTCACACCTTCGGGTTCATAGTTATTAGCTAGATGGCTTCTTCTCTCTCTTTGGATCTCAATACAAAGTTTTCCAAATTGTCGTGGAGATCTATTTGATGAAATCTTCTTTTGCGGTGTGTTTGTTGAGATCGATGAACTATGGGTTTATGATCAAGTTTATCTATGAACAATATTTGAATCTTCTATGAATTCTTTTATGTATGATTGGTTATCTTTGCAAGTCTCTTCGAATTATCAGTTTGGTTTGGCCTACTAGA
This sequence comes from Aegilops umbellulata, assembly GCA_032464435.1. Classification (NCBI taxonomy): domain Eukaryota; kingdom Viridiplantae; phylum Streptophyta; class Magnoliopsida; order Poales; family Poaceae; genus Aegilops; species Aegilops umbellulata. Next base: position 133,662,486 of record CP136058.1, on the reverse strand, counting down.
TTGATCTTTCTTGCAATGGGAGAAGTGCTTAGCTTTGGGTTCAATCTTGCGGTGCTCGACCCCAGTGACAGAAAGGGAAATGACATGTATTGTATTGTTGCCATCGAGGACAAAAAGATGGGGTTTATATCATATTGCATGAGTTTATCCCTCTACATCATGTCATCTTACTTAAAGCATTACTCTGTTCTTATGAACTTAATACTCTAGATGCATGTTGGATAGCGGTCGATGTGTGGAGTAATAGTAGTAGATGCAGAATCATTTCGGTCTACTCGTCGTGGACGTGATGCCTATATACATGATCATACCTAGATATTCTCATAACTATGCTCAATTTTATCAATTGCTCGATAGTAATTTGTTCACCCACCGTAATACTTATGCTCTTGAGAGAAGCCACTAGTGAAACCTATGGCCCCCGGGTCTATTTTCCATCATATTATTCTTCCAACACTTAGTTATTTCTATTGCCGTTTATTTTACTTTGTATCTTTATTTACTCTTTATCATAAAAATACCAAAAATATTATCTTATCATATCTATCAGATCTCACTCTCGTAAGTGACCACAGAGGGATTGACAACCCCTTTATTGCGTTGGTTTCGAGGTTCTTATTTGTTTGTGTAGGTGTGTGGGACTCGAGCGTGGTCTCCTACTGGATTGATACCTTGGTTCTCAGAAACTGAGGGAAATACTTACGCTACTTTACTGCATCACCCTTTCCTCTTCAAGGGAAAACCAACGCAGTGCTCAAGAGGTAGCAAGAAGGATTTCTGGCGCCGTTGCCGGGGAGATTTGCGCCTAGTCAAGTCAAGTCAAGACATACCAAGTACCCATCACAAACCCTTATCTCTCGCATTACATTATTTGCCATTTGCCTCTCGTTTTCCTCTCCCCCACTTGACCCTTGCTGTTTTATTCACCCTCTCTTTTTCGTTCGCCTCTTTTTCGCTTGCATTCTTCGTCATTATGGCTAGTCCTCTATCTACTCCTTTATATCCCGAGAATGAAGTTCTTAATTTCAAACAAAGGGAGGAAGAAAATCTAAAAGATGCTTGGTACATAATTTGCAATGCGCAAAATAGATCTGCTAGGAAGCAATCTACTTCCGTTCTTCTTCGCAATTTTTATGTAGGCATCACTCCTTGGAATATATACATCCTTGATACCATTACCGGAGGAAATTTCTTCGGTAGCCATACTTTTGATTCTTATACTGCTATGATAGATTTGTTTGGCCCACCACCTCTTTTGGTTAATGGAACTACGTTAACTTTGGAACATGTGATGCAAAGGCTTGAAATTATTGAAAGTAAAGTTGCCACTACGGAATTGATTGAGAATTTGGATAAAAAGATCCATAATCAAATTACCCAGTATGGATCTAAGGTAGGAGTCACTTTAAAAAATATTAAGGAAAAGGAACCCATAGTTAATGAAAGAATAAATCATGATTCCATTAGAATCGATAAACTTGAGGGTATCATCACCAACTTGGGGACCACCTTTTCTTCCGTAAAGAATACTCCAAGTCCTCCTACTAAAATTGCCAAGCTTATGTATGTTCCTAAAAATAAGGGTGAATCCTCTAATAAGGAAACTGCGGATCTCAAATCAATAAGTGTTCATCCCAATCTTTTTCCTATCATTAAGGAACCATTTGCTACAAATGATTTTTTCGATTTCGTGCCTAGAAGTTTGATAATTAATAGAGAGAAAGAAACTTCTAAGGGTTATAGGTGTCTTATTGAAGAATTGCCTACCAAAGATGGCAATACCTAGATCTATCCTTACTTTTATGCCTAGCTAGGGGCGTTAAACGATAGCGCTTGTTGGGAGGCCACCCAATTTTATTTTAGTTTTTTGCTTTTTGCTTCTGTTTAGGAATAAATATTTTATCCAGCCTCTGGTTAGATTTGGTTTTATGTTTTAATTAGTGTTTGTGCCAAATAAAACCTATAGGATCTTCTTGGATGATAGTTATTTGATCTTGCTGAAAATTCCAGAAACTTTCTGTTCACGAAAACAATTGTTAAAAAACACCAGAACGTGATAAAATAATGATTCCAATTGCAGCAGATCAATAAAAAAATTGTATAGGTCATCCTATTTTGGTAGATGTTTCTGAGTTCCAAAAGTTTGCGTTAATTACAAATTACTACAGACTGTTCTGTTTCTGACAGATTCTGTTTTTCGTGTGTTGTTTGCTTATTTTGATGAATCTATGGCCAATCAAATAGTTTATAAACCATATAGAAGTTGGAATATAGTAGGTTTAACACCCATATAAATAAAGAATGAGTTCATTACAGTACTTTGAAGTGGTGTTTTGTTTTCTTTCGCTAACGGAGCTCACGATATTTTCTGTTAAGTTTTGTGTTGTGAAGTTTTCAAGTTTTGGGTAAAAGATTTGTTGGATTATGGAACAAGGAGTGGAAAGAGCCTATGAGCTTCACTTATAACGGAGCTCACATGATTTGGAATTTACTAGAATACTCTATGTGCTTCACTTATATCTTTTGAGCTACATAGTTTTTGCTCTAGTGCTTCACTTATATCTTTTAGAGCACGGTGGTGGATTTGTTTTACAGAAACTATTGTTCTCTCATGCTTCACTTATATTATTTTGAGAGTCCTACAAAACAGCATGGTAATTTTCTTAAATCGAGAAATTAATCCTAATATGCTAGGTATCCAAGATTAGTAAAAAAAATGTTATGAGTGTGTTGAATACTATGAGAAGTTTGATGCTTGATAATTGTTTTGAGATATGAAGATGGTGATATTAGAGTCATGCTAGTTGAGTAGTTGTGTATTTAAGGAATACTTGTGTTAAAGTTTGTGATTCCCGTAGCATGCATTGAACCGTTATGTGATGAAGTCACAGCATTACTTATTTATTGATTGTCTTCCTTATGAGTGGCGGTCAGGGACGAGCGATGGTCTTTTCCTATCAATCTATCCCCCTAGGAGCATGCACGTTATACTTTGCTTTGATAACTTGTAGATTTTTGCAATAAGTATATGAGTTCTTTATGACTAATGTTGAGTCCATGGATTATACGCACTCTCTTCCTTCCACAATTGCTAGCCTCTCTGAATACCCCGCACTTTTTGCCGGTATCATACACCCACCATATACCTTCCTCAAAACAGCCACCATACCTACCTATTATGGCATTCCATAGCCATTCCGAGATATATTGCCATGCAAGTTACCACCGTTCCGTTTACTATGACACACTCCATCATTGTCATATTGCTTCGTATGACCATGTAGTTGACATTGTATTTGTGGCAAAGCCACCGTTCATAATTATTTCATACATGTCACTCTTGATTCATTGCATATCCCGGTACACCGCCGGAAGCATTCACATAGAGTCATATTTTGTTCTAAGTATTGAGTTGTAATTCTGGAGTTGTAAGTAAATAAAAGTGTGATGATCATCATTATTAGAGCATTGTCCCAAGTGAGGAAAGGATGATGGATACTATGATTCCCCCACAAGTCAGGATGAGACTCCGAACAAAAAATAAAAAAAGAAAAAGAAAAAAAGAGGGCATAAAAAAAAGAGAAAATGCCCAAATAAAAATATAAAAAAATAAGAGAAAAAGAGAGACGGGACTATGTTACTATCCTTTTACCACACTTGTGCTTCAAAGTAGCACCATGATATTCATGATAGAGAGTCTCCTATGATATCACTTTCATATACTAGTGGGAATTTTTCATTATAGAACTTGGCTTGTATATTCCAATGATGGGCTTCCTCAAAATGCCTTAGGTCTTCGTGAGAAAGCGAGTTGGATGCACACCCACTTAATTTCTTTTGTTGAGCTTTCATATACTTATAGCTCTAGTGCATCCGTTGCATGGCAATCCCTACTCACTCACATTGATATCTATTGATGGGCATCTCCATAGCCCGTTGATACACCTAGTTGATGTGAGACTATCTTCTTTTTTTTGTATTCTCCACAACCACCATTCTATTCCACATATAGTGCTATGTCCATGGCTCACGCTCATGTATTGCGTGAAGATTGAAAAAGTTTGAGAACACCAAAATTATGAAACAATTGCTTGGCTTGTCATCGGGGTTGTGCATGATTTAAATACTTTGTGTGGTGAAGATAGAGCATAGCCAGACTATATGATTTTGTAGGGATAACTTTCTTTGGCCATGTTATTTTGAGAAGACATAATTGCTTAGTTAGTATGCTTTAAGTATTATTATTTTTATGTCAATACTAAACTTTTATCTTGAATCTTTCGGATCAGAAGATTCATACCACAATTAAGAGAATTAAATTGAAAATTATGCCAAGTAGCATTCCACATCAAAAATTCTGTTTTTATCATTTACCTACTCGAGGACGAGTAGGAATTAAGCTTGGGGATGCTCGATACGTCTCCAACGTATCTATAATTTTTTATTGTTCCATGCTATACTATATTCTATTTTGGATATTTAACGGGCTTTATTATACACTTTTATATTATTTTTGGGCTAACCTATTAACCGGAGGCCCAGCCCGAATTGCTGTTTTTTGCCTATTTCAGTGTTTCGCAGAAAAAGAATATCAAACGGAGTCCAAACGGAATGAAACCTTCGGGAACGTGATTTTTGGAACGAACGTGATCCATAGGACTTGGAGTATACGCAAAGTAATCAACAAGGAGAGAACGAGGCACGGGGCGCGCCTACCCCCCCCCCCCTAGGCGCGCCCTCCACCCTCGTGGGGCCCATGTTTCTCCACCGACGTACTTCTTCCTCCTATATATACGTACGTACCCCCAAACTATCAGATACAGAGCCAAAAACCTATTTCCACCACGGCAACCTTCTGTACCCGTGAGATCCCATCTTGGGGCCTTTTTCGGCGCTCCGCCGGAGGGGGCATTGAGCATGGAGGGCTTCTATATCAACACCATAGCCTCTCCGATGATGTGTGAGTAGTTTACCTCAGACCTTTGGGTCCATAGTTATTAGCTAGATGGATTCTTCTCTCTCTTTTGATCTCAATAAAAAGTTCTCCATGATTCTCGTGGAGATCTATTTGATGTAATCTTCTTTTGCTGTGTGTTTGTTGAGACTGATGAAATGTGGGCTTATGATCAAGTTTATCTATGAACAATATTTGAATCTTCTCTGAATTCTTTTATGTATGATTGGTTATCTTTGCAAGTCTCATTGAATTATCAGTTTGGTTTGGCCTACCTGATTGATCTTTCTTGCAATGGGAGAAGTGCTTAGCTTTGGGTTCAATCTTGCGGTGCTCGATCCCAGTGACAGAAAGGGAAACAACACGTATTGTATTATTGCCATCGAGGATAAAAAGATGGGGTTTATATCATATTGCATGAGTTTATCCCTCTACATCATGTCATCGTACTTAAAGCATTACTCTGTTCTTATGAACTTAATACTCTAGATGCATGCTGGATAGTGGTCGATGTGTGGAGTAATAGTAGTAGATGCAGAATCGTTTCGGTCTACTTGTTGCGGACGTGATGCCTATATACATGATGATACCTAGATATTCTCATAACTATGATCAATTCTATCAATTGCTCGACAGTAATTTGTTCACCCACCGTAATAATTATGCTCTTGAGAGAAGCCACTAGTGAAACCTATGGCCCCCGGGTCTATTTTCCATCATATTAATCTTCCAACACTTAGTTATTTCTATTGCCGTTTATTTTACTTTGCATCTTTATTTACTCTTTATCATGAAAATACCAAAAATATTATCTTATCATATCTATCAGATATCACTCTCGTAAGTGACCGTTGAGGGATTGACAACCCCTTTATCACGTTGGTTGTGAGGTTCTTATTTGTTTGTGTAGGTGCGTGGGACTCGAGCGTGGTCTCCTACTGGATTGATACCTTGGTTCTCGAAAGCTAAGGGAAATACTTACGCTACTTTACTACATCACCCTTTCCTCTTCAAGGGAAAACCAACGCAGTGCTCAAGAGGTAGCACGTGTTACTGATTCATATTGGGACGTGGAAACTAAGCCATAACTCCTTCCATGAACTGGCAATTCAGCTCAGCTGTTGTATCATTCCGGCCATGAATTGGGGAGGTGGTGGATTGTCAGCCATCCCGCTAAAAACATCAGGGAGCGGTTTAACAAGGGGTGGAGCAGGTGTATGGAGTCATTCATGATGTAACTTGAACATGAGCAAAGGCACAGTATGTATAAAACAGTAGTCATTAAAGACATACATATACATATACAGAACCATTTACATGTTGTTAGTATGAGTTCGGACAAGAGAATCATCCTAGACATAGTAGGCGGCACACTGGCATGCGATGGAGGGATATAACAACAGGAAATAGAAAAGGCTACATCAACGTCGAAGAAATCCACTGGAGCGAGGGATTTGAAAGTGACGACGCAGGGTGCCCTCGATAAGAGGATCCTGCGGTCAGTGAACACTGAGAAGCCGATCTTGGCCCACAATTCAAGAAAGGGGTAACACAAACCTCCGGATGGATGTGATCACAAGATCCTAATGTTAGAGTTAGCAAAATCATTTAACCCGAATAGAGGAGAGATCAGAATCCCAGAGCATAGACGAGGAGTAAAAGATCCTAATACCACCCAATGGCGACGTGGGCCCGTAAGCCACACAGCCATGTTAGTAAAACCATTTTTCAAAGACTAGACTCAACTTCGGCCAAGGAGTTGGAAAGGGGGATCCTACAGGCAGTCGGCTCTGATACCAACTTGTGACGCCACTGAATTCGATCGTACACTAAGCATACACGCAAATGTGTACGATCAAGATCAGGGACTCACGGGAAGATATCACAACACAACTCTAAACACAAATCAAAATAATACAAGCTTTGTATTACAAGCGAGGGGTCTCGAGGGCTCGAATACATAGCTCGATATGCAAGCATCAGCGGAAGCAACAATATCTGAGTACAGACATAAGTTAAACAAGTTTTGCCTTAAGAAGGCTAGCACAAACATCAACGATCGAAGAGGCAAGGCCTCCTGCCTGGGAGCTCCTAACTACTCCTGGTCGTCGGCGGTCTCCACGTAGTAGTAGACATCATCGGGGTAGAAGTAGTAGTCGAATGGGGTGACATCTGGCTCCAGGGATCCAACACCTGGTTGCATCAACCAAAAATAAGAAAGAAGCAGAAAAAGGGGTAGCAAAGCAACCGTGAGTACTCATCCAAAGTACTCACAAGCATTAGATCTAAACTAAGTATGCATTGGTATCAAATGGAAGGGTTGTGTCTGTGCACTGAACTACCGAATGCCAGAATAGGGGGAAGGCCAAGCCTATCGAAGTCTAGCATCTTCAAGCAGCTCCAAGTATTTTGCAGCATGTAGAAGAGTAAAGAATAGCAGTTTATAATTAACAAGCATGTTGTAGTATTAAGGCCCAGAGATCCTTCCTCGACTCCCTGCGAGAAAGTAATCCTGGAGCCAACATATCCATCACATATCTCAAGTATCCATTTCAAGTTATATAAGATCAGGATAGAAGTCTGAATGTCCATTACCGTGGACATGGTATTCGAATATATATCTTCCCTGCAAGGGTGCACCACATTACCCAACAAGCTCGATCACTCTGGCCGGACACACCTTTCTGGGGTCAATTCCCGGCCTCGGAAGATCAACACATCGTAGCCCTACCTAGGCTCAGCAGAGAGGTCCCCGCCGGTCTACATCCTAAGCACTCCGGGGTCTGCGCCCATCGCCCGTTGCACTCCGGGTTGTTGCGAGCAGGGTGAATACCAGCACCGCCTCTGATGGCCAGCACGATCTGATGTGCCACAATGCTGAACTAGACGTCCGACAAAGCTTCGGCCGATATTGCGACGTCGAGGCACATAACTATTCTCGCGTGGTGGTTAGTGCGTAAAGGCCAAAGGCCAACTCAAAACAAATACCCAAACCTATTAGAGCATTATTAAAAAGAAGTGATGGCTGTTGGGACAAGTCCGGAGCTATCACCCCTCTTGGGTGATACCGCTAAACAGCCAGTCGCCACCGTCACATCGCATGGGTGCTCTCCGGGCCCGCCCGGCTTTCACAACGGCCTCAAGTAAAGTCAAGGTAACCGTGTGTCCAGAGATCAAGGGGAAAACCCGAGGAATCACCCCCGATGGATTCCACTCGATGTAATCATCAAGGTGAACGTAAGAGGAACCACCCCCGAAGTTCACACTTGAGGTGTTGCACGACAAAGCCGTATCAGAAGTGGTTAAGGAGGAAATCACCCTCGACGACCACGACCGAATAGCTATACTACAGAGATCTCATCAGGAGTGATGTATGAGGTTCCACCCTCGGCACTCTATAGTAGCTCTACAGAGTCGAGCAACAAAAAGGTGTGTGATGTGATGTGAGGTGTCGAGCTCTAGTCATCGATCACGGTGATTGAGTCATCGATGATGAAGCAGGGGCAACAAGGATAAGGTGGGGGTCACTGATGGATCACTAACCAACCTATACTAAGTAGTTTAGGATAAGCAGGTAGGTAACAATAGCAGATACAAAAGCAGGCTATGCATCAGAATAGGATTAATCATTAACAGTAGCAAAATCTAATGCAAGCATGAGAGAATGGAATGGGCGATATCAGGATGATCAAAGGGGGGCTTGCCTGGAAGCTCCGCTGAAAGGGAAGAAGGGTCGTCATTAACTTAGTCGATCACAGGGGCATCAGCAGCGGTCTCGTGGTCTACCGGAGAGAAGAGGGGAAAGAAACAGTAAATATAATGCAAACAGATGCAATACTATGCATGACATGACGAAACGCGACGCTAGATGTGACCTAACGTGGTACTACACGATATCGACGAGGGGGGAAAACATCCGGGAAAGTTTTCCTGAAGTTAGGCATTTTCAGACAGACGAATCGGAGGGGAAAAGTTTGATGTTCGCTACACTAGGGGCATGTGACAGATGAACGGAGAGTGTATTCCGATTCGTCTCGTCGATCTAAGCAACTTTCATGTATAAAACTTTTCATCTGAGTTACTGATTATTTTATATGATTTTTCAAATATCTAAACAATATTCTGAATTTGTTATTAATTCGAAATTAAATAGCTAAAATGCTATGTGCACCCAGATCTGTGTACACAGAGGTGTACCAGAGGGTGACATGCGGGTCCCGGGGGTTCTAGTTGACGAGTCAACGTTTGACTGGTCAACAGTGGGTGGGGCCCTCCTGTCAAACACACATTTAGCTAATTACAGATTAGTTCGGCTAACTAAGTAATTAGTGTGACTAAAACAATTTAATTAAGTTAATTAATCAATTAATTATTATTTTTATATCTTTTCTTAAACACATTTTTTAAGAAAAAGGGCTGGGGGCCCCGGTGGCAGTGGCCCATCTGGCCACTAGAGCGGGTTAGCGGGCATCGGGCGGTGGGGCGTGGGAGTGGGCTATGGCGCCCATCGGGGTGGAGGGCGAGGCCAGCCCGGGTGCCAGCCGGAACTGGGCGGCGGCGCGAAGGGGATATGGTCGCGAGCGGGGTGAGGCGGCGAAGGCAGGCGGACCCAGGCGGCGTCGCGGGGCAGCGGCGGCGGGAGCAGCGGCTGGGCGCGCGCGCGTACCGGGCGGCGTGTAGGTGGCGCTGGAGGCGGGGCTCGCAGGAAGGGCGGCTAGCGGCGGGCGCGGGCCATGGGCACAAGCGGCAGCGACGAGTGTGGGGCACGAGCGACGGAGCGGGCCGGGCGTGCGGGCAGGCTACGTCGAGCGTAGCAGCGACAGAGAAGTAGCAGCATAAGGCAGGGCGGCAGCAGATAGCAGCAGTTCAGTAGGCAGCAGCACAAGCGGCAGTTTGAACCTCTCAAGGGTCTGCGGAACCCGTGATCCGACATTTGGCGCGCCATGTAAGGGTGCGTCGGAGCCTCTCTTCTTCCAGTTGGTCCGCCATCGACCTGCGGTACTGATGGCTGACAATCCGAGGGCTCAGGTCGAGCACTGGGCCTCTTGGCTCGCCCGGGCAGCACCATCCGCCCAGGAGGATCTTCACTTCGCGCTCTAGGCGCCCCGCGCGCCGCCTAATGCCGTCGGACGCGACCGACACGGGCCGGCGCCATCTGTCCTCGTGCCGCGACATGCGCGCGCCACGACATGATCTTCAGGCTACGCCGCAGCAACGGCGCCACACACCCGTTCGGGAGCAGGTGAACATGTGAGCTGCACTCATCGTGGTGCGAGAGTTGCTGCGTTGCAGGCTGGCAGAGAGCGGCCACGACGCCCTGCTAGAGAGGGTCGCCGAGCTGCTTGATGCCGCCTGCAGGGGCGCGGCGCCCTTCTGCACTCTGTCCATGCCACAAGTTGTGGCGGGGGCACGCGCCGGACCCCGCCGTGCCCACGCTCTTCTCCGGGTGCCCGGGGGACTCGACAACATCAACACGGCCCGTAGCTCCGCTCGTCCTGCCATGACTGTGCCACTCGCCGCCGAGGCAAGCTCAGGCGGTCCCTCCTAGGGCCGCACCCGGACGCCACCCCGCGGTCATCAGGGCCCGGCGCTGGGCCTGGTGGCCTACGGCACAGGGTACCTAGGCGACAGCCCTGACGCGGCAGCTTCAGACACCTACGTGCCCCCCATGATGGACCTGGTGTACACGCCGAGGGAAGGCCCCAGCCCATTCCCCGAGCCAGGCTGGGTAGCGGAGATGCAAGAGGCTAAGGCTTTCCATGAGCCGCTCGGAAGCTTCGCCGTCCCATTCAGTGACAACAACCGCTAGGTATAGCTGATATCTCAGGAGCATGCTTATGCTAACCATGGACCGCAGGTGAACTGGGCCACAGCAGTGGCCGGAGACCCCAGGGCGGTGGCTCCGCTCCAGGCGGGAGGAGCACACTGGGGGCTGCGCGGGGAAAGCTTGGATCCAGGGCCTCCCCGCAGCGTGTGGAGCAAGGCTGCACGGAGGTAGGTCCTCTGTCGGGGAAGGCCCAGTGAGCCCTTCCCCCCGGCGGAGGTCTGCGGTCACCGAGGGCGCCGCCAGCGTCCCCCTTGCCCCTTGGTCTTGTGCTGGATTCCGGACGCCCCAACAGTGGTCGGGGGAGGCGCAAGGCGGGGCGGCCCTCGTCAGGCAACATGAAGCAAGGCTCACGCATGTGAAGGTCTCCGCTCGTGACACTCTCACGTAATAATGAGTGGGGCTGTACACGCCCCGGGGTCTCCTGAGTGCCGCCCTCAGGCCCCATGGGGGCTCCCACCCACGTCCAAGTGGAAGCACCATGCTCCGCGCTGGCCGTCGACACTGTCCCCCAATGACTATGTTCACGCCCAGTGAAAGCACTTAGCTCCGCACTGGTGAGAAGACAAGAAGACTAGCTAGGTGCCGGACGCGGCCATTTGCTTTCGCCCCTTTTTCTGTAACTTGTTTCGCTGCCTTTTGGACCGAGATTCAAAGTTCCTTGTGTTTATCAAAAACGGGGGGAGTTTTCTCTTGATTTGTGTTGGTTTCTTGCTTTCTGGCTTCATGTTTTACCGTGGGGCTCATGCCTGCTACGCCATGTGAGCGCCCCGCGAGCGGAGGCTAGGCGTGGTATGTGTGCGCCAAGTACGCTCGGGCCAGCCCGAGCGACAACAAGGCCCCCCAGGGGTCAAGGTTGCAACCGCCGCAGGATCACCACATGCATACCTTGTCGTGGTCCGGCATTCGCTCCTCGCGAGGCTCTCTTGGACGGGCCAAAAGGTTTCTCAGGAGACTTAGAACCTCACGAGCCCCGGAAGGCTCGCATTGGGAGGAAGGTGCGACCAGGACGTTGGGACCCACTCAAGACCTACGGAACCCAGATAAGTTGCAACAACTATCCTGCTCGGGAGTCCGCGGCCCCGCGAGGGCACATCCCGAAACCTTCATTCAAAAGGCATGTCACCGTTTCATACATTCCATCTTGTACATTAAAAGGGGCCCCCGCCCCCCTTTTTCAAAAATACTTTCACGCCCCGCGGGGCCGTGCCCAAAAGTTTTTGCATACAGGTTAAAGGCAAAAGGAAATACAAGTCTAGGCGGAGACGTTGCCTTCGGTGTCGTCCTCGCCGTCTTCATCCATGCCACCCGAGCGGTTGCTGGCATCGTCTTCATCAGCGTCATCCGCATTGCCTTCTCCGACCGCAATTACGGCCGCGTCGTCCTCAGGAGCGAACTCCGCGACCAGGGCGCCCACGTGGTTGTCCACCCAGTTCGCCAGGTTGTCCTGGATAACCCGAGGCATGGGGGCTATGGCGGCGTCTAAGTCAAAGTGGGGGTCGAGATTGAGGAGGTGACTGAAGACGCATGAGAACGCTCGCCCGAGAAGGCCTTGGCTTGTCTCTTCAACGAGCTCGCGAGCCCTCACGGCCCGGTAATCCAGGCGGGTCACGATTTCGGTGAAGAAGCAGAGGTGGCTGGCGTAGTCGCCCTCGTGCGGGTGAGGGACGCTCCCCTCACAGATGGTGCTCAAGGATCGGTTAGCCCTCGCCCTGAGATCCTAGAGCATCAAGGCATGCTCGCGCTGCAGCGTCAGACAGCGGCACGTTTCATCCGCGCTCTTCTTTGCCAGAGATGCGGCGCCATCAATCTCCCGTTGAAGCGAAAGAAGGTCGGCGCGAGTGGAGGCCAAGTCAGCCTGGGCAGACACCTGGTCTTCCTTGGTGGTCCTCTTGCGCTGCTCCGCCTCGTTGAACTTTTTCCTGAGGGCGGCAGTCCTGCCCTTAACCTCGGCTTATAAGAACTCCAGCTTTGGGTGGTGCTCGTCGGTGAGAGCAGTGCGAGCCTTCGCCACCCTGCGATTGACCTCCTCCAGGATCTTGGCCTCCTGTGTGGTGACGGCGTCATCAACCATGACCACCTGCCGCTTCCTCACCTCTAGCCGCTCAAGCTCCAGGCTGTGTTACATGGCCTCTAGCGCTAGCGCCTCCTCGCGTTTCTGGATCTCTTTCTCCTTGGAAGGGGCCCTGCTTAGTGATGCAGCCAGGGCGGCTTTGCGCGCTTCGATCTGCCGCTCAAGGGCGGCATTCGAAGCTTGGAGCTCCCGCTCTCGCCCCTTGGCTGCCTCACGACGGCGGTCGGCGGCCCTGGCCTCCGCTAGGGCACGGGCGCAAGCTTCACGAGAAGTCGCGAGGGACACCGCGGCGCTTGCACTATCACGCTCATGTTGAAGATGCCCGAGGTTGATGGCGACCTTCAACCGATGCCACTCGTGCACCAGGCGAAGGTCCTCCATCTCACGGCAGGCGTTGACATCAGCAAGCTCTTCCCCAAGCCGATCCAGCGCATCCATCGCCTCCTGGAGAAGCCCATGGCGGAGGGCACCGCGCCCGTGCGCGAGCTCTAGCGCGTGGCCAAGCTCGCCTTCCACGCGGGGGGCTGCTGGAGGGGCTTGGAGTGGCTTGCTTGTCCCTGGCAGGGGGCTGGAGGCCGACGCCTTCCCTGCCGCTCTCCGGGTCTCGGCGGAGGTGCTGGGCGGCATGGTCTGGCTGCTCGAAGACGAGGCTGGCTCTAGGGCCACCCAGCCACTAGCGACGACCAACAGAAGCGCCCTCGGCACGCCTCCTACACCCCAGGCTGAGCCGCGAAGGAAGGGCACCATGAACACAGGCTCGAGGCCCCCCATCAGCGTGTCCGCCTCTTGGACCGGCCCCGTGCCCCGTGCGGGGGTCCGGTGCGAGGAGCTTGAAACCAAGAGCGAGCCAAGGGCTTGTGGAGGCTGCTCCTCAGGACATCTCACCGCCGCGGCCGAAGGGATCCGGAAGAGCAATTGTCAGGAAAGGACATGACGCTCAAGAAATCATGAAGATAAGGTGCTTACTCGTCTGTGGCTATGTACTTCCTCTGCTTCAGCGGCCGGTAGGTGTCACCACGACATCTTGGAGATCCTTTCCTCTTGCGGAGTGTCTCAAAGTTCAGACGAAGCCGACCGAAGTCCGAAGCGCGACTATCAGCACCTGGGGCATTCGGCGGGGCCTCTGGGGTGGCGACCTCAGGAGCGCAGCCTCAGGACTGCTCGCCCGAGCCTGGGGGGCTGCCGCCTCAGGAGTATCGGACAACGCCAGCTCTCCGGCCGCCACCTCAGGACTCCTCGCCCGAGCTCCGGGTCTGCCGCCTCTGGAGCATCGGACTGCGTCAGCGTTCCAGCAGCCGCCCCAGCAGCACCCGGCAGTGTTCGCCCCCCTGCATCCACACCTGGGGCCCGCACCGCAGGATTGGCAAGCAAGGGAGTCACGAAGATGGGGTTCATGTGAGGTCCTTCAAGGCCCACCAGGCGCAGCCCCCACTCGTCAAAGAGGGGCATCTGCCTCACGAAGTCCTCCTTGTTCGAGCATTCGTACAGGAGGCCGCCCTCCTCAGGAACCGTGGTTGGCGCCGGGTCGCCCGTCAGGAGCTCGAGCACCGTGCGCAGCGTCTCGGAAGGAAGCTCAGGCACCTGGAGCCTCATGGGGTCCTTGCTGCCGATGAAGGCCCACATTTGTCGAGAATGATGCTGAAGCAGAGCGATGCGGCACCGAATGAACTCCTTCACCACCATTGGCGCCGTCACCCCAAGCTTCTTCAACCTGGCCAGCCGGCGCCAGACATGAGCAAGTCGATGGTCGACAAGCTTCACGTGTCGCCAGCCAGAGTTGGGTATGGCTGGCACCCACAGGAGCAGGAGTAGGGAGTTGAGCACATCGGCGTCCACGAACACCCACCGCTTCCGGACTCCACTTACAACTGGAAAGAGTTCGAAGTCAATGCCTGAGCTGGTTGTCGCTGCTACGGCTTGAAAAATCACGCACCCCGAGCACTGGCGGGCGTCGACCAAGTGAAACGAGAAGAAATGGTGAAACAAGGCCACAGAAGGGGCAATGCCCACCATGGCCTCGCAGACGAATGCGAAGACGACAAGGAGAATGATGGATTGAGGATCCAAGTGCAGCGCATGGACCTGGTAATGCGGGAGTATGGCGTTGAAGAAATCAGAGAAAGGTGAGTCAGGCCAGCCAAGAGGGCGTGAAGATGGAGGGGGATCTCGGTGGCTGCCATGTCGACCATGGCCCGGGAGGCAGGCCAAGCTAGCGTCGCCTTCCACTCATTGGAATCAGCTGTCAGGGCCAGACAAATCTTGGCCAGCCCCTCTCGGCTGACCACCGTCGACCGCTAGAGGGCGGGCTCAAAGGCCGACTGGGGTCCAACCAAAGTGTAGGTTTTCCCCTTCTTCTTCGACCAGGCGCCATAGCGGGAAGGAAGGACTGGCGTCAACGTCGAATCCGGGAAAAGAACTGCTGTCTCTCAGGAAGGCAAAGGAGCCAAGGGTGAGCACGGCAAGCGAAAGAGGCGGAGCTACGTTGGCAACGGTCGGTCGTTGAGCCCGGCGTATATCAAGGCTGCATGGGGAAGTGGCGGCGCCCACGTCCCGTCGAGCGCCACACGTCTATCGAGGCTGCAGGCGATTGGGGCCCGCGGCGCTCCGCACTTGCCCTTTGACTTCGCCTCGAAGCCAAGTTCGAGCGCACCTTGGGCCTGGGGGCTACTGTCGGCGTTCTGGGAACGGGGGGTACCCAGACTTGCCTGTCTGCGGCCCACGGCGTGGCTCCATCAACGGCTTGGTACGGCCCTGCATCGACATCAACCACTCAAGACCGTCGCGAGGGGCCAAGCTTCGCGAGGCAGATGACACCAAGACCTTCTTGAGAGGCGGCCTCCTCAGTCTGGCTCCCGAGGAGCGGAGGTTTCTATGCAAGGCTCACCTTGTGAGGTTTGGATAACATGAGCCATGACGACCAAGACCAGGCGGGCGCCAGCGGGCGCAGTGTACTAGTTTCCCCTTTGGTTCTAAGGAGGCAAGCGCTGGCGCGGTGTCTCGAGGAATCAGCCAAATGTTTCCATTCTGGTGCAACAAGACCAAGACCGCCAGGACAGCAGGACTGAGGTCCTCGCCGGGCCCACCACATCGTCACCACCAGAGGCTTTTGCAGGCAAAGACTATTTTTGTCAGGGTAGCATGTGATAGCTGCCCCCCCTTCAAATTTGGCTGTTGTGGGATCCCTTCCCGCCTTTCATTGGGGAAGAGGACCCGGGCCACTATAAATAGGACCTAGCCACCATCGTAGGAAGGGGACGGATCATTCAGATCATCCTCACACCCACCAGCTCATTGAGCCCAAGAACGCCTCTCCTCGTGAGGCCGTTCTCCCATTGTACTAGTTCATCCTTAGCCCCTCGAGGCCAATCCACCACAAAGCAGGAGTAGGGTTTTACACCGCAAGGTGGCCCGAACCTGGGTAAACTGCTGTGTCTCTTGTCCATTCGGTTCGTCGAGTTAGACCGTGAGATTAGCGAGCAGGCAGACTGGGAAGGACGAGTTCTTTGCACGCAGCCCAGAGTTCGAACCTCTCAAGGGTCTGCGGAACCCGTGATCCGATAGTGTGGCGGCTCGTTCTTCGTCCGATGGTCCTCATTCTAGACTTCTAGTCAACAGTTGGTGGATCCAGCGGTTGGCGCTATTGAGTGGTAGTCGGTGTGCTCCACGTGGTGCAGTTGGCTTCAGCTGTTGCTCTATGCTCCTTGGTTTTTGGGATGGTTCATGGTGATGGTGGTTGGTGGGCTTGTCGGCACCGGTGTGAGTTGATGTGGGGCTGAGGTGGTGTTGCTACATGGGTGTGAAGACCCTGTCTCGGCTTTGTGCCATCACCCGTGATGGCGGTGGCTATGGTCGTCTTTGACCTTTCTGGAGGCATCGTTGCATTGTTGTCGCACTCCTCCTACATGGTTTCGGTCATCGCTACATCTCCAGGAGAATCCCTTTGATCTTGTAAGATCGGACGTTGGTGATGTCTCGGGGTCGTATTCCCCCTTGGAGGCTTCTTCTTTGGAGCTAGGCATTGGCCAGCGGGGCCAGTGGATGGCGGCGGTGTTGGCGTCGAGGCTTCTTTGGCAATGACGATGGAGGAGGGTGTGATGTCAGAGACGTGACACTGGTCATGGTAGTCATCTTTTTGACGGCTTATCTGCGTGATTTCCTCGGCTTGTATGTTGTTGTGAAGTCGAAGCTATGGTAGTGGGGTCCAGGTGGCATACGTGTTGGAAATATGCCCTAGAGGCAATAATAAAAGCCTTATTATTATATTTCCTTATTCATGATAATTGTCTTTATTCGTGCTATAATTGTGTTATCCGGAAATCGTAATACATGTGTGAATAACAGACAACAATATATGTCCCTGGTAAGCCTCTAGTTGACTAGCTCGTTGATCGACAGATAGTCATGGTTTCCTGACTATGGACATTGGATGTCATTGATAACGAGATCACATCATTAGGAGAATGATGTGATGGACAAGACCCAATCCTAAACATAGCATAAGATCGCATAGTTCGTTTGCTAGAGTTTTCCAATGTCAAGTATCCTTTCCTTAGACCATGAGATCGTGTAACTCTCGGATACCGTAGGAGTGCTTTGGGTGTGCCAAACGTCACAACGTAACTGGGTGACTATAAAGGTATACTACGGGTATCTCTGAAAGTGTCTGTTGGGTTGACATGGATTGAGACTGGGATTTGTCACTCCGCTTGACGGAGAGGTATCACCGGGCCCTCTCGGTAATGCATCATCATAATGAGCTCAATGTGATCAAAGTGTTTGATCACGGGATCATGCATTACGGTACGAGAAAAGTGACTTGCCGGTAACGAGATTGAACGAGGTATTGGGATACCGACGATCGAATCTCGGGCAAGTAAAATACCGATTGACAAAGGGAATCGTATACGGGATTAATTGAATCCTCGACATCGTGGTTCATCCGATGAGATCATCGTGGAGCATGTGGGAGCCAACATGGGTATCCAGATCCCGCTGTTGGTTATTGCCCGAGAGCCGTCTCGGTCATGTCTGCATGTCTCCCGAACCCGTAGGGTCTACACACTTAAGGTTCGGTGACGCTAGGGTTGTGAAGATATGTATATGCAGTAACCCGAATGTTTTTCGGAGTCCCGGATGAGATCCTGGACGTCACGAGGAGTTTCAGAATGGTCCGGAGGTAAAGATTTATATATGGAAAGTCATCATACGGACATCGGGACAAGTTTCGGGGTTATCGGTATTGTACTGGGACCACCGGAGGGTCCCGGGGGTCCACCTATCCCGGAGGGCCCCATGGGCTATATGAGGGAGGGAACCAGCCCATAGTGGGCTGGTGCGCCTCCCCCCCAAGGGCCCATGCGCCTAGGGTTGGGGGGGGAAACCCTAAAGGGGGCGCCCCTTGCTTGGGGGGCAAGTCCCCTCCCTGGTCGCCGCCCCCCCTAGGAGATTCCATCTCCTAGGGCCGGCGCCCCCCCAAGGGGTTATATAAAGGGGGGAGGGGAGGGGGGCTGCACACCCTTTGCCCTGGCGCCTCCCTCTCCCTCTCCAACACCTCCTCCTCCTCCGTAGAGCTCGGCGAAGCCCTGTCGGAGTACTGCGGCTCCACCATCACCACGCCGTCGTGCTGCTGCTGGAGTCTTCTTCCCCAACCTCTCCTTTGCCTTGCTGGATCAAGAAGAAGGAGACTTTACGCTGACCGTACGTGTGTTGAACGCGGAGGTGCCGTGCTTTCGGTGCTAGGATCTCCGGTGATTTGGATCACGGTGTGTACGACTACTTCATCCCCGTTCGTTGAACGCTTCCGCTCACGATCTACAAAGTGGTATGTAGATGCAATCTCTCTCTCCCATGACTCGTTGCTAGATGAACTCATAGATGGATCTTTGTGAAACCGTAGGAAAAATTTTAATTTTCTGCAACGTTCCCCAACAGTGGCATCATGAGCTAGGTCTATGCGTAGTTCTTCTTGCGCGAGTAGAACACAATTTGTTGTGGGCGTAGATGTTGTCAACTTTTCTTGCCGCTACTAGTCTTATCTTGCTTCAGCGGTATTGTGGGATGAAGCGGCCCGGACCAACCTTACACGTACGCTTACGTGAGACCGGTTCCACCGACTAACATGCACTAGTTGCATAAGGTGGCTGGCGGGTGTCTGTCTCTCCCACTTTAGTTGGAGCGGATTCGATGAAAAGGGTCCTTATGAAGGGTAAATAGAAGTTGACAAATCACGTTGTGGCTTTTACGTAGGTAAGAAAACGTTCTTGCTAGAACCCTAATTCAACCACGTAAAACTTGCAACAACAATTAGAGGACGTCTAACTTGTTTTTGCAGCAAGTGCTTTGTGATATGATATGGCCAAAGTTGTGATGAATGATGAATGATCTATATGTGATGTATGAGATGTTCATGCTATTGTAATAGGAATCACGACTTGCATGTCGATGAGTATGACAACCGGCAGGAGCCATAGGAGTTGTCTTTATTTTTTGTATGACCTACGTGTCATTGAGAAACGCCATGTAAATTACTTTACTTTATTGCTAAACGCGTTAGCCATAGTAGTAGAAGTAATAGTTGGCGAGCAACTTCATGGAGACACGATGATGGAGATCATGATGATGGAGATCATGGTGTCAAGCCGGTGGCAAGATGATCATGGAGCCCCAAGATGGAGATCAAAGGAGCTATGTGATATTGGCCATATCATGTCACATTTATTATTTGATTGCATGTGATGTTTATCATGTTTTGCATCTTGTTTACTTAGAACGACAGTAGTAAATAAGATGATCCCTCATAATAATTTCAAGAAAGTGTTCCCCCTAACTGTGCACCGTTGCGACAGTTCGTTGTTTTGAAGCACCACGTGATGATCGGGTGTGATAGATTCTAACGTTCACATACAACGGGTGTAAGACAGATTTACACACGCAAAACACTTAGGTTGACTTGACGAGCCTAGCATGTACAGACATGGCCTCGGAACACAGAAGACCGAAAGGTCGAGCATGAGTCGTATAGAAGATACGATCAACATGAAGATGTTCACCGATGTTGACTAGTCCGTCTCACGTGATGATCGGACACGGCCTAGTTGACTCGGATCATGTAATACTTAGATGACTAGAAGAGGGATGTCTATCTAAGTGGGAGTTCATTAAATAATTTGATTAAATGAACTTTATTATCATGAACTTAGTCTAAATATTTACAATATGTCTTGTAGATCAAATGGCCAACGTAGTCCTCAACTTCAACGCGTTCCTAGAGAAAACCAAGCTGAAAGACGATGGTAGCAACTATACGGACTGGGTCCGGAACCTGAGGATCATCCTCATAGCTGCCAAGAAAGATTATGTCCTACGAGCACTGCTGGGTGACGCACCTATTCTCCCTGCAGAACAAGACGTTATGAACGCTTGGCAGTCACGCTGCGATGATTACTCCCTCGTTCAGTGCGGCATGCTTTACAGCTTAGAGCCGGGACTCCAAAAGCGTTTTGAGAGACATGGAGCATATGAGATGTTCGAAGAGCTGAAAATGGTTTTCCAAGCTCATGCCCGGGTCGAGAGATATGAAGTCTCCGACAAATTCTTTAGCTGTAAGATGGAGGAAAATGGCTCTGTCAGTGAACACATACTCAAAATGTCTGGGTTGCACAACCGCTTGACTCAACTGGAAGTTAATCTCCCGGATGAAGCGGTCATTGACAGAATCCTCCAGTCGCTTCCACCTAGCTACAAGAGCTTTGTGATGAACTACAATATGCAGGGGATGGTAAAGACCATTCCTGAGGTATATGCTATGCTGAAATCAGCAGAGGTAGAAATCAAGAAGGAGCATCAAGTGTTGATGGTGAATAAAACCACTAAGTTCAAGAAGGGCAAGGGTAAAAAGAACTTCAAGAAGGACGGCAAAGAAGTTGCCGCGCCCGGTAAGCAAGTTGCCGGGAAGAAGCCAAAGAATGGACCAAAGCCCGAAACTGAGTGTTTTTATTGCAAGGGAAGTGGTCACTGGAAGCGGAACTGCCCCAAATACTTAGCGGACAAGAAGGCCGGCAAAACCAAAGGTATATGTGATATACATGTAATTGATGTGTACCTTACCAGTACTCGTAGTAGCTCTTGGGTATTTGATACCGGTGCAGTTGCTCACATTTGTAACTCAAAGCAGGAGCTGCGGAATAAACGGAGACTGGCGAAGGACGAGGTGACGATGCGCGTCGGGAATGGTTCCAAGGTCGATGTGATCGCCGTCGGCACGCTGCCTCTACATTTACCTACGGGATTAGTTTTAAACCTCAATAATTGTTATTTAGTGCCAAGTTTGAGCATGAACATTGTGTATGGATCTCGTTTAATTCGAGATGGCTACTCATTTAAATCCGAGAATAATGGTTGTTCCATTTATATGAGAGATATGTTTTATGGTCATGCTCCGATGGTTAATGGTTTATTCTTGATGAATCTCGTATGTGATGATACACATATTCATAGTGTGAATACCAAAAGAGTTAAAGTTGATAACAATAGTCCCACATATTTGTGGCACTGCCGCCTTGGTCACATAGGTGTCAAACGCATGAAGAAGCTCCATGCAGATGGACTTTTAGAGTCTCTTGATTATGAATCATTTGACACGTGCGAACCATGCCTCATGGGTAAAATGACCAAGACTCCGTTCTCAGGAACAATGGAGCGAGCAACCAACTTATTGGAAATCATACATACCGATGTGTGCGGTCCAATGAGTGTTGAGGCTCGCGGTGGCTATCGTTATGTTCTCACCCTCACTGATGACTTGAGTAGATATGGGTATGTCTACTTAATGAAACACAAGTCTGAGACCTTTGAAAAGTTCAAGGAATTTCAGAGTGAGGTTGAAAATCAACGTGATAGAAAGATCAAGTTTCTACGATCAGATCGTGGAGGAGAATACTTGAGTCACGAGTTTGGCACACACTTAAGAAAATGTGGAATAGTTTCACAACTCACGCCGCCTGGAACACCTCAGCGTAATGGTGTGTCCGAACGTCGTAATCGCACTCTATTAGATATGGTGCAATCTATGATGTCTCTTACCGATTTACCGCTATCTTTTTGGGGCTATGCTTTAGAGACTGCCGCATTCACTTTAAATAGGGCTCCGTCGAAATCCGTTGAGACGACACCGTATGAATTATGGTTTGGGAAGAAACCTAAGCTGTCGTTTCTAAAAGTTTGGGGATGCGATGCTTATGTCAAGAAACTTCAACCTGAAAAGCTCGAACCCAAGTCGGAAAAATGCGTCTTCATAGGATACCCTAAAGAAACTGTTGGGTATACCTTCTACCTCAGATCCGAAGGCAAGATCTTTGTTGCCAAGAATGGATCCTTTTTGGAGAAAGAGTTTCTCTCGAAAGAAGTAAGTGGGAGGAAAGTAGAACTTGATGAAGTGTTACCTCTTGAACCGGAAAATGGCGAAGCTCAGGAAAACGTTTCTGAGGTGCCTGCACCGACTAGAGAGGAAATTAATGATGATGATCAAGATACTTCTAATCAAGCTTCTACTGAAATTCGAAGGTCCACAAGGACACGTTCCGCACCAGAGTGGTACGGCAACCCTGTCTTGGAAATCATGTTGTTAGACAACGGTGAACCTTCGAACTATGAGGAAGCAATGGCGGGCCCGGATTCCGACAAATGGCTGGAAGCCATGAAATCTGAGATAGGATCCATGTATGAAAACAAAGTATGGACTTTGACTGACTTGCCCGTTGAACGGCGAGCGATAGAAAATAAATGGATCTTTAAGAAGAAGACAGACGCGGATGGTAATGTGACCATCTATAAAGCTCGGCTTGTCGCTAAGGGTTATCGACAAGTTCAAGGGGTTGACTACGATGAGACTTTCTCACCGGTAGCGAAGCTGAAGTCCGTCCGAATCATGTTAGCAATTGCCGCATTCTACGATTATGAAATATGGCAAATGGACGTCAAAACGGCATTCCTTAATGGTTTCCTTAAGGAAGAATTGTATATGATGCAGCCGAAAGGTTTTGTCGATCCTAAGAATGCTGACAAGGTGTGCAAGCTCCAACGCTCGATTTATGGGCTGGTGCAAGCATCTCGGAGTTGGAACATTCGCTTTGATGAGATGATCAAAGCGTTTGGGTTTACACAGACTTATGGAGAAGCCTGTGTTTACAAGAAAGTGAGTGGGAGCTCTGTAGCATTTCTCATATTATATGTAGACGACATACTTTTGATGGGAAATGATATAGAACTCTTGGACAGCATTAAGGCCTACTTGAATAAAAGTTTTTCAATGAAGGACCTTGGAGAAGCTGCTTATATATTAGGCATCAAGATCTATAGAGATAGATCGAGATGCCTCATAGGTCTTTCACAAAGCACATACCTTGAAAAAATATTGAAGAAGTTCAATATGGATCAATCTAAGAAAGGGTTCTTACTTGTGTTACAAGGTGTGAAATTGAGCTCAGCTCAATGTCCGACCACGGCAGAAGATATAGAAGAGATGAGTGTCATCTCCTATGCCTCAGCCATAGGTTCTATTATGTATGCCATGCTGTGTACCAGACCTGATGTAAACCTTGCCGTAAGTTTGGTAGGAAGGTACCAAAGCAATCCCGGCAAGGAACACTGGACAGCGGTCAAGAATATCCTGAAGTACCTGAAAAGGACCAAGGAAATGTTTGTCATTTATGGAGGTGACGAAGAGCTCGTCGTAAAAGGTTACGTCGACGCTAGCTTCGACACAGATCTGGATGACTCTAAGTCACAAATCGGATACGTGTATATTTTGAATGGTGGGGCAGTAAGCTGGTGCAGTTGCAAGCAAAGCATCGTGGCGGGATCTACATGTGAAGCAGAGTACATGGCAGCCTCGGAGGCAGCACATGAAGCAATTTGGGTGAAGGAGTTGATCACCGACCTCGGAGTCATACCCAATGCGTCGGGGCCAATCAAGCTCTTCTGTGACAACACTGGAGCTATTGCACTTGCAAAGGAGCCCAGGTTTCACAAGAAGACCAGGCACATCAAGCGTCGCTTCAACTCCATTCGTGAAAATGTTCAAGATGCAGACATAGAAATTTGTAAAGTGCACACGGATATGAATGTCGCAGATCCGTTGACTAAACCTCTCCCTAAGGCAAAACATGATCAGCACCAGAACTCTATGGGTGTTCGATTCATCACAATGTAACTAGATTATTGACTCTAGTGCAAGTGGGAGACTGTTGGAAATATGCCCTAGAGGCAATAATAAAAGCCTTATTATTATATTTCCTTATTCATGATAATTATCTTTATTCGTGCTATAATTGTGTTATCCGGAAATCGTAATACATGTGTGAATAACAGACAACAATATATGTCCCTGGTAAGCCTCTAGTTGACTAGCTCGTTGATCGACAGATAGTCATGGTTTCCTGACTATGGACATTGGATGTCATTGATAACGAGATCACATCATTAGGAGAATGATGTGATGGACAAGACCCAATCCTAAACATAGCATAAGATCGCATAGTTCGTTTGCTAGAGTTTTCCAATGTCAAGTATCCTTTCCTTAGACCATGAGATCGTGTAACTCCCGGATACCGTAGGAGTGCTTTGGGTGTGCCAAACGTCACAACGTAACTGGGTGACTATAAAGGTATACTACGGGTATCTCTGAAAGTGTCTGTTGGGTTGACATGGATTGAGACTGGGATTTGTCACTCCGCTTGACGGAGAGGTATCACCGGGCCCTCTCGGTAATGCATCATCATAATGAGCTCAATGTGATCAAAGTGTTTGATCACGGGATCATCCATTACGGTACGAGAAAAGTGACTTGCCGGTAACGAGATTGAACGAGGTATTGGGATACCGACGATCGAATCTCGGGCAAGTAAAATACCGATTGACAAAGGGAATCGTATACGGGATTAATTGAATCCTCGACATCGTGGTTCATCCGATGAGATCATCGTGGAGCATGTGGGAGCCAACATGGGTATCCAGATCCCGCTGTTGGTTATTGCCCGAGAGCCGTCTCGGTCATGTCTGCATGTCTCCCGAACCCGTAGGGTCTACACACTTAAGGTTCGGTGACGCTAGGGTTGTGAAGATATGTATATGCAGTAACCCGAATGTTGTTCGGAGTCCCGGATGAGATCCCGGACGTCACGAGGAGTTTCAGAATGGTCCGGAGGTAAAGATTTATATATGGAAAGTCATCATACGGACATCGGGACAAGTTTCGGGGTTATCTGTATTGTACCGGGACCATCGGAGGGTCCCGGGGGGTCCACCGGGTGGGGCCACCTATCCCGGAGGGCCCCATGGGCTGTATGAGGGAGGGAACCAGCCCATAGTGGGCTGGTGCGCCTCCCCCCAAGGGCCCATGCGCCTAGGGTTGGGGGGGGGAACCCTAAAGGGGGCGCCCCCCTTGCTTGGGGGGCAAGTCCCCTCCCTGGCCGCCGCCCCCCCTAGGAGATTCCATCTCCTAGGGCCGGCGCCCCCCCAAGGGGTTATATAAAGGGGGAAGGGGAGGGGGGCTGCACACCCTTTGCCCTGGCGCCTCCCTCTCCCTATCCAACACCTCCTCCTCCTCCGTAGAGCTCGGCGAAGCCCTGTCGGAGTACTGCGGCTCCACCATCACCACGCCGTCGTGCTGCTGCTGGAGTCTTCTTCCCCAACCTCTCCTTTGCCTTGCTGGATCAAGAAGGAGACGTTACGCTGACCGTACGTGTGTTGAACGCGGAGGTGCCGTGCTTTCGGTGCTAGGATCTCCGGTGATTTGGATCACGGTGTGTACGACTACTTCATCCCCGTTCGTTGAACGCTTCCGCTCGCGATCTACAAAGTGGTATGTAGATGCAATCTCTCTCTCCCATGACTCGTTGCTAGATGAACTCATAGATGGATCTTGGTGAAACTGTAGGAAAATTTTTAATTTTCTGCAACGTTCCCCAACAATACGATGACGGGCAACACGTGATTTGTTCGGTGATCTTCCATGGTGTGAGTCCTGTTTAGTTCTCTTTCGTAGTTCTCCGTCAGAGTCGGAGCTAAATTGTCTGGTCGCAGGTTGCTGAAATCTGATGTGGATTTTCATATAACTCGGGAAGACTTGTGTGAGATCTCACATAACGTGAGATCTATGAGATCGACTTTTAAAAGTTACATGTTCCAACATTCTCAATTATTTGGTAGACACACATCAATGTTTGATGTACAACCTCGAAAAGTTTCAGCTTATATTTCAACTTAGATTAATAGAAACAAAGACAAAATCAGATGTGAATAGTGTTAGTGTACTATTCACCCAAAGCTGCTACTATTCACATTCAAATTTATCTTTTTTGAATCTCTAAGTGTGCATCGAGTTTTCAGCTGATTTTTTTTTGAAGTGTAGATATACCTCATGAGGATGTTGTCAAATAATTTTAGATTTTTTCAAATGTCTAAATATGATTTTTTTTTGATATCACAATCTCACCTAAATGTGAGATCTCGTACAAGTCTTCCCCATATGACTCCATATGACTTTTACAATCTAGGTTGACTCAACGATTGTTTATGATGAAGTCAGAGTCGTTTGCTCAGAGTTTAGGGATGACGATGACGTCTTCTAGGCAAGGAGTGATGACAATGATACTTGTGTGTTGTCTCGACGAGGCAGATGTGCGTGTGATATCATGTGTGTGCCGCTCAATAGTTTGTGATGTTCATAATTAATTAGACAATTCTCTTCTAATTAACTAATGGATGAGACAAGTCTTTTACCTCTGTTTTGAAAAGAAAAGAACAACAACAGATAATCACAACATGGCAGTGATAATTTCCGACGATAAACAATGTGTTAGAACGCATTATGCAATGCCGCAAAAATAAACCTCGAAATAACCCACATCTAAAGTAACTCTGAACTGAGGCCAACTCCATTGCACGACCCCCAAACGGACGTCCGGTTTGACCGGATTTTGTCCCTTTGGGCGGCACTGGATTCGCCCATGTCCGTTTCTGTCCGTTGGGGTGTTGGTGCGCCCAACGCGCGGCCGCATCCCAAATCATGTTTGGGGTGGATGTGATTAAAAAACAGAAAAACTAAAATGAAATGCCCCAAAAAAGTAAATAAGCGAAAATATAAAAACATAAAACATAAATTAACCATCACGGCCACAAAACGGCCCACTTCCACGGTTCACATTGCCATAATTAACATAAAAAACAAAATAAAGCCGCCGCCCGCGCGCTCCTGCCGTGCCCGTCGATGCCGTGGCTGTCGCCGTCTTCAGTGACCGCCGTTGTCGTCGTCGCCGCTGACGAGGTCGACGTAGTCCGGCGGCGTCCAGAGGTGGGACGGCGGTGCATGGTACACGGGGCGGGTTGGAAGGCGGGAGGTGCCTGGACCACCTCCTCCCGCGGCGACGCCTCCTGCTCCAGTGACCGCGGCGGCGTGGGGCACCAGTTCACGCCTCCCATGGCGTCGGCCATCTCCGGAGTCGTGTACGACCAGCTCCACTGCTGGCCCACCAGGCCCGGGTGGAATGCGGCCACCGACTCTCCTCCATCACCTCCTCCGCCCTCACCATCTCCAGCTCGGGGATGGCGACGTCGCCGGCCGCAGAGAGGACCAGCATCTCCTCGAGGCCCTCCCGTTGGCGCTCATCGTGCATGTTCATGGAGTCCTCCATGACATGTTGCATGAGACGGGCCTCCTCCTCCGCTGTCATGCGAGGAGGTGGTGGTGGCGACAGAGATGGTGAAGGCGACGACGTGGGCGTGAGGCCGCGCATCCGCGTACGCCCGCGCACCTGGGGAGCAGGCGTTGCGCGCTCTCGACATGGCCACCGCGGCCCCGACGACGTGCTGACAAAGAAAGAGGCGCGCCGCACGTCGTGCTCGTCCATTAACCATGTGTCCCAGAGCACGGAATTGGGGGTGTACCTGGAGTCGTAGTACAGGTCGTCCGGCAGGAGGCGGCGGCGGCGCTCGATCTCCTCGCAGCGCGCACGGCCGCTTGTCGGGACCGGCGGGATCGGCACCCTGTCGACGGAGAGGTGCCAGTTATTGGGGAGGTGGTGCACGTTGCTCCACGGGAGCGGCGTCCTCATCTCCCAATAACGCCGGCATACATCCGCGTTGATGTACTGCCGGTCGCGCTCGTGGTCGGCCGTAGGGCCGATGATGAATGGAGCAGGCGCGGGGGCCCGACGCCGTGGTGATGTGGGCTCTTCTTTCACGGAGCCGTGGCGGTGGCCCGAGGATGAGCCAGCCTCGCGGTCGTGCTTCCCCTTGCGGTCGTGGTTCCAGAACCCCATGACTGCGAGGCGGCCGGTTGGCGAGATCGAGGACGGGGAGAGGATAAGCTAGGGTTTGGGGCGTGTGGAGTGGGGAGTGGGGATGACGACCGATCCACGACTTTCCCATTTAAGAAGGACGGCGACCGTTCGCCTGGGCGGATGACAGGTGGGGCCGACCGCACGTGCGCATTAATGTCGGCCGGTTGGAGGTAGGTGGCCGCCTGCCACGGGACCCCCAAGCAGACGAGCGACGCGTCCGTTTGCTGTCCACCGCGACCCAAACCCGGCGCATGTTTGCGCTCGAAATGGGTCGGCTCGGACACAAAACGGACCAGATTGGTTCAGGCCATCGCGCGTTGGGCCGTCTGATTTGTCCCTTTTACCCCAAACGGACGGGGCCGGACATGATAGGGTCGCGCGGTGGAGTTGGCCTCATACCAACGGAAGCAAGAAGTAGCATAGTTAAAGTTGAAAAAACTGAATCTGGCGCTTTCATTTATGTGGATGGAAATGTTAAGCTTTCCAGTGTGGTGCTGGGGGACAAATTATATATGAATTGCCTCAGCAAAAGCAAACCGCATCGAGACATCAGCAGTTCTGCGCCGCTACAGAACAGGATAGGAATTTGAACACGACAAAATCAGAACCCAGAGCAAGGGAAAAGGGGATTAATGTGTTCCATCCATCACTTGCGCTTCTTCCCACGCCTATGCATCACTTCATTGATGTACAGTATGCCCTTACCCTTGTACACCTCCGGCGGCTTGCAGTTCCGGACGGCGCCGGCGAAGTGGTGCACTCTGTCCTTGTCTAAGCCGGTGCAGCACACGATGTTGGGCCTGAAGCAGAAGACGCGGACAGCGGGTGGGGTGGTGAACTGCACCTCATGGCTGTAGCCCAGCTTCAGGAACAGCTCACGGCCTTCGCGCTCTGTCCTTGCTTTGAAGCCAACTCCAACGAGCTTTAGAAACCGGAAGAACTTTGACTCCATTTGCAGTCTGGACAAAATGGTTCGCCCTGCAGTAAAATACTTTTTAATCAAAACAGTGGACATTCAACTGGACAATACACAAATACTGCCATTATCAAGGTGAAAGCAGAAGATAAATATTGTATTTATAACAACAGGTATACAAAGCAAGATCACACTTTGATCAATTCTTTTCTAAAAAACAACAGAATGAGAGAAGCCAATCAATAAGACCACCCCACACTATCGAACAATACAAGTTTCTTAGCAACTCCCTCCGTTCCAAAATAATTGAAGTTTTAGATTTTTCATAAGTAAAACTTGTTTAAGTTTGACCAACTTTATAGAAAAAGATGCCAAGATCTATAATACCATATACATATAATATGAAAATATATTTCATAAAGAATCTTATGAGACTAATTTGGTGTTTGAAATTTTAATACTCCCATTTTTACAAGGCTTTGTAGATGTTTCAGACAGTGTGTAAAACAACTTCATTTCACTTGTCTGAGACGACTTATAAAAGTGAAGGGAGGGAGTACTGTTATTTTTGTGGTGATCCAAATTCCTAGAAGAAATAAAGATAAAGGCAACTTCGGCCCGAGCGAAGCGAGGCCCGTCGCCGGGAGGCTTGTTACCGAGTTGGACTAGGGTTCACCTATTATAAATACCTCTTGTAAGCCGCCGTAAGGGATAAGTTGCATTGAGTAAATCCCCCGGCGTTTGTAACCTCACCCGCGATATAGTGAAGTCTTGCTGGCTGGCGCCCGTGGTTTTTCCCGCAAGGGTTTTCCACGTTAAAATCTCGTGTCCCCGTTGGTTCATTTCTTTGTTCATCGTTGTTTCTTGCTATCGCGTATAACAAGTGGCATCAGAGCCCTGGTTGCAGATTAGGGTTTTGCGATGGCATCGATGAAGTTTGATCTACCGATGCTGGACTACAAGACGAGATTCTCGCTGTGGCAAGTGAAGATGAGGGCGTTTCTCGCCCAAGCTTCGGATCTGGATGAGGCGCTAGATGCGTTCGGTGAAAAGGCACCGAGCACGTGGACTGCCGAGGAGAAGCGCAAAGATCGTAAGGCTTTCTCTTTGATTCAACTTCATCTTTCTAATGATATCTTGCAAGAGGTGCTGGCAGAGAAATCCGCCGCCGCGCTGTGGCTCAAGCTGGAGTCGATCTGCATGTCTAAAGATCTTACCAGTAAGATGCACGTGAAGATGAAGTTGTTCATGCACAAACTCCAGGAGGGTGGTTCCGTGATGAACCACATATCGGTCTTCAGGGAGATCGTTGCCGACCTAGTGTCGATGGAGGTAAAATATGAGGATGAGGATCTAGCTCTTCTGCTGCTAGTTTCATTACCTAGTTCTTTTACAAATCTGCGAGATACCATATTATTGAGCCGTGATACACTAACCCTTGCGGAAGTATATGAGGCTCTCCAAACCAGGGAAAAGATGAAAGGTATGGTACAGTCTAACGCATCGTCATCCAAGGGCGAAGCGTTGCAGGTTCGTGGCAGACCTGAGCAAAAGAACTATAACAACTACAACCGTGACAAGAGCAAGGACGGTCGAGGCCGTTCGAAGTCTAGAGGCAAAGATAAGTTCTGCAGGTATTGTAAGAAAACTAATCATACCATTGATGATTGCTGGAAGTTGCAGAATAAGGAGAAAAGAAACGGTACGTATAAACCGAAAGATAAAACTGAAGCTGGTAACGCCTCTGTTGCAGCCGGTGGTGAAAGTTCTGATTCCGGCGATGCTCTTGTTGTTCTTGCTGGTTGTGTTGTTGGTCGTGATGAATGGATTCTTGATTCTGCATGCTCGTTTCATATTTGCACTAACAGAGATTGGTTTAGTTCATATGAGCCTGTGCAGAGTGGAGATGTCGTGCGTATGGGAGATGATAACCCACGTGAGATTGTGGGCAGAGGCTCCGTTCGAATCAAGACGCATGATGGTATGATCCGCACTTTGACGGACGTGAGGCACATCCCAACCATGGCCAGAAATCTGATTTCCCTTAGCACACTTGATGTTGAGGGGTATAAGCACATCGGCTCAAACCGTGTGATGAAGATATCAAAAGGTTCCCTTATTTACATGGTTGGTGATATGAATTCTGCTAAGTTATATGTCCTTAGAGGTAGTACTTTACATGGTTCTGTTGCCGCTGCTACTATTTCTGACAATGAACCAAGTAAGACTAACCTGTGGCATATGCGTCTTGGACATATGAGTGAACTTGGTATGGCAGAATTGATGAAGAGGAACCTGCTGCATGGCTGCACCATGAGTAAGACACCGTTCTGTGAGCATTGCGTGTTTGGTAAGCACAAGAGAGTAAAATTCCCTACTTCTATACATACCACAAAAGGTATACTTGATTATGTGCATGCTGATTTATGGGGGCCGTCACGTAAGCCCTCACATGCTGGTTCTCGCTACATGCTCACTATTATTGATGATTACTCTAGAAAAGTGTGGCCATATTTTCTGAAAAGTAAAGATGAAACTTTTGCTGCTTTTAGAGGATGGAAAATTATGATAGAGAAGCAAACTGAAAAGAAGGTTAAATTGCTTCGTACTGACAATGGTGGTGAGTTTCGTTCGCATGAATTTAATGACTTCTGCAGGGAAGAAGGCATCGTGACTTTTGCTACTCACAGGTTATGTGTTCACGGTAGGTGGTTGTGCTGTGAGTTGGAGGGCGACGTTGCAGCCAGTTGTTGCCCTGTCTACCACTGAAGCAGAATATATGGCCATTGCTGAAGCATGCAAAGAGTCTGTTTGGCTGAAAGGTTTGTTTGCTGAGCTTTGTGGAGGTGATACTTGCATTAACCTGTTTTGTGATAGTCAGAGTGCCATTTACCTTACTAAGGATCGGATGTTCCATGAGAGAACAAAGCACATTGACGTCAAATACCATTATGTGCGTGATGTTGTTGCACAAGGTAAGCTGAAGGTATGCAAAATCAGCACTCATGATAATCCTGCTGATATGATGACAAAGCCAGTTCCTGTTACTAAGTTTGAGCTTTGCTCGAACTTAGTTGGTATCACTGTCTAGCCCAAGAGGCTATTTGGCGCCGAAAGTGTTTTCTTTGTTGTTTCAGGGTGAAGGTTCTCGTTCATGCTACAAGAGGGAATTTGGCTCAAGGTGGAGTGTTATTTTTGTGGTGATCCAAATTCCTAGAAGAAATAAAG
Organism: Aegilops umbellulata; assembly: GCA_032464435.1. NCBI lineage: Eukaryota > Viridiplantae > Streptophyta > Magnoliopsida > Poales > Poaceae > Aegilops > Aegilops umbellulata. The sequence continues at coordinate 133,630,152 of CP136058.1, read as the reverse complement.
ATAAAGGCAACTTCGGCCCGAGCGAAGCGAGGCCCGTCGCCGGGAGGCTTGTTACCGAGTTGGACTAGGGTTCACCTATTATAAATACCTCTTGTAAGCCGCCGTAAGGGATAAGTTGCATTGAGTAAATCCCCCGGCGTTTGTAACCTCACCCGCGATATAGTGAAGTCTTGCTGGCTGGCGCCCGTGGTTTTTCCCGCAAGGGTTTTCCACGTTAAAATCTCGTGTCCCCGTTGGTTGATTTCTTTGTTCATCGTTGTTTCTTGCTATCGCGTATAACAAGTACTATATTTTTATGTGGATGTGGTCGAACTTAAACATTTTTATTTTGGCAAACCCAAAACATCAATTAACAAGCATAGATCAGAGATTTATCAGGGCAAAACTGAGTTGGGCCACGGATGTTAATTTGTGTGTGTGGGTGGGGGGGAGGGGGGCACTAAATTTTTGGGGTGAAAACGTAGCAACGAAATCCAAGCACGGTAGGGTTCGCCACCAGCAGTAGAAAAATAGAAATCAATCCAGCTCCTAACAGATCTCCATTTCATTTTTCACGGTAATCCAGTAGAGCAGAGGAGGATTCTGGGAGAGAAGGACTACCTTCGGAAGGCGGCGCCGAGGTGCCGATGAGTGGCGTCAGAGTCTGGATGAACGGCAAACCCAACTGCCTACGGCGTCGCCGGAGAAGGCCACAGAAGAAGAGGGCACATTTTTACGTGGGCTGGACCGCCCTAGGCTTAATGCGAGCGCCTATACCTCGCTTCTTGCGATAAGTACGGGACGCTCGCCTACAGCGCAGCTCAAATGGGTCGAGTCCAAGTTTAAAAAAAAATTGAATCATCTATTTAAAAAATATATGTTTTAAAAATGTCAATCAAGTATTCAAAAAATGTTTAAAATAAATATAAAAATATTGCTGATGTATACAAAAATGTATAATGTGTACGCAAAAAAGTGGACATAAAAATATAGGTTTAAAAAAATGTTAAACGTGTATTTTTAAAAATGTGAAACCTGCATATATAAAATGTTTCTGGTATATACTAAAAATGGGAATGAGTATGAAAAAAATTAGACATCAAAATAATGTGTTTTGAAAATATTAATCATGTTTCAGAAAATGTTTAACATGTGTATGAAAAATCTTCCTGATTTCTTAAATTTTGAATTAAACAAAAAATAAATAAATAAACCAGTTGAAACCGAGAAACATACAAAGAAAGACAAGAAAGAAACAAAGGAACCAATTTTTTGTTAAAAATGCCCTTTTAAAACCAAGAGAGAAACAAAAGAAAACCAAAGAAAACTAAAAAAAAGCCAAATTATAACAAAGAAAACCAGAGAAGAAATAAGAAAATCGAAGAGAAAACAAAAAAAATGAACAAACACATCAGCGATCAGACTAAACAAGCGGTCGCCGAGAAAACATGCTACTGGGCCGGCCCATACGCCTGAACACTTCGGGCACTTCGGGCAAGGGGAGCAACAATCTCACTATAAACAAGATACAAATGTCATGCCGAAAATGATCCTCGGTCTCAGAGGAGTCGCAAGTAGGAAAGCCCAGCCGCCACTCCTCCTCCTTCCTCCCAACCCTAGCTGCCCCTCCTCCTCCCTAGCCGCCCCTCCTCCTCCCTCCTCCTCCCTAGCAAGCCCGGGGCGCCAAGGATGGTGGCGGCGGGCCTGGTTGCCCTGTCTCTGCGTGGGGAATCCCGGATCTGGAGCGGCGGCTTCATTATCAAGGCACGACCGGCTAGTAGCCCTGCGGGCGGTGGATCTAGCATCCCGGCCGCACGGGCGGCGGGATCCAGTGGTCGTTGGCGGCCGACGGCGATTTCTGCGGTGGCCGGTGCGCGCGATCTGGCGCCTCCCCTCCTCCCCTGTTTGGCGTGCGGGCCAACCTCGTCGGGCCGCGTTTCCTTAGGTCGCCGGTTCTGTACAGGAGGCGCTGCTGGTGGCAGGGATCTAATTCAGGAGAAATCCCTGGTCGGCCATGGCCGACCGCGTCGACGGGCGACGCCTGAGGGCGCCGTTCCCCTCCTTGGAGGCGTCGGTATGGACTGATCCCCTCACTTCCCCTTCCCCTAAGTCATCCGGGCGAAAGCCCTAACTTTGTTGGGCGGCGACGGCGCTCACGGCGCCGTTCCCTTCTTGAAGGCGTCGCTTTGGAAACCTTGGGGCTGGGTGGCGCTTGTGGGTGGTGGGCGACGGCAGTGGTGCGGCCCTATCCTAGCATGGATCTGCGTCTTTTACTTGGAGATGGACTCACGTAGGTGGAGGTCGTCGTTTGGCGTCAAGGTGACGTCGATGACGGAGGCACCTACCAAGGTTGGCACCTTAATCTGCTCTGAAGATGGACTACTAGTAGATGGCGGCGACGACACATGTGAGTGCGTCAGACTGGTTTGTGCCTCGAACCCGGTATGTGGCTCGGTCAGGGCCTCCGGCTTTAGATGTTAGGCTTAGGTGAGAGGTCTGGGTATTTGAGCCAGCTTGCACCCCTTCAACATATGGATTGGAGTAGCGGCAGATGTTGCCAAGATGGCGAATTCAGGCATATTGTTGTACTACTCTGTAAGGTCCTCGAGAATAATCAATAAAATGGCCGTATGCATCTTCCAGATGCAGAGGCCGGAGGTCATCCTCCTTTTTAGAAAAAATACCGAAAATGATCCCTGGCCCTCGCTACCTTCATTTGTGAGTTGCAGTCCAACAATGCCATCTCGCTGCAGAACAACAAGCATGAAGCTCGACTGGTTCCTCCTTGAGCAGGTCGCACGTTCCGCTCACCAGATCCCTTGCTGATTGACTAGTTCACTAGTTGACTCGCTCACTTGTTGACGAGTTGACTTTAAAAAGATTATAAAATTAGGGGAAAATCATAATTCAAAAAAATATTTCACATTTTTCTTTGAAAAAGCATCGCAAATTTTAAGAAGTTCGTAAAAACTAGAAAAAGTTCACCTAAATGAAAAAAGTTCACAAATTTGACCAAAAAATCATAGATTTCAAAAATGAAGTTCATGAAATTTGATTTTTTTTCACAAAATTTACAAAAACCTCGTGAAATTGGAAAAATCTTGAATTTTTAAAAATTTGAAAAATTTGAAAATAAATCACGGATTTTTGAAAAGTTCATAAATTTCAAAATAAGTTCAAAAATTAGAAAAGAAGTTCAAAAAAATTGAAAATACTCATGATTTTGAAAAAGGTTGCTAATTAAGAAAAGAAAGAAAAAAAGAAAGCAAAATGGAATGAAAAACTGCCAAACAAAAGAATAGACAGGGAATGCGATGCTTTATTTAGCGTTACATTTGACACAAGAAGAAAAAAAGAAGTAATAAGTGGGCACAATAAGCAAGTTGTCTATGTGATTATTGCCACCAGGACTGAACATGGAGTGTTTGATATTGAATCTCCCACATCGCACTCATATTTTTTGAAGGTTAAAAATGGGCCTAACCCAGGACGAAGGGGGGTGTGCGTCAAGTTGCAAATAACACTGTAAACATATGATGAAGGCGCCAAATAGGAGTTGGTTGGACGCAGCTTCGGTGCCTTTGTGTCCATTCTACATTCAATGGACAGGATTCACTCAAGGCAAAAAAAGGCCCAGCCTTGGTAGTTTTCAGGTGTACAGTAAGGTGAATAGAGCAGTGAGGCGCTGGACACTCTCCAGCCTTAATATTTTCACAAGAAAATATCTAATGTTGAACATATTATGAAATGAAAAGTAATCCCATTATACAAGGGAAATATGACAGTATAACATTGAAAATTGCAAGCAATTAACTTCATTGTATAATACGTACAACATTGAAAATTGCAGGCAATACATATCAAATGTCTGAAGCAAACAGAGAAAGAAACACTGAACATCATAACCTTGAAATTTGCAAGCACTTAGCATTCGTACAACTCTGTAGCACAAATATTCAAGCACTTGACATTGATAGTCTGAACCATATCATTCAAATTCTGTAGCAACAAGTACTACTGATGAATAACCATCCAAGTATGTTACATAATAGGCCATTTCACTTGTACACTTAGGCCACAAAAGACTATAGTTAGCCACCAGAATACCACTAGATAACTATAGTTAACCCCCAAAGTATCATCTAACCAACATCTAGATATTAGAACAAATTTCCACCATAAAGACGATCATCTTCACAAGTAGGGAGAGCTGTGAGGAGCTGAGTAAAGCTCTCAATGGCAATGTACTGTTCATTTCCCGCATTTGCGCTTCTCTTGTTGCCATCATTCTCCACTTCCACTTGGGGCTGTACATCTGCATTTTTCCTTTTTTGCTGCAATGAAAGCTCAACCTTTTAGAGTATTAACAAATGACAAAAGAAATTATTATCTTCAGATTAGAATATACTTTTGGTCCTTTCTTGGTCGAAACAACAGGTTTAGTTGCCTTGCGCTTGGCCTTGTGCAACCTATCAAGCCAATTTTTCTTTCTCTTTGAATTTTTGGGCTGAACCTCCTTTTTCTTCATTTTAGCAGCTCTTAGCAAGTCATCTCTTTGCTGCACATTTGGGTCAGCATTTTCTTGCAATCAGTTCTTGTTTGAGCTCTAAAGCACTTCTGAATGAATTCTCTTTGCCCCTTTTTGCGATGAACTTCATTGGCACAAACAAATCTGCAAGAGGTTACCTTACCATCAAATTTGCTCACATTGTTGTACCTTTTCCTCACATCAAAGTCAACACGACCACCATATGCTCTCCAAAACAGCCAAGCCTGCTCTGAACTTTTAAAGAACATGCCAACTTGATGCATCCCCTTATCAGATTGTGCCATTGCACACCACCCAATTTATCTGCCATCGCCAACACATATAATCAGCTGACTAAATTGCACAACACCAACTAATATACTAGATGCAAACTTGAAACAATTACTAATACTAATATTGCACTAGTAGTATATCTGAATATTAGTTAGTGTTCTTTCACCAGTACTATAAAATTCAGATTACTCTACTTCTTAATATCTGGTGTGTGCGTGTGTGGTGTGTGATCTGAACTTGCACAACCATGTATTATATCTGGTGTGTGTGATCTGGACTGGTCAAACGAATTACTACAACTTGCAGAACCAAGTAATCCCGTAAAAATGTCAAAGCATTACTACTAGTGAAAGCATCATCTCTGTAAAACATATGATTTTGGGAACTGCTCGACACCCCTAACCTGGGGTGTGGCTATCTCATTATATAGAGATACCCAAGGGGTACAATACAATGTTACAATACAGATATACAGAGGCTACGTATATACAGTCTAACACCATCCCTCAATCTTAACTATGTCCTGAAGTACAAAGCAAGTTAAGATTGCGCCTACAGCCTACAAACTGTGGTTGTGGAAGAGACTTCGTGAAGATGTCAGCAAGTTGATCCTTTGACGAGATGAACTTGATACAGAGTAGCTTCTGTGCAACACGTTCCCGAACAAAGTGATAATCCACCTCAATGTGTTTTGTCCTAGCATGAAACACCGAGTTAGAAGAAAGATATGTCGCACCAATGTTGTCACACCACAGGACCGGAGGACGAGCTTGAGGAACACGCAACTCTCTCAACAGAGACTGTACCCATATGATCTCAGCAGTTGCATCAGCAACAGCTTTGTACTCAGCCTCAGTACTACTGCGAGACACAGTTGCTTGCTTGCGAGCATTCCAGGCGATCAAGTTAGGACCCAGAAAGACCGCATAGCCCCCCTGGATCGCCTGTCATCTGGACTACCAGCCCAATCTGCATCAGAGAACGCCGAGAGCTCATATGACGGTGCAGACTGAAGAAGCAAACCATAGGAGGCACTGAAACTGACATAGCGCAAAATAGGCTTCACAGCTGACTAGTGAGACGTCCTCGGTGCATGCAAAAACTGACAGACACGGTTGACTGCATAGGAGATATCAGGCCTGGTAATAGTAAGGTATTGCAGACGACCAACGATACTGCGATACTCAGTAGCATCATCAGACGAGAGAGGGTCACCGTCAAGAGCAGACAACCGATCTGTGGCAGACATCGGAGTGTTAATATGTTTGCATGTGAGCATTCCAGCACGACGCAACAAGTCCAAGGCGTACTTTCTCTGAGTGAGAGTCAAACCAGCAGAGGACCGCAAAACCTCAAGACCAAGGAAAAAGTGAAGAGCACCTAAATCCTTGACAGCAAAATCATCACGGAGAGCAATCACAAGGCGATCAGCAGCAGCAACAAAGGAGCTGATGAGAATGATATCATCAACATAAACCAAAAGATACATCGTAACCTCAGGACGCTGGAGGAGAAACAGTGACGTATCAGCAGTGGAGGGAGTAAACCCAAGAGCCCGAAGAACAGATCCAAGGCGAGCATGCCATGCACGCGGAGCCTGTTTGAGCCCATACAGTGCCTTAACCAGACGATAGAGATGATGAGGTCGTGTCAGATCAACAAAACCAGGTGGCTGACGCATATAAACTTCCTCCTCCAGAATGCCATGCAGAAAAGCTTTCTGCACATCAAGCTGATGAAGGAACCATCCGCGAGTAACCGCAAGAGACAGTAGTAATCGAATGGTAGTAGGCTTGATGACAGGACTGAAAGTGTCTTCATAATCAAGACCATACCTCTGTTTGAAGCCTTGGCAACTAACCGTGCCTTGTAGCGTTCAATGGAGCCATCAGCATGTCTCTTGACTTTGAAAACCCACTTGGAATCAATGACACTGGAGGAACAAGACGCCAAGTATCATTCTGTTGGAGGGCCTGAAACTCTTGTTCCATTGCAGCACGCCAATAAGGAATACTCAGTGCAGCCTGAAAGTGACGAGGCTCTGCAATGGGATCGCCAGCAATGTGAGCCATGCACGCAGCAAGCCATGCAACCGTGCCCTCCGTCCACTTCTTGGGACGAAAGACACCAGACTGGCTCCGTGTGCGCGGACGAAGAGTAACAGCAGGTTCAGCTGGCAAAGTTGGTGCAGCAGAGGATGTTGACGAGGCCAGCACCGAATCGGACAAGTCAGGCACGCCAGTGACCGAGGCAGGGCTGGCCGGTGACCCTGGCGCTGAGGCGGACCGGGCCGGAGCAGGTGACAGGGCCTTCGGGCTGGCTCCAGCAGCAGCCGACCCGGGCGAGAGACCCGCCAGTGGCCCGGGCGAGCCACGCGAGGCTGGCGCTGGTGAGGCCTACGCGCCAGGCGAAGCTAGTGCGGGCGAGCCCAGCGCCCGTGAGGCCAGCATGGAGCCAGGCTGACCCGGCGCCCGCGAGGCAGGCGAGACGGTGACGGGTTGGCGGGTGCCGCCCGTCATGCATGGCACATGCACGTCCCGACCAGTCTGCTCATCGGTGACTTGTTCATCAAGGAGCTCGAGCCGGGCACCACGTCCAATACCTACAGCATGATTAGGAAGCAACGAAGGGGCATACGCAACATCCACAAATTGATCAGGCGTAGGTGTGGACACAGGCACCGGTGGTGTAGAAGTGGTAGGGTTAGTCGGAAGTGCACGAAAAGGAAAAACATTTTCATCAAACACTACGTCACGAGAGATGTAGACGCGGTTGGTAGGAACATGCAAGCACTTGTACCCTTTGTGAAGAGAACTATACCCGAGAAAAACGCACTTCTTAGACCGAAACTCTAGCTTGCGTTTGTTATAAGGACGTAAGTGAGGCCAACATGCACAGCCGAACACTTTGAAAAAAGTGTAGTCTGGAATCTCATTAAGCAGAAGTTCAAGAGGGTTTGCATTTTCAGAAGTCTAGAAGGAAGCCTGTTGATGAGAAAACAAGCTGTGGAGAAGGCATCACTCCAGAACCGAAACGGGACGGAGGCATGAGCGAGCAAGGTTAGACCAGTTTCAACAAGATGGCGATGCTTACGCTCGGCAGTACTATTCTGCTGATGTGTATGAGGACATGACACGCGGTGTGAAATCCCAAGTTTGTTAAAAAACTAGTTGAGGTTGTGGTATTCAACCCCCTAGTCGGATTGGACATGGATGATTTTCTGCTTAAGTAGACGCTCAACGTGTGCTTGAAACTGAATGAAGACATCAAACACATCAGACTTACGTTTAATAAGATATAACCAAGTAAAACGGCTATAAGCATCAATGAAACTGACATAATAATTGTGACCACTAAGAGATGTCTGGGCATGACCCCATACATTAGATTAATTAGGTGCTCACGGTTTGAGCTTGGCTGCAGTAAAATTTGACTAAAATCAGAATTACCTCCGGCGAAACGGTGACTGCTGCTCCTCCTTCTCCTGGCCGCCGTGCTCCCACCGCCGGCCACGTCCTAGCTCGGCGACCACGAGCCCCCTCCTCCCCCGCACCCGCACGCCCACCAGCACCGGGTTAAGAGCGGCGGCGGTGGCGCGAGGCTGCGTGCTCACCACCGTGCTCGTCGCCGCCGCGTCGCTGCTGGCTGTGCTCCTGCTCTACCTCTGCATCGCCATCGCAGTCCGCCACATCCGCGGCAAGGGGGAGGGCGGCCGCGCGTTGCAGCAGGCGTCCCAGTCCTCCCGAGCAGCCGGGCCTTCACCTACGAGCAGCTCCGCGCTGCGACGGCCGGGTTCGACGCTGCATGCAAGCTCGGGGACGGCGGCTCCCCTGCCAAACCCTCGCCCCCGTCGCGGCCGCGCGGGAGAACTTGGATGCCGCCCCCGCGAAAACGCCTCGCCCCGCCTCATCTCTCCGCTGAAACTACTAAAGCTGGACCTTTTTGGACTTGAGTGAATCCTGTCCATTGGATATAGAATGAGGGGCTGATATTGTAGGCTAAGGCGCTCTGAGCCTTTGCTTCACAAAGGCACTGAAGCTGCGTCCGTCCATTACAAAGGTCGGTCTCACTCCCCTTCATGATGACCACACTCGACTCGTTGTACAACATTCGCTGAAATTTGGGAGTTTATTATTTTCTTGTTCATTCGTATTATCAAACATTTCATCTCTTGAACCTTGCATCCAAGTCATGAACCTTTTTCAGGATTGCATTTTTCACGTCAATATCTTTGGAACTATGCCCATGTTAATTCATTTAGAAGAATTTATTTATCATGAAAAACACCAGAAAATTCGGAAATAAAAAAGGAACAGAAAAACCAAAACCGTAAAAACAAATGAAAACCCCAAAAAGGCCAGTGAAAACCCGAAGCACAATTGTGATTTTCACTTTTTGAAAGCACAATTATATTCCTCATTCTGCTTCCCGAAAAAGTACAATTGTGCTTCACCAAAACCACAGCTATGCTTTTGACTATTCCAGAAGCACACTTGTACATTTCACTTTTAGAAAAGCACACTTATGGGAAGCACAAATATGTTGAAGCGCATTTATGCTTCTCCTCGATGCACGGTTATGCTTTTCTACGTGATGTGCTTCGCGTGAGGAAAAATAGGAAAATTATGAAAACTGAGAAAAATACAAAAACCAACAAAAAAAATTGTCTGCACAAAATTGAATAATAATGTGCCCCCATAGTGACACGCCGTGGCTGCTGGGCGCACCATGTTGGTGTATCCTATTAGGCGCTTTAGGCGCCGGTTACACCCCCCTCATACGGTGGGCCGGCCCAGCTTCCTATCCTTTTCTGTTTCTAAAGGTAAAAACCCGCGAGAGTATTGTGTATTGAACTTGATTACACCTTTTTCATTCTGTACTTCTTTTCGTCTTTCCTTTGTTCCTTTTTTGTTTTTTATTTTTCTTGTTCTTTTTTTCGGAAAGGTATTGATCTTTTTCCTTTTCTATTACCATTTTTTATTTTATTTTTCCTTTTTCCCTTTTGCTAAATACATGAACATTTTTCGAAATCAATAAACTTTTTTTAGATTTGTGATTTTTCTAGAATCGATGAAACTTTTTTCAAATATTTGAACTTCTATTAAAATTGATTATATTTTTTATAGAAATCGATGAACTTTTTTCCAAAATGAATGGATTTTTTTTTTCAAAATTGATGAACATTTTTCAAATTCAATGTTTTTTTAAATCAATGAACTTTTCCTAAAATCTATTGTTTTTTTTTCAAAATTCATAAAAATTTAAAAATTCAATGAAATATTTATCAAAATCGATGAACTTTTTCCATATTCAATGATTTTTTTATAGTTCATGATTTTTTGTGTATTTCTTTGTCATTTTTGTGTACTTTTTAAAACCCACGATGTTTTGAAAAATTCATGAACTTTCTTTTAATTTGGCAAAAAACGGAGGGCGGTCTTTTTCCTGAACCAGCAGCACAATACAGACGAAAAAAAATAGAAAATCGGCGAGGCATGTTGATGGAGCGAACAATTATTTCTTTTTTTTAGCAAGGGAGCAAGCGATGGAGCGAATTTAATGGGACACGACCCGCTACTGTTCGCCTGAGCGCCCAATCTCCTAAGTGGCGCTGAAGGCGCCGATTAGGAGGTCCCCACCGTGTTGTCTGACCTCGTGACAATCGCTATTCGGCGTCTTCAGCGCCAATTAACGTGCATTTCGTTAATTAGCGCGTGAAGCATTTGGAAATGGCCCGGCCCAACTAGGTTCCAGCGGGAGGGAGCTATTTCCAGTTTTGGGAAGCTTCTGGAAGCTTGCCAGCCAGGGTTTTTTCGTTTAGGTTTTTCTGGACTGGTTTTTGTTTGGTTTTTCTCTTTTTATTTTTGATTTCTTTTCTTACTCTTTTTTATTTTTCTTTTCCTTTTTTTATTTCTTTCTTTTTAAGAAATACACAACCTTTCTCAAACTTGATGAACTTTTTACAAATTGATGAACTTTTTTGAAAATCGATGATCTTTTTTTAAAAATTTGATGAGCTCTTATTTGAAAATTATGAATTTGTTTTAAAATGATGAACAATTTTAAATTCAATGAACATTTTTCAAAATCAATGGACCTTTTTTCAAACTCCTGATTTTTTTTACCAAAATACATGAACCATTTTTGAATTCGTGTTTTTTTTTATTTTTTGATTTTTTTTCTCTTTCAATTTTTTGTAAGTCAACGGTTGATTGGTCAACTAGTCAACCTTTTAACCATGACCGAGTGAACCAATATGTGATCTTTTTTTAGCTAAACCAGTACGTGATCTGGGCGAGTGATATCCATTTTGCATCATGTGTTTCCTACTGTTATTTATTATGTTTTGGGTCATTATTTCACTTTATGATGCAATTCTAATGCATTTTCTCTTATTTTGCAAATTTCAGATGAAGAGGAAGATTGCCGGCAACTGGAATTCTGGACCTGAAAAAGTTATGATAGAGATAGATATTATCCATGGCTCCAAATGACCTGAAAATTTATGGAGAATTATTTTCGAGTATATAAAAATACCGGCCGAAGAAATTGCTCGAGGGGGCCACTAGAGTGTTACCAGCTCATGCCCCCCAGGAAGCGCCTAGTGAGCTCGTGGCTCCACCAGCAGGCCTCTGGGGCCCATCTTCTATGCTATTTGCCCTAGGAAAAATCAAAACAAGACTTTCGGGACGAAGCGCCGTCATCTCGAGGCAGAACCTGGGCAGGAGCACTTTTGCTCTCCAGCGGAGCGATTCCGCCGGGGATACTTCCCTCCGGGAGGGGAAAATTGAAGCCATCGACATCACCAATGATCCTCTCATCATGGGTGGACCAATCCTCATCAACATATTCACGAGCAGCATCTCATCTCAAATACTAGTTCATCTCTTGTATCCAATCTTTGTCTCAAAACCTCATATTTGTACATGTGAATTGCTAGTAGTGTTGATTACATCTTGTCGTTGATGCTAGTTGGTTCATTTGGTGGAAGATTATATGTTCAGATCCTCAAGCATATTCAATACACCTTTGATCTTGAACATGAATATGATTTGTGAATAGTTACTTTTGTTCTTGAGGACATGGGAGAAGTTTTTGTTATAAATAATCATGTGAAGTTGGTATTCGTACGATATTTTGATGATATGTATGTTGTTCTTCCTTTAGTCGTGTCATGTGAACGTCGACTAGATGAGACTTCACCATACTTGGGCCTAAGGGAAGGCATTGTGGAGTAATAAGTAGATTATGGGCCGCGAGAGTGACAAAATCTTAAACCCTAGTTTATTTGTTAATTCGTAAGGGGCTGATTTGGATCCATATGTTTCATGCTATGGTTAGATTTATCTTAATATTCTTTCGTAGTTGGGGATGCTTGAGAGATGGGGTAATCATGAGAGGGTTGTTTCTCAAGTAAGAACAACACCTTAGCATCGGTCCACCCACATATCAAATTATCAAAGTAACAAACGCGAATCAACTTAACATGATGAACGTGTCTAGATGAAAATTCCCATGCGTCCTCGAGAACGCTTTGCTTACTATAAGAGAATTTTCCGGCTTGACAAAAAGGATTGGGCCACCTTGCTGCACCTTGGTTACTATTGTTACTTGTTAGTTGTTATGAATTACCTTGCTACAAAACTATCTGTTAACGCTACTTTCAGTACTTGCAGAGAATACCTTGATGAAAACCACTTGTCATTTCCTTCTGCTCCTCGTTGGGTTCGACACTCTTACTTATTGAAAGGACTACGATTGATCCCCTACACTTTGTGGGTCATCAAGAATCTTTTCTAGCGCCATTGTCGGGGAGTGAAGTGCCTTTGGTAAGCAGAATTTGGTAAGGAAACATGTTGATTGCGTGCTGAAATTTACTGTCACTTGTCACTATAGAAAATAATCCTTTAAGGGGCTTGTTCGGGGTATCTTCACCTCGACCTGAAGCAATAAGAGTTGCTCCTCAACCTACTGAACCTACTGAAAATATTTATTATGACATTCCCTCGGGTATGTTAGAGAAACAACTAGCTAATCCTTATGCCGGGAGCAGGAAGTAGCGTTTTACCTCCATCAAGAGGGCCCAAACCTGGGTAATATTGTCTCTCTGTTCCTGTTACCATCTATCCGAAGATCCACAACTCAGAACCCTCTACCCAGAGGTCTGCCGGTTTTGATACCGACACTATGTATGACACCCTTGAAGGTGGTAGTGCTAGGCTTGATCCTAGATGGATCGACGCCCATTTTTTTGATCATATCAACATAGATTAGGTTGAGGTTGCTGCCTCCATCCATGAGGACGCGTGTTAAGTGGAACCGATCGACAATGGGGTATAGGACCAAAGCCGCGGACTCTCCATGACAGATGTTGGTCGGTTGGTCATGTTTATCAAATGTGATCGGATAGGCCGACCATAGATTATACTTCGGGCGATGGGCTCTAGGGCATACACATCCCGAAGTTCTCGCTTCCGCTCCTTTCAAGGGATGTGAGTGACGTAAATCATGTTCACGTCCTTTACTTTTGAGGGGAACTGCTTCTGACCTCCGTTATTGGGCCACCGAGGGTCATCTTCATCCTCACCGCGGGAGTGGCCTTTACTTGGCCCTTCCGCCCCTACCTTCCCTCCTGCTTGAAGACCCAACAGTTCTAGTTGGTATCATTTGCAGGTTTGTCCGAAGTGCCATGAATCTGGCAGGGTCTGTCGAGGATTCTGTCAAGCTGGCTGGGGCCGTCCTTATTCCCTTTAAAGGGTTTCTTTTTCTGTCTGGCCTTAGGGTCGATGAACCCTGCATTGACTGTAGTGTCCTCGGCGTCACTGCTACTATTCTTATGCATGCACTTAGTTTTATTGCGTCTCGGCTGGCCGTTGCCATCGCGAGCCTCCGAGGTGCCGGCATCGCCGCCATGAAAGCTGCGGGCCAGCCAACTATCCTCTCTCGCGTAAAAGAGGGTCATGAGGGAAGTGATGGCTGCCATGGTCCTCGGCTCGTCTTGCCCGAGCTGTCGTGCAAGCTACTCATCCCCGATACTATGCCGGAAGGCGGCAATTGCCTCTGCATTAGGACAGTCTGGTTCTTTTTAGTGAAGAACCGATTTTAAAATATCTGGGCTGACTCGCCAGGCTGTTGAATAACGTGGCTGAGGTCGTCGGCGTTCGAAGGTCGGACATAAGTGCCCTCGAAGTTTGCCCTGAAGGCATCCTCAAGAGCCTCCCATCTCCTAATGGAGTGAGGAGGTCTTAATAACCCACAAGTATAGGGGATCGCAACAGTTTTCGAGGGTAGAGTATTCAACCCAAATTTATAGATTCGACACAAGGGGAGCCAAAGAATATTTGTAAGTATTAGTAGTTGAGTTGTCAATTCAAACACGCCTAGAGATTAAATATCTTTAGCAAAGTGATCAGTAGCATAGTAGTATGATAGTTTTGATAGTAGTGGTAACAATAGGAGTAACGGTAACAACGGTAGCAATGATTTTGTAGCAAGTATAACAGTAGCAACGACATTAGTAACTTAGCAAGAACAGTATGTGGAAAATTTGTAGGCATCCGATCGGTGAATTGTTGGATGATATGTTCAAATGGTCTGGTTTCTTGCAGTTTTGGCGGCCACTTAGCCGCCCCAGGGAGAGAGACGCCATCACCTCCATCATCACCCAGCTTCGAGCGATATCTCTCCGGATGGCTCCACTGCTCCCCCCACCGGAGCCAGATTAGATCTCCTCTACCTCGTCGCCGCCGTGTGTGTGTGTGTTGTGCGTTCCTGTTGTGTTTGTGTTGGGCTTGTTGTGCTATGCCCATAGCTGAACCCGTGTGGTTTGTGGTTTGTTGTCTGTTGGACCTTGCCGGCGGTGGCGTTGTGTGTGTGTTTGTGGTTCGGTTGGTACCGTGTTGACTTTGTGCTTGGTGGTTGCTTTATTTATAAAGTGGGGCGAAAGTCTATTTCCGTAATTCGTTGGATGATATTCATCATATAACATTCATAATCTAGGGCGATACAAAACTAGCTCCAGTTCATAAATAAAATGTAGGCATGTATTCCGTAAATAGTCATGCGTGCTTATGAAAGGTACTTGCATGACATCATTTGTCCTACCCTCCCGTGGCAGCGGGGTCCATAAGGAAACTAAGGGATATTAAGGCCTCCTTTTAATAGAGAACCGGAACAAAGCATTAACACATAGTGAATACATGAACAACTACGGTCATCACCGGAAAGTATCCCAATTACTGTCATATTGGGGTTTACGGATCATTACACGTAATAGGTGAATATGACTTGCAAGATCGGATCTAGAACATAGATATAATGGTGAAAACATAAACCGTTCAGATCTGAAATCATGGCACCCAGGCCCTAAGTGACAAGCATTAAGCATGGCAAATTCATAACAACATCAATCTCAGAACATAGTGGATACTAGGGATGAGGCCCTAACAAACCTAACTTGATTACATGATGAATCTCCAACTACTCACCGACCAACGAGCCTACGAAGTAATTACTCACTCCCGGTGGGGAGCATCATGAAATTGGTGATGAAGGAGGGTTGGTGATGACGAAGACTGAAGATTCCCCTCTCTGGAGCCCCGAACAGGCTCCAGATGTGGCCTCCTAATGAAGAACAGGAGGTGGCGGCGGCTCCGTATCGTGAAATGCGATGAATCTTTCTCCTTGATTTTTTCTCCGAAAATAGGATTTTATAGCGTCGGAATTAGGGCTGCGGGGCCACGAGGTAGGGAAAACCCACCAGGGCACGCCAGAGGGGGCGGCGCGCCCTGGTGTCTTGTGCCCAACTAGGGCCCCCCTCCGGTAGTTATTGGCTCCAGTATTTGTCTTTTATTGTAAAATAATTCTCTAAAAAGTTTCGTTCCATTCCGAGAACTTTTATTTCTGCACAAAAACAACACCATGGTAATTCTGCTGAAAACGGCGTCAGTTCGGGTTAGTTTCATTCCAATCATGCAAATTAGAGTCCAAAACAAGAGCAAAAGCATTAGCAAAAGTAGATACGACGGAGACGTATCAACTCCCCCAAGCTTAAAAGTTTGCTTGTGCTCAAGAAATTCAGTTGACAAACTGAAAGTGAAAAAGAAAAACTTTTACGAACACTTTTGTTCTTATTTATGTTGGGGGAAAGTTGCATGGAAAACAAAAAATTCTACGCACACGCAAGATCTATCCATTGAGATGCATAGCTACGAGAGGGGAGAGTACGTCTACGTACCCTCATAGACCGTTTAGCGGAAGCATTTATCAACACGGTTGATGTAGTCGCACACCTTCACGATCCGCCCGATCAAGTACCAAACGCACGACACCTCCATGTTCAGCACACGTTCATCTCAATGACGTCCTCGCTTCCTTGATCCAGGAAGTCGGGCGAGGTAGTAGATGAGTTCCGGCAGCACGACGGTGTGGTGACGGTGGTGGTGCAACTATCCCCGCAGGGCTTCACCGAGCATTACGAAAATTATGACCGAGGACAAACTAGAGGGAGAGGGACGTCGCACACGGCTTGGGGATCATGGTGTTGATGACCCACAAGTATAGGGGGTCAATTGTAGCTCTTTTCGATAAGCAAGAGTGTCAAACCCAACGAGGAGCAGAAGGAAATGACAAGTAGTTTTAAGTAAGGTAATGTCTGCAAGTGCTGAAATTGTAAGTAGCGGAGTAGTTTGATAGAAATATAATTTGTAACGAGCAAGTAACAATAGTAGTAAAAAAAGTGCAGCAAGTTATCCCAATCCTTCTGAGGCAAAGGACAGGCCGAAACGGTCTC
This sequence comes from Aegilops umbellulata, assembly GCA_032464435.1. Taxonomy (NCBI): domain Eukaryota; kingdom Viridiplantae; phylum Streptophyta; class Magnoliopsida; order Poales; family Poaceae; genus Aegilops; species Aegilops umbellulata. Next base: position 133,613,560 of record CP136058.1, on the reverse strand, counting down.
TTATGATAAGCAAATTGTTCTTGAGGGTACACGGGATTTTCATCTAGTCACTTTCATCATGTTGGTTCGATTTGTTTTCGCTACTTTGATAATTTGATATGTGGGTGGACCGGTGCTTAGGTGATGTTCTTACTTGAACAAACCTCCTACTTATGATTAAGCCTCCCGCAAGCATCTGCAACTACGAGAAAAGTATTAAGAATAAATTCTAACCATATCATTAAACTTTTGGATCCAATCGGTCCCTTACGGAATAGCGCATAAACTGGGGTTTCAGCTTCTGTCACTCTCGCAACCCATCATCTAATTGCTACTCCACAATGCATTACCTTAGGCCCAAATATGGTGAAGTTTCATGTAGTCGACATTCACATGACACCACTAAGGGAACCACAACATACATACTATCAAAATACCGAACACACATCAAGTTCACATGATTACTTGCAACATGATTTCTCCCGTGACCTCAAGAACAAAAGTAACTACTCACAAATGATAAACATGTTCATGATCAGAGGAGTATTAAATAGCATAATGGATCTGAACATATAATATTCCACCAAGTAAACCATATAGTAATCAACTACAAGATGTAATCAACACTACTAGTCACCCACAAGCACCAACCTATAGTTCCGGTAACAAGATTGAACAAATAGATGAACTAGGGTTCGAGATGAGATGGTGCTGTTGAAGATGTTGATGGAGATTGCCCTCACCAAGATGGGAGAGTTTTTGGTGGTGGTGATGATGATGACGATGGTTTCCCCCTCCGGGAGGGAAGTTCCCCCGGCGGAATCGCTCCGCAGGAGGGCAAAAGTGCTCCTGCCCAAGTTCCGCCTCGAGGCGGCGGCGCTTCGTCCCGGAAGTCCTCTTCTTATTTTTTTTCTAGGTCAAAATGACTTATATACCAGAAGATGGGCACCAGAGATGGGTCTTGGTGAGCACAACCCACCAGGGCGCGCCTGGGCTCCCTAGCGCGCCCAGGTGGGTTGTGCCCACCTGGTGGGCCTCCTCTGGTAGTTATTTGCTCCAATAATTCTTATATATTCCGTAAAAAATCTCCGTCAAGTTTCAGCTTGTTTGGAGTTGTGCAGAATAGGTAGCCTGGCGTAGCTTTTCCAGGTCCGGATTTCCAGCTGCCGGAATTCTCCCTCTTGGCGTGTATCTTGCAAATTATGAGAGAAAACACAATAGAATTCCTCCAAAGCATTATTATGGATAAAACATTATAAATAACAGTAAGAAAACATGATGCAAAATGGACGTATCAACTCCCCCAAGGTTAGACCTCGCTTGTCCTCAAGTGAAAACCAAAATCGAAAAACATGTCCACATGCTTTGAGAGAGAGGTGTCGATAAAAACAAAATACAGACATAGAAGCATCATGTTGATTATTATAATGTCAACAAAATTATACATTGGACTTTATCATAGAACTTTTATCTTATACTTCTCATGAATAAGTAATAGTTCATCACACAATCGAAGTATAAAGCAAAAACTCTATTAGAAACCAACAAACTATGTTCTCAGTCAACTTTGCAACTACAATTCATCATCTTTTCAGGAAGGGTCACGCATCGGAGCCTTTAGGCAAGTCCACATACTCAACCATCATATAGTCTTCTATGATTGCTAACACTCACCGCGTACACCTGAGCAAAACATTTCAATCGAACACATAGAAAGATAGGGGCTTATAGTTTCACGTCCCAACGTACTCACCTCAAGGGTGATGTCAACTGGACATATGTGCCTAGATCTTTCTGTTGGGGAACGTACCAGAAATTCAAAATTTTCCTACGTGTCACCAAGATCTATCTATGGAGAAACCAGCAATGAGGGGAAGAAGAGTGCATCTACATACCCTTGTAGATCGCTAAGCGGAAGCGTTCAAGAGAACAGGGTTGAAGGAGTCGTACTCGTCGTGATCCAAATCACCGGAGATCCTAGTGCCGAACGGACGGCACCTCCGCGTTCAACACACCTACAGCCCGATGACGTCTCCCATGCCTTGATCCAGCAAGGAGAGAGGGAGAGGTTGAGGAAGACTCCGTCCAGCAGCAGCACAACGGCGTGGTGGTGGTGGAGGAGCGTGGCAATCCTGCAGGGCTTCGCCAAGCACCGCGGGAGAGGAGGAAGGAGAGATGCAGGGCTGCGCCATGGAGAGGTCCAAACTCATATTGTGGCAGCCCCAAATACCTCAACTATATATAGGGGAGAGGGAGGGGGCTGCTAACCCTAGGTGCGGCGGCCAGCCCAGATCCCATCTGGTGGGGCGGCCAAGGGGGGGAAGAGGGGAAACTTGCCCCCCAAGCTAGGTGGGGCGCCCCTTCCCCAAACCCTAGGCACCTTGGGCCCATGTGGGGGCGCACCAGCCCACCTGGGGCTGGTCCCCTCCCACACTTGGCCCATGCAGCCCTCCAGGGCCGGTGGTCCCACTTGGTGGACCCCCGGGACCCTCCTGGTGGTCCCGGTACGTTACCGATAAAACCCGAAACTCTTTCGGTGACCAAAACAGGACTTCCCATGTATAAATCTTTACCTCTGGACCATTCCGGAACTCCTCGTGACGTTCGGGATCTCACCCGGGACTCCGAACAACATTCGGTAACCACATACGAACTTCCTTTATAACCCTAGCGTCATCGAACCTTAAGTGTGTAGACCCTACGGGTTCGGGAACCATGCAGACATGACCGAGACGTTCTCCGGTCAATAACCAACAACGGGATCTGGATACCCATGTTGGTTCCCACATGTTCCACGATGATCTCATCGGATGAACCACGATGTCGAGGATTCGATCAATCCCATTTGCAATTCCCTTTGTCTAGCAGTATTGTACTTGCCCGAGATTCGATCGTCGGTATCCCGATACCTTGTTCAACCTCGTTACCGGCAAGTCTCTTTACTCGTTCTGTAATACATCATCCCGTGATCAACTCCTTGATCACATTGTGCACATTATGATGATGTCCTACCGAGTGGGCCCAGAGATACCTCTCCGTCACACGGAGTGACAAATCCCAGTCTCGATTCGTGCCAACCCAACAGACACCTTCGGAGATACCCGTAGTGCACCTTTATAGCCACCCAGTTACGTTGTGATGTTTGGCACACCCAAAGTATTCCTACGGTATCCGGGAGTTGCACAATCTCATGGTCTAAGGAAATGATACTTGACATTAGAAAAGCTTTAGCATACGAACTACACGATCTTGTGCTATGCTTAGAATTGGGTCTTGTCCATCACATCATTAGAATCATTCTTCTAATGATGTGATCCCGTTATCAATGACATCCAATGTCCATGGTCAGGAAACCGTAACCATCTATTGGTCAACGAGCTAGTCAACTAGAGGCTTGCTAGGGACATGGTATTGTCTATGTATCCACACATGTATCTGAGTTTCCTTTCAATACAATTATAGCATGGATAATAAACGATTATCATGAACAAGGAAATATAATAATAACCTATTTATTATTGCCTCTAGGGCTTATTTCCAATAGTCTCCCACTTGCACTAGAGTCAATAATCTAGTTCACATCGCCATGTGATTAACACTCACAGGTCACATCACCATGTGACCAACATCCAAAGAGTTTACTAGAGTCCATAATCTAGTTCACATCACTATGTGATTAACACTCAATAAGTTCTTGGTTTGATCATGTTATGTCTGTGAGAGAGGTTTTAGTCAACGGGTCTGCAACATTCAGATCCGTATGTACTTTGCAAATCTCTATGTCATCTTGTAGATGTCGCTACTACGCTATATTTGGAACCATTTCAAATAACTGTTCTACTTGGAGCTATTCTAAATTGTTGCTCCATTATACGTATCCGGTATCTCTAATCAGAGCTATCCGGATAGGTGTTAAGCTTGCATCGACATAACTCTTTACGTCGAACTCTTTATCACCTCCATAACCGAGAAATATATCCTTATTCCTCTAAGGATAATTTTGACCGCTATCTGGTGACCTACTCCTAGATCACCTTTGCACCCTCTTGCCAGACATGTAGCAAGGCACACATCAGGTGCAGTACTGAGCATGGCATACTGTATAGAGCCTATGAAAAAAGCATAGGGGACGACCTTCATCCTTCCTCTTTCTTCTGCCGTGGTCGAGCTTTAAGTCTTAACTTCATACCTTACAACTCAGGCAAGAACTCCTTCTTTGACTGATCCATCTTGAACACCTTCAAGATCATGTTAAGGTATGTGCTCATTTGAAAAGTACCATTAAGCATTCTGATCTATCCTTATAGATCTTGATGCTCAATGTTCAAGTAGCTTAATCCAGGTTTTCCATTGAAAAACACTTTTCAAATAACCCTATATGCTTTCCAGAAATTCTACATCATTTCTGATCAACCATATGTCAACAACATATACTCATTAGAAATTCTATAGTGCTCCCACTCACTTCTTTGGAAATACAAGTTTCTCATAAACTTTGTATAAACCCAAAATCTTTGATCATCTCATCAAAGTGTACATTCCAACTCCGAGATGCTTACTCCAATCCTTAGAAGGATTGTTGGAGCTTTGCATACTTGTTAGCATCTTTCTGGATCGACAAAATCTTCTGGTTGTATCACATACAACCTTTCCTCAAGAACAAGGAAACAATATTTTGACATCCTATCTGCAAGATTTCATAAATAATGCAGTACCTGCTAATTCCAATAGACTCTTAGCATCGCTACGAGTGAGAAAGTCTCATCGTAGTCAACTCCTTGAACTTGTCGGGAAACATCTTAACGACAAGTCGAGCTTTCTTAATGGTGACATTTACCATCATTGTCCGTCTTCCTTTTAAAATCCATCTGTACTCAACAGCCTCACGACCATCGAGCCGTTCTGCCAAAGTCTACACTTTGTTTTTATAGATGGATCCTCTCTCGGATTTTATGGCCTCGAGCCATTCATCGGAATCCGGGCCCACCATCGCTTCTCCATAGCTTGTAGGTTCATTGTTGTCTAGCAACATGACTTCCAAGACAGGTTTACGTACCACTCTAAAGTAGTACGCATCCTTGTCATCCTACGAGGTTTGGGAGAGACTTGATCCGAAGTCTCATGATCACTATCATAAGCTTCCACTTCAATTGGTGTAGGTGCCATAGGAACAACTCCTGTGCCCTGCTACACACTAGTTGAAGTGACGGTTCAATAACCTCATCAAGTCTCCACCATCCTCCCACTCAATTCTTTCGAGAGAAACTTTTCCTCGAGAAAGGACCCGATTTGAGAAACAATCCCTATTGCTTTCAGATCTGAGACAGGAGGTATACCCAACTTTTTTGGGTGTCCTATGAAGATGCATTTATCCGCTTTGGGTTCGAGCTTATCAGCCTGAAACTTTTTCACATAAGCGTCGCAGCCCCAAACTTTTAAGAAATGACAGCTTAGGTTTCTCTTAACCATAGTTCATACGGTGTCATCTCATCGGAATTACATGGTGCCCTATTTAAAGTGAGTGCGGTTGTCTCTAATGCCTAACCCATGAACGATAGTGGTAATTCGATAAGAGACATCATGGTATGCATCATATCCAATAGGGTGCAGTTATGATGTTCGGACACACCATCACACTATGGTGTTCCAGGCGGTACTAGTCGTGAAACAATTTCCACAATGTCTCAATTGTGTACCAAACTCGCAACTCAGATATTCATCTCTATGATCATATCATAGATATTCTATCCTCTTGTCACGACGATCTTCAACTTCATTCTGAAATTACTTGAACCATTCAATAATTTAGACTTGTGTTTCAACAAGTAAATATGCTCAGTATCTACTCAAATCATCTGTGAAGTAAGAGCACAATGATATCCACTGCGTGCCTCAACACTCATTGGACTGCACACATCAAAATGTGTTACTTCCAACAAGTTGTTTTCTTGTTCCATTTTACTGAAACCGAAGCTTTCAGTCATCTTGCCCATGTGGTATGATTTGCATGTCTCAAGCGATTCAAAATCAAGTGAGTCCAAACGGTCCATCTGCATGGAGTTTCTTCATGCGTATATACCAATAGACATGGTTCACATGTCTCAATCCTTTTCAAAAATGAGTGAGTCCAAAGATCCATCAACATGGAGCTTCTTCATGCGTTTTATACCAATATGACTTACATGGCAGTGCCACAAGTAGGTGGTACTATCATTACTATCTTATATCTTTTGGCATGAACATGTGTATCACTATGATCGAGATTCAATAAACCATTCATTTTAGGTGCAGGACCATTGAAGGTATTATTCAAATAAATAGAGTAACCATTATTCTCCTTAAATGAATAACCGTACTGCGATAGACATAATCCAATCATGTCTATGCTCAACGCAAACACCAAATAACAATTATTTAGGTTTAACACCAATCTCGATGGTAGAGGGAGCGTGCGATGCTTGATCACATCAACCTTGGAAACACTTCCAACACATCTCATCAGCTCACCTTTAGCTAGTCTCCATTTATTCCGTAGCTTTTATTTCAAGTTACTAACACTTAGCAACCAAACCGGTATCTAATACCCAGATGCTACTAGGAGTACTAGTAAAGTACACATTCACATAATGTATATCCAATATACTTCTATCGACAGCCTTCTCATCTACCAAGTATCTAGGGTAATTCTGCTCCAGTGGCTGTTCCCCTTATTACAGAAGCACTCAGTCTCGGGTTTGGGTTCAACCTTGGGTTTCTCCACTAGAGCAGCAGCTGATTTGTCGTTTCATGAAGTATCCCTTCTTGCCCTTGCCCCTCTTGAAACTAGTGGTTTCACTAACCATCAACAATTGATGCTCCTTCTTGATTTCTACTTTCGCGGTGTCAAGCATCGCGAATATTTCAAGGATCATCATATCTATCCCTGATATGTTATAGTTCATCACGAAGCTCTAGCAGCTTGGTGGCAATGACTTTGGAAAAACATCACTATCTTACCTGGAAGATCAACTCCCACTCGATTCAAGTAATTGTTGTACTCAGACAATCTGAGCACAAGCTCAATGATTGAGCTTTTCTCCCTTAGTCTGCAGGCTAAGAAAATCATCGGAGGTCTGATACCTCTTGACGTGGGCACGAGCCTGAAATCCCAATTTCAGCCCTCGAAACATCTCATATGTTCCGCGACATTTCAAAAAAATGTCTTCGGTGCCTCTATTCTAAACCATTTAACATTACCGAACTATCATGTAGTCATCAAAACGTGTATGTCCGATGTTCGCAACATCCACAGACCACGTTCGTGGTCCAGCACACCGAGCGTTGCATTAACGACATAAGCCTTCTACTGTCCGCATAATTGCTACTATCAACTTTCAACTATATTTTCTCTAGGAACGTATCTAACACAGTAGAACTAAAGCGTAAGCTATGACATAATTTGCAAAGTTCTTTTGACTATGTTCAGGATAAACAAGTTCATCTTATGAACTCCCACTCAGATAGACATCCCTCTAGTCATCTAAGTGATTACATGATCCGAGTCAACTAGGCCGTGTCCGATCATCACGTGAGACGGACTAGTCATCATCGGTGAACATCTTCATGTTGATCGTATCTACCATACGACTCATGCTCGACCTTTCGGTCTCTTGTGTTCCGAGGCCATGTCTGTACATGCTAGGCTCGTCAAGTCAACCTAAGTGTTTCGCGTGTACACCCGTTGTATGTGAACGTAAGAATCTATCACACCCGATCATCACGTGGTGCTTCAAAACGACGAACCTTCGCAACGGTGCACAGTTAGGGGGAACACTTTCTTGAAATTTTAATGAGGGATCATCTTATTTACTACCGTCGTTCTAAGCAAATAAGATGCAAAAACATGATAAACATCACATGCAATCAAATAGTGACATGATATGGCCATCATCACTTTGCTCCTTTTGATCTCCATCTTCGGGGCTCCATGATCATCATCGTCACCGGCATGACACCATGATCTCCATCATCATGATCTCCATCATCGTGTCTTTATGAAGTTGTCTCGCCAACTATTACTTCTACTACTACAACTAACGGTTAGCAATAAAGTAAAGTAATTACATGGCGTTTACGTTTGACACGCAGGTCATAAATAAATTAAGACAACTCCTATGGCTCCTACCGGTTGTCATATTCATCGACATGCAAGTCGTGATTCCTATTACAAGAACATGATCATCTCATACATCACATATATCATTCATCACATTCTTTTGGCCATATCACATCACATGGCATACCCTGCAAAAACAAGTTAGACGTCCTCTAATTGTTGTTTGCATGTTTTACGTGGCTGCTATGGGTTTCTAGCAAGAACGTTTCTTACCTACGCAAAACCACAACGTGCTATGTCAATTTCTATTTACCCTTCATAAGGACCCTTTTCATCGAATCCGATCCTACTAAAGTGGGAGAGACTGGCACCCGCTAGACACCTTATGCAACTAGTGCATGTCAGTCGGTGGAACCTGTCTCACGTAAGTGTACGTGTAAGGTCGGTCCGGGCCGCTTCATCCCACAATGCCGCCGAATCAAGATTGGACTAGTAACGGTAAGCATATTGAACAAAATAAACGCCCACAACTACTTTGTGTTCTACTCGTGCAAAGAATCTACGCAATAGACCTAGCTCATGATGCCACTGTTGGGGAACGTAGCAGAAATTCAAAATTTTCCTACGTGTCACCAAGATCTATCTATGAAGAAACCAACAACGAGGGGAAGAAGAGTGCATCTACATACCCTTGTAGATCGCTAAGCGGAAGCGTTCAAGAGAATGGAGTTGAAGGAGTCGTACTCGTCGTGATCCAAATCACCGGAGATCCTAGTGCCGAACGGACGACACCTCCGCGTTCAACACACATACAGCCTGGTGACGTCTCCCATGCCTTGATCCAGCAAGGAGAGAGGGAGAGGTTGAGGAAGACTCCGTCCAGCAGCAGCACAACGGCGTGGTGGTGGTGGAGGAGCGTGGCAATCCTGCAGGGCTTCGCCAAGCACCGCGGGAGAGGAGGAAGGAGAGATGCAGGGCTGCGCCATGGAGAGGTCCAAACTCATATTGTGGCAGCCCCAAATACCTCAACTATATATAGGGGAGAGGGAGGGGGTTGCGCCCCCACCTAGGGTTCCACCCTAGGGGCGGCGGCCAGCCCAGATCCCATCTGGTGGGGCGGCCAAGGGGGGGAAGAGGGAAACTTGCCCCCCAAGCTAGGTGGGGCGCCCCTTCCCCAAACCCTAGGCGCCTTGGGCCCATGTGGGGGGGCGCACCAGCCCACCTGGGGATGGTCCCCTCCCACACTTGGCCCATGCAGCCCTCCAGGGCCGGTGGTCCCACTTGGTGGACCCCCGGGACCCTCCTGGTGGTCCCGGTACGTTACCGATAAAACCCGAAACTCTTTCGGTGACCAAAAAAGGACATCCCATATATAAATCTTTACCTCCGGACCATTCCGGAACTCCTCGTGACGTCCGAGATCTCATCCGGGACTCCGAACATCATTCGGTAACCACATACGAACTTCCTTTATAACCCTAGCGTCATCGAACCTTAAGTGTGTAGACCCTACGGGTTCGGGAACCATGCGGACATGACCGAGACGTTCTCCGGTCAATAACCAACAGCGGGATCTGGATACCCATGTTGGTTCCCACATGTTCCACGATGATCTCATCGGATGAACCACGATGTCGAGGATTCGATCAACCCCGTATGCAATTCCCTTTGTCTAGCGGTATTGTACTTGCCCGAGATTCGATCGTCGGTATCCCGATACCTTGTTCAACCTCATTACCGCCAAGTCTCTTTACTCGTTCCATAATACATCATCCCGTAATCAACTGCTTGATCACATTGTGCACATTATGATGATGTCCTACCGAGTGGGCCCAGAGATACCTCTCCGTCACACGGAGTGACAAATCCCAGTCTCGATTCGTGCCAACCCAACAGACACCTTCGGAGATACCCGTAGTGCACCTTTATAGCCACCTAGTTACGTTGTGACGTTTGGCACACCCAAAGTATTCCTACGGTATCCGGGAGTTGCACAATCTCATGGTCTAAGGAAATGATACTTGACATTAGAAAAGCTTTAGCATACGAACTACACGATCTTGTGCTATGCTTAGAATTGGGTCTTGTCCATCACATCATTAGAATCATTCTTCTAATGATGTGATCCCGTTATCAATGACATCCAATGTCCATGGTCAGGAAACCGTAACCATCTATTGGTCAACGAGCTAGTCAACTAGAGGCTTGCTAGGGACATGGTATTGTCTATGTATCCACACATGTATCTGAGTTTCCTTTCAATACAATTATAGCATGGATAATAAACGATTATCATGAACAAGGAAATATAATAATAACCTATTTATTATTGCCTCTAGGGCATATTTCCAACACTTTCCTCACCACATGATGCTTGCCAAAGGAGAAAATAAAAAGTAATAGAAGGAAAACTTGGACTCTTTGCATAAAAGTAAATACATAAAAGTAAAAGATAGGCCCTTCGCAGAGGGAAGCAGAGGTTGCCATGCGCTTATTTGTTTGTATGCTCAACCCCTTAGTGTAAAAGAGCGTTACGTTACATTGCCCCTTGTGATAGCGACCTTTATTATGCAGTCTATCGCTTTTATTCTTCACCATCACAAGTTCGTGCAATGCTCAATTTATCTTACACTAAATGATCTCATGCATTTAGAAGCAATTTTTATTGCCTTTTTTTGCACCGATGACAACTTACTTGAGAGATCTTGCTCAATCCCTAGATAGGTATGGTGGACACTTGAAAATGAGATTTGGGTTTAAGGGTTTTTGGATGCACAAGTAGTATCTCTACTTAGTGCGGAATGGCTAGCAAAGATAGGGGCAAGCACCGCATGTTGAAGGATCTATGAAAATATGACTTCTATGTGAATATAAACAAACATAAACCATTAAGTTGTCTTCCTTGTCCAACGTCAACAATTTTGGCATATGATACGTCTCCAATGTATCTATAATTTTTGATTGCTCCATGCTATATTATCTACTGTTTTGGACATTATTGGGCTTTATTATTCACTTTTATTTTATTTTTGGGACTAACCTATTAACCGAAGGCCCAGCCCAGAATTGCTATTTTTTGCCTATTTCAGAGTTTCGTAGAAAAGGAATATCAAACGGAGTCCAAACGGAATAAAACCTTCGGGAACGTGATTTTTAGGAAGATTATGACCCAGGAGACTTGGACCCTGCGTCAAGAAACAAAAGAGGAGGCCACGAGGTAGGGGGGCGCCCCCCAGGGCGCGCCCTCCACCCTCGTGGGCCCCCTGTTGCTCCACCTACGTACTCCTTCCTCCTATATATACCTACGTACCCCCAAATGATCAGATACGGAGCCAAAAACCTAATTCCACCGCCGCAACCTTCTGTACCCACGAGATCCCATCTTGGGGCCTATTCCGGAGCTCCGCCAGAAGGGGCATCCATCATGGAGGGCTTCTACATCAACACCATAGCCTCTCTGATAAGTGTGAGTAGTTTACCTCAGACCTTCGGGTCCATAGTTATTAGCTAGATGGCTTCTTATCTCTTTTTGGATCTCAATACAATATTCTCCCCCTCTCTTGTGGAGATCTATTCGATGTAATCTTCTTTTTGTGGTGTGTTTGTTGAGATCGATGAATTGTGGGTTTATGATCAAGATTATCTATGAACAATATTTAAATCTTCTCTGAATTCTTTTATGTATGATTGGTTATCTTTGCAAGTCTCTTCGAATTATCAGTTTGGTTTGGCCTACTAGATTGATCTTTCTTGCAATGGGAGAAGTGCTTAGCTTTGGGTTCAATCTTGCGGTGTCCTTTCCCAGTGACGGTCGGGGCAGCAAGGCACGTATTGTATTGTTGCCATCGAGGATAACAAGATGGTTTTTTTTTATCATATTGCATGAATTTATTCCTCTACATCATGTCATCTTGCTTAAGGCGTTACTCTGTTTTTATGAACTTAATACTCTAGATGCATGCTGGATAGCGGTCGATGAGTGGAGTAATAGTAGTAGATGCAGGCAAGAGTCGATCTACTTGTCTCGGACGTGATGCCTATATACATGATCATACCTAGATATTCTCATAACTATGCTCAATTCTGTCAATTGCTCAACAGTAATTAGTTCACCCACCGTTAAATACTTATGCTCTTGAGAGAAGCCACTAGTGAAACCTATGGCCCCCGGGTCTATCTTCATCATATTAATCTTCCAACACTTAGTTATTTCCTTTGCTTTTTACTTTTCTTTTATTTTACTTTGCATCTTTATCACAAAAATACCAAAAATATTATCCTATCATATCTATCAGATCTCACTCTCGTAAGTGACCCTGAAGGGATTGACAACCCCTTATCGCATTGGTTGCAAGGATTTATTTGTTTTGTGTAGGTGCGAGGGACTCGCGCGTAGCCTCCTACTGGATTGATACCTTGGTTCTCAAAAACTGAGGGAAATACTTACGCTACTTTGCTGCATCACCCTTTTCTCTTCAAGGGAAAACCAACGCAGTGCTCAAGAGGTAGCAAGAAGGATTTCTGGCACCGTTGCCGGGGAGGTCTACGCAAAAGTCAACATACCAAGTACCCATCACAAACCCTTATCTCCTGCATTACATTATTTGCCATTTGCCTCTCGTTTTCCTCTCCCCCACTTCACCCTTGCCGTTTTATTCTCCCTCTCTTTTTTGGTTCGCTTGTCATTATGTCTAGTCCTCTACCCTCTCCGTTGTCTCCTGAGAATGAAGTTCTAAATTTTAAACAAAGGGAGGGAGAAAATCTAAAAGACGCCTGGTATAGAATTTGCAATGCTCAAAATAGATCTGCCAGGAAGTAATCTACTTCCGTTCTTCTCCGCAATTTCTATGTAGGCGCTAATCCTTGGTATAGATATATTCTTGATACCATTACCAGAGGGAATTTCTTGGGTAGCCATACTTTTGACTCTTATAATGCTATGATAGATTTATTTGGCTCACCACCTATTTTGGTTAATGGAACTATGTTAACTTTGGAGCATGTAATGCAAAGACTTGAAATTATTGAAAATAAAGTTGCTACCATAGAGTTAATTGAAAATCTTGATAAAAAGATCCACAACCAAATTACCCAATATGGATCTAAGGTAGGAGTCACTTTGAAAAACATTAAGGAGAAGGAACCCATAGTTAATGAAAGAATAAATCAAGATTCCACTAGAATCAATAAACTTAAGGGTATCATTGCCAACTTGGGAACCGCTTTTTCTTCTGTAAAGAATACTCCAAGTGCTCCGACTAAAATTGCCAAGCCTATGTATGTTCCTAAAAATAAGGGTGATTCCTCTAGTAAGGAAATTGCGGATCTCAAATCTATAAGTATTCACCCCAATCTTTTTGCTATCATTAAGGAACCATTTGCTACAAATGAATTTTTCAATCTTGTACCTGAAAGTTTGATTATTACTAAGAATAAAGAAATTTCTAAGGAGGATAGATGTCTCATTGAAGAATTACCTACCAAAGATGGCAATACCTAGATCTATCCTTGCTATTATGCCTAGCTAGGGGCGTTAAACGATAGCGCTTGTGTGGAGGCAACCCAATTTTATTTTTAGTTTTTTTTTGCTTTTTGCTTCTGTTTAGGAATAAATATTTCTTATAGCCTCTGGTTAGATGTGTTTTTATGTTTTAATTAGTGTTTGTGCCAAGTTAAACCTATAGGATCTTCTTGGATGATAGTTATTTGATCTTGCAGAGATTTCCAGAAACTTTTTGTTCACGAAAACAATTTTTATAAATCACCAGAACGTGATAAAATACTGATTCGAATTGCTTCTGATCAATAAACAAATTTTCTAGGTCGTCCTATTTTGGTAGATTTTTTGGAGTTCCAGAAGTTTGTGTTAGTTACAGATTACTACAGACTGTTCTGTTTTTGACCGATTCTGTTTTTCATGTGTTGTTTGCTTATTTTGATGAATCTATGGCTAGTAAAAGAGTTTATAAACTATAGAGAAGTTGGAATACAGTAGGTTTAACACCCATATAAATAAAGAATAGTTCATTACAGTACCTTGAAGTGGTCTTTTGTTTTCTTTCGCTAACGGAGCTCATGAGATTTTCTGTTGAGTTTTGTGTTGTGAAGTTTTCAAGTTTTGGGTGAAATATTTGATGGATTATGGAACAAGGAGTGGCAAGAGCCTAAGCTTGGGGATGCCCATGGCACCCCCAAGATAACCTAAGGACACCATAAAGCCAAAGCTTGGGGATGCCCCGGAAGGCATCCCCTCTTTTCGTCTACTTCCATCGGTAACTTTACTTGGAGCTATATTTTTATTCACCACATGATATGTGTTTTGCTTGGGGCGTCTTGTATTATTTGAGTCTTTATTTGTTAGTTTACCACAATAATCCTTGCTGTACACACCTTTTGAGAGAGTCACACATGATTCGGAAATTATTAGAATACTCTATGTGCTTCACTTATATCTTTTGAGTTATATAGTTTTGCTCTAGTGCTTCACTTAAATCTTTTAGAGCACGGTGGTGGATTTGTTTTATAGAAACTATTGGTCTCTCATGCTTCACTTAGATTACTTTGAGAGTCTTAAAATGGCATGGCAATTTGCTTTAATTAATATCATGAGAAAATTTGATGCTTGATAATTGTTTTGAGATATAAAGGTGGTAATGTCATAGTTGTGCTAGGTTAGTAATTGTGGAATTGAAAAATACATGTGTTGGAGTTTGTGATTCCCGTAGCATGCACGTATGGTGAACCGTTATGTAACGAAGTCGGAGCATGAAGTATTTGTTGATTGTCTTCCTTTGTGTGGCGGTCGGGATAGCGCGATGGTTAACTCCTACCAACCCTTCCCCTAGGAACATGCGTAGTAGTACTTTGCTTCGAGGGCTAATAAATTTTTGCAATAAGTATATGAGTTCTTTATGACTAATGTGAGTCTATGGATTATACGCACTCTTACCTTTCCGCAACTTTCTAGACTCTTCGGTACCGCGCATTGCCCTTTCTCACCTTGAGAGTTGATGCAAACTTCGCCGGTGCATCCAAACCCCGTGATATGATACTCTCTTTCACACATAAAACTCATTATATCTTCCTCAAAACAGCCACCATACCTACCTATCATGGCATTTCCATAGCCATTCCGAGATATATTGCCATGCAACTCTCCACCGTTTCATTTATCATGACATGCTCCATCATTGTCATATTGCTTTGCATGATCATGTAGTTGACATTGTATTTGTGGCAAAGCCACCGTTCATAATTCTTTCATACATGTCGCTCTTGATTCATTGCATATCCTGGTACACCGCCGGAGGCATTCATATAGAGTCATATTTTGTTCTAAGTATTGAGTTGTAATTCATGACTTGTAAGTAAATAAAAGTGTGATGATCATAATATTAGAGCATTGTCCCAAGTGAGGAAAGGATGATGGAGACTATGATTCCCCCACAAGTCAGGATGAGACTCCAGATTAAAAAAAAGAGGCCATAAAAAAAGAGAGAGAAAAAGCCCAAATAAAAAAATGAATGAAAACGAGAGAAAAAGAGAGAAGGGACAATGTTACTATCCTTTTACCACACTTGTGCTTCAGAGTAGCACCATGATCTTCATGATAGAGAGTCTCTCATTTTGTCACTTTCATATACTAGTGGGAAATTTCATTATAGAACTTGGCTTTTATATTCCAATGATGGGCTTCCTCAAAATGTCCGAGGTCTTCGTGAGCAAGCAAGTTGGATGCACACCAACTTAGTTTCTTTTTGAGCTTTCATACACTTATAGCTCTAGTGCATCTGTTGCATGGCAATCCCTACTCCTTGCATTAACATCAATTGACGGGCATCTCCATAGCCCGTTGATTAGCCTCGTTGATGTGAGACTTTCTCCTTTTTTGTCTTCCCATATAACCCCTACCATTAGACCTTATTCCACCATAGTGCTATATCCATGGCTTGCGCTCATGTATTGCGTAAGAGTTGAAAAGGCTGAAGCGCGTTAAAAGTATGAACCAATTGCTTGGCCAAAACCGGGGTCGTACATGATATGAATATTTGTGTGGGGAAGATGGAGCATAGCCAAACTATATGATTTTGTAGGCATAACTTGCTTTGGCTATGTTATTTTGATAAGACATAATTGCTTAGTTAGTATGCTTGAAGTATTATTCTTTTTATGTCAATATTAAACTTTTGTCTTGAATCATATCAAATCTGAACATTCATGCCACAATGAGAAGAATTATATTGAAATTATGCCAAGTAGCACTCCGCATCAAAAATTCTGTTTTTATCATTTACCTACTCGAGGACGAGCAGGGCTTAAGCTTGGGGATGCTTGATATGTCTCCAATGTATCTATAATTTTTGATTGCTCCATGCTATATTATCTACTATTTTGGACATTATTGGGCTTTATTATTCACTTTTATTTTATTTTTGGGACTAACCTATTAACCGGAGGCCCAGCCCAGAATTGCTGTTTTTTTGCCTATTTCAGAGTTTCACAGAAAAGGAATATCAAACGGAGTCCAAAAGGAATGAAACCTTCGGGAACGTGATTTTTAGGAAGATTATGATCCAGGGGACTTGTACCCTACGTCAAGAAACAAAAGAGGAGGCCACGAGGTAGGGGGGCGTGCCCACCCCCCCAGGGCGCGCCCTCCACCCTCGTGGGCCCCCTGTTGCTCCACCGACGTACTCAATCCTCCTATATATACCTATGTACCCCCAAACGATTAGATACGGAGCCAAAAACCTAATTCCACCGCCGCAACCTTCTGTACCCACGAGATCCCATCTTGGGGCATGTTCCGGAGCTCCACTGGAAGGGGCATCCATCACGGAGGGCTTCTACATCAACACCATAGCCTCTCCGATGAAGTGTGAGTAGTTTACCTCAAACCTTCAGGTCCATAGTTATTAGCTAGATGGCTTCTTATCTCTTTTTGGATCTCAATACAATGTTCTCCCCCTCTCTCGTGGAGATCTATTCGATGTAATCTTCTTTTTGTGGTGTGTTTGTTGAGATGGATGAATTGTGGGTTTATGATCAAGATTATCTATGAACAATATTTGAATCTTCTCTGAATTCTTTTATGTATGCTTGGTTATCTTTGCAAGTCTCTTCGAATTATCAGTTTGGTTTGGCCTACTAGATTGATCTTTCTTGCAATGGGAGAAGTGCTTAGCTTTGGGTTCAATCTTGCGGTGTCCTTTCCCAGTGACAGTAGGGGCAGCAAGGCACATATTGTATTGTTACCATCGAGGATAACAAGATGGGTTTTTTATCATATTGCATGAATTTATCCCTCTACATCATGTCATCTTGCTTAAGGCGTTACTCTGTTTTAATGAACTTAATACTCTAGATGCATGCTGGATAGCGGTCGATGAGTGGAGTAATAGTAGTAGATGCAGGCAGGAGTCGGTCTACGTGTCTCGGACGTGATGCCTATATACATGATCATACCTAGATATTCTCATAACTATGCTCAATTCTGTCAATTGCTCAACAATAATTCGTTCACCCACCGTAAAAAACTTATACTCTTGAGAGAAGCCACTAGTGAAACCTATGGCCCCCGGGTCTATCTTCATCATATTAACCTTCCAACACTTAGTTATTTCCTTTGCTTTTATTTTACTTTGCATCTTTATCACAAAAATACCAAAAATATTATTCTATCATATCTATCAGATCTCACTCTCGTAAGTGACCAAGAAGGGATTGACAACCCCGTATCGTGTTGGTTGCGAGGATTTATTTGTTTTGTGTAGGTGCGAGGGACTCACGCGTAGCCTCCTACTGGATTGATACCTTGGTTCTCAAAAAACTGAGGGAAATACTTACTCTACTTTGCTGCATCACCCTTTCCTCTTCAAGGGAAAACCAACGCAGTGCTCAAGAGGTAGCAGCATATAATATTTTGATGAGGGCTCACAATCACAAAAGATTTCTAGGATAGTATATTTATATGTGAATATTGTCTTCCCTTATTAATTCTTTCATGAGTTGCATCATTGACTAATGCTATGTTTGTCAATCTCTAATAAAATTTTCTACTTATACTTTTCCTTATGTGGTGCCATCATTGATTTATTTCCTTTGTTTTATTTATTTACTTTCTTGTTTCTTTTCTTTATTTACAACAAGGAGGTAAAGAAAGCAAAAACTCAAACTAAACTTTATTATAAAACTTGCACACGATTACAAGGATAGATCACTAAGCAAACTCTCAAAGAAGAAAGGATCAAACTAACTTTTATTTCATCTAAAGAAAAAAGATCGAACTAAAATAAGTAAAAGCAAAAAGATAGTGGGATGATACGATACCGGGGCACCTCCCCCAAGCTTGGCGGAAGCCAAGGGGAGTGCCCATCCCCTGATACTCAGTTCTCTTTTGGTGGTGAAGAAGATGATGGTGATGAAGTAGTATTCTCCAATATAACCATGAGTAGATCCTTCAAACCTTGAATCTCCCGAAGGGCTTGATGAATTGATTCACTGTTTTTCTTCAACTCAGCCATTATGTGTTTATTCTCAGGGCCCCACGGTTTGGTTCCTGCACTGTTTTCACTTGGCCGAGATATGTCCCAGTTGGACAGTATGTGCCTACGAGGAGTGTTCTCGAACCCATAATTGTGAATCAAATTATGAAAATTGTTACGATGTAACCTGTGTAAGGGCCTCCTCGATGGGAGCTCTTCTTGCACTACCAGGCTCGCTTGATTGTTCAATGATCCCATGTCCTGATGGGGATTAGGGTGAGTGGAGATGCCAGCTAGTGTACCCCTCTCGGAGGGCAGGCACTGACGCTGTTTTCAGCAGACTTTCCATGGTGTTATTTATGTGCAGAAACAAAAGTTCTCGGAATGACCTGAAACTTCACGGAACGTCTATTTGGAAATAATAAAAAATCCTTGCAAAAGATGAAGGCCAGGGGCCCACACCCTAGCCACGAGGGTGGGGGGAACGCCTGCCCCCCTAGGGCGCGCCCCCTACCTCGTGGGCCCCCTGGAGCTCGTCCGACCTCAACTCCAACTCTATATATTTGCTTTCGGGGAGAAAAAAAATAAGAGAGAAGGATTCATCGCGTTTTACAATATGGAGCCGCCGCCAGGCCCTAAAACCTCTTGGGAGGGCTGATCTAGAGTCCGTTCGGGGCTCCGGAGAGGGGGATTCGTCGCCGTCGTCATC
Source organism: Aegilops umbellulata (assembly GCA_032464435.1). Taxonomy (NCBI): domain Eukaryota; kingdom Viridiplantae; phylum Streptophyta; class Magnoliopsida; order Poales; family Poaceae; genus Aegilops; species Aegilops umbellulata. Next base: position 133,594,293 of record CP136058.1, on the reverse strand, counting down.
ATCAGCCATCCTCCATCACCCATTTCATGATGCTCACCGTCGTGCGTGAGTAATTCCATCGTAGGCTTGCTGGACGGTGATGGGTTGTATGAGGTCTATCATGTAATTGATTTAGTTTTGTTAGGGTTTGATCCCTAGTATCCACTATGTTCTGAGATTGATGTTGCTATGGCTTTGCTATGCTTAATGCTTGTCACTTGTGACGCCCCCGATTCAATCGTACACTAATCATACACGCAAACGTGTACGATCAAGATCAGGGACTCACGGGAAGATACCACAACACAACTCTAAAAATAAAATAAGTCAAACAAGCATCACAATACATGCCAGGGGCCTCGAGGGCTCGAATACAAGTGCTCGATCATAGACGAGTCAGCGGAAGCAACAATATCTGAGTACAGACATAAGTTAAACAAGTTTGCCTTAAGAAGGCTAGCACAAACTGGGATACAGATCGAAAGAGGCGCATGCCTCCTGCCTGGGATCCTCCTAAACTACTCCTGGTCGTCGTCAGCGGGCTGCACATAGTAGTAGGCACCTCTGGTGTAGTGGGAGTCGTCGTCAACGATGGCGTCTGGATCCTGGGCTCCAACATCTGGTTGCGACAACCAGGTAGAAGGGATAGGGGGAAAAGAAGGAGAAAGCAACCGTGAGTACTCATCCAAAGTACTCGCAAGCAAGGAGCTACACTACATATGCATGGGTATATGTGTAAAGGGCCATATCAGTGGACTGAACTGCAGAATGCCCGAATAAGAGGGGGATAGCTAATCCTGTCGAAGACTACGCTTCTGGCAGCCTCCGTCTTGCAGCATGTAGAAGAGAGTAGACTGAAGTCCTCCAAGTAGCATCGCATAGCATAATCCTACTCGGCGGTCCCTTCCTCGTCGCCCTATTAGAGAGCGACCACCGGGTTGTATCTGGCACTTGGAAGGGTGTGTTTTATTAAGTATCCGGTTCTAGTTGTCATAAGGTCAAGGTACAACTCTGGGTCGTCCTTTTACCGAGGCACACGGCTATTCAAATAGATTAACTTCCCTACAGGGGTGCACCACATAACCCAACACGCTCGATCCCATTTGGCCGGACACACTTTCCTGGGTCATGCTCGGCCGTGGAAGATCAACACGTTGCAGCCCCACCTGGCACAACAGAGAGGTCAGCACGCCGGTCTAAACCTCAGCGCACAGGGGTCTGGGCCCATCGCCCTTAGCACACCTGCACGTTGCGAACGCGTTCGGAAGCAGACCTAGCAACCTCCAGTACAACGGAAGTCACGTTACGCGGTCCAATCTGGCGCGCGCCGCTCAGTCGCTGACGTCACGAAGGCATCGGCTGATACCACGACGTCGAGTGCCCATAACTGTTCCCGCATAGTTGGTTAGTGCGTATAGACCAAGTGGCCAGACTCAGATCGAATACCAAGATCTCGTTAAGCGTGTTAAGTATCCGCGAATGTCGACCAGGGCCAGGCCCACCTCTCTCCTAGGTGGTCTGAACCTGCCCTGTCGCTCCGCCACAAGGTAACAGTCGGGGGCCGTCGGGAACCCAGGCCCACCACTACCTGGGTGGAACCACCTGCCCCTTCAGCCCCCATCTCCGAACAATATCACATGTAATGTAACAGTGTAAAGTATATAGTATATGCCCGTGATCACCTCCCGAAGTGATCACGGCCCAGTAGTATAGCATGGCAGACGGACAAGAGTGTAGGGCCACTGATGGAACACTAGCATCCTATACTAAGCAGTAGGATAGCAGGTAAGGGTAACAAATGTAGCAACAATGACAGGCTATGCATCAGAATAGGATTAACCGAAAGCAGTAACATGCTACACTACTCTAATGCAAGCAGTATAGAGAAGAATAGGCGATATCTGGTGATCAAGGGGGGGGGGGTTTGCCTGGTTGCTCTGGCAAGAGAGAGGGGCTCGCCAACTCCGTAGTCGATCACAGGGGTACCGAAAGCGGTCTTGGGGTCTACCGGAAAAAGTAACGGAGGGGGAACACAATAAATAACAGAGCAATCAAAACATAACATGACAACGTGGTGCTAGAGGTGATTCTAACGCAGGGATAGGTGATACCGGCGAAGGGGGGAAACATCCGGGGAACTATCCCCGGTGTTTCGCGTTTTTGGACAAATGAACCGGAGGGGGAAGGTTGCAGGTTTGCTATGCTAGGGACACGTGGCGGACGAACGGGATGCGTATCCAAATTCGTCTCGTCGTTCTCAGCAACTTTCATGTACAAAGTTTTTCCAACCGAGTTACGGTTTATTTTATATTAATTTTTAAAGTTTTAAATCATTTTCTGGAAATAACAGATTTAATTTAATTTGAAAACGCTATTATGACGACAGCATGGCATCAGGGTGATGTCAGCAGTCAACTGTCAGTTGACTTGGTCAAACTGACGCATGGGTCCATTATGTCATAGACTGATAACTAATTGCTAGTTACTTAGTTTAATTAGCAGGTTAAGTAAATTAAACTAATCATCTAATCAGGATTTAATTAAGTTAATTAATTGTTTAATTAATTAATTAATTAGTTTTCTTTTTTATCTTCTTTATTTTAACAAGGGCTGGGCCCCACGTGTGTGTGACCCATCTGGCCAATTGGGGCGGCCAACAGGCGCGGCCTTGCGGGCGTACGGTTGCGGGTGCTCGCACCCGAGGCCATGAGAGGCGAGGGCGAAAGCGCTCGGGGCCTCGGTGGCCGGCGACGACGGGAGTAGCGCTGGGCACGCGCGCCGGCGAGATGAGCCATGGCGGCCTTCGGCAAGCGCGGGGGAAGCGCGGTCGGTGCGGGCGGCAATAGGCAACAGGGGGCGGAAGGCGCAACCCCAGCGCGGCAGCACGGGCAAGCGGGGCGCGAGGCCACCGCGAGCGGGCGGCGCGAGCGGCCAAGGTGAGGCAAGCGCAGCAGGTGCAGCGGTGGTGATACAGAAGCAGGGTGGGGTCGGCGCGAGAAGCGGGGTGCGCTCGCGGCGGGGCTAGCGGGCATGGCACGGCGAGCCGGATCGGGCGTGTCGCGCGCGCAACAAACGACACCGGGCAGAGAGGAAAAAGAGGGACGGCGGCTCACCGGGCCCTGCAGATGTGCGTACGCGGGCTCGGGGAGGAGGACGAGGACGCGAGGTACGGCAAGGTGGCGGTCGATCCGAGCGGCGACGGCGGGGCCTTCGGTGGTGGTGGTGGCGCACGACGATGACGGTCCGTCGAGGCGCGGCGTCGGGCTGTTGCGGGGAGAGGGAGCGACGCGAGGTAGGAGAGAAGGAGGAGGCTAGGGCGGCCTTGGCTCGCAGCAGAGCAGTGGGGGAGGCGAGGCCATGGGGATCGGGCGCTGGCCTGCCTGCCCTGGCGCTGGGGGTGTTGGGTGCGTGACGGCGCTGTGAGGGAGTCGAGGGAGACGTGGGTGGAGAAGTGGGGATCGAGGGTTAGGGTTCGGTTGCTCTGGGGAATAAGTGGGGAGTGGGGGTGGGCTGTTTGGACCGGCCTGGTGGCCAGTTGGGCTAGCTGGCCCGGTGGGGGGGGGGGGGTCCTTTCTTTTGTTTTGTTTTTACTTTTTATATGTTTTACTTTTTCTATTATAGTTTTGTATCCTATTATTTTAGTTTTAGTAAAATATATACTTAGTATATAAATTAGTATCTCAACTTAGTCCATACTCAAAAAGTCCAGTCCTTAGTAAATTAGTTTGACATTTTATTAATTACAAAAGGTATTTAAATAATTGTTTTTGCTGCTGTTTTATTCATCTCATATTATTTAAACATTTTATAAAGGTGTGGTTTCTCCACCATAATTATCTATGCAATATTTGGTTCACTCTGAACATTTTAGTTTTAATATTTGAAAACTTTTATTGTTTGCATGATTTTGAATTTTGAATTCAAACCGGTTTCGAACTAAAGCGAGATTAGCAACAGTAATCGAGGTGACGCGGCACCATTAGCAGAGTTTTACTGTAGCTTGATTATCCAGGCGTCACAATTATCCTCCACTACAAGAAATCTCGTCCCGAGATTTAAGAGGGAAGTAAAGGGGGAAGGTTCGGGTTACGAAATTCCAGGGAGTGTTCTTGGTCTTGGTTGTTCTTCGCGAAGAGGTTGATCAATTACATTGATGTCTTCATTTCGATGTTTTAGGTCATCATGATGAAGTTGTAATCCTTTCTTCAGGGGTTCCTTCGTACTTACGAATAGGTAACGGGGCAGATCGACAATGACATAATGCCATAGGGGTAATAATCTGGGATTAACCCATGAATGAGCATATGAGAACCTCTCGAGTTGAACAATTAAAAAACATCGAGAGTAAAGTTCGAAGGTACAATAAGAAGTTTCAAGCAGCCAGGCAATCGTTCAATGCCCAGACAGAAGGTGAAAGGTGTTCAGAGCAATGAGAACAAGTATTGCATCTGATACCAGAACAGATCACTAGGCAGGTGGCCCATGAATTACATATGAAGTCAAGCGCGAGCAATAACTTTGACAACAGAGTGTACAGAAGAGTCAGGTTTCGATCCTGTGGAACTATGGGTTATGGGCCCACCACATGGTTAAAGTAGGAAGGGCATTGGCATCTTGCATGGTCATGATAGCAAGGCATGTCAGTGAATAACCGGTCAGTTATGTTGGTAGCATCATTGGTACCAAGGGCGAGGGACAAAGATAACCATTTTCCTGCTCGTTGAACGAGGCGGACCATTAGGAAAAGTTCTTGTCCATCAGTGAATACCAGAATGTCATCAACAATAGTAATAGGGTCTTACTGACAGAGTTATACACCGATGTGTTTACATAAGCAGGAGACTATTACTGCTTAGATCATATAGATCACAAGAAACGTTAAACCAACCAATGGAAGGGAAAATACGATTATCAGATTAAATAGAACAATGGAAAGGAAATTGTGTTTAAACACATATTTCAAGGGTATATCCTACCCAAGGACAAGCAGATCATGATATCCATGACAGGATATAATGTAGAAAACTCTTTAGGTACGGGAGATAATTTTCATGACATTATCCATACAGTGGTGTTTGGATAATTGAGCAGGAAACATTTAACATTGGGCTTCAATTGTTCCTGTTCAAAATCAGAGTACCATGGACATGCTTCGAGATAGCATTGACATGGTCATCCGGTGAAGATCAGACTTTGGAAACAAAAAGGATCCATCAGGAACAACTTATAGAATAAGTCTTACAATTTCCTCACGGAAGAATGACTAACCTTGCCAAAAAGGAAACTATAACAATAGGTCCTCCGGCCAAGTGTGCTAGGATGACATCACCTTACCGGGTCATATAAAGATCAATGTTATAACTCTTGGAAATGTCCCAACCATCATATCTGACCGAGATTCAGATCCGATAGGTGTCATGATACCTTAGACTCAGGATGTCCGAGAAGAAAAGGTGCAACACAATAGACGAAATGACATTGCAAGATTCTCGGGAAATGAACTATGGGAGCGGGTTCCTGAAACAATAGTTCATCATTAAACCAAGGAGAGTATGAGGAGGTGGCTGATGGAATCAGCGACAATTCATCGAGATTAACAAAAGATGGATTTCCAAAACTATGTGAACAAGGAGATAACATTTGTCAGATCGAACAGTACAATATAATGATGTATGTTCGAGGTAAACATAAACAATTAAGCATGGGTTGAAAGGTGCAACCGAAATATGGGTTGGGTTGCACGACCAACATCAGAATGGCGATTTAGCAACCAGCACACCAAATTGGAATTAGTGTCCTTTAACCTTGAAGCAATAGGGTTGCTAGAGATATTAAATTTGCACAATAGAGTTCACTCAACACGGGGACCAAGAAAAGGATGGTGATGGTGAGAAGCATCACTGTATCACAAATTCTTAAGAGGTGGTGTAATTCTCACAACATTGATGACATAAGAGATGGTAATTTTCCGAGTAAAGAAGAACAATTGCTGGATGGTAGGAAACTCAAGGTATAACACAAAACACGAACAAGTTTGTGTTGGAGGGAAGACAATAAAGTGGCCGATGATAACACAACTCATCGAGGGCAAGCATGTATTCCTCATCGTGAATTTGATTGATATCCTGGAAGAGCTCAGAATGTTGATGGTGATCGTGGCAATTTTTGTTGGGAGGCCCCACGAAGAAGCAATCGAACAGTGACTGCATCAAGCAAAAGGACTGATGCAGCGAAAGATTATTGGATCCATGGATACGACACCAACTCGGAACCAGGCTTGTTTTTTTGACAAAGACTGTAAGGGAACCCCCTACAGTATAATTGGTGCAACAACCCCAAATTGCAAGTACCATGCCTTGAACCTGGGTGGGTGGGAAGGCATCAACCCCTTCCCACCACTAGGCTATGCCTTAGTCTGCATCAGTCCTTTTGTAAGGGAACCAGGCTTGTTGTTCGAGGTTGAATGATAAGACCAGGAAATCGACGTAAGCTTAGCTCAATCATCGAAAGTTGTGCTCCAGGAATAAGGACCACGTAGCACAGTTAAAATTTAGCACGATAACGATATAGCCGATCAGTCTAGGAAAGACTTAAAGGATTAATAAACTCGTAAGCAACGAAAATTACTTAGCATTATCGAACCGAAATGGGGAATCGTGTTCTCGATTGACAACAACCCAGAACCCGAGAAAATTGGAATCAGTGAGAAATAATAGCTGATGAAGACTCATAAGATGCAACACAGTTCTTAGATATTCTCGAGATACCAGAGGGTAATACTCGACGGTAGATCAAGGTAGAGGTTGGACTGGTGTATTGACTTGCAAAAGACAAGTGTTTTAACTTGCCCGAGAAATGGGATCAAAGAAAGAACTATAGGGTCGGAACCATAGCTGCAAGGGATCCAATTTAATGACACCGAAAGAATTACCCAAATGATTAAATATTTTGCAAGAAGCTTCCATGATAAGTTCCACATCGGGTCCATGGGCATGAACACAAAGTTCAAGGTCGACTCCCACTTCTTTAATGTATAACCTTTCATTCACTTCTCGTCTTCAAAGAAGTTGTAGGGTTGACGTTTTATCTGACATAACAACAGTGGAGTATGACCCGTAGTAGTTTCCGGGTTCACACAGATTAGAAAAAGGATAGGTTCAACCCATCGGGGCATCTTAGAACATATACCATGAACTTTAGGATCAATTAACACATGCTCGAAGCAGAGCATAAGGTTGACAAAGGATATAACTTGCCAAAGGCAGAAGACACAATTTACCAAAGGCATTATGTATCAGGGGAGAAACTCTCAAGGTTATTGGATATGAAGGACACTGTCGGATAATAACCAAGCAATTGGTCTCGCGGACCACCATGAATCTGATGTGAGTATCGGTACTCAATCAGAAGGAAAAAGAATGCAAAAGCATCATATTGTAGAACATCTGAATGATTCGATGCTTAGATATCAGAGGAATTATGATTTCCAAATCGAAGGATCAGAAGAGGACGCTCTGATCAAGGGTGGATAAGTCCAATAGACCTAAGGGTACAATTGATGGCAAATAGATTGGCCGAGAACAAGCTCATGTTTGAAATGATGTCTGAGACGAAAAGATAATTTGAAAGGATCAACTGATGATTGCGTGCATTCACACTCAGGTTGAATCAATATGATCAAAATGACGGTGCCTAAGGTTACTAACGAATATTGCCAGACATATGGAAAGCATCCATCATGCAAGCAGACAAGTATTGCAGAGCAATAAGTTACTACGGATTTTTTTGGAGGATCGAATAGTATTTCGAAGACCATTGTGAAACACATGAACAACTAGGGGATGAGCGGATACTCGATAAGTGCGAGAATTATCCGTAGGGGTATTCAGGTGACAAAGAACAGCAAGGCAGTAAGCTCAAAGGATTATCAAAACAATGACGAGTGTTTCGGGGTATCTTGTAATAACAAGACCAACTGGGGATGAATGCAAGAATACAACTGCAATTAGTTATCCATAAGGGTTGACGGTGGAAGGGGAATTGCAAACGCGATGAATACAAGTTCTCGGGTTAACAACGAAGAGTATCATCAGGGTCTTCATGTGCAGCAGACGATCATCAGTAATAAGGGGCTCTCCGGGTGAAAGTGATAACGAGATCCTAATGTTAGATTTAGCAAAATTCATTTAACCCGAATAGAAGAGAGATCAGAGTCCCAGAGTATAGACAAGGAGTAAAAGATCCTAATGCTACCCAATGGCGACGTGGGCCCGTAAGGCACACAGCCATGTTAGTAAAAGTTTTTGCAATGTCTAGACTCGACTTCGGCCAAGGAGTGTGAAGGGGGATTCCTACACGCAATTGGCTCTGATACCAACTTGTGAGGCCCCCGATTCAATCATACACTAATCATACACGCAAACGTGTATGATCAAGATCAGGGACTCATGGGAAGATACCACAACACAACTCTAAAAATAAAATAAGTCATACAAGCATCATAATACAAGCCAAGGGCCTCGAGGGCTCAAATACAAGTGCTCGATCATAGACGAGTCAGCGGAAGGAACAATATATGAGTACAGACATAAGTTAAACAAGTTTGCCTTAAGAAGGCTAGCACAAACTGGGATACAGATCGAAAGAGGCGCATGCCTCATGCCTGGGATCCTCCTAAACTACTCCTGGTCGTCGTCAGCGGGCTGCACGTAGTAGTAGGCACCTCTGGTGTAGTAGGAGTCATCGTCAATGATGGCGTCTGGATCCTGGGCTCCAACATCTGGTTGCGACAACCAGGTAGAAGGGATAGGGGGAAAAGAAGGAGAAAGCAACCGTGAGTACTCATCCAAAGTACTCGCAAGCAAGGAGCTACACTACATATGCATGTGTATATGTGTAAAGGGCCATATCAGTGGACTGAACTGCAGAATGCCAAAATAAGAGGGGGATAGCTAATTCTGTCGAAGACTACGCTTCTGGCAGCCTCCGTCTTGCAGCATGTAGAAGAGAGTAGACTGAAGTCATCCAAGTAGCATCGCATAGCATAATCCTACCCGGCGATCCCCTCCTCGTCGCCCTGTTAGAGAGCGACCACCGGGTTGTGTCTGGCACTTGGAAGGGTGTGTTTTATTAAGTATCCGGTTCTAGTTGTCATAAGGTCAAGGTACAACTCTGGGTCGTCCTTTTACCTAGGGACACGGCTATTCGAATAGATTAACTTCCCTGCAGGGGTGCACCACATAACCCAACACGCTCGATCCCATTTGGCCGGACACACTTTCCTGGTCATGCCCGGCGACGGAAGATCAACACGTCGCAACCCCACCTAGGCACAACAGAGAGGTCAGCATGCCGGTCTAAACCTAAGCGCACAAGGGTCTGGGCCCATCGCCCTTAGCACACCTGCATGTTGCGAACGCGGCCGGAAGCATACCTAGCAACCTCTAGTACAACGGAAGTCACGTTACGCGGTCCAATCTGGCGCGCGCCGCTCAGTCGCTGACGTCACGAAGGCTTCGGCTGATACCACGACGTCGAGTGCCCATAACTGTTCCCGTGTAGTTGGTTAGTGCGTATAGACAAAATGGCCAGACTCAGATCAAATACCAAGATATCGTTAAGCATGTTAAGTATCCGCGAATGTCGACTAGGGCCAGGCCCACCTCTCTCCTAGGTGGCTCAACCTGCCCTATCGCTCTGCCACAAAGTAACAATCGGGGGCCGTCGGGAACCCAGGCCCACCACTACCTGGGTGGAACCACCTGCCCCTTCAGCCCCCATCTCCGAACAATATCACAGGTAATGTAACAGTGTAAAGTATATAATATATGCCCGTGATTACCTCCCGAAGTGATCACGGCCCAGTAGTATAGCATGGCAGACGGACAAGAGTGTAGGGCCACTGATGGAACACTAGCATCCTATACTAAGCAGTAGGATAGCAGGTAAGGGTAACAATTGTAGCAACAATGACAGGCTATGCATCAGAATAGGATTAACCGAAAGCAGTAACATGCTACACTACTCTAATGCAAGCAGTATAGAGAAGAATAGGCGATATCTGGTGATCAAGGGGGGGGGGGCTTGCCTGGTTGCTCTGGCAAGAGAGAGGGGTCGTCAACTCCGTAGTCGATCACAGGGGTACCGACAGCGGTCTCGGGGTCTACCGGAAAAAGTAATGGAGGGGGAACACAATAAATAACAGAGCAATCAAAACATAACATGACAACGCGGTGCTAGAGGTGATTCTAACGCAGGGATAGGTGATACCGGCGAAGGGGGGAAACATCCGGGGAACTATCCCCGGTGTTTTGCGTTTTTGGAAACATGAACCGGAGGGGGAAGGTTGCAGGTTTGCTATGCTAGGGACACGTGGCGGACGAACGGGATGCGTATCCGAATTCGTCTCGTCGTTCTGAGCAACTTTCATGTACAAAGTTTTTCCAACCGAGTTACGGTTTATTTTATATTAATTTTTAAAGTTTTAAATCATTTTTTGGAAATAACAGATTTAATTTAATTCTAAAATGCTATTATGACATCAGCATGGCATTAGGGTGATGTCAGCAGTCAACTGTTAGTTGACTTGGTCAAACTGATGCATGGGTCCATTCTGTCATAGACTGATAACTAACTACCAGTTACTTAGTTTAATTAGCAGGTTAAGTAAATTTAACTAATCATCTAATCAGGATTTAATTAAGTTAATTAATTGTTTAATTAATTAATTAATTAGTTTTCTTTTTTATCTTCTTTATTTTAACAGGGGCTGGGCCCCATGTGTGTGTGACCCATCTGGCCAATCGGGCGGCCAACAGGCGCGGCCTTGCGGGCGCGCGGGCGTACGGTTGCGGGTGCTCGCACCCGAGGCCATGAGAGGCGAGGGCGAGCGCGCTCGGGGCCTCGATGGACGGCAACGACGGGAGCAGCGCCGGGCACGCGCGCCGGCGAGACGAGCCGTGGCGGTCTTCGGCAAGCGCGGGGGAAGCGCGGTCGGCGCCGGCGGCAATAGGCAACAGGGGGCGGAAGGCGCAACCCCGGCGCGGCAGCATGGGCAAGCGGGGCACGAGGCCACCGCGAGCGGGTGGCGCGAGCGGCCAAGGCGAGGCAAGCGCAGCAGGTGCAGTGGCGGTGGAGCAGAAGCAGGGTGGGGTCGGCGCGAGAAGCGGGGTGCGCTCGCGGCGGGGCTAGCGGGCATGGCACGACGAGCAGGATCGGGCGGGCACGGCGAGCAGGATCGGGCGTGTCGCGCGCGCAGCGAACGACGCCGGGCAGAGAGGAAAAGGAGGGACGGCGGCTCACCGGGCCCTGCAGATGTGCGTGCGCGGGCTCGGGGAGGAGGACGAGGACGCGAGGTCCGGCAAGGTGGCGGTCGATCCGAGCGGCGACGGCGGGGCCTTCGACGGTGGTGGTGGCGCACGGCAATGACGGTCCGTTGAGGCGCGGCGTCGGGCGGTTGCGGGGAGAGGGAGCGACGCGAGTTAGGAGAGAAGGAGGAGGCTAGGGCGGCCTTGGCTCGCAGCAGAGCAGTGGGGGAGGCGAGGCCATGGGGATCGGGCGCTGGCCGCCTGCCCTGGCGCTGGGGGTGTTGGGTGCGTGGCGGCGCTGTGAGCGAGTCGAGGGAGACGTGGGGGGAGAAGTGGGGATTGAGGGTTAGGGTTCGGTTGCTCTGGGGAATAAGTGGGGAGTGGGGGTGGGCTGTTTGGACTGGCCTGGTTGGCCCGGTGGGGGGGGGGTCCTTTCTTTTGTTTTGTTTTTACTTTTTATATATTTTACTTTTTCTATTATAGTTTTGTATCCTATTATTTTAGTTTTAGTAAAACATATACTTAGTATATAAATTAGTATTTCAACTTAGTCCATACTCAAAAAGTCTAGTCCTCAATAAATTAGTTTGACATTTTATTAATTACAAAAGGTATTTAAATAATTGTTTTTGCTGCTGTTTTATTCATCTCATATTATTTAAACATTTTATAAAGGAGTGGTTTCTCCACCATAATTATCTATGAAATATTGTGTTCACTCTGAACATTTTACTTTTAATATTTGAAAACTTTTATTGTTTGCTTGATTTTGAATTTTGAGTTCAAACCGGTTTCGAACTAAAGCGAGATTAGCAACAGTAATCGAGGTGACGTGGCACCATTAGCAGAGTTTTGCTGTAGCTTGATTATCCGGGCGTCACATCACTAGGGCCCGAGTGCCATGATTTCAGATCTGAACCTATTATGTTTTCATGAATATATGTGTGTTCTTGATCCTATCATGCATGTTCTTTTCCATAAGCACATATGACTATATTCGGAATACATGCCTACATTACATTGATGAATTGGAGCTAGTTCTGTGTCACCCTATGTTATGATTGTTACATGATGAACCGCATCCGGCATAATTCTCCATCACCGATCCAATGCCTACGAGCTTTTCACATATTGTTTTCCACTTATTTACTTTTCCGTTGCTACTGTTACAATCACTACAAAACACCAAAAATATTACTTTTGTTACCGTTACCACTACTATCATATTACTTTGCTGCAGATACTAAGTTATCCAGGTGTGGTTAAATTGACAACTCAACTACTAATACTTGAGAATATTCTTTGGCTCCCCTTGTGTCGAATCAATAAATTTGGGTTGAATACTCTACCCTCGAAAATTGTTGCGATCCCCTATACTTGTGGGTTATCAAGACTATTTTCTAGCGCCGTTGCTGGGGAGCATAGCTCTATTGTTTGAGTTACTTGGGATTTATATCTACTGGTCACTATGAAGAACTTGAATGACGCTAAGACAACAATTTATCCCTCAACTACGAGGGGAGGTAAGGAACTGCCATCTAGATCTGCACTTGATTCACCTTCTGTTTTGAGTAAGCTTGCGACACCTAAACCTGCTTCTGCTATTCGTTCTGATATGTCGCATGTTATTGATGATGCCACTTCTGCTATGCATGATACTTATGATGAAACTACTTCTATGCTTGATACTATTGTGCCACTTGGTGAATTTCTTGATGAACAAATTGCTAGGGCTAGAGAGAAAGAAAATATTGAAACTGATTATATTGATGAAAGTGATGATGAAGACTTGCCTGTTATTCTCGAGGGTTATGTTTTTGATAAAGAAGCAACTTTAGCTATTTTAGCTTGCAAAGATAGATATGAGCTCAAGAGGTTATTAGCTAAATGGAATCAGCAATCTCTTAATGCTAGAATGAAACCTGACCCTGCTTTTGCTACTTCACATATCTGTGTTACCGATAAGGATTATGAATTCTCTGTTGATCCTGATGTAATTACTTTGGTTGAATCTGATCCTTTTCATGGCTATGAATCTGAAACTGTTGTGGCACATCTTACTAAATTAAATGATATAGCCACCCGGTTCACTAAAGATGAGAGATCTCGCTACTTTTATATCCTTAAAATATTTCCGTTCTCATTAAAGGGTGATGCTAAGATATGGTTTAATTCTCTTGATCCTGGTTGTGTGAGTAGTCCCCATGATATGATTTATTACTTCTCTGCTAAATATTTCCCCGCTCATAAGAAACAAGCTTCTTTGAGGGAAATATACAACTTTGTGCAAATTGAAGAAGAGAGTCTCCCACAAGCTTGGGGGAGGCCTCTTAAGTTACTTAATGCTTTGCCTGATCATCCTCTCAAGAAAAATGAAATACTTGATATCTTTTATAATGGACTAACTGATGCTTCCAGAGATTACCTGGATAGTTGTGCTAGTTCTGTTTTCAGGGAAAGAACACCTGGATGAAGCTGAAATTTTATTGAATAATATGTTGACAAATGAAAATAATTGTACACTTCCTGAGCCAGCTCCTGAGCCAATTCCTAAACCAACTCTGAAGAACAGAGGTGTTCTATTTCTCATTCCTGATGATATGCAAGAGGCGAATAAGTCTATGAAAGAAAAAGGTATTAAAGCTGAAGATGGTAAGAATTTACCTCCTATTGAAGAAATGCATGGTCTTAATCTACCGCCTGTTGAAGAAACATATGATCTTAATCCATTACCTATTGAAGAACCTCATGGTCTTGATAACCCAACACAGGTAGTAAAGGTAAATTCTCTCTATGGATTTGATGAAAGTGATATTCCTCACTATAAGTCTGCTAGACAATGCTTAGAAGAGTTTGATAACTTTATTGTCAAACAGGAAAACTTCAATGCTTATTTTGGTAGACAATTGAAATACAATTCCGACACGCTTGAACACTTGGGTGATTATATGTGTAGAGTTAAAGGTGAACTTAAACTCATTAATAAACATGCTTCTATGGTTACCACTCAAGTAGAACAAGTACTTAAGGCTCAAAATGATTTTCTCAATGAAATGAATAGTAAGAAAAATGATTATGCTGTTAGAGTGGCTACTAGAACTGGTAGAATGACTCATGAACCGTTGTATCCTGAAGGCCACCCTAAGAGAATTGAGCAAGATTCTCAAAGAAATAATATTGATGCACATAGTCCTTCTAAAAAGAAGAAAAAGAAAAATGATAGGACTTTGCATGCTTCTAGTGAACCTATTGCTGAACCACCTGAGAATCCAAATGACATTTCTATTTCTGATGCTGAAACACAATCTGGTAATGAACATGAACCTAATGAAAATGTTAATGATGATGTTCATGATGATGCTCAACCTAGTAATGACAATGATCTAGAAACTGAACCTGCTGTTGATCTTGATAACCCACAATCAAAGAATCAACGTTATGATAAGAGAGACTTTGTTGCTAGGAAACATGGTAAAGAAAGGGAGCCATGGGTTCAGAAACCCATGCCTTTTCCTTCCAAACCATCCAAGGAAAAGGATGAGGATTTTGAGCGCTTTGCTGAAATGATTAGACCTATCTTTTTGCGTATGCGATTAACTGATATGCTCAAAATGAATCCTTATGCTAAGTATATGAAAGATATTGTCACTAATAAGAGAAAGATACCGGAAGCTGAAATTTCCACCATGCTTGCTAATTATACTTTTAAGGGTGGAATACCTAAGAAACTTGGAGATCCAGGAGTACCCACTATACCATGCTCCATTAAAAGAAACTATGTTAAAACTGCTTTATGCGATCTTGGAGCCGGTGTTAGTGTTATGCCTCTCTCTTTATATCGTAGACTTGATTTGAATAAGTTGACACCTACTGAAATATCTTTGCAAATGGATGATAAATCAACTGCTATACCTGTCGGTATTTGTGAGGATGTGCCTGTTGTGGTTGCAAACGTTACTATTTTAACGGACTTTGTTATTCTTGATATTCCCGAGGACAAAAGTATGTCTATTATTCTTGGAAGACCTTTTTCGAATACTGCAGGGGCTGTTATTGATTGCAACAAAAGCAATGTCACTTTTCATGTTAATGGTAATGAGCATACGGTACACTTTCCGAGGAAACAACCTCAAGTTCATAGTATCAACTCTATTGGAAAAATTCCATCGATTATATTTGGAGGTTTTGAATTTCCTCTTCCTACTGTCAAGAAGAAATATGATATTCTTATTATTGGGGGTGTGCATATCCCCGTTGAGGTAACATAGTGTTATTCGAAATTTCTCCGGTTTCATGTTATTCGGAATGAGTTTGTTAACAAGACTTGATCAACCTTGTTAGTGGATTCCTTTTGATGAGCATGAGATGGATGAAACTAGAAGGCACAACCTTTTGTACCCCCTCTCTACTTTCTGTTATTTAGTTGAAATAAAGTAAAAATAGTATTTTTCTGTCTGTTTTCTGATTTATCTGTGCAATATAAAAATACCCCGAAAATAAAAGTTCTCCAAATGCCCTGAAAATGGAATATGATTTTTTTCTGGAATATTTGAGAATATCTGGCACTGAGAACACAACAGGAGGGGCAAGCACCTGGCCACGAGGGTGGAGGGCGCGCCCCCTGCCTCGTGGGCCCACGGTGGCCCTCCTCCACTTATTCCTGCACCCATACACTACTTCTTCCTCCCACAAACACCAATATCCAGATCAAGCATGAGTTCTAGCTCTTTTTGCTGCGATTTTCGATCTCCTTGCTCAAAGCACCTCTCACAAAACTGCTTGGGGAGATTGTTCCTTGGTATGTGACTCCTCCATTGGTCCAATTAGTTTTTGTTCTAGTGTTTTATTCATTGCAAATTTGTGCTGCCTAGGTGACCATGTTCTTGAGCTTGCATGCCAAATTTATATGGTTCCAAGTAGTTCTAATGCATGATATATGCTCTAGGCACTTGTAGGAGTAGTTGCTATCAATTTTATTGAGGTTGGTTCACTTCTGTTTGAAGTTACTAAAAATTTCGGAATATTTCAGAAAATAATGAAGAGATTTTTGAGGGGTGTCGGTGTACTAAAGTAGGGGTACCTTAGTACCCCGAACTTGTGCACGGGCAGTCGTAGCACCCCGCGGCAAGGCTTGCCAGGCGATCACCAAAACTCTCCGTGGTCCCTTTTTGGGCCATCCAACAACAAAGTATTTGAGCCAAGGCCCCGGCAGGAGGAGCTTGCCGGGAAGGCCACCCGAAGAGAGCAAGGCCCCGGCAAGAGGAGCTTGCCGGGACGGCCGCTCGAAGCACAAGGCCCCGGCAAGAGGAGCTTGCTGGGAAGGCCGACCAAGGCACGACAAGAGACTTGCTGCGACGCGCCACGCGTCCCGGCAAGGACCGGTGAGCGACAAGCTCCCGGGCGTGACAAGGCGCCAACCGCGGCAAGTCACCACCCCGCACCTGCGCTCTAGCTCATCCACCCACGCTTCGCTCTGGGGCCATTCCAGGCGTACGTGAGGCTGCGCAGCCAGGGGCATGCGGTGGCGAAGCAACGCTGACAGAGTAGCCATCGTGGCAAACGGTGGCGCTCCTAACGGTCCCTTTTCTGCACTGTTTGGGTGACCCAGACGGGCATTTAATGCCCTTGTCCCCTGCCGTCAGAGTTAGGTATGATAGCACTGTGCAAACAGCTGTACCCAACACAGCGTTTTCCAGTTTTACCCCTGCCTACGTTGCCACCTGTGGGTAACCCCTTGCACATATAAAAGGAGGCCCCAAGCGCAACGGGAGGAGGAGGGAGGCCATTCACGCTCGGTCTCGCCATTGGCTCGCGTGTACTGTAGCACCACACGCTCCCGAGCAAGAACACAATACCAAACCACAAAGCAGCAGTAGGGTTTTACGCATCCGTGCGGCCCAAAGCTGGGTAAACCCCTTGTGTGCATCGCCTCGATCCGCTTTTCGCGCGACCTCCGCCCTCCGCCGAACCAAGAAAGGGGCTCGGTCCCCATAGGTGTTCGAGGAGGCAGAATTCCCCCGACAGCTTTGGCGCGCCAGGTAGGGGGCGTCGAAGTTGTGCGAACCTGATCCGGCGTCTGCACGGGCTAGATCTCCATCATCTTCATCGACATGCCACCGAAGAAGAAGGCTCCGGAGGTGGCTGGTCCGTTCGCGTCGAACCCACTGCCCCTGGAGCAAACGGGTGGTGGGGACGACACCGTCGACGGAACGGGCGCCACCGAGCCAGCTCATGGTGCCACGGCATCCGAACATGCACCGCGCCCCTCTCAGGAGGCACGGGACCAGTAGCATCTTGGCACTCACGGTACCATATGCTTGCTGGACCCAGATCGAGCCGGCGGATCCCAGGGCGCTCAAGGCCAGCACACACACCAACGTGCTGGCGTGAGCATGGCGCGACTGCCTGGTCCGGGTGTTGCTCCTTCTAACGTAGTTAGAAGTTCGAGCACATCCCGCTCCACGCGCCATTCGCCACCCCTGCCCGCCACTCCAGCAGAAGCTCTAGCACGAGCTCAACTGCTCCTAGACTACCCTCAAACGGCGGACAAGCTCGACGACTGGAGGGCCACGATACAGAGCCTCATCGGTTTCGCCAACGGCGACACCCCGCGGCAGCACAGCGCGTCGCAGCCGCGGCAGGTCGGCCAGGCGAGAACCGAAGGCGCCAAGACCGGTGGGGGTGCGACCACCGTGCATTCTCCGCCCCAAAGGCCAAGATCGCCGACTCGCCGGAGCCATCGCGACAACGACTCCACCGCGTCGTCAAATCCGCGAACTCGTCGCGATCAACGTCACGTTCTTCACGAACGAGAGCAAGAGGACGCTCGTACGTGCATCGAGCGGCGGAGAGAAGCGCGGCGTCAATCAGACCAGCGCGCTGGGCCCTCTGTCGACATGCATGTGCCCGGGGGTCCAGGCGACCTGCCGTACGCGGTAGGCTGCCCTGCGTTCACCCGTGAGCTGCGGCAAGTCCAGTGGCCCAGCACGAAGAATTTCAAGCCAGACGTACCAGAGAAGTACGACGGCAAGTCGCATCCGTCGAAGTTCCTCAGCATCTACACCATTGCGGTGCAGGCTGCTGGGGGGCGGGACGACAAGATCCTTGCCAACTACTTCCCGCTGGTACTCAAATCCAATGTCAGATCCTGGCTCATGCACTTGCCGGATAACTCCATAACCTCCTGGACAGACTTGTGCCATCAGTTTGTTGGCGCCTTTACAGGCAGCCACAAACCCCATGGCCAAGCGAGAGACCTTCACCTGCTCGTCCAGAAGGAAGGGGAATCCTTGCGCAAGTTCATCCAGAGATTCAGCCATGTACACTACAACATCCCAGACGTCCACCCTGTCGCGGTTATCAGCGCGTTCCATCAGAACGTGCGTAACCGCAGGATGCGGGAGGAGATGGCGATGTGCAAGATCAAAGACGTCAGCGAGCTATATGCCCTGGCCGACAAGTGTGCACGTGCTGAGGAAGGGAGGAAACTCCCCGGAGAGAACACTGGAGCAGGAGAGTCTGACAGTGAGGATACCGCCCCGGCAAGGAAGAACCAACGGCGGAGCAACAGGAAGAATAAGAGCCAAGAGGTACTGGTTGTTGAGCAGTCCGGTGATGAAGGCGCCGCCAAGAAGGCCCAGGCTGGTAGCTCCGGCAAGGAGGTTGCCGGATGCGCCAATTGCCAGGCTGTGGCAGTCGCCGACAAGCAGGACGGCACCAACAAACAGTACTGCAAGATCCACCACACCAAGGGCCATGACCTCCAGAGCTGCAAGCAGGTCGAGCGGCTCGTCAAGCTGCAAAAGGCCGAGTACGAGCGACACGACAAGGAGAGAGCCCGGGGAGGTGGCAGAGGATTGGGCGCGAAGCGCCCCGGCCAGGGGGGACGCCGCGACAAGGACAAGCAGCGGCAAACGGGCAGACCTCCCCGTGGCCGCGACAAGAACGAAGACGACGACGAAGACGAAGACATGGATGACGTCGAGACCAGTGAGCAGGAGTTTCAGAAGGCCACAGAGGTCTTGTGCGTAGACGGCGGTGCTTCCCTGCATACTTCTCACCGCCAGCTCAAGCAGTGGGCGCGGGAAGTCAATGCAGAGGAACCACCCGTCGAGTCGCGCAAGCCTCTAAAATGGTCCAGCACGCCTATCATCTTCGATATTGAGGACCACCCTGACCGCACAACTGCGATCGGGTGCTTGCTGATGTTGGTCTCGCCAACAGTCCGCAACCTCAAGGTCACCAAGATGCTAGTCGATGGTGGGGCCGGCTTGAACCTGATCTCCTCCGCTGTGCTCCGGAAACTCCAAGTCCCCGACAGCGAGCTCGAAGAGACCGGCACGTTCCAAGGAATCAACCCGGGAAGGAGCAAGCCGAAGGGGAAGATAACGTTGCCAGTAACATTTGGCAGCAAGCTGAACTTCAGGACAGAGAGGATCACTTTTGACGTTGCCGATTTTCCGTTGCCCTACAATGGAATTCTCGGCCGTCCAACGCTCGCCAAATTCATGGCGGCCTCTCACTACGCATACAACATGCTCAAGATGCCAGGCCCGATAAGCGTCATCTCTGTCCCTGGCGACAAGAAGGATGCCCTTATCTGTGCCGACAAGATCTACTGGGAAGCAGCAGCCGCAGCGGATCACAAGCCACTTGCCGCTGAAGCTCCCGGAGGGAAGAAGAAGACCAAGCCCGGCAAGTGCTCTGGTGCCCACTCCGGCAAGCGCACCTCTACGGAGTGCTGCGCTACCGTCGAGGACGCGCCATCGAGATCCGCCGGCAAGAAGAAGACCAAGCCCGGCAAGTGCTCTGGTGCCCACTCCGGCAAGCGCACCTCTTCGGAGTGCTGCGCTGCCGTCGAGGACGCGCCATCGAGCTCCACCGGCAAGAGTAAGAAGACAATGGCAGCTCCGCCAACGACCAAGAAGGTGTTCGCCAAGGAGGACGGCACTGGTGGTACCTTCACCATCAGTGCCACTCTCGACTCCATATAGGAAAGCGCGCTCGTTGCTTTCCTGCAAGTGAATGTCGATGTGTTTGCCTGGCAACCATCTGACATCCCCGGCGTTCCCAGGAAAGTGATTGAGCACCACCTCGTCGTCTTTCCTCATGCGTGGCCCGTCAAGCAAAGAGTCAGGAAGCAAGCGGTGGAGCGCCAAGAGTTCATCGTAGAAGATATCAAGAAGTTGGAAGCGGCAGGCCTCATCAGAGGTGTGCTCCATCCGACGTGGTTGGCCAATCCTGTTGTCGTGCGCAAAGCAAATGGGAAATGGAGGCTTTGCATCGACTTTACTGATGTTAACAAAGCTTGTCCCAAAGATCCTTTTCCCTTGCCGTGCATCGACCTGATTGTTGACTCCACGGCCGGATGTGACCTGCTTTCATTTCTTGACGCATACTCAGGATACCATTAGATCTTCATGGCTGAAGAAGACGAGGAGAAGACCGCATTCATCACTCCATGTGGCACGTACTATTTTGTACGGATGCCTTTCGGTTTGAAGAATGCTGGTTCGACGTTTGCGAGGGTTGTCCATACCGCTTTTGAGCCACAGATCCACAGAAATGTGGAAGCCTACATGGATGACATAGTGGTCAAAAGCAGGGACAACGCAACCCTGATTCAAGATTTAGAAGAGACCTTCACGAACTTGCGCAGGATCAGCCTCAAGCTCAACCCCGAGAAGTGCGTGTTTGGAGTCCCTTCCGGCAAGCTTCTCGGGTTCTTCGTGTCTCAGCAAGGAATCGAAGCCAACCCAGACAAGATCAAGGCCATCGAGCAGATTGAAGCACCAACACGCGTCAAGGATGTACGAAGGCTTGCTGACTGCGTCGCGGCTCTCAGCAGGTTTATTTCCAAGTCTGCAGAACGCGCCCTGCCATTTTTCAAAGTTTTGAAAAAGGCGGGTCCAGTGAAATGGACTCCAGAAGCGGAGGCTGCGCTGCAGGACTTGAAGAAATACCTGTCCTCCGCTCCAATACTTGTTGCGCCCAAACCACAAGAGAAGTTGCTGCTGTACCTGGCGGCAACCAATCAAGTGGTTAGTGCTGCGTTAGTAGCGGAGAGGGAGGCAGATGATGAGCCAACAACCGCGGCAAGCACGTCCAGCGACAAACAGGGGGCTTCCCCGACAATCTCTGGCCCCGACAAGGATGAATCTGCGCAGGAGCAAGTGGAGGTGCAGAAGAAGAAAATGGTGCAGCACCAAGTTTACTTTGTCAGCTCCCTTCTGCAGGGGGTAGGTCAAGGTACTCTGGTGTGCTGAAATTGCTTTTCGGCCTTCTCATGGCCTCGAGAAAGCTGCACCATTACTTCCAAGCACATGAGATTACAGTTGTCACCCGCTTTCCGCTGAAGAGGATACTGCAGAATCCAGAAGCAACAGGCAGGATTGTCGAGTGGGCACTAGAACTGTCGAGCTTCGATCTCAAGTTCGAGAGCACCTCGACTATCCAAAGCAGAGCCTTGGCGGAGTTCATAGCGGAGTGGACACCGACGCCAGACGAAGAAATCCCAGAGACGAGCATCCCCGCCAAAGAAGCAAGCAAAGAGTGGCTGATGTATTTTGATGGTGCCTTCTCGCTGCAAGGCGCCGGTGCTGGCGCGTTGCTTAAACCGCCCACCGGAGAGCACCTCAAGTACGTAGTCCAAATGCACTTCCCCAAGGAACAAGCAACCAACAATACTGCAGAGTATGAAGGTTTGCTTGCCGGTCTCAGGATCGCGGCAGAACTTGGGATCAAGAAGCTTATTGTCAGGGGTGACTCGCAGCTTGTCGTCCGCCAAGTGAACAAGGATTACCAGAGTCCGTTGATGGAAGCGTACGTTGATGAAGTGAGGAAGCTAGAATAGCACTTTGACGGCCTGCAAATGGAACACGTTCCAAGAGCTGAGAACGACATTGCTGATGGCCTGTCAAAGTGCGCAGCACTTAGGTTACCTGTGGAACCAGGAACCTTTGTGCTCAAGCTGACTCAGCCATCCGTGACACCATCAACCGGACACAACAAGAAGAGGAAGTTGGTCTCCGGCGACTATCTTCCGGCAGAGCTCCCCGGAGCCGCCGCCAAGAAGGTCCCCAAGATCGACGCCAAGAGCGCTGAGGAGCCGTCTGCTCCGGAAAACCCCAGGGTTTGTTCCGTAGAAGCAGGCGCTCCCGACAAGTTTTGCCCCGGCAAGCTTGCCGGGGAACGTCAAGCTCCGGCTGAGCCCCAGATCCTCGCCGTAGAAGCGGACGTTCCCGCAGCAGCAGATGTGCCTTCAGTCCTTGTTGTCGAGCCACAGGCTCCAGCATGGGCGCAGCAGACTGTCCATTTCCTCCAGGACGGAGAACTTCCCGAAGAGCAAGAAGAAGCGGAAAGAGTAGCCCGGCGCTCGAGTATGTACCAGTTCGTCGACAACACACTGTACAGAAGAGGGCGCAACGGTGTGAAATTGAAGTGTATTTCCCGGGAAGACGGACAGAAGCTGTTGGCAGAGATACATGGAGGCATGTGTGGTCACCACATTGGCGCAAGAGCACTTGCCGGCAAAGCGTTCCGGCAAGGTTTCTTCTGGCCGACAGCCCTCCAGGATGCAACTGCACAAGTAACCAAGTGTGAAGCGTGCCAGTTCCATTCCAAGCAGATACACCAGCTAGCTCAAGCTCTCCAGACGATCCCTTTATCCTGGCCATTTTCGGTCTGGGGGATCGACATCCTCGGCCCCTTCCCCCGAGCTGTCGGGGGCTTTGAGTACTTGTACGTCGCAATCGACAAGTTCACAAAGTGGCCGGAAGTGGAACCAGTGAGGAAGGTGACAGCATAGTCAGCAGTCAAGTTCTTCAGGTCGATTGTTTGCCGCTTCGGGATCCCCAACAGGATCATCACCGACAAGGTACACAATTCACGAGCCGCGCCTTCATGCAATACGTCCAAGATCTCGGCGCCAAGGTCTGCTTCGCTTCTGTTGCTCATCCCAGGAGCAACGGTCAAGCGGAGAGGGCCAATGCCGAAGTACTGCACGGGCTCAAGACCAGAACTTTCGACAGGCTGCACAAGTGCGGAAGAAACTGGATCGAGGAGCTGCCGGTGGCTCTTTGGTCGATCAGAACGACGCCAAATCGAGCCACTGGCCAGACACCATTTGCTCTAGTCTATGGAGCAGAAGCAGTTACCCCCACGGAACTCGTATACGGGTCACCTCGAGTGCTCGCTTATGATGAGCTTGAGCAAGAGCGGCTGCGTGAAGATGACGCGCTGCTCCTTGAGGAAGATCGTCTTCAGGCTGCTTTACGAGCCTCTCGCTACCAGCAAGCTTTGCGTCGCTACCATAGCCGCAAAGTTAAATCCAGAAGCCTCGAGGAGGGCGACCTTGTTCTTCGGCGCGCTCCGTCCGCCAAGAATCATAACAAGTTGACGCCAAAGTGGGAAGGCCCTTACCGGGTGAGACGAGTCACGAGGCCCGGTGTTGTCCGCCTCGAGACCGAAGATGGCACTCCGGTGAGCAACTCCTGGAATATTGAGCATCTTCGTAAGTTTTACCCATAAGGCGCGGTTGTCGGGCCCCGCCCGGCAACCAACCTTTTGTACAAGTCTTGCCGCTGTTGCATGTAATCCTTTGTACAAAGCCAGGCGCAGACCCTGAGCAGCAGTAAATGAAGCGCTGGCGCCCTAAGTTTTAGCATGCATGCTGAGTCGAGTCTCGTCCTTGGTTAGGGTTGATAGTGTCTAACAGCTGCTAACCCCTAGCTTAGAGGTCGAGTCTGCGTCCTTTTTCCTGTTCTTTCGTTTCCTTTGGTTCGCAGGGTTTTGCATATCCTGGCCAGACCGCTTAAGGACGAAGAAGAGAAGAAGTGCGGACCAGCATCTGGTCCCCGGCGAACCAGTGTTGCCGGGGGCTGCAAGCACAAAGATTCGCCCGCAGCAAGCCAAAGTTGCCGGGGGCTGCAATCCCAGATAAGTCTTTCATCCCTTGTCATGCATTCTCTTATGGACTGAGGAATGCGAAAACCTTGTTCCTTCCTAAAAAGCTGCCGTGCTCCCTTAACTCTGGGCCCCGAAGCGCGTTCCTGGGGCCAGTTTCGGTAGTAGCCGCGGCGGCAAAGGAACGGAATGAGGAGCCCGAACCCGCCTCATCCCTGCCTCCGCCAAAGGCGTGAGGGAGGTCGAGTGGCGCGGAAAGACGGTAGGGCCTGTTGCCGGGCAAAGAAGTGTCTATCTTAACGACATAGAGGATTCGCTCCTTGGCGTGGGTTTTACCCACGGGACAAATGGCCCGGCAAACATCCCCTTTTCATTAAAAACATTCCGCTCAGGTACAGTTCAGAGAGAATGAAAAACATGAAAGATGGGATTACAAGTTTTAAACACAGCTAAGGCCCGAGGGCTTACAGATTGAAAAAAGATAAGATGCCCGTAATCCCTTTCTTGTCTCTCTCCTCAAGAGGTAGGACAAGGAGGCGAAAAGGGCAAAAGGAGCGCCTAGGCGAGCTACGGGTGGCAGAAGACACCAACAGAACGCCCCAGGGGCCGGCTGAAAGCTGGACGGTGACGGCGGCGCCGGAAGCAGGGCTCGACAAGGCGGCAGGACGCCAGCACGCTGTCGAGGGCATCTAGCCCTCGTACTCCGAGTTGACGGCCTTGCCGCCATCCCTCTTACCCTTCCGCAGCCTCCCTACGCCAGCCGCCAAGGAGACGACCCCGGGAAGCTCAAGGAGCCGGCGACACGGATGATGGGGTCTCCGGTGCCACGCGGAGCCGCGACTGACGCCTAGTCGGACCTGTCATCCCGACGACCGCTACCCTCGTCGTCGCTGTCGCTCCCCTCCTCGTCACTCTCGCTTGAGGAGGAGCCTTCGCTGTCGGAGGAGCTATCCACGCAGCACCGGGCCCGGGTCCCGAAGTCCCCAAAGGCCTTGACAGAGAGGAGGTCGCCCTCCATCAACTTAAAATGGAGGGTGAACCCCTCCATCAAGCTATGGATACGGGCGAACGTCTTCCACCCTCGACCAAGATACATCACGCCGGGGGCTGGGGACTCGACGTGGACCCACGTGCCGCTGATCTCGCAACCCCTCATGCGCAGTCTTAGCGTCTCGGGTTGTTCCATCTCCATCACGCTCGCGAAGGGTGCCGGGAGACGGAGGCGACGACGAGGCGCCCGACGCAGCCTGACGAAGAACTCGCAAGGGTCGTCCCCGATGTGGACCGCCTTGAGAAGGGGAGCCGCTGGCGGAGGCGAGGCCGGCGCGTCGCCCCGTCCGCCTCGTCCACGACCTCGTCCACGGCCTCGTCCACGACCTCGCCCCCTCCCCCTTCCCCTTACGGTTGGCTCCGCCACCGCGGGTGCAAGGGGAGGAGGGGCGCGTTGCCTAGCGGCGACCCTCGCCACCACCGATGAAGGACCAGGGTTCCCTTTCTCCATGGCGAATGGAGAGAGGGGATCAGAAGCCGAAGGGAAGGAAAGATGAAGGAATGCGGATTTCCGTCGCCCCCTCTTGCTCTTTATAAAGAAGCAGGGTGGGGGCTCGGCCGCCCCGCTCAGCCAATCAAGACGCAGGGAGGGCAGGCGACTGGGACCGGCCTGCTGCCTCGACCCGCGACGGCCCGGTTTCCTGCCTCCACCCTCCGCAACTCCGGGTGCATGGGAGCCGCGTGGCTGGCGTGCAGGACCGACGGATGAGGCGACCTCCCTCCACCCCGTGATCGTGGGGAGCGGACGCCTTGGAAACCGTGCCTCGGCCCCGTCTAGCAAGCGAGCCACGCCTCCACGCCTCCCTCCACTTATGGAGATAGCGCGAACCGTCCCCCTTTATTGCGACGTGACGCATGCCTGCGGGGCTCAACCCCGCGCATGCCGCCCACGTCACGCACGCCTCTCCCCACTATGCCGCATTCGACGCGTGCCGTTCGGGGAGGGCGTGGTGGACGCAGAAGCAGATGCAGCATGACCCAGGCCACGCGTGCCCGTGCACTGTTTTGGGCCTGGCCCAACAGCGCTCGGCACCATGTATGGCCCAGGCCCGGGGGCTCCTGTCGGTGTACTAAAGTAGGGGTACCTTAGTACCCCGAACTTGTGCACGGGAAGTCGTAGCACCCCGCGGCAAGGCTTGCCACGCAATCGCCAAAACTTTCCGTGGTCCCTTTTTGGGCCATCCAAGAACAAAGTATTTGAGCCAAGGCCTCGGCAGGAGGAGCTTGCCGGGAAGGCCACCCGAAGAGAGCAAGGCCCCGGCAAGAGGAGCTTGCCGGGACGGCCGCTCGAAGCACAAGGCCCCGGCAAGAGGAGCTTGCTGGGAAGGCCGACCAAGGCACGACAAGAGACTTGCTGCGACGCGCCACGCGTCCCGGCAAGGATCGGTGAGAGACAAGCTCCCGGGCGCGACAAGGCACCAACCACGGCAAGGCGCTTGCCGCGGCAAGTCACCACCCCGCGCCTGCGCTCCAGCTCATCCACCCACGCGTCGCTTTAGGGCCATTCCAGGTGTACGTGGCGAGAGGCTGCGCAGCCAGGGGCATGCTGTGGCGAAGCAACGCTGATAGAGTAGCCATCGTGGCAAACGGTGGCGCTCCTGACGGTCCCTTTTCTGCACTGTTTGGGCGACCCAGACGGGCATTTAATGCCCTTGTCCCCTGCCGTCAGAGTTAGGTATGATAGCACTGTGCAAACAGCTGTACCCAACACAGCGTTTTCCAGTTTTACCCCCGCCTACGTTGCCACCTGTGGGTAACCCCTTGCACATATAAAAGGAGGCCCCATGCGCAACGGGAGGAGGAGGGAGGCCATTCACGCTCGGTCTCGCCATCGGCTCGCGTGTACTGTAGCACCACACGCTCCCGAGAAAGAACACAATACCAAACCACAAAGCAGCAGTAGGGTTTTACGCATCCGTGCGGCCCGAAGCTGGGTAAACCCCTTGTGTGCATCGCCTCGATCCGCTCTTCGCGCGACCTCCGCCCCCCGCCGAACCAAGAAAGGGGCTCGGTCCCCATAGGTGTTCGAGGAGGCAGATTTCCCCCGACAAGGGGCTCATCGAGCCGAAGCTCGAAGGAAAAGCAAAATGAAGAAGCACAGAGGCCCAAATATAATTTGCCCCACACCGGGGAGGTCCGGTCGTGTGAATGGCCTTCCGATGATTTCTTGAGAGAAGCCAGGATTTATGATGATTTCTATTCATTGGCTGAGAATGCTGGCCTCACCGACTTCCTCCGCGACCAACGTCATCAATCCGTATCTCGTTCCGTGGGCGGCCATTTACGCTTACCAGAACCCTACACCAGCCCCAGAGCCGGAACCACAATTTGAGCCTCCACGACAGTCTGATTACTTTTGGGATCCAGAGATGACTGCCAACCAGTGGCAGTCAGATTCCTCTGCATTGCAGTACGACCCCGAGTACAACTATGGATATCCGCCAGGCCATCCGTGGCAATGAACCAACTTAGGCCAAAAGCCTAAGGTTGGGGGAGTACGTATTTCCCACCGACATTACATTTATGTTCACACACACTCATTGCTAGATGTCGGTTCTCATACTCTTTCACTGTAATATCCATGCTAGTTTATTTTCTTTTTCTTGCGTTCTTCTTGTGCGTTTAATAAACCTTAAGAAAAACCAAAAAATTAGTGTAGCTTTTAGTTAGTTTACTTTTCTTGCTGTAGGAGTAATAATTAAAAAGAAAAACCCAAAAATATTTCCCGTTCTTCTTTTGCTTGTTGGGAGCTTTCCCATGTAAATAGTTTTATTTCTTTTCTTTTTCTTTGGGGGTCGATAGGATAAGACCATGATTAAATTGTTGAAGTGGATCTTATATGCATTATTGTTGATTTAACCAAGAGCCCATATTGCCTTCTCTTCTCCTGTTTATTGAATGCTCACAGATTCCAGCTTAGTCCAATGCACGTGCAGTCTTATTATTATTCACATCGTTCGGTCATGCAAGTGAAAGGCAATTATGATGATATGTGATGGACTAACTGAGATGAGAAAAGCTGGTATGAACTCGACCTTTCTTGTTTATGTAAATATGAGTAGTTCATCGTTCCTGATTCAGCCTATTATGAATAAACATGTTTGCAATGACAATTAGAGATCATATTTGCTTGTGCCATGCTTAATTAGCTATGAGTTATAATGGTTTATTTTGCGTGCCAACATGCTATTAAAATGGTTGTGATGTGGTATGATGGGGTGGTATCCTCCTTTGAATGATTTAAGTGACTTGACTTGGCACATGTTCACACATGTAGTTGAAACAAAATGAACATAGCCTTCACGATATTTATGTTCATGGTGGATTATATCCTACTCATGCTTGCACTCAATGTTTATTAATTTTAATGCATGTTCATGACTGATGTCGCTCTCTAGTTGGTCGCTTCCCAGTCTTTTGCTAGCCTTCACCTGTACTTAGCGGGAATACTGCTTGTGCATCCAATCCCTTAAACCCCAAAGTTATTCCATATGAGTCCACTATACCTTCCTATATGCGGTATCTACCTCCCGTTCCAAGTAAATTTGTATGTGCCAAACTCTAAACCTTCAAATAAACATTCTGTTTTGTATGCTCGAATAGCTCATGTATCAACTAGGGCTGCCCTTATCTTCCATGCTAGGCGGGTTATTCTCAACAGGAGTGGACTCCGCTCCTCACTCACGATAAAATGGCTAGTCACCAGGATGCCCAGTCCCATGCTTTATGCAAACTAAATCAAAATAATTGCAAACAGAACTCCCCCTGGGACTGTTGCTAGTTGGGGGCATGTGACGCCCGGATAATTAAGCCACAGTAAACCTCTGTTAATGATGCCACGTCACCACGATTACTGTTCCTAAACTCGCGTTAGTTCGAAACCCGGTTCAAATTTCAAATTTAGAATAAAGTCAAACAATAAAAGTTTTCAAATATTAAAAACGAAATGTTCGGGCGGAGCCGAATAATGCATATGTAATTATGGTGAAGAAACCAATTTTTTATAAAGTGTTTAAGTGCTCAAAAATGGTTAACACAGTGGCTGAAGCAATTATATAAATGGCTTTCATAATTTCTAAAATATCAAACTAAATTATTTGTGTACCGAACTTTTTGTGGCGGAGGTATATTTACTTATACTAATTTAGAAACTACTTTGGTATTTTATTTTAACTAAAATAATGTGAAGTTATAAATAAAAAGAAAACTTTTGAAAGAATAAGAGAAAAGGAAAAATAAAGAAAGGGAAAAGATCAAAATCCAAAAAAAAAGGGAGAACACCCCCCCCACTGGGCCACGGCCTAGCTGGCCTCTGGACCCACTAGGCCGGCCCGGTTGGCCCAGCCGCCGCCCGACCTAACCCTAGACGACCGAACCCCCCTCCCCTCGTTCCCCACTTCCCCCACTCCTCCCCCGCACGCCTCCCTCTCCTTTCCCCGACCGGATCTGGAGCGGGGCACGGCCCCGTCGCCCCCCCGACCTCTGCTCCTCCCTCGCCGGGCCGCCTCCTCCCCTGCGTCGACGCCGTCCCCATCCCCCGCCCCGAGCTTCCCCGAGCACGCTCCCGAGTCCCTACCCCCTCCCGTGAGCTCCTCCTCCTCCCTTACCCCTCTGTCGCCGGCGCCGTCCGCGCCCAGCCGCGGCCCCGCACGGCGGTCGCCGCGCCCTGGCCGCGCGCCATCGCCCCGTCTCGCCCGCACCGCGGCCGTCGTCGCCCTGCGCCCATACGCGCGCCTGCGCCTCCCTGCTAGCCCAGCCGCGCCCTGCGCCGTCCCGCTCAGGCCATGGCCTCGCCTCCCCGCGCGTTGCGCTTGCCGGCCGCATCCTGGCCGTGCCCGGCGTTGCTCTCTGCTCCCCGCGCTCGCCGCACAGCGACCGCGCCTGCCCGCACGCGCTGCTCGTCGCCCGCGCCTCAGGCCTCCCACGCTCGCGCTCGTCGCGGCCACACGCACGCACGCGCCCGCCCCTGTCTCTGTCTCCTGCGCGACCCCCCTGCTCCTCTGCTCGCCCGCGCGTGACCTCTCCTCCCCCCCGCCTCTGCTGCTGCTCTCTGGCCGTGCAGCGGCCGTGCTGACCGCTCCGTCGCCGCCGTCCGGGGCCGACCCCCTGCTCCCCGCCCCCTCCCGGTGTCGATCGAGGCCGCCGGCGCAGCTGGGCCTCGCGCCCTCGCTGCGGTGGCCTCGGGCACAGGCGCCCGTGCCCTGCGCCCGCTCGGGTGCGCCCGCACCCAGTGCCCTCGCCGCCCGTTAGTGCCCCCACGCCCGTGTGCCCGCTTGGCCCCTGTGGGCCAATGATAGTGGGGGCCCACGCCCACAGAACGTTTCAAAAAAAAAAGAATTAACATAATAATAATAATAATAAAATTAATTAATTAAATAATAATAATAAAATTTAATTAATTAATTAAGGAATTAATTAAGTTAATTAATTATAATTAGTTTAATCTAATTAACTTGTTAGTTTAATTAAACACTAATTAGTTAGCTAAACCCTGATTAGCCTAATTAGTGGATGACAGGTGGGTCCCACTGGACCCACACGTCAGTTTGACTGGTCAACACCTCTGTTGACTGTTGACGTCATGCTGACGTCATGCTAACGTCATGATGACGTCAGCAAGCACTATTTTGGATAATGTTGGATTTAATAATTAATTAAATTCCAGAAATTAATAAAGTCTTTAGAAAATCATATCTTTTAATCCGTAACTCGGATTAAAATATTTTCAACATGAAAGTTGCTCAGAACGATGAGACGAACCCGGATACGCAGCCCGTTCATCCGCCAGACACCCCTAACATATCAAACTCGCAACTTTCCCCCTCCGGCTCCTCTGCCCGAAAACGCGGAACCCCGGGGATATTTTCCCGGATGTTCCCCCCCTTCACCGGTATCATCCCATACCGCGTTAGGGCACCTCTAACGCCGTTACTTGTCATGTCATGCATCACTATGCATCTGCTTGCTTAAATATTTATTGTTTCTTCCCCCTCTTCTCTCGATAGACACCGAGACCGACGCTGCTGCTTCCCTGTTCGACTAAGGTGTTGACGATCCCTCTCTCTTGCCAGAGCAACTAGGCAAGCCCCCCCCTTTGATCACCAGATATCGCCTACTCTTCTCTATACTGCTTGCATTAGAATAGTGTAGCATGTTACTGCTTTCGTTATTCCTATCCTGATGCATAGCCTGTCTTTGACACTGCTGTTGATATCTTTACCTGCAATCCTACTTGCTTAGTATAGGATGCTAGTGTTCCATCAGTGGCCCTACACTCTTGTCTGTCTGCCATGCTATACTACTGGGCCGTGATCACTCGGGGGTGATCACGGACATACTATATACTTTACACTGTTACATTACATGTGATACTGTTCGGAGATGGGGGCTGAAGGGGCAGGTGGCTCCATCCCGGTAGAGGTGGGCCTGGGTTCCCGACGGCCCCCGACTGTTACTTTGTGGCGGAGCGACAGGGCAGGTTCAGACCACCTAGGAGAGAGGTGGGCCTGGCCCTAGTCGGCGTTCGCGATACTTAACACGCTTAACGAGATATGGGTATTTGATCTGAGTCTGGCCATTTGGTCTATACGCACTAACCACCTACGCGGGAGTAGTTATGGGTATCCCGACGTTGTGGTATCAGCCGAAGCACTTCTTGACGTCAGCGACTGAATGGCGCGCGCCGGGTTGGACCGCGTAACGTGACTTCCGTTGTACTGGAGGTTGCTAGGTCTGCTCACCGGCCGCGTTCGCAACGTGCAGGTGTGCTCAGGGCGATGGGCCCAGACCCCTGCGCGCTTCGGTTTAGACCGGCGTGCTGACCGCTCTGTTGTGCCTAGGTGGGGCTGCGACGTGTTGATCTTCCGAGGCCGGGCATGACCCAGGAAAGTGTGTCCGGCCAAATGGGATCAAGCGTGTTGGGCTATGTGGTGCACCCCTGCAGGGAAGTTTATCTATTCGAATAGCCGTGTCCCTCGGTAAAAGGACGACCCGGAGTTGTACCTTGACCTTATGACAACTAGAACCAGATACTTAATAAAACACACCCTTCCAAGTGCCAGATACAACCCGGTGATCGCTCTCTAACAGGGCATCGAGGAGGGGATCGCCGGGTAGGATTATGCTATGTGATGCTACTTGGAGGACTTCAGTCTACTCTCTTCTATATGCTGCAAGACGGAGGCGACCAGAAGCGTAGTCTTCGATAAGACTAGCTATCCCCCTCTTATTCTGGCATTCTGCAGTTTAGTCCACTGATATGGCCCTTTACACATATATCCATGCATATGTAGTGTAGCTCCTTGCTTGCGAGTACTTTGGATGAGTACTGACGGTTGCTTTCTCCTTCTTTTCCCCCTATCCCTTCTACCTGGTTGTCGCAACCAGATGTTGGAGCTCAGGATCCAGACGCCACCGTCGACGACGACTCCTACTACACTGGAGGTGCCTACTACTATGTGCAGCCCGCTGACGACGACCAGGAGTAGTTAGGAGGATCCCAAGCAGGAGGCCTGCGCCTCGTTCGATCTGTATCCTAATTTGTGCTAGCCTTCTTAAGGCAAACTTGTTTAACTTATATCTGTACTCAGATATTGTTGCTTCCGCTGAATCGTCTATGATCAGGCACTTGTATTCGAGCCCTCGAGGCCCCTGGCTTGTATTATGATGCTTGTATGACTTATTTTATTTGTAGAGTTGTGTCATGATATCTTCTCGTGAGTCCCTGATCTTGATCGTACACATTTGCGTGCATGATTAGTGTACGATTGAATCGGGGGCGTCACACTCGTTGTTTCGGGCAAGCCATGGATTGATGCTTGTTGGTGGAGGGGGAGTATAAACTTTACCATTCTGTTTGGGAACCGCCTATAATGTGTGTAGCATGGAAGATATCGCCATCTATTGGTTGCTATGTTGACAATGAAAGTATGCCGCTCAAAATATTATTTATCTCTATTTCAAAACTGAGCTCTGGCACCTCTAAAAATCCTTGCTTCCCTCTGTGAAGGGCCTATCTATTTACTTTTATGTTGAGTCCTTACCCTATTATTAAAGATCACTAGCTGGAGAGCGTAGCTGTCATTTGCATTCATTACTATTAATTTATATCGGGTATGACTATGATTGGATCTCTTTTACCATGAATGACAATGCCTAGTTAGTCCTTGATCTTTAAAGGTGCTATGCATTTATGTTTTGTGGTCTCAGAAAGGGCTAGCGAGATACCATCTTGTTATATCATATTATGATTGTTTTGAGAAAGTGTTGTCATCCGAGATTTATTATTATGGCTCGCTAGTTGATTATGCCATTGATATGAGTAAACATGAGACCTAAGAGTTATTGTGAATGTGGTTAGTCAGAACCTTTGCTGAAAACTTGAATGCTGGCTTTACATATTTACAACAACAAGAGCAAACAGAGTTTGTAAATGTTTTTCTTTATCACTTCCAGTTTATCAACTGAATTGCTTGAGGACAAGCAAAGGTTCAAGCTTGGGGGAGTTGATACATCTCCGTCGTATCTACTTTTACAAACACTTTTGCCCTTGTTTTGGAATCTAACTTGCATGATTTGAATGGAACTAACCCGGACTGACGCTGTTTTCAGTAGAATTTCCATGGTGTTACTTATGTGCAGAAACAAAAGTTCTTGGAATGACCCGAAACTTCACGGAACGTCTATTTGGAAATAATAAAAATCCTTGCAAAAGATGAAGACCAGGGGCCCACACCCTAGCCACGAGGGTGGGGGGCGCGCCCCCTACCTCGTCGGCCCCCTGGAGCTCCTTCGACCTCAACTCCAACTCTATATATTTTCTTTCGTGGAGAGAAAAAAAGAGAGAAGGATTTTTACGATACGGAGCCGCCACCAAGCCCTAAAACCTCTCGGGAGGGCTGATCTGGAGTCCGTTCGGGGCTCCGGAGAGGGGGATTCGTCGCCGTCGTCATCATCAACCATCCTCCATCACCAATTTCATGATGCTCACCGCCGTGCATGAGTAATTCCATCGTAGGCTTGCTGGACGGTGATGGGTTGGATGAGATCTATCATGTAATCGAGTTAGTTTTGTTAGGGTTTGATCCCTAGTATCCACTATGTTCTGAGATTGATGTTGCTATGACTTTGCTATGCTTAATGCTTGTCACTAGGGCCCGAGTGCCATGATTTCATATCTGAACCTATTATGTTTTCATGAATATATGTGTGTTCTTGATCCTATCACGCAAGTTCTTTTCCATAAGCATGTATGACTATATTCGGAATACATGCCTACATTACATTGATGAATTGGAGCTAGTTCTGTGTCACCTTATGTTATGATTGTTACATGATGAACCGCATCCGGCATAATTCTCCATCACCGATCCAATGCGTACGAGCTTTTCACATATTGTTTTCCGCTTATTTACTTTTCCGTTGCTACTGTTACAATCACTACAAAACACCAAAAATGTTACTTTTGTTACCGTTACTTTTGTTACCGTTACCACTACTATCATATTACTTTGCTGCGAATACTAAGTTATCCAGGTGTGGTTGAATTGACAACTCACCTGCTAATACTTGAGAATATTCTTTGGCTCCCCTTGTGTCAAATCAATAAATTTGGGTTGAATACTCTACCCTCGAAAACTGTTGTGATCCCCTATATTTGTGGGTTATCAATATAGCAGTCATACATCTTTGAAAGGTAGCAGGTGCATTACATAAACCAAAAGGCATACGTCTATAAGCATAGGTTCCAAAAGGACAAGTAAAAGTGGTCTTTTCTTGATCAGGTTGAGAAACAGGTATTTGTGAAAAACCAGAATATCCATCAAGGAAGCAAAAGTGTGTGTGCTTAGATAATCTTTCAAGCATTTGATCAATAAAAGGCAAAGGGTAATGATCTTTTCTAGTTGCTTTGTTTAATTTTCTAAAATTAATTACCATTCTATAGCCTATAACAATTCTTTGTGGAATAAGTTCATTATTATCATTAGGAACAACAGTTATACCTCATTTCTTTGGGACACAATGAACAGGACTTACCCATCTACTATCAGCTATAGAATAGATTATACCTGCTTCCAGATGTTTTAATATTTCCGTTCTTACGACTTCTTTCATCTTCGGATTTAGCCGACGTTGGTGATCAACAACGGGTTTAGCATCAGGTTCCATATTTATTTTGTGCCGACATAGAGTGGGGCTAATGTCCTTTAAATCATCAAGAGTATATCCAATAGCAGCTCAGTGCTTCCTTAGAAATTTCAATAATCTTTCTTCTTCATGTTCTGAAAGGTTAGCACTAATAATAACAGGATATATCTTCTTTTCATCAAGATAAGCATATTTCAAAGTGCCTGGCAATTGTTTTAATTCAAACACAGGATCACCTTTCGGTGGAGGTGGACCTCCTAAAGTTTCAATAGGCAAATTGTGTTTAAGCACAGGACGTTATTCAAAGAAGTTTTTATCTATTTCATTTCTTTTATGCATATGTAAATCATTTTCATGGTCTAGCAAATACTGTTCTAAAGGATCAGTAGGTGGTACAACAATAGAAGCAAGACCAATTAATTCATGTTTACTAGGCAATTCTTTTTCATGAAGATTTCTACTAAACTTGGAAAAATTAAACTCATGAGACTCATCACCAAAACTAACACCGACAGTTTGTTTCTTACAATCTATCTTAGCATTAACTGTGTTCAAGAAAGGTCTACCAAAAACAATGGGACATAAGCCATCTTGTGGGGAGCCAATAGCACCCATGTCACATAAACCATGATAACAGTGATCTCCTATTTTAACTGAGATGACAAGCATGCCAACAACAGGTCTATGTTTATCCTTTTTATCAGGTTTGGCAATTCTAGCAGCTTCTTCACAGAAGTAAATAACATGCCCATCAATATCTTCTTCTAAGAGATCAACCATAGCTATGCTAGGTTCTACTTTAATTTGTTCATCAGGTTTAGGTGTTCTAATATAACTTTTGTTTACCACAGTTGAAACTTTAGCATGTTCCTTTATCCTAATAGGAAAAGGTGGCTTCTCAATATAAGCAGAAGGAACAACTGGATCGACATTATAAAGTATAGTTTCTTCTTTAATTGGTACTGATTCCTTGATTTCATCTTTAATAGGTGGGTGATATTTAAACCACTTCTCTTTAGGGAGTTCAACATGAGTAGCAAATGTTTCAGAAAAGGAGGCTACTATCTCAAAGTCAAGTCCATATTTAGTGCTAAACTTTTGAAAAGCATCGGTATCCAAAAAAGATTTAACACAATCATACTTAAGTTTAATACCTAACTCTTTACCTTCATCGAGTTCCCAATCTTCAGAGTTGCGTTTAATTCTTTCCAAAAGATCCCACTGGAATTCAATAGTCTTCTTCATAAAAGAACCAACACAAGAAGTATCAAGCATGGTTTGATCATTACGAGAAAGCCGAGCATAAAAATTCTGGAAAATAATTTCTCTTGAGAGCTCATGATTGGGGCATGAATATAACATTGACTTAAGCCTCCCCAAAGCTAGAGCGATACTTTCTCCTTCACGAGGCCAAAAACTATATATATAATTCCGATCACGATGAACTAGATGCATAGGATAATTTTTTTGGTAGAACTCCAATTTCAAACAATTCCAATTCCATGATACAATATCATGGCATAGCCTATACCATGCTAATGCTTTTCCCTTCAAAGATGAAGGGAAAACCTTTTTCATAACTTCATCCCTGGGTAAACCTGCAAGCTTAAACAATCCACAAATTTGTTCCACATATATCAAGTGCATATCAGGATGTTCGGTTCCATCTCCTGCATAAGGATTAGCTGGCAGTTGTTCTATAATACCCGAAGGAATTTCATATTCAATATTTTCAGTAGGTGCAGTAGGTTGAGAGGTAGCTAATTGTGGTTCCGGATGAGGTGAAGATACCCCGAACAAACCCCTCAAAGGGTTGTTTTCCATAGTAACAAGTGACAATACATTTCAGCACACTATATAAATGTTTTCTTACCAAATTCCACTTACCAAAGGCGCTTCACTCCCCGGCAAGGGCACCAAAAAATAGCCTTAATGACCCACAAGTATAGGTGATCAGTTGTAGCTCTTTTTGATAAGTAAGAATGTCAAACCCAACGAGGAGCAGAAGGAAACGACAAGTAGTTTTAAGTAAGGTAATGTCTGGAAGTGCTGAAATTGTAAGTAGCGGAGTAGTTTGATAGCAAGATAATTTGTAATGAGCAAGTTACAATAGTAGTAACAAAAGTTCAGCAAGGTAGCCCAATCCTTCTGAGGCAAAGGACAGGCCGAAACTGTCTCTTATGATAAGCAAAGCATTCTTGAGGGTACACGGGATTTTCATCTAGTCACTTTCATCATGTTGGTTTGATTTGTGTTTGCTACTTTGATAATTTGATATGTGGGTGGACCGGTTCTTAGGTGATGTTCTTACTTGAACAAACCCCCTACTTATGATTAACCCTCCCGCAAGCATCCGCAACTACGAGAAAAGTATTAAGAATAAATTGTAACCATAACATTAAACTTTTGGATCCAATCGGTCCCTTACGGAATAGCGCATAAACTGGGGTTTAAGCTTCTGTCACTCTCGCAACCCATCATCTAATTGCTACTCTACAATGCATTACCTTAGGCCAAATATGGTGAAGTGTCATGTAGTCTACATTCACATGACACCACTAAGGGAATCACAACGTACATACTATCAAAATATCGAACACACATCAAGTTCACATGATTACTTGCAACATGATTTCTCCCGTGACCTCAAGAACAAAAGTAACTACTCACAAATGATCAACATGTTCATGATCAGAGGAGTATTAAATAGCATAATGGATCTGAACATATAATCTTCCACCAAGTAAACCATATAGTAATCAACTACAAGATGTAATCAACACTACTAGTCACCCACAAGCACGAATCTATAGTTCCGGTAACAAGATTGAACACCAGAGATGAACTAGGGTTTGACATGAGATGGTGCTGTTTAAGATGTTGATGGAGATTGCCCTCCCCAAGATGGGAGAGTTGTTGGTGATGATGATGACGATGATTTCCCCCTCTGGGAGGGAAGTTCCCCCGGCGGAATTGCTCCACCGGAGGGCAAAAGTGCTCCTGCCCAAGTTCCGCCTCGAGGCGGTGGTGCTTCGTCCCGAAAGTCCTCTTCTTATTTTTTTAGGTCAAAATGACTTATATACCAAAAGATGGGCACCGGAGGTGGGCCTGGGTGAGCACAACCCACCAGGACGCGCCTGGGCTCCCTGGTGCACCCAGGTGGGTTGTGCCCACCTGGTGGGCCCCCTATGGTAGTTATTTGCTCCAATAATTATTATATATTCCTTAGAAAATCGACGTCAAGTTTCAACTTGTTTGGAGTTCTGCAGAATAGGTAACCTGACGTAGCTTTTCCAGGTCCAGATTTCCAGCTGCCAGAATTCTCCCTCTTGGATTGTACCTTGCAAATTATGAGAGAAAAGGCATTAGAATTACTCCAAAAAGCATTATTATGGATAAAAACATTATGAATAACAGTAAGAAAACATGATGCAAAATGGATGTATCAGGTGTGTGTTGCCCCTCTCCCTCCTCTCATATATATAGGTGGAGGAGGAAGAGGAGGCAGACCTAGGGCGCCCCCTAGGGTCCGGCGACCAGCCCTAGGGCCTGCCTAGCCACGCCCCCCTTCCATATTTGGATATGGGGGGGGAGGAAAGGGGGGGCTGGCTGCCTTAGGGCGCCTCCCCATTTCCTTCCCTCCCTCTTTGGTGCGTGGCCAGGGGTGGAAGGGCGCGCCAGCCCCCCTTGTGGGCTGGTGTGCTTCCCCCTTTGGCCCATAACGCGCACCACTTACCGATGGCCTCCCGGAACCCCTTCTGGCACTCCAATAAATACTCGGTATTTCCGAAACCTTTCCGGTGACCGAATAGCATTGTCCTATATATCAATCTTTACCTCCGGACCATTCCAGAGCTCCTCGTCATGTCTGTAATCTTATCCGGGACTCCAAACAACATTCGGTCACCAACTCACATAACTCATATAGTACTACATTGTCAAAGAACGTTAAGCGTGCAGACTCTACGGGTTTGAGAATGATGTAGACATGATCGAGATGTTTCTCCGGTCAATAACCAATAGCAGGACCTGTATGCCCATATTGGTTCCCACATATTCTACGAAGATCTTTATCGGTCGAACCTTTATGACAACATACGTTGTTCCCTTTGTCTGTTGGTATGTTACTTGCCCGAGATTCGATCGTCTGTATATCCATACCTAGTTCAATCTCGTTACTAGCAAGTCTCTTTACTCGTTCCATAATACATCATCTCGTAACTAACTCCTTAGTCACTTTGCTTGCAAGCTCCTTGTGATGATGTATTACCGAGAGGGCCCGGAGATACCTCTCGATATACGGAGTGACAAATCCCAATCTTGATTCACGCCAACTCAATAGACACCTTCGGAGATACCTATAGATCATCTTTATGATCACCGGGTTATGTTGTGACGTTTGATAGCACACAAGGTATTCGTCCGGTATCCGGGAGTTGCATGATCTCATGGTCGAAGAAACATGTATTTGACATTAAGAAAGCAGTAGCAATAAACTGAACAATCATATGCTAACGGTTGGGTCTTTTCCATCACATCATTCTCCTAATGATGTGATCTTGTTATCAAATGACAACTCATGTCTATGGTTAGGAAACCTTAACCATCTTTGATCAACGAGCTAGTCTAGTAGAGGCTCACTAGGGACACAGTATTTGTTTATGTATTCACACATGTATTTAAGTTTTCGGTTAATACAATTCTAGCATGAATAATAAACCTTTATCATGAATAAGGAAATATAATAATAACAACTTTATTATGGCCTCTAGGGCATATTTCCATTAGTCTCCCACTTTCACTAGAGTCAATAATCTAGTTCACATCGCCATGTGATTAACACCCATAGTTCACATCTCCATGTGACTAACACCCAAAGGAGTTTACTAGAGTCAATAATCTAGTTCACATCGTAGTGTGATTAATACCCAAAGAGTACTAAGGTGTGATAATGTTTTGCTTGTGAGAGAGGTTCAGTCAACGGGTCTGCCATATTCAAATCCGTATGTATTTTGCAAATTTCTATGTCTACAATGCTCTGCATGGAGCCACTCTAGCTAATTGCTCCCACTTTCAATACGTATCCATATTGAGACTCAGAGTCATCTGAATCGGTGTCAAAGCTTGCATCGACGTAACCCTATACGATAAACTCTTTATCACCTCCATAACCGAGAAAAAATTCCTTAGTCCTCTTAGGTAACTAAGGATAATTTTGACCGTTGTCCAATGATCCACTCCTGGATCACTATTGTACCCCTTTGCCAAACTCATGGCAAGGCACACAATAGGTATGGTACACAACATGTCATACTTTATAGAACCTATGGCTGAGGCATAGGGAATGACTTTCATTCTCTCTCTATCTTCTGCCGTGGTCGGGCTTTGAGTCTTACTCAACTTCACACCTTGCAACACAGGCAAGAACCCTTTCTTTGACTGGTCCATTTTGAACTTCTTTAGAACTTTGTGCTTGGTGAAAGTCCTATTAAGCATCTCGATCTGTCCCTTTAGATCTTGATGCCCAATATATAAGCAGCTTCACCGAGGTCTTTCATTGAAAAAAATCTTATTCAAGTATCCTTTTATGCTATCAGGAAATTCTATACCATTTCCAATCAGCAATATGTCATCCACATATAATATCAGAAATGCTACAGAGCTCCCACTCACTTTCTTGTAAATACAGGCTTCTCCATAAGTCTGTATAAAACCATATGCTTTGATCACCTCATCAAAACGTATATTCCAACTCCGAGATGCTTGCACCAGTCCTTAGATGGATCGATGGAGCGTGCACACTTTGTTAGTACCTTTAGGATCGACAAGTCCGTTTGGTTGCATCATATACAACTCTTCTTTAAGAAATACATCAAGGAATGCAATTTTGACGTCCATTTGCCAGATTTCATAATCATAAAATGCGGCAATTGCTAACATGATTTAGACAGACTTAAGTATCGCTTCGGCTGAGAAAGTTTCATCGTAGTCAACACCTTGAACTTGTTGAAAACCTTTTTGCGACAAGTCAAGCTTTATAGACAGTGATATTACCATCAGCATCAATCTTCCTCTTGAAGATCCATTTATTTTAAATGGCATGCCGATCATCGGGCAAGTCCACCAAAGTCTATACTTTGTTCTCATACATGGATCCTATCTTAGATTTCATGGCCTCAAGCCATTTGTCAGAAACTGGGCTCATCGTAGCTTCTTCATAGTTCATAGGTTCGCCTTTGTCTAACAACATGACTTCTAGGACAGGATTACCGTACCACTCTGGTGCAGAACATGTTCTAGTCGACCTACAAAGTTCAGTAGTAACTTGATCCGAAGTTTCATGATCATCATCATTAGCTTCCTCTCTAGTTGGTGTAGGCATTACGGGAACGGTTTTCTTTGATGTGCTACTTTCCAATTTGAGAGAATGTACAATTACCTTATCAAGTTCTACTTACCTCCCACTCACTTCTTTCGAGAGAAGCTCCTTCTCTAGCTTGGCAAAAAGATTTTGCCTTTGGATCTATGGTAGAAGGAGTACCAAATAGTTTCCTTAGGGTATCCTATGAACACACACTTCTCCAATTTGGGTTCAAGCTTATCAGGCTGAAGCCTCTTGACATAAGTGTCACATCCCCAAACTTTAAGAAACGCCATCTTAGGTTTCTTGTCGAACCATAGTTCATACGGTGTAGTCTCAACTGGTTTAGACAATGCCCTATTTAACGTGAATGCGGCTGTCTCTAATTCATAACCCCAAAATGATAAAGGCAAATCGGCAAGAGACATCATAGAACACACCATATCTAATAAAGTACGTTTACGACATTAGGGCACACCATAACACTATGGTGTTCCAGGTGGCGTGAGTTATGAAACAATTCCATATTGTTTTAAATGAAGGCCAAACTCGTAACTCAAATATTCGCCTCCGCGATCAGATCGTAGAAACTTTATTTTCTTGTTACGATGATTTTCCACTTCACTCTGAAATTATTTGAACCTTTCGTATGTTTCAGACTTGTGTTTCATCAAGTAGATATAACCATACCTACTCAAGTCATCTGTGAAGGTCAAAAAATAACGATACCCGCCACATGCCTCAACACTCATCGGATCGCATACATCAGTATGTATTATTTCCAATAAGTTAGTG
This sequence comes from Aegilops umbellulata, assembly GCA_032464435.1. Lineage (NCBI taxonomy): Eukaryota > Viridiplantae > Streptophyta > Magnoliopsida > Poales > Poaceae > Aegilops > Aegilops umbellulata. Next base: position 133,551,753 of record CP136058.1, on the reverse strand, counting down.
GCTCGATCCATTGTTTCGGAGAATGGAGATTTAGTCATCTTTCCCATGAGGCATGGTTCGCAAGCATCAAATGATTCATAATCAAGTGATTCCAAAAGTCCATCCGCATGGAGTTTCTTCATGCGCTTTACACCAATATGACCTAAACGGCAGTGCCACAAGTATGTCACACTATCATTATCAACTTTGCATCTTTTGGCATCAATATTATGAATATGTGTATCACTACGATCGAGATTCAACAAGAATAGACCATTCATCAAAGGTGCATGACCATAAAAGATATTATTCATATAAATAGAACAACCATTATTCTCTAACTTGAATGAAATACGCCTTCGACGTCACCCCCCCCCCCTCTGATTTTTTCAAAAATCAATTTAATTCAGAAATTAAACCAAACTTTGACCTGCTCTAGTTTCTATTTTATAATTCCAAATGATATGATTCTTTTTGCGTTAGTTTTGTGTTTAACTCCTCTATCAGCATGCAAAAGATGAGATTTTTGCTTGCTGTGATTATTTTCTGGTGAATTAAACAATGTTATGTGACATTTTCTTTTTGCTCTTTTAATTATTTTCAGAGGAAGAAACTTGCCTTGAAGATCACTAGAGGTAGTGTGAACCTCGTCTACACTAAGGCAAGCCATCAAAAATAATTGCAAGAATGTCGTTTCAATAACTATGGTTTTCACTTAAATATGATCATTTTAAATGCATATAGAAAATTCATATAATTCTATTGATGCTAGTTGCATGTTCTTGCTGTGATTATTCTATTAGCAGTAGCATTGTAGTTTGATACGTCTCCAACATATCTACTTTTCCTAACGCTTTTCCTCTTGTTTTTACTCTAATTTGCATGATTTGAATGAAACTAACCCCGGACTAACGTTGTCTTCAGTAGAACTACCATGGTATTGTTTCTGTGCAGAAATAGAAGTTCTCGGAATGGACCGAAACTTCGCAAGGAATTTTTGTATAATAAATAAGAATTCCTGGAGCCAAGACCTGCCAGAGAGGGCCACCTGTGTGGGCACAAGCCACTAGGGCATGCCCCCTTCTCCTGGCGCGCCCAGATGGGTTGTCCCCACCTGGTGGCCCCGCAAACCCTAAAACCGACGCTATAAAATCCTACTTTTCAAGAAAAAATAAGGGAGAAAGAATTATCGCGATCCACGAGACGAAGCCTCCGTCACCTCCTGTTCTTCATCGAGAGGCCAGATCTGGAGTCTGTTTGCGGCTCCGGAGAGGGGATCTTCGTTCTTCATCATCACCAACCCTTCTCAATCGCCAATTCCATGATGCTCCCCACCGGGTGTGAGTAATTCATTCATAGGCTCGCTGGTCGGTGAGGAGGTTGATGAGATTCATCATGTAATCAAGTTAGTTTTGTTAGGGATTGATCCCTAGTATCCACTATGTTCTAAGATTGGTGTTGCAATGACTTTGCCATGCTTAATGCTTGTCACTTTGGGCCCGGGTGCCATGAACTCATATCTGAACCATATATGTTATCATCATTATATCCATGTTTTAGATCCGATCTTGCAAGTTATAGTCACCTAATACGTGTTATGATCCGGCAACCCCGGAGTGACAATAGTCGGGATCACTCCCAGTTTGAGGAGTTCATGTATTCACTATGTGTTAATGCTTTGTTCTGGTTCTCTATTAAAAGGAGGCCTTAATATCCCTTAGTTTCCAATATGGACCCCGCTGCCATGGGAGGGTAGGACAAAAGATGTCATGCAAGTTCTTTCCATAAGCACGTATGACTATTTACGGAATACATGCCTACATTATATTGACGAACTGGAGCTAGTGCCGTATCGCCCTAGGTTATAACTATCTCATGATGAATATCATCCAACAAGTCACCAATCCAATGCCTACGAATTTATCTTATATTGTTCCTTCTAAGTTACTACTGCTATCATCACTGTTACACTTGCTACAAAATTATTGCTATCACTGTTACCGTTACCGTTGCTACTGTCACTACTATCAAGACTATCATATTGCTTTGCTACTGATTACTTGCTGTAGATAATTAATCTCCAAGTGTGGTTGAATTGACAACTCAGCTGCTAATACCTTCAAATATTATTTGGCTCCCCTTGTGTCGAAACTATATATTTGGATTGAATACTCTACCCTCGAAAGCTGTTGCGATCCCCTATACTTGTGGGTTATCAAGACACTTTTCTGGCGCCGTTGCCGGGGAGCATAGCTATATTTATTGAGTTACTTGGGATTATTATCACTTTATTACTATGAAGAATCTGAAGGATGCTAAGACTAAGATATTTCCCTCAAAGACGAGGGGAGGTAAGGAACTGCCATCCAGTGCTGCTTTAGATTCACCTTCTGTTATAAGTAAACTTGCAACACCACCACATGCTATCAATTCTAATATGTCGCAAGTTATTGATGATGCTACTTCTACTATGAATGATGCTTATGATGATGCTAGTACCTTGCTTGATAATGATGACGTGCCACTTGGTGAATTTCTTGATGAACAAATCGCTAGAGTAATACAGCATGATGTTGTTGAATCTGATGATGAGCTTGAAACTGAAACTCCCGAAACACATGCTAGAACTAGCCTTACTAGATATGAATTGCCTAAGGTACCGGGAGGTTATGTTATGAATGAGGAGAAAAATAAAGACATTCTTGCTTCTAAGAATAGAGACGATCTAGAGAAATTATTATGCAAGTATAAAGAAAAATCTCTGAATGCTAGAATGAAATATGATTCTAAGTTTGCTACTTCACCTATCTTTATTGATGATAAGGATTATGAATTCTCTGTCGACCCAGTTAATTACTTTGGTTGAATCTGATCCTTTCCATGGTTATGAAACTAAAACTGTTGTGGCACATCTTACTAAGTTGAATGACAAAGCCACCCTTTTTACTCATGATGAGAAAACTCGCTACTACTTTATTCTCAAATTATTTCCGTTCTCGTTAAAGGGTGATGCTAAAGCTTGGTACAATACTCTTGCTCCTGTTTGTGTGCCTAGTCCCCAGGATATGATTTATTACTTCTCTGAAAAATATTCCCCGCTCATAAGAAACAAGCTGCTTTACAGGAAATATTTAACTTTGTGCAAACTAAAGAAGAGAGTCTACCACATGCTTGGGGAAGGCTTTTCCAGTTACTTAATGCTTTGCCTAATCATCCTCTTAAGAAAAATGAAATACTTGATATCTTCTATAACGGACTAACCGATGCTTCTAGGGATTTCCTAGATAGTTGTGCTGGTTGTATTTTCAGGGAACGAACTGTTGGACAAGCAGAAGAATTATTGAATAACATATTAAAATTATGATGATTGGACTCTTCCCGAACCACCGCCTAAACCCACTCCAAAGAAGATGGGTATATTATATCTCAGTCCTGAAGATATGCAGGAGGCAAAGAAATCTATGAAGGAAAAATGTATTAAAGCTGAGGATGTTAAAAATTTACCTCCTATTGAAAAAATACATGGGCTTAATACACCGCCACTGCCTAAGGTGGTAGAGGTAAATTCTTTAATGAAGTTCAATGATAATGATAATCCTCACAATATGCATCCCAAAAAGATATCCTTGTTCTTCTTTTTCTTGTTGGGAGCTTTCCCATGTAAATAGTTTTTCTCGTTTTTGCTTTTCCCTTTTATTTGCTTGTTCAAGAAAACCAAAAACTCCAAAAATATTTCAGTGTGTTTCTCTGAATTTCTGTTCTTTTTATTTGAGTTGCACCGATGAGAATACCATGATGAAAATGTTGAGTGGCTCTCATATGAATAAATGTTAAATCTAATAAAGAGCCCATTTTACCTTGTCTTCTCCTGTTGAATAAAATGTTTGCAGATTCTAGCTTAGTCCACGACACTCTTGCACTATTATTATTTTCATATCGTTCGGTCGTGCAAGTGAAAGGCAATAATGACGACATTCGATGAACTGGCCGTGGCAGAGAGAAACAGGTATGAACTCAACTTGTTCTGTTTGTGTAAATATGTTTAACCTAGTATCCATGATTCAGCCCATTATGATTAAACATGTTTGCAATGAAAATTAGAGGTTATAGTTTCTCATGCCATGCATGAGTAGCTAGGTGTGGATAATGATTTATCTTGGATATCAACATTGCATTAAAATGACTGTGATGTAGTATGATGATATGGTATCCTCCTCTGAATGTTCGAGTGGCTTGACTTGGCACATGTTCATGCATGTAGTTGAATCAAAACCAACATAGCCTCTATGATATTTATGTTCATGGTGTTCATATCCTAATCATGCTAGTGTCCAATGTTACTTATGCATAATGCATGTTTATGACCATTGTTGCTCTCTAGCTGGCCGCTTAATTGCTAGCCTTCGCTTGTACTAAGTGGGAATTCTGCTTGTACATCAAAAACCTTGAACCCAAAGTTATTCCAGATGAGTCCACCATACCTACCTATATGCGGTATTACCCTGCCGTCCTAAGTAAATTTGCATGTGCCACCTCTAAAAAGTTAAAAAAGACACCCTTTTTGTGTGCCTGGATAGTTCATGGAACGCTAGGAGGTGATCGATATCTTCCATGCTAAGCGGGTTATTCTCAGGTCGAGTGTTTATTCACTCCCCACCGCACGAGAAAAGGGCGGTAATAGGGATTCCCAGTCCTCTGAAAAATGCAAATAATTAAACAAAACTCCCCCGGGACTGTTGTTGGTTTGGATGACACCCGTTGTTTCGGACAAGCCGTGGAATGTGATTGTTGGTGGAGGGGGAGTAAACCTTTACTTTTATCGCTTTGGAACCGCTACTAGCATGCTTAGCATGGAAGATATTAATAACTGATGGTCGTGAAGTAAATGAGAAGGGCGCATGTCTCAAAATATCATTTACCTCTGTTTTAAAACTTGAGCCCTGGCACCACTGCTTCCCTCTGCGAAGGGACTATCTATTTACTTTTATGTTGTGTCATCACCTTCTAAAACAAGCGCTAGAACCTGAGAGCACGGCTGTCATGACTTATGCCTAGTGTGTAGCTAATGTTGGGTGCATCATGACTGGATCTTTTCTACCATGAATTACAATGTTTAGTCGCTGCTTGAACTTTGGAGGTGCTCTGCATTTATGTTTTGCCGTTTCAGAAAGGGCTAGTGAGATACCACTATTCTCATATTATATCTCGGTTGTTTTGACAATGTGTTGCTATTTGAGATATCTTATTATTGCGCGCTAGCTGATAATGTCATTGATACGAGTCAATATAATCTTTAAGAGTTATTGTTGACATGGTTAGTTATAATGTTGGCTGAAAATCTGGGTGCTGCTTAAGCTTATTTATGCAAACAAGAGCAAAAGAGTTCGTAAAAGTTTTTCTTTTTCACTTTCAGTTTATCAACTGAATTGCTTGAGGACAAGCAAATGTTTAAGCTTGGGGGAGTTGATACTTCTCCAACGTATCTACTTTTCCTAATGCTTTTCCTCTTGTTCTAGACTCTAATTTGCATGATTTGAATGAAACTAACCCTAGACTGACGTTGTTTTCAGCAGAACTACCATGGTGTTGATTTTGTGCAGAAATAAAAGTTCTCGAAATGGAATGAAAATTCACGAGGAATTTTTATATAATAAATAAGAATTTCTGGAGCCAAGACCTGTCGGAGAGGGGCACCTGGGTGGGCACAACCCACCAGGGCGCGCCCCCCCTCTCCTGGCGCAGCCAGGTGGGTTGTCCCTACCTGGTGGTGTCACAGAACCTAAAACCGACGCTATAAAATCCTATTTTTCTAGAAAAAAATCAGGGAGAAAGAATTATCGCGATCCACAAGACGGAGCCGCCGTCACCTCATGTTCTTCATCGGGAGGCCAGATCTGGAGTCTGTTTGGTGCTCCGGAGAGGGGGATCTTCGTTCTTCATCATCACTAACCCTTCTCCATCTCCAATTCCATGACGCTCCCCACCGGGAGTGAGTAATTCCTTCGTAGGCTCGCTGGTCGGTGAGGAATTGGATGACATTCATCATGTAATCGAGTTAGTTTTGTTAGGGCTTGATCCTTAGTATCCACTATGTTCTAAGATTGATGTTGCTATGACTTTGCCATGCTTAATGCTTGTCACTTTGGGACCGGGTGCCATGGACTCAGATATGAACCATATATGTTATCATCATTATATCCATGTTTTAGATCCGATCTTGCAAGTTATAGTCACCTCCTATGTGTTGTGATCCGGCAACCCTGGAGTGACAATAGTCAGGACCACTCCCGGTGATGATCGTAGTCTGAGGAGTTCATGTATTCACTATGTGTTAATGCTTTGTTCCGGTTCTCTATTAAAAGGAGGCCTGAATATCCATTAGTTTCCAATATGGATCCCGCTGCCACGGGAGGGTAGGACAAAAGATGTCATGCAAGTTCTTTCCATAAGCACGTATGAGTATTTATGGAATACATGCCTACATTATATGGACGAACTGGAGCTAGTGTCGTATCGCCCTTAGTTATAACTGTCTCATGATGAATATCATCCAACCAGTCATCGGTCCAATGTGTAGCGATCCTACCTCAGACGGTCAAATCTTTGTGCATAAGTGTCATCCCTGGATCGGTAATGCCGACACACACAGTACTTGAGGATTTATAACAGAGTTCAATCACACACTTATTACATCGAATGTCTCAAAGAGAGAACTTATTACAATAATATGGCTTAAGGCCATCTAAATAAGATAACAATGGAAGCTTCAAAGATAAATGAGTCCATCAACTTCAACGACATAGCTGAGTGCACGACAACGACCTAGCGCACCTTACTCTTCGTCTGAAAACTCTGCAATGTAATACGTTGCAGCCTGTGTAAGTCAGCACATGGAATATGTTGGCAAGATAACACTATAGAGCAATGGACAAATATCAACTAACACTACATGCATATATGGCTGGTGGAGGCTCTATGGTTATCATTTGCATAACTTTTCCCTACAACAAAGGAATATATCTTATTTAACTACCAAGTTGCTTGAAAATATTGAGAAGGTTCCTCCAACTCAATCCAGAAATAATAATTATAACCCACATATTACTTAATAGAGTGATGAGATCAAATCAATAATTCAAGTACCATATACTCAAGATGTCCATAACCGGGGACATGGCTAATCATGATTAGTTTATACACTCTACAGAGGTTTGCGCACTTTTCCCCACAAGACTCGATCTCCTCCGTTGTATTTCTCGCGCTGCATGATGTTTGAGAAACGGATGACCAAGACACAGTCTTTCCGAAGAGGTCCCCTTAACCGATAGATAGGCCGGTACACCTACAATCCCTAGCCCATCGTGGAAAGGATTCCCACAACTTACTCAACTATGCCAGAGCCCATAATGGCTTGTGGCTGCACATGGAAGTTTCTAGCATGACTAATCTTATGATCCCTTTGAGCCTGGGTGGCGAACCATAGGATGATCACACGGGTACTCCGGGATGTCCCAGGACAACGCTGGATTGCTCCAGGTGCCCAGATAACCACTTGGTGCTCCAGGGTGCCTCAACCAATCCACCCAGATGTGTATTAAAGTAGCCACCTTAAGTTAAACCTTAGTTAATAATAACTCTCACATATTTCATGGATTCTCTCAAACCAAAACCACGTCTACGAGCATAGGATAGCAATATAAGTATAACGTAGTAACTCCCCAGGGTTTGATGTAAGACAATAGGTTCTACCTCATCAACTGCTTCCCAATACCCACATGTTAATCAGGTCCTACTCATGCAATGTTTGAAGGTTGAATCTATTGCATAAAAACTGGGTAATAAAGGGGTATGATCAAAGTGTTACTTGCCTTGCTCACGATCTGAAAACCCTAGTGACTCGTAGTAGCAAGCCTCGCACTCCGGAAACTCTATCGTGAACAAACAATAGCACACATAAGCACTCAAGCATAATATTCAAGGGTAAAACTCAAGAGAAAAGATCCAAACTGAAAGTTCAACTGAAGAGCTTCGATTTGCAAAAAAAATCACTCGAATCGGAGCTACAAAACTCAAACTACGATCAAAAGAAGTATGACTTCAAATCTGCTTGAAACCAGATTTTAATTTGTCAAAATCATGTTCAAGTTGATTATCTGCAAAGATAGGAACAAGGCGAAGATTTTGGTGTTGGTTTCACTGCATTCGGACAAGCAAGCAAAAAGTAGCGAGGGTTTGTAGTTCACGGACTGAACTGTGATAAAAGTATTCACAGATAGGTCCCCGGCTAAAAAATAAACAGAAAAACAAAAATCTAACGAACGAACATTCGCTAACAGAACTAAACGAACGAATTCGTTCGTCAAAACGATCTAACCGAAGAACGTTCGCTATTTAACCTAATAAAATAAAAAACCGATCTAGTCTAAACCGAAAAAACGAAAGAAAAATCAGGGAAAACGAGCGGTTTTTACCGGTCAACCGCGCCAATGAGGTCAACGGCAGGGCGGCAGGATCCGGCGGCGTCGGGGGGGGGGGGGGGCGAGGTGGCGTCGGCGGTTTCGTTCTCCGGCGGCGGCGGGGCACGGCAGCGGGCGGCAGCGACTAAAGGTAGCGGCTGCGGCTGCTGCTGCTGGAGGCGGCGGCGACGGTTACGAGGAGGAGGGGCTTATAAAGGCCGGGGGGCGCTCTGCTTGGGCGAGGGGCGACAGAACGGGTGTGACGCCCCCGATTCAATCGTACACTAATCATACACGCAAACGTGTACGATCAAGATGAGGGACTCACGGGAAGATATCACAACACAACTCTAAAAAGTAAAATAAGTCATACAAGCATCATAATACAAGCCAGGGGCCTCGAGGGCTCGAATACAAGTTTTCGATCATAGACGAGTCAGCGGAAGCAACAATATCTGAGTACAAACATAAGTTAAACAAGTTTGCCTAAAGAAGGCTAGCACAAACTGGGATACAGATCGAAGGAGGCGCAGGCCTCCTGCCTGGGATCCTCCTAAACTACACCTGGTCGTCGGCGGCGGCCTGCACGTAGTAGTAGGCACCCTTGGTGTAGTAGGAGTCATAGTCGACGGTGGCGTCTGGCTCCTGGGCTCTAGCATCTAGTTGCGACAACCAGGAAGAAAGGAAAGGGGGGAAAGAGGGAGAAAAGCAACCATGAGTACTCATCCAAAGTACTCGCAAGCAAGGATCTACACTACATATGCATGAGTATTTGTGTAAATGGGCAATATCGGTGGACTGAACTACAGAATGCCAGAATAAGGGGGATAGCTAATCCTATCGAAGACTACGGTTCTGGAAGCCTCCATCTTGCAGCATGTAGAAGAGAGTAGATGGTAAGTTCACCAAGTATCATCCCATAGCATAATCCTACCCGGCGATCCTCTGCTCGTCGACCTGTGTGAGAGCGATCACCGGGTTATATCTGACACTTGGAAGGGTGTGTTTTATTAAGTATCCGGTTCTAGTTGTCATAAGGTCAAGGTACAACTCCAACTCGTCCTATTACCGAAGATCACGGCTATTCGAATAGATAAATTTCTCTGTAGGGGTGCACCACATTACCCGACACGCTCGATCCTCTTTGGCCAGACACACTTTCCTGGGTCATGCCCGGCCTCGAAAGATCAACACGTCGCAGCCCTACCTAGGCACAATAGAGAGGTCAGCACGTCGGTCTAAATCCTATGGCACAGGGGTCTGGGCCCATCGCCCATTGCACACCTGCACGTTGCGTGGGCGGTCGGAAGTAGACCTAGCCTCCCTAATACAAGATCAGGTGTTCCAGTCCAATCCAGCGCGCACCGCTCAGTCGCTTATGTCACGAAGGCTTCGGCTGATACCACGACGTCGGTTGCCCATATCTTGTCCCACGTGGCGGTTAGTGCGTATAAGGTCAATGAACCAACTCAGATCAAATACCAAGATATCGTTAAGTGTGTTATTATGAAGTAACCGCGGACGCCGACCAGGGCCAGGCCCACCTCTCTCCAGGGTGGTCTCAACCTGCCCTGTCGCTCCGCCACAAAGATCCACCCAGAGGGTCGTCGAGACAAACGTCCTTCCATCCCCCAATCCGTGAATCACTCGCCGGTACTCTACGAGCCGACCGAACTTTAGTCACCACATGTATCATATATTATGTATATAAGTATATACCCGTGATCACCTCCCGAGTGATCACGGCCCGATAGTATTCGCATGGCAGACGGACAAGAATGTAGGGCCACTGATGAATACTAGCATCCTATACTAAGCATTTAGGATTGTAGGTAAGGGTAACAACTGTAGCAACAATGACAGGCTATGCAGCAGAACAGGATTAACCGAAAGCAGTAACATGCTACACTACTCTAATGCAAGCAGTAGAGAGAAAGAATAGGCGATATCTGGTGATCAAGGGGGGGGGCTTGCCTGGTTACTCTGGCAAGAAGGAGGGGTCATCAACAACATAGTCGATCGGGGCACCAACAGCGGCGTTAGCCTCGTAGTGTACCGGAGAAAAGAGGGGGAAGAAACAATGAATACAATGCAAATAGAGGCATAACGATGCATGACATGACAACGAACAGTGTTAGGCGTGCCGTAACGCGGTAGGAGGTGATACCGGCAAAGGGGGGAAACATCCGGGAAAGTATTCCCGGTGTTTCGCGTTTTCGGACAGATGAACCGGAGGGGGAAGTTACAAGTTTGCTATGCTAGGGATGTGTGGCAGACGAACGGGCTATGTATTCGGATTCATCTCGTCGTTCTGAGCAACTTTCATGTACAAAGTATTTCCAACCGAGCTACAATTTATTTTATATTATTTTTCAATGTTTTAATTCATTTTTAGAATTATTTTAATTAGCAAATGCCATTATGACATCAGCATGACATCAGGGTGATGTCAGCAGTCAACAGTCAGTTGACTTGGTTAAACTGACGCGTGGGTCCGTTCTGTCATAGACTGATAACTAATTAATAGTTACTTAGTTTAATTAGGAGGTTAAGTAATTTTAACTTGTTAAATAATAAGGATTTAATTAAGTTAATTAATTAATTTTTAATAATAATAATAATAATTTTTGATTCCTTTTTTATAAAAACGTTTTGGGGTGGACACCACTTATCATTGGGCCAAGGGAGGCTTAGCGGGTGACCGGCGTAGCGGGCGGTGGGTGCTGGGCGCCGGGCGCCAGCCCGACTAGCACCCGCCCGGTCCAGCCGCACCATCGAGCGGCATGGTGTGCGCAAACCAGAGAGGGAGAGGCCCGGCGAGGCAAGGGCCAGGTGGGAAGCGGCAGGCGAAGGCGGGGCACGGCAGCGGCGATGGTGACGAGCGCGAGCAGAGGCGCAGGTAGGTGCGGGCGAGCGCGGGGAGCGGCAGCAGCGGCGGCCGGCGTGGAGCTCCAGCGAGAGGCAGAGGCGAGCGAGGTGGGTAGCAGTGGGGGAAGCGGGGTGCAGGGCAGAGCGGGACCGCGCGGGCGAGGCGCTGGAGAGCAGCAACAGCGAGCGCGAGCAGCGAGCGGCAGCGGCCAGCGCGGGAGGGACGGCCACGGCGAAGCAGGGGCGGTAGCGGGCGACGGCGTGGGGAGCACAGGATGGGGACCCCTGGGGCACGCACGGGGTGGCCGGTGCATGGGCACGGACGCGGCTACGGAGGGGTGAGCGCGGCACGGGCGATGGGGGCGGCCTACGGCGACTGGAGCAGAGGGGAACAGAGCAAGGGCGGACGAGGCCTCACCAGGGCCCTGTAGTTGTGCTTAAGTCGGCTCGGGGAGGGGCCGGGGAGGCGGTCGGCGACGGCGGGGACGAGGCAACGACGGAGAGGATGACGACGATGGAGTCCAGCAAGGAGGAGGATGGGGACGTCACACGATGGGAAGGAGACGAGGTCGAGGCGATCCGGTGACGGCGACGGGGCGGCGTTCACCGGGGTTGGCGCAGAGGTGGGATGGCGGCGTCGGGTTGGGCACCGGCGTCGGGCGTCGAGGGCGCGGTCGCCTCAATCCTGATCTGGATCGAGGGAGTGAGGGGGGAGCGAGTGGGGGAGTGGGGATCATGGGGTGGGTTAGGGTTTGCGGGGGTGGACCGGGGGATATAGGGGGAGGGGCGTTGGTCGGTCGGCTGCTTAGCTGGGCCGGTTGGCCCAGTTGAGGGGGGGGGGTTGTTGTTCTCCTTTTGTTTGATTTGTTTTTCTTTTATTTTATTTATTCTTTTCTGTTTTCAATTATAGTTTCTTTATTATAGTTTTGTGAAATACCAAGTTAGCACCTAAATTAGTATCACCAATAGAGGCCACTACCAAACCTACTTTTTAGCCAAAATATATTAGTTTAATATTTTTATAATTCCAAAAGCAATTAAATTGTTATTTCATCCACTGTTTTTATTTAGTTTAGGGCATTTAAACATTTTGAAAAAGGTTGGTTCCAACACCAAAATTAGTTAGGGATTATTTGCCACATGATGAACATTTTAGTTTTCATGTTTGAGAAGTTTAGAATTTCACTTGTTATTTGAATTTGAATCCAAACGGGATTGAATCATTGCGAGATTAACAATGGTAATCGTGGTGGCGGTGCATTGTTAGCAGAGATTACTGTAGCTTAATTCTCCGGGCGTCACAATTCTCCTCAACTACAAGAAATCTCGTCCTGAGATTTAAGAGGTGCAGTAAGGGTGAAACGTCTGGTTACGAAATTCTAACGAATCTTCTTGGTCTTTGTTTCTCTTCTTGAAGAGGTTGATCTATTACATTGATGTCTTCATTTCTCTGCTTCGGGTCATCATGATGAAGTCGTCGTCCTTTCTTCGAGGAACTCCATCATACTCATGAATAGGTATGGGGCAGCTCTACAACGATGGGATGTTATAATGGAAAATCATCTCGGGGTATCCCAAGAATGAACACATGAGTATCTCTCGAGTTGAACAAATGAAACACATCGAGAGCAAAGTAAGAAGGTACCATAAGAAGTTTCAAGCGGATTGACAATCGTTTGTTGCCTAGTCAGAAGGTGAAAAGGGTTTTAGGGTAACGTGAATAAGTATTGTGTCTGATACCAGAATAGATCACTAGGAATGTGGCTCGTGAATTGCATACGATGCCAAGCGCGAGGAATAACTTTGGAAGCAGGGGGTATAGGAGAGTCAGGTTTTGATCTTGTGGAACTATGGGTTATGGGCCCACCATGTGGGTTAAAAGTAGAAAGGGCGGTGACATCTTGCACGATCATGAAAGCAAGGCATGCCAGAGGATAGTCTGTCGGTTATGTCGGCAACAACATCGGTACCAATGGCGAGGGACGAAGAGAACCATCTTCCTACTCGTTGAACGAGGCGGACCAATAGGCAAAGTTCTCGTCCATCGGTGGTTACCGGAATGTCGTCAACAATAGTAACAGGGTCTTGCTGACAGAAATGTACACCGAGGTGTTTACATAAGAAGGAGAATATTAGTGCTTAGATCATATAGATCACAAGAAAGGATAAACCAAATAATGGAAAGGAAAATATGATTATTAGATAATTCAGGGGTATATCCTTCCCAATGATAAGCAGAGCATGATATCCATGATAGGATATAATGTAGAAAACACTTTAGGTAAGGGGAGAGAAATTTCATGCCATTACCCATACAACGGTGTTTGGATAATTGATCAAGAAACATTTAGCATTGGGCTTCAAATGTTCTTCTTGAAAATCAGAGTACCACAGACATGCTTCGAGATAGCATTGACATGGTCTTCTAGCAAAGGTTAGACTGTGGATACTCAATGGATTCATCAGGAACAACTTATAGACTAAGTCTTTCGATTTCCTCTTGGAAGAATGGTTAACATTGCTAAAAGGAAGAACTATAACAATAGGCCCTCCAGCCAGGTGTGCTAGGCATGACATCACCTTACCGGGTCACATAAAGACCAACGTTATAACTCTTGGAAAATGCGTCCCAACCATCATATCTGACCGGGATTCATATTTGATTGGTGTTAGGATATCTCAGACTCAGCATGCCTGAGAAGAAAAGGTGCATCACCAATTGACGAATTTACGTTGCAAGATTCTCAGGAAATGGCGTACGGAAGTAAGGCTCCGAAACAAGGGTTCATCCTTAAACCAAGGACAGGATGATAAGGTGGCTGATGGGCTAAGGACAATTCATCAAGATTTCCAGAATTATGTGAACAAGGAGATAACATTTTTCAGATCAAATGATATAATGACGTACGCTCGAGGAAAACATACACAATTAATTATTGGTTGAAGGTGCACCCGAAGTATGGGCTTAGGTAGCATAATCAAAGTTAGAATGGTGATTAGATAACCAATGGTCTAAGAACGAAATGTCGACCATTAACTTCAAAGCAATAGGGTTGCTAGAAGTACATAATCCAGGAAGCATCGTTCACTTGTTGGTATCCTAGTTAGAATCAACGTGGGTACCAAGAAGGAATGGTGATGGTGAGGAGTATCACTATACCCCGAATTCTTAAGAGGTGGAGTAACTCTCACAACATTCTTGACATAAAAGATGGTAATACTCCAAGGTAGAACATAACATAAGTTGGATAGCAAGGAACTCAAGGTACAACACAAATCGTGAACCAGTTTTGTGTTGCGGAAATGCAAGAATGTTGTCGATGTTAACACAATCATCGAGGGGGCAAGGATGATATCTTTAATTATGAATTCGATTGATATCCTGGAAACACTCAGAATGTTGATGATGATCATGACACATTTGTCGAGAGGTTTCATGAAGACGTAATCGGTCGGCGATGACATCAAGTCAAAGGAATGATGAACTGAAAGGTTATTGAAACCAAGGGTACGACACAAACTCGAAATCAAGCTTGCTATACAAGGCGAAATAATGGGACGAGGAAAATCAACGTAAGCTTAGCTCACCGTTGAAAGTTATGCTTCGGGAATAATGACCAGGTAGCACAGTTAAAATTAGCATGATAATGATGTAGCCGATCAGGCTGGGAATGACGTGATGGAGTATTGAACTTGTAGAAGTGCATGCTCTAGCCAATGCAACCAAAAGATTGATCTGATGGAAGAGACTAGGTAGCACATTATACGTCAACAGAACTTCTCAACAACAAAGTACTAGGAGTAATAAATCATAGTGTTGATTCGATTCACTAATCGGTGTTCTCGGTTAACGACAACCCAAAACCCGTAGAGTGACTATGACGGGGAAAGTTACTACTTCATCAGAAATTCATAAGTAGTGTAATGGGTTGATATTTGATACGTCTCCATCGTATCTATAATTTTTGATTGTTCCATGCCAATATTATTCACTTTCATATACTTTTTGGCAACTTTTTATATTATTTTTGGGACTAACATATTGATCCAGTGCCCAGTGCCAGTTCCTGTCTGTTGCATGTTTTATGTTTCGCAGAATATCCATATCAAACGGAGTCCAATCGGGATAAAAACAGACGGAGCTTATTTTTGGAAAATATGGAAAATTCGAGAAGAAAAATCCGCGCAAGACGGTGCCCGAGGTGGTCACGAGGCAGGGGGGCGCGCCCCTCCCCCCTGGGCGCGCCGCCTACCCTCGTGAGCCCACCGTAAGGCGGTTGATGCTCTTCTTTTGCCGCAAGAAATATAATATTTGGAAAAAATCACAGAAAAGGTTTCAGGCCAATTGGAGTTACGAATCTCCATATATATGCGAAATGGTGAAACAGAGCCAGAACAGAACGCAGAAACAGAGAGATAGATCCAATCTCAGAGGGGCTCTCGCCCCTCCCAAGCCATGGGAGCCAAGGAACAAAGGGGAAACCCTCCTCTTATCTAGGGAGGAGGTCAAGGAAGAAGAAGAAGGAGGGGGGCTCTCTCCCCCTCGCTTCCGGTGGCGCCGGAACGCCGCCGGGGGCCATCACCATTACCGTGATCTTCACCAACACCACCATCATCTTCACCAACATCTCCATCACCTTCCCCCCCTCTATGTATAGCGGTCCACTCTCCCGAAACCCGCTGTACCCTCTACTTGAACATGGTGCTTTATGTTTCATATTATTATCCAATGATGTGTTGCCATCCTATGATGTCTGAGTAGATTTCTATTGTCCTATCGGTGATTGATGAATTGCTATGATTGGTTTGAGATGCATATTTTATTGGTGCTGTCCTATTGTGCCCTCTGTGTGGCGCAAGAGTGAGGGATTCCCGCTGTAGGGTTTGCAATATGTTTTTGATTTGCTTATGGTGGGTGGCGTGAGTGACAGAAACACAGACCCGAGTAAGTAGGTTGTTTGCGTATGGGTTAAAGGGGACTTGATACTTTAATGCTATGGTTGGGTTTTTACCTTAATGAATCTTTAGTAGTTCCGGATGCTTGCTAGAGTTCCAATCATAAGTGCATATGATCCAAGTAGAGAAAGTATGTTAGCTTATGCCTCTCCCTCAAATAGAATTGCAATAACGATTATCGGTCTAGTAACATAGTCAGTTGCCTAGGGACAATTACACAACTCCTATCACCACTTTTCCATACTCGCTATATTTACTTTAGTTGTGTCTTTACCTTAACAGCCCCCAGTTTTATTTTCGTGCTCTTTACTTTCTTGCAAGCCTATCCAAAAACACCTACAAAGTACTTCTAGTTTTATACTTGTTCTAGGTAAAGCGAACGTCAAGCGTGCGTAGAGTTGTATCGGTGGTCGATAGAACTTGAGGGAATATTTGTTCTACCTTTAGCTCCTCGTTGGGTTCGACACTCTTACTTATCGAAAGAGGCTACCATTGATCCCCTATACTTGTGGGTTATCAATATCCTCGAGATACCAGGGGGTAATACTCAAAGTTAGATCAAAATAGAGGCTGGGCAGATGTAATGATCTACAGAAGGCAAGTACTTTTAACTTGTCCGAGAATAGGATCAAAGAAGAACAATCACGGTCGGAACCACGATTGCAAAGGACAATATCATAGGTACAAGATCAAATTATGCCAAGTGAATAGTTATTGTTACGAGAAGCTACCATGATAAGCTCAACATTGTTTCCATGGGCATGAACACAAAGTTCAAGGTCGACTCCCACTTCTCCAATGTATAACCATTCAATCACTCCTCGCCTTCGATGATGTTGTAGTGTAATAATTTATCTGGCATAACACCAGTAGAGTATGACCCGTAGAAGTTCCTGGGTTCATACAAATTAGGGAAGGCATTGGTTCAACCCATCGGGGCATCATAGGGACATATGCCACAAGCTTCGAGAGTAATTATCACCAGCTCAAAAACAAAGCATGGTTGGACAAATTGAGAATAGGATTTACTAATGGCATTAGGTATCAGGAAAAGAACTTCCCAAGTGATTAAATAGGAAGGACGATGTCAGATAAAACCCAATGAAGGTTCTGGTGGTCCTCAAGGGATCTTATGTGAGCATCGGCACACAACCAGAGGAAGAAACAATGTGAAGGCATTGGATTATAGAAGCAACTGACTAATTCAAAGCTCACATGTAACGGAATTATGATTTCCAAATCAACGGATCAGAAGCAAATGCTATGATTAAGGATGGATAAGTTGAGTAAGCTTAGGGGTAAAATCAACAACAATTTGATTGGCCGAGATCCAGCTCATGTTCAAAATGAACTCTGAGCCGGAAAGATAATTTGAAAGGATCAATCGATGATTGCGTGCATTCACACTCATGTTGAATTAATAGGATCAAAATGACGGTGTCAAAGGAGACTAATGAATATTGCCAGACATTTGGAACGCAACCATAATGCCAATGGACAATTATTTGGAGAGCAATAGCGGGCAGAGGATTATCGAAAGATCAGGTAGTATTTCCACGTATCTTATGAATCACAAGAACAATGGGGAAAGAACGAGTCTCTGTAAGCGTGAGGAATTATCCGTAGGGGGTATTCATGTGGCAAGAACTGCAAGGCAATAGGCAACAAGTAACCTCGGAACAAAAGCAAGAATTTCGGGGTATCTTGCGATAACAAGATCAATGGGGAATGATTGTATCAATGGAAAGTGCATGTGGTTATCCGTAAGGGTTTATCGATTGAAGGGATTTGCTATAGCAATGGCACAAAGCCTCGAGAGAACATCAGAGAGAATCTTCGGAAACCTTCGGTGCACCGAGCAATCATCTTGAGTGTGGGGCTCTCTAGGAGGAAGTAGTTACGAGAACCTAGAGTCAGAGTTTAGTAAAATCGTTTAATCCGAATAGAAGAGAGATTAGAGTCCCAGAGTATAGGTCGAGGAATAAAAGATCCTAATACCACCCAATGGCGACGTGGGCCCATGGGCCGCACAGCCATGTTAGTAAAACAGTTTTCATTGACTAGACTCAACTTCAGCCAAGGAGTGTGGAAGGGGGATTCCTACAGGCAGTCGGCTCTGATACAACTTGTGACGCCCCCAATTCAATCGTACACTAATCATCCACGCAAACGTGTATGATCAAGATCAGGGACTCACGGGAAGATATCAGAACACAACTCTAAAAAGTAAAATATGTCATACAAGCATCATAATACAAGCCAGGGGCCTTGAGGGATCGAGTACAAGTGCTCGATCATGGACGAGTCAGGAGAAGCAACAACATCTGAGTACAGACATAAGTTAAACAAGTTTGCCATAAGAAGGCTAGCACAAACTGGGATACAGATCGAAAGAGGCGCATGCCTCCTGCCTGGGATCCTCCTAAACTACTCCTGGTCGTCGGCGGCGGCCTGCACGTAGTAGTAGGCACCCTCGGTGTAGTAGGAGCCGTCGTCGACGGTGGCGTCTGGCTCCTGGGCTCCAGCATCTGGTTGCGACAACCAGGAAGAAAGGAAAGTGGGGAAAGAGGGAGAAAAGCAACTGTGAGTACTCATCCAAAGTACTCACAAGCAAGGATCTACACTACGTATGCATGGGTATTTGTGTAAATGGGCAATATCGGTGGACTGAACTGCAGAATGCCAGAATAAGAGGGGGATAGCTAATCCTATCGAAGACTACGCTTCTGGCAGCCTCCATCTTGCAGCATGTAGAAGAGAGTAGATGGTAAGTTCACCAAGTATCATCGCATAGAATAATCCTACCCGGCGATCCTCTCCTCGTTGCCCTGTGTGAGAGCGATCACCGGGTTATATCTGGCACTTGGAAGGGTGTGTTTTGTTAAGTATCCGGTTCTAGTTGTCATAAGGTCAAGGTACAACTCCAAGTCATCATATTACTGAAGATCATGGCTATTCGAATAGATATACTTCCCTACAGGGGTGCACCACATTACCCGACAGGCTCGATCCCCTTTGGTCGGACACACTTTCCTGGGTCATGCCCGGCCTCGGAAGATCAACACGTCGCAGCCCTACCTAGGCACAACAGAGAGGTCAGCACGTCGGTCTAAATCTTATGGCGCAGGGGTCTGGGCCCATCGCCCATTGCACACCTGCATGTTGCGTGGATGGCCGGAAGTAGACCTAGCCTCCCTAATACAAGAGGAGGCATTCCAGTACAATCCAGCGCGCGTCGCTCAGTCGCTGACGTCGAGAAGGCTTCGGCTGATACCACGACGCCGGTTGCCCATATCTTGTCCCACGTGGCGGTTAGTGCGTATAAGGTCAATGACCCAACTCAGATCAAATACCAAGATCTCGTTAAGCGTGTTATTATGAAGTAACCGTGGACGCTGACCAGGGCCAGACCCACCTCTCTCCTAGGTGGTCTCAAACTGCCCTGTCGCTCCGCCACAAAGATCCACCCAGAGGGCCGTCAGGACAAAGGTCCTTTCAGCCCCCAATCCGTGAATCACTCGCGGGTACTCTACGAGCCGACCCGACTTTAGTCACCACATGTATCATATATTATGTATATAAGTATATACCCGTGATCACCTCCCGAGTGATCACGGCCCGATAGTATAGCATGGCAGATGGACAAGAATGTCGGGCCACTGATGGAATACTAGCATCCTATACTAAGCATTTAGGATTGCAGGTAAGGGTAACAACTGTAGCAACAATGACAGGCTATGCAGCAGAACAGGATTAACCGAAAGCAGTAACATGCTACACTACTCTAATGCAAGCAGTAGAGAGAAAGAATAGGCGATATCTGGTGATCAAGGGAGGGAGGGGCTTGCCTGGTTGCTCTGGCAAGAAGGAGGGGTCGTCAACAACGTAGTCGATCGGGGCACCAACAGCGGCGTCAGCCTCGTAGTCTACCAGAGAGAAGAGGGGGAAGAAACAATGAATACAATGCAAACAGATGCATAACGATGCATGACATGATAACGACCAGTGCTAGGCGTGCCCTAACGCGGTAGGAGGTGATACCGGCGAAGGGAGGAAACATCCGGGAAAGTATTCCCGGTGTTTCGCGTTATCGGACAGATGAACCGGAGGGGGAAGTTGCGAGTTTGCTATGCTAGGGATGTGTGGTGGACGAATAGGCTGTGTATTCAGATTCGTCTCATCGTTCTGAGCAACTTTCATGTACAAAGTATTTCCAACCAAGCTATGGTTTGTTTTATATTATTTTTCAAAGTTTTAGTTAAATTTTAGAATTAACAAAATTAGTTTAATTAGGAAATGCCATTATGACGTTAGCATGACATCAGGGTGATGTCAGCAGTCAATAGTCAGTTGACTTGGTCAAACTGGCGCGTGGGTCCGTTCTGTCATAGACTGATAACTAATTAACAGTTACTTAGTCTAATTAGCAGGTTAAGTTAACTAATCAGGATTTAATTAAGTTAATTAATTTAGTTAATTAATTCTTGAAACTAGTGCTTTTACTAACCATCAACAATTGATGCTCCCCTTTTGATTTCTACTTTCGCGGTGTCAAACATTGCGAATATCTCAAGGATCATCATATATGTCCCTGATATGTTATAGTTCATCACGAAGCTCTGGCAGCTTGGTGGCAATGACTTCGGAGAAACATCACTATCTCATCTGGAAGATCAACTCCCACTCGATTCAAATGATTGTTGTACTCAGACAATCTGAGCACAAGCTCAACAATTGAGCTTTTCTCCCTTAGTTTGCAGGCTAGGAAAATCGTCGGAGGTCTTATACCTCTTGACGTGGGCACGAGCCTGAAATCCCAATTTCAGCCCTCGAAACATCTCATATGTTTCGCGACTTTCAAAATCGTCTTCGGTGCCTCAACTCTAAACCGTTTAACTAAACTATCACGTAGTTATCAAAACGTGTATGTCAGATGTTCGCAACATCCACAGATGACGTTCGAGGTTCAGCACACTGAGCGGTGAATTAAGGACATAAGCTTTCTATGAAGCAATGAGGACAATCCTCAGATCACAGACCTAGTCCGCATAATTGCTACTATCAACTTTCAACTAAATTTTCTCGAGGAACATATCTAAACAGTAGAACTGAAGCGCGAGCTACGACATAATTTGCGAAGACCTTTTGACTATGTTCAGGATAATTAAGTTCATCTTATGAACTCCCACTCAGATAGACATCCCTCTAGTCATCTAAGTGATTACATGATCCGAGTCAACTAGGCCGTGTCCGATCATCACGTGAGACGGACTAGTCATCATCAGTGAACATCTTCATGTTGATTGTATCTACCATACGACTCATGCTCGACCTTTCGGTCTCTTGTGTTCCAAGGACATGTCTGTACATGCTAGGCTCGTCAAGTCAACCTAAGTGTTTCGCGTGTGTAAATCTGTCTTACACCCGTTGTATGTGAATTTTAGAATCTATCACACCCGATCATCACGTGGTGCTTCGAAACGACGAACTTTCGCAACGGTGCACAGTTAGGGGGAACACTTTCTTGAAATTTTAATGAGGGATCATCTTATTTACTACCGTCATTCTAAGCAAATAAGATGCAAAAACATGATAAACATCACATGCAATCAAAAAGTGACATGATATGGCCAATATCATTTTGCTCCTTTTGATCTCCATCTTCGGGGCTCCATGATCATCATCGTCACCGGCATCACACCATGATCTCCATCATCGTGTCTCCATGAAGTTGTCTCGCCAACTATTACTTCTACTACTATGGCTAACGGTTTAGCACTAAAGTAAAGTAATTACATGGCGTTGTTCATTGACAGGCAGGTCATACAATAAATTAAGACAACTCCTATGGCTCCTGCCGGTTGTCATACTCATCGACATGCAAGTCGTGATTCCTATTATAAGAACATGATCAATCTCATACATCACATATCATTCATCACATTCTTTTGGCCATATCACATCACATAACATACCCTGCAAAAACAAGTTAGACGTCCTCTAATTGTTGTTTGCATGTTTTACGTGGCTGCTATGGGTTTCTAGCAAGAACGTTTCTTACCTATGCAAAAACCACAACGTGATATGTCAATTGCTATTTACCCTTCATAAGGACCCTTTTCATCGAATCCGATCCGACTAAAGTGGGAGAGACTGGCACCCACTAGCCACCTTATGCACCAAGTGCATGTCAGTCGGTGGAACCTGTCTCACGTAAGTGTACGTGTAAGGTCTGTCCAGGACGCTTCATCCCACAATACCGTCGAAACAAGATTGGAGTAGTAACGGTAAGCATATTGAACAAAATCAACGCCCACAACAACTTGTGTTCTACTCGTGCATAGAAACTACGCATAGACCTAGCTCATGATGACACTGTTGGGGAACGTAGCAGAAATTCAAAATTTTCTACGCAACACCAAGATCAATCTATGGAGTAATTTAGCAACGAGGGAAGGAGAGTGCATATACATAACCTTGTAGATCGCTAAGCGGAAGCGTTCAAGTGAATGGGGTTGATGGAGTCGTACTCGCCGTGATCCAAATCATCGATGATCCTAGTGCCGAACGGACGACACCTCCGCGTTCAACACACATGCAGCCCGGTGACGTCTCCCATGCCTTGACCCAGCAAGGAGAGAGGGAGAGGTTGGGGAAGACTCCGTCCAGCAGCAGCACAATGGCGTGGTGGTGGTGGAGGAGCGTGGCAATCTTGCAGGGCTTCGCCAAGCACCGCGGGAGACGAGGAGGGAGAGGGGAAGGGCTGCGCCAACAGGAGAAGAACTTGCGTGATGGGCTGCCCCTTTGCCTCCACTATATATAGGGGGAGAGGGAGGGCTGTGCCCCCACCTAGGGTTCCCACCCTAGGGGCGGCGGCAGCCCCAATCCCATCTGGGGTGGCGGCCAAGTGGGGGGGAGAGGGAGGCGCACCAGGCATGGGCCTTTAGGGCCCATCTGCCCTAGGGTTTGCCCCCTCTTCTCTCCAGGCGCATGGGCCTTGGTGGGGAGGCACCCCAGCCCACCTAGGGGCTGGTAGCTTCTCACACTTGGCCCATGTATGCCTCCAGGGCCCGTGGCCCCTCCCAGTGGACCCCCGGACCCCTCCGGTGGTCCAGGTACACTACCGGTGATGCCCAGAACACTTCCGGTGACCAAAACCATACTTCCTATATATAAATCTTTACCTCGGACCATTCCGGAACTCCTCGTGACGTACGGGATCTCATCCGGGACTCCGAACAACATTCGGTAACCACATACAAACTTCCTTTATAACCCTAGCGTCATCGAACCTTAAGTGTGTAGACCCTACGGGTTCGGTAACCATGCAGACATGACCGAGATGTTCTCTGGTCAATAACCAACAGCGGGATCTGGATACCCATGTTGGTTCCCACATGTTCCATGATGATCTCATCGGATGAACCACGATGTCGAGGATTCTTTCAATCCCGTATGCAATTCCCTTTGTACAGCGATATTGTACTTGCCCGAGATTCGATCGTCGGTATCCGATACCTTGTTCAATCTCGTTACCGACAAGTCTCTTTACTCATTCCGTAACACATCATACCGTGATCAACTCCTTGGTCACATTGTGCACATTATGATGATGTCCTACCGAGTGGGCCCAGAGATACCTCTCCGTCACACGGAGTGACAAATCCCAGTCTCGATTCGTGCCAACCCAACAGATACTTTCGGAGATACCCGTAGTGCACCTTTATAGCCACCCAGTTACGTTCTGACGTTTGGCACACCCAAAGCATTCCTACGGTATCCGGGAGTTGCACAATCTCATGGTCTTTCCCTTGCCCTTCTTGATACTAGTGGTTTTACTAACCATCAACAATTGATGCTCCCCTTTTGATTTCTACTTTCGCGGTGTCAAACATCGCGAATATCTCAAGGATCATCATATATGTCCCTGATATGTTATAGTTCATCACGAAGCTCTGGCAGCTTGGTGGCAATGACTTCGGAGAAACATCACTATCTCATCTGGAAGATCAACTCCCACTCGATTCAAATGATTGTTGTACTCAGACAATCTGAGCACAAGCTCAACAATTGAGCTTTTCTTCCTTAGTTTGCAGGCTAAGAAAATCGTCGGAGGTCTTATACCTCTTGACGTGGGCATGAGCCTAAAATCCCAATTTCAGCCCTCGAAACATCTCATATGTTTCACGACGAATCAAAATCGTCTTCGGTGCCTCAACTCTAAACTGTTTAACTGAACTATCACGTAGTTATCAAAACGTGTATGTCAAATGTTCGCAACATCCACAGACGACGTTTGAGGTTCAGCACACTGAGCGGTGAATTAAGGACATAAGCTTTCTATGAAGCAATGAGGACAATCCTCAGTTCACGGACCTAGTCCGCATAATTGCTACTATCAACTTTCAACTAAATTTTCTCTAGGAACATATCTAAACAGTAGAACTGAAGCGCGAGCTACGACATAATTTGCGAAGACCTTTTGACTATGTTCAGGATAATTAAGTTCATCTTATGAACTCCCACTCAGATAGACATCCCTCTAGTCATCTAAGTGATTACATGGTCTGAGTCGACTAGGCCGTGTCCGATCATCACGTGAGACGGAGTAGTCATCATCGGTGAACATCTTCATGTTGATCGTATCTACCATATGACTCATGCTCGACCTTTCGGTCTCTTGTGTTCCGAGGCCATGTCTGTACATGCTAGGCTCGTCAAGTCAACCTAAGTGTTTCGCGTGTGTAAATCTGTCTTACACCCGTTGTATGTGAACGTTAGAATGTATCACACCCGATCATCATGTGGTGCTTTGAAACATCGAACTTTCGCAACGGTGCACAGTTAGGGGGAACACTTTCTTGAAATTTTAATGAGGGATCATCTTATTTACTACCGTCATTCTAAGCAAATAAGATGCAAAAACATGATAAACATCACATGCAATCAAAAAGTGACATGATATGGCCAATATCATTTTGCTCCTTTTGATCTCCATCTTCGGGGCTCCATGATCATCATCGTCACCGGCATCACACCATGATCTCCATCATCGTGTCTCCATGAAGTTGTCTCGCCAACTATTACTTCTACTACTATGGCTAACAGTTTAGCACTAAAGTAAAGTAATTACATGGCGTTGTTCATTGACACGCATGTCATACAATAAATTAAGACAACTCCTATGGCTCCTGCCAGTTGTCATACTCATCGACATGCAAGTCGTGATTCCTATTACAAGAACATGATCAATCTCATACATCACATATCATTCATCACATTCTTTTAGCCATATCACATCACATAACATACCCTGCAAAAACAAGTTAGACGTCCTCTAATTGTTGTTTGCATGTTTTACGTGGCTGCTATGGGTTTATAGCAAGAACGTTTCTTACCTACGCAAAAACCACAACGTGATATGTCAATTGCTATTTACCCTTCATAAGGACCCTTTTCATCGAACCTGATCCGACTAAAGTGGGAGAGACTGGCACCCGCTAGCCACCCTATGCAACAAGTGCATGTCAGTCGGTGGAACTTGTCTCATGTAAGTGTACGTGTAAGGTCGGTCCGGGCCGCTTCATCCCACAATACCGTCGAAACAAGATTGGACTAGTAACGGTAAGCATATTGAACAAAATCAACACCCACAACAACTTGTGTTCTACTCGTGCATAGAAACTACGCATAGACCTAGCTCATGATGCCACTGTTGGGGAACGTAGCAGAAATTCAAAATTTTCTACGCAACACCAAGATCAATCTATGGAGTAATCTAGCAACGAGGGAAGGAGAGTGCATCTACATACCCTTGTAGATCGCTAAGCAGAAGCGTTCAAGTGAACGGGGTTGATGGAGTCGTACTCGCCGTGATCCAAATCACCGATGATCCTAGTGCCGAACGGATGGCACCTCCGCGTTCAACACACATGCAGCCCGGTGACGTCTCCCATGCCTTGATCCAGCAAGGAGAGAGGTAGAGGTTGGGGAAGACTCCGTCCAGCAGCAGCACGATAGCGTGGTGGTGGTGGAGGAGCGTGGCAATCCTGTAGGGCTTCGCCAAGCACCGCGGGAGACGAGGAGGGAGAGGGGAAGGGCTGCGCCAACAGCAGAAGAACTTGCGTGTTGGGCTGCCCCTTTGCCTCCACTATATATAGGGGGAGAGGGAGGGTTGCGCCCCCACCTAGGGTTCCCACCCTAGGGGCGGCGGCAGCCCCAATCCCATCTGGGGTGGCGGCCAAGTGGGGGGAGAGGGAGGCGCACCAGGCATGGGCCTTTAGGGCCCATCTGCCCTAGGGTTTGCCCCCTCTTCTCTCCAGGCGCATGGGCCTTGGTGGGGAGGCGCCCTAGCCCACCTAGGGGCTGGTCCCTTCTCACACTTGGCCCATGTATGCCTCCGGGGCCCGTGGCCCCTCCCGGTGGACCCCCGGACCCCTCCGGTGGTCCCGGTACACTACCGGTGATGCCCAGAACACTTCCGGTGACCAAAACCATACTTCCTATATATAAATCTTTACCTCCGGACCATTCTGGAACTCCTCGTGACGTCCGGGATTTCATCCGGGACTCCGAACAACATTCGGTAACCACATACAAACTTCCTTTATAACCCTAGCGTCATCGAACCTTAAGTGTGTAGACCCTACGGGTTCGGAAACCATGCAGACATGACCGAGACGTTCTCCGGTCAATAACCAACAGCGGGATCTGGATACCCATGTTGGTTCCCACATGTTCCACGATGATCTCATCGGATGAACCACGATGTGGAGGATTCGATCAATCCCGTATGCAATTCCCTTTGTCCAGTGGTATTGTACTTGCCCGAGATTTGATCGTCGGTATCCGATACCATGTTCAATCTCATTACCGGCAAGTCTCTTTACTCGTTCCGTAACACATCGTCCCGTGATAAACTCCTTGGTCACATTGTGCACATTATGATGATGTCCTACCGAGTGGGCCCAGAGATACTTCTCCGTCACACGGAGTGACAAATCCCAGTCTCGATTCATGCCAACGCAACAGATACTTTCGGAGATACCCGTAGTGCACCTTTATAGCCACCCATTTTCGTTGTGATTTTTGGCACACCCAAAGCATTCTTACGGTATCCGGGAGTTGCACAATCTCATGGTCTAAGGAAATGATACTTGACATTAGAAAAGCTTTGGCATACGAACTACACGATCTTTTGCTAGGCTTAGGATTGGGTCTTGTCCATCACATCATTCTCCTAATGATGTGATCTCGTTATCAACGACATCCAATGTCCATGGTCAGGAAACCGTAACCATCCATTGATCAACGAGCTAGTCAACTAGAGGCTTATTAGGGACATGGTGTTGTCTATGTATCCACACATGTATCTGAGTTTCCTATCAATACAATTATAGCATGGATAATAAACGATTATCATGAACAAGGAAATATAATAATAACTAATTTGTTATTGCCTCTAGAGCATATTTCCAACAAGTTGTGCTTAAGTCGGCTCGGGGAGGGGCCGGGGAGGTGGTTGGTGACGGTGGGGACTAGGCGACGACGAAGAGGACGACGACGATGGAGTCCGGCGAGGAGGAGGATGGGGACGTCACGCGGTGGGGTGGAGACGAGGTCGAGGCGATCCATTGACAGCGATGGGGCGGCGTTCACCAGGGTTGGTGCAGAGGCGGGAGGGCGGCGTCGGGTTGGGCACCGGCGTCGGGCTTTGAGGACACGGTCGCCTCAATCCCGATCTGGATCGGGGGAGTGAGGGGGAGAGCGAGTTGGGGGAGTAGGGTGGGTTAGGGTTTGCGGGGGTGGACCGGGGGATATAGTGGTTAGGTGGGCCGGAGGAGGGGCCTTGGTCGGTCGGCTGCTTAGCTGGGGCGGTTGGCCCAGTTGAGGGGGGTTGTTGTTCTCCTTTTGTTTGATTTGTTTTTCTTGTCTTTTATTTATTCTTTTCTATTTTCAATTATAATTTTATGAAATACCAAGTTAGCACCTAAATTAGTATCACCAATACAGGCCACTACCAAACATAGTTTGTAGCCAAAATATATTAGTTTAATATTTTTATCAGTCCAAAAGCAATTAAATTGTTATCTCAGCCACTATTTTTATTTAGTTTAGGGCATTTAAACACTTTGAAAAAGGTTGGTTCCAACACCAAAATTAGTTAGGGATTATTTGCCACATGATGAACATTTTAGTTTTCATGTTTGAGAAGTTTAGAATTTCACTTGTTATTTGAATTTGAATCCGAACGGGATTCAATCATTGAGAGATTAACAATGGTAGTCGTGGTAGCTTAATTATCCGGGCGTCACAATGGGAGTCCGAGCTGGACTCCCCAGGCAACGGCGGCGGCAAGGACTCCTCCCGCGCGGGAAGGCAGCGGTGGCGCGGGCTGCTGGGCCAGCTCTGCTGGGCCTTCGGCCTAGTCGGGCGAGGAATTTTTTTAAATTCGCCCAAAAGAAAAATCCTAATAAAATAAAAAAAATTCTAAAAATACCATAAACAATTTTCACCATCCAAACCTAATATTTAGGACAAGGTGAACATTTCTCTGGGCAAAAATGCAATTTTCAAAAATGCATATTTTTATAATTCAATTAAAATAGCAAATAAAATACGAATAAAATAATAATTTGATTTTAAAATTCTTCTCCAATATTCCTCTCGTTTGAAGAAGTCATTTTATCTTCTCTCGGTTATTTTTAGTATTAGAAATAAAATCAAATTGATCCTCTTTTCAAATTTGAGAAAAATCAAATATGAAAATTTGTGAAATCTCCAACTCTCTCCTTGGGTCCTTGAGTTGCTTAAGATTTCTAGGATCACAACCAAAATGCAGATAAAATATGATATGCATATGATGACCTATGTATGACATCCAAATTGAAAACTGGGATGTTACAAACCTACCCCCCTTAAGATGAATCTCGCCCTCGAGATTCATCATGGCTAGAAAAAAGGTGCGGGTGGTCTTTCCGTAGGTCTTCTTCTCGCTCCCAGGCGGCTTCCTCTTCGGTATGGTGGCTCCACTGAACTTTGGAGAACCTGATAACCTTGCTGCGTGTAACTCGGCTGCCAAACTCGAGAATCTTGACGGGTTTCTCCTTGCAAGTTAGGTCACTATCCAACTGAATTGCTTCCAGGGGCACTGTATCGCTCAGAGGAATATCGTCCATCTCAGCATGTCACTTCTTCTACTACGAAACATGAAACACATCATGAACTCCTGACAATCCTTCGGGTAACTCCAACTTGTAGGCCACTTCTCCCACACGTTCCAAAACTCGGTATGGTCCTACAAATCTCGGGGCTAACTTTCCCTTAACTCCAAATCATTTAACTCCTCGGAGTGGTGACACACGGAGATATGCTCTATCTCCAATTTCATAGACTACCTCCTTGCATTTAGTATCGGCATAACTCTTCTGCCTGGATTGAGCTAGCTTCAGCCTATCACGAATCAACTTAACCTTCTCCTCAAACTCCTTGATTAAATCTGGTCCAAACAACTGACGGTCTCCAACTTCATCCCACATTAACAGTGTCCTGCACCTTCTTCCATACAAAGCTTCGAAAGGGACCATCTTCAAGCTTGCCTGATAACTGTTGTTGTATGAGAACTATGCGTAAGGCAAATTATCATCCCAACTAGATCCATAATCTAGCGCACAAGCTCTCAATATGTCTTCTAGAATCTGGTTTACTCTCTCGGTCTGTCCATCAGTCTGCGAATGAAAGGCTGTACTAAACTCTAGACTGGTACCCAAAGTCTGGGTGCAGCTGATTCCATAACTTCGAGGTAAACTGTGTTACTCTATCTGATACGATGGTCCTCAGAACTCCATGCAGACATACGATCCTGGTCATATATATCTTGGCCAACTTTGCGCTCGTGTAGGTGGTTTTCACTGGGATAAAGTGGGCCACTTTGGTCAAGTGATCAACTACTACCCAGATAGAGTCATATCCTGATCGTGTCGTGGGTAATCCGGTGATGAAATCCATGCCAAGTTTGTCCCACTTCCATTCGGGTATCAGCATAGGCTGTAGTAATCCTGCTAGCTTCTGATGTTCTTCCTTCACTCTCTGACATACATGACATACTGCTACATACTCGGCAATATCCTTCTTCATACCTGTCCACCAGAAATGTTCCTTCAAATCCAAATACATCTTGGTGTTTCCGGGTGAATCGAGTATGGCGAGTCATGAGCCTCCTGAAGTATTAACTTCCTGATCTCCGCATTATTGGGAACATATACACGATCCTCAAACCATAAAGTTTCGTGCTCATCCTCACGAAAACCCTTGGCTTTTCCTTTGCTCATCTTCTCCTTTATCTCAGCAATTTCCTTACCATCTTTCTGAGCATCTCGAATCCTTCCCAATAACGTGGACTGAACCTCCATTGCTGCAACAAAGCCTCTTGGAACTATCTCCAAATGAAGTTCCTTGAGATCGTCGACTAACTCCTGCGGTAATCCTCCGCTTACGAGGGTATTGACATAACTCTTGCGGCACAAAGCGTCTGCTACAACATTGGCCTTTCCGGGATGATAATGCAGCTTCATATCATAATCCTTTATGATCTCCAACCAACTCCTCTCTGAGATTTAGCTCCCTCTGTGTAAAAATGTACTTCAAACTCTTATGATCCGTGTATACATCACAACGGTTTCCAATAAGAAAATGTCTCCAGGTCTTGAGTGCATGCACTATGGCTACTAACTCCAAATGCATAGTAGCACAACTATGTGTTGGAGTTTGTGATTCCCGTAGCATGCACGTAGGCATAATATCACGAGTTTGTGACCCGTTATGTAACGAAGTCGGAGCATGAGGTATTTATTGATTGTCATCCTTCCTGTGGCGGTCGGGATCGCGTGATGGTTAACTCCTACCAACCCTTCCCCTAGGAGCATGCGTAGTAGTACTTTTCTTCGAGGGCTAATAAATTTTTGCAATAAGTATATGAGTTCTTTATGACTCATGTGATTCCATGGATTATACGCACACTTACCTTTCCACAATTTTTTAGCTTCTTCGGTACCGTGCATTGCCCTTTCTCACCTTGAGAGTTGGTGCAAACTTCGCCGGTGCATCCAAACCCCGTGATATGATACGCTCTATCACACATAAAACTCCTTATATCTTCCTCAAAACAGCCACTATACCTACCTATTATGGCATTTCCATAGCCATTCCGAGATATATTGCCATGCAACTTTCCATCGTTTCGTTTATCATGACATGCTCCATCATTGTCATATTGCTTTGCATGACCATGTAGTTGACATTGTATTTGTGGCAAAGCCACCATTCATAATTCTTTCATACATGTCGCTCTTGATTCATCGCATATCCCGGTACACCGCCGGAGGCATCCACATAGAGTCATATTTTGTTCTAAGTATTGAGTTGTAATTCATGAGTTGTAAGTAAATAAAAGTGTGATGATCATCATTATTAGAGCATTGTCCCAAGTGAGGAAAGGATGATGGAGACTGTGATTCCCCCACAAGTCGGGATGAGACTCCAGACTAAATAAAAAAAGGAGGACATAAAAAAAGAGAAGGCCCAGATAAAAAAAGAGGGAGAAAAAGAGAGAAGGGACAATGATACTATCCTTTTACCACACTTGTGCTTCAAAGTGGCACCGTGATCTTCATGATAGAGAGTCTCTCATTTTGTCGCTTTCATATACTAGTGGGACATTTCATTATAGAACTTGGCTTGTATATTCCAATGATGGGCTTCCTCAAATGCCCGAGGTCTTCGTGAGCAAGCAAGTTGGATGCACACTCACTTAGTTTCTTTTGTTTGAGCTTTCATACACTTATAGCTCTAAGTACATCCGTTGCATGGCAATCCCTACTCCTTGCATTAACATCAATTGATGGGCATCTCCATAGCCCGTTGACTAGCCTCGTTGATGTGAGACTTTCTCCTTTTTGTCTTCCCACATAACCCCTACCATTATACCTTATTCCACCATAGTGCTATATCCATGGCTTGCGCTCATGTATTGCGTAAAAGTTGAAAAGGCTGAAGCGTGTTAAAAAGTATGAACCAATTGCTTAGCTAAAACCGGGGTTGTACATGATATGAATTTTTTGTGTGGGGAAGATGGAGCATAGCCAGACTATATCATTTTGTAGGGATAACTTGCTTTGGCTATGTTATTTTGATAAGACATAATTGCTTGGTTATCATGCTTGAAGTAATATTGTTTTTATGTCAACATTAAACTTTTATCTTGAATCATATCAAATCTGAACATTCGTGCCACAATAAGAAGAATTACATTGAAATTATGCTAAGTAGCATTCCACATCAAAAATTCTGTTTTTATCATTTACCTACTCGAGGACGAGTAGGAATTAAGCTTGGGGATGCTTGATACGTCTCCAACGTATCTATAATTTTTTATTGTTCCATGCTATATTATATTCTGTTTTGGATGTTTAATGGGATTTATTATACACTTTTATATTATTTTTGGGACTAACCTATTAACTGGAGGCCTAGCCGAGAATTGTTGTTTTTTGCCTATTTCAGAGTTTCGCAGAAAAAGAATATCAAATGGAGTCCAAACGTAATGAAACCTTTGGGAATGTGATTTTCGGAACGAACGTGATCCAGAGGACTTGGACCCTACGTCAAGACATCAACCAAGAATGCACGAGGTAGGGGGCGCGCCTACCCCCCCAGGTGCGCCCTCCACCCTCGTGGGCCCCATGTTGCTCCACCGACATACTTCTTCCTCCTATATATACCTACGTACCCCCAAACTACCAGATACGGAGCCAAAAACCTAATTCCACCGCCGCAACCTTCTGTACCCGTGAGATCCCATCTTGGGGCCTTTTCCGGAGCTCCGCCGGAGGGGGCATCGATCATGGAGGGCTTATACATCAACACCATAGCCTCTTCGTTGATGTGTGAGTAGTTTACCTCAGACCTTCGGGTCCATAGTTATTAGCTAGATGGCTTCTTCGCTCTTTTTGGATCTCAATACAATGTTCTCCCCCTCTCTTGTGGAGATCTATTCGATGTAATCTTCTTTTGTGGTGTGTTTGTTGAGACCGATGAATTGTGGGTTTAGGATCAAGTTTATCTATGAACAATATTTGAATCTTCTCTAAATTCTTTTATGTATGATTGGTTATCTTTGCAAGTCTCTTTGAATTATTAGTTTGGTTTGGCCTACTAGATTGATCTTTCTTGCAATAGGAGAAGTGCTTAGCTTTGGGTTCAATCTTGCGGTGTCCTTTCCCAGTGATAGTAGGGGCATCAAGGCATGTATTCTATTGTTGCCATCGAGCATAACAAGATGGGGTTTATATCTTATTGCATGAGTTTATCCCTCTACATCATGTCATCTTACTTAAAGCGTTACTCTGTTCTTATGAACTTAATACTATAGATGCATGCTGGATAGCGGTCGATGTGTGGAGTAATAGTAGTAGATGCAGGCAGGAGTCGGTCTACTTGTCTCGGACGTGATGCCTATATACATGATCATACCTAGATATTCTCATAACTATGCTCAATTCTATCAATTGCTCAATAGTAATTTGTTTACCCACCGTAATACTTATGCTCTCAAGAGAAGCCACTAGTGAAACCTATGCCCCCCGGGTCTATTTTCCATCATATTAATCTTCCAAAACTTAGCTATTTTTATTGCCTTTTATTTTACTTTGCATCTTTATCATAAAAATACCAAAAATATTATCTTATCATATCTATCAGATCTCACTCTCGTAAGTGACCGTGAAGGGATTGACAACCCCTTTATTGCGTTGGTTGCGAGGATTTATTTGTTTGTGTAGGTGCGAGGGACTCGTGCGTGACCTCCTACTGGATTGATACCTTGGTTCTCAAAAACTGAGGAAAATACTTACGCTAATTTGCTGCATCACCCTTTCCTCTTCAAGGCAAAACCAACGCAGTGCTCAAGAGGTAGCAGACCCAAGTAAATTCTCTCTCAGGAGTTGTTCAGGTGTAAGTGCCTGTAGTGAAGGATTACCTATATGTATTTCCAGAGGAACTACCAGGCATGCTGCCAGATCGAGACATTGAGTTCTTGATAGAGCTGTTGCCAGGCACCGGACGGATATCAAAGAGACCATACCGGATGCCCACAAATGATCTGGAGGAGATTAAGAAGCAGATTAAGGAGTTATTGGAGAAAGGTTACATTAGGCGAAGTTCGTCACTGTGGGGAGCTCCAGTGCTCTTAGTGGATAAGAAGGATGGATCTTTGAGAATGGTTGTTGATTATCATGCGTTGAATGAAGTAACGATCAAGAACAAGTACCCACTAGCGATGATCAATGACTTGTTTGACCAGCTGCAAGGAGCTAAAGTATTCTCCAAGATCGATCTACGATCAGGATACCACCAGTTGAAGATCCGAGAACAGGATATACCTAAGACAACCTTCACCACAAGGTACGGGTTATATGAGTACACGGTTATGTCATTTGGATTGACTAATGCCCCTGCCTATTTCATGAGTATGATGAATAAGGTATTCATGCAGTTCTTGTATAAGTTTGTCGTGGTGTTCATTGATGATATCTTGGTATACTCGAAGAATGAAGAGGAACACAAGGAGCAGTTGCGTTTAGTTCTCGAGAAGCTCCGGGAACATCAGTTATATGCCAAGTTCATCAAGTGTGAGTTTTGGTTGAAGGAAGTTGGATTTCTTGGATATGTTATATCAGGAGAAGGTATAGCAGTAGATCCTACCAAGGTTCAGTCTGTCACTGATTGGCTAGCACCCACCTCAGTTGGAGAGATCCTCAGTTTTCTAGGACTCGAGGGATATTACCGGAGATTCATTGAGAATTTTTCTAAGATTGCGAAGCCTATGACGGAGTTGTTGAAGAGGACACCAAGTTCAAATGGACAGATGAATGTGAGGCAAGTTTTCAGGAGGTGAAGAAACGTCTAGTTACAGCCCCAGTGCTGATTCTGCGGGATATACGCAAGGATTTCCAAGTGTATTGTGACGCTTCTCGCTTAGGACTTGGAGGTGTACTTATGAAAGATGGAAGAGTGGTTTCATATGCCTCGCATCAGGTTCGACCGCATGAGTTGAATTATGCCACACATTATTTGGAGTTAGCAGCTGTAGTGCATGCACTCAAGATCTAGAGACATTTTATTATTGGAAACCGTTGTGAAGTTTACACGGATCACAAGAGTTTGAAGTATATTTTCACTCAGAAGGAGCTGAATCTCAGGCAAAGGAGATGGTTGGATCTTATAAAGGATTATGACATGAAGTTGCACTATCATCCCAATGTCGTAGCAGACGCTTTGAGCCAGAAGAGTTATGCCAATACCCTCGTAAGCGGAGGATTACCAAAAGGAGTTAGCCGATGATCTCAGGGAGCTTTGTTTGGAGATAGTCCCTAGAGGTTTTGTTGCAGCATTGGAGGTTCAGTCGACATTATTGGGAAAGATTCGAGAAGCTCAGAAGGGTGACAAGGAAATTGCTGAGATAAAGGAGAAAATGAGCAAAGGAAAAGCCAAGGGTTTTTGTGAGGATGAGCACGACACCCTGTGGTTTGAGGACCGTGTTTATGTACCCAATAATGCAGAGATTAGAAGGTTGATACTTCAGGAAGCTCATGACTCGCCACACTCGATACACCCCAGAAACACCAAGATGTATTTGGATTTGAAGGAGCATTTCTGGTGGATAGGCATGAAGAAAGATATTGCCGAGTATGTAGCTGTATGTGATGTATGTCAAAGAGTGAAGGCAGAACATCAGAAGCCAGCGGGATTACTGCAGCCTATGCCGATACCCGAATGGAAGTGGTATAAGCTTGGCATGGATTTCATCACCGGATTACCCAGGACCCGATCGGGATATGATTCTATCTGGGTAGTAGTGGATCACTTGACCAAAGTAGCTCAGTTTATCCCAGTGAAAACCACCTATATGAGTGTGAAGTTGGCCAAGATATATATGACCAGGATCGTGTGTCTGCATGGAGTTCTGAGGACCATCGTATCAGATAGAGGAACACAGTTTACCTCGAAGTTTTGGCACCAGTTGCACCAGACTTTGGGTACCAGGCTAGAGTTTAGTACGGCCTTTCATCCGCAGACAGATGGACGGACCGAGAGAGTCAATCAGATTCTGGAGGACATGTTGAGAGCTTGTGCGCTAGATTATGGATCTAGTTGGGATGATAATTTTCCCTACGCAGAGTTCTCATACAACAATAGTTATCAAGCCAGTTTGAAGATGGCACCTTTCAAAGCTTTGTATGGAAGGAGGTGTAGGACACCGTTGATGAGGGATGAAGTTGGACACCGTCAGTTGTTTGGACCAGATTTGATTAAAGCGTCCGAAGAGAAGGTTAAGTTGATTCGAGATAGACTGAAGGTAGCCCAGTCCAGACAGAAGAGTTATGCAGACTCTAAGCGCAAGGAGGTAGTCTATGAAATCGGAGATAGAGCATATCTTCGTGTGTCACCTTTGCGAGGAGTTAAGCGTTTTGGAGTTAAAGGAAAGTTAGCCCTGAGATTTATAGGACCATACCGAGTTTTGGAACGTATGGGAGAAGTGGCCTACAAGTTGGAGTTACCCGAAGGACTATCAGGATTTCATGATGTGTTTCACGTTTCTCAGCTGAAGAAGTGCC
Organism: Aegilops umbellulata; assembly: GCA_032464435.1. NCBI lineage: Eukaryota > Viridiplantae > Streptophyta > Magnoliopsida > Poales > Poaceae > Aegilops > Aegilops umbellulata. The sequence goes on along the minus strand of CP136058.1, from coordinate 133,514,822 downwards.
ATGCTGAGATGGCTAATATCCCTCTGAGAGATACAGTGCCCCTGGAAGCGATACAGTTGGATAGCGATTTGACTTACGAGGATAAACCAGTCAAGATTCTTGAGTTTGCCAGCCGAGTTACCCGCAGCAAGGTTATCCAGTTTTGCAAAGTTCAGTGGAGCCACCATACCGAGGATGAAGCCACATGGGAGCGAGAAGAAGACCTACGCAAAGACCACCAACACCTATTTTCTAGCCAACCCGAATCTCGAGGGCGAGATTCATCTTAAGGGGGGTAGGTTTGTAACATCCCAAATTTTCAATTTGGAATATTATACATAGGTCATCATATGCATATCATATTTTATCAACATTTTGGTTGTGATCCTAGAAATTCTAAGCAACTCAAGGACCCGCGGAGAGAGTTGGGGATTTCTTTCATTTTCATATTTGAATTTTCTCAAATTTGAAAAGAGGATCATTTTGGTTTTAATAATTTTTCTCTCCGAAATATTTCAAATATAAAAATAAAAGGAGAGGAGATAATATGACTTCTCCAAAATAAATGAAATATTGGAGGAAAAATATTAAAATCAAATAAATAATTTTATTTGGATTTTATTGCTATTTTATTTGAATTAGAAAAATACGCATTTTTTCAAAATATCATTTTTAGGACAGAAAAATGTTCACTATGTTCTGAATATTTTATTTAGACGGCGAAAATTGTTTTTGGCATTTTTAGAATTTTTTTAAAATTTATTTAGGAATTTTCTTTCGGCGGAATTTATTTAAAAAAAGAGTTCGCGACCGACCTATTAGTAAATAAAACTGTGATGATCATCATTATTATAGCATTGTCCCAGTGAGGAAAGGATGATGGAGACTATGATTCCCCCACATGTCGGGATGAGACTCCGGACAAAAAATAAAAAAAGAGGCCAAAAAAAGAGAGGGCAAAAAAACAAATAAATGAGAGAAAAAGAGAGAAGAGGCAATGCTGCTATCCTTTTACCATACTTGTGCTTCAAAGTTGCACCATGTTCTTCATAGAGAGAGTCTCCTATGTTGTCACTTTCATATACTAGTGGGAATTTTTCATTATAGAACTTGGCTTGTATATTCTGATGATGGGCTTCCTCAAATTGTCGGATGTCAGGTTCCGGCAAAACCCGTAAGGTTCAAACTCTGGGGTGCACGCGAAGATCTCCCCCTCATAGATCATTCCCTCACATGCTTCGCGATCTCTAAGGCTAGCTCGACGAATTCGCAACACAAGGGACACAAGATTTATAATGGTTCGGGCTACCGTTGTGGTGTAATACCCTACTCCAGTGTGGTGGTGGTGGATTACCTCTTGGGCTGAGGATGAACAGTACAAGGGGAAGAACAGCCTCCTGAGGCGAGGTGTTCTTGTGCCTGGTGAACTTGTGTGGGTGAGGATTACTCAAGATGAGATCAGGCTTAGTTGCCTCCTACTATGGTGGCTAGTCCTATTTATAGAGGCCCTGATCCTCTCCCCAAATATTTGAGCAGGAAGGGAGCCAACAACGGCCAATTTGAAAGGGGACACTTATCCTGACAAAAGTAGTCTTCACCTGCCAAAGGTTCTGGTGGTGACGCCGTCTTGGGCTCCATGGTGACCTCCATCCTGCCGTCCTACTGGTCTTGGTCTCGTTGCACCGATATGGAAACCTTTGCTTGATGCCTCGGTACTCCTCGCCTGTGCTTGCCTCCTTAGCACCAAAGAGGAAACAAGGACACTGTGTGCGCTGGTGCCCGCCTGGCCTTGGTCGTCATGGCTCACGTCATGAGAAGCTAGCGAGGTTTGCCTTGCCTTGATCTCACCGCCCCTCGCGAGCCAGCCTGGTGAGGCCGCTCCCGAGGAGGTCTTGTGTCGTCCGCCTCACGAGGCTTGGCCCCTCGCGAGGGTCTTGAAAGCTTGTTGGTGAAGATGGGCCGTACGGGCTCGCTCGCAGAGCCACGCCGTGGGCCGCAAGCAGGCAAGTCCGGGGACCCCCGTTCCCAGGACACCGACACAAATGCCCGAGGTCTTCATGAGCAAGAAAGTTGGATGCACACCCACTTAGTTTTCATTTTGAGCTTTCATACACTTATAGCTCCAGTGCATCCGTTGCATGGAAATCCCTACTCCTCACATCGACACGGATTGATGGGAATCTCCATAGCCCATTAATTTGCCTAGTTGATGTGAGACTTTCTCCCTTTTTGTCTTTTCCACACAACCTCCACCATCATATTATATTCCACCTATAGTGCTATATCCATGGCTCGTGCTCATGTATTGCGTGAAGATTGAGAAAGTTTGAGAACATCAAAAGTATGAAACAATTGCTTAGCTTGTCATCGAGGTTGTGCATGATTTAATACTTTGTGTGATGAAGATGGAGCATAGCCATATGATTTTGTAGGGATAACTTTCTTCGGCCATGTTATTTTGAGAAGACATGATTGCTTTATTAGTATGCTTGAAGTATTGTTGTCTTAATTTCAAATGATATAATATTGCTATCAATCACTCATGTCTTTATATTCATGCCACGATTAGATTATATGATCAAGATTATGATAGGTAGCATTCCGCATAAAAAATTATCTTTTTTATCATTTACCTACTCGAGGACGAGCAGTAATTAAGCTTGGGGATGCTGATACGTCTCCGTCGTATCTATAATTTTTTATTGTTCCATGCCAATCATCTACAACTTTTACATACTTTTGGCAACTTTTTATACTATTTTTGGGACTAACATATTGATCCAGTGCCCAGTGCCAGTTCCTTTTTGTCGCATGTCTTTTGTTTCGCAGAAAAACCATATCAAACGGAGTCCAAACGCGATAAAAACTTACGAAGTTTTTTGGAATATATGTGATTTCTGGGAAAAAGAATCAACGCGAGACGATGCTCGAGGGCCCACAAGGACGGAGGGCGCACGCTTGGTCCTTGTGGCCACCCCATAAGGCGGTTGGTGCCCTTCTTCTGGCGCAACAAAGCTAATATCCAGATAAAAATCGTGTTAAATTTTTAGCCAAATCGGAGTTTCGGATCTTCGGGAATTTAAGAAACGGTGAAAGGCCAGAATCGGGGAATGCATAAACAGAAAGAAACAGAGAGAGAGAGATCCAATATCGAAGGGGCTCCCGCCCCTCCGCCGCCATAGAAGCCAAGGACCAGAGGGGAAACCCTTCTCCCATCTTGGGGGAAGGTCAAGGAAGAAGAAGAAGAAGAAGAAGAAGAAGAAGAAGAAGAAGAAGAAGAAGAAGAAGAAGAAGAAGAAGAAGAAGAAGAAGAAGAAGAAGAAGAAGAAGAAGAAGAAGAAGAAGAAGAAGAAGAAGAAGAAAGAAGAAGAAGAAGAAGAAGAAGAAGAAGAAGAAGAAGAAGAAGAAGAAGAAGAAGAAGAAGAAGAAGAAGAGAAGAAGAAGAAGAAGAAGAAGAAGAAGAAGAAGAAGAAGAAGAAGAAGAAGAAGAAGAAGAAGAAGAAGAAGAAGAAGAAGAAGAAGAAGAAGAAGAAGAAGAAGAAGAAGAAGAAGAAGAAGAAGAAGAAGAAGAAGAAGAAGAAGAAGAAGAAGAAGAAGAAGAAGAAGAAGAAGAAGAAGAAGAAGAAGAAGAAGAAGAAGAAGAAGAAGAAGAAGAAGAAGAAGAAGAAGAAGAAGAAGAAGAAGAAGAAGAAGAAGAAGAAGAAGAAGAAGAAGAAGAAGAAGAAGAAGAAGAAGAAGAAGAAGAAGAAGAAGAAGAAGAAGAAGAAGAAGAAGAAGAAGAAGAAGAAGAAGAAGAAGAAGAAGAAGAAGAAGAAGAAGAAGAAGAAGAAGAAGAAGAAGAAGAAGAAGAAGAAGAAGAAGAAGAAGAAGAAGAAGAAGAAGAAGAAGAAGAAGAAGAAGAAGAAGAAGAAGAAGAAGAAGAAGAAGAAGAAGAAGAAGAAGAAGAAGAAGAAGAAGAAGAAGAAGAAGAAGAAGAAGAAGAAGAAGAAGAAGAAGAAGAAGAAGAAGAAGAAGAAGAAGAAGAAGAAGAAGAAGAAGAAGAAGAAGAAGAAGAAGAAGAAGAAGAAGAAGAAGAAGAAGAAAGAAGAAGAAGAAGAGAAGAAGAAGAAGAAGAAGAAGAAGAAGAAGAAGAAGAAAGAAGAAGAAGAAGAAGAAAGAAGAAGAAGAAGAAGAAGAAGAAGAAGAAGGGGGGCTCTCCCCCCTTTCCCGGTGGTGCCCGAATGCCGCCGGGGCCATCATCACGACAACGATCTACACCAACAACTTCACCGCAGTCATCACCAACTCTCCCCCCTCTATGCAGCGGTGTATTCCCTCTTTTACCTGCTGTAATCTCTACTTAAAAATGGTGCTCAACGATATATATATATATATATATATATATATATATATATATATATATATATATATATATATATATATATATATATATATATATATATATATATTCCCAATGATGTATGGCTATCCTATGATGTTTGAGTAGATCCGTTTTGTCCTATGGGTTGATTGATGATCATGATTGGTTTGAGTTGCATGTTTTATTATTGGTGCTATCCTATGGTGCTCTCCGTGTCGCGCAAGCGTGAGGGATCCCCGCTGTAGGGTTTGCAATATGTTCATGATTTGCTTGTGGTGGGTGGCGTGAGTGACAGAAGCACAGACCCGAGTAAGTAGGTTGTTTGCGTATGGGAATAAAGAGGACTTGGTGTCGGTGTACTAGAGTAGGGGTACCCTATTACCCCTAACTTGTGCACGGGCAGTCGCAGCACCCCGCGGCAAGGCTGAAGGAAATATGCCCTAGAGGCAATAACAAAGTTATTATTTATTTCCTTACATGTCATGATAAATGTTTATTATTCATGCTAGAATTGTATTAACTGGAAACATAATACATGTGCGGATACGTAGACAAACAGTGTGTCACTAGTATGCCTCTACTTGACTAGCTTGTTAATCAAAGATGGTTAAGTTTCCTAACCATGGACAAAGGAGTTGTCATTTGATTAACAAGGTCACATCATTAGTTGAATGATCTGATTGACATGACCCATTCCATTAGCATAGCACCCGGTCGTTTAGTATGTTGCTGTTGCTTTTATCCATGACTTATACATGTTCCTTTGACTATGAGATTATGCAACTCCCGTTTGCCGGAGGAACACTTTGGGTGCTACCAAACGTCACAACGTAACTGGGTGATTATAAAGGAGTACTACAGGTGTCACCAAAGGTAGATGTTGGGTTGTCGTATTTCGAGATTAGGATTTGTCACTCCAATTGTGGGAGAGGTATCTCTGGGCCCTCTCGGTAATGCACATCACATAAGCCTTGCAAGCATTGCAACTAATGAGTTAGTTGCGGGATGATGTATTACGGAACGAGTAAAGAGACTTGCCGGTAACGAGATTGAACTAGGTATTGGATACCGACGATCGAATCTCGGGCAAGTAACATACCGATGGACAAAGGGAACAACGTATGTTGTTATGCGGTCTGACCGATAAAGATCTTCATAGAATATGTAGGAGCCAATATGGGCATCCAGGTCCCGCTATTGGTTATTGACCGGAGACGTGTCTCGGTCTTGTCTACATTGTTCTCGAACTGTAGGGTCCGCACGCTTAAGGTTTCGATGACAGTTATATTATGAGTTTATGAGTTTTGATGTACCGAAGGAGTTCGGAGTCCCGGATGAGATCGGGGACATGACGAGGAGTCTCGAAATGGTCGAGACGTAAAGATCGATATATTGGACGACTATATTCGGACATCGGAAAGGTTCTGAGTGATTCGGGTATTTTCGGGAGTATCGGGGAGTTACGAAATTACGGGAGAAGTAATGGGCCTTGATGGGCTTTAGTGGGAAGAGGAAAAAGGCTGCTGCGCCCCCCCTCCCCTCTAGTCCGAATTGGACTAGGGAAAAGGGGGCCGGCCACCTTTCCTACTCCTCCACTTCCTTCTCCCTTCCTCCCCTCTTGATGGACTCCTACTAGGACTTGGAGTCCTAGTAGGACTCCCATCCTGGCCGCACCAATAGCCTTGGCCGGCCTCCTCCTCCTCCATCCTTTATATACTGAGGCAGGGGGCACCCCATGGACACACAAGTTGATCTTGGTGATTGTTCCTTAGCCGTGTGCGGTGCCCCCCTCCACCATATTCCACCTCGGTCATATCGTTACGGTGCTTAGGCGAGGCCCTGCGACGGTAGAACATCAAGATCGTCACCACGCCGTTGTGCTGGCAGAACTCCTCCCCGACGCTTTGCTGGATCGGAGCCCGGGGATCGTCATCGAGCTGAACGTGTGCCAAGAACTCGGAGGTGCCGGAGTAACGGTGCTTGGATCGGTCGGATCGTGAAGACGTACGACTGCATCAACCGCGTTGTTATAACGCTTCCGCTTTCGGTCTACGAGGGTACGTAGACAACACTCTCCCCTCTCGTTGCTATGCATCACCATGATCTTGCGTGTGCGTAGGAAATTTTTTGAAATTACTACGTTCCCCAACAAAGGCTTGCCGGGCGACCGCCAAGGCCCTCTGTGGTTCCTTTTGAGCCATTCAAGAACAAAGTATTCAAGCCAAGAAGACAAGGCCCCAGCAAGAGGAGCTTGCCGGAAAGGCCACTCAAGGCACAAGACCTCGGCAAGAGGAGCTTGCCGGGAAGGCCAACCAAGGCATCTCAAGGTACTTACCGCGACGCACCACGCGTCCCGGCAAGGCCCGACGAGTGGCAAGCTTTCGGACGCGACAAGACAACGACCGCGGCAAGGCACTTTGCCGCGGCAGGCTACCACTCCGTACCCATGCTCCAGCACATCCACCAACGTGTCGCTCAAGGACTATCCCAAGCGTACGTGGCGAGAGGCTGTGCAGCCAGGGGTACGCGGTGGCAAACGGCGCTGACAAGATCGCCATCGTGGCGAACGGTGGCGTCCCTGACGGTCCCTTTCTGCACTGTTTGGACGATGCAGACGGGCATTTAATGCCCTTGTCCCCTGCCGTTAGGGTTAGGTAGGATACACTGTATAGGTAGCTGTACCAACCGCAACACCTTTCCATTTTTACCCTTGTCTACGTTGCCACCTGTTGGAGACCCCTTGAGCATATAAAAGGAGGCCCATGCACAATGTAGAAAAGGGGGGAGAATAGAACGCTCACGCTCGGTCTCGATAGCTGCTGGTGCGTACTGTAGCACTCAGCGCTCCCGAGCAAGAACTCAATACAAACCACAAAGCAGCAGTATGAGTATTATCTCTCCGGAGAGCTCCGAAGCTGGCTAAACTGCTTGTGTGCTCCGCCTCGATCTGCTCTTCGTGCGACCTCCGCCCCCCGCCGAACCGAAAGGGGCTCAGTCCCCATAGGTGCTCGTGGATCAGTTTCCCTGACATCTTTGGCGCGCCAGGTAGGGGCATCGAGGTTGTGTGAACCTGATCCGGCGTTCACACGAGCTAGATCTTCATCATCTTCATCGACATGCCGCCAAAGAAGAAGGCTTCGGAGGCGGCTGCTCCGTCCGCGACAAACCCACCACCGCCGGAGCAAACGGCTGGTGGGGAAGACGCCGGCGGAAGAACGGGCATCGACGAGGGAGCTCACAGTGCCGCCAAGTCCAAGGACAAGGCTGCGCAGACCTCGGCGTCCGCACATCCATCGCGCTCATCTCAGGAGGCGCGGAACTGGCAGCGACATGGTACTCACAGTACCATCCGCTCGCTGGACCCAGATCGAGCTGGTGGATCTCGGGATGCTCAAGGCCAGCATGCATGCCAACATGCTGGCACGAGCGAGGCACGGTCGCCTGGATGGGATATTGCTCCTTCTAACATAGTTAGAAGTTCGAGCATATCCCGCTCCACACACCGTTCGCCACCGCTACCCGCCACTCCAGCAGAAGCTTTGGCGCGAGCCCAACTGCTCCTAGATTACCCTCCAACGGCGGACAAGATCGATGACTGGAGGGCCACCATTCAGAGTCTCATCGGCTTTGCCAACGGCGACACTCTGCGGCAGCCGAGTACACCGCAACAGCGGCGAGTCAGCCAGGCGCGGACCGATGGCGACAAAACCGGTGGGGGTGCAACCACCGTGCACTCTCCGCCATGAAGGCCAAGATCGCCACCTCACCGGATCCACCTCGACAGCGACTCCACAGCGTCATCGGATCCACGAGCTCGTCACGATCAACGCCAAGTTCTTCACGAACGACAGCAAGAAGACGCTCGTACTCGCATCGAGCGCCGAAGAGAAGCGCGACATCAGTCAGACCAGCGCGCTGGGCCCACTGTTGACATGCGTGCGCCAGGGGAACTAGGTGACCTGCCGTACGCGGTAGGTTGCCCTGCGTTTACCCGTGAGCTGCGGCAAGTCCAGTGGCCCAGCACGAAGAATTTCAAGCCAGACGTACCCGAGAAGTACGACGACAAGTTGCATCCGTCGGAGTTCCTCAGCATCTACACCATCACGGTGCAAGCTGCTGGGGGGCGGGACGACAAGATCCTTGCCAACTACTTCCCACTGGTGCTCAAGCCCAACGTCAGGTCCTGGCTCATGCACTTGCCGGACAACTCCATATCTTCCTGGGCAGACCTATGCCATCAGTTTGTCGGCGCCTTTACAGGCGGCCACAAACCTCATGGCCATGAGAGTGATCTTCATCTGCTTGCCCAGAAGGAAGGAGAGCCCCTGCGCAAGTACATCCAGAGATTCATCCATGTGCAACGCAACATCCCAGATGTCCACCCTGCCGCAGTCATCAGCGCGTTCCATCAGAACGTGCGTAACCGCAGGATGCGGGAGGAGATGGCAATGTGCAAGATCAGAGACGTCAGTCAGCTGTATGCCCTGGCCGACAGGTGTGCACGTGCTGAGGAAGGGAGAAAATCCCCAGAGAGAATACAGGAACAGGAGGATCTGACAGCGAGGACGCAGCCCCGGCAAAGAAAAACCGGCGGCGGAACAACGGGAAGAGGAAAGGCAAAGATGTGCTAGTTGTTGAGCAGTCCGGCAACGAAGGTGGCGCCAAGAAAGCCAAAGCTGGTAGCTCCGGTAAGGAGGTGGCCGCATGCGCCAACTGCCAGGCTGTGGCGGCCGCCGACAAGCAGGACGGCACCAACAAACAGTACTGCAAGATCCACCGCACCAAGGGCCATGACCTCGAGAGCCGCAAGAAGGTTGAGCAGCTTGTCGAGCTGCAAAAGGCCGAGTACGAGCGACGCGACAAGGAGAAAGCCCAAGGAGGTGCTGGAGGATCCGGTACGAAGCGCCCCGGCCGGGGAGGACGCCGCGGCAAGGCCAAGCAGCGGCAAGGAAACAGACCTCCCCGCGGCCGCGACAAGGATGAAGATGACGACGACGACGAAGACATGGATGATGATGAAACCAGTGAACAGGAGTTCCAGAAAGCCACAGAGGTCTTGTGCGTTGACGGCGGTGCTTCTCTGTATACTTCACACCGCCAACTCAAGCAGTGGGTCCGGGAAGTCAATGCGGCAGAACCACCCGTCGAGTCACGCAAGCTTCTGAAATGGTCCAGCACGCCTATCATCTTTGATATTGAGGACCACCCTGATCGCACAACTGCTGTCGGGTGCTTGCCAATGTTGGTTTCACCAACTATCCGCAACCTCAAGGTCACTAAGATGCTAGTTGACGGCGGGGCCGGCTTGAACCTGATCTCCTCCGCTGTGCTCAGGAAACTCCAGGTCCTTGACATCGAGCTCGAAGAGACCGGCACATTCCAAGGAATCAACCCGGGAAGGAGCAAGCCGAAGGGGAAGATCACGTTGCCGGTGACATTTGGCAGCGATTTGAACTTCAGAACTGAGAGGGTCACTTTTGACGTCACCGATTTTCCATTGCCTTACAATGGGATTCTCGGTCGTCCAGCACTCTCCAAGTTTATGGCGGCCTCTCACTATGCGTATAACATGCTGAAGATGCCAGGCCCGATAAGTGTCATCTCTGTCCCTGGCGACAAGAAGGATGCTCTTATTTGCGCCAACAAAATCTACCGGGAAGCAGCAGTCACAACAGATCGCAAGCCACTTGCCGCCGAAGCTCCCGGGGGGAAGAAGAAGACCAAGTCCGGCAAGAGTTCTGATGCTCACTCCGGCAAGCGCACCTCTTCGGAGTGTTGCGCTACCGTCGAGGACGCACCATCGAGCTCCACCGGCAAGTGTAAGAAGACAATGGCAGCTCCGCCAGCGACCAAGAAGGTGTCCGCCAAGGAGGACGGCACTGGTGGTACTTTCACCATCAGTGCCACTCTCGACCCTAAATAGGAAAGCGCGCTCATTGCTTTCCTGCGGGCGAATGTCCATGTGTTTGTGTGGCAACCGTCTGACATCCCCGATGTTCCCAGGAAAGTAATTGAGCACCACCTTGCCGTCTGTCCTCATGCGCGACCCGTCAAGCAGAAAGTCAGAAAGCAAGCAGTGGAGCGCCAAGAATTCATCGCAGAAGAGATCAAGAAGTTGGAAGCTGCGGGCCTTGTCAGAGGAGTGCTCCATCCTACGTGGTTGGCCAATCCTGTAGTCGTGCGCAAGGCAAACGGGAAATGGAGGCTTTGTATCGACTTTACCGATGTCAATAAAGCTTGTCCCAAAGACCCATTTCCCTTGCCGCGCATCAACCAGATTGTTGACTCCACGGCCGGATGTGACTTCCTTTCATTTCTTGACGCATACTCAGGATACCATCAGATCTTCATGGCAGAAGAGGATGAGGAGAAAACCGCATTCATCACTCCCTGTGGCATGTACTGTTTCATACGGATGCCTTTCGGTTTAAAGAATGCTGGTTCAACATTTGCAAGGGTAGTCCATACTACTTTTGAACAGCAAATACACAGAAATGTGGAAGCCTACATGGACGACATAGTGGTCAAGAGCAAGGATAAGGCAACTCTGATTCAAGATTTAGACGAGACTTTCGCAAATCTGCGCAAGATCAGCCTCAAGCTCAACCCCGATAAGTGCGTGTTTGGAGTCCCTTCCGGCAAGCTTCTCGGGTTCTTCGTGTCTCAGCGGGGAATTGAAGCCAATCCCGACAAGATCAAGGCCATTGAGCAGATTGAAGCACCGAAGCGCGTCAAGGATGTACAGAGACTTGCCGGCTGCGTGGCGGCTCTCAGCAGGTTTATCTCTAAGTCTGCTGAGCGCGCCCTGCCGTTTTTCAAAATTCTGAAAAAGGCAGGTCCAATGAAATGGACTCCGGAAGCGGAGGCTGCGCTGCAGGACTTGAAGAGATACCTGTCCTCCACTCCAATACTTGTCGCACCTAAGCCACAAGAGAAGTTGCTGCTGTATTTGGCGGCAACCAATCAAGTGGTTAGTGCTGCGTTAGTAGCGGAGAGGGAGGCAGATGATGAGCCAGCAACCACGGCGAGCGCATCCAGCGACAAGCAGGGGGCTTCCCCGACAAGCTCTGGTCCTGGCAAAGATGGATCTGCGCAGGCACCCGAGGAGATATAGAAGAAAATGGTGTAGCGCCCAGTCTACTTTGTCAATTCCCTTCTGCAGGGGGCTAGGTCAAGGTACTCTGGTGTGCAGAAATTGCTTTTCGGCCTTCTCATGGCCTCGAGAAAGCTGCACCATTACTTCCAAGCACATGAGATAACAGTTGTCACTCGTTTTCCGCTGAAGAGGACACTGCAGAATCCAGAAGCAACAGGCAGGATTGTTGAGTGGGCACTGGAACTGTCAAGCTTTGGCCTCAAGTTTGAGAGCACTTCAACTATCCAAAGCAGAGCATTGGCAGAATTCATAGCAGAGTGGACGCGAACACCAGATGAGGAAATCCCAAAAACGAGCATCCCCGTCAAGGAAGCAAGCAAAGAGTGGTTGATGTACTTTGATGGTGCTTTCTCGCTGCAAGGCGCCGGTGCTGGCGTACTGCTTGTCGCACCCACCGGAGAGCACCTTAAGTACGTAGTCCAGATGCACTTTCCCAAGGATCAAGCAACAAACAATACTGCAGAGTATGAAGGATTGCTTGCCGGTCTCAGGATCGCGGCAGACCTTGGGATCAAGAAGCTCATTGTCAGGGGTGACTCGCAGCTTGTCGTCCGCCAAGTGAATAAGAGTTATCAGAGTCCGTTGATGGAAGCTTACGTTGATGAAGTGAGGAAGCTAGAAGAGCACTTTGTCGGCCTACAGATGGAACATGTTCCAAGAGCTCAGAACGACATTGCCGATGGCCTGTCAAAGTGCGCAGCACTTAAGTTACCTGTGGAACCAGGGATCTTTGTGCTCAAGTTGACTCAACCGTCTGTGACGCCATCAACTGGACAGATCAAGAAGAGGAAGTTAATTTCTAGTGACTATTTTCCGGCAGAGCTTCCCGAAGCCGCCGCCAAGAAGGTCCCCAAGATCAACACCAAGAGTGCTGGGGAGCAGTCTGCTCCGGCAAACCCCAGGGTTTGTTCCGTTGAAGCAGACGCTCCCGACAAGTTTTGCTCCAGCAAGCTTGCCTGGGAACGTCAAGCTCCGGCTGAGCCGCAGTTTCTCGCCGTAGAAGCGGATATTCCCACAGCAGCTGTGCCTTTAGTCCTTGTTGTCGAGCCACAAGCTCCAGCATGGGCACAGCAGATCGTCCGTTTCCTTCAGACAAGAGAACTTCCCGAAGAGCAAGAAGAAGCGGAAAGAGTAGCCCGGCAGTCAAGTATGTACCAGTTTGTTGACAACGCACTGTACAGAAGAAGACTCAACGGTGTGAAATTGAAGTGTATTCATCGGGAAGATGGACAGAAGCTGTTGACCGAGATACATGGAGGCATTTGTGGTCACCACATTGGCGCAAGAGCACTTGCCGGCAAAGCATTCCGGCAAGGTTTCTTTTGGCCGACAGCCCTCTAGGATGCAACTGAACAACTAACCAAGTGTGAAGCGTGCCAGTTCCATTCCAAGCAAATACGCCAGCCAGCTCAAGCTCTCCAGATGATCCCTTTATCCTGGCCATTTTCGGTCTGGGGGCTCGACATCCTCGGCCCTTTCCCCCGAGCAGTCGGGGGCTTTGAATACTTGTACGTTGCAATCGACAAGTTCACAAAGTGGCCAGAAGTGGAAGCAGTGAGGAAGGTAACAGCACAGTCAGCAGTCAAGTTCTTCAGGTCGATTGTTTGCCGCTTTGGGATCCCTAACAGGATCATCACCGACAATGGTACACAATTCACGAGCCGCACCTTCATGCAGTACGTCCAAGATCTTGGCGCCAAGGTCTGCTTCGCTTCTGTTGCTCACCCTAGGAGTAACGGTCAAGCGGAGAGGGCAAATGCCGAAGTGCTGCGTGGACTCAAGACCAGGACTTTCGACAGGCTGCACGGGTGCGGAAGAAACTGGATTGAGGAGCTGCCGTGGTTCTTTGGTCGATCAGGACGACGCCAAATCGAGCCACTGGCCAGACACCTTTCGCTCTATTCTATGGAGCAGAGGCAATTCTCCCCACGGAACTCGTATACGGGTCACCTCGAGTGCTCGCTTATGATGAGCTTGAGCAAGAGCAGCTGCAAAAAGATGACGCGCTGCTCCTTGAGGATGACCGTCATCAGGCTGCTGTACGAGCTGCTCGCTACCAGCAAGCTTTGCGCCGCTACCATAGACGCAAAGTTGACGCCAGAAGTCTCGAGGAAGGCGACCTTGTTCTTCGGCGCGTTTAGTCCGCCAAGAATTCCAACAAGTTGACGCCAAAGTGGGAAGGCCCTTACCGGGTGAAGCGAGTCACTAGGCCTGGCGTTGTCCGCCTTGAGACCGAAGATGGCATTCCGGTGAGCAACTCCTGGAACATTGAGCATCTTCGTAAATTTTACCCGTAAGGCGCGGTTGCCGGACCCTGCTCCGGCAACCATCTTTTGTACATGTCTTGCCGCTGTTGCATGTAATCCTTTGTACAAAGCCAGGCGCAGACCCTGTGCATAAATAAAGCTCATGTGCTCCGCACATCTTGTCAATTTCATGCTTTTTATTTTTTTGCATGAGTTATCTGACACTTTGTGCAGCGAACACCCCGGGTAAGCAATAACGAGCCATAAGGCTCCATATCATTATTTTCTCCACTTCCTTTTTTCTCAAGGAAATGAAGGTTCCTTCGCCCACAAGTTTGCCGGGGGGAGGGGAAGATAATGGTATGGACCAGGCGTCGTTCAAGAAAGTTTCGCCTTGCCAGGAAGCAAAAGACAGAAAAGCTAAGTTGCCAAAGTTTGAGCAATCAGATGTTTTTAAAATTTTAAGTTATCTTCCTTAAACGACCATGCTTTGTATGGAAAACCTGTGCGCAAAGGAACCGGCTCGTGGCTAGTTGCGCCCTTACTTTGTTTCAAGTTCGCTCAATAGTTTCAGTGTGCTGCGACTAGAGTCGTGCCCTTACTTTGTTTCGAGTTCGCTCAACAGCTTAAGCGAGCTGCGACTAGTTACGACAAGGTTTCTTGTCGGCAACAGCACTGCCAGCAGGCTGCTGACGTCCCGCACTCAGCGCTCGCGGCGAGGGTGCCTGCGCCGGCAAGTTCCCTAAAAACGTAGGGCAAAAACATACAAAGGAAGGAATCAAGTAAAGGAAATAACATTGCAATCGTTGCCCAAAATAGAGTTGTATTACAAAATAGCTTGTCGCGGCTCTAATAAACTGTTTTCATAACATGATCAGCAGCGACAAGAAAAGAAGAAAACGGCCGGCCTAGTCCACGCAATCGCCCTCAACCCTCTTGATCCCGCTCACCTTGTCCACAATGGGTGTGACAAGGTCCTTGAGCGCCTCCAGATCAGCTTCCGCCGGCAGGGATCTGAGGACGTTGGTGAGGTTGAGACCCGGGTTGCGGAAGGCTACCTTCACCAACACTTTTTGAAGAGCTCCCGCGCAGATCCTGCGCGACTCGTCGGCCAGCTGCTTTGGGATCCTCTCCCGGAGTCGCTGAAGGGCCGTCGCCACGCCTTTGAAGAACAAGGTGAGCCTGGCGCTGGATTGGAGGTTCTCGTCGGAGGGATACCCGAGATCCTCCATCCCCAGCTACGCCAGCTCCCTGTCAATGTTGGCGGCAGCATTCACAAGACCTTCCGTCCACTGCTCCACGGTTTCTCTAAAAGCGTTCTGGGTGGCGGCAACACTCTCCCGTAGCGCCTTGTCGGCCTGGATCTCCTTCTTCAAGGCCGCCTCCTGCTCCCTGGCGCCGTCCAGCGTCTTGGTCAAAGTGGTCAGCTTCAACTCAAGATCTACGTTGGAGTCCTTGGCGGCGCTGAGCTCCTTGCCCTTCTCGGAGAGACGGACCTGCAGCTCTGCGAAGCTGTAGACGTCTTTCTCCCGCTCACACTTGAGCGCGACGAGCTCCTCGCCGCTCGCCTTGAGGTCGGCCTCCAGCTGCGCCACCTTCATCTCCAGCTCCTTCTTGGCGGCCTCGGCGGCTGCGGCAGCATCCTCCGCTTGCTTGATAGCTCCGCCAAGTGTTCGCTCGCGCGCGGCAAGCTCCTCCTCGTGGATATCGAGGTTGACCTTCCGCTGCGCCAGTTCACCCTCCTGCGCCGACAGCTTCTCAGCGGCAAGCCGCCGCTGCTCCTTGACGTCAGCCTTCTCGAGGAGGAAGGCCTTCTGCGCCTCCTCGAGCTGCTCCCGCTCCTCCGCCAGGGACCGGAGAGCTGCCTGGTTGATGCCTCGGAGCTTCGCCGCGCGCTTCTCAATGTCGGCTCCCGCCTTCGCGGCAAGCGCTTCGCGGGATTCCAGCTTGGCTTGCCAAGCGCGGTAGAGCGACAACAGCTTCCACAACAGCCGCACCTCCTTAGGCTCGTCGCTGCTGCTGCTTGGCGCGTCGACCAGCGTCAGCCCAGCGGAGGCAAGCACCTCCACGTCAAAGCTTTCTCCTTCGACTGGCGCCCTGGACGTTGACGCCCAGGGGAGGTTGATGAAGACGCCATCGCCGGCCTTCAAGTAGATGCCCGGCTGGGGCCCTTCGGAGCCCGACGATGCGGCAGCAGCGGAAGGGTCGGCGGTCGGTGTAGCGCCTGACGCTCCTGCGGCCTCAGGGCCGTCAGTGCGATCGCCAGACCCCTCGTCGGCTGCTGCGGCGGCAGCCTTGGCGGCCTCTTCGCCGGCGGGATCATCAGCGCCGGCCGCTTCTTCGGTGGCGGCGGCATCATCAACAGCAACCTCGGTCTCCATCGGCTCCGCAGTAGATGGATCTGACGGCCGAAAAAGGAAGAAAAGTCAAGCAGATATCCAAAAAGAAGATGAAATGAAGAAGAACCCAAGGGAAGTTTAGGAGCAAGAAGTACCTGTACCAGGCTCGGTAGTTGGGATCTCCGCTGCCGGGGGGTCACTGGTACTGTCCCTTGCCGGAGACTTCTCCCTTGCCGGAGAGCTCCCCCTTGTCGAAGGATTCTCCCTTGCCGGAGAACTCTCCCTTGGCGGCGTAGTCGAAGCAGATGGCATGTCAGGGGCGGCATCCGGACGCTCTTGGTGGGGCTGCTCTGCTCCTACACAAGCCAACAGTCAGATATCAGCAAACAAAGAGTATCCATGCGCGCCCAACAGCGGGAGACAAACCATATACTTACGCTGGGGGCTGCGCTGGGGGCTGCTCTGAAGAACAGCTGCCGGGTCCGGTAAGCTTGTCTCAGGCGCACCCCCTGCTGACACGGTGGGATCGTCCTCGATGACAATCACCGGGACTTGGCTCTCTTTGCCGCTCTCTTGGCCAGAGTCCTAAAAAGGGATAAGTTCACAGTAAAGCAAATGAGATACAAGACAAGACAGCAAGTATTGAAGACATACAAGTACAACAAGAATCTTACTCTTCTTCTTCCTCGTCGGAGCTGAGCGCGGAGAAGTCAAAGCCTGGCCCACCTCCGGCGCGAGGAGGCGGAGGAGTAGGATCCCTTGGCCGCTTGGCGGGAGCTAGAGCGGCCGACCGGGAGGACCCCGCTGCAGTTGCCGCTGCAGCATGAGGTGCTTCCGCGGCAACAGAACTTGCCGCGGTGGAGTGTGTCGTGCGGCGCGGCGGGGGTTGACTCGTCCGCCGCTCCACTATGTCCCCGGCCTTGCGAAGACGCCTTACGTCGTCCGCCGGGGGCTCTGCTTGTGGAGCCGGGGGCTCTGCTTGCGGCAAGCTGCCCGAAGACGAAGAGGAAGAGGAGCCGATCTCCAACGAGCCGCTCGTATCCTCGGCGGGCCCGCTCGGCCCGACGTCATGCCCGGCGGACTTCTCCTCGCCGGCAAGATCCTCTCGCTCGGCAAGGCTTGCCGCCTCTACTGCCTCTGCCTCCTCCATGGTGAACCCAAACTCGCCCGCAGCTGCGGCTGCCGCCTCCTCTTCCAGCCTGGTGGCGATGCGCTTGATCTCCTCGTCGGTGGTGTCCCGGGTGAGGCCCCTCCGCTCATCGGCGCAGATCGGCACTTCTACCAAGCCATCGAAGAACGCCTGCACAACGTCATCTGCAGGCTCTATCCAGGCTGGGTCAATTCCATGCGAGTCGCACAACGGCATTATTGCACGGATGCGGTCGAGCGAGGAGTTGTTGCACAGCGGAACGACGCCCCTCGGCAACCTGAACACTTCGAGATGCTGTGGGTCGTACTTAAACAGCTCCTGGAGCATCGCGTTGAGCTCCAGGACAGTGAAGTTGAAGTTGAGACCCGGCCGCAGCCTCATGATATCCGCCGCGTTCTGGAACTCCCAGGCGGGTCTCCTCCTCTCCTGCAGGGGGGCAATGCGGCGGCGAAGGAAATCTGCACCAACCGCTCCCACAGTAAGCCCGGCAAGCCTGAGGTGTTGGATCCGGGCGACGGCAATCTTTAGTCTATCGTCTTCCGGGGCCAAGCTACTCCAATCACTGCCGCGCACTACTGGAGTTTGGTGCTGGGCGGTAAACGGCTGCGGGTTCTCCTCGACAATCAGGCACCAGTCCGCCCTCCACTCCTCCCACTTGCTGCGGAACTCTCCATCCAGATAAGCATCCTTCTTGCCGGCTTTTGAGATCCAGGCGATTCCGCCGGATAAAGGCTCAACTTTCTCAACTCGAGGCGAAAAGAAGTGGCGGAAAAGGGCTACGTTTGGATGGATTCTGACAAAGTTTTCGCAGAGATGTGCAAAAACTGCCATGGTCAGGACAGCATTGGGGGTGAAGTCAAGGAGGCGGAGCCCATAGGTGTTCATGACGTCACAGAAGAATTCAGAAAAGGGCGGGCAGAGCCCGCAGTAGAAGAACAAGGCGAAGAAAGGGTACCCAGTGGGAGCCTTTTCCCAAGCGGCGGCTGGGAGTACCTTCGTGCACGGGTGCGCCCGCGTCTCCGTCGACCAGAAGAGGTAGTAGTACTCCCTCAGATCCCCCGCTGCAAGCTTTGGGGGGGGGGGAAGATGGCCCGCTCCTTTCGCAGCGCCGCGAGCCGCTGCGCTTCGGCCGACTTCACGACCTTCCCCTTATCGGCTTTCAGAGCCATGGCGGAAGTGGTGAGGGAGGTCGACGACGTTGGTGGTGTTGGTGGCGATAGGGGGCGGAGCGCTGCTCTCTTTCGGCTTTGGGAAGAAGGGGAGTGGCGAAGATTGTCAAGGACGGAATAGCAACGGACGGATGGACGAACTACCCCTGTTTCCCCTGCTTATAAGGGGGGAGGGGGCGGACGTTCCGTTTTCCCGAATAAAGAAGCCACCCACGATCTCTCCCACGACGCCACAATCTACGCGTGCCGCTCAAGGAAGCCGCGGTGGATACGGAATAAGATACGGCGTGACCCAGGTCGCGTGTGCCCGTGCCCTGTTTTGGGCCTAGCCCAACAGCGCTTCGCACCGTGTAAGGCCCAGGCCCGGGGTCTCCTGTCGGTGTACTAGAGTAGGGGTACCCTAGTACCCCGAACTTGTGCACGGGCAGTCGCAGCACCCCGCGGCAAGGCTTGCCGGGCGACCGCCAAGGCCCTCTGTGGTTCCTTTTGAGCCATTCAGGAACAAAGCATTCAAGCCAAGAAGACAAGGCCCCGGCAAGAGGAGCTTGCCGGGAAGGCCACTCAAGGCACAAGACCCCAGCAAGAGGAGCTTGCCGGGAAGGCCAACCAAGGCATCTCAAGGTACTTACTGCAATGCACCACGCGTCCCGGCAAGGCCCGGCGAGCGGCAAGCTTCCGGACGCGACAAGACAACGACCACGGCAAGGCACTTTGCCGCGGCAGGCTACCACTCCGTACCCACGCTCCAGCACATCCACCAACGTGTCGCTCAGGGACTATCCCAAGCGTACGTGGCGAGAGGTTGTGCAGCCAGGGGTACGCGGTGGCAAACGGCATTGACAAGATCGCCATCGTGGCGAACGGTGGCGTCCCTGACGGTCCCTTTCTGCACTGTTTGGACGATGCAGACGGGCATTTAATGCCCTTGTCCCCTGCCGTTAGGGTTAGGTAGGATACACTGTACAGGTAGTTGTACCAACCACAGCACCTTTCCATTTTTACCCTTGTCTACGTTGCCACCTGTTGGAGACCCCTTGAGCATATAAAAGGAGGCCCATGCACAACGTAGAAAAGGGGGGAGAATAGAACGCTCACGCTCGGTCTCGTTAGCTGCTGGTGCGTACTGTAGCACTCAGCGCTCCCGAGCAAGAACTCAATACAAACCACAAAGCAGCAGTAGGAGTATTATCTCTCCGGAGAGCTCCGAAGCTGGGTAAACTGCTCGTGTGCTCTGCCTCGATCTGCTCTTCGTGCGACCTCCGCCCCCCGCCGAACCGAAAGGGGCTTGGTCCCCATAGGTGCTCGTGGATCAGTTTCCCCGACACTTGGTACTTTAATTCTATGGTTGGGTTTTACCTTAATGATCTTTAGTAGTTGCAGATGATTGTTATAGTTCCATTCATAAGTGCATATTATCCAAGAAGAGAAAGTATTTTAGCTTATGCCTCTCCCTCATATAAAATTGCAATAATGATTATCGGTCTGGTTATCGATTGCCTAGGGACAAATAACTTTCTTGTGACAGAAACCTCTCTACTAAAACTAACTTATTTGTTTCTTTATCTAAACAGCCCCTAGATTTTATTTATGTGCTCTTTATTATCTTGCAAACCTATCCTATCACACCTACAAAGTACTTCTAGTTTCATACTTGTTCTAGGTAAAGAGAACGTTAAGCGTGCGTAGAGTTGTATCGGTGGTCGATAGAACTTGAGGGAATATTTGTTCTACCTTTAGCTCTGCGTTGGGTTCGACACTCTTACTTATCGAAAGAGGCTAAAATTGATCCCCTATACTTGAGGGTTATCAGCGAACATGTCGCCCTATGATCCTGCCTTCCTGAATGAGCAGAGGGCGCTGTATCAGACAATCCATAGGGCCCACGAGGCCCTCTCCGTCGTCCTTCGAGTTGTTGCGCTCGCCGTGGCGCCACTGTCTCGCGTTGTCAACATGGTCAACAAATATGAGGAATCAGGAGATGACTTTAATTGGAGAGGATTACAGTGGGGACCCACCAGGGCCACAGCCGCACGTACGCAAGTGCATCGGTGAGGCTACACGTCAGTCGACTGAATTTTTCACCTCTAGTCAATCGATTTTCCAGCCGTTGGATACGAAAACAAGGGCCTATAGTTCATCTTCAACCTCCACCCCCTGAGCCGCCAGCCACCACCGGCCGCCGCCGCCCCGCCCTCCCCGAAACCATTCGTCACCGCCGGTCCGCAGCCGCCCCGAGCATCCCTCTAGGCCCCCCGCACCGAGCTTTTTCTCTGGCGATCCCCACGCCACCGCCCCACCATCGCGCCCCCACCGCCGGCGACCACCGCCCCCACCCTGAACCCTAAGATAGATAGTGGGATACCTCTCCGGCGAGCCCCCTCCCTGCTGTGTCTGGTTCTTCCTTAACTCAGGTGAGCCCCCCCCTGAAAATCGGCTAACCCGAATGTCGATTCAGGTGACTGAAGTCTAGCTAAATTGTTATTATATACAACTATTTTTTTGCTTCCTCCTGGTTTCCTGACATCATGGTCCCACACCATTGTCAACCTTATATAGTCAATAAATGAGAGAATTGCACAAGGAGCGGCCGACGGCTGGGACCCAGCAGCTTGAGCAGTATTTGTGTTTTTGAGGTGTGAGCAGAGTTTTTCTTGAGCGATGTTTTTGTTGTTTTTTAGATTTTTTTAGGTGTGTTGTTATTCAGATGAGCAGGGTATCAACTGGGCGGGCTATGGCCCATTTAGCCCAGGCTATTATTTTATGTCGACCAAATATCCAGCCCAGATATTAAATTTTTTCAAGTTGAAAATGGCTAGCCTAACTATACTTTTTTTAGGAATACCCAGCCTAGGTCAACTTGTTATTCTCCGTCCCGCTGGGCTGCAAATATTTCCTAGGAGGGATACATTAGGCTTAACAAGAAAATGGGCTTTAAGAAATAATAAGTGGGATGTAATTATAAAAACTAGGCTGTAATTCTAAAAAATTCACCAAACACATAATTAGTTAAAAAAATAGTTTGGATTTTTAAAATTTTAATTTCATTACTTGTTGCGCGTGCAATATTTCATTGGATTTTTCCGTAATACAAATTTATTTTGAAATTATTGTTTAAGCTGACTAGAAATTTTGGGATAAAAATATTTCGGATCCCATCAAAATGTGGGAAATTTTATTGAATTCTGTTTTGAGCGGTTTGTTGAAATTATTAATCGTTGTCCTAGCTAGAAAATGAGCTGTAATTTTAACAAACTGTAAATGGGTTGTAGTAAATTCCATGAGAATTCAAAAATGGGTTTTACATTCTTACAAATCGCAAATGGGCTATATGTTCTCCGCCACACACTTGTGAGCTTACTAAGTTGACGCGTACGCAAGGCCTTGTCAACTTATAGTCAACACACGGTTCTAGCAGCAGTGGCCGTTGGATGTCCATCCAACGGATGTGGTGCTTCTTCTTCAATCTCGGATATTCTTGCTTCAGCCACCCAAACCACCGCCAGTGGTACCGCCTGCTACCGCCTCCCGTGGCCGGCGGTGCTGCCACGCAGGACTCATCGGCCCACCCTACTCCCATCGCCGTCCAAGCCATTCCTCTACTCACCAACACCTCCTGTTATTCTCCGACGACGGCAGCCTCACACCACAGCCGAACCAGTGAAACCTGGTACTCCCCTCCGCATTGGCATCCACCTGCCTCGTCTTCCCTTGCTCCGCATTGGTCCCTTCCTAGGCCTCACCATCGTCCACCGCCTAGCTGTTGTCCGCGCGGCGTGGTCAACATGGTCAACGAACAACAGCCATCGGAAGAGGACTCTACATGGTGAGGCTGACAGATGGAACCACCAGCTACGTCTTCGCAAGCAAGGAAGTGTGTCCATATTACGAGCAAAAAATATGGTTCTTCCCCCTGACAGCTGGGACCCACTAGCTATATCTTCGCACGCAAGGGAGTGCGCCCTTATACTCCTTGACAGCTGGGGCTCACCAGCTATATCTTCGCACGCAAGGGAGTGCGTCCTTATCCTCCCTGATAGCTGGGACCCACCCGGTCAAAGCGTGCATAGCGTTTCATGTATGGTCGCGAATGTGTACGTACATACTGGTCGATCGGTCTCTCTGCAGCGATGAACCGTGACCGAGTAAGGAGCAGCACGTGTCGTAGTAGAGGCACGGACGTAGCATGTCACGCAGTCCCTTCTATATTGTGTACATGTACGTACAACCACGCTGCAAGAAAGTAAGTACGGCTACGTACATACATATGGGCGGTGTCTCAAACGCGTACAGCGACGGCGTCTTGTTCATCGGCAGCCAATCGGCTGGATCGGAACGAAGAAACTGTGTCGTGTTCATCGGGAGGCAATGGAATGCATCATGTTCATCGGAAGCCAACCGGCTTGGATGGAACAGCCGAAATGAGGCCTGGCGTGCCACGGAACGGAGGAAACGGCCTTCAGTTTGACCGCCTATAGTCGAAACGGGATCCTATTCACCAGGAGAGGTCTGGCGTATCGCAAAACAGAGGAAACGGACTTCTCTTCGACCTCCTACGGTTGAAACGGGGTCCTGTTGATCGGGAGGGGTGTGACGTACCGCAAAATGGAGGAAACGGACTTCTCTTCGACCTCCTACGGTCTAAACGGGGGTCATGTTCATTGGGAGGGGTGTGGCGTACCACAGAACGGGACTCCATGGGCTACTGTTCATCCACCATCTATTGCCTCGCTCTAGCCTCCACAGGCTACTGTTCATCCACCGTCGACCTCCTCCAGCCTCCACCAGCTATTGTTCATCCACGGGCTCATGTTCATCCAGGCTCCACCGGCTACTGTTCAACCAGCCCTCCATGGGGTCCTATTCATCCAGCCTCCATAGGCTACTATTCAATGAGCCCTCCACGAGGTCCTGTTCATCCACCCCCAACCGGCTCGATCGGGGTCCTGTTCATCGAGCGGCAACAACCTCTACTACCACGGGGTCCTGTTCATCCAACCCCCATCGAGAACTATTCATCCAACCCCCAACAACGCTCACTGTTCATCAAGAGGCAGCAGGTTCAATCGGCTTTAGTTAGCAGTAGTAGCGAAGGAATCGATCGATCGAGTTCAGTTAACAGCTAGGGATGGATCGCTCAGGTTCAGAAACATAGCTAGTGCAATCGCTCAGGTTCAGTAAGCGAACGCCTCACTCGGGTTCAGTTAGAGACCAACGCCTCACACACAAGCGCGTACGTATACGAGTGAAAATGCGCAAAACCTTCATGCATCACACGGCCCCGACCACCCACTGTAACCGGGAACTCCCCGATATTTTCCTCGCCCTTGCTTCTACCACAATTTTTTACCGTCATGTACGGCCCAAAGAATGTCATGCAACTACGTCTCCAGCCCGCCCAGGACGGAAAGCCCATTTTCTATCATGATTTTTTGTCATAGAATTAGGAGCCTACCACATCTATGACGATACCGGATTTTGTCACAATTATCATCATAGAAGTGCCATAAGCATGACAGGAAAAAATTCGTTCGGCCCAAAATATCACGGATGTGTCTTTTTTGGTAGTGAATATTAACACTGAATACTAGCATGAGTAGGATATGAACACCATGAACATAAATATCATATAGGCTATGTTGGTTTTGATTCAGCTACATGCATGAACATGTTCCAAGTCAAGCCACTTGAAACATTCAGAGGAGGATACCATATCATCATACTACATCACAATCATTTTAATGCATGTTGACATCCAAGATAAATCATTATCCACTCCTACCTACTTAAGCATGGCATGAGAAACTATCTTATATTTGATATTTATTAATTGGAGGCACCTTTCATGATCTCTCATTAATCCACATCATCGAAATTAATTAAACCGTTAGATTATAAAATTTACGACTAGGATGAAAAGACAACTTGCGTAACGCAGATGATCCTATCTGACGTAAAACGCACCTGACACGTCCAACTTATAGTCTTTGCCTGACGTAAAAAACAAACAAACAAGAAAACCTCACGTCCAAGAAAAAAGAAACTCCACCCATTCCAAAAAAATAAGAACGAAAGCTTTCGTCGCGTCAAGAAAAGAAGAAGGAAAGCTTCCATTAAAAGCTCTAACGAAAAAATACCAAAACAAATCCAACCATAGAAAGGAAAAAAAAAACATCCCGATTGCCAGTGAAATAAAAAACAACAAATAATTAACGTAAAGAAAACAAGGAAAGCATCCACACGTTCCCATGAATAAGGAAGGAAAGTGTCCGTTAAAAATTCTAACGATAAAATACCAAAACAAATCCAGTGATAAAACGGGAAAGAATCCACGATCCGGCTCATTGCCCATGAAATAAAAATACGCCTCCATTAATCCACATAAACAAATTGACGTAAAGAAAAGGAAAGCATCCACACGTTCCCACGAATAAGGAAGGAAAGCGTCCATCAAAAATTCTAATGATAAAATACCAAAACAAATCCAGTGATAAACGGGAAAGATTCCACGATCCGGCTGATTGCCCGTGAAATAAAAATAAGCCTCCATTAATCCACATAAACAAAATCAATTAATCGGTAGATTCTAAAATTTACGATGGAGACTAAAGGAAAAATTATGTAACGCTGATCATCCTGACATGTCCAACATTACTCAAACACAAAAAGGAAAGCCTCACGTCTAAAAAAGAAAAAACATGGAAAGCCTCAAGTAATTCTTGCCAAAAAAAAGCCTCACGTCTATTAAAAAAACAGGAAAGCCTCACGTCCATTAATAAAACAAGGAAAGCCTTCTCCCGTTCCCACAAATTAAGAAGGAACTCCTATTTCTCAGAAAAAATAGGAACTCCGTTAAAAACTCCAGCGATTAAATATAAAAAAAATTAACGATAAGAGTGGAAAGTATCCGAGATTTGGCTGATTGCCCATGAAATAAAAACAAGCCTTCGTGGCTCCGTTAATCAAATATTCCCTCAATTAAAATTTGCGTGGAGTCTTCTGTATGTCCGTTGCATCCTCCTTTGCTTCGATCCTGCTCTCCTACCTATGACATTCTACTACTAACAATATAACCATATAATTTTCTACAATATCACATTCTACTACTAATAATTGTACTACTACTCCAAATGATCGTTTGGAGTCCGTATATAAGATTTGAATGAAGTCAAACATTGTATCTTTGACCATATTTATATGAAAGATATTAATATTGACCATACTAAAGTTATAAAACATGGAAATTAAATTCATTGGGCATCTAATGATATTGATTTTGCATTATGAATGTTGATATTTTTTCTATAAATTGCTCAAACTATATTAAGTTTTAATTCTAACACATCTTATATGCGGAGTAAAAGGGACTCGAGGAAGTATTAAATATTAGATGTGCTAGCCCGTGCAGATGCACGGGTTGATGACTAGTAATCTCTAATTGTCATTGAAAACATGTTTGATCATAAT
The DNA here is from genome assembly GCA_032464435.1 of Aegilops umbellulata. Taxonomy (NCBI): domain Eukaryota; kingdom Viridiplantae; phylum Streptophyta; class Magnoliopsida; order Poales; family Poaceae; genus Aegilops; species Aegilops umbellulata. The sequence goes on along the minus strand of CP136058.1, from coordinate 133,488,959 downwards.
ATGCCGAATCATGGATACTAGGTTAAACATATTTACAAAAACAGAGCAAGTTGAGTTCGTACACGTTTCTCTCTGCCACAGTCATTTCATCAAATATCGTCATTATTGCCTTTCACTTTCATGACCGGATGATATGAAAATTATAATAGTGCAAGAGTGCCTTGGACTAAGCTGGAATCTACAAACATTTTATTCAAAAGGAGAAGATAAGGTAATATAGGCCCTTTGTTAGATTAATAGCAATGCATATGAGAGACTCTCAACATTTTCATCGTGGTCTTCTCCTTGGTATGACTCAATAAAAAGAAAATAATTTCAGAGACACATTGAAATATTTTTGGAGTTTTTAGTTTTTCTAAAGAAAGCAATATAAAGAAAAGGAAAAACAAGAACGACAAAAACTATTTACACGGGAAAGCTGCCAACAAGCAAAAAGAAGGATTGCGAAACCTTTTTGGGTTTTCTTTTTAATACTATAACTAATTAAACTAGAAAGAAAACCGAAAAGAAGCAAGAAACATTTTTTATTTTCTCAAAGTTTTTTAAACACACAAGAAGAAAGCGAGGAAATAAATCTAGCATGGATAATACAATGAACACGGACAACTAGAATGAAATGTGTGAACATGAATTTAATGTCGGTGGGAATACATACTCCCCCAAGCTTAGGCTTTTGGCCTAGCTTGGTAATCACCAACCACGGCCTGGATAATAATCTGAGTGATAGCTCATGGAGGCTCTTGGTGTGACCACCTCAGCCTATCTGGCTGCCTCAACTTCCGCATTGTATGCGAGAGCCTCGTTCTCCAGGACATAATATCTTCTATTGCTGTGATAATAAAAAAGAACGTGCGCAGGCAAAACAACGGGTACAACATGTTTCTTATTAAACCTCAAGTTATAAGTATAATTAGTGGGCGTGCCTGTAAGTAACTTACGCCGTTTCATGGCGTCGAAGTCTAAGTACTGAGTAGGCACTACTGCAGGATGCTGCTAACTGACACTACGATCAGAGACCCTTTCACGAAACTATGTGTGATGCATTAATCACAAATGGGGATGTAAAAAACCGTCAAAAAGGTGCAAAACATTTGCGATGGAGGATGCATCAAACACGATTCAGATTTTAGTTGCGTGTGTGATGCAGGGCACAGGGTTAACCCGTTCGAACTGTTTGCGATGAGGCAGAACAAGAGAAACGGGCAGCCATATCAATGTGTGTGCACAATATACGGCATACAGTTCGCTCCGATGAACCGTTTGCTATTAGGGAGTGCAACATAAATGGTTAGCCAGATCAAGGTGTGTGTGATATAGGGCATACGGTTCACTCGGACGAATAGTTTCCGATTAGCGAACGCAATAGAAACGGCTCAACTTAACAAGATGTGTGTGATATGTGGAAAACAGCCGACTCGGATGAACTGTTTGCGATGAGAATTTACAACACACACAGTTAATACAGTTAGTTCGTGTGCGATTCTATGTGTACAACAAACTTTGAAAAATGCAAACTAGTTGCTTGCGGTGGCTAGGAGTATCACACATGATGCGTCTGCGAGTACTCATGTGCGATGATTAGTAAGTTACACATGCATTTCCTTATGTTAACACCTGTGTGATAAATAACACGTGGCACCGGATACGGTATTCGGGTTGTGTGTGTGATCCACTTAGTCTTCCCGCGCTCCAGCGAATGCTTCCCGTGCTCCACATGGGTGAATTGTAAAATCCACGCCTATTCCCTCACCGGTTTCACGCCACCAGCTAATGGCTTGCTACATATAACCCAGGCGGCAACGCACCGCCGTGACACTCTGCGAAGATCTAGATCTCACCCATCTACCATTAGTTATTCCAAGCATGCCAGGCAACGACCAAAATTTCGATGTCGACGCCTACCTGCATTACATCTTCGGCGAGGAGAACGAGCCGGAGCAGGTCGTGGAGCAAGAGCTTCATTGGTCGATGCAGGCACCATGGCCCATCGGCAGCGATATCAGCATCACAGTCCTTGGGAGCACAATCGAAATATTGCAGAGGAGGTGTGATGAGCAGTTTGCCATCCATCGTGCAAAAGATCCAGACCTGCTTAGCGGCATGATCGACGACCCACCCAAAGAACCGCCGTCACTAGTGCTCAACGAGAGCCTGATGCCCCGCAAGGAATGGGCAGAGGACCTCTACAATTCAGTCAAGACAAAGGCAGCCTGCGGCTTCATCATTGCTCGCGGTAGCCGTGTCAACCTCGATCCCGATGATGTGGTGACCAGGCTCGAGCGCATCCTTGGCAGAGTTGACGTACCCAACGGAGTAGAACATCACCAACGTGATATCTTGAGGATGCAGGTGATCGACGGAATTTGCTACCAGGCCAGAGACATGGAAATGGAGAGGTTCTGCGGAGTTGTCATGCGCGCGATTGCACGCTGTCAAGCTCTTACGGAAGAGGCCCGATGAGGGAGTCTTGGATTAAGGGGTCCTCAGGCGTCCGACCTGTTATACATGGGCCGGACTGATGGGTTGTGAAGATTCGAAGACCGAAGACTCTCTCCCGTGTACGGATGGGACTCTCCTTGACGTGGAAGGCAAGCTTGGCGGCCAAATATGAAGATTCCTTTCTTTGTAACCGACCTTATGTAACCCTAGATCCCTCCGGTGTCTATATAAACTGGAGGGCCCATCAGATATAATCATAGTCATACAGGCTAGACTTCTAGGGTATTAGCCATTACGATCTCGTGGTAAATCAACTCTTGTAATACTCATATTCATCAAGATCAATCAAGCAGAAAGTAGGTTTGATATCATGATCAACTCTTGTAATACTCATACTCTTGAGCATGCATTGGTTTTCCCTTGAAAAGGAAAGCGTGATGCAACAAAGTAGCATAAGTATTTCCCTCAGTTTTTGAGAACCAAGGTATCAATCCAGTAAGAGCCCACACACAAGTCCCTCGTACCTACGCAAACAAATAAGAACCTTGCAACCAACGCGATAAAGGGGTTGACAATCCCTTCACGACCACTTGAAAAAGTGAGATCTGATAGAGATGATAATATTTTTGGCATTTTTATGATAAAGATTGAAAGTAAAGATTGCAAAGTAAAAATAGATTGGAAACTTATATGATGGAAAATAGACCCGGGGGCCATAGGTTTCACTAGTGGCTTCTCTCAAGATAGCATAAGTATTACGGTGGGTGAACAAATTACTGTCGAGCAATTGATAGAAAAGTGCATAATTATGAGAATATCTAGGCACGATCATGTATATAGGCATCACGTATGCAACAAGTAGACCGACTCCTGCCTGCATCTACTACTATTACTCCACACATCGACCGCTATCTAGCATGCATCTAGAGTATTAAGTTCATAAGAACAGGGTAACGCATTAGGTAAGATGACATGATGTAGAGGGATAAACTCAAGAAATATGATATAAACCCCATCTTTTTATCCTCAATGGCAAAAATACAATACGTGTCATTTCCCCTACTGTCACTGGGATCGAGCACCGCATGATTGAACCGAAAGCTAAGCAGTTCTCCCATTGCAAGAAAGATCAATCTAGTAGGCCAAACCAAACTGATAATTCGAAGAGACTTGAAAAGATAACCAATCATACATAAAAGAATTCAGAGAAGATTCAAATATTGTTCATATATAATCTTGATCATAAACCCACAATTCATCGGATCTCGACAAACACACCGCAAAAAGAGTTACACCACAAAAATTGTCTAACTCAAAAGATATAACTGAGGCACATAGAGTATTCTAATAAATTCCGAATAATGTGTGTATCTCTCAAAAGGTGTGTATAGAAAGGATGATTGTGATGAACTAAAAAGCAAAGACTCAAATGGTACAAGACGCTCCAAGCAAAACACATATCATGTGGTGAATAAAAATATAGCTCCAAGTAAAGTTACCGATGGACGAAGACAAAAGAGGGGATGCCTTCCGGGGCATCCCCAAGCTTAGGATTTTGGCTTGTACTTAGATTTTACCTTGGGGTTCCTTGGGCATCCCCAAGATTATGCTCTTGCCGCTCCTTGTTCCATAATCCATCAAAACTTGAAAACTTCACAACACAAAACTTAACAGAAAATCTCGTGAACTCCGTTAGCGAAAGAAAACAAAACACCACTTCAAAGTACTGTAATGAACTCATTCTTTATTTATATTGGTGTTAAACCTACTGTATTCCAACTTCTCTATGGTTCATAACCTCCGATACTAGCCATAGATTCATCAAAATAAGCAAACAACACACGAAAAACAGAATCTGTCCAAAACAGAACAGTCTGTAATAATTTATACCTAACGCAAACTTATGGAACTCCAATAAATTGCTGGACGTGAGAATTTATATATAAATCATCTTCAAAAATAATCAACTAAATAGCACTCTCCAGTAAAAAGTTGTAGCTAATCTTGTGAGCGCTAAAGTTTCTGTTTTTTACAGCAAGATCAAAAAGACTTCACCCAAGTCTTCCCAAAGGTTCTACTTGGCAAAAACACTAAATAAAACACAAAAACACATCTAACCAGAAGCTAGATGGATTATTTATTCCTAAACATAACCAAAAAGTAAGAAACAAAAATAAAATTGGGTTGCCTCCTAACAAGCGCTATCGTTTAACGCCCCTAGCTAGGCATAAAGACAAAGATAGATCTAGGTATTGCCATCTTTGGGAGGAAATCCATAATGGCTCTCATGATAGATTCATAAGGTAATTTAATTTTATTTCTAGGAAAGTGTTCCATGCCTTTCCTTAACGGAAATTGGAATCTAAGGTTGGTTGTAATGGTAGTATCGTAGCTAGTATCATGCATGCCAACTAGGCAATTTTGATGATGTGTCATAGCATTAAATGAAGAAAAAGAGGGTGTAGTATCACATCATGATACCATATCATATTAAATGCTATGCTACTTTGTGTCATGCATGACAATAAATAGAGTACTACATGATACTAATATATGATACTATGCATTAGGGAGGTAGTATCATACAGTAGTATCATATGCATGATACTAGTATATGATACTCCCCATTACAACCAGCCTAATATTCCCTTCCTTCATATCAATAATTGCACCAATCGTTCTAAGAAAAGGTCTACCAAGAATAATAGGACATGAAGGATTGCAATCTATATCAAGGACAATGAAATCTACGGGCACATAATTCCTATTTGCTACAATAATAACATCATTAATTCTTCCCATAGGTTTCTTAATGGTGGAATTTTAGTAAAAGCCTTATTTTGGCTATAAGCATGCGGAGAATTTAGCACAGATTGCAAGAAGGAAATACAATCTATTAAAGAAAAATTATCATAATTAAATTCCTTGAAATCCAAGATAGTGGGTTCATTGCTATCTAAAGTTTTGACCTCTTCAATCCCACTTTTACCAATTTTTCCATCAAGATCCAAAAACTCTGAATCATTGGGACGCCTTTTGACTAAAGTTGACTCATCTCTAGTCCCATCATTATCAAGATTTATATTGAAAAACAAAGATTTAATAGGAGACACATCAATCACTTTTATATCTTCATCCTTATTATCATGAAAACTAGAAGAACATGCTTTTATAAAGCAATCTTTCTTAGCACGCATCCTAGCGGTTCTTTCTTTGCACTCATCAATGGAAATTCTCATGCCTTTGAGAGACTCATTGATGTCATGATTAGGTGGAATAGATCTAAGTTTCAAAGAATCAACATCAAGAGAAATTCTATCCATGTTCCTAGCCAACTCATCAATCTTAGGCAATTTTTCTTCAAGCAAAGCATTGAAATTCTTTTAAGAAATCATAAATTCTTTAACACTAGTCTCAAAATCAGAGGGCATCTTATTAAAATTTCCATAAGAGTTGTTGTAGGAATTACTATAATTATTAGAGGAATTACTAGGATACGGCCTAGGATTAAAATTTCCTCTATAAGCGTTGTTACCAAAATTGTTCCTACCAACAAAATTCACGTCCATAGATTCATTATTATTCTCAATCAAGGTAGACAAAGGCATATCATTGGGATCAGAAGAAACACTCTTATTAGCAAACAATTTCATAAGTTCACCCATCTTCCCACTCAAAACATTAATCTCTTCAATTGCATGCACCTTTTTACTAGTAGATCTTTCAGTGTGCCATTGAGAATAATTAACCATTATATTATCTAGGAGTTTAGTAGCTTCCCCTAAGGTGATTTCCATAAAAGTGCCTCCCGCGGCCGAATCTAAAAGATTTCTAGAAGCAAAATTCAATCTGGCATAATTTTTTTGTATAATCATCCATAAATTCAAGCCATGTGTAGGGCAATTACGTATGATTAATTTCATTCTCTCCCAAGCTTGTGCAACATGTTCATGATCAAGTTGCTTAAAATTCATAATATCGTTTCTAAGAGAGATGATCTTAGCGGGAGGAAAATACTTAGAGATAAAAGCATCTTTGCACTTATTCCAAGAATCAATACTATTTTTAGGCAAAGACGAAAACCAAGTTTTAGCATGATTTCTAAGCGAAAAAGGAAATAGCTTCAGTTTAACAATATCATTGTCCACATCTTTCTTATTTTCCATATCACACAAATCAACAAAGCTATTTAGATGGGTAGCGGCATCTTCACTAAGAAGGTCGGCGAATTGATCTTTCATGAAAGATTTAGCAAAGCACAATTAATTTCACAAGATTCAACATCGGTAAGAGGAGCAATTGGAGTGCTAAGAAAATCATTGTTGTTGGTATTGGCAAAGTCACACAATTTAGTATTGTCTTGAGCCATCGTGACAAGCAAGCAATCCAACACACAAGCGAACAAGAAGCAAGCGAAAAAGAGGCGAACGGAAAAAGAAGGCGAATACAACGGCAAGGATGAAGTGGGGGAGAGGAAAATGACAGGCAAATGGCAAATAATGTAATGCGAGGGATAAGAGTTTGTGATCGGTACATGGTATGTCTTGACTTGTGCGTAGACTCCCCGGCAGCGGCGCCAGAAATCCTACTTGCTACCTCTTGAGCATGCGTTGATTTTCCCTTAAAGAGGAAAGGGTGATGCAGCAAAGTAGCGTAAGTATTTCCCTCAGTTTTTGAGAACCAAGGTATCAATCCAGTAGGAGGCCACACGCAAGTCCCTCGCACCTACGCAAGCAAATAAGAACCTTGCAACCAACGCGATAAAGGGGTTGTCAATCCCTTCACGGCCGCTTGCAAAAGTGAGATCTGATAGAGATGATAATATTTTTGGCATTTTTATGATAAAGATTGAAAGTAAAGATTGCAAAGTAAAAATAGATTGGAAACTTATATGATGGAAAATAGACTCGGGGGCCGTATGTTTCACTAGTGGCTTTTCTCAAGATAGCATAAGTATTACGGTGGGTGAACAAATTACTGTCGAGCAATTGATAGAAAAGTGCATAATTATGAGAATATATAGGCATGATCATGTATATAGGCATCACGTCCGCAACAACTAGATCGACTCCTGCCTGCATCTACTACTATTACTCCATACATCGACCGCTATCCAGCATGCATCTAGAGTATTAAGTTCATAAGAACAGAGTAACGCATTAGGTAAGATGACAAGATGTAGAGGGATAAACTCAAGCAATATGATATAAACCCCATCTTTTTATCCTCGATGGCAACAATACAATACGTGTTGTTTCCCCTACTGTCACTGGGATCGAGCATCGCATGATTGAACCGAAAACTAAGCACTTCTCCCATTGCAAGAAAGATCAATCTAGTAGGCCAAACCAAACTGATAATTCAAAGAGACTTGCAAAGATAACCAACCAGACATAAAAGAATTCAGAGAAGATTCAAATATTGTTATAGATAATCTTGATCATAAACCCACAATTCATCGGATCTCGACAAACACACCGCAAAAAGAGTTACATCGAATAGATCTCCAGGAAGATCGATGAGAACTTTGTATTGAGATCCAAAGAGAGAGAAGAAGCCATCTAGCTAATAATTATGGACCCGACGGTCTGTGGTAAACTACTCACACATCATCGGAGAGGCTATGGTGTAGATGTAGAAGCCATCCGTGATCGATGCCACCTCCGGCAGAGCGCCGAAAAAGGCCCCAAGATGGGATCTCACGGGTACAGAAGGTTGCGGTGGTGAAAATAGGGTTTCGTGGTGCTCCTTATGGTTTCGGGGTACGTAGGTATATATAGGATGAAGAAGTAGGTCGGTGGAGCCACGAGGGTCCCACGAGGGTGGAGGGCACGGCCCCTACCTCGTGGCCTCCTCGTTGGTTTCTTGACGTATACTCCAAGTCCTATAGATCATGTTTGTGCCAAAAATCACGCTCCCTAAGGTTTCATTCCGTTTGGACTCTGTTTGATATTCCTTTTCTGTGAAACTCTGAAATAGGCAAAAAAAAGCAATTTGCACTGGGCCTTGGGTTAGTAGGTGTCGGTGGGAAACGACACCTATGGGATCACAAGAATCCCTATTGCGGTTGCGGGGCGCGGGGTTGAGAGAAGAGCGGATCTAACAGAAAGCACGCGGTTCGTTTATCCAGGTTCGGGCCACGAAGATGCGTAAAACCCTAGTCCTGCTTTGGTGGATGTATTCTGAGTTATTGAACTAGCTACGGAGTGTAACGAGCTCCAAAAAGCCGAATCCTTCTCCTTGTCTCCTCGGGCCTCCTTTTATAGGAAAAAGGGGCTGCCACAGTGGCACACAGGAGGTGGAAAGGTCTACAGTGGCACGAGGTTATCCCTCGTATTACAGGACAAGGTGTATTTAATGCATCGCTTAGGTGTCCTCTTGCTTTATCGGGGACGGGGGAGAGGCCCGTCCCGTCCGTCGCCGCTCCCCCAAGCTTCGACACGCGCCCTGGCTAGCGATGCATGCGGTGCCATGTAGGCAGGCAGGCAGCTGAGGTGGCACTGTGGTGGAGCCTCCACGAAGGGCTGCATGTTGCCACGCAGGTGCTTGCCTAGCTGGTTGGGTCGGCAGCTGCATGCGAACGGCGGTGGAGACTTGGCTGGTGTGGGCCTGATGGTGGCCCTGTTGGTGCGCTTGGCGAGGGCCTTGCAGGGTGGCCCGGCAAGGGTCTTGCCGGGTGGCCTGGCAAGGGTCTTGCCGTGGCGCGCAGGCGTCCCCGGCAAGGGTCTTGCCGTGGTACGCCGTTGTCCCCGGCAAGGGTCATGCCGGGGGTCGTCGTCTTCTAATCCTCGTCTATTCTTGGATATGTCTTCACAAGGATCTGCATGCCACCTTGGAGGTGCCTTCCCGAGCCCTGGCCCCACGCGGATGATGGCGTCGGGAATCGTGGGCTCAAGGGTGGCTCACTCCGTTGGTGTGGGGCGAGCTGCCTCGGCAATGGTCTTGCCGGAGCCGCTGAGGCCGCCCGGCAAGGGTCTTGTCGGGGCGAACCTGCTTCGTCCCTCTGCTCTTTGTGGTCTTGGTCTTGGCGTTGCTTTGCTTCGTCTTGTGCCTTCGGCTTCTCTCCGGCTCCCCATTCCCTGCCCTGTTATGCGCGGCCATGGCGGGAGGCTCTGACTGCCCGTGCACAAGTAAAGGGGTCAAAAGGAGAGCCCCTACTTTTGTACACCGACAGGAGCCCCCGGGCCTGGGCCACACATAAGCGCAGCACGTTGTTGGGCCAGGCCCATAACGGTGCGTGGGTAGTTGGGGCGGATTTTACCGCGGTAACTGCTCCGTCCGCTGCGCTTCTCCACGACCCGCGTTGAACGGGCGACGTGGGGGTCGTGCGCGTGCATGACGGAAGCATGCTGGCTTCATCCCGTGGTGGACAGTAAAGAGGCAGCTTGCGTGTCTCTTTGAGACCGTAGGGCCGCTTCCCATTTATTGCCCTCGCTTGGGAACCGTCGCTCCACGCGTCCCACCGCGCCCGCCTCCTGCGCCATGTTCGCTGCATGCATAATGTAGAGCGAATGACACGCGCGAGGGATGTGGGAAGTTGTGCGCGTGCGTGGGTCGATTCCCACGCGCCTTCAATGGAGCGGGGAGGGCGGTCGACGGCCCCACTCGTGGTCACTTCAACAAGCCGAATTGGCCGAGAGGGGGCAACCGAGCCCCGCCCCCGCCCCTTTATAAAGAGGGGAGCGGGAGGAACGGTGCCTCTCAACCTTTCGTCATCTACCTCTCCCCATTCCTGCTTCCTTTCTTCTTCTGCCATGGCGAGGGGGCGTGGCGACACCTCATCGGCGGCGGCGAGGGTTTCGGCCAGACATCGCATCGCTCCTCCCCAAGAACTCATAGTTGCGGGGCCGGCCGCTCGAGGAAGGGGAGGGGGCGAGGTTGAGGCCGTCGTGGTGCTCGAGGGAGAGGAGGACGGGGCGGCAGATCAGCCTCTCCCCCGCCAGCAGCTCCTCCTCCAATGGAGGGCCATGCCGGGGACAACCCCTGCGAATTCTTCGTGAGGCAGCGCCAGCCACCGCGCTGTCACCTTCGCCTCCCGACTCCATTCGCACGGGAGATGGAGCTGGATCCGCCACAGGCGTTGCGGCTGCATATGAGGGGCTGCGGGAACAACGGCACATGGGCCGACGTCGGGTTCCCCGCCCCTCACGTCATGTATCTCCACCGACGGTGGAAGACCTTCGCTCGCCTCCACAGCTTGACGGATGGGCTCACTCTCCATTCCAAACTAATGGAGGGTGGCCTCCTCTCCGTCAAGATCTTCGGGCACTTTTCGGGACTCGCGTAAGGTGCTGCGTGGAGAGCTCTTCTGACGACGAAGATTCCTCCTCGAGCGAGAGTGGCGAGGAAGAGAACGGCAACGACAACGAGGCTAGCGGGCGGCAGGATGACGGGTCCGACTAGGCATCAAGCACCACTCCGAGCGGCACCGGCGACCCCATCATCCGTGTCGCCGGCTCCTTGAACTTCTCGGAGTCGTCTCCTTGGGCGGCTGGCGTTGGGAGGCTGCGGAAAAGGAAGAGGGTGGGCGGCAAGGCCGTCAAGTCGGAGTACGCGGGCACCGACGCCTTTGTCACGTACCGACGTCCTGCCGCCTCGTCTTCGAGCTCTGCCTCCAGCGCCGCCATCACCATCCAGCCCTTGGACGGCCTCCAAGATGTTCTTTTGGTGTCTTCTGCCAGTCGTAGCTTGCCTAGGCGCCCCTTTTTCCCTTCTGTTTTCTTGCTCCATTTCCTGGGGAGAGGGACAAGAAAGGGATTACGGGCACCTTATCTCTTTTTAGTCTTGTAATCCTTCAGGCCTTTGTTAACTTTAGAACTTGTAATCCCCTTGTTCATGTTTTTCATTTCGTATGAACTGTACCTGTACGGGATGTTTTTTTATTGAACAAGGGATGTTTGCCGGTGAGGGAGTCCTGGATTAGGGGGTGTCCGGACAGTCGTACTATAACCTTTGGCCGGACTGTTGGACTATGAAGATACAAGATTGAAGACCTCGTCCCGTGTCCGGATGAGACTTTCCTTGGCGTGGAAGGCAAGCTTGGCAACACGGATATGTAGATCTCCTCCTGATTGTAACCGACTCTGTGTAACCCTAGCCCCCTCCGGTGTCTATATAAACCGGAGGGTTTAGTCCGTAGGACAAGAAGGACAATCATACCATAGGCTAGCTTCTAGAGTTTAGCCTCTCTGATCTCGTGGTAGTTCTACTCTTGTACTACCCATATCATCAATATTAATCAAGCAGGAGTAGAGTTTTACCTCCATCGAGAGGGCCCGAACCTGGGTAAAAACATCGTGTCCCTTGTCTCCTGTTACCATCCGCCTAGATGCATAGTTCGGGACCCCCTACACGAGATCCGCCGGTTTTGACACCGACATTGGTGGTTTCATTGATAGTTCCTCTATGTCATCATCTTTAGGCCCGATGGCTCCTTCGATCATCAACAGTGATGCAGTCCAGGGTGAGACTTTTCTCCCCAGATAGATCTTCGTGTTCGGCGGCTTTGCACTGCGGGCTAATTCGCTTGGCCATCTGGAGCAGATTGAAAGCTACGCCCCTGGCCATCAGGTCAGATTTGGAAGTTTGAACTACACGGCCGACGTCCGCGGAGACTTGATCTTCGACGGATTCGAGCCGCAGCCGAGCGCGCCGCACTATCACGATGGGCATGATTTAGCTCTGCCGCCGAAAAGTGCCCTGGAGGCCGCACCCGCATCCGCTCCGGCCTCTAGCTCGGAGCCAACTGCGCCAACCGAGGGCGGGTGGCTAGACCCCGCCGCGGGGGCTGCAGTCTCAACGGCGATCAAGCTGAACACCAGCCTTATCCTTCGCGAGGCTCGTGACTCCACATTGCCGGACTCTTTTCCGGACTCCGAACCCTCCGCGCCCCTACCAATCGAATCCAATTGGGCGCCGATCATGGAGTTCACCTCCGCGGATATCTTTCAGCACTCGCCCTTCGGCGACATTCTGAATTCACTAAGGTCTCTCTCTTTGTCAGGAGAGTCTTGGCCGGATTATGACCGGCAGGATTGGGATGCGGACGACGAAGAAATTCGACGCCCACCCACCACACACTTCATAGCAACTGTCGATGATTTAACCAATATGCTAGACTCCGACTCCGAAGACATCGACGGTATGGACGACGATATAGGAGACAAACAGGAACCAGCGCCTATAGGGAACTGGAAGGCCACCTCGTCATATGACATATACATGGTGGATACACCCAAAGAAGGCAACGGCGACGGAACATTGGGGGATAAGCCCTCCAAAAAGCAACCTAAGCGCCGGCGTCAGCGGCGCCACTCTAAGTCCTGCCAAAGCAAAAACGGTGATACCGGCACGGGAGATAATAACACCCCGGACAGTGCCGAAGACAACTCCCTCCAGCAAGATTCAGCGCAGGAGGATGGGGAAGCCAGCCCCCCTGAGAGAGCGGCAGACAGGGAGGAGGAGGATGATAATTATATGCCTCCCACCGAAGACGAGGCAAGCCTCGGCGACGAAGAATTTGACGTGCCTGAGGATCCCGTCTGACAAGAGCGCTTTAAGCGCAGGCTTATGGCCACGGCGAGTAGCCTTAAGAAAAAACAGCAGCAGCTTAGAGCTGATCAAGACTTGCTAGCCGACAGATGGACTGAAGTCCTCGCGGCTGAGGAATACGAACTCGAACGCCCCTCCAAGCACCTAAACCTACATCACCAGCGCATGACGCGGCTGACCGGCCACCTCGTGGCCGCGACAGAGAGGCCTCTCGGCATACAACTCAAGTCGCACCCCGGCGTCGCTCCAAAAATACCAAGACATGGGGAAATGCGCCAGACCTGCGGGATATGTTGGAGGACAAGGCAAGACAAACAAGATCGAGCTACCGATCGCGCGGGCGCCCCACGACACGAGACGATAATCGTCACGCCGGATACAGTAAATCCGGCCGGACTGAACACAGCAGACAAAACTCATTTGAGCTACGTCGTGATATAGCCTAGTACAGAGGCGCCGCACACCCGCAATGCTTCACAGACGAAGTAATGGATCATCAAATCCCAGAGGGTTTCAAACCCATAAACATCGAAGCATATGATGGCACAACAAATCCTGCGGTATGGATCGAGGACTATCTCCTTCATATCCACATGGCCCGTGGCGATGATCTACACGCCATCAAATACCTCCCACTCAAGCTTAAAGGACCAGCTCGGCATTGGCTTAACAGCTTGCCTGCAGAATCCATTGGTTGTTGGGAAGACCTGGAAGCCGTATTCCTCGACAATTTCTAGGGCACCTATGTGCGACCACCAGACGCCAATGACCTGAGCCACATAATTCAGCAGCCAGAGGAATCGGCCAGACAATTCTAGACACGGTTCCTAACCAAGAAAAATCAAATTGTCCACTGTCCGGACGCAGAGGCCCTAGCGGCTTTCAAGCATAACATCCGTGACGAGTGGCTTGCCCGGCACCTTGGACAGGAAAAGCCGAAATCTATGGCAGCCCTCACGACACTCATGACCCGCTTTTGCGCGGGAGAAGACAGTTGGCTGGCTCGCAGCAATAACATGTCAAAGAGCCCTGGTAATTCGGATACCAAGGACAGCAATGGCAGGTCGTGTCACAACAAGCACAAGCACCGCATTAGCAGCGACAATGCTGAAGACACGGCAGTTAATGCCGGATTCAGAGGCTCTAAACCCGGTCAGCGGAAAAAGCCATTTAAGAGAAACACTCCGGGCCCGTCCAGTTTGGACCGTATACTCGATCGCTCGTGTCAGATACATGGCACCCCCGAAAAGCCAGCCAATCACACCAACAGGGATTGTTGGGTGTTCAAGCAGGCCGGCAAGCTAAATGCCAAAAACAAAGACAAGGGGCTACATAGCAACGACGAGGGGGAGCCCTGGCCGCCGAACAATAAAGGACAGAAGGGTTTCCCCCCACAAGTGCGGACGGTGAACATGACATACGCAACCCACATCCCCAAGAGGGAGTGGAAGCGTGCGTTACGGGACGTATATGCGTTGGAGCCAGTCGCTCCAAAGTTCAACTCATGGTCCTCCTTCCCGATCACTTTTGATCGAAGGGACCACCCCACTAGTATCCGCCATGGCGGATTCGCCGCATTGGTTTTAGACCTAATCATTGACGGATTTCACCTCACTCGAGTCCTTATGAACGGCGGCAGCAGCCTGAACCTGCTTTATCAGGATACAGTGCGAAAAATGGGCATAGTTCCCTCAAGGATTAAACCCACAAAAACGACCTTTAAGGGCGTCATACCAGGTGTAGATTCCAATTGCACAGGCTCAGTTACACTTGAAGTGGTCTTCGGATCCCCGGATAATTTCCGAAGCGAGGAGTTAATCTTTGACATAGTCCCGTTCCGCAGTGGCTATCACGCACTGCTCGGGCGAATCGCATTTGCAAAGTTCAATGCGGTACCGCACTATGCATACCTCAAGCTCAAGATTCCAGGACCTTGGGGAGTAATTACGGTCAACAGAAACACCGAACGCTCTCTCCGAACGGAGGAGCATACGGCGGCCCTAGCAGCGGAATTACAAAGCAGCCTTTCAAGGCCATTCTCCAGTCCGGCGATAAAACGTCTGGGCACCGTCAAGCGCGCCCGGAGTAACCTACAACAAGACCGCCTGGCATGTTCCGAGCAAGCGTAGCAATGCGGCCCCAACCCCAGCCCTCGCGAAATAGTGAAATCAGTGCTACGCGTACATAATTACGCTCTGAAAATACCATGGGCACAGGGGGAGGGGCAAGACCACGGCATGCCCGAAACACGGCTCAACCGCACTAGGGGCTGCCGATTTGGTCACTTTTCTTATTTTCAGGACTCCATTCTCTGGATGACCGGTTCGGCAGTACAATTGCCGAACAAATGATACAACAACCAGGGAAGCAGAAAGCTACGCCGCACTATGGAACTCCCAGGTGGTCTCTATAACGAGCAGCATACCTATTTTACATACAGTTCCGCAGCTCGCCCCCGGAGGGAACATGTTAAATAGTCCCATCTCCTTCTTACCGCACTCTTTGTATTGTTCTGCTTTTAATACACTTTTCTTGAATGAACAATGCTTAGCTTCAGTTTATTATTGCATTCTCTATTCATTCCTTTTTCATATATATGTTCACTTATGACATTTAGCACATGTACACTTTGGTACGGACAATACGCTAGGGGCTCAAGTACCCCATAATACGGCGTGATAAGTCCGAACACTTTCACAAGTGTGGCCCTCCGAACTTATAGCATTATATGCATCAGCTCTGAATCATGACTTTGGTCAATAGTTGGGTTTGCCCAGCTCCCATGTTATCGTACCTTACGTTCCGCTATATTGGCTAAGGTAGCGCTGGGAGAACTACTGCGATTGTGCCCCGGTTGAGCTGGGCAAAGCACCTCAGTAGAGAAAGCTAAAACTGATTGTCATGATAGGGCGAGAGTTGGTCGCTGTTCGAGAGGTTTCGAGTCCCTAAAGACTTATGCTACTTAGAGCGAGGAGCCGGCTATGTCCGGCCTAGGCATGTATAACGCCCCGAACTCGGTCTTCCGAATACTAGGGGCTTCGTTGAAATTTAAAATTATAGAATTCTCTGGCTAAGTGAGAGTGATAACGTACTATAGTATGATTGCCTTGTTCGTTGTGCTAAGCACCTCCCTCAAAGGACCCAAGAATGGGAAAAAGAGTGCTCAGGTTTATCCCAAACACCCCAGCACTCGTGGCATGGGGGCAGAAGCCGACGACTCGCCATCTCTTAGATTTAATAAACGGCCGCATAGAAGGTAATATTTGAAATTAAAACAAGCGTTGCATAGCGCATATGAACACGTTTTCAGCGTACAGGATAACACGAGCGAGTTTACTCAAATATTACATCTTTGTAACATTCATCCGCCACAAGGCGGGCACCCTTCAGGACGCCCTCATAATACATCTCGAGGTGGCGATGCTCCTTGCCCTGCGGTGGCCCGTCCTTCACAAGCTTCTCAGCATCCATCTTGCCCCAGTGCACTTTAGCACGAGCAAGCGCCCTACGGGCGCCCTCGATGCAGACGTAGCGCTTGATGACTTCAAGCCACGAACAGGCATCCACCAGCCGCCTCACCAGCCTGAAGTAGCTCCCAGGCATGGCCTCTCCAGGCCACAACCGGACTATGAGACCCTTCATGGCTTGTTCGGCCACCTTATGGAGCTCGACCAGCTCACTCAAGGGCACCGGGTGTCCGGTCTCAGCATACTGAGACTAGAACACCTTCTCCATCGAGCTCCCCTCCACGGGCCGGTAGAAGGCGGCGGCATTTGACACGCTATGGGGCAATTCTGCGAATGCTCCTGGAGAGCTCCGGACTCGGGTAAGTAACAAGTAATTCATTTTCACGTGCTGGCTTTGCATAAAGAATGGCTTACCCGCTGATATCTTCTTCATCGCCTCAATTTCCTGGAGGGCTTTTTGGGCTTCGGCCTTGGCAGACTTGGTGCTTTCAAGGGCCGCCGCAAGCTCGGACTCTTGCGTCTTTGAGTCAAGCTCCAAACTCTCGTGTTTTTTCACGAGAGCCTGGAGCTCTTGCTGCACCTCGCCAACCCGCGCCTCATGTTTCTCCCGCTCGGCGCGCTCCGTGGCCGCCTTCTTTTCGGCCTTGGAAAGCGCTTGCTTCAGGGTCGCCACCTCGGTCGTGGCCCCTAGCACATCAATAAGGATCCTATCATTTTCTGCAACTTCATCTTTTTTATACACAAATAGACAAGGCATCAAGTACCTTGGTTCTCCTCGAGCTGCTTCTGGGCAAGGCCGAGCTCTTGCTCGGACCGCTCGAGGTTCTGCTTCAGCGTGTCCACCTCCACAGTCAGTGCGGTGGAGGCCAGCAGCGAAGCCTGCATACGCATATTGACATAATTATGTTAGACTCCTGCGAATATTATTAGATCCTCTATTCGGCTTTTCTTTCTGAACGCCAAACAGAGCATCAGGGGCTACTGTCTATGCGGTAATATTTTCATATATTTTTTACATACGTCGAAGCCTGTCAGCAGGCTGGCACAAGCTTTAGTCAGCCCGCTCTTGGCGGACTGAACTTTCTGGATCACGGCACTCATAATAGTGCGGTGCTCCTCGTCGATGGAGGCGCCGTTAAGCACCTCCAGCAAGTTATCCGGTGCCTCCGGTTGGACGGAGGTCAACGGCGCCATAGGCTTGCCCTTCTTATTAGGGGGCCGCCTGCCGGACTCCGGAACCATTGAAGGTTCCGGTGCGGTGTCCGGCCCAGGGCCGGACTTGGAGCCCTTGGGGGTCTTGTCCCCTTTGCGCCTGGAGTCCGGGATGTTGCCTTGCGGCGCCTCCAGGACCACATCCCCTTAGTTAGGAACCCCCCGAGACAATACCTTGGCATTATCCATGGGATGAGGGGAGGAGGCGGCCGGAAGTGAAGTGCTGTTCACATCCGACGAATCCAAGGAACCGCTCGACAACACGTCGAGCCGGGATTTGGGCGGACTGCATAATTATATTTGGCGTCAGGAAAAGCTGTGCAATAAAGGAACACTATGAGCCACTCTGGTGTCCGAATACTTACGACTTCGCCAGGTGCTTGCCCCTGAGCGGCCACTCCCCGTCGCTGTCGGCGGCGTTGGTGGAGTAGTCCGGAAGGAAGGTCCTTCCCTTCTTCGACCCTCCGGCCTCCCAAGTTGGGGCGGCCTTCCTTTTCTTTTCTCCCCCCACTGGAGGGGGAGAAGCCTCTCTTTCCTCCTCCTCGTCTTCATGGGAGGAGTGTGCCTTGGAGTCATCGGACGAGGAGTCCGACACCATCGGGCGCTGGGAACTCTTTCGGGTTCCCGTGGCCTTCTTCTTGACCTTCTTCTCCGGCACCACGTAAGGTGCTGGAACCAGCAGCTCCGTCACGCGGGCGTCTGCTAGGCCTTCGGGCAAAGGAGCCGGATAGTTGATCTGTCTGGCCGTCTTCTGCCAGTCCTGTTAAAGGTACGGGAGTTTAGATCCCGCATAGAGTCAAACTATGGAAAACAAGTATGCTGTAAGAGATAAAGCCGCTTACCGCATTGGCTGGGCACTTCGCGTTGAATCCGCGATCTTCGGTAAAGGGGGGAGGAACCTCGGCGCCCTTGAATAGCACCTTCCAGGCATCTTCATGCATCGTGTCGAAGAGCCTGCTCAGAGTTCGGTGCTGGGCCGGGTCGAACTCCCACAAATTGAAAGCCCGTTCTTGACACGGGAGGATCCGGCGGATGAGCATGACCTGGACTACGTTGACGAGTTTGAGCTTCTTGCTCACCAGGTTTTGGACACATGTTTGGAGTCCGGTCAGCTCTCCCGAACTACCCCATGACAGGCCCTTCTCTTTCCAGGAGGTGAGCCGCGTGGGGATGCCGGATCGGAACTCGGGGGCCGCTACCCATTCAGGGTCACGCGGCTCGGTGATGTAGAACCACCCCGATTGCCACCCCTTTATGGTCTCCATGAAGGAGCCCTCGAGCTAGGTGACGTTGGGCATCTTGCCCACCATGGCGCCTCCACACTCCACCTGATGGACGTTCACTACGTTCGGCTTGACATTGAAGGTCGTTAGCCATAAGCCGAAGTGGGGCTAGATGCAGAGGAAGGCCTCGCACACGACGATAAACGCCGAGATGTTGAGGATGAAGTTCGGGGCCAGATCATGGAAGTCCAGGCCGTAGTAGAACATGAGCCCTCAGACGAATGAGTGGAGAGGGAATCCCAGTCCGCGGAGGAAATGGGTAAGGAACACTACCCTCTCATGGGGCCTGGGGTGGGGATGAGCTGCCCCTCATCTGGGAGCCGGTGCGCAATGTCGTCGGGCAGGTATCCGGCTCTCCTCAGCTTGTTAACGTCTCCCACCATGACAGAGGAGACCATCCACTTGCCTCCCGCTCCTGACATGGTTGGAGAAGGTTGAGGAAGAAGACGCGGACTTGGGCGCTGGAGCTCGAGTGTGCGAAAATGGATAAGCAAAGGATGAAGAAGGCATGGATGAAAAGGTGAATCCTTATCCCTTTATATGGGCGGACGAAACTATGCGTCCCACACCGGCCTGGTAAAACTCGCTTATCCCCCAAGCGCCGTAATCAATGGCACGGTTGGGTTACCAACGCCCGTATTGATTAGAATCCCATGATAAGGGGACATGATCTCTGCTTCGACAAGACGTGCCAAGGAAACCGCTTCGCGAAACGCACTGAGGTGGGGCAACAAAAAAGATTCGAATAAAGGCTTGGCTGTGGTGTGATGTCATGCCCCAGAATACGTCAGCAGATTGGACTTGTGTAAATATTATTCTCTCTACGGTAGTATGTGGAACTTGTTTTGCAAAGCCGGACACAATCCTCGTGTTCAAAATCTTCTATGAAGTATTCGGAGGAGGAACCCGCCTTGCAATGCCGAAGACAATCTGCACGCCGGACTCATCGTCATTGAAGCCTGGTTCACGGGCTACTGAGGGAGTCTTGGATTAGGGGGTGTCCGGATAGTCGTACTATAACCTTTGGCCAGACTGTTGGACTATGAAGATACAAGATTGAAGACTTCGTCCCGTGTCCGGATGGGACTTTCCTTGGCGTGGAAGGCAAGCTTGGCAATACGGATATGTAGATCTCCTCCTGATTGTAACCGACTCTGTGTAACCCTAGCCCCCTCCGGTGTCTATATAAACCTGCGGGTTTAGTCCGTAGGACAAGAAGGACAATCATACCATAGGCTAGCTTCTAGGGTTTCGCCTCTCTGATCTCGTGGTAGATCTACTCTTATAGTACCCATATCATCAATATTAATCAAGCAGGAGTAGGGTTTTACCTCCATCAAGAGGGCCTGAACCTGGGTAAAAACATCGTGTCCCTTGTCTCCTGTTACCATCCGCCTAGACGCACAGTTCGGGACCCCCTACCCGAGATCCGCCGGTTTTGACACCGACAGCCGGGTTTTTCGTTCACAGGTAAAACCCACGACAAGGAGTAAATCCTTGTTACCTTTAAGATAAACGTTTTCTTGCCTAGCAACAGGCCTTGCCGCCCCCCCACTTCGCTCGACCTTTCTCACGCCCTTGGCGGAGGCAGGGATGAGGTGGGCTTAGGCTCCTCATTTCCTTGCTGCCGCGACAATGACCAAACTCGGTCCCAGGAAACGAGTCCTAGGGTCCGGAATGAGGGGAGCACAGTAGCCTAAGGATAGAACGAGGTTTCACATACCTCAGTCCATAATGAAACGCATGATAAGGGATAGAGAACTTATCTGAATCTGCAGCCCTCAGCAACCTTGGCTTGTCGCGGGTGGATCTTTGCTCTTGTAGCCCCCGACAATACTGGCTTGCCGAGGCCCGGACGCCGGTCCGTCCCCTTTCTTCCAAAGCAGCTCGGCAAGGATATTCATGTGCCCCGTGAACCAAAGAAGACAGAGAAGAACAGAGAGACGCGCACTCGATCTCTAAGCTAGGGGTTAGCCGCTGCTAAGCACTATCAACCCTAACCAAGGACGAGACTTGACCTAGCATGCATGCTATAACTTAGGGCGCCAATGCTTCATTTATCTCTGCTCAGGGTCTGCGCTTGGCTTTGTATAAAGGGTCACATGCCTTGTCGGCAAACCTCGTATGAAAGGTGGCTTGCCGGGAGGCCCGGCAAGCCGCGCCTTATGGGTAAAACTTGCGAAGATGCTCGATGTTCCAGGAGTTGCTCACTGGTACGACATCCTCGGTCTCCAGGCGGACTGCGCCAGGCCTGGTGACTCGTATTACCTGATAAGGGCCTTCCTACTTCGGCGTCAACTTGTTGGAATTCTTGGCCGACTGAACGCGCCGAAGAACAAGGTCGCCTTCCTCAAAGCTTTGGGCATGAACCTTGCGGCTATGGTAGCAGCGCAAGGCTTGCTGGTAGCGTGCCGCTCTCACAGCCGCCCGAAGACGATCTTCCTCAAGGAGCGTCGCGTCATCTTGGCGCAACGGCTCTTGCTCAAGCTTGTCATAAGCGAGCACTCGAGGTGACCCATGTATGAGTTCCGTGGGGAGAACTGCTTCCGCCCCGTATACCAGCGCAAAAGGTGTATGGCCGGTGGCTCGATTTGGCGTCGTCCTGATCCACCATAGAACCGCTGGCAACTCATCAATCCAGCGCCTTCCACTCTTGTGCAGCTTGTCAAAGGTCTTCGTTCTCAAGCCTCGCAACACTTCAGCATTTGCCCTCTTCGCTTGGCCGTTGCTCCGTGGATGTGCCACGGAAGCAAAACAGACCTTGTTGCCGAGGTCTTGGATGTACTGCATGAAGGTGTGGCTTGTGAACTGTGTGCTGTTGTCGGTGATGACTCTGTTTGGCACACCAAAACGGCAGACCAGTCCTTTGAAGAATTTGACGGTTGACTGAGCAGTCACCTTCCTCACTGCTTCCACCTCTAGCCACTTTGTGGACTTGTCGATTGCAACGTACAAGTACTCAAAGCCCGCGACAGTGTGGGGGAAAGGGCCCAGTATATCGAGCCCCCAGACCGAGAATGGCCAGGAGAGAGGGATTGTTTGAAGGGCTTGAGCTGGTTGATGAAGCTTCTTTCAATGGAACTGGAACGCTTCACACTTCGTGACTAGTGTCGTCGCATCCTGGAGGGTAGTGGGCCAGAAGAAACCTTGCCGGAACGCCTTCCCGGCAAGGGCCCTTCACCCTATGTGGGAGCCACATATGCCTCCTTGTATCTCTGCCAATAGCTCTAGTCCTTCCTCTCGGGGGGATGCACTTGAGTTTCACACTGTTTGGCCTTCTCCGGTACAGGACGTCATCGACGAACTGGTACAGGGCGGACCGACGGGCTACTTTCTCCGCTTCTTCCTGCTCCTCGGGAAGCTCCCCTGTTTGGAGGAATCGGGCTGTATGTTGCGCCCATGCCGGAGCCTGAGGTTCGACGGCAAGGACAAAAGGCATCTCTTCTGCCATGGGAGCGGTTGTCTCTACGGCCAGGGCCTGACGCCCCGCCGGAGCCAGTTGCTCTCGGGCAGGCTCAGCGTCCGCGGCGGTACCCATGCCAGCAGCCCCGGGGGGCTCGGTAGGAAAGTACTTGCTAGGACCTGATTTTCTCCGCTTGCTCTGCCCTGCTGATGGATCGACGGATGGTTGAGTTAATCGGAGCAAAAAGGTACCTGGTTCCACAGGTATCTTGAATGCGGCACGCTTTGACAGGTAATCGGCGATGTCGTTCTCCGCTCGGGGGACATGCTCCACCTGGATACCGTCAAAGCGTTCCTCCAGCTTCCTCACCTCATCTACGTATGCTTCCATCAGTGGGCTCTGATAATCTTTGTTGACTTGCCTGACAACGAGCTGCGAGTCACCCCTGACGATGAGCTTCTTAACCCTGAGGTCTGTCGCGATCCTGAGACCGGCAAGCAATCCCTCGTACTCGGCGGTGTTATTGGTGGACATCTCCCTGGGGAAGTGCATCTGGATCACATACTTGAGGTGCTCTCCGGTGGGTGCGACGAGCAGCACACCGGCACCGGCGCCTTGCAGCGAGAAGGCTCCATCAAAGTACATGATCCAGTTGCGGTCTGCTTCCTTGCTGGGGAGAGTAGTCTCCTGGAATTCTTCGTCAGGCGTCGAGGTCCATTCCACGATGAACTCCGCCAAGACTCTGCTCTGAATTGCCGAGGTACTCTCAAACTTTAAGCCGAAGCTTGGCAACTCCAAGGCCCATTCCACAATCCTTCCGGTTGCATCCGGGTTGCGCAGTATCCGTTGCAACGGGAGGCGGGTGACGACAGTGATCTCATGGGCCTGGAAGTAGTGACGCAGCTTCCTCGAGGCCATAAGGAGGCCAAAGAGCAATTTTTGCACAACGGAATACCTTGACCTAGCCCCTGCAAGAGGGAGCTGACAAAGTAAACCGGGTGCTGCATCATCTTTTTCTCGGGCACCACTTCACTTGACCGCGCGGGCATCGCCTTGGTGGTACCAGACTCTGCCAGGTGTCGCGCCTTGTCGGCACCAGGCCCTACTGGGGGAATCTTCGGCTTGCCATTCGCTGGTCCTGCCGCCATTGCTGCCTCCCCGTCGACCTCCCTCTGTGCCACTAGTGCGGCGCTGACCACTTGATTCGTCGCCGCCAGATACAGCAGTAACGGCTCTTGTGGTTTAGGCGCAACTAGTATTGGCATGGAGGAAAGGTATTTCTTCAGGTCCTGCAGTGCGGCCTCGACTTCTGGGGTCCACACCATTGGGCCCGCCTTTTTCAAGATCTTGAAAAAGGGAAGGGCGCGCTCGGCGGACTTGGAGATGAACCGGCTCATGGCGGCAATGCAGCCGGTGAGCCGACGCCCATCCTTGATCCGCTTGGGCGCCTCGATCTGCTCTATAGCCTTGATCTTGTCTGGGTTTTCCTCGATCCCGCGCTGTGATACAAAGAACCCGAGAAGCATGCCGGACGGGACGCCGAAGACGCACTTCTCAGGGTCCAACTTGAGGTTGATCTTGCGCAGGTTGGCAAATGTTTCTTCTAGATCTTGCACAAGAGTCGGCCCGTCCTTGGTTTTGACCACTATGTCATCCATGTAGGCTTCCATATTTCTATGGAGCCGAGGTTCAAAACCAATTTGTACTGCTCTTGCAAACGTTGGGCCAGCACTCTTCAACCCGAAAGGCATCCATCAGAAGCAATACGTACCACATGGGGTGATGAATGTTGTCTTCTCTTCATCTTCTCTTGTCATGAAGATTTGGTGGTAGCCTGAGTAGGCATCGAGGAAGGATAACAGATCACACCCAGACGTGGAGTCAACAATCTGGTCGATGCGCGGCAATGGGAAGGGGTACTTAGGACAAGCCTTATTGATATCTGTGTAATCAATACACAACCTCCACTTCCCATTCGCCTTGTGCACCACTACCGGATTGGCCAACCACGTCGGATGGAGCACCCCTCTCACCAAACCTGCCGCTTCTAACTTCCTGATCTCCTCTGTGATGAACTCCTGCCTCTCCAGAGCCTGCTTTCTGACCTTCTGCTTGACGGGCCGCGCGTGGGGGCAGATAGCTAGGTGGTGCTCAATCACCTCCCTGGGAACACCGGGGATGTCGGATGCTTGCCATGCAAACACGTCAACATTTGCCCGCGGGAAGGTGACAAGCTCGCCTTCCTATTTGTTGTTGAGGGCGGAGCCTATAATGAAGGCCCCTCCCGTGCCGTCCTCCGTGACGGGCACCTTCTTGGTCTGCGGCGGCTCGGCTCTGGATCTCTTTCTCTTGTCGGCAGAGCTCTCTGGCATGTCCTCAACGGTATCACAACACCCCGAGGAGGTGCGCTTGCCAGAGTGGGTGCGAGAGGTCTTGCCGGGCTCCTTCTTTCCTCCCAGGCCTTCAGCGGCAGGAGCAGGTGCCTTGACGGCAGCTGCTGCAACTGCTTCCCGGTAGAGTTGGTAGGCGCAAATCAGCGCGTCCTTCTTGTCGGGGGGGGGGGGACGGATATGATGGTCAACGGCCCGGGCATCTTTAGCATGTTGTAGGCGTAGTGTGATGCTGCCATGAACTTGGCTAGTGCCGGGCGGCCGAGGATCCCGTTGTAGGGCAAGGGGATCTTGGCCACATCGAAGACGATCCTCTTCGTCTGATAGTTCAACTCTCCTCCAAATGTCACGGGCAGCGTGACCTTTCCCTTTGGCTGACTTCTCCCCGGATTGACTCCTGAAACGTGCCCGTTTCCTCGAGGTCTCCGTCAGGGATTTGCAACCTTTTGATCATGACAGGTGAGATCAGGTTCAGGCCGGCCCCGCCGTCAACTAACATCTTGTTCACCCTGAGGTTGCGTATTGTTGGCGAAACCAACAACGGCAAACACCCGACCGCGGTAGTGCGATCAGGGTGGTCCTCGGCGTCAAAGATGAGGGGCGTGCTGGACCACTTTAGTGGCTTCTGAGCGTCGAACGACGGCTTTGCTTCTGCATCCTCTCGCGCCCACTTCTTGAGCTGGCGGTGAGAGGCATGCAGCGAGGCGCCGCCATCGACGTACATGGCCTCCGTAGACTTCTAGAACCCTTGCTCACCGGACCTGTCGTCCTCGTCGC
Organism: Aegilops umbellulata; assembly: GCA_032464435.1. Classification (NCBI taxonomy): domain Eukaryota; kingdom Viridiplantae; phylum Streptophyta; class Magnoliopsida; order Poales; family Poaceae; genus Aegilops; species Aegilops umbellulata. Next base: position 133,463,437 of record CP136058.1, on the reverse strand, counting down.
GAACGTCGTCTTCTTGTTTCTTGTTGCGGCCCCGGGCGGGCCTCTCTTGCTGGTTGTCCTTGCCGGGGCGGCCTCCTTAGCCGCCACGCTTCTTGCCGGATCCCTCAGCATCATCCTGTTCATTCTCCTTATCCCGCCTTTCGTACTCAGCCTTTTGCTTCTCAGCAAGCAGCTCGACTTGTCGGCAGTTCTGGAGATCGTGGCCCTTGGTGCGGTGGATCTTACAGTATTGCTTGCCGGAGCTTCCTGGCTTGTCGGTAGCCGCCAAGGCCCGACAGGCGGCGCACCCAGCAATCTCCATGCCGGGGGTGTCTGCCTTGACCTTCCTGCCGGCACCGGTATCATCAGATCCCTCAACTGCAAGCATGGCCTTGCCTTTGCATTTCCTATTGCGACGGCGGCCCTTCTTCTCCGGGGCGGCGGCGTCCTCATCGGTAGAGTCGGTTTCCGCGCTGGCGTCTTCGCCGGGGTACTTCCTTCCCTCTTCAGCCCGGGCGCACCCGTCGGCCAGAACGTAGATCTCGGCCACATCCTTAACCTTGGTCAACACTAGATCCTCGCGCATCTTGCGATTGCGCACATTCTGATGGAACGCGCTAATCACATCAGCGAGATGAACGTCGGGGATGTTGTATTGCACCCGGCTGTATCTCTGGATGTACTTGCGCAGGGTCTCCCCTTCCTTCTGGGGAATGATATGCAGATCACTGGCCTGGCCATGAGCTTGGTGGCCTCCTATGAAGGCGCCAACGAACTCATGGCACGGATCCGACCAGGAAGAGATGGAGTCCGCCGGCAAGTGCATCAAGCAAGACATTACATTGGGCTTGAGCGCCAGCGGGAAGTAGTTGGCAAGCACCTTGTCGTCGCGAGCCCCAGCGGCCTGCATCGCGATGGTGTAGATGCTGAGGAACTCGGACGGATGGGTCTTGCTGGTGTACTTCTCGCCGACGTCGGGCTTGAACGTGCGGTGGAACGGCCACTGGAACTGCCTCAGCCCACTGGTAAAAGCCGGGCAGCCCACCTCGTAAGGTAGGCCGTCGGGGGCCCCCGGTGCCGGGTGGTCCGTAGCGGGTCCCGCCCGCTTGTCCGACTGGCGGCGCGTTTCCCGTCGGCGCTCGACGGTGGTTCGAGCGTCTTCGTGAGCTCGCTCCCGAAGGACTTGGCGCTGGTCGCGGAGGGTCCGTGGATCAGACGACGCTATGGAGATGTCATCACCAGCGTCGTCGCGACGGGCCGACGCCCGCGGTGGCTGGCGAGGAGGGGGAGAGTGCACCGTGGCCGCAGCTCCCCTGGTCCTCCCGGCGCCAGCATGTGGTGGTTCGGTGGAGCGCCGACCTGAGGGCCCCGCCGGTCGCAGATCCTATTTGTTCGTGACGGCGACGAGGCTCCGGATGGTGGCCCTCCACTCATCGAGCTTCTCCGCAGCAGGAGGGAAGTCGAGGAGCAGCTGTGCGCGCGCCAAGGCTTCCGCTGGCGTGGGTGGCGGCGACAGCTGAGTGGATCGCGGTGCGCTTCGACTTCTAACTATGTTAGAAGGAGCTCTGTCACGACCCAGCGTCTGCGTGCCATTTTCACCAGTGCTTCGGCGAGCGTGTTGAACTCCTTCGTCTTTCCGATGACGCATAGGGCTCTTCCCACGGCGGTGCCCAGGGTCACCAACATAGTGACGCTGTTCGGCGCGCACATCATGGGAAGAACGCGCAGTGGTCGCCGGTGTATGCGTCCTGGAGGTCGCCGCGCCGCCCGAAGTCGGCACAACGACACCCCAGGAGGGCCCCGCGCCACCGGCAGGGGCCCTAGCTCCTTCTTTGGGTCCGGCGGCGTGGGGCCGATCGTCTGGTGCACGAACGACACCACTCGCCAGGTTCTGACTGCCTGGGTGGTGCTGGTGTTCGCGGGCCGCGGCCCGAGTCCTGTCCGCGATCGGTCCGCTGCTCATCCGCACCGGCACAGGCCGTTCGGCCCCTAACGAGCCGATCGTCGTGTCCGTCTTCTTCTTAGGGGCCATGGTGACGAAGAACCGCTAGGCTAACTACCAGACCAGATTCTCACAATTGCGCGCCCCCTACCTGGTGCGCTAAAGATGTCGGTGGAAAATGACACCTATGGGATCACAAGAATCCCTACTGCGGTTGCGGGGCGCGTGGTTGAGAGAAGAGCGGATCTAACAGAGAGCACGCGGTTCGTTTATCCAGGTTCGGGCCGCAAAGATGCGTAAAACCCTAGTCCTGCTTTGGTGGATGTATTCTGAGTTCTTGAACTAGCTATGGAGTGTAACGAGCTCCAAAACGCCGAATCCTTCTCCTGGTCGCCTCGGGTCTCCTTTTATAGGAAAAAGGGCTGCCACAGTGGCACACAGGAGGTGGAAAGGTCTACTGTGGCACGAGGTTATCCCTCGTATTACAGGACAAGGAGCATTTAATGCATCGCTTAGGTGTCCTCTTGCTTTATCGGGGACGGGGGCGAGGCCCGTCCTGTACGTCACGGCTCGCCCAAGCTTCGACACGCGCCCTGGCTAGCGATGCATGTGGTGCCATGTAGGCAGGCAGGCAGCTAAGGTGGCACGGTGGTGGAGCCTCCACGAAGGGCTGCATGTTGCCACGCAGGTGCCTGCCCAGCTGGTTGGGTCGGCAGCTGCATGCGAACGGCGGCAGAGACTTGGCTGGTGCGGGCCTAATGGTGCGCTTGGCGAGGGCCTTGTCGGGTGGCCCGGCAAGGCTCTTGCCGGGTGGCCTGGCAAGGGTTTTGTCGTGGTACGTCGTTGTCCCCGGCAAGGGTCTTGCCGGGGGTCGTCGTCTTCTAATCCTCGTCTATTCTTGGATATGTCTTCACAAGGATCTGCATGCCACCTTGGAGTTGCCTTCCCGAGCCCTGGCCCCACGCGGATGATGGCGACAGGGATCGTGGGTTCAAGGGTGGCTCACTCCGATGGTGTGGTGCGAGCTGCCCCGGCAATGGTCTTGCCTGGGCCGCTGAGGCCGCCCGACAAGGGTCTTGCCGAGGGGAACCTACTTTGTCCCTCTGCTCTTTGTGGTCTTGGTCTTGGCGTTGCTTTGCTTCGTCTTGTGCCTTCGGCTTCTCTCCAGCTCCCCTTTCCCTGCCCTGTTATGCGCGGCCGTGGCGGGAGACTCTGATTGCCCATGCACAAGTAAAGGGGTCAAAAGGAGAGCCCCTAGTTTTGTACACCGACAGTAGGTTAGTCCCAAAAATAATATAAAAGTGTATAATAAAGCCCATTAAACATCGAAAACAAAATATATAATAGCATGGAGCAATCAAAAATTATAGATACGTTGGAGGCATATGAGGTCAGGGTTCAGATTTAAAACCACCCACCCACCCAGCTATACACGATCTTATGTACATACAATAGCAGTCTCAGGAAATGGTCCATCACTTTTGGGCCAGATTCCTCCTTGTCAAAGACAAGATTAAATATTGCCACGACTAAGACGTGATCTCAGTATTCTGCAACAATTGCACGGACGAAGGAATCCTCAACGCCATCAACCGCCGTCGCGTATTACACTTCGCTGATTTGGCAACCATAGTACAGAAGTACTGCGCAATGGAAAGAGCATGGAAAACCCAGGCAGCTCGTTGGGAACTACCAGTTTCAACTCAGCCCCTCGTACGGGCAAAAAGGACGCACCCTCGTGGGGTGCTTGATCCCATAGTAAAGAAATCAAAGCCCATTATGGGGCGCGGAACCGTTCTGGAGGGATGGCTCGATAGGCCATGCAAAATACACACACACTGGATACTACACCAACCCACAGCCTTAGAGCATGTTAGATACTCCGGCAAGTGGCCAAGAGCGGCGAAGATCTCCTCACCAAAAATACCCCAAAACAACACCCGCTGGAAGACGACGACCTCAGAGTATTGACGGTCTTCGAGACCTTTGCTTCAAAAAATCAGCGCAAAAGGGCGCTCTGCGACCTCGCCGAAGTTTGCCAAGTCGGAGCAATAAACCCCTGGAACGACACGGCCATAACTTTCAATGCCGATGACGAACCAAAATTCAGGATAGTCCTGGCACCAGCCGCCTTGGTCCTCAGTCCAATCATGGACGGCTTTCGGCTCACCAAAGTACTCATGGATGGCGGCAGCGGACTAAACCTCATCTACGAGGACACAATCATAAAAATGGAAATAGATAGGAGACGCATTGAGCAAAGTAGCACGACCTTCCGGGGAATTATTTCCAGTCGGGAGGCACGATGCACGGGAAAAATCACGCTCGACGTGGTATTCGGCACGCCGGAGAATTATCGGTCCGAAGAGATAACCTTCCAAGTGGCCCCTTTCAACAACGGATATCACGCCCTGCTGGGGCGAGACACATTCAAACGCTTCCAACCTATACCTCATTACGGGTACATGAAGCTCAAGATGCCCGGGCCCAACGACACCATCACTCTTGCCAGTGATCCGGACATAGCACGGCGTGCCGAAAATAAAACCGCATCCCTGGCCCTCGAGGCATTGTCCGAAGCCCTCGCGGCCAAAGAGCTGACCGCGCTGCGCTCCACTATGGATAGGGATGACGTAATCTTGCTCAAGCGACCCAAATCCACCTCCTTTAAACTAGCAGACGAAATAGTCAAATTTCAAGTCCACCCGACGGACCTCAAGAAGACAGCATCCATCGGGGCACAACTCGACTCAACGGTCAATGCCGCGCTATGAGAGTTCCTGCGCAAGAATATTCGCCTGACACCCTTCTGATATGCCAGGAATCCCACGCAGGTTGGCCCAACACAGCCATAATATCTTGAAGGGATATAAACCAGTCAAGCAAATATTGTGGCGTTTTTTTGAACCCAAACGACAAGCTATGGGAGAGGAGCTAGCCAAGCTACTCGAAGTCGGATTCATCACATAAATAAAACACCCGGACTGGCTAGCAAACCTGGTAATGGTACCAAAGAAGGATAAATCCTGGCGCCTATGCATCGATTTTAAAGACCTCAACAAGGCTTGCCCTAAGGATCCCTTCCCCTTCCCTCGCATCGATCAGATTATCGACGCAACCGTAGGACACGACTCACTGTGTTTCCTCGACGTGTACTCCGGATACCATCAAATCAAGATGAAGGAGTCCGATCAAGCCGCAACGGCATTCATTACCCCATATGCGCCTTTCTGCTTCAACACTATGCCTTTCGGGCTCAAAAACGATGGTTCAAACATGCCTGGAGAAACAGATCAGCAAGATAGTTGAAGCATATGTGGATGACGTCGTCATCAAAACCAGGCATGGCGAGTCATTGATAGACGATCTACGTCTTACATTCGACAACCTACGTACATCTGACATCAAGCTCAAACCGGGAAAATGTGTTTTCGGCGTCCCCGCCGGAAAACTGCTGGGCTTCATCGTTTCCAATAGAGGAACTGAAGCAAATCCAGCCAAAATCCGAGCTTTGTCACAATTGGCTACGCCAACAAACCTTAAAAAGGTCCAAAAACTTGCGGGATGTGTGGCAGCTTTAAGCCGCTTTATCTCCGGATTGGGAGAAAAAGCATTGCCACTCTACCACCTTCTCTGACGCACCGACCACTTCGAGTGGACGGATGCGGGAATGGCCGGACAAGAGGTAATAAAGGCCCTTTTAGCAAGTAACCCAATCCTGGCCGCACCGAACATTGACGTACCCATGTTATTATACATATCGGCAACACACCAGGTGGTGAGTGCCATGCTCGTCGTCGAGCGAGAGCAGGACGGACACAAGTTCCCACTCTAGAAACCGGTATACTATCTATCCACTATCCTCACACCATGCAAATCCCGGTACCCTCACTACCAAAAAATAGCATACGTGGTCTTCATGGCATCCCGGAAGCTACGACACTACTTTCAAGAGTGCTCAATCACGGTGGGCTCCGAAGTACCACTCAATGACATAATAAACAACCGCGATGCGACAGGCCGGATTGCTAAGTGGGCCATTGAGCTCCTTCCATTCGACATAACTTACAAACCGCGTCGGGCCATCAAATCCCAAGTGCTGGCTGACTTTGTCGCCGAATGGACAAAGGCCAAACTCCCTAAAGAGTACGACACGTATTCCAACTAGGTTACATACTTTGATGGTTCCAAAATGTTGATGGGGTTAGGGGCGGGTGTTGTCCTAACGTCCCCCACTGGAGACGTAGTTCAATACGTACTCAAAATATTATACACAGACTCCAACAATGAAGCCGAATATGAGGCCTTATGGCATGGGCTTCAGATGGTTGTCTCCATGGGCATACAACGCATGGAGGTGCGCGGGGACTCAAACCTCGCAATATCTCAAATAAATGGAGATTTCGATGCCAAATATCCGAAAATGGCAGCTTACCGCAACGTTGTTCTTAAAATCTCGGCCCGTTTCGAGGGGCTCGAGTTTCATCATGTGGCTCGAGAAAGTAATCAAGCGGCGGGCGTCCTTGCTCGCATCGGCGCCAAGCGCGACCCTGTCCCACCTAACATCTTTCTGGAAAGGCTTTTCAAGCCGTCCGTGGTGTGGCAAGGGGAGAGCGGCAACAACAGCCAGACCCAACTATATCCGTAGATGCCGAACACACTGATATCATCGGGGGCTCAGCCACCGAAATAACACCGTCGGCCCATCTCATAATGGCAGTCATTGCCCCATGGACCGAACCCTTCTTGGCCTACCTTAATAGGCGAGAGCTCCCTGAGGATCAGAATGAGGCTCGCCGCATTATGTGGCGCTCTAAAGCCTACAAGGTCCACGATGGAGAACTCTACAAGAAAAGCGCTACCGGAGTACTCCAAAGATGTATCTCCGAGGAAGAGGGGCAGCAGCTCTTGGCTGAAATTCATGCCGGTCTCGGTGGTCACTGATACGTCTCCAACGTATCTGTAATTTTTTATTGCTCCATGCTATATTATCTTCTCTTTTGGACATTATTGGGATTTATTATAACTTTTATATTATTTTTGGGACTAACCTATTAACCAGAGGCCCAGCCCAGAATTGTTGTTGTTTTTTTTTGCCTATTTCAGAGTTTCGCAGAAAAAGAATATCAAATGGAGTCCAAACGGAATGAAACCTTCGGGAACGTGATTTTCGGAACGAACATGTCCAGGGGACTTGGACCCTACGTCAAGAAAGCTACCAGGAAGCCACGAGGTAGGGGGCGCGCCTACCCCCCTGGGCGCGCCCTCCACCCTCGTGGGCCCCATGTTGCTCCACCGACGTACTCCTTCCTCCTATATATACCTACGTACCCCCAAACTACCAGATACGGAGCCAAAAACCTAATTCCACCGCTGCAACCTTCTGTACCCGTGAGATCCCATCTTGGGGCCTGTTCCGGAGCTCCGCCGTAGGGGGCATCGATCATGGAGGGCTTCTACATCAACACCATAGCCTCTCCGATGAAGTGTGAGTAGTTTACCTCAGACCTTCGGGTCCATAGTGTCGGATTTCGGGTTCTGGCAGACCCTTGAGGTTCGAACTCTGGGGTGCGCGCAGAGATTACGCCTTCTACCTACCTGCACCCCTCTGCCTCGCAAAGATCTAAGCTAAGGAAAGAACAGCACAAGAGACACAAGGTTTGTACTGGTTCGGGCCACCGATGTGGTGTAATACCCTACTCCAGTGTGGTGTGCTGGATTGCCTCTTGGGCTGATGATGATGAACAATACAAGGAAGAACAGCCTCGCGAGGGTCTATTCTTGGCTGTGGTGATGAACTACCAGGAGAAGTTCAGTCGCCTTTCTCTCTCTTTTCTGATCTCTAGGTGTCTCTACCCTGGGAGTGGGTAGTCCTATTTATTGGCAAAGGCCCTGGGCCTCCTCCCAAATATTGAGCGGGAAGGGCGCCAACAATTGGCCATTTTGAAGGGGAACATCTGGTACACTTATCCTGACTAAAGTTGGTCCTTGCCTGCCAAAGGCTCTGATGGTGACGTTGGCTTGGGCTCCACAATGACTTCCTGCCGTTGGGCTCGTCTTGGTCTCGTTGCACCGAAACGGGTGCCTTTGCTTGATGCTCTCGCCTGCGCTTGCTCCCTTTGCACCAAAGAGGAAAGGAGGACGCTGCGCGGGCTGGCGCCCGCCTGGCGCCCCTGGTCGTCATGGCTTGCGTCACGGGCACCTCGTGAGGTACCCCGCCTTGATCTCTCCGCCTCCTCGTGAGCCAGCCTGATGAGGCCGTGCCTGAGGAAGCTCCATGTCGTCTGCCCCGCGAGGCTTGGTCCCTCGCGAGGGTCCTGGGTCTGTGTTGTTGAAGATGGGCCGTGCTGGGCCCTCCTTTGAGCCAGGCCGCAGGCCGCAGTCAAGCTAGTCTGGGGACCCCCGTTCCCAGAACGCCGACAGTAGCCCCCGGGCCCAAGGCACACCCGGACTTGGCCGTGCAGGGAGGCGAAAGGGCAAGGGCAAAGTGTCGCGGGCCCTAAAAGCCTGCGGCCTTGGGCACCGCATGGCGATCGATTGGACTTGGGTGTCTCCACTTCCCCATGACGCCTCGGCATCTGAACGGATTGGCCAAGTCCCTGCATGCAAATCGGGTTATGATTACCTGCGATCGTGGAGGCCGACGGTTGGCCTTCGCCGGCTATAAGTACGGAACGACACGTGCCCTTCCAGTCCATCCCTTCTTGCTTCTCCTTCTTCCCGGTCCTTGCTCCGTCTTGCCGCGATGGCTCCGTCGAGGAGGTTCTCAGCCGCAGAGAAGGGGAAGGCTCGCCAGGTCGAACCTGCATCTCCCCCGCCCAAGCGCGGCCGAGGGCGCCAACACAAACACCCTGTGGCCGCCACGGTAGCTCCCCGCGGTCAGGGAGATGGTTTCCAGCTCGGTGACGGGCGGACTGCTGCGGCCGGGGGGCGCGCTTCGGCCACGCGCTCCCCTAGGCCACACTTTCACGCTGCAGAGGTGCTGCCGGAGTTCGTTGTGTGGTCGGCGGAGCCGACTAGCACCAGGCTTCAACTTCCTCGCTTCCTCCTCGGCGAGCTCCCGGGCAGCCTCTGGCTTCAGGCAGACGGCTGCTGCAACCGGGCCTCATGGGCTTCACTGGAGGTCTCTACAGCCGGGAGCCTGGCCTTGACTTGCGGCTGGCAGACGTTTGCCCGCGCGTGTGGCCTGAGCCGCCGCTGCACCCTGCACTTCAAATTTGACGGCGATGCCACCCTCTACGTGAGGGTGTTTGGGGAAGATGGTTGCCGCGCAGGGTGCTGCCCTGAGGATGACGACCGCAGCCGGGGACCCAGCCCCGGCGATGATGGAGAGGACAGCGCTCGCGTGATTGGCGTCGCTCAGGGTTCCCCAAGCTTCACCGGTTCTTCTTCAGGCGGCGACTCTTCTAGCAGCGGCCGAGCTCGGCCCCCATGCCGTCGCACCTACTTGGACGGTGGTAGCGCGCCCGCCCGCTGCCGCGCCTTGGTGAAGCGTGAGAGGGAGTCTGCCTGAGCCCTGGAGGTAGCTCGAGTCCTCCCTGCAGGCTGGTGTGAGGCGAGCTGCGCCTGATTTGCCCTTTCTTTTCCTTTGCCCTGCGTAAAAAGACAGTAGCGTGGAGCCCCGCGGGGGTGTGTTTGGGTTATTGCCGTTAATCATCGCTTTGCTTCCGTTATCGTGACTTCCTGCTATGTGTGCGCGTGTAGATAGTTCCCGGCCCCAGCCGCAGGGGGGCGACCGACCCAGGCCCTGTGTTCGTGTCGCGGTGCCCGTGGGGCATGGACTGGAGGGGTGCTCCTATAATGGACCTAGGTCGCGAAACCTTTGAACGGCTAGGACAAAAACACTCACGAGGACGCCCGACTGCCCCCCTCGCAAGGCCTTGCATAAGAGAAATCAAGGCAGGAGAGGGAAAAGTCGAAGAACCATAAGTCAAAGACGGCAACAACTTCAACAAAACTTCGAATGAGAATGAACAAGCCAACTGCGAAAAGCAAATGAAAAAGCCGCGTCCGGCACCTAATCTAGTCTTTGAAGTCTTCTCACCAGCGCGGAGCTAAGTGCTGCCACTGGGTGTGGGAGGGAGCCCCAGGGCCTGAGGCCGGCGCTCCTGAGACTCCGGGGCGTGTACAGCCCCAACTCATTATTACGTGAGAGTGTCACGGGCGGCGAGCTTCAAAGGCATTGGCCTTCTTCACAGGCTCCGGGCCTTTCTTGGGGGAAGCGAGCTTCACGGGCATTTGCCCTCTTCACAGGCTCCGGGCCTTTTCCAAAACGCGACAGCTTCACAGGCATTCACCTTCTTCACAGGCTCTGGGCCTTTTCCAAAAAGGATAATCGTCACAGGCATTCGCCTTCTTCACAGGCTCTGGGCCTTTTCCAAAAAGGATAATCTTCATAGGCGTTTGCCTTCTTCACAGGCTCTGGGCCTTTTCCAAAAAGGATAATCTTCATAGGTGTTCACCTTCTTCACAGGCTCTGGGCCTTCAAAAAGGATAATCTTCACAGGCATTCTACTTCTTCACAGGCTCTGGGCCTTCTCCAAAAAGGATAATCTTCATAGGCGTTCGCCTTCTTCACAAGCTCTGGGCCTTTTCCAAAAAGGATAATCTTCACAGGCATTCGCCTTTTTCACAGGCTCTGGGCCTTTTCCAAAAAGGATAATCTTCACAGGCTCTGGGCCTTTTCAGGGGTAGAACCTCCGGAGGTGCTGCATGTTCCATGCGTTCTGGACCGGCTCCCCCTCCTGAGTCTCCAAGCGCGCGGAGCCAGGCCTGGAAACATGAACAACCTTGAACGGGCCCTCCCACATGGGAGAGAGCTTGTGCAGTCCCTCCCTGGAGAGAACCCGCCTGAGTACGAGATCTCCTACCTCGAGAGTTCTGGGGCGGATGTTGCGGCAGTGGTACCGTCGCAGTGCTTGTTGGTACCTCGCTGCTCGCAGCGCGGCTTCTCGGCGACGTTCCTCCCCCAGCACGAGGTCCATCCCTAGCATGGCGTCCTGCTGCGCTTCGTCGAACGCCAGGACCCACGCGGAGAGACGTCTGACCTCGTGAGGGAGGACCGCTTCGGCTCCGTAAACCAGGAAGAACGGGGTCTCTCCAGTCAGCTTGGTCGCGGTGGTGCAGATGGACCACAACACGTACTGAAGCTCATCGTACCAGCCTCTGCCGCAGGCCTCCAACTTCTTCTTGAACGTCCTGGTCTTGAGGCCCCTCAGGACCTCTGCGTTGGCTCGCTCGGCCTGGCCGTTGCTTTGGGGGTGCGCCACCGAAGCGTAGCATATCTGCGTTCCAAGGTTAGCACAGTATGTTTTGAAGAGGTTACTGGTGAACTGCGAACCGTTGTCTGTGATGATGCGGTTCGGCACCCCAAACCGGCTCACGATGCCCCTGATGAACTTGACCGCGGAACCCACGGGGATGGTGCGGACGGCCTCTACTTCAGCCCACTTGGTGAACTTGTCCACGACGACGTAGAGGTAGCGGTAGCCCCCTAGCGCCCGAGGAAACGGGCCCAGGATGTCCAGCCCCAGACTGCGAATGGCCACGAGAGGGGTATAGTCTGCAGGCCTCCTGCCGGCTGATGTATCTGCTTGGCGTGGAACTGGCAGGCTTCACAAGTCTTCACTAGCTCGACGGCGTCATTGAGTGCGGTGGGCCAATAAAACCCACTGTGGAACGCCTTGCCGACGAGGGTCCGTGATGATGAATGATGTCCACAATCTCCGCCGTGTATATCTTCCAGCAGTTCCTTCCCCTGCTCCCTGGAGATGCAGCGCAGGGATACATCGTTTGGTCGCTTCCGGTAGAGCTCTCCATCTTTGATGCAGTATGCCGTGGCCTGCCGCGCCACACGCTCCGCTTCCTCCTCCTTCTCCGGTAGGATCCCTTGTGTTAGGTAACTCCGGAGCTCCGTGATCCAGCACCCCTCCTGAGGTTCCATCGTCAGGAGCAGGCGTGCTCCTGAGGCCGGGCCGTAGATCGGGGCTCCTGAGGCAGGTGGCTGGGGGAGCTCCTCTCGAGGCTGAGCCGTGTTTGGCAATGATAGCAGAGCTGAGGGCTTGAAGAGCCACTCCTCAAAGACGCCAGCCTCCTGAGGTACCCGCCTGGACGCCCGTCTGGCGATGTTGTCGGCCTCCTGATTGGTGCCACGGGGCACATGCTTCAACTCCAACCCCCAGAACTGCTTCTCCATCCTATGGACCTCCGCAAGGTAGGCTTCCATGTGTTCGTCTTTAGGCTCGTACACCTTGTTGGAGAAATTGAAAAGGAGCTGCGAATCGCCCTTGATGGTGAGGCGTTTCACCCCCAGGGTAGCCGCGGCCTTCAAGCCCGCTATTAGACCCTCATACTCTGCTATGTTGTTGGAGACCTTTTCACCTTGCTGGAAACAGAGCAGTACAGTGTAGTAGAGCTTGTCTTGAGTGGGCGATATAAGCACCGCCCCAGCCCCAACGCCATGCCTGGAGAACGCCCCATCGAAGTACATGACCCAGCCTTCCGGCGCCTCGCTTCCCGGGGAGAGGGATCGATCCTCGTCGGCCTTGAGGCCTGGTGCCTCCATCCATTCTGCCACAAAATCCGCTAATGCTGCTCCCTTGATGACTCTGGTTGTGCTGAATTTGAGCTGAAACGCTTGCAGTTCTGTGTTCCACTCAGCGACCATTCCGGCTGAGTTAGGGCTCCTCAGCACTCTCTCCAAGGGGTATGAAGAGACGACCTTGATGGGGTGACCCTGAAACTAGTGCCGCAGCTTGCACGAAGCCACCAGTAGCGCGAGGAGGAGCTTCTGAGGCATGGGGTACCGTGCCCTCTCATCCCGCAACACCGTGCTGACGAAGTATACTGGGTGCTCAACGAGGGTGGGTGCATCAGCGCTGGTGGCGCCCTGTGGAGACCGTGGCACCTCCTGAGGCGATGAGGCCTCCGGAGGCTGGCCATCCGGGAGAGGGTCCTCTTCCGCCCCCAGTGCACTCCTCTGCGGTGGCTGATCCTCCTCAGCCGCGGTGGCGGTTTCTATGGGCCTTCCTTGTTCCTGCTTTGCCTAGTCTCGGGCTGCTGCTGTGGTCTTGACTCGACGCTCCTCCCTAACCGCCACCAGGGCTGCGTTGGCGGAGTAGGGAGTGGCGGCGAGGTAAAGCACCAGGGGCTCTCGAGGGCGCGGAGCCACCCTGACCGGAGGGCTGGTCAGGTATCTCTTGAGATCTTGGAACGCCTTGTCGGCCTCTTCAGTCCATTCAAAGGGCCCCTTTTTCTTCATTAGCTGGAAGAAGGGCAGTGCTCGCTCCCCCAACTTGGAGATGAAGCGCCCCAGCGCGGTCACGCGCCCAGCGAGCTTCTGCATTTCTCTGAGGGTCTTTGGGGGGCTCATGTCCTCGACCGCCTTGACCTTTTCCGGGTTAGCCTTGATTCCTTGATGGGACACGAGGAAACCCAAGAGCTTGCCTGAGGGGACTCCTAACACACACTTCTCTGGGTTGAGCCGCAGGTTCACTATGTCGAGGCTCGCGAAGGTTTCCTCCATGTCTTGTATCAGGGTCTTGGCCTCCCGAGACTTCACCACAATGTCATCAACGTAAGCATCAACATTCTTCCCGAGCTGCGGGCCCAAGGTGATGTGCATCAGCCGCTGAAAGGTCACCCCAGCGTTGCGCAGCCCAAATGGCATGCATGTGTAGCATTACACCCCACACGGGGTTAGGAAGGCTGTCTTTTCGACGTCTTCTACTGCCATCTTGATCTGGTGATACCTAGAGAAGGCATCCAAGGAGCATAGCAGGTCACATTCTATGGTGGAATCGACGATCTGGTCGATGCGGGGGAGCAGGAACAGATCTTGCGGGCATGCCTTGTTGAGGTTGGTGAAGTCGACACACATGCGCTCCTTCCCCCCCTTCTTTGGCACAACGACGGGGTTGGCTAACCAATCCGGGTATCGGACCTCGCGAATGACCCCAGCGGCTTCTAGTTTGCGGGTCTCTTGGACGATGAAGGCCTGCTTTTCTGTGGACTGCCGCCTTGCCTTCTGCTTCACAGGGCACACGTTGGGGCACACGTTGAGGTGATGCTCGATTACGCTCCTAGGGATCCCCGCCAACTGGTCTGGCTCCTAAGCAAATACCTTCTTGTTAGCGCGCAGGAACTTGACCAGGGACTCCTCCTGCTCGGGCTCAAGGTTGGCACCTATGTTGAAAGTGGCGTTGGTGGACCCGTCCTCATCGACGAGTATCTGCTTGGTTTCTGCCATGTCTTGGGTGAACAACTATTTCTTCTTGGCGGGTGCAGCCCCCTTGGGCTCGGGGGTTTCCGAGTCGGCGGGCTGTGCTGACGCCGCCGTCTTGAAGGCGAGCTTGAGCACTCGCAGCGCGTCTCCGGTGTCCCCGTGCACGGTGAGGACACCGCTGCTCCCCGGCATCTTCATGAGGTTGTACGCCGGGTGTGTCGCGGCCATGAACTGGGCTAGCGCTGGATAGCCGAGGATGGCGTTGTAGGGGAGGGCGATGGGGGCGATGTCGAAGTTGACCAGCTCCGTGCGGAAGTTGTCGTAGGTGCCGAAGGTTACCGGGAGCCGGATCTGTCCCAAGGAACTAGACGACCCGCCCCCAACACCTGAGAAGGGCCGGCTGGGTTGCAGCCGTTCCAGGGGTATGCAGAGGAGGTTGAAGGCCTCAACCGAGAGCACGCTGAGGCCCGCGCCGCCGTCGACGAGAGTCCTGGTGATGGCTACCTGGTAGATGGTGGGGGTGCACAGCATGGGGAGCGCACCCGAGCAGGCCGAGTTGGAGGGGTGGTCCTTCGAGCTGAAGGTCAGGCCGGCCTTCGGCGCCGCCCTGTCCGGGAGAGCCCCCTGCCGCGTGGCAACGGCGCTGACCCGACGGATGAACGGCTTGACGTGGTGACTTGTAGGCGGCGCCTGCGAGCCGCCCAGGAGGGCCGCGACGACCGGGGGTGTTGGTGCAGCGTGGTGGACGAGGAAGAGGCGGCGGAGCTCTTCCCAAGAGGCCACGGAGGCTGCCGGCAGGTAGAGCAGCCATGCGCGTGGGGAGCCAGTGAGGGCCATGGGAAGCCAGTTGGCCATGACCCTATCATCACCTCCAGCTTCGAGGATGGCCTCCTCGTACGCCAGCAAGAAGGCCAACGGATCAGTTGCGCCGCTATAGCGCGGCGGTGTCGTTGGCTTGAACTTATCCGGCCACCGTGCCCGTTGCAGGGCTGGGGCCAGGGCTCGGAGCCCCCTGTCCCCCGTGTTGGCGCCGGCGGCCGGAGCGGGCGATGCGCTACTCATCGCGAGGCAGGTCGTGGCGGTGGCAGAAGGGAAAACTCCGGTGCACCCCTACCTAGCGCGCCAAATGTCGGATTTCTGGTTCCGGCAGACCCTTGAGGTTCGAACTCTAGGGTGCGCGCGGAGATTACGCCTTCTACCTACCTGCACCCCTCCGCCTCGCAAAGATCTAAGCTAACGAAAGAACAACACAAGAGACACAAGGTTTGTACTGGTTCGGGCCACCAATGTGGTGTAATACCCTACTCCAGTGTGGTGTGGTGGATTGCCTCTTGGGCTGATGATGATGAACAATACAAGGAAGAACAGCCTCGCGAGGGTCTGTTCTTGGCTGCGACGATGAACTGCTGGGAGGAGTTCAGTCGCCTTTCTCTCTCTTTTCTGATCTCTAGGTGTCTCTACCCTGGGAGTGGCTAGTCCTATTTATAGGCAAAGGACCTGGGCCTCCTCCCAAATAATGAGCGGGAAGGGTGCCAACAATTGGCCATTTTGAAGGGGAACATCTGGTACACTCATCCTGACTAAAGTTGGTCCTTGCCTGCCAAAGGCTCTGATGGTGACGTTGGCTTGGGCTCCACAATGACTTCCTTCCTGCCGTTGGGCTGGTCTTGGTCTCGTTGCACCGAAACGGGTGCCTTTGCTTTATGCTCTCGCCTGCGCTTGCTCCCTTTGCACCAAAGAGGAAAGGAGGACGCTGCGCGGGCTGGCGCCCGCCTGGCGCCCCTGGTCGTCATGGCTTGCGTCAAGGGCACCTCATGAGGTACCCCGCCTTGATCTCTCCGCCTCCTCGTGAGCCATCCTGATGAGGCCGTGCCTGAGGAAGCTCCATGTCGTCTGCCCCGCGAGGCTTGGTCCCTCGCGAGGGTCCTGGCTCTGTGTTGTTGAAGATGGGCCATGCTGGGCCTCCTTTGAGCCACGCCGCAGGCCGCAGGCAGGCAAGTCTGGGGACCCCCGTTCCCAGAACGCCGACAATAGTTATTAGCTAGATGGCTTCTTCTCTCTTTTTGGATCTCAATACAATGTCCCCCCCTTCTCTTGTGGAGATCTATTCGATGTAATCTTCTTTTGTAGTGTGTTTGTTGAGACCGATG
Organism: Aegilops umbellulata; assembly: GCA_032464435.1. Taxonomy (NCBI): domain Eukaryota; kingdom Viridiplantae; phylum Streptophyta; class Magnoliopsida; order Poales; family Poaceae; genus Aegilops; species Aegilops umbellulata. The sequence continues at coordinate 133,447,143 of CP136058.1, read as the reverse complement.
AATTGTGGGTTTATGATCAAGTTTATCTATGAACAATATTTGAATCTTCTCTGAATTCTTTTATGTATGGTTGGTTATCTTTGTGAGTCTCTTTGAATTATCAGTTTGGTTTGGCCTACTAGATTGATCTTTCTTGCAATGGGAGAAGTGCTTAGCTTTGGGCACAATCTTGTGGTGTCCTTTCCCAGTGACAGTAGGGGCAGCAAGGCACGTATTGTATTGTTGCCATCGAGGATAACAAAATGGGGTTTATATCATATTGCATGAGTTTATCCCTCTACATCATGTCATCTTGCTTAAAGCGTTACTCTGTTATTATGAACTTAATACTCTAGATGCATGCTGGATAGCGGTCAATGTGTGGAGTAATAGTAGTAGATGCAGGCAGGAGTCGGTCTGCTTGTCTCGGACGTGATGCCTACATACATGATCATACCTAGATATTCTCATAACTATGCTCAATTCTGTCAATTGCTCAATAGTAATTTGTTCACCCACCATGAAATACGTATGCTCTTGAGAGAAGCCACTAGTGAAACCTATGGCCCCGGGTCTATTTTCCATCATATTAATCTTCCAACACTTAGTTATTTTTATTGCTTTCTATGTTACTTTGCATATTTATCATAAAAAACCAAAAATATTATCCTATCATATCTATCAGATCTCACTCTCGTAAGTGAGCGTGTAGGGATTGACAACCCCTTATCGTGTTGGTTGCGAGGATTTATTTGTTTGTGTAGGTGCGAGGGACTCGTCCGTGTCCTCCTACTGGATTGATACCTTGGTTCTCAAAAGCTGAGAGAAATACTTACGCTGCTTTATTGCATCACCATTTCCTCTTCAAGGGAAAACCAACGCAGTGCTCAAGAGGTAGCAAGAAGGATTTCTGGCGCCGTTGCCGGGGAGGTCTATGCAAAAGTCAACATACCAAGTACCCATCACAAACTCATCTCCCTCTCATTACATTGTTTGCCATTTGCCTCTCGTTTTCCTCTCCCCCACTTCACCCTTGTCGTTTTATTCGCCCTTCTTCCCGTATGTCTTTTTGTTTGTGTTTCCACATGCCTTCTATTTGCTTGCATCTTTGCTTGCTAAAAATCTATTGATATGGATCCACTTAAAGTGTTCTATTTCGATCATCTTCGATCCTTATGCACTCGTGCTGAAACCCCAACTAGCCTAGTTGATGGGAAATCTTTAGATGAGCATGCTCATTTTGTGCGTCACCGTTTGTCTGAAAAAGGGAAACTCTTATGGAATCAAATAAACAGATTGCTATGTTATGCTTGGAATCTTTGTGAAATTTGTGATTTTACTTGTTGCTCTAAGAACCCTAAAGAACACCTTCCCTACCTATGTGAGTTTAATGATAATGAAATCTTATCTTCTTATGCAAAGGGCGTTTATAGTTACTATGATATCGGACAAATTGAAGAATTTGTTGCTTTTAAGGGTGCTTATGAAGTTTCTTCTTTGATTGAAAAGTATGATATTACTCTCTACGAATCTGAAAATTTTGACATACTTAAATATTGCTATGAAAACTATGCTCATAATATCTTTGTCAAAGAATTTATTGAGAGAGTGACTGGTGCTTTGGAAGAAAATAATGATATGCATGAATCTATAGATAATGATGATTCCGATGATTTGATTGAAATATCCCTTGATGAACATGATGCTTGCTATTCTTGTGGCCATGATGCAAATATTTATGAAGATGAATTTGCTATAGTTCCTTATGTTAAACATGAGATCGTTGCTATTGCACCCATACTTGTTAGTTCCTTCGATGAAAAGCATGATTACAATGATTTTACTATAAGTTCTATTGGTGTCAATTGTGCTAAAAATATGCAAAACCCTAAGCTTGGGGATGCTAGTTTTTCTATGTCCTCTACTTGTTGCAATGATCATGATTGGGGTGATAGTTCTTCTTATGATCTTGAAAATTTATTTAAGCCCATGATGAATATGAGATTGATAATAGTGTTTGCAATATTTGAAAGTGGGTTTGTAAGAGTGTCAACTTTAGATCCCACATATTTGGAGAATGTTCAATCTTATGGTATTTTTGATAAAAGTGGGTTTGGAGAGGTCATGACTTTAGTTAATGTTAATCCCACTATTTTGGAAGAGTGTCAACTTTGCATACATGTGGATCGTGTTAAGAATATGTTTCGTGATAGCTATATTGTTGTATTTTCTTATGATCCTACATGTAATTATTATGAGAGAGGAAAATATGGTTGTAGAAATTTTCATGTTACTAAATTACCTCGCGTTATGTTGAGATTGCTATTGTTTCTTTCCGCTTCCTTGCATATGCTAGTTTTTTCTTGCCTTGATAATTTGTTTGCCTATAAGATGCCTATGCATAGGAAGTATGTTAGACTTAGATTGTGATAATCACATGTTTTATGATGCTCTCTTTGTGTTTCAATTACCATCTTTTATGTGAGCATCATCGATATCTCAATACCTAGCTAGGGGCGTTAAACGATAGCGCTTGTTGGGAGGCAACCCAATTTTAATTTTAGTTTTTTTACTTTTTGTTTCTGTTTAGGAATAAATCTTTGATCTAGCCTCTGGTTAGATGTGTTTTTATGTTTTAATTAGTGTTTTTGCCAACTTTAACCTATAGGATCTTCTTGGATGATAGTTATTTGATCTTGCAGAAAATTCCAGAAACTTTCTGTTCATGAAAATAATTGTTAAAAATCACCAGAACGTGATAAAATATTGATTACAATTGCTACTGATCAATAAACAAATTGTCTAGGTCATCCTATTTTTCTGATTTTTTGGAGCTCCAGAAGTTCGCGTTAGTTACAGATTACTTCAGACTGTTCTGTTTTTTACAGATTCTGTTTTTTGTGTGTTGTTTGCTTATTTTGATGAATCTATGGCTAGTAAAATATTTTATAAACCATAGAGAAGTTGGAATACAGTAGGTTTAACACAAATATAAATAAAGAATAAGTTCATTACAGTACCTTGAAGTGGTCTTTTGTTTTCTTTCGCTAACGGAGCTCACGAGATTTTCTGCTGAGTTTTGTGTTGTGAAGTTTTCAAGTTTTGGGTGAAAGATTTGATGGATTATGGAACAAGGAGTGGCAAGCGCCTAACCTTGGGGATGCCCATGGCACCTCCAAGATATACTAAGGACACCTAAAAGCCAAAGCTTGGGGATGCCCCGGAAGGCATCCCCTCTTTCGTCTACTTCCATCGGTAACTTTACTTGGAGCTATATTTTTATTCACCACATGATATGTGCTTTGCTTGGAGCGTCTTTTATGATTTAAGTCTTTGCTTTTTAGTTTACCACATTCATCTTTGCTGTACACACCTTTTGAGAGAGACACATATGATTCGGAAATTATTAGAATACTCTACGTGCTTCACTTATATCTTTTGAGTTATATAGTTTTTGCTCTAGTACTTCACTTACATCTTTTAGAGCACGGTGGTGGATTTGTTTTATAGAAACTATTATTCTCTCATGCTTCACTTATATTATTTTGAGAGTCTTAAATAGCATGGTAATTTGCTTAAATAATCCTAATATGCTAGGTATTCAAGATTAGTAAAAACTTTCTTATGAGTGTTCTGAATACTAAGAGAAGTTTGATGCTTGATGATTGTTTTGAGACATGGAGGTAGTAATATTAAAGTTGTGCTAGTTGAGTAGTCATGAATTTGAGAAATACTTGTGTTGGAGTTTGCAAGTCCCGTAGCATGCACGTATGGTAAACGTTATGTCACAAACTTGAAACGTGAGGTGTTCTTTGATTGTCCTCCTTATGAGTGGCGGTCGGGGACGAGCGATGGTCTTTTCCTACCAATCTATCCCCCTAGGAGCATGCGCGTAGTGCTTGGTTTTTGATGACTTGTAGATTTTTGCAATAAGTATGTGAGTTCTTTATGACTAATGTTGAGTCCACGGATTATACACACTCTCGCCTTTCCATCATTGCTAGCCTCTTCGGTACCGTGCATTGCCCTTTCTCACATTGAGAGTTGGTGCAAACTTTGCCGGTGCATCCAAACCCCGTGATATGATACGCTCTTTCACACATAAACCTCCTTATATCTTCCTCAAAACGGCCACCATACCTACCTATTATGGCATTTCCATGGCCATTCCGAGTATATTGCCATGCAACTTTCCACCATTCCGTTTATCATGACACGTTTATCATTGTCATATTGCTTTGCATGATCATGTAGTTGACATAGTATTTGTGGCGAAGCCACCATTCATAATTCTTTCATACATGTCGCTCTTGGTTCATTGCATATCCCGGTACACCACCGGAGGCATTCATATAGAGTCATACTTTGTTCTAGTATCAAGTTGTAATCATTGAGTTGTAAATAAATAGAAGTGTGATGATCATCATTTTCTAGAGCATTGTCCCAAGTGAGGAATAAAAAAAAGGAGAGAAAGGCCATAAAAAAAGAGAAGGACCAAAAAATGAGAGAAAAAGAGAGAAGGGACAATGTACTATCCTTTTACCACACTTGTGCTTCAAAGTAGCACCATAATCTTCATGATAGAGAGTCTCTTGTTTTGTCACTTTCATATACTAGTGGGAATTTTTCATTATAGAACTTGGCTTGTATATTCCAACAATGGGCCTCCTCAAGTGCCCTAGGTCTTCGTGAGCAAGCCAGTTGGATGCACACCCACTTAGTTTATTTTGTTGAGCTTTCATATATTTATAGCTCTAGTGCATCCGTTGCATGGCAATCCCTACTCCTTGCATTAACATCAATCAATGGGCATCTCCATAGCTCATTGATTAGCCTCGTTGATGTGAGACTTTCTCCTTTTTTGTCTTCTCCACATAACCCCCATCATCATATTCTATTCCACCATAGTGCTATATCCATGGCTCACGCTCATGTATTGCGTGAAGGTTGAAAAAGTTTGAGATTACTAAAGTATGAAACAATTGCTTGGCTTGTCATCGGGGTTGTGCATGATGAGCGTATTCTTGTGTGACGAAAATGGAGCATGACTAAACTATATGATTTTGTAGGGATGAACTTTCTTTGGCCATGTTATTTTGAGAGGACATAATTGCTTAGTTAGTATGCTTGAAGTATTATTATTTTTATGTCAATATTGAACTTTTATCTTGAATCTTTCGGATCTGAATATTCATAGCACAATTAAGAAGAATTTCATTGAAATTATGCCAAGTAGCATTCCACATCAAAAGTTCTATTTTTATCATTTACCTACTTGAGGACGAGCAGGAATTAAGCTTGGGGATGCTTGATACGTCTCCAACGTATCTATAATTTTTGATTGCTGCATGCTATATTATCTTCTGTTTTGGACATTATTGGGCTTTATTATACACTTTTATATTATTTTTGGGACTAACCTATTAACCAGAGGCCCAGCCCAGAATTGCTGTTTTTTTGCCTATTTCAGATTTTCGCAGAAAAAGAATAGCAAACGGAGTCCAAACGGAATGAAACCTTCGGGAACGTGATTTTTGGAACGAACATGATCCAGGGACTAGGACCCTACATCAAGAAAGCTACCAGGAAGCCACGAGGTAGGGGGCGCGCCTACCCCCCTGGGCGTGCCATCCACCCTCGTTGGCCCCACGTTGCTCCACCGACGTACTCCTTCCTCCTATATATACCTACTTACCCCCAAACTACCAGATACGGAGCCAAAAACCTAATTCCACCACCGCAACCTTCTGTACCCGTGAGATCCCATCTTGGTGCCTGTTCTAGAGCTCCGCCGGAGGGGGCATCGATCATGGAGGGATTCTACATCAACACCATAGCCTCTCCGATGAAGTGTGAATAGTTTACCTTAGACCTTCGGGTCCATAGTTATTAGCTAGATGGCTTCTTCTCTCTTTTTGGAACTCAATACAATGTTCTCCGCCTCTCTTGTGGAGATCTATTCGATGTAATCTTCTTTTGCGGTGTGTTTGTTGAGACCGATGAATTGTGGGTTTAAGATCAAGTTTATCTATGAACAATATTTGAATCTTCATAATTCTTTTATGTATGATTGGTTATCTTTGCAAGTCTCTTTGAATTACCAATTTGGTTTGGCCTACTAGATTGATCTTTCTTGCAATGGGAGAAGTGCTTAGCTTTGGGTTCAATCTTGCGGTGTCCTTTCCCAGTGACAGTAGGGGCAGCAAGGCACGTATTGTATTGTTGCCATTGAGGATAACAAGATGGGGTTTATATCATATTGCATGAGTTTATCCCTCTACATCATGTCATCTTGCTTAAAGCGTTACTCTGTTATTATGAACTTAATACTCTAGATGCATGCTGGATAGCGGTCGATGTGTGGAGTAATAGTAGTAGATGCAGGCAGGAGTCGGTCTACTTGTCTCGGACGTGATGCCTATATACATGATCATACCTAGATATTCTCATAACTATGCTCAGTTCTGTCAATTGCTCAATAGTAATTTGTTCACCCACCGTAAAATACGTATGCTCTTGAGAGAAGCCACTCGTGAAACCTATGGCTCCCGGGTCTATTTTCCATCATATTAATCTTCCAACACTTAGTTATTTTTATTGCTTTCTATTTTACTTTGCATCTTTATCATAAAAATACCAAAAATATTATCCTATCATATCTATCAGATCTCACTCGCGTAAGTGATCTATAGGGATTGACAACCCCTTATCGCGTTGCTTGTGAGGATTTATTTGTTTGTGTAGGTGCGAGGGACTCGTGCGTGGCCTCCTACTGTATTGATACCTTGGTTCTCCAAAACTGAGGGAAATACTTACGCAGCTTTACTGCATCACCCTTTCCTCTTCAAGGGAAAACCAACGCAGTGCTCAAGAGGTAGCAGTCACCATGTCGCGGCTCGGGCCCTAGTAAGCAAGGCTTTTCGTACAGGTTTCTATTGGCCGACGGCCCGAGCAGACGCACATGACCTTGTCCAACATTGTGTTGGATGACAGCTTTTCACCAACCAGAGCCATATGCCACCCACCGCTCTGCAAACAATCCCCATCACTTGGCCTTTCGTGGTCTGGGGGCTTGATATGGTTGGACCCCTTAAAGGAGGAAGCCATAAGAAAAAATATCTGTTGGTCATGGTGGATAAATTCACTAAGTGGATAGAGGCCAAACCAGTTAAAACGGCCGAACCCGGACCAGTGATAGACTTTATATCCAGCGTTGTACACCGTTACGGTGTCCCCCACAACATCATCACCGATAACGGCTCCAATTTCATAGACGATGAGGTGAAAAACTGGTGCGCCAATCTGGGCATTAAGTTCGATTATGCCTCCGTCTATCACCCGCAAACAAACGGTTAAATCGAATCAGCCAACGGTCTTATTATGAGCGGCATCAAGCCTAGACTGGTGCGGTCTTTGAAAGAATCAGACAAGCACTAGGTTGAGGAGCTCGACTCCGTACTCTGGGGGCTGCGGACCACGCCCAATCGCACTACCGAATATACACCCTTCTTCATGGTGTACGGTGCAGAGGCTGTGTTACCCTGCGACATTATTCATGACTCACCTTGAGTGCGCATGTACGAAGAGAGAGAGGCCGAGCTTAATTGGCAGGACAGCTTAGATGCCGTGAAGGAGGAGCGCGACGTTGCAAAAGCCCGTTCCGCATTTTATCAACAACAGGCTCGCAGGTATCAAAGCAGAGAAGGGCAGGCCAAGACTTATAATGTTGGTGAACTTGTTCTACGCCTGTCGGACTATGTGTTCGTCTCCTTCTCCCTATTGTTTCCATTACTTTTTCCTCTTTTTTCGCTTTTTCCTTTTTATCCATAAAGCTTTTCGTGCGGCTAAATCGTGCGCTTGTGACATACAAAGAGTCAATTATACCTGGGGGGTTCTTTGACAGAAGCTTATTATTGTTATTTTTTGAGCATCAAGCTCATCGCATATGCACGTTTCCCCATATGTACCTTTTCTTCGCCATTATATGCATCGATATGACTTAAGTTTTGGCCAAGCTGGGTTGCCTGGCTCCTGTTCTTATGCCCTATGTTCCCGTTAGTTCGGCTAGGGCATAAAGGGAGCACCTCTGCGATTGTTACTGCTGGGTCATCCAGATGTGTACCTCAGACTGGGTGAAGCCGAAAGCTAGTGTTCTTAAGGGCATATTCGGTCAGCGAACTAAAGATGTTTCTACAATCATTAAAATATGAACCCACAGATGTTGAATATACTGTGATTTTTCAACCACAGTTCGGACGTGCACATTAACGCATGTACACCCAGGGAAAGGAACCCTTAATGGAACTACTCTCTCTGGAAGATGTTTCTTACAATCATAATGTAATATAACATGGCTAGCCGGATACAACTTGTCTGTTCAAGCAACTATGACCCCTACGCCTGGTTTCCATGCATACCCCAATATATCTTGCCGCTCAGGTATCGGAAACACTCTGCACCATCGGGTCCATAGGTCAAAGCGAAAAGGTCTGCCATGACAATCGTGTTACAATCCGGCTAGGGACAAATACATCAAGGAAAGTACATAGTCACTTGGACTCATAAACTTCCTCCTCTATACCGTCTAACAGGCTGTCTAACTTACAATCCTGTTGGGAATATCTGGCGGCTACTTCTACTTGGTCATACACCAAATTCACGGGAATTTCTTTCCCATCTGACCCTAGAGGTCTGACTCGGGCCATATGATTTGGATCAAGCTTGGTATACCGTGTTTTTACCATGGCCCAGGCTTCTCGTGCACCTTCCCGGCAGGCCGATATCTTCCATAATCGAAAGCGCCGCCGCGCTCCCTTGAATAGCTCTATAAGCTCCTCCATCCTTCCTGGAGGGGAGGCAGATGGCCATAAGGCCTTGGCAACACTTCGCATCACCTGCTGAGCTTGCTCGTGCATTTGCGACGGCTCTTGTAGCAGATCGCCCGAGATGCCAGACATTTCCTCTTCGGGGTGGCCGGTCAGCATGCCTATAGATATAATTCTGTCAAACCCTTTCATCTCCGAACTACATGGAGGTAGGTGTGACCACATACCAAATATGCCACTGCCCAACCTCTTATTTTCCTTCACGGAATAAGCCAGCTGGGCCCATACACCTTTCAGTTCTTCGCCCAGCTGGGTGTGGGCATCCTGCAGCTTGTTTTTCTCATCTCTGACTCGTGTCAGCACACATTCGCCCGCGGCCAGCAGCCTTTTGGCTTTTTGTTCTTCCGCTTGGGCGGCTTTCAGTTGCTCCTTCAGTTGATCTAATGATCCTGCTATAAGATGAGCAACAGTGTTAGCATCGTCGGTACATAACTATGTTTTCTCGATGAAGGGGAACATTACCAGGTGATGCCTTCTTGGGTTTCTCCAGTTTGGCGGTAGCAGCAGTTAGCTGGGTCCGACACTTTTCTAGTTCCTGAGACAATAGGTTGTTCTTCTGCTTCAGCACCTGGTTGCATAATGATCCTTAAATCAGTTGTATCAACTACTTCAAGTCTCGGGGGCTACTGGTATATAATTAGCAGTTTTGTATAATATAAATTTACCTGCATATCTTTTAAATGTTAGTCTGTGGCTCTGGCAAGCCCGTCCCGAGCAGCCTGGATATATGCATCTGTCGAGCTGAAGGCATTGAATGCCTCGTTCGTAAAGCCGGGGTCGCGTAGAACGGCTCTCCGGCGCCGATGATTCATGGCGCTCTCCACTTCTGAGTTTGTGACGGATACATCATCCAACTCCCGTATCAGCCCTTGCCTTTAAAGCAGTGTTGGGAACCTGACTGGTGGATGTGCGGCCAGTAAGATTCCCAAACATAGTCCGACGAACACTTTTTATGATAAGACATGGTGGATAATGTCATAGTTGGATGTGACTACCAAAGGTCATATTTACAAATCCATACCACTTTGATGAAGGCTCGGCCGTGCCTTCGTTGGCCTTCCTCTCCGAAGGCTCGCCTGGCATGGGGGCGCTCTCTTTAGAGTAGCCTCTGGGGTAGCATGGCGCGCCGAACGCCTCCCCTTTTGAGCGCAAAATAGTGCGGTAGTGTGACGCCCTCGATTCAATCGTACACTAATCATACATGCAAATGTGTACGATCAAGATCAAGGACTCACGGGAAGATATCACAACACAACTCTAGACACAAATTAAAATAATACAAGCTTTATATTACAAGCGAGGGGCCTCGAGGGCTCGAATACATAAGCTTGAAAACACAAGAGTCAGCGGAAGCAACAATATCTGAGTATAGACATGAGTTAGACAAGTTTGCCTTAAGAAGGCTAGCACAAAAGCAACAACGATCAAAAAGGCAAGGCCACCTGCCTGGGAGCCTCCTAACTACTCCTGGTCGTCGACGGTCTCCACGTAGTAGTATGCATCGGCGGCGGCATCTGAATCCTGGGCTCCGACATCTGGTTGCATCAACCGGAAAGAAGAAGAAAGGGGGAAAAGGGGGAACAAAGCAACTGTGAGTACTCATCCAAAGTAATCGCAAGCAAGGATCTACACTACATATGCAACATTATCAAAGGAAGGCTGTATATGTGGACTGGGCTGCAGAAATGCCAAAATAGAGAGAAGGCCTAGTCCTATCGAAGACTAGCATCTTCTGGAAACCACCATCTTGCAGCAACCGGAGGGAGTAGAGTAGCATAAAGTAAAGTAGTAGAAGAGTTATCAACCTCGGCCGGAGATCCTTTCTCGACTCCCTGCGAGAAAAGCATCCCAGAGCCATACTATCCAGTTATCATCACCATCCAGTTCTCATCACAAGTATCCAGTTCTAGTTGTATCGATCGAGATACAACTCCAAGTGTCCGTTACCGTAGGACAGGCTATTGATAGATGTTTTCTTCCCTGCAAGGGTGCACCAACTTACCCACCACGCTCGATTAACTCCGGCCGGACACACTTTCCTGGGTCATGCCCGGCCTCGGCCAAACAATATGCCGCAACCAGACCTAGGCTTAATAGAGAGGCCAGCATGCCGGACTATACCTATGCCCCCAAGGGTCATGAGCCAACGCCCCGGGAACTCCTGCATGTTGCGTACGCGGCCAGTGAGCAGACCTAGCTACCTCCCAAAAAGGCTGGAGCTTACCAGTCCAACCCGGCGCGCGCCTCTCAGTCACTGACGTCTATTAAGCTTCGGCTGATGTATACGACGCAGAACGCCCATACTATGCCCACGTGATGGTTAGTGCTATCAGGCCAGAGGCCCCTCGGATCAAATATCCAAATCGTAGTGGATTAGGAACGCGCGGTAACAAGCAGAGACTCACGAAAGATGTGACCCCGTTGCCCCGTCTCGAGGACTTGCGACAAGAGCTAGGAATGCCCGGCCACGCCTCGTAATTATCTCGCGGGCACCTTCCGGGTCCACCCGACTCCACATCACTCGCAATTAAGCTTGCGCGGGTACCCCTCAGGGCCAACCCGTCTTTAATAACAGGGTCTAGTGCAAAGTCATAGTAACCATAGTAACCGTGTGTCTAACACCAAGTGGAAAACCTGAGGAATCACCCTTGACGGATTCCACTCGATGTAAATCATCAAGGTGAACGTAAGAGGAATCACCCCCGAGGTTCACACTTGAGGGGTTGCACGACAGAGTCATATCGGAAGTGGTAAAGGAGGAAATCACCCTCGATGACCATGACCGAATAGCTACACTACAGAGATCTCTTCAGGAGTGATGTATAGGTTCCACCCTCGGCACTCGATGGTAACTCTGCAGAGTCGAGCAACAAAAGGGGAAAGTGATGTGCGGTGTCGGGGCCTGGTCTTCGATCCCGTTGATCGGGTCTTCTGATAATCCAGCGGGGCAGTCGGGTCAAGTGGGGGGTCACTGATGGGTCTCTAACCAACCTATACTAAGCAGGTAGGTAACAATAGCAGGTTACAAAAGACAGGCTATGCAGCAGAATAGGAGCAAACAATAACAGTAGCAAAATCTAATGCAAGCATGAGAGAATGGAATGGGCGATATCGGGATGATCAAAGGTGGGGCTTGCCTGGAAGCTCTGCTGAAAAGGAAGAAGTGTCGTCGTCAACGTAGTCGATCACAGGGGCATTAGCAGCGGTCTCGGGGTCTACCGAAGAGAAGAGGGGGAAGAAACAGTAAATACATAGCAAACATATGCAATACTAAGCATGACAAGGCGATACACAGAGCTAGGGGTGTTCTAACGCAATGCTACACGATATAGGTGAAGGGGGAATTCAACCGGGAATGTTTTCCCGGTTCCGGACCTGTGTCAAACAGATGACCGGAGAGAGAAAGTTCCATGTTCATATAGTTAGAGGCATCTGACAGGTAAACGGACCGCGTGTTCGGATTCATCTCATCGTTCTGAGCAACTTTCATATATAAAACTTTTTCATCCGAGCAACGGTTTATTTTCTAGTAATTTTCAAAGTTTTAATTAATTTCTCGAATTTACTAGATTAATTTAATTTGAAAAAGTAGAAAAAAAAGCTATGTGCACAAACTGAAGTGTACACAACAAGGTTCTATAGACGCTGACATGTGGGCCTATTGACTGAGTTGGCCAGTCAAACGTTTGAACGGTCAAAGGATGAATAGTGCCCTGGGTCCCGCATGTCATAGACTACCCCTATTAAAAGAAATAAGCCTAGTATTTAACTAAACTAATTAAGTATAGGGGCCCACTTGACATAGGCTAATTTAGCCCAGAATCTAATCTATCCTAATCCTAATTAAGAATGGCCGGCCATGCTGTGAAGAACACAGCCACTCGTACAGGGGCTCACACGCACGTAGCCATGTTGTGCCATGGCCACGACGCGGCCAGCCGGGCCGGTAATGAGCACCAGCAGTGAGCAGCACATAGGGGCAGCAGTAGCTGGCAGCAGCGGCAGCAATGGGCGGTGGCAGCAGCGAACAACAATAGCAACGACCAGTGAGCAGCAGAATGCGGCAGCAGCAGGCCCGATGGAGCAGTAGCAGCAGCGCAGCGACAGGGCGGACATGGCCTGCGCGGGCGCGTCCCTCGGGCAAGCAGCAACACAAGAGTGGGGGGCGCGGCGACGAGCGCAGGTTGGCGCAGGGGGAGCAACGGCGCGAGTGCGTGCGGGTCGCATCCAGGGCGCGGCCACGGGCAAGAGCAGGCACCGGCACGTGCGCGTACACTGAGGCTCGAACGCGGCCATGGAAGAGGACAACCGAGCTCGGGGACGACGACAAACGGCAATGAATAAAATGGGAAAGGGGGGAATCGATGAGGCTCACTAGGAGGATGTCGGGGACATGCTCGAACAGGTCGAGGGGGCGCCGGAGGTGGGGATCGGCGGCAATGCCCGTGGTGGCTATTGTGGGGATGGCGGCTCGATGTGGAGCATACAAGGCCCTTTGGCTTCAATCCATAGGCGTAGGTGAAGGAGACGAGGTTGATGAAGCTCATGACCACCTTGTAGCAGCTCGGGGATGACTCAGAGGACGGCAACGACGATGCGGCGGCGACGGCAACGCACGGGCGTCGAGCAGGAGAGGCAGGGGCGCGAGAGGGAAGAAAAAGGGGGTGCTAGGGTTTCGGGGAGAAGGGGGTGGTCTTATCCATCTCGGGGTGTCGTGGATGCTCGACACGAGCTCATCGGGCGTGTGGACGGCCGTCCAGAGGCCACAGCCATGGCTCTGTTTGTCTGTACATCTCTGTACATAATAAGAAGGAGAAGGTCGTGGTGGGCTTTGGGCCATGCTACTGTAGCACTAGGCTTTCTAGTGCACGGTGTGTACTTAGCCCCTTCTCTATTTTGTCTGGTTTAATATTTTGATACTGTTTTCTACTTAACTTCCATAGCAAATGTGTAGGATCAGAAGTATGTCTAGAGGGGGTGATTAGACTACTTGACCAAATAAAAACTTAACCTTTTCTCAATTTTAGTTCTTGGCAGATTTTAGCTACTTTAGGATAAGTCAAGCAATCATCAGACAATTCAAGCAAGCATGCAAAGAGTATATAAGCAGCGGAAAGTAAAGCATGCAACTTGCAAGAATGTAAAGGGAAGGGTTTGGAGAATTCAAACGCAATTGGAGACAATGATGTTTTTGTCGTGGTTCGGATAGGTGGTGCTATCCTACATTCACATTGATGGAGACTTCAACCCACGGAGGGTAACGGTTGCGCGAGTCCACGGAGGGCTCCACCCACGAAGGGTCCACGAAGAAGCAACCTTGTCTATCCCATCATGGCCATCGCCCATGAAGGACTTGCCTCACTAGCGGTAGATCTTCACGAAGTAGGCGATCTCCTTGCCCTTACAAACTCCTTGGTTCAACTCCACAATCTTGTCAGAGGCTCCCAAGTGACACCTAGCCAATCTAGGAGACACCACTCTCCAAGAAGTAACAAATGGTGTGTTGATGATGAACTCCTTGCTCTTGTGCTTCAAATGATAGTCTCCCCAACACTCAACTCTCTCTCACGGGATTTGGACTTGGTGGAAAGAAGATTTGAGTGGAAAGCAACTTGGGGAAGGCTAGAGATCAAGATTCATATGGTAGGAATGGAATATCTTGGCCTCAACACAAGGGTAGGTGGTTCTCTCTCAGAACATATGAGTTGGAAGTGTAGATGTGTTCTGATGGCTCTCTCCACGAGTGAAGAGGAGGTGGAGGGGTATATATAGCCTCCACACAAAATCCAACCGTTACACACAATTTACCAATCTCGGTGGGACCGAATAAACAAAATCGGTCGGACCGAAATAGTAAACCTAGTGACTGTTAGAGATTTTCGGTGGGACTGACATGCAACTCGGTAGGACCGATATGGTTAAGGTTAGGGCATAACGTAATCTCGGTGAGACCGATTACACAAACTCGGTGAGACCGATTTGGTAATTAGCTAACCAGAGAGTTGGTCAGGTAAACTTGGTGGGACCGATTTGCTCTTTCGGTGAGACCGAAAAGTTACAAAAGGGAAACAGAGAGTTTACATTGCAATCTCGGTGGGACCGATCCGCTCTTTTGGTGTGACCAAAAAGTTACGAAAAGGAAACAGAGAGATTGCAATCCCATCTCGGTGAGACCGAGATCCCTATCGGTAGAACCGATTTGCTAGGGTTTGGCAGTGGCTTATGACATGTGAAACTCGGTGGCGCCGGATAGAAAGAATCGGCAGGACCGAGTTTGGCTTTGGGTTTAGGTCATTTGTGGATATGGGAAAGTAGCTGAGGATTTTGGAGCATATCATCAAGCACATGGAGCAAAAGGCTCATTAAGCAACACCTCATCGCTCCTTGATAGTATTGGCTTTTCCTATGGACTCATTGTGATCTTGGATCACTAAAAGTGTAAAATGAAGAGTCTTGAGCTTGAAGCTTGAGCCAATCCTTTGTCCTTAGCATTTTGAGGGTTCCACTTTCACTATCCATGCCATGCCAATCATTGAGCTTTCCTGAAATAATTGTCTTGGAATAGCATTAGCTCAATGAGCTATATGTTGTTATGAATTACCAAAACCACCTAGGGATAGTTGCACTTTCACCGGCGCTCTCAATGACTAGGAGGGAGTAGTTCACCCTCGGGGCTGAGGGTATGTACCAGTAGCTATGTGTTTTATCTCTCTCTCTCTCTCTCTCTCTCTCTCTCTCGTGTCCTTGATTTGGCACGATCTTGATGTATCGCGAGCTTTGCTATTATAGTTGGATCTTATGTTGCTTCTCCCCGTCTACTCTCTTGTAATGGATTGAGTTTTCCCTTTGAAGTAATCTTATCGGATTGAGTCTTTAATGATTTGTGAACACTTGATGTATGTCTTGTCGTGCGTATCTGTGGTGACAATGGGATATCACATGATTCACTTGATGTATGTTTTGGTGATCAACTTGCGAGTTCCGCCCATGAACTTATTTGCTCTTTCGGTGAGACCGAAATGTTACAAAAAGGAAACAGAGAGTTTACACTGCAATCTCGGTGGGACCGATCTGCTCTTTCGGTGAGACCGAAAAGTTACGAAAAGGAAACAGAGAAATTGCAATCCCATCTCGATGAGACCGAGATCCCTATCGGTAGAACCGATTTGCTAGGCTTTGGCAGTGGCTTATGACATGTGAAACTTGGTGGCGTCGGATAGGAAGAATCGGTAGGACCGAGTTTGGCTTTGGGTTTAGGTCAAGAGTGGATATGAGAAAGTAGCTGAGGATTTTGGAGCATATCATTAAGCACATGAAGCAAAGGGATCGTTAAGCAACACCTCATCCCTCCTTGATAGTATTGGCTTTTCCTATGGACTCAATGTGATCTTGGATCACTAAAATGTAAAATGAAGAGTCTTGAGCTTTTGAGCTTGAGCCAATCCTTTGTCCTTAGCATTTTGAGGGTTCCACTTTCACCATCCATGCCATGCCAATCATTGAGCTTTCCTGAAATAATCATCTTGGAATAGCATTAGCTCAATGAGCTATATGTTGTTACGAATTACCAAATCCACCTAGGGATAGTTGCACTTTCAAAATGAATTTAGGCCAACCAAAAATTTGGCGCATAATTAGTGGGCAATTTTTTGAGAGAGCACAAAAGTTTTCATGTGGTTTGAGAAAAACATAAACATTTGTTTATATTTAAAAGCCCATAATAGTTGTCATTCGACCACTTTAATATTTTGCGAAGGATTAATTAGTGAGTCAAATGAAGTTGGCTTCCACATGACAAATGATCAGGGGGGAATATATAACTATTCAAACATTTTAGTTTTATAGTTTGAGAGAAATAATAATTTGACTTGCCTTTTAAAATTTGAATTTGAGGTCGGTTTTGGTCAAAGTGATGATTAGCAAAATTTGATTATGACGATGTGGCACCATTAGTAGGAGTTTACTGTAGCATGACACTGGGGTGTTACAAATCTCCTCCACTACAAGAAATCTTGTCCCGAGATTTAAGAGGTGGAGTAAGGGGAAATACTCGGGAAGGATGGAGCTCAACACAAGATAGGTACGTGAGGACTATGTCAGTGAACGTGGCAGAGGCATCTCTCGAGTTGAAATTCAAGAAAGTCATCGAGAGGAAGGTGAGGTGCAATAAGAATCTTCAACCTGATAGACAATCGTTTGTTGCCTGAAACAAGGGGTGAAAGGGGTTCAGAGCAATGGGAATAAGTATTGCGTCTGATACCAGAATAGATTGCCTCTTGGAAGGCGGCTCAGGATTTTCATATGAAGCCAAGCATTAGAAATATCCTTAGAAACAAGGGTGTACAGGGAGTCAGGTTTCGATCTTGAGGAACTGTGGGTTATGGGCCCACCATGTGGGTTAAAAGCAGGAAGGCGCTAACATCTTGAACGGTCATGATAGCAAGGCAGGTCAGAGGATAGCCTGTCAGTTATGTTGGCAACAAAGTTTGGTACCAAGGGCGTGGGACGAAGAGAACCATTTTCCTGCTCATAAGACGAGGCGGACCAATAGGCAAAGTTCTCGTCCATCGGTGGTTACCAGAATGTCAACAACAATAGTAACAGGGTTTTACTGTAAGAGTTGTACACCAAGATGTTTATTTAAGCAGAAGAATATTACTGCTTAGATCATATAGATTACAAGAAAGGTTTAAACAAAACAAGGGAAAGGAAAATGTGATCATACCCTAGTATCAGGAGTATATCTTTCCCATCCATGACAGGACAACAAGTAGATAACCAATTAGGTAAAGGGGCGAGGGAATTCATGATATTACCCATACAATGGTGTTTGGATAATTGATCAAGAAACATTTAGCATTATGCTTCCAATGTTCTTGTTGATGTTTGAGTACCACAGTCATGCTTCGGGATAGCATTGACATGGTTTTCAAGCAAAGGTCAGACTTTGGATACACCAAGGATCCATCGGAAACAACTTAGAAAATAAGTCATACAATTTCAGCAAGGAATAGATGAGGATGTGGCCGACGGGCTCAGCAACAACCCATCGACATGTCAAAAAGAATGTATTTTCAAAATTATATGAACAAGTTTGTGTTGGGGAAGGCAAGAATGTTGTCCATGATAACACAAACCATCAAGGGGCAAGGATTGTATTTCTCATCATGAATTCGATTGATATCCTGGAAGAGCTCAGAAAGTTGATGATGATAATGACACATTTGTCGAGAGATTTCAGGAAGATGTAATCGATCGGCGATGACATCAAGTCAATGGAATGATGAAGCGAAAGGTTATTGGAACCACGAGTACGACACAAACTCGAAAGCAAGCTTGTTGTTCATGGCAAAATGGTATGACGAGGAAGATCGACATAAGCTTAGCTCGTAGTCGAAAATTGTGCTCTGGAAAGGACCTGGTAGCACAGTTAAATTTAAGCATGATAATGATATAACCGATCAAGCTAGGAATGATGTGATGGAATATCATTCCAATGAGAATTCACAAGTGGTAGTGCAATGACACAATATCCTC
Organism: Aegilops umbellulata; assembly: GCA_032464435.1. Taxonomy (NCBI): domain Eukaryota; kingdom Viridiplantae; phylum Streptophyta; class Magnoliopsida; order Poales; family Poaceae; genus Aegilops; species Aegilops umbellulata. The sequence goes on along the minus strand of CP136058.1, from coordinate 133,428,742 downwards.
AACATAACAAGGGGCAATACTTGAGGTAGATCAAAAATGGAGGGTAGACAGATGAAATGATCTGCAGAAGACAAGTATTTTAACTTGTCCGGAAAATGGAGTTAAGGAGAAACTATGGTCGGAACCACGATTTTGAATGATCAAACCACTGATACAAGATGAACTTACAACAAGGGGTAATCATTTTTATGAGCAGCTTCCATGATAAGTTCTACATCGGGTCCATGGGCATGAACACGAGGGTTCAAGGTCAACTCCCACTTCTTCAATGCATAACCTTTCATTCACTCCTCATTTTTCGAAGAAATTGGAGTGCAGGGGATTTATCTGGCGAAGTACCAGAAGAGTAAGGCTCGTGAGAACTCTCGGGTTTACTCGGATTATGGAAGGCATAAGTTCAACCTATCGGGGCATTTTTACGAATCTATACAACCACCAACCAAGCAAAAGATACGAGTTCAAAAGCAGAGTATCGGAGTCAAAGTAGATGATACAATTTACCAAAGGTATTTTGTATCTGGGAAAAACTCACAAGACTTTGGATGTGAAAGACATTGTCGGATAACAACCCAGCAGTGGATATGGCGATTCACGACAGAGTTGATGTGAGTATCGGTAATCAATCAGATGAAGAAGGGGATGCAAAGGCATCGGCTTATAGAAACATCTGAATGATTCGATGCTTCGGTACAAAGGAATTATGATTTCAAGACGAAGGATCAGAAGCAGAGGCTTTGATCAAAAGATGAGTAAGTTGAATAGACTTAGAGGTGTACCCGATAAAATCTTGTTTTGGCAAGAACCAGCCCATAACCGGAGCGATGTCAGAGCCGGAAAGAAAATTTCCAAGGATTAATTGATGACTGCGAGTATTCGCTCACACGTTGAATCCATAGGAACAGAATGAAAACCACAAGGAATTTTAAAGAATATTGCTAGACATATGGAATTAATCCTAATGCAAGCAGGCAAGGAGAATCATGAGTAATAGGTTGCAGAGGATTTTCGGAAGATCAGATAGTATTTCCAAGTATTTTAGGAAAGCATATGAACAACTCGGGATGAACGAACCCCGGTTAAGTGAATTATCTGTAGTGCACAAGAAGTTGCAAGGCAGAAGGCACAAAGGATTCTTGGGAGAACGGAGAGTACTAGGGGTATCTCGTAACAAAAGGAGCAACTGGGGATGAAGTTACAAGCGGCAAGGATGTTATTCACGGGGATTACCGGCAGTCAGAAACTGCAAGGCAGTGGACACAGGGTCTCGGGATACATCGAGAAGTATCTCCAGAGTCTTCTGATGTAGCAGACGATCATCTATGTTGAAGGAGCTCTCCGGGAGGAAGCGATTACGAGAACCTAGTGTTAGAGTTAGAAAAATCATTTAACCCGAATAGAAGAGAGATCAGAGTCCCAGAGTAATGACGAGGAATAAAAGATCCTAATACCTCCGAATGGCGACGTGGGCCCGTAAGCCACACAGCCTAGTTAGTAAAACAGTTTTTGGTTTCTAGACTCAACTTCGGCCAAGGAGTTGGAAGGGGGCTACCTACAAGCAGTCGACTCTGATACCAACTTGTGACGCCCTCGATTCAATCGTACACTAATCCTACACGCAAATGTGTACGATCAAGATCAAGGACTCACGGGAAGATATCACAACACAACTCTAGACACAAATTAAAATAATACAAGCTTTATATTACAAGCGAGGGGCCTCGAGGGCTCGAATACATAAGCTCGAAAACACAAGAGTCAGCGGAAGCAACAATATCTGAGTACTGACATGAGTTAGACAAGTTTGCCTTTAGAAGGCTAGCACAAAAGCAACAACGATCAAAAAGGCAAGGCCACCTGCCTGGGAGCCTCCTAACTACTCCTGGTCGTCGACGGTCTCCACGTAGTAGTATGCATCGGCGGCGGCATCTGGATCCTGGGCTAAGATATCTGGTTGCATCAACCGGAAAGAAGAAGAAAGGGGGAAAAGGGGGAACAAAGCAACCGTGAGTACTCATCCAAAGTAATCGCAAGCAAGGATCTACACTACATATGCAACATTATCAAAGGAAGGCTGTATATGTGGACTGGGCTGCAGAAATGCCAGAATAGAGAGAAGGCCTAGTCCTATCGAAGACTAGCATCTTCTGGAAACCACCATCTTGCAGCAACCGGAGGGAGTAGAGTAGCATAAAGTAAAGTAGTAGAAGAGTTATCAACCTCGGCCAGAGATCCTTTCTCGACTCCCTGCGAGAAAAGCATCCAAGAGCCATACTATCCAGTTATCATCACCATCCAATTCTCATCACAAGTATCCAGTTCTAGTTGTATCGATCGGGATACAACTCCAAGTGTCCGTTACCATAGGACAGGCTATCGATAGATGTTTTCTTCCCTGCAGGGGTGCACCAACTTACCCACCACGCTCGATTAACTCCGGCCGGACACACTTTCCTGGGTCATGCCCGACCTCGGCCAAACAATACGCCGCAACCCGACCTAGACTTAATAGAGAGGCCAGCACGCCGGACAAAACCTATGCCCCTAGGGGTCAAGGGCCATCATCCCGGGAACTTCTGCACGTCGCGTACGCGGCCGGTGAGCAGATCTAGCTACCTTCCTAAAAAGGAAGGAGCTGACCAGTCCAACCTGGCGTGCGCCGCTGAGTCGCTGACATCTATTAAGCTTCGGCTGATGTATACGACGCAGAACGCCCATACTATGCCCACGTGATGGTTAGTGCTATCAGGCCAAAGGCCCCTCGGATCAAATATCCAAATCGTAGTGGATTAGGAACGCGCGGTAACCCTGTTGCCCCGTCTCGAGGACTTGCGGCAAGGGCTAGGAATGCCCGGCCACGCCTCGTCATTATCTCGCGGGCACCTTCCGGGTCCACCAGACTCCACATCACTCGCAATTAAGCTCGCGCGGGTACCCCTCAGGGCCAACCCGTCTTTAGTAACAGGGTCCAGTGCAAAGTCATAGTAACCATAGTAACCGTGTGTCTAACACCAAGTGGAAAACCTGAGGAATCACCCTTGACGGATTCCACTCGATGTAAATCATCAAGGTGAACGTAAGAGGAATCACCCCCGAGGTTCACACTTGAGGGGTTGCACGACAGAGTCATATCGGAAGTGGTAAAGGAGGAAATCACCATCGATGACCATGACCGAATAGCTACACTACAGAGATCTCTTCAGGAGTGATGTATAGGTTCCACCCTCGGCACTCGATGGTAACTCTGCAGAGTCGAGCAACAAAAGGGGAAAGTGATGTGCGGTGTCGGGGCCTGGTCTTCGATCCCGTTGATCTGGTCTTCTGATAATCCAGCGGGGCAGTCGGGTCAAGTAGGCGGTCACTGATGGGTCTGTAACCAACCTATACTAAGCAGGTAGGTTACAATAGCAGGTTACAAAAGACAGGCTATGCAGCAGAATAGGAGCAAACAATAACAGTAGCAAAATCTAATGCAAGCATGAGAGAATGGAATGGGCGATATCGGGATGATCAAAGGGGGGGCTTGCCTGGAAGCTCTGTTGAAAAGGAAGAAGTATCGTCGTCAACGTAGTCGATCACAGGGGCATCAGCAGCGGTCTCGGGGTCTACCGGAGATAAGAGGGGGAAGAAACAGTAAATACATAGCAAAAATATGCAATACTAAGCATGACAAGGCGATACACAGAGCTAGGGGTGTTCTAACGCAATGCTACACGATATAGGTGAAGGGGGAATTCAACCGGGAATGTTTTCCCGGTTCCGGACCTGTGTCAAACAGATGACCGGAGAGAGAAAGTTCCATGTTCAGATAGTCAGAGGCATCTGACAGGTAACGGACCGCGTGTTTGGATTCATCTCATCGTTCTGAGCAACTTTCATATATAAAACTTTTTCATCCGAGCAACGGTTTATTTTCTAGTAATTTTCAAAGTTTTAATTAATTTCTGGAATTTACTAGATTAATTTTAATTCGAAAAAGTAGAAAAAAGCTATGTGCACACACTGAAGTGTACACAACAAGGTGCTATAGACGCTGACATGTGGGCCTGTTGACTGAGTTGGCCAGTCAAATGTTTGAACGGTCAAAGGATGAATAGTGCCCTGGGTCCCGCATGCCATAGACTACCCCTATTAAAAGAAATAAGCCTAGTATTTAACTAAACTAATTAAGTATAGGGGCCCACTTGACATAGGCTAATTTAGCCTAGAACCTAATCTATCCTAATCCTAATTAAGAATGGCCGGCCACGCTGTGAAGAACACAGCCACTCGTACAGGGGCTCACACGCACGTAGCCATGTTGTGCCATGGCCACGACGCGGCCAGCCGGGCCGGTAATGAGCACCAGCAGTGAGCAGCACACAGGGGCAGCAGTAGCTAGCAGCAGCGGCATCAATGGGCGGTGGCAGCAGCGAACAACAATAGCAACGAGCAGTGAGCAGCAGAATGCGGCAGCAGCAGGCCCGATGGGGCAGTAGCAGCGGCGCAACGACAGGGCGGACATGGCCTGCGCGGGCGCGTCCCTCGGGCAAGGAGCAGCACGAGAGTGGGGGGCGCGGCGACGAGCGCAGGTCGGCGCAGGGGGAGCAACGGCGCGGGTTCGTGTGGGTTGCATCCAGGGCGCGGCCACGGGCAAGAGCAGGCACCGGCACGTGCACGTACACTGAGGCTCGAACGCGGCCATGGAAGAGGACAACCGAGCTCGGGGACGACGACAAACGGCAACGAATAAAAGGGGAAAGGGGGGAATCGATGAGGCTCACTGGGAGGATGTCGGGGACATGCTCGAACAGGTCGAGGGGGCGCCGGAGGTGGGGATCGACGGCGACGGCCGTGGCGGCTGTGGTGGGGATGGAGGCTCGATGTGGATCATACAAGGCCCTTTGGCTTCGATCCATAGGCGTAGGTGATGGAGACGAGGTTGGGGAAGCTCGTGGCCACCTTGTAGCAGCTCGGGGATGACTCAGAGGACGGCAACGACGACGCGGCGGCGACGGCAACGCACGGGCGTCGAGCAGGAGAGGCAGGGGCGCTAGAGGGAAGAAAAAGGGGATGCTAGGGTTTCGGGGAGGAGGGGGTGGTCTTATCCATCTCGGGGTGTCGTGGATGCTCGACACGAGCTCATCGGGCGCGTGGACGGCCGGCCAGAGTCCACAACCATGCCTCTGTTTGTCTGTACATCTCTGTACATAATAAGAAGGAGAAGGTCGTGGTGGGCTTTGGGCCATGCTACTGTAGCACTAGGCTTTGTAGTGCACAGTGTGTACTTAGCCCCTTCTCTATTTTCTCTGTTTTAATATTTTGATACTGTTTTCTACTTAACTCCCATAGCAAATCCATTTAGGCCAACCTTAAATTTGGCGTATAATTAGTGGGCAATTTTTTGAGACAACACAAAAGTTTTCATGTGGTTTGAGAAAAACATAAACATTTGTTTATATTTAAAAGCCCATAATAGTTGTCATTGGACCACTTTAATATTTTGCGAAGGATTAATTAGTGAGTCAAATGAAGTTGGCTTCCACATGACAAATGATCAGGGGGGAATACAGAACTATTCAAACATTTTAGTTTTATAGTTTGAGAGAAATAATAATTTGACTTAACTTTTAAAATTTGAATTTGAGGTCGGTTTGGGTCAAAGTGATGATTAGGAAAATTTAATTATGATGATGTGGCACCATTAGTAGGAGTTTATTGTAGCATGACACTGGGGTGTTACAGGTAGGTGAGGCAGAACGAGGGAACTCTTCAGAGGGTATATCTCCTGATTACTTACGTGCGAGGCGGGAAGGAGACCGGGATAGTCGGCGGTGATGACACTTCTGTGCCGTCATAGCTCGCCTAGTAGAACACCCCATCCTCGAGCTCCACATATATGTCTGAATCCTCTTCGAATCCTTGGTCAAGGTCCCGATTATGGTTCTCTGGCTGTGGGGCGGGGCAATGTAGCTCCTTGGTGATTTTTCGCCATTCCTGTTACGAATGGACAGGATAATGTTCATTAAAAGTGACTCAGGGAGTAGATTGAATGGAATAATGGGATTGGAACTCACCTAGCTAGGAGGGTTGTACATGGAGAATCCATCCCGGCGCTTAATGCGAAGGAATTCCTCTTCCTCCCCTTTGAACGGTTTGGCCAATATCTTGGCCAAAGCGGCGGGGGTGTCCGGACCTTTTCGACCGCAACGGGAGGCGTCATCTTCCCCATTGTAGTGCCACATAGGAGGCCCTCTGTATTGGAGGGGCTGAACCCCTTGCACTATGGAAGTCGTCATTACCTCAACTATTGATAATTCGGACTGGGCAAGCGTCTTTATCTTGCTCATCAATTGACAGACTTCCGCACTATCTTCCTCCTCGAGGCTCCGAGGGCGCCAGCTGTGGCATTTCTTTAACGGAGCCCTTGTAAATTCAGGAAGACCCATTCGATCTAGGTCAGGAAGGGCAACGTCCTCAATATAGAACCATTTGAAAGGCCACTCTTCGAATGCCTTCTTAGGCGTGCCGGACAGGTATCAGGTCCCGGTGATGCGCCATACTTCGGCTCCGCCCTATTCAAATATTGATCCATCTTGGTTGCGAGGGATGAGGTAGAATAGCTTCCTCCACAAATCATAATGGGCCTCGCAACCAAGGAATAGCTCGCAAAGAGCGACATAGCCCGCGATATGCAGGATGGAGGCAGGAGTGAAGTTGTGCACCTGAAGGCCATAATACTCCAGAAGCCCTCGGAGGAACAGATGGATTGGAAATCCGACGCCTCTTAGCAAGTAGGGGACGAAGCACACTCACTCCCCCATGGATGGATTGGGGAAATTCTCAGCCTGAGCCCCACCGTTGAAGTAATTCAATCCTGCTCGAACAGGAACTAGAACCGCAGGGGGAAGGAATCCATGTGTTTGCAGCTTCGCCAACTGACCGTGAGATATGGAGCATCTCTCCGAGTCGTCTTTTTCTGAGCCATGGGGACGAGAGGAAGAGCTGGGAACACTGGCCATGTTGGAATGGTTTTTCCTAGCAAGCTCTGAGGATTTTTTGCGTGATGTGGAATGGATCTGAGATCCAATCCCGTTAAACAGACGCTGTTCTTACATGGCCGGGGTGTTATGTGCAAAAATACACTAACCTCTCGCATTCGCTCGACATGTGGAAGCTGAAGTTGTTGACGCACAGAAGCCGAGGGGCGCAACATTAAATCGAGTGCCGAATACATCTCTTTGAAAGTCATCGGAGGAAGAACCCGCCTTGCAATGTCGAAGACAATCTGCGCGCCGGACACATCGTCATTGAAGCCTGGTTCGGGGGCTACTGAGGGAGTCCTGGATTAAGGCGTCCTCAGGCGTCCGACCTGTTATACATGGGCCGTACTGATGGTCCGTGGAGATACGAAGACCGAAGACTCTCTCCCGCGTCCGGATGGGACTCTCCTTGACGTGGAAGGCAAGCTTGGCGGCCAAATATGAAGATTCCTTTCTCTGTAACCGACCTTATGTAACCCTAGATCCCTCTGGTGTCTATATAAACTGGAGGGCTAGGTCCGTAGAGGCCAATCAGATATAATCATAGTCATAGAGGCTAGACTTCTAGGGTTTTAGCCATTACGATCTCGTGGTAGATCAACTCTTGTAATACTCATATTCATCAAGATCAATCAAGCAGGAAGTAGGGTATTACCTCCATAGAGAGGGCCCGAACCTAGGTAAACATTGTGTCCCCCGTCTCCTGTTACCATCGACCTTAGATGCACAGTTCGGGACCCCCTAGCCGAGATCCGCCGGTTTTGACACCGACACCCGGCAGCCCCAAGAGCCTCCCAGCGCCAGCAGCTCCGTATAGGCGGAGGCGGGTCGAGACACTCGGAGTGAACGGCCGCAAGGGTGCTATGCTGACCATGGAGTCCGAGAAGAACATCGTCGGAAGGCTGTAAGCTCATCCTTTTAGCTTATATTTTATTATAATTGTATGCATAAGTAGGTCGTGAGTGTTCTGGGCCTTGCCGCATTTGGCATTTTAAATTATCCTGAATATGTAAGACAATTATTAAGAATTATTAACCATTGCCATTGTAACTTTGCCTTAACGGCGAGCAGAGCGCGCGCAGGGACGCCAGAGCGGAGCGCGCCGTGGCTGCCTGAAAGTGCAACTATCCCTAGGTGGTTTTGGTAATAACTAACAACATATAGCTCATTGAGCTAAGGCTATTCGAAGATGAATTTTTTAGGAAAGCTCAATGGTTGGCATGGCATGGATTAGAAAGTGGACCCTTCAAAATTCTAAGGACAAAAGATTGGCTCAAGCTCAATGCTCAAGACTCTACATTTTCTATTTTAGTGATCCAAGATCACATTGAGTCTATAGGAATATACTATTAAGAAGGGATGAGGTGTTGCTTAATGAGGTGCTTGCTCAAAATGCTTAGTGATATGCTCCAAAACCCTCCACTACTTTCTCATATCCACATATGTCCCAAACCACAAATCCAACCCGGCCCCACCAATTCTTTCTATTCGGCGCCACCGAGTTCAGTTGACAAAGCCACTGCCAGAAACCCTAGTCTTTTTTGTCTCACCGAGATGGGATTGCAACCTCTCTGTTTCCCTTCGTAAAGTTTCGGTCAAACCAAGATGAGCGATCGGTCCCACCGAGATTGCAATGCAAATACTATGTTTCCCTTTCATAACGTTTCGGTCCAACCAAGATGAGCGAATCGGTCCCACCGAGTTTGCCTGACCAACTCTCTATTAGTCTATTACCAAAATCGCTCTCACCGAGTTTGTGTAATTGGTCTCATCGAGATTACGTTATGCCCTAACCCTAATGATGTCTGTCCCACCGAGTTGACATGTCGGTCCCACCGAAACACCTAAGGTCACATTATGAACCAAATCGGTCTGACCGAGTTCTTTGAATCGGTCCCACCGAGTTTGGTGATTTGTGTGTAACGGTTAGATTTTGTGTGGAGGCTATATATACCCCTCCACCCACTCTTCATTCATGGAGAGAGCCATCAAAACATGCCTACACTTCCAATACATATTTTCTGAGAGAGAACCACCTACCCTTGTGTTGAGGTCAAGATATTCCATTCCAACCACATAAATCTTGATCTCTAGCCTTCTCCAAGTTGCTTTCCACTCAAATCTTCTTTCTACCAAATCCAATCTGATGAGAGAGAGTTGAGTGTTGGGGAGACTATCATTTGAAGCACAAGAGCAAGGATTTCATCATCAACACACCATTTGTTACTTCTTGGAGAGTGGTGTCTCCTAGATTGGCTAGGTGTTACTTGGGAGCCTCCGGCAAGATTGTGGAGTTGAACCAAGGAGTTTGTAAGGGCAAGGAGATCGCCTACTTCGTGAAGATCTACCCTAGTGAGGCAATTCCTTCATGGGCGACGGCCATGGTGGGATAGACAAGGTTGCTTCTTCGTGGACCCTTCGTGGGTGGAGCCCTCCGTGGACTCGCGCAACCGTTACCCTTTGTGGGTTGAAGTCTCCATCAATGTGGATGTACGATAGCACCACCTATCGGAACCATGGATAAAAAATCTCCATGTCAACATTAAGTTTTCTCACTAAATCTCCTCCCTTTACCTTCATATGCAATTGTTTTACATTCCGCTGCTATACTCTTAGAATTGCATGTGTAGGTTGATTGCTTGACTTGTGCTATGTTGTTTAAAATCTGCCAAGATCTAAAATTGGGAAAAGGCTAGATTTTTATTTGGTCAAGTAGTCTAATCACCCCCCTCTAGACATACTTTCGATCCTACAAGTGGTATCAGAGCTTTGGTCTCCATTTGCTTTGATTTCCAAAGCTTTTGGTGGTCATAGCCTTGGTTTCACAACCTAGGAGAGTATGGCGTCCAGTGAGGGAAATTACTACCGTAGAGGTCCTTACTTTGTTGGTACAAATTTTGCTAGTTGGAAGCATAAGATGAAAATGCATATTCTTGGACATAACCCCGCCGTTTGGGCTATTGTGTGTATTGTCTTGCAAGGTGAATTCTTCGATGGGAAAGAACCAAATCGTGAAGCTACCGCGAAATAGATGAAGATGCTACAATACAATGCTCAAGCTTGTGATATTCTCTTCAATGGATTGTGCCTAGAAGAATTCAACAAAATCAACCGTCTTGAGAATGCAAAGGAAATTTGGGAAACTTTGATTGATATGCACGAAGGTACCGACTCCGTCAAGGAATCCAAATTGGATGTGCTTCAAAGTCAACTTGACAAGTTCAAAATGAAGGATGGTGAAGGTGTCGCTGAAATGTACTCTAGGCTTGCTCTCATCACAAATAAGATTACCGGCTTAGGAAGTGAAGAGATGACCGACACATTCATCATCAAGAAGATCCTAAGAGCCTTGGATGGAAAATATGATACCGTATGCACATTGATCCAAATGATGCCCAATTACAAAGATCTCAAGCCAACGGAAGTCATTGGAAGAATTGTTGCTCATGAGATGTCACTCAAGGATAAAGAAGAGCTTCACAACAAGTCTAGTGGTGCTTAGAAAGCCTCGTGTGATGCTCCCACATCATCAAGTGAGAAACAAACCTTCAATGAAGAATTGAGCCTAATGGTAAAGAACTTCAACAAGTTCTACAAGAGTAGAAGCAAATAAAGAAGTTCCAAGTCAAGGTCCTACAATGACAAAAGATCTTCTAGTCAGGAGAGAAATTGCTACAATTGTGGAAGACCCGAACACTGCACCAATGAGTGTACGACCCCCTACAAAAAAAGAGAAGATTCTCCCAAAATAAGAAGTAGAAGAGAGTAATCATGTAGGATCTAGAAGTAGGTGTGTCTAGAGGGGGGTGATTAGACACTTAGTGCTAAAGTTGCAATTTTTAAGCTTTTTCGGTTTGAGTGGAGTTTTAGGCACAATTTCAACATACACAATACATATCAAGCAAGCATGCAAAGAGTATATGAGCAGCGGAATGTAAAGCATGCAACTTGCAAGAATGTAAAGGGAAGGGTTTGGAGAATTCAAACGCAATTGGAGACACGGATGTTTTTCCCGTGGTTCGGATAGGTGGTGCTATCCTACATCCACGTTGATGGAGACTTCAACCCACGAAGGGTAACGGTTGCGCGAGTCCACAGAGGGCTCCTCCCACGAAGGGTTCACGAAGAAGCAACCTTGTCTATCCCACCATGGCCATCGCCCACGAAGGACTTGCCTCACTAGCGGTAGATCTTCACGAAGTAGGCGATCTCCTTGCCCTTACAAACTCCTTGGTTCAACTCCACAATCTTGTCGGAGGCTCCCAAGTGACACCTAGCCAATCTAGGAGACACCACTCTCCAAGAAGTAACAAATGGTGTGTTGATGATGAAGTCCTTGCTCTTGTGCTTCAAATGATAGTCTCCCCAACACTCAACTCTCTCTCACAGGATTTGGATTTGGTGGAAAGAAGATTTGAGTGGAAAGCAACTTGGGGAAGGCTAGAGATCAAGATTCATATGGGAGGAATGGAATATCTTGGCCTCAACGCAAGGGTAGGAAGTTCTCTCTCAGAACATATGAGTTGGAAGTGTAGATGTGTTCTGATGGCTCTCTCCACGAATGAAGAGGAGGTGGAGGGGTATATATAGCCTCCACACAAAATCCAACCGTTACAGACAATTTACCAATCTCGGTGGGACCGAATCAACAAACTCGGTCGGACCGAAATAGTAAACCTAGTGACCGTTAGAGATTTTCGGTGGGACTGACATGCAACTCGGTAGGACCGATATGGTTAGGGTTAGGGCATAACGTAATCTCGGTGAGACCGATTGCACAAAATCGGTGAGACCGATTTTGGTAATTAGCTAACCAGAGAGTTGGTCAGGCAAACTCGGTGGGACCGATTACTAAACTCGGTTGGACCGATTTTGGTAATGAGTTAACTAGAGAGTTTGCATTGTAATCTCGGTAGTACTGATTGCCTAAACTCGGTGAGACTGATTTTGACAATGGTCATACACAGTGAGATTGCAATCCCATCTCGGTGAGACCGAGATCCCTATCGGTAGAACCGATTTGCTAGGGTTTGTCAGTGGCTTATGACATGTGAAACTCGGTGGCGCCAGATAGAAAGAATCGGTAGGTCCGAGTTTGACTTTGGGTTTAGGTCATATGTGGAAGTGGGAAAGTAGCTGAGGGTTTTGGAGAATATCATCAAGCACATGGAGCAAAAGGCTCATTAAGCAACACCTCATCCCTCCTTGATAGTATTGGCTTTTCCTATGGACTCAATGTAAAATGAAGAGTCTTGAGCTTGAAGCTTTAGCCAATCTTTTGTCCTTAGCATCTTGAAGGAGTTCCCACAACCTTTAGTCCATGCCACTCCATTGCTGAACTTATCTGAAATATACTAGATAAAAGTGTTAGTCCAACAAGAGATATGTTGACATTAATTACCAAAACCACCTGGGGAGCACTTGTGCTTTCAATATCCCCCTTTTTGGTAATTGATGGCAACATACATCAAAGCTTTAGATAAAGATACAACGAATAACAAGTAAAGCTTTGGAAGGACATGTAACAAACATAGGCTCCCCCTACATGTATGCAATCATGTGAATATAAAATGTAGAAGCATGTCAGAGCATAATCATGACAGAGCAGGCAATGTGTTACATGTATCTTGGCCATATGCATCAGAGCAAAAGATTATTAAGTGAAATACCTTCATGCTTATGAGTCCTTCTTGCAAACAGTATATACAAAAGCAAGAATTCCCCATACTCATGATTCTGATGCATATACTTACCTTGTAGTCTTAAGTTGGCTTAGGATGGAATGAACCTGCACAAACAAGGTTAGATAACACAGATACATCCACTAGCCAGAGCAAACAAAAGATACCACAAGAATACCAAGACTGGGATGACATGTAGAGAGTGAGTACAAGGTACCACATTGGATTAGACATGTCCCCAAGAGTAAAGATATGCAATGAATTCGAATGATTTCTTTCCCTTAGATGTCTTGCTCCCCCTGAATCTGACATGGGATATTGGGAGAAGATAGGGAACACAAAATTAGAGCTGAAGGATATGAATGAATAGAACTTAATGTAAATGAGCACATATGAACATGTATTTCCCCCAAAAAGACATGTGGCATCTCTCCTCTTGAACATCAAGCATCTAGGATCCTTGAGTATTCTCTCCCCCTGGAGATCTCTTTCTCCCCCTTAATACTTTCTCTCTCTTTCTCCCTGATGATAAGCTTTGATGTGATCTCTCTCTCCCCCTTTGACATCAATTTCCAAGAAGGTTTTTCTGGAATCCGTCGAATAGGTTTGGTCCTTGAGACTCAGCACAAAGCAGTGAATAAAACTGTGATGCTTGTAGAGGACAAGATTCATTGAGTGGAGCTGGATCAGAAGAAATATAGAATAAGTGGCAAACTGTTTTTCCTGTTGCGAAATCGGTGGCACCGAATGGCATGTTTCGGTGGTACCGAAGGGATTCGGCTGGACCAAAAATTACAATTCGGTGAAGCCGAGTTCATTACAGAGAAAACACTTGTCACCTCAGCTCACTAGACAAATAAGATCTCACAAAGATTTGCAATGAATTGACTGAAAGATTTGCAAGGAATTTGATGCAGAAATATGCAGAATAGGAATCAAAAAGAAAAGAATGAAAGTTCTAGATGAAGTTTTTTTTGTTTGAAAAGAGGGAAACAAATATGCAAGGGACAAATGCAATAACAAAAGAACACAAGAGAACTTCACCTAGAATCGAGCGGTGACATAGTCACCTATGTTAGAGTATATTGACTTAGGAGTCAAGTGAGAACACTTGATCATAGGTCATACTCATCGTTTAAGCTCAAAATGGGGTTACCATTTTTCGTTTAAGCATTTTGATGTATTAACATCTTGTTGAGTTGCTTTGACTCATGTCTTGGATTAAAGCTTCTCTAAGATGGAATATCATACCTTGGGTGGTGGTGTGGGTCTTGCTCATGTAGTTGAACTTGTGTGGATGCTCTAGGTTGATGTAGCTCATCATGAGTTGAGAGCACCCCTTGGAATTTGAGTTCATCTACCTACATGGGTTAGTTATTGCAAGGAAAAGCACTTGTAGATCCAAGAATGACAATCATGAAGCTCAACATAGAATTTTTCAAAGGATATGTTTGAATGGTTTCATGCTTTCTTGTCTTCAACCACCGTTGTGTAGAGACTTGGTGATGTAGAGATTGCTCAAGATGTGAGTGAGTTGCAATCTCATAGAATTAGATTCAACCAAGTACCTACATGGGTTAGATAACATGCAAGGTACAAATATATCCAAGACATAAGATAGTCATCATAAGAGATATATCAAGGATTAGTCATAGGCTCATGTCTTGCATGTCTCCAATGGAGTTTCCACTCCAAGTTCGAAGCATCAATGATATTCAATTCTCCTCTCAACCTGCAAAACACTTTCTCATCAAGTGGTTTAGTGAATATATCCGCTAATTGCTTATCGGTGCGAACATGCTTAAGATCAATGTCACCCTTAGCAACATGATCTCGAATGAAATGATGATGAACTTCAATGTGCTTAGTTCGAGAATGTTGCACAGGATTATGACCAATTTTGATAGCACTTTCATTGTCACAAAGCAATGGAACATGTTTCACATAGACCCCATAATCTTTAAGATTTTGGGTCATCCAAAGTAATTGAGCACAACATGAACCAGCGACAATGTATTCCGCTTCGGCGGTAGATAAGGATACGGAGTTTTGTTTCTTGGAGGACCAAGACACAAGAGATCTACCAAGAAATTGACAAGTACCCGAAGTGGACTTTCTATCAACCTTGTCTCCGGCATAATCCGAGTCGGAATAGCCAACAAGATCAAAAGAGGACCTCTTAGGATACCAAATGCCAAAATTTGGTGTATGGATTAAGTATCTCACTATCCTTTTCACGGCCTTAAGATGACATTCTTTAGGAGCAGCTTGATATCGTGCACACATGCACACACTTAGCATAATATCGGGACGTGAGGCACATAGGTATAACAATGAACCAATCATAGAGCGATAAACCTTTTGATCAACCGGTTCACCATCTTTGGTCAAATCATTATGTCCACTAGTAGGCATGGGTGCAGGAATACATTTGCATTCTTGCATATTGAACTTCTTGAATAAGTCTTTGGTGTACTTCGTTTGAGAGATAAATGTACCTTCCTTAGTTTGCTTGATTTGCAAACCGAGAAAGAATTTGAGTTCACTCATCATAGACATCTCAAACTTCTTTGACATTAGCTTTCCAAACTTTTCACTAAAAAGAGGGTTTGTTGAACCAAATATAATATCATCAACATAAATTTGGCATACAAATAGTTCTCCATTAAACCTTTTAGTAAAAAGCATGGAATCAATCTTTCCAATTTCAAAACCACTTGCAATAAGGAACTTGGTCAAGCATTTATACCATGCTCTAGGAGCTTGTTTAAGACCATAAAGGGCTTTGTGAAGTTTGTAAGCATGATTAGGTTTATTAGGATTGACAAAGCCGGGAGGTTGTTTGACATAAACTTCCTCCTCTATTTCACCATTTAGAAAAGCACTTTTAATGTCCATTTGGTACAAGGTGATATTATGGTGATTAGCATAGGCAAGTAAGATGCGAATGGACTCAAGCCTAGCAACGGGAGCATATGTCTCACCATAGTCCATACCTTCGACTTGTGTGTACCCTTGGGCGACGAGACGTGCTTTGGTGCGAACCAATTGTCCATCTTCATCTTGCTTGTTGCGAAACACCCATTTGCTACCAATGATGTTGTGGTTGTTGTCGGGCTTCTCAACCAATGTCCAAACTTGGTTTCTCTCAAAGTTGTGTAGCTCTTCATGCATGGCGTTTATCCAATCCAGATCTTCCAATGCTTCTTCGACCTTTATAGGTCCAATGCTACAGATGAATGAATAGTTTTCACAAAAGTTAGCTAAACGAGTTTTAGAGCGAGTGATTCTCCCGGTTTGAATATCATTGTAGATTTGCTCGACGGGATGATCTTTGGCAATTCTTGATCGAACTCGTGAAAGCTTTTGTTTGGGTCTTCGTTGAACATCTTCTTCATCTTGTTCTTCTTCTTGGTCTTCTTCATTGTTGGCGTTGTCGTTCTCTTGTCGTGGTGGAGAGGGAGGTTGTTGATGTTCGTCTTGACGCATTTCCTCGTTTCCTTCATCTTGGTGTGTCCCACTTGTGGATGCTTCCGGGTCAATTCTTGGTTCACCTTGTCGTGAAGTAGAATCTTCCACCTGGACGGACGAGGTACTCTCCTTCACTTCCGTTGGGCAAATTTTGCCAATAGACAAGTCTTGGATTGCTTCTGAAGGGTCTTTGTCTCCTACATCAATTGGCAATTGCTCTACTTGCGAGCCATTAGATTCATCAAACTTCACATCGACCGTCTCTTCAACCTTTCGGGTGAAATTGTTGTAGACACGGTAAGTGTGAGAGTTTGAGCCATAACCAAGTAGGAAACCTTCATGAGATTTAGGTGCAAACTTTGAATGACGATGCTTATCAAGAATGTAGCACTTTGAGCCGAATACTCGAGAGTATCCAACTTGGGGTTTGTTACCGGTGAGGAGTTCGTATGTCGTTTTGCCGAGTAGCTTGTGAAGATACAAGCGATTTGTTGCATGACAAGCCGTCTCAACCGCTTCTGCCCAAAAGTGCTTCGGCGTCTTGTACTCATCAAGCATCGTTCTCGCTATTTCGATGAGCGTCCGGTTCTTCCTCTCAACAACTCCATTTTGTTGAGGTGTGTACGTAGCCGAGAACTCGTGTGAAATCCCTTCTTCGTCAAGAAAGGTGTCCACATTTGCGTTCTTGAACTCCGTTCCGTTGTCACTCCGAACCTTCTTGATCTTCACGTCAAACTGATTTTGGGCCTTCCTAGCAAAGTTTTTGAAGATCTTTTGGACCTGCGATTTATCATCAAGAAAGAACACCCACGTAAATCTTGAAAAATCATCAACTATAACTAGACCAAAAGAATTTCCACCGAGACTCTTGTAGGCATTGGGACCAAAAAGATCCATATGAAGTAGCTCGAGTGGCCTCCTTGTGGTCATGATGTTCTTCACGGGATGCCTTCCTCCAACCTGTTTACCTGCTTGACAAGCACTGCAAAGTCTATCCTTATCAAATATGACATCGTTAACTCTAAGGATATGATTTCCTTTAATAAGCTTGTCAAGGTTTCTCATGCCAACGTGACCTAGTCGTCTATGCCACAACCAACCTTTTGAGGATTTAGCAATAAAGCAAGTTTTAGGTTGTGCCTTTTTAGAGAAATCGACAATGTAAAGGTCACCTCTACGTATACCGGTAAAGACCATTTTATGATTATCTCGACGAAACACTTGGCAATCTACCTCAGTAAATAGGACATTCAAACCGAAATCAGCAAGTCTAGATACCGAAAGTAAGTTGTAGCCAAGAGATTCAACGAGCATGACATTTTGAATGGAGCTATCGTGTGAGATGGCCACCTTACCAAGGCCAACCGCCTTACCCTTTGAATTATCACCAAAGGTGACATACTTTCGAGGGTCGTCATTCTCAGCAAGCTCACGGAACATCTCTTCGTCTCCGGTCATATGATCAGTACATCCACTGTCGAGAACCCATTCCTTTCCTCCTGACACATATCCTCGAAGATTAGCCATAAGACCAAAGTGTCTCATTGCATCATCAAGATCGAAGTCACTATCATCATCTCATCGTAGTATCCATGTTCAACATGATCTTGTGATTCATCATTTCCTAGAGAGAGTGATTCATTAGATAAATGATCATCAAAGTGGTCACTTTTATGAATTCTTATAGCTTCGGATATAATATCACTAATGATTCCAACATTTCCTTTAGCATGCATGAGATTAGTAAGCTCAAATAGACAATCACCAAAACTAGGATCTCTAGAGTTCATTTTACTCAAGGCAATAGATTTATGGAGAATTTCATCCAAAATTTTCAAGGAATAATTGGGAAATTGTTCCTCAAGAAATTTCCATATAGTGTAGGCACAATTAAGAGTAGGTAAACTAGCAATCAAGTTTTTGGGCAATCCTCTAATGATGAGCTCAACGGTTCTAAGATTGCGAATCATGCCAATATCTTCATCTAGGGTGGGATGCATAGGATCAACATGAGGAGCACAAGGACTAGCAATATACTTGTTCAATTGATATTGATTGAAAATCACAAGCATCTCATTTTTCCACTCAGCAAAATACTCTCCATCAAGAATAGGCACTCTATGTCTAAGACTCCCTAAAGTAGACACATCCATCTTCCTCCAATGGTGATTAAACCAAGGCAATGGAGACCAAGGCTCTGATACCACTTGTAGGATCTAGAAGTAGGTGTGTCTAGAGGGGGGGTGATTAGACACTTAGTGCTAACGTTGCAATTTTTAAGATTTTTCGGTTTGAGTGGAGTTTTAGGCACAATTTCAACATGCACAATACATATCAAGCAAGCATGCAAAGAGTATATGAGCAGCGGAATGTAAAGCATGCAACTTGCAAGAATGTAAAGGGAAGGGTTTGGAGAATTCAAACGCAATTGGAGACACGGATGTTTTTCCCGTGGTTCGGATAGGTGGTGCTATCCTACATCCACGTTGATGGAGACTTCAACCCATGAAGGGTAACGGTTGCGCGAGTCCACGGAGGGCTCCACCCGTGAAGGGTCCGCGAAGAAGCAACCTTGTCTATCCCACCATGGTCATCGCCCACGAAGGACTTGCCTCACTAGCGGTATATCTTCACGAAGTAGGCGATCTCCTTGCCTTACAAACTCCTTGGTTCAACTCCACAATCTTGTCAGAGGATCCCAAGTGACACCTAGCCAATCTAGGAGACACCACTCTCCAAGAAGTAACAAATGGTGTGTTGATGAAGAACTCCTTGCTCTTGTGCTTCAAATGATAGTTTCCCCAACACTCAACTCTCTCTCACAGGATTTGGATTTGGTGGAAAGAAGATTTGAGTGGAAAGCAACTTGGGGAAGGCTAGAGATCAAGATTCATATGGCAGGAATGGAATATCTTGGCCGCAACACAAGGGTAGGAAGTTCTCTCTCAGAACATATGAGTTGGAAGTGTAGATGTGTTCTGATGGCTCTCTCCACGAATGAAGAGGAGGTGGAGGGGTATATATAGCCTCCACACAAAATCCAACCGTTACACACAATTTACCAATCTCGGTGGGACCGAATCAACAAACTCGGTCGGACCGAAATAGTAAACCTAGTGACCGTTAGAGATTTTCGGTGGGACTGACATGCAACTCGGTAGGACCGATATGGTTAGGGTTAGGGCATAACGTAATCTCGGTGAGACCGATTACACAAACTCGGTGAGACCGATTTTGGTAATTAGCTAACCAGAGAGTTGGTCAGGCAAACTCGATGGGACCGATTACTAAACTCGGTTGGACCGATTTTGGTAATGAGTTAACCAGAGAGTTTGCATTGTAATCTCGGTAGTACTGATTGCCTAAACTTGGTGAGACTGATTTTGACAATGGACATACACAGTGAGATTGCAATCCCATCTCGGTGAGACCGAGATCCCTATCGGTAGAACCGATTTGCTAGGGTTTGTCAGTGGCTTATGACATGTGAAACTCGGTGGCGCCGGATAGAAAGAATCGGTAGGTCCGAGTTTGACTTTGGGTTTAGGTCATATGTGGAAGTGGGAAAGTAGCTGAGGGTTTTGGAGCATATCATCAAGCACATGGAGCAAAAGGCTCATTAAGCAACACCTCATCCCTCCTTGATAGTATTGGCTTTTCCTATGGACTCAATGTGATCTTTGATCACTAAAAGTGTAAAATGAAGAGTCTTGAGCTTGAAGCTTTAGCCAATCTTTTGTCCTTAGAATCTTGAAGGAGTTCCCACAACCTTTAGTCCATGTCACTCCATTGCTGAACTTATCTGAAATATACTAGATAAAAGTGTTAGTCCAACAAGAGATATGTTGACATTAATTACCAAAACCACTTGGGGAGCACTTGTGCTTTCAAATCACCACCAAGAGAAAGGAGGAGTAGAGATGATCGTTATGAACGAAGACCCTCTCGGAGAAGCAAGGATTCGGAAAGGAAGGAAGAGTCATCAAGGAGCTACACAAAAAGAAGACATCAAACTCATGTTGGTGAATGGGTATCCGGCTCCGTCTCCGACAATCACTCCGAAAAAAGTTATCACTCCGACTCCGAATATACTCAAGATGAAGGTGTTGCCAGTCTAGCACTTGTGTAAACCAACTCCTACGACATATTTGACTCACCAAATGAAGGAATTGGAAGATGCTTCATGGCCAAAGGTCCAAAGGTAACACATCCCGAGTATGTTGATTTCAATAGTGATGAAGATGATTTGCTAGGTGATGATGATTTACTTGTTTACAACTCTAGTGATGAAGACTATGATGAAACGTCAGTTAATCCTGCTAATAAAGATAAAACGAATGATGATGATAAGAAGGAGATTGAGAGTCTAACTAGAGAACTAAACACTCTTAAGTTAGCTCGTGAAACTACCTTGGAAAATCATCGATAACTTTTAAAGACTCATGATAAGCTACGCTTTGAAAAGCTCAACCTTGAGCAAGAGCATGAGTTTTTAAAAGCAATCAATGATAATCTTCGCAAGTAAAGTTCTTGTTACATTGCCAAGAGTTTACTCTTGTCTACATACATTCCACAATTTAAATCTAGCAACAAGAACAAGAAAGATGCTTCATCTAGTAGTAACAACAATTATGCTAAATCCAATGTTGTTGCTTCTAGTATCTCTCTTGATTCCACTAATGATTCTCTCAGCCAAGTTACACTTGAGCAAGAAAATAGCTTATTGAAGGGAATTATAGAGAAATGTGTTTACAAGAGCCTTGCCGGAAGTAAGCAATTTGAGGAAATTGTACGCAAGCAAGGAAGACACCGAAAGAATCAAGGTGTTGGTTTTGAACAAAAGTTCAATGCCAATGGAGTTGAGTGGGAAGAAGATCAATACCCCAAGACGAAGTTTGTTCCTCAACAAGAGAAGTATGATCCTACTTCTTTCAAATGGACACAAGCTCAAGATGATCTTCCACCACAAGACCACAAGCAAAAAGGCAAGGACAAGCTTCAAGAGGAAATTGATGCATTTGAAGAAGCACCCAAGGCCTTGGTCAAGTGGGTTCCCAAGACTACATCAAGTTCTACTTCATCAAGAACAACTACAACTCCAAGGATTCCCATCAAGATGGTGTGGATCCAAAATAAGAAGAACTAGAGAGTTCTTGAGGGTGACTCTGCCAACATACTTCACTCTTATCATTTTGGCGAGGACAAGTGCAAACAACTTCCATATCTTGCACTAGTTCAAGGTGTCACAAACCCTCTTGTTGGTAAGACAAGGGACAAGGTAACCTAATGCTTTCATGGACATCATCTTGTGCATGCATCACTCTATGTCTATGGATATCCTTGTTTGTTCCTTGTGGGACTAACCCGTGTAGGTATTGAAAGTGCAACTCACTCCAAAAGATTGCTCCGAATGATCTACGTCAACATTGAGCACCTACATCTTCAACACCTACATGAAGTCATCATCGACAAAACCCAAGGTTAGTTCATCGTTCTTAGGGGGGATATCACATCTTGGGGAGCTTTACTCTAATCAATTGAGTAAAGCAAGTCTAATGGTGTGAACACATCAATGCTTTATGTAAAAGTGGTAACCCGACTTGTGCTTAAACGATGAGTATGACCTATGATCAAATGTTCTCATTTGACTCCTAAGTCAATATACTCATATATAGATGACCTAGTCATCGCCAAATTGCTTGATAGATGCTAGAGTGTTTGTGCATGCTTTGTCACATATTTCATTTGCCATTTTATTGTGTGAGCATGTTGGTTGCATATTTTACTCATTCGAGGACATCCATTTGTAGTTCTGATTGTTTGACTCTTTCTCTTTAGCCAAATGGATGGACAAGAATGCCTAAGAACTCCCTCTAGCTATGTATGATTTCCTCATCTCAAACTCTATTCATGCTACATCACAAAGCTTGATCAAGTCAGATTCAAACCACTCTGTATGAGGAGCACTCGGAGTTCCCGGTTCGTCATAGACTTAAACCTCCAAAACCTCTTTGTGCATCTCGGTCTGACGGATTCAACTTTTCGGTCCTACCGAGTCACTAAGTTGATCTAGGGTTTTCAATCTCGGTACAACCGATTAGAAATTTTTTGTCACACCGAGTTGCGGTAACTACTTGCAGTTTTGCATCTCGGTGCCATCGATTCCTTCCACTTGGTCACATCGACAGGGTCAGGTTATATATACCGACGGGCCAAATTTTGGAAATTTTTCCGAACCTCCTCGCCCGCGCATAACCTACTCTGCCTCCTAAGGTCTCCGGATCGTCCTCTTGTTGCCAGCGACCTCCCATCGCTGGTCTCCGCCGCCGTCAACAGAAATCTTCACCGTTGTTGCCGCCGTAGCAAGTTTGTCGCCAAACTAGGGTACGAACTTGACCTTTGTGCTAATCCTTAAGTCCAATTCTTAGCACATTGCTTTGCCATGATCTTTGCCATGATTGAAATCATCCTGTCCAGCAAAAACACCATGTAGATTAGCTTTGATTTGAAAATTTAGGGTTAGGTCTCCGCCGAATTCATCTCGGACCGACCGAGTTGTAGAAATCGGTCTCACCAATTTTGGCTGAGGCCAGAGCACACACGTTTTCGGTCTAACCGAAAATTGCAAATCGGTGTGACCGAGTTCGATTCTCTATGAAACCCTAGCATTCTCGGTAACACCGAACTGTGACTCGATCTGACCGAGTTCACTAGTTTAGGTTCCAAAAACTGCTTCGGTATCACCGAGTTTACAAATCGGTAGATCCGAAATGCTTTCTGTGAAGAACTAAAACTAAGTTTTTAAGTCATCCTTTTTGCAAAACTCCTGTACTTTGTGACGCTCATCTACTCTACCTCATCTATAACCTATTCACACGGTCTGCTGTCAGAGTTTGTAGAGATGTCTGATCAAAGTGATAGTCAGAATATGTCTGAGCAACATGTGCAGTTGAGTGAGGGTTCAGATCCCTCTAGCGGCTATGATGATGGCAGCAGGAGCACTCCCAGCAATCTGCCAAAGGCTGCCACCAGGACAAGGAAGAAGAGGAATTCTGATTCTGAGGATGAAGATTATGTGGCTATTGAAGATGAAGCCACTTCAAAGAAGAAGGTGCTTAAGAAATAATATAGCTCAGCTGCTGCAACAAAGCCTGGTCTGAAAACGAAAATGCCAGCAAGAAGACAACCCATATCTAAGCCAAGGAAAGTTGCCACATGTGAAACTATGAAGTTCACCATTGAGTCTGAAGAAGAGGCAACTGGTGAAGATAAGAAGAAGAAGAAGAAAAGAAGAAGAAGAAGAAGAAGAAGAAGAAGAAGAAGAAGAAGAAGAGGGCCAGAACCACTACTGCCAGAGTTCATGGCAAGCCCTCCATGAGGAGAGATTCAGAAGAAGAGGATGCTGCACCAGCACCCAAAGCTCAAAAGCTTATGGGAGATGCTATCAAATCAGGGGCTGCTCCACCTAAGCCCAAAGCTGCTCCCAAGGCTGCTGCTCCAGCTCCAAAGCCAAAACCCAAGAGAAGCACTAGGAACATACCTGCAGAAGAGAAGAACAAGGCCCCAGTGCCTGAAGCTGCTGAAGAAGAAGAAGAAGAAGAAGATTATGTTGTGTTGAGAAAGCTGAAGCCCAAGATCCCTGACCACACTGATGCACACCCAATTGCAGACAACATGAAAATCAGGAAGGATGCAGGATTGAGACTATGGAGACAGTCAGATCCATATGCTATCAGGAGAAGGACTGATGTGGACTACAGATTTCACACTCAGGAACAACAGAACTTCTATGAAACTATTCTGCCTGACAAGAATCCCATTGTGTGTGATATGAGATGGGTTGACTGGAAATTCATCAAGGAGAATGAGGATCACTTCCCTGGTGTGCTTGATAGCTTCAAGGCATGTGGAGTGGACACTTCTGTTGCCCAGAAGCTCACCAAGTGGAATGATGAGCTCATTATGCAGTTTTACTCCACTGCCCACTTCTATCCAGATGGAAGGATAGTATGGATGTCTGAGGGTACTAGGTACCAATCTACAGTTGATGAGTGGGCCAAGCTTATAAATGCTCCTAAGGAACATGAGGATGACTTGGACATTTATGCATAGAAGAAGAAAGACCACAACACTATGGCCAACATGTACAAAGAGATCCCAGATGCTGCTTTGGATACACATAAGTTTGGATCTGTCCATTACTTGTTGTCTGGTCTGCCAACAATCAACTAGATCCTAAGGCACACACTGCTACCCAAGTCAGGTGATCACAAGATGATCATAGGACATGCTATAAACTTGCTGCACATATTTGATGTCCCACAGAAGTTCAAAGTCATGAGCCTGATTGTTGAAACAATCAAGAGGACTGCAGCTGATCAGAAGAGGAGTTGTGGGTAAGCGCCACACATTCAGGATCTCATCAACTCAAAGATGGGCACATGCACATATCTTTTGGACAAGGAGCACCTGCCCATCTATCCAGAATTTGAAGATAACACAGTTGTGATGGATGAGAATGAACCATCTTCAGCTCAAGCACATGAGAAGAGAAAAGGCTAAGGCTGAGAAGGCTGCAAAGATGCCAACTGTGGAAGAGGCATCTCAAGTATTCTTGAAGAGCAAGCAAGACCAGCTTGGATACTTGATCCAATCCACCATGAGGATTGAGAAGGGCTTAGCCACCCTGACCAAGAACCAGGAGTCTGGAGAGGATTATTGAGACAAAATTCTATGACCTTGATGTCAAGGTGACAGAGATCCAAACTGCAGTTGAGCAACTTCAGGAGGAAGCATAGGAGAGGAAGGGAAAGTCTACCACAGATGCTTTTGCCAGAGTGCCCAGAGGACAGAGGTCTACTGCAGTGCCAGTGACAGACACTAGAGCTACAGCCTCAGCACCAGCAGCTACAGCTTCAGTTCCACATCTAGCAGCTACTCCACCAACTCCAGCTACTTCATCAGAAGCCTTCATTCTTGGAGTTCTCTCGACACCTCCTCACCAAGATCAAGCCTGAGAGTCGTTTAGCACTATACATTTTTGAACTTTTTCGTAACTTGTTGCCAAAGGGGGAGAAAAATGTATAGATCATAGGCTTTGAGAGAGAGAGAGAGAGAGTGTGTTGGTTTTATCTCTCTTTGCACTTATTTGGTTTGGTTTGAACTTTATTGTGTGCTTGTGTGAGCTACTTTATGTCCTTGTGAGATACTTATTTGATCATGTGTTTGATCATATGCTACCGTTAATGCTTGTTGGATGACATTATTTCTTATATCCTAGATGATCATTAACTTGTTTTGGTGATGAGTGCATTCTTTAGCTTCTATCATTTGAGCGCTCCACCAAGATGTATGTGACATGGAAGAGCAACCCATGATCCTAATCAATTATGCATTTGCATTCAAAAGCATATTTTAAATAATGCACAAATTTAGGGGGAGCTCTTGCTTATCACATACTTCTCAAAGCGACGATGTTTTTCAATATTATTTATCATTTGTTGAAGCTTTGATCTATATGTTGTCATCAATTACCAAAAAGGGGGAGATTGAAAGTGCAACTATCCCTAGGAGGTTTTGGTAATTCCTAACAACATATAGCTCATTGAGCTAATGCTATTCCAAGATGAACTTTTCAGGAAAGCTCAATGGTTGGCATGGCCTGGATTAGATAGTGGACCCTTCAAAATGCTAAGGAAAAAAGATTGGCTCAAGATCAAACCTCAAGACTCTACATTTTCTATTTAAGTGATCCAAGATCACATTGAGTCTATAGGAAAAGCCAATACTATTAAGAAGGGACGAGCTGTTGCTTAATGAGGTGCTTGCTCAAAATATGCTTAGTGATATGCTCCAAAACCCTCCACTACTTTCTCATATCCACATGTCCCAAACCACAGATCCAACTCGGCCCCACCAATTCTTTCTATCCGGCGCCACCGAGTTCAGTTGACAAAGCCACTGCCAGAAACCCTAGTCATTTTGGTCACCGTTAGGGATCTCGGTCTCACCAAGATGGGATTGCAACCTCTCTGTTTCCCTTTGTAACGTTTCGGGCAAACCGAGATGAGCGATCAGTCCCACCGAGATTGCAATGCAAACACTCTGTTTCCCTTTCATAACATTTCGGTCCAACCAAGATGAGTGAATCGGTCCCATCGAGTTTGCCTGACCAACTCTCTGTTAGTCTATTACCAAAATTGGTCTCACCGAGTTTGTGTAATCGCTCTCATCGAGATTACGTTATGCCCTAACCCTAATGATGTCGGTCCCACCGAGTTGACATGTCGATCCCACCGAAACACCTAACGGTCACATTATGAACCAAATCGGTCTGACCGAGTTCTCTGAATCGGCCCCACCGAGTTTGGTGATTTGTGTGTAACGGTTAGATTTTGTGTGGAAGCTATATATACCCCTCCACCCACTCTTCATTCGTGGAGAGAGCCATCAGAACATGCCTACACTTCCAATACATATTTTCTAAGAGAGAACGACCTACCCTTGTGTTGAGGTCAAGATATTCCATTCCATCCACATAAATCTTGATCTCTAGCCTTCTCCAAGTTGCTTTCCACCCAAATATTCTTTCTACCAAATCCAATCTGATGAGAGAGAGTTGAGTGTTGGGGAGACTATCATTTGAAGCACAAGAGCAAGGAGTTCATCATCAACACACCATTTGTTACTTCTTGGAGAGTGGTGTCTCCTAGATTGGCTAGGTGTTACTTGGGAGCCTCCGACAAGATTGTGGAGTTGAACCAAGGAGTTTGTAAGGGCAAGGAGATCGCCTACTTCGTGAAGATCTACCCTAGTGAGGCAAGTCCTTCGTGGGCGACGGCCATGGTGGGATAGACAAGGTTGCTTCTTCATGGACCCTTCATGGGTGGAGCCCTGCGTGGACTTGCGCAACCGTTACCCTTCGTGGGTTGAAGTCTCCATCAACGTGGATGTACGATAGCACCACCTATCGGGACCGCGGATAAAAAATCTCCGTGTCGACATTGCGCTTGCTCCCTAAATCTCCTCCTTTTACCTTCATATGCAATTGTTTTACATTCCGCTGTTATACTCTTAGAATTGCATGTGTAGGTTGATTGCTTGACTTGTGCTAAGTTGTTTAAAATCTGCCAAGATCTAAAATTGGGAAAAGGCTAGATTTTTATTTGGTCAAGTAGTCTAATCACCCCCCTCTAGACATGCTTTCGATCCTACACCGCCTCAACGGCGAGGAACCACGTGGTCAACCTTTTGCCGTCAATAAATTTTGACCTTGTTTCTTGTCACATTGCTGATTACAACGCAATAAGTAATTGCAAATCTGTTCACACCTATCAAACTAATATGTGTTCACACTTAGCACCGGGTTATAAAAACTATACCCACTCGAAAATTACTTCACAGTTCCTCTCCTCATCACCCACAAAACTGGTTTTTTCTTTCAAGTCGTTCCGCCATGACCGGTAGGAGGAGTTTAGGGTGGACATCTAACCAGGCAGCAAAGACCAAGGCCACGGAAGCACTAAAGAGGTCCCGCCGTGAAGCCGCAGCCGCAGCAGAGATGTCCCAGCGCGCCGTGGAGCCCTCGAACGAGCTCTCACGGGCACGCGAGGGCTCTCACAAGCGCATTCGCGGGGTCGGCCATCGCGACTAGCTGGAGTTCCTGAAGTCCTTCACTGTTGATGACGACATTCCCGCTGGCGTCACTACGCAGCAGGAGCTGGTCCACAGCTTGATGAAGCTGCTCAAGATCAGCGATGCCTCGGTTGACAAGGCGACAGGCCTTGTCGAGCAACTCATGGGTGACAATGCGAAGCTCCTCAAGTTGGTCGTCGAGAAGGAGGAGGAGGCCGCCATCTGGAAGATGCTGCATGAGCAGAGCAGTGCCTAGGAGATGACGCTGAAAGTGGTCATCAAGGAACTAATGGGTGGCTTGAGGAAGCTCTGGATCGAGCGTGAGCAGGAGGTGGAGGAATCCGTGGCTGCTTTCAAGCAAAGTCGTGAGGAATTGAAGAAGGAGCTGGAGGCTTTCGCCGCCCGGCGATCCATCGACGAGTAGAGACAGTAGCGATCCAGATCGTTGTCTACAATTTCCTTCTTCTCTTGCCCCCATGTCTTCCAGGCTTTGCCGCATGTGGCATTTTAAATTATCCGAAATATGTAAGACAATTATTATCTGCGCCATTGTAAATTTGTCATCATATTATTCGTTGCCATTTTATTTGTGGTCATATTATCCGTTGCCATTTTATTTGTGGTCGTATTATCCGTTGCCCTATGTGGCAATTTAAATTAGGGCAGAATACGAGTTGAAAACACGAAGAAAGCAAATGCTGCCATGGGATCACAAGCAAACACCCTTCGTCCAGGTGCTTTAAATAACCCATTAATGAAGAAGTTGTGAGCGAGGCGGGCGGTGGCTGGTGCATGGAGGTCAAAGAGCTCGCTTCCCGGTGAGCATGGGCGGCCTTGCTGCTCGCACGTGTCCCGTCGATCCTGCGAGGTGCATAGGATGCACGCGTCCCGTCGAGCCTTCGTGGTGGACTGCTCGCACGTGTCCCGTTGAGCCTGCACGGCGGACTTCTCACGCTCGTCCCGTCTAATCAAACAGCTGCACGCACGACATCGATTATGGTTAAATTTCGACATGGTAAATATAATACAACTGTTTGCGATATTAACGTGTCATATTTTTGTTTCAAAAAGGACTTTGTTGGCTACTAATGTGTGCGCCTCTTCTCAAACTGGACGATTTTTTTTACCACGGCATATATGTGCCAAGTCATGAAACCATGCCAAGTTTCATGTTTTTTGGGTGACTTTTTGATTTACTGGGATTTAAATACCGAGATTCTCATTGTTTCAGGATGACGACAAGTTTGTAATTCATTCTCATTCCTTAAACGAGACCTAAACATGCACCCAATGACACATGTACGATTTCCCACCCATTTTGCTTCATTGGAGCATGTGGTTGTAGTTCAAATTTGAATTATGGACTACATTAAATTCATAGAAAACTTAGTAATTAGTAATATATATATATACAATGGCCAAACGAACTCTGAGCAGTTTCAAATTTCAGCCCGACACTCCTCTTATTCTATGTTGCATGTAGAAAACAAAGTTCAAGGCGAGAAGAGGCAGTGATTATCGTTTCGCCCACAAGAGGGGCATGTTTCCCTACCGAAACCACGAGGGTTGCGACAGGCTCCGGTTTGTAAAACGCTTGTAATATAGCTTCGCCCAAATTGGACGATTATATGTACCATGTAGTGACACCATGCCAAGTTTCATGATTCCCTGGTGAGTTTTGGATTTACAGACATTTAAAAACCAAGATTCGCAATGTTTGTGGCCAAGCCAGGACGGAGAGACGGTTTAATTCATGCCCATTCGTTCCATGGGACCTAAACATGCACCCAAAGGAAACATGTACGTTTTTTCTAGCCATTTTGGTGCACTGGAGCATGTATTTGTAGTTCGGATTTAAATGATGGACATTAAATGCCTAGAAAACTCAATTAATGAATAAAAAAGGTCAAAGAATAATTCCAAAGTTCAGCGCGAATCTCAAGTTGTTCCATGTCGCGTGTAGAAGAAAATACGAGGCTAAAAGAGGGAGTGACTATCGTTTGGCCCACAAGGGGACACGTTTCCCTATCAAAACCACGAGGGTTCTTGCGACAGGCTCCATTTTGTAAGAGGTTTGTAATAAAGCTTGGCCCAAATTGGCAATGTTTTTACCACGACATATATGTGCCATGACGTGACACCATGCCACCTTTGATGACTTTATGGTGAGTTTAGGATTTATGGGGACTTAAAAATCGAGATTCGAAATGTTTGAGGATGAGCCAGGACACCGGTATGGTTGTAATTAGTTCCCATTCCTGGCATGAGACCTAAACATGCACCCACGGACACATGTATAATTTTCTAGCCATTTTGGTGAAGTGGAGCATGTATTTTTAGTTCAGATTTGAATTATAGACATTAAATGCCTAGGAAACTCAATTAATGTATAAAAAGGCCAAATGAACCTTGAATAATTTTAAATTTCAGCACGGATATCCTGTCATTCCGTGTTGCCCGTGGAAGAAAATACAAGGCGAAAAGAGATAGTGATTACGTTTCGCCCACAAGGGGTACACGTTTCCCTATCAGAACCACGAGGCTTCTTTGAGAGAAGCTCCAGTTTTTGTAAGAGGTTTGTAATAAAGCTTGGCCCAAATTGGACAGTGTTTTTACCACGACATATATGTGCCATCACGTGACACCATGCCACCTTTGATGACTTTCTGTTGAGTTTAGGATTTATGGGGACTTAAAAACCGAGATTCGAAATGTTTGAGGACGAGCCATGACACCAGTATGGTTGTAATTCATTCCCATCCTGGCATGGGACCTAAACATGCACCCAAGGACACGTGTATAATTTTTCTAGCCATTTTGGTGAACTGGAGCATGTATTTGTAGTTCATATTTGAATTATGGACATTAAATGCCTAGGAAACTCAATTAGTGTATAAGAAGGCCAAATAATAAGTTTAAATATCAGCAAGGATGTCTTGTCGTTCCATGTTGCCCGTAGAAGAAAATACAAGGCGAAAAGCGGCAGTGATTATGTTTCGCCCACAAGGGAGACACGTTTCCCTATCGGAACCACGAGGCTTCTTTGAGAGAAGCTCCAGTTTGTAAGAGGCTTGTAATAAAACTTGCGCCACAATGGACGAAAAAAATTCCTCGACATATAAGTGCGATGTCGTGACACCATGGCAAGTTTTATGATTTTCAGGTTAGTTTTGGATTTACGGGGCTTTAAAAACCGAGATTCTTCTCACGAAATGTTTTCAAATAGCACACGGTTCACTCACGAAAGCCGATATTCAAGGTAAACTTCATGGAAACCATATTTTAAAGTTTCATAAAAATCTGAAAAAAAATGTGGGATGTTAAGAAGGTGATGTTTTATTGCGACACAAAATTTCAAGTTGAAAAACATTACGAGATGTGAGCTATGAAAAAGATAAATTCCGCCCTGAATAGTGACATTACTATTCGGCACTATTCAACACTGATTTTGTCTTTTTCATAGCTCACATCTCATAATGTGTTTCAGCTTGAAATTTTGTGTGGCAATAAAACATCATCCTCTTAACATCCCGCATTTTTTTGAAACTTCAAAACATCTTTTTCTTGTGGTTTTCACCAGTTTCCACCGAATGTTGGTTTCTGTATGATATCCCCCCCCCCGCTACGCGCGCGATCTGAGTCGTGTGTTCTGACTGGCCAGAACCCAAACCCCATGGATCATACGTGTGCACCGTTGGATGCTCCCAGATCGAACGACAACCCTGAGCCCTTTCGACAGCACATGCAGTACATGGGTAAGCACTGTGCGCATGCGTCGTGTAGCTGACGCTTCCTTCTCTACTAGGTTTTCATTCAAAACAGGCTACCGTTTCTCGCCACTCCTCTCATCGCTTTCCCGCCTCTTCTCCCAGATATGCATGATGTAGATGTTCGTTTAATTCTTATAGTTCATCTCATCCAAAATCAATTAGTTTTATAAAAATACTAAGATTCATGGAATTGTGCATTGTAAAGGTAAAAAAAGGTGACAATTCATTTAGAAAAAAAGGTTTGGGCAATTAAGATATGGAAGATTCTAGAGAACAAAGGAGAAGTGTTTGTGTTTTGAGGTTTATCCATTATGCTGAAGTTAAACCATGGAGTCTTCTAGATTGTACATGTGGCTGAATCTGGTGGAATGTAGATGATATCCAACGGCAAGTAGTGCTCGGATTTGCCATCTCTGTATCGTCGGATTGGCTTCATCCAACGAGCAACTTTCAAAGTTATTTGCACACTATATAGGTGTATAGATGTATAGATATATATATAGATGTGTCCCATCATAGACAAAATAAAGTTTGAGCTCATGCGTGGGACGACCCCCCCCTGCCGCCTCGAAGTTGGCTGACATCATAGGTATTGAACCAGGCTTGGAGTCGGGTACAGTGTTCGGTTTGTAATGTAGTTGGCGTGGCTCATCAAAGTTGTGCATTTGGGATTTAAACACATCATACACCATCGTACCCATACATATTTTCTGGCCGCATGCAGTGTATACGGGGTCTTCTGAACGACCACGTCTCCCTTGTGTGGTTTTTTGTGACGACACAGATATATGTGGGCTCCTCGAGTGTATATATATCATCCCTTTGACCGGTAATGAGGGGTATGTGTTGGACATGAATGGATTCCTCCTAGTCCGTGTTAGGGCCGGTCACCGTCAAATGTTGGTCAACCAAAGCTCGAGCTCATGTGTTGTCAGGATTCCCTCCCAGATGCTCGGATTGCTGGGTTCGACCTATATCAAACCCTGCGTATGTATCTCGTCCTTAACTACCTTGCCTTCATGGTTGTTGTCTGTATCGAGAGGTAGGCACCACATCTAAATTGTACATTATTCTATATTGAAAACACACATCACCCTTCCCAACGTACATCATTTGGGGCCGCATGCAAGAGGTGCTGGTTTTGTGGTCCCTCTCATGCGATTTTTATGATGGTTCAATCTATTGGCCCAAGCGGTTTATCGACAACAACAACAACTGTCATTTGACCAAACGAAAGATTCATTGGTTCGTCTTATGGTAGGTCATGGCGACATGCATGTATGACCAAAGTATCGATCATTACGTGCATCCGCCCCGCTGACACGAAGTGGGAGGTGGTGGGCTAAGCATCCTAGCTAGGTATGGCATTATGTCATTATATATATCCTAGCTAGGTGGTTGTTAGGGTGCTTTCAGGTTTGCAAGGTAGGTAACACCAAAGTTATGCATTGTGTATTTAAAGTTCTAAACATCCCCAATATTCGTACATATATTTGGCCACTTCCAGGTGGTTCTTGACTTCTGGACCCTCTCATCAATCTTCAACGACGTGCCCAACCGTGGGCCCGCGGGGTCAAAGTTGTGCATTGGAATTTTGAACATCACAGACCACCCTTTTCACTCATATATATTTGGGCCACATGCTAGTGTGGCTGTCTTTTGACCCTCTCTAACGTTATTTTTTGCTGCAAAGACTCTGGTGAACCTCAACGGACACGGGGTATAATATCTTAACCGTGTGCGATACAAGTGCGATGTGAATCACCACGACCGCGCAAGCGCAAGCAAATAAAGGTGGAGGTACTGGCTCAACCGTGTGCAATGCAAGTGCGCTGAAATCACCACGACCGCGCAAGCGCGAGCAAATTAAGGTGGAGGTACTGGCTCAACCGTGTGCGATGCAAGTGCGCTGAAATCATGTAGCGACCAGACCTCAAACAGTCTGATCTCTGTGCATCAGTGTCATCCCTGGATCGGTAATGCTGACAAGCACAGTACTTGAAGGGTTTATAACAGAGTAGCAATCACACACTTATTACATCGAATGTCTCAAAAGAGAACTTATTACAATAAATATGGCTTAAGGCCATCTAATACGATAACAGCGGACGGCTTGAAAGATAAAGTGAGTCCATCAACTCCAACGGCATCACTGAGTGAAAGACCACGACCTAAGGCACCTTACTCGTCGTCTGAAAAGTCTGCAACCTGAATGTTGCCGCCCGAAAATGGGTCAGCACATGGAATATGCTGGCAAGGCAACACAAAAGAGTAATGAACAGAAAGATTAGCTATCACTACATGCATATTTGGCTGGTGGAGGCTGTATGGTTAATGTGTTATGCGGAAAGCCAATTTTTTCCTACAACACAGGAATAAATTTTATTTAATTATCATGGTGGTTGTTAAACATTGAGAAGGTTCACCCAACTCAATCCCAATTAAGCATCATCATTAAACCCAATCAAATTATATTAAGAGTGATGAGATCCATATGATAATCCAAGAACTAGTTACTCAAGATGTCCATAACCGGGGACACGGCTAACCATGATTAGTTTGTACACTCTACAGAGGTTTGCGCACTTTTCCACAAGACTCGATCTCCTCCGTTGGATTTCTCGCACTATATAATGTTTGAGAAACGGATGACCGAGAAATAGTCTTTCCGAAGAGGTCCCCTTAACCGATACATAGGCCGGTACACCTACAATCCCCTACATCTACTAGCCCATCATGGAAAGGTTTCCCACAACTTAATCAACTATGCCAGAGCCCATAATGGCATGTGGCTGCACACGAAAGTTCCTAGCATGAATAATCATATGATCCCTTTGAGCCTGGGTGGCAGTCCATAGGAGAATCACACGGTACCCCCGGGATTTCCAAAAATACAGGCAACATTGGGTTCCCCAGGTGCCTCAATCCACCCAGATGTGTATTAAAGTTGCCACCTTAAGTTAACCATTAATTAGCAATACTCACATCTGTCATGGATACACTCACCCAATCCACGTCTACAAGCATAGCATAGCATAGCATAGCATAGCAATATAAGCAATGTAGAAGTAACTCACAAAGGTTTGGTAATAAACAGGACAGTAGGTACTACCTCATCTACTTCCCAAAGACCACATATTAATCAGATCCTAATCATGCAATTGTTTGAGGATTGATCTAATGCAATAAAACTGGGTAGTAAAGAGATATGATGAAAGTGTTACTTGTCTTGCTGACGATCCTTGAAACCTAGAGACTCGTAGTAGCACGCTTCGCACTCCAGGTACTCTATCGCAAACAAACAAGCATACAATAAGAAATCAAGCAAAGATGCACGGGTAAAACTCAGATAAGAAGATCTAACCAGAAAGTTCAACTTAAGAACTCTGGTTTGCAAAAAGAATCAAATCAAGCGAAGCAACGAAACACAAACTGCGAAAGAAACAAGCTTCAATTACTAATCTGGACTAAAGTCAAATTTTACAGTAGCAAAAACTTGTTTAAGTTGATTAAACAGAAAGAGGGCTTCGAGACGAAACTCTAGGCGCTTGAATCGCCTGATTCCGATAAACGAGCGAAAAGTTAAACTAAAACGAAAATCGGGTTAGAAATCACGGTCAAAAATAATCGCGAAAAACCGTGGAAAAAGAAAAACTGACGAACAGGCTCACGAACGAACGTTCGCTGCCTGCGGCTAAACGGTGAAAATTTTTCGTTAAAATGAACGAACGAACGAGCGTTCGCTAAATAACTAAACCGGGGAAAAAATAAAACCGATCTATAAAAAAATAAACCACGGGTTCTTTAAATAAACATACGGTTTTCCGAAGAAAATCGGCGGCGGCGGTTGCTACCTCCGGCGAGGCGGCGGCGGGTCCAACGGGGCGGCGAGGCCACAGCGGGGCTCCGGCGGGGCAGCGGTGGTGGCGGTGGTCGGCGGCGAGGCGGCGGATCATGCGGCGGCGGTGGCTTAGGGTTAGGGTTAGGCGCGGGTGGGTTGGGGGTCACGGGCGGCGGTTTATAAGACGGGGTCGGCTGGGGAGTCCTGGCCATTTACGGCTCGGAGTCTGTTCGTTTTTTTAAATAATCCCGCGCAGAAAAACGAAAAAAAGAAATACTAAATGGACTCCAAAAATCCTGAAATAAATTTTCCCCGTCCTCTAAAAATCTACCGGACAAGGTGAACATTTACTTGGGACTCTAATGCAATTTTGAAAAACGCATCTTTTTCCTAATTCAAATAAAATAGCGATAAAACTCCGAATAAAATTCTTATTTGATTTTAATATTAAATCTCCAATAGTTCTTTATTTTGAGGAAGTCATTTTATCCTCTCTAGTTTATTTTTATAAAGAAATATTCGAAGAGAAAATAATTAAAATCAAACGGTCCTCTTTTCAAAATTCAAGAAAACTCAAATATGAAAATAACGAAATTCCCAACTCTCTCCGTGGGTCCTTGAGTTGCGTAGAATTTCTAGGATCGAGCCAAAATGCAATAAAATATGATATGCATTGATGACCTAATGTATATCGTTCCAAATTGAAAATTTGGGATGTTACAAACCTACCCCTCTTAAGATGAATCTCGCCCTCGAGATTCGGGTTGGCTAGAAAATAGGTGAGGGTAATCCTTCCATAGGTCTTCCTCTCGTTCCCAGGTGGCTTCATCTTCGGTATGGTGGCTCCATTGAACCTTGCAAAACTTGTTAACTTTGCTGCGTGTAACTCGGCTGGCAAACTCGAGAATCTTGACTGGTTTCTCCTCGTAGGTCAAATCGCTATCCAACTGAATCGCTTCCAGTGGCACTGTATCTCTCAGAGGGATATCAGCCATCTCTGCGTGGCACTTCTTCAACTGAGAAACGTGGAACACATCGTGAACTCCTAACAATCCTTTGGGCAATTCCAACTTGTAAGCAACTTCTCCCATACGTTCCAAAACTTTGTATGGTCCCACAAAACGTGGTGCTAACTTTCCCTTAACTCCAAAGTGCTTCACTCCTCGAAGGGGTGATACACGAAGATACACTCTATCTCCAACTTCGTAAACTGTCTCCTTGCGTTTAGAATCCACATAGCTCTTCTGCCTGGACTGGGCTACTTTGTGTCTTTCACGAATCAGCTTAACCTTCTCTTCAGACTCTTTAATCAAATCTGGTCCAAACAACTGACGGTCTCCAACTTCATCCCACAACAACGGTGTCCTGCACCTCCTTCCGTACAATGCTTCGAAAGGGGCCATCTTCAAACTGGCTTGATAGCTATTGTTGTAAGAGAACTCTGCGTAAGGCAAATTGTCGTCCCAACTAGATCCATAATCTAGCGCACAATCTATCAACATGTCCTCCAAAATCTGATTGACTCTCTCAATGTGTCCATCTGTCTGCGGGTGAAAAGTTGTACTGAACTCTAGCCTGGTTCCCAAAGTTTCATGCAACTGATTCCAAAACTTTGAGGTAAACTGGGTTCCTCTATCTGATACAATGGTCCTTGGAACTCCATGCAAACATACGATCCTGGTCATGTATATCTTTGCCAACTTAGCACTGGTGTAAGTGGTCTTCACTGGGATGAAATAAGCTACTTTCGTCAAACGATCGACTACAACCCATATCGAGTCATAGCCTGAACGAGTCCTGGGCAATCCCGTGATAAAATCCATGCCTAGCTTGTCCCACTTCCATTCCGGTATCGGCAATGGTTGTAGCAATCCTATTGGCTTCTGATGCTCTGCCTTCACTCTCTGACATACATCACAAACTGCTACATACTCCGCAATATCCTTCTTCATTCTGGTCCACCAGAAACTATCCTTAAAATCCAGGTACATTTTAGTATTTCCTGGGTGAATCGAACATGGCGAATCACGGGCCTCCTGCAAAATCAGCTTCCTGATCTCCTGATCATTTGGCACATATACGCGGTCCTCAAACCATAAGGTATCGTGCTCATCCTCACGAAATCCTTTAGCCTTTCCTTTGCTCATCCTTTCCTTTATCTCGGCAATCTCCTTGTCCGTCATCTGAGCTTCTCTGATCTTATCCATCAAAGTAGACTGAATCTAAAATGTTGCTACATAGCCTCTCGGGACTATCTCCAAGCATAGCTCGCGAAGATCCTCTGCTAACTCCTTGGGTAACTCTCCGGTCATGAGTGTATTGACATGACTCTTGCGGCTCAACGCATCGGCTACTATGTTAGCCTTTCCGGGATGATAATGCAACTTCATATCATAATCCTTAATGAGTTCCAACCATCTCCTCTGTCTGAGATTCAACTCCTTCTGCGTGAAGATATACTTCAAGCTCTTGTGATCCGTGTATATCTCACAATGGTTCCCGATGAGAAAATGTCTCCAAGTCTTCAACTCATGCACTACGGCTGTTAACTCCAAATCATGGGTAGCGTAATTCAACTCATGGGGTTAAAGCTGTTGCTACCTCTTGAGCACTGTGTTAGTTTTCCCTTGAAGAGGAAAGGGTGATGCAGCAAAGTAGCGTAAGTATTTTCCTCAGTTTTTGAGAACCAAGGTACCAATCTAGTAGGAGGCTACGCGCGAGTCCCTCGCACCTACACAAACAAATAAATCCTCGCAACCAACGTGATAAGGGGTTGTCAATCCCTACACGGTCACTTACGAGAGTGAGATCTGATAGATATGATAGGATAATATATTTGGTATTTTTATGATAAAGATGCAAAGTAAAATAAAAGCAACGGAAATAACTAAGTATTGGAAGATTAATATGATGGAAAATAGGCCCTGGGGCCATAGGTTTCACTAGTGGCTTCTCTCAAGAGCATAAGTATTTTACGGTGGGTGAACAAATTACTGTTGAGCAATTGACAGAATTGAGCATAGCTATGAGAATATCTAGGTATGATCATGTATATAGGCATCACGTCCGAGACAAGTAGACCGACTGCTGCCTACATCTACTACTATTACTCCACACATCGACCGTTATCCAGCATGCATCTAGAGTATTAAGTTCATAAGAACAGAGTAACGCCTTAAGAAAGATGACATGATGTAGAGGGATAAATTCATGCAATATGATAAAAAAACCATCTTGTTATCCTCGATGGAAACAATACAATACGTGCCTTGTTGGCCCTACTGTCACTGGGAAAGGACACCGCAAGATTGAACCCAAAGCTAAGCACTTCTCCCATTGCAAGAAAGATCAATCTAGTAGGCCAAACCAAACTGATAATTCGAAGAGACTTGCAAAGATAACCAATCATACATAAAAGAATTCAGAAGATTCAAATATTGTTCATATATAAACTTGATCATAAACCCACAATTCATCGGTCTCAACAAACACACCGCAAAAGAAGATTACATCGAATGGATCTCCACAAGAGAGGGGGAGAACATTGTATTGAGATCCAAAAAGAGAGAGGAAGCCATCTAGCTAATAACTATGGACCCGAAGGTCTGAGTTAAACTACTCACACTTCATCGGAGAGGTTATGGTGTTGATGTAGAAGCCCTCCATGATCGATGCCCCCTCCGGCGGAGCTCCGGAACAGGCCCCAAGATGGGATCTCGTGGGTACAACAGGTTGCGGCGATGGAATTAGGCTTTTGGCTCCGTATCTGATCGTTTGGGGGTACGTAGGTATATATAAGAGGAAGGAGTACGTCGGTGGAGCAACGTGGGGCCCACGAGGGTGGAGGGCGCGCCCCCTACCTCGTGGCTCCTGGTAGCTTTCTTGAAGTAGGGTCCAAGTCCTTTGGATCATGTTTGTTCCGAAAATCACGTTCCCGAAGGTTTCATTCCGTTTGGACTCCGTTTGATATTCTTTTTCTGCGAAACTCTAAAATAGGCAAAAAAAACAGCAATTCTGGGCTGGGCCTCTGGTTAATAGGTTAGTCCCAAAAATAATATAAAAGTGAATAATAAAGCCCAATAATGTCCAAAACAGAAGATAATATAGCATGGATCAATCAAAAATTATAGATACGTTGGAGACGTATCAAGCATCCCCAAGCTTAATTCCTGCTCGTCCTCGAGTAGGTAAATGACAAAAACAAAATTTTTGATGTGGAATGCTACTTGGCATAATTTCAATGTAATTCTTCTTAATTGTGGTATGAATATTCAGATCCGAAAGATTCAAGATAAAAGTTCAATATTGACATTAAAATAATAATACTTCAAGCATACTAACTAAGCAATTATGTCCTCTCAAAATAACATGGCCAAAGAAAGTTCATCCCTACAAAATCATATAGTTTAGTCATGCTCCATTTTCGTCACACAAGAATGCTCTCATCATGCACAACCCCGATGACAAGCCAAGCAATTGTTTCATACTTTAGTAATCTCAAACTTTTTCAACCTTCATGCAATACATGAGCATATTGAGCCATGGATATAGCACTATGGTGGAAGAGAATATGATGATGGGGGTTATGTGGAGAAGACAAAAAAAGGAGAAAGTCTCACATCAACGAGGCTAATCAATGAGCTATGGAGATGCCCATTGATTGATGTTAATGCAAGGAGTAGGGATTGTCATGCAACAGATGCACTAGAGCTATAAATATATGAAAGCTCAACAAAAGAAACTAAGTGGGTGTGCATCAAACTTGCTTGCTCATGAAGACCTAGGGCACTTGAGGAGGCCCATTGTTGGAATATACAAGCCAAGTTCTATAATAAAAATTCCCACTAATATATGAAAGTGACAAAACAAGAGACTTTCTATTATGAAGATTATGGTGCTACTTTGAAGCCCAAGTGTGGTAAAAGGATAGTAACATTGTCCCTTCTCTCTTTTTCTCTCATTTTTTGGGCCTTCTCTTTTTTTATGGCCTTTCTCTTTTTTTATTCCTCACTTGGGACAATGCTCTAGAAAATGATGATCATCACACTTCTATTTATTTACAACTCAATGATTACAACTCGATACTAGAACAAAGTATGACTCTATATGAATGCCTCCGCGGTGTACTGGGATATGCAATGAACCAAGAGTGACATGTATGAAATAATTATGAATGGTGGCTTTGCCACAAATACGATGCCAACTACATGATCATGCAAAGCAATATGACAATGATGAACGTGTCATGATAAACGGAATGGTGGAAAGTTGCATGGCAATATATCTCGGAATGGCTATGGAAATGACATAATAGGTAGGTATGGTGGCTGTTTTGAGGAGGATATAAGGAGGTTTATGTGTGAAAGAGCGTATCCTATCACGGGGTTTGGATGCACCGGCGAAGTTTGCACCAACTCTCAATGTGAGAAAGGGCAATGCATGGTACCGAAGATGCTAGAAATGATGGAAAGGTGAGGGTGCGTATAATCCATGGACTCAACATTAGTCATAAAGAACTCACATACTTATTGAAAAAATCTACAAGTCATCAAAAACCAAGCACTACGCGCATGCTCCTAGGGGGATAGATTGGTAGGAAAAGACCATCACTCGTCCCCGACCGCCAGTCATAAGGAGGACAATCAAAGAACACCTCATGTTTCAAATTTGTTACATAATGTTTACTATACGTGCATGCTACGGGACTTGCAAACTTCAACACAAGTATTTCTCAAATTCACAACTACTCAACTAGCAAAACTTTAATATCACTACCTCCATGTCTCAAAACAATCATCAAGCATCAAACTTCTCTTAGTATTCAGAACACTCATAAGAAAGTTTTTACTAATCTTGAATACCTAGCATATTAGGATTATTTAAGAAAATTACCATGCTACTTAAGAATCTCAAAATAATCTAAGTGAAGCATGAGAGATCAATAGTTTCTATAAAACAAATCCACCACCGTGCTCTAAAAGATATAAGTGAAGTACTAGAGCAAAACTATATAACTCAAAAGATATAAGTGAAGCACATAGAGTATTCTAATAATTTCCGAATTGTGTGTGTTCTCTCTCAAAAGGTGTGTACAGCAAACATGATTGTGGCAAACTAAAAAGTAAAGACTCAAGTCATACAAGACACTCCAAGCAAAACACATATCATGTGGTGAAACAAAATATAGCTCCAAGTAAAGTTACCGATGGAAGTAGACGAAAGAGGGGATGCCTTCCCGGCCATCCCCAAACTTTGGATTTTAGGTGTCCTTAGATTATATTGGGGGTGCCATGGCCATCCCCAATCTTAGGCTCTTGCCACTCCTTGTTCCGTAATCCATCAAATCTTTCACCCAAAACTTGAAAACTTCACAACACAAAACTCAGTAGAAAATCTCGTGAGCTCCGTTAGCGAAAGAAAACAAAAGACCACTTCAAGGTACTGTAATGAACTCATTCTTTATTTATATTGGTGTTAAACCTACTGTCTTCCAACTTCTCTATGGTTTATAAACTATTTTACTAGCCATTGATTCATCAAAATAAGCAAACAACGCACGAAAAACAGAATCTGTCAAAAACAGAACAGTCTGTAGTAATCTGTAACTAACGCAAACTTCTGGAACTCCAAAAAATCATCCAAAATAGGAAGACCTAGAAAATTTGTTTATTGATCAGAAGAAATTGGAATCAATATTTTATCACGTTCTTGTGATTTTTAACAATTATTTTCATGAACATAAAGTTTCTGGAATTTTCTGCAAGATCAAATAACTATCATCCAAGAAGATCCTATAGGTTAAACTTGGCACAAACACTAATTAAAACATAAAAACACATATAACCATAGGCTAGAACAATTATTTATTCCTAAACAAAATCAAAAAGCAAAAAACTAAAAATAAAATTGGGTTGCCTCCCAACAAGCGCTATCGTTTAACGCCCCTAACTAGGCATAAAAGCAAGGATAGATCTAGGTATTGCCATCTTTGGTTTTCAACTTTTTAGCGGAATCAAGCTCGAATCTGGGAGGTTCTTTACGTTTCCCTTCATATTCTGAAATTTTTTGATCTTAGAATCCAACCGTTTATTGCAAAGAGTAATCAACATATTCATGCGGTGAATATTTCCGCTAACGTTCTTAAGAGGTTCAAGGGACTTCTGTAAAATCTTAGTTACTTCGCAAATTTTTTCAAAAACTTGTGTCTCTTCCTGGGTATGATGAGGCCCCTTTTTTTGAGGTAGTGTTCCCACTATACCTTCTATAACTTCATGCGCAATATGGGGATCAATTTCAATAAAATTGCCTTTGGCAACGCAATCCAAGAGTTGTCTATGGGACATATTTAATCCAACATAAAAATTGCGAAGCAAAATTCTTAGGTTCACTTCAAAGGTACAATTACGGTAAGACTCCATTATTTTCTACCAGGCATCTTTTAAGTTTTCTCCTTGTCTTTGTTTGAAGTGAAAGACTTAAAACTCAGGGGACAACGGAGTTGATAAGGGACTAGCCATGACGACAAGGCAAGCAAATGAAGAAGATGCGAACGAAAAAGAGAGGGCGAATAAAACGGCAAGGGTGAAGTGGGGGAGAGCAAAACGAGAGGCAAATGTCAAATAATGTAATGCAGGAGATAAGTGTTTGCGTAGACCTCCCCGGCAACGGCGCCAGAAATCCTTCTTGCTACCTCTTGAGCAGTGCATTGGTTTTCCCTTGAAGAGGAAAGGGAGATGCAGCAAAGTAGCATAAGTATTTCCCTCAGTTTTTTAGAACCAAGGTATCAATCCAGTAGGAGGCTACGCACGAGTCCCTCGCACATACACAAACAAATAAATCCTCGCAACCAACGCGATAAGGGGTTGTCAATCCCTACACGGTCACTTACGAGAGTGAGATCTGATAGATATGATAGGATAATATTTTTGGTATTTTTATGATAAAGATGCAAAGTAAAATCAAAGCAACGGAAATAACTAAGCATTGGAAGATTAATATGATGGAAAATAGACCCGGGGGCCATAGGGTTCACTAGTGGCTTCTCTCAAGAGCATAAGTATTTTACGGTGGGTGAACAAATTACTATTGAGCAATTGACAGAATTGAGCATCGTTATGAGAATATCTAGGTATGATCATGTATATAGGCATCAGGTCCGAGACAAGTAGACCGACTCGTGCCTGCATCTACTACTATTACTCCACACATCGACCGCTATCCAGCATGCATCTAGAGTATTAAGTTCATAAGAACAGAGTAATGCCTTAAGCAAGATGACATGATGTAGAGGGATAAATTCATGCAATATGATAAAAACCCCATCTTGTTATCCTCAATGGAAACAATACAATGCGTGCCTTGCTTCCCCTACTGTCATTGGGAAAGGACACCGCAAGATTGAACCCAAAGCTAAGCACTTCTCCCATTGCAAGAAAGATCAATCTAGTAGGCCAAACCAAACTGATAGTTCGAAGAGACTTGCAAAGATAACCAATCATACATAAAATAATTCAGAAGATTCATATATTGTTCATAGATAAACTTGATCATAAACCCACAAATCATCAGTCTCAACAAACACACCGCAAAACAAGATTACATCGAATAGATATCCACAAGAGAGGGGGAGAACATTGTATTGAGATCCAAAAAGAGAGAGGAAGACATCTAGCTAATAACTATGGACCTGAAGGTCTGAGGTAAACTACTCACACTTCATCGAAGAGGCTATGGTGTTGATGTAGAAGCCCTCCATGATCGATGCCCGCTCCGGCGGAGCTCCGAAATAGGCCCCAAGATGGGAT
Source organism: Aegilops umbellulata (assembly GCA_032464435.1). Taxonomy (NCBI): domain Eukaryota; kingdom Viridiplantae; phylum Streptophyta; class Magnoliopsida; order Poales; family Poaceae; genus Aegilops; species Aegilops umbellulata. The sequence goes on along the minus strand of CP136058.1, from coordinate 133,384,522 downwards.
CTCGTGGGTACAGAAGGTTGCGGCGGTGGAATTAGGCTTTTGGCTCTGTATCTTATCGTTTGGGGGTACATAGGTATATATAGGAGGAAGGAGTACGTCAGTGGAGCAACATGAGGCCCATGAGGGTGGAGGGCGCGCCCAGGGGGGTAGGCGCGCCCCCTACCTCGTGGCTTCCTGGTAGCTTTCTTGACATAGGGTCCAAGTCCTCTCGATCATGTTCGTTCCGAAAATCATGTTCCCGAAGGTTTCATTCCGTTTGATATTCTTTTTCTGCGAAACTCTGAAATAGGCAAAAAAAAAATCTGGGTTGGGCCTCCGGTTAATAGGTTAGTACCAAAAATAATATAAAAGTGAATAATAAAGCCCAATAATGTCCAAAACAGAAGATAGTATAGCATGGAGCAATCAAAAATTATAGATACGTTGGAGACGTATCAGCTATCGTGAGGCATATGAAACAACTCTTCCCTCCTGCATAAGTATGGCTCCAAGTCCTCGACGAGAAGCGTCGCAATACACTTCATAATCCTTGCGTTGATCTGGCAGAATCAACACTGGTGATGTAACCAAGCGTTTGTTCAACTCCTAAAAATTGGCCTCACATTCCTCAGTCCATTTGAACTGGTGTCCTTCTTTAACAACTCTCTCATAGGCTTTGCAATCTTCGAGAAATTCTCAATGAACCTCCGGTAGTATCATTCGAGTCCAAGAAAACTCCAGATCTCTCCAACTGACGTGGGTGCCTCCCAATTTGTCACAGTGACAACTTTGGTGGGGTCTACTGCTATTCCTTCTCCGGATATAACATGTCCAAGGAATCCAACTTCCTTCAACCAAAACTCACACTTGCTGAACTTGGCGTATAGCTAATGTTCTCTGAGCTTGTACTAAACGCAAATGCTCTTTATGCTCCTCTTCATTCTTCGAGTAGACCAGAATATCATCAATGAACACCACAAGGAACTTATCCAAAAACTCCATAAACACCTTGTTCATCATGTTCATAAAATAGGCAGGTGCAGTAGTCAGGCCAAATGACATAATGGTATACTCATATAGCCCGTACCTCGTGGTAAAAGTTGTCTTAGGTATATCCTGCTATCGAATCTTCAGCTGGTGGTACCCTGATCGCAGATCGATCTTGGAAAACACTTTAGCTCCTTGCAGCTGATCAAACAAATCATTGATCATCGGAAGTGGGTACTTGTTCTTGATCGTTACTTCATTCAATCCACGAAAATCAACAACCATCCTCAACGATCCATCCTTCTTCTCCACTAGAAGCACTGGTGATCCCCAAGGTGACGAACTTGGGCGAATATAACCTTTATCCAGTAACTCCTTAATCTGCTTCTTAATTTCCTCCAAATCCTTTGCGGGCATTCTGTACAGTCTCTTAGATATTGGCCCTGTGCCTGGCAAAAGCTCAATCAAAAACTCAATGTCTCTATCCGGTGGCATGCCTGGCAACTCTTCTGGAAATACATATGGGAAATCCTTCACCACTGGTACTTCCTCCTGTACAACTCCTGATAAGGAATTTACTTGAGTCCTATTCGGCACATGCCGGGATACATACTTGATCCTTCTTCCTTCTGGGGTGGTGAGCAAAATCGACTTACTGGCGCAATCGATGTTTCCTCCATACATTGATATCCAATCCATACCCAGAATCACATCCAAACCTTGCGACTCCAAAATTATATGGTCTGAGGGGAAAACGTGCCTACCCATGGTCAATGGCATCTGAAAACATCCTTGGCTTGCCATATACTCTTCTCTTGGCGAGCTCACTAACATAGGTGTACTAAGAACTTTGGTGGGCAGTTTATACTTATCCACAAATCCCCTTGATATGTATGAAAGCGATGCACCGGTATCAAAAAGAACGACTGCAGTAAATGACTTAACTGAAAACTTACCTATTACTGCATCTGGCTGGGCTTCAACCTCCTCCACGTTAACGTGGTTCACTTGTCCCCTTTTGAAAGGGTTGGGCTTCTTCCCAGAGCTTCCATTGCCGTTTCCATTCTTAGCTTCAGGACATTCATTGGCGTAATGTCTAGTCTTCTGGCACTTGAGCAAGTAACGTGGCTTAGATCTTTCTTGGCGGGTGTTGCTGGGTTGGAACGGTTCTGGTCGTTGCTTCCTCCATTACCATTCCCATTCTTGGGGCCACTATGGTTGTGCGAACTTCCTCCAGTGTGATTGTGACCTCCATGGTTACGCTGAAGGGGTGTTCCCGAGTTCGGGGTAAAACGGGGTCTCTGCTGAGCATTATACTTCCCTTGTCCATACTTCCTCTTGCGGTTGTCAATCTGCTATTGCTTCCCTTCAATCATGACAGCTCTATCTACCAACTCTTGGTAGTTATTGAAAGTTGCAAACATCAACTGCATGCTCAGCTCATCATTCAGTCCTTCCAGATACTTGTCCTGCTTAGTTCCATCTGTAGCAACGTCATCTGGGGCATAACGTGCTAGCTTACTAAAATCATCCACATACTGGCCAACTGCGCGTCCTCCTTGGCGTAAGTTGCAAAACTCGCACTTCTTCATGGCCATAGCTCCTGTTGATACATGGGCAGTGCGAAAAGCCTGCTGGAACTGGTCCCATGTAACAGTGTCGATAGGGTAAGTGGCTGTGAAATTCTCCCACCATGATATTGCGGGTCCATCAAGCTGATGTGCGGCAAAACGCACTCTCTCTCTGCATCCGTGCATCCTACAGTGGTCAACTCCCTTCCAATCTTGCGGAGACAATCATCTGCAACTATCGGCTCAGTGCTACTGGAGAACACCGGCGGATTCAGCCTTAGAAAATGGGCTAAGTGATCAACATGTGGTAGTGGTGGGTTGTTGTTGTTGTTGTTGTTGCTGTTGTTGTTCCCTTTATTCTGATTCTGGACTAGTATCTGCATCAATGCATCCTGCTGCTGGATCAACTGGGTGATCTCCGGTGGGAAAACAAATCTGGTGTCACGTCTCGGAGGCATCTAATGGGTTTAGAAGGGAGAGATTAGAATAGAAAAGAGGTCTAGTGAGAAAGCACTACTCATATGCACATGAGACAAAATAATCATATCACTCAATCAATGAAGCAAGGGCATACAAACGGTCTCGAACTATCATTAAAAGTGCTCGGACTACTACTATGGACATGGGGGAATACTACTACTGATATGGTAGTCGACTAGAAAAATTGATCGGTCGAAGACTCCATGATATCCGCTCCAGCTTCATCAACATAGTCATCATCACTATCGTCAGGGTCCGAGTCGGTGTCGTCGATGATGATGTAGTTCTCCGGGCAAGTGGAATTGTCGTCTTCTCCTCCTGGCGCAGGGTCTCCCATGAACACTCCTAGCTTCCTTTTTAGATCATCATTCTTCTGCACGAGTATCGTCATTTCCTCCTCATATCCATCGCGTGTAGACTTGAGTTCTTCTTCTAGCTCCGTGATCTTGGTCATTGCCTTCTTCAATTCCAACATGCTTGAGCACATCTGGTTCTCCTCGCGTCAAATATGCTGGTTTAACTCCTGGATGAAAGCGGCAATCGGTCTATCCTTCCTGGTGTTGATAATCTCCCATTGCTCATCTCGGCACCCACAAATCTGGTAAATAGTATCCTTGAGATTCCTGTGGTAAACTTCTCCAACGCGTCCCATGGTGATGTGGGTTGCCATGCTCTTTCCTAAACTCAGGGTTGGGCCATCAAAGGAAAACTCTATGGACTCAGTGACGGGCGTGAATGTTCTTCCAGGAATCTGAACTTGAATCATCCAACGCTCCTCTTCTGGTAAAGTGGCGATGTAGGTCCCAGTGAAGCTTGGTATTCCGATGTTTAGGTATTTAGTGACTTCCTTCAGGTGGCGTCCAAAACGTGTTTCTTCATCCGGTTGCGCGAACTTGTTCCTTGCATCCACCATCCTAAAGTGTAGAAAATGGGAAGGAGTCAGAAATGAGAAGAGAGTAGTGATCTAGGGCTTTATCTTAGTGGTCGTGTCCTACAGTCAGCATGTGCTCTGATACCATCTTGTAGCGACCAAACCTCAAACAGTCTGATCTCTGTGCATCAGTGTCATCCCTGGATCAGTAATGCTGACACACACAGTACTTGAAGGGTTTATAACAGAGTAGCAATCACACACTTATTACATCGAATGTCTCAAAAGAGAACTTATTACAATAAATATGGCTTAAGGACATCTAATACGATAACAACGGAAGGCTTGGAAGATAAAGTGAGTCCATCAACTCCAACGGCATCACTGAGTGAAAGACCACGACCTAAGGCACCTTACTCATCGTCTGAAAAGTCTGCAACATGAACATTGCAGCCCGAAAACGGGTCAGCACATGGAGTATGTTGGCAAGGCAACACAAAAGAGTAATGAACAGAAAGAATAGCTATCACGACATGCATATTTGGCTGGTGGAGGCTGTATGGTTAATGTGTTTTGCGGAAAGCCAATTTTTTCCTACAACAAAGGAACAAATTTTATTTAACTATCATGGTGTTTGTTAAACATTGAGAAGGTTCACTCAATTCAATCCCAATTAAGCATCATCATTAAACCCAATCAAATTATATTAAGAGTGATGAGATCCACATGATAATCCAAGAACTAGATACTCAAGATGTCCATAACCGGGGACACGGCTAACCTTGATTAGTTTGTACACTCTGCATAGGTTTACGCACTTTTCCCGACAAGACTCGATCTCCTCCATTGGATTTCTCGCACTACATAATGTTTGAGAAACGGATGACCGAGACACAGTCTTTCCGAAGAGGTCCCCTTAACCGATAGATAGGCCGGTACACCTACAATCCCCTACATCTGCTAGCCCATCATGGAAAGGTTTCCCACAACTTACTCAACTATGCCAGTGCCCATAATGGCATGTGGCTGCACACGGAAGTTTCTAGCATGAATATTCTTATGATCCCTTTGAGCCTGGGTGGCAGTCCATAGGAGAATCACACGGTACCCCGGGATTTCCAAAAATATAGGCAACACTGGGTTCCCCAGGTGCCTCAATCCACCCAGATGTGTATTAAAGTTGCCACCTTAAGTTAACCGTTAATTAACAATACTCACATCTGTCATGGATACACTCACCCTATCCACGTCTACAAGCATAGCATAGCAATATAAGTAATGTAGAAGTAACTCCCAAAGGTTTGGTAATAAACAAGACAGTAGGTACTACCTCATCTACTTCCCAAAACCCACATATTAATCAGATCCTAATCATGCAATTGTTTGAGGATTGATCTAATGCAATAAAACTGGGTAGTAAAGAGATATGATCAAAGTGTTACTTGCCATGCTGATGATCCGTGAAACCTAGAGACTCGTAGTAGCACGCTTCGCACTCCGGGTACTCTATCGCAAACAAACAAGCATACAATAAGCAATTAAGCAAAGATGCAGGGGTAAAACTCAAATAATAAGATCTAATCAGAAAGTTCAACTTAAGAACTCCGGTTTGCAAAAAAATCAAATCAAACGAAGCAATGAAACTCAAACTACGAAAGAAACAAGCTTCGATTACTAATATGGACTAAAGTCAAACTTTATAGTATAAAAATCTTGTTTAAGTTTATTAAACAGAAAGAGGGCTTCGAGATGAAACTCTAGGCGCTTGAATCGCCTGATTCCGATAAACGAGCGAAAAGTTAAACTAAAACGAAAATCGGGTCAGAAATCACGGTCGAAAATAATCGTGAAAAACCCTGGAAAAAGAAAAACTGACGAACAGCCTAACGAACGAATGTTCGCTGTCTGAGGCTAAACGGTGAAAATCGTTCGTTAAAATGAACGAACAAACGGGCGTTCACTAAATAACTAAACCGGGAAAAAAATAAAACTGATCTATAAAAAAAATAAACCGCAGGTTCTTTAAAATAAACGTACGGTTTTCCGAAGAAAACTGGCGGCGGCGGCGGTTGCTACCTCTGTGAGGCGGTGAGGCGGCGGCGGGTCCGATGGGGCGGCGGGGCTCCGGCGGGGCGGCGGTGGTCGACGGCGAGGCGGCGAGCGGCGGCGGCGGATCCGGCGGCGGCGACGACTTAGGGTTAGGGTTAGGCGCGGGTGGGCTGGGGGTCGCGGGCGGCGGATTATAAGAGGGGGCCGGCTGGGGAGTCCTGGCCGGTTACGGCCTGGAGTCGGTTCATTTTTTTAAATAATTCCGCAAAGAAAAACAAAGAAAAGAAATACTAAACGGACTCCAAAAATCCTGAAATAAATTTTTCCCGTCCTCAAAAAATCTACCGGACAAGGTGAACATTTATTTGGGACCATTTATTTTGGACTCTAATGCAAATTTGAAAAACGCATATTTTTCCTAATTCAAATAAAATAGCAAGAAAACTCCGAATAAAATTCTTATTTGACTTTAATATTAAATCTCCAATATTTCTATTTTGAGGAAGTCATTTTATCCTCTTTCTCTCTTTTATTTTTATAAAGAAATATTCGAACAAAAAATAATTAAAATCAAACGATCCTCTTTTCAAAATTCGAGAAAATTCAAATATGAAAATAACGAAATTCTCAACTCTCTCCGTGGGTCCTTGAGTTGCGTAGAATTTCTAGGATCAATCCAAAATGCAATAAAATATGATATGCAATGATGACCTAATGTATAACATTCCAAATTGAAAATTTGGGATGTTACAAATCACCACGACCGCGCAAGCACGAGCAAATTAAGGTGGACGTACTAGCTCAACCGTGTGCGATGCAAGTGCGCTGAAATCACCACGTCTGCGCAAGTGCGAGCAAAGGGTGGAGGTACTGGCTCAATCGTGTGCGATGCAAGTGTGTTGAAATCACCACGACCGCGCAAGCGCGAGCAAATTAAGGTGGAGGTACTGGCTCAACCGTGTGCGATGCAAGTGCGCTGAAATCACCATGACTGCGCAAGCGCGAGCAAAGGGTGGAGGCACTGGCTCAACCGTGTGCGATGCAAGGGCGCTGAAATCACCACAACCGCGCAAGCGTGAGCAAAGGGTGGAGGTACTGGCTTAACCGTGTGCGATGCAAGTGCGTTGTAAAACCACCACCTGTGCAAGCTAAAGGCGGGTAAGTTTATTTGGAAATTAGGACGAACCGTGCGCGATAGACCAGCTAGCTAGAAATAAAAAAATAAACTAACCGCCTTGAGCATTGCAAAAATCGGCGGATCCGCGCCACTTTTCCTTATTATCATACACGCATATTGTTATTGGACCGTGCGCGATCTTGGGCACTCCCGCCCCGCATCAATTCCTTTACCCAAATTTTAGTAGCCGCCATACTTCAACCGTCTCCCACACTCCTCCAGCATCGACCTTATAGTAAAATTGCAGTAGCCGAGGCATTTGAACCGTCGCCCTCCCTCGTCCACCACCATCTCCACCCACCATTACTAAAATTTTCAGTAGTCACGGCGTATCCTCAAACACCCCCCCCTCCACAGTCCCCCACATGCCCCCTCCCCCCTCGAACCCTAGCTTGCGGCCACCGCCGACACCGCCGCCAACCCTGTCGATCTGCCCGTTCCTCTTAGCTTAGATAATAAAGTTCAGGTTACCCAGCGATTCCCATACCGTCGCCCCACTCCCCTGAGTTTTTAGATGAGGCTTGCAGTGTCCCTCCCCGCCAGATCCACATCCCCTGCTCCAGAATGTTGCAGCCTAAGCTCGACCACGTATCCCGGGGAGCCCGATGAGCGTTCGGCCAAGAAGAGGTTTGTCATGGCTTCTCCGGCAGACGTTGGCGAGGTGGTCGCTATTCGCCCCGACTTGTCGATCCCGGAGCAACACATCACTGCAGAAGCCGGAGAAGACATTGACTATGTTGCCATGCCGAAGGCTTCATGTCAGCGGGCTAGCATATCACTGTATCTCGGGAAAGCTGGCTACGACATCAAGCTCATCCGCACCGACGGCTTCATGCGGGCCATGTCACAAGTTAAGTGGTCCATCCCCAACCCCTCTGGTTCAACCGTCGTCGATCTCTTCGACAGCCCTGCCGCTGATCTCCTCCGCCAAGCGGTCAAGGATTTGCGAGCTTTATACGCCATCAAGCCAATTTTGTCACTTTTGAAGGACACATTCTACGACGGCGGCTTGGGATCCTCAATTGCCAAGTCAGATCTCATCCACCACGAGCACGACCATGAGGAGGGCACCCACGAAGGTTCTTCCAAGGTGAAACAGCCCATCTGTGACATCAGAGAGTGCACCATGGGTCTGTGCTCTTCCAACTGGAAGGATCCCATCCATGAAATGTGAGGCAACATTCTATCAACAAATCTTACCTTTTCTAGCTTGCCAACCCGTACCCTTTGTTGTAGTAGCATTCGTCGTGCGGTGCTTTAACTGCGTCATGTTTAATTATTTCAGTTATGCAAAAATGTATTGTTCAATAGGTCTATGTGATGTTTAAGTATGAGTTGTCCACTTTAGTTTCACGAATGGCTATATTTGGTTGTTTATAGTGAGTAGATGCCTTGTTTATCTGTATTTGGTTGTTAGGTTGGTTGGAGTGAGCATTTTCTCAGTTATCGAGCAGATGCCTTGTTTATCTGTATTTGGTTCCAGTTTTGGTTGCAGTGAGTATTTGTCCAATTATCAAGCAGATGCCTTGTTTATCTGTATTTGGTTGTTAGGTTGCTTTTTTTAGCATTTGTCCAGTTATCAAGAAAATGCCTTGTTTATCTGTATTTTGTTGTTAGGTTGCTTTTTTTAGCATTTGTCCAGTTATCAAGCAGATGCCTTGTTTATCTTTATCTGCTTGTTAGGTTGGTTGAAGTGAGCATTTGTCCAGTTTTCAAGCATATGCCCTGTTTATCTGTATTTGCTTGTTAGGTTGGTTGCAGTGAGACTCTGTCCAGTTTTCAATGGCTATATTTGTTTGTTATACTGGTCATTTATGCCTTGTTTATTTCAGTCATTCACAATGTGTTGTTCTTTATGTCCAAGTCGGAATTGTGCCGCTCGACTACGTCAATACCAGTTTGAGCGGCTATATTTGGTTCCAGTTATTCCTGGTGTAGTTAACACATGCACTTTATTTCAGTTTTACACATTTATCCAGTGTGATGTTTAAGCATTACCTGCGTTCTATTCATTTTCAACAATACCAGTTTGAATTGCAATATTTGATGGTTGTTAAGCCTGATGTCGGTAACATTGCGTTCCATTTTATATCTGCTTTAACAGCATGCTGAAACCAACACATTCAAGCTATCATTTGGAGATGATGTTGTTTACCTTTGCTATATTTGTTTGATGTTAAGATTGCCATTCTTATCATGCCTTTCCACTACTTATGCAGGACAACAACGGGAGTGGCCACCATTTTCCGCCGAGGTTAGCTTCATCCCTCGGCTTGTACTCCCCCCGTCGTTCCATAATGTAGTGCATATAGATCCACGCCTGGACACTAGTTAGCTTCTAATGTTGACTTGTTTCTTGTAGGTACATATGCCCTTGGCAAGGATCCATACATCGACCCTTTTTGCGTATGGGGCAATGAGATATTGATGAACAAGCATCAAGTGAGGAAACTGATAAGGATTATTAGCAAAAAGATACGAATGGTGGCAAGCAAATTATTTGTTTATGCTCTATCCAACACAACAGTGAGTTGTAGGATGGTAACTACAAACTCTGAAGCCTTTTCTTTTTATTGCCCATAATGAGTTGTTAGACAACAATAATGTCTGAATCTTTTTCGTTCCCAGTGTGTTGGGGATATTACTAATGGGCGTAAACCGGCCTACCAGGGCCGAGTTAACTTCATCGGTAGTCCCAAAGCGTTAAAGCCCAAGAAGATAGATGAGGGCCCAAGGCCGTAGTCGGTTCAACACTTGTGGCCGTAAACCGGCTTTGTATGTAAACTTGTATTATAAGTTAGGAATAAGGAGAGACCAACCCGGGTACGAATATGAACCGGAGACTGGGACTCTGTGAACCGACGGGCGTCACCCGTGTATATAAGGGGACGACCCGACAGCGGTTCAGGGACAGACAATCACAACTCGAGACTTAGGCGAAGCTTGTTTGCTCCCTAGTCATCGAAACCCCATCAATTCCATCACAACTAGACGTAGGCTTTTACCTTCATCGAAGGGGGCGAACTAGTATAAACCCTCTGTGTCCCTGTGTCCGCTTTAACCCCTTCGAGTTAACCTGTTGCGATGGCTCCACGACTAAGTCCTTTTGCTAGGACAACTGCCGTGACAAAACCACGACAGTTGGTGCCCACCGTGGGGCTATCGCACGATGGTTTCAAGTTCTTGGAGGGCCGCTTCGAAGGACTCGAGGGATACGCTATGGGCCGGATGACCAAGAGTCGTCGCGGCAAGATCTACATCGACGATGGAGGTTGGCGCCCCGAGGCCGGCTCGATTGAGTACGGATACTGGGTCCCCTTTGGTGGCATACACGTCTTCATCAGCAAGATCGGTGAACCGGGCCCTGAGCTAGACACCTGCACCGACCTCGTCGAGACAGCTCAGCGTGCGCGACCTGCCCGGGTTAAGCCGGCCGTGAAACGTGCCTTCGTGGGAGTCATCCATGGAGGAAGCTATGAGGATGGATCAGGATCTGGCGGCGAAACCGTCGTTTACTCTGGCGACGAGTCGTCAACCGGAGAAACTGAGTCTTTGTATCAGCTACAAGATGGCCGGATTGGGGGCTGTTCCAATGGCGACAGTATTCCGGACCCCTCTGATCTGCCCAACCGGGTTGGAATATTCATGGTCGGTACGCAAGCAGCGCTTCATTCATCAACTGCCGCAGCGATGGTTCCTGGTTCAGCAGCGGCAACGGCTGCCGGAGCAGGAGGCTCTGTGCGCCCGCCGGCTCAAGTTTTATCAGATCTGTTCGATGCGTTGGCTGCACTCATGGCAGAGGCTAACCCGGCAGATCAAGACGCTCACAATGCAGAAATTGCAAAGGTGAGGGAGCAGATCACTCAGGCCAAAGCGGATTTAGCAGCTAAAGAGGTCAGGATGACGGCGGAGGGAGCCGCATTGGACGCGCAAGCTTACAAGCTCATGCTGGACCAAAACGCATCACAGGAAGTCATGAGGAGGAAGTACCGATCTCGTTTGCCTTCAGTTTTCGAAGCAAGGGACCTTTTCAACACCCCTGGAGCGGGAACCAGTAATCCGCCGGTGGTAAACCGGGCGGAGGCACCTGCGACAGGCGCGCCGGTCCAGCCCCGTTTAATAGATCTACCTCGTCATAACACTGGTGTACCGCAGGCTGTGCCCACACCTCCGGGTCACTACTCCAATCTGCTAGATAACCTCGTTGCGGCTGCGGCATGGTTGGAGGCTATTCTAGTTGAAGGTGATTCATTGCAGGCGATAGAGACGCGCCGGGTCAAGGAGCTCCTTAGGACGGCTTTGGTCCAACAGGAAGCGTCTTCATATAGCCGCGACCGGATTCATTCTACCCCACGTACAAGCCGGAGTTATAGCAGGCATATGGAGGAACCAGCTGTGTCAAGTAATGCACGGCGTGGAGCGCCCCGTGGCAACAATCCGGCCGGTGGTGTCGACAATGCCCAGGAGGTGGTGGACCGGGCCCGAGCGCGCAGGGAGGCCGAGTTAGCGGCACAACATCAAGCTCGTCAGCTTACGCCAGTTCGTCCAACCACTTCGGTTGAGCCTGGGCTTAATTCTAGCGCATTGGGGGTACCTTGCCTTGTCCCCGCTTTACGCAATGTGCGCCTGCCTAAAGATTTCAAGGGCCCGCGCAAGGTACCGAACTATACGTCGGATCAACCTCCAGAGACATGGGTGGAGAGCTATGAGATGTCCATGGAGATGATTGATGTAGATGATGCAGCGTGTGCAAAGTATTTCACCATGATGCTTGAAGGGACGGCCCGTACCTGGTTGAAGAGCTTGCCGCCCAATTCTATCAGTTCATGGGCCCAGTTACGGACCCGGTTCATCAATAACTTCAAAGACACGTGTAAGCAGCCTATGTCGATAGTGGATTTGGCTGCCTGTGTCCAGGAGGAAGGAGAATCAACTACTCATTGGGTACACAAGGTCTCACAAGTTCTGCATTCATCAGACCGCATCAACGCTGACACCACAGTCATAACCTTGGAAGGCAATTGCCGGTTTGGACCCCTAAGGTTGAAGTTAGGACGGATGAAGCGCCACTGCACTCACATGGGGACTCTCATGGCCGCCTTGGTAAAGTATGCTGATTCTGATAGTACCAAGGATCCCGAGTCTGATGATGAAAAGACAGGGAAGGGAAAGAAGAACGGCAACTCCAAGGGTCAGCAACATCACTCAGCAGGTAACGGCGGCGGAGGCAAGCGTAAAGCGGATGGCAACATGGACTTTGTGGCTAATACTAATGCGCAGGACAAGGGCCAGCGACGCAAGGGTAAATCGCAGAACCGCAGTGGAGCACCTAGTCCTAATCCGGACCGACTGAATTATCTATTGAACCAGCCCTGTCCAAAGCATGGGACGAAGGAGGTGCCAGCAAACCACCTTTGGAAGGATTGCTACATTATGCAGGAGTTCAAGAGTTCTAATGCCTTCCGGTATGATCCCGGCTCCGGCGATGGATCCGGGCCGGGTTCTGGTGGAGGAAACTCCAGTTCAGGATTTAATGGTAATCCGGGCGGACATAACAATCAGAACAATCAGAATAACCAGGGGGGTTACAATCAGCAATAGCAGCAGTCGGGTTATCAGAGCAACCCGAAGCAATTGAATAGTGGGCAATATCACGTATTCACCACAAGTTTGGACAAGCGAGATCGGAAGGTCCAGAAGTGGGCGGTTAATTCTATTGAACCGGCCATGCCCCGATATCTACGTTGGTCAGAGCAGCCAATTATATGGAGCAGAGAGGATCACCCTCCTCGGGTTGACAACCCGGGTCAGCTGGCTTTGGTGGTGGCGCCTCATGTGGGAGGTTATAAGTTCACCAAGGTACTCATGGATGGGGGTAGCAGTATTAACATCCTATACTATGAGACCTTCCGTCGCATGGGGCTAACAGATAAAGATCTCCGACCGTCGAATACAGTTTTCCATGGTGTGGTACCTGGCAAGTCAGCATACCCCATTGGTAAGATAGCACTGGAAGTGGCCTTCGGAGATGATCATGATTCCAGATCAGAGACGCTGACGTTTGAGGTGGTAAAAATCCAAAGCCCGTATCACGCCCTGTTTGGTCGACCGGCCTATGCCAAGTTCATGGCACAGCCCTGTTATGTGTACTTGCAGCTCAAGATGTCGGGTCATAAAGGGACTATAACGGTCCACGGAAGCCGTAAGGTCGCTTTGGAATGCGAAGAAGGAGATGCGGCTTACGCAGAATCGGTTTGTGCCACCGAGGAGCTGAAGTATTACAAAGACAATGTTGATCCGGCGGATATGACTCCTTTGAAGAAGCCTACCACGGAGCACGATCCGGCCCTGAAGTTCACATCGGCGGCTGAGACTAAGCTTGTTGACTTCGTACCTGGCGATTCGTCCAAGCAGTTCAGCATCAGTGCCAATTTGGATCCGAAATAGGAAAGCGCGCTCATCGAGTTCATCCGTGAGAATCGGGACATCTTTGCATGGAAGCCTTCTGACATGCCAGGTGTACCGAGGCGACTCGCTGAGCACACTCTTAATGTGGATCCTAAATACAAACCGGTGAAACAATTCCTCCGCCGGTTCAATGAGGAAAGACGCAAAGCAATTGGAGAAGAAGTGGCCAGGCTCCTAGCAGCTGGCTTCATTGTTGAGGTTTTCCACCCTGAGTGGCTTGCTAATCCGGTGCTGGTCCTTAAGAAAAACGGCACCTGGCGCATGTGTGTGGATTACACTGATCTTAATAAAGCTTGTCCAGCGGATCCTTTTGCCCTCCCCCGTATTGATCAAATTATTGATGCTACGGCGGGTTGCGAGCGTTTAAGTTTTTTGGATGCATATTCCGGCTATCATCAGATCAAAATGGCAATTAAGGACCAGGAGAAGACCGCGTTCATAACTCCCTTTGGAGCCTTTTGCTATGTATCTATGCCTTTTGGGCTCAAGAGTGCCCATGCAACCTGTCGTGGATTTGTCACGGCAGATGTCCTAGTGGAAGGACTTAGTCGTGGAGCCATCGCAACGGGTTAGCTTGAGGGGGTTAAAAGTGGACACAAGGACACGATGTTTATACTAGTTCGGCCCCTTCAATGAAGGTAAAAGCCTACGTCTAGTTGTGATGGGATTGATGGGTTTCGAGGGCTAGGGAGCGATAAGCTTCGCCTAAACCTCGTGTTCTTGTTCTCTGTCCCCAAACCGCCGTCGGGTCGTCCCCTTATATACACGGGTGACGCCCGTCGGTCTGCAAAGTCCCGACCTCCGGCTTATAAACCTGCCCGGGTCGGTCTCTCTATTCCTAACTTACAATGCAAGTTTACCTCAGGCCGGTTTACGCCGTAAACCTCTAAACCGATTATAGGTCTTGGGCCCTTCTATCTCTCCTTGGGGCAATGTGACGCCCGGATAATTAAGCTACAGTAACCCTCTCCTAATGATGCCATGTCACCGTTGTCACTGTAGTTAATCTCGCTATGGTTCAAAAACGATTTGAATTCAAATTTAAAATAAAGACAAACAACAAAAGTTTTCAAACTTTAAAACTAAAATGTTCGAGTTGTGCCAAATAATGCAAAGGTAATTGTGGTGAAGAAACCCCACTTTTATAAAATCTTTAAATACTCTAAAATGAATAAAGCAGTAGCAGAAACAGATAATTAAATGCCTTTTTCAATTAATAAAATATTAAGGTAATTTATTTAATTGCCCGAACTAATGGGGCAGTCACATATTTGTGAAACTAAATTAGGAACTAGTTTTGTATTTTATCTGAACTATAGCAATGTGGAACTAAAATAATACAGAAAAGAATAAATAAAAACAAAACAAAATAAAACAACACGTAGAAACCCCGTGGGCCACTTGGCCCAAATGGCCGAAGTTGCCAGGCCGGCCCACCTAACCCCTCTCGTTCCTCTTCCTCTGTTCACTCCACCCCCGTGGACACAGAGCGCCCGTCCACGGCGCCGATGGCCACGGGGCGGCCATCCCGTGCACCCCGGCGCCTACTAGGTCGATGACTGTAACGCCCTCGATGCAGCTATATCTCCCACGTGTCGAGGCACGACTTAGAGGCATAACCGCATTGAAAGCAATGTCGCAAGTGAGGTAATCTTCACACAATCCATGTAATAAATAAAGGGGAAAGATACATAGTTGGCTTACAATCGCCACTTCACACAAGTACATAAATAACATCCATCATACAGATTACACTCAAGGTCCGACTACGGTACCAAAATGAAAGAAGACTACCCTAAATGCTAAACAGATCCCTGGATCACCCCAACTGGGCCCCACTACTGATCATATGGAAAAGAAACATAGTAACGGCCACGTTCCTCGTCGAACTCCCAAGTGAGCTCGGACGCGTCATCTGCACTGGCATCGTTGGAACCTGCAACTGTAGTGATAATATCTGTGAGTGACGGGGACTCAGCAATCTCACACCCGCGAGATCAAGACTATTTAAGCTTATAGGTAGGAAAGGACAGTGAGGTGGAGCTGCAGCAAGCGACTAGCATATGGTGGCTACAGCGCAAAAGAGAGCGAGAAGAGAAGGCAAAGCACGGTCGTGAAGCTAGAAGTGATCAAGAAGTGATCCTGAAACGACCTACGTCAGACATTACTCCAACACCGTGTTCACTTCCCGGACCCCGCCGAGAAGAGACCATCACGGTTACACACGCGGTTGATGTGTTTTAGTTAAGGTCAACTTCGGGTTTTCTACAACCGGACATCAACAAATTCCCATCTGCCTCATAACCGCGGGCACGGCTTTCGAAAGATAAAACCCTGCAGGGGTGTCCCAACTTAGCCCATGATAAGCTCTCACGGTCAACGAAGGATATTCCTTCTACCCGGAAGACCCGATCAATCTCGGAATCCCGGACTACAAGACATTTCGACAGCAACAAAACAAGTCCAGCAAAGCCGCACGATTGTGCCGACAAATCCTGATAGGAGCTGCACATATCTCGGTCTCAGGGCACATCCGGATTGTCCAAACTTCCGATAGGCGAGCCCAGAGTTGCCCCTGGTGGCCACCGGCGGCTGATGTTTTGGACCAGCAATCGAAGGAGAACTGGCCGAGGGGGTTAAAATAAAGATGACCCTTGAGTCTGCAGAACCCAAGGGAAAAAGGCTTAGGTGGCAAATGGTAAAACCAATGTTGGGCCTTGCTGGAAAAGTCTTATTCAAGGCGAACTGTCAAGCGGGTCCCATAAATCACCCAACCGTGTAAGGAACGCAAACTCCGGGAACATAACACCGGTATGACGGAACTAGGGTGGCAAGAGTGGAACAAAACACCAGGCATAAGGCCGAGCCTTCCACCCTCCAAATATATAGATGCATTAATTAAATAAGAGGTATTGTGATATCCCAACAAGTAAACATGTTCCAACAAGGAACAACAAGATCATGTCCCAACAAGGAACAAACTTCATCTTCACCTGCAACTTGCAACGCTATAAGAGGGGCTGAGCAAAGTGGTAACATAGCCAAACAACGGTTTGCTAGGACATGGATGGTTAGGGGATAACATGGCAATATAGGAGGCATGATATAGCAAGTGGTAAGTATCGCAGCATAGGCATAGCAAAAGAGCGAGCAATCTATCAAGTAAAGATAGAAGTGATTTCGAGGGTATGGTCATCTTGCCTGCAAGAGTCTCAGAGTTGTCGAAAGCTTGGTCCTTGAAAGCGTTCTCAACGGAATCCTCGTTCACGTACTCATCTCCCGGCTCTACCCAAGACAAGAGAACAATCAAAGGAACCAATATCAACCACGATGCAATGCGCAAGCAACATGATGCAAAACATGACATGATATGCGAGAGGTGATATGCAATGCGTATGCATGCTCCGGAAGGACAAGGATGAACAGGGCATAATCTTGGCAAACCAAGCATGCCACTGGATAGGTGATGTGATTTTGGTTGAAATCGATATAAAGTTCACCGGAATCGGATGCACGGTTTGCAAATGGCAAGCAATACAAGAATGACACGAATCTTCCATTAACAGCATGGTGCTACTTAGCAAGCAACAAATAATTAAGCTACTGCACCCAAACATGGCAACAAAGCATATGACAGTAATCTACACAAGATGCACGGTAAAAGATGAACACTGATCTACGGCTAGATAACATCATAACAGGTCCAAACAAGCATGGCAAAAGTGCACAAGATAACAGGTTCTCAGACTTAGTGAAATTAACAACATAGCAGAAAACTAACATCAGGATGACATGTTTAGAGCGATGAAACAACATGCTACAGGAACAGGACATAGCAAAGTAAGGCATGGCATGAATCTACCCAAAGCACTTGACAAAAGTCCCTTACTGGCCATAAGTCAAAAAGGACCAGAAAAGTATTATTACACCCATGTCAACTAAGCAAGTTTCGTTACAGGTTACAGACTTAGCAGAAAACTGGACATGTCAAAAACAGATAACGACTAGGCATGTTCATGAGATCGATGCACTCACTACAGAGCATTGCATGATAAACTAAGCATACATACATCAAGAAGACATGGCATAGTAACAATAAATGGCAATAATAACATCATATCATGTAAGGATCAACTACACCAAGCTTGGCAAAATCGAATAACACGTAAACAATCTGCCAGGAACATTTTGAAGCAAAAGTAGAGCTCGATTGACTCAAGCTATGACACTCCATAATTACAAACAAAGGCATTGAATGGATAGATCAAATACTCAAGTTCCAAACTCCCTTACTGATCATGCTCAAATTATTCATAGATCTCTCAGAAACAACATGAATACATGGCATGAAAATAACAGCAGTCAGGGACTTAGTGAAATCACTAAGTCTCTGAAATCAGCAACATCAAGTGACCTAGTTTGCATGCTTGTGCTAGTCACCACATAGATCACAAAAATACATAGTAAAATTCTCTGGAAAGTTAACATGGCATATTACAAAACTCATGTAGGACTCAACCTCATAGGAGGTACACGTCAATCATGGCAAAAATGACAAAAGTGCATGTTCAGATAAGATCCAGCCACTAACATCAACTAGCCCTCTTCTAACAGCATTTCGGGCATCAAGATGACCTCAAATGAAAATGATGCAATGGAACAAAATGATGAACACTTCGAGGCGAACAATTTGACATATCATACGCGCGAAACGGGGCTACGTATGCAAAGTTATGACATATTATACGCGCGATGATGATGATGAAAAACTGGGACTTAGAAGAAAAACAGGATCGAGGGAAAGTCACCCCTTTCGGCACGCGGCTCGAGGCGGGGCGGATCTGGCGCCGGCGGATCGCCGGAGTTGCGTCGGGACGCGCGGGATTGCTGGATCCGGGGCACACCGTCCCGGATCCGCGCGGAGGAGGCGACGGCGCGGCGCACCGGCGACGCGGGGCTTGGGCGGCGCGGCGGGAAGCGACGGCGACGACGACTCGGCGGCGGCGGGCGCGGAACCGAGCGGGGCGGCGCGGCGACTGGCGGGAAGCGGCGCGAGCGCGCGCGGAGGAGCGGAGGCGGCGGCTGGGCTCGGGGCGGAGCAGGGAGGCGGCGGCCCGGTCGGGCGCGGGGAGGGCCCGGCGCGGGCCTGCGTTGGCCGGCGGCGCGGGGTGGCGGCGCCTGCCACGTGGCAGCCCCGGGTTGGCCCGGGCGGCGGCGGCGACTTCGTCCGGCGGCGGTGGACACGTCCGCCCGCGCGGAGCGACGAAATTAGGGTTTGGGGGTGTTTGCCCGTGATTTGAGGAGGGGGAGGCGTTTTTATAGCTAGAAGGAGCTAGGAAGCTCCAAATGGAGAGCGGTTTTCGCCCACGCGATCGTGATCGAACGGCGGAGGACATGGGAGTGACTTAGATGGGTTAAAGGGATGTTTTGAAGGGGTGTTGGGCTACAACACACACGAGGCCTTCACGGTTACCCGGTTAACCGTTGGAGTACCAAACGAACTCCGATTGACCCGAAACTTGACAGGCGGTCTACCGGTGCTATACCGAGGCCACATGTCAAACCTCGGTCCATTCCGAGAATGTTTAATACCCGCTCACGAAGAAATGTAAAAGGGGACGCCGGGAGACATAGGAGCGCCGGATTGCAAAACGGATAACGGGGAAAATGCTCGGATTAAAGAGACGAACACGTATGCGAATGCGGTGCACATGATGACATGATATGAAATGCATGACATGACCAAAATGCAAAACGAAGAGAACCCAACCACGGAGGAAATATCATAACACATAGCCGGAAATGGCAAGAGTTGGATTACAAATATGGCAAGTTACATCTGGGGCGTCACCTGCACGGTTTCATCGGCACCTGCAAACTGGTTTTGGAAGTATCTGTGAGTCACGGGGACTCAGCAATCTCACACCCGCGGGATCAAGACTATTTAAGCTTATAGGTAGGGTAAAAGGTGTGAGGTGGAGCTGCAGCAAGCGACTAGCATATATGGTGGCTAGCATACGCAAATGAGAGCGAGAAGAGAAGGCAAAGCACGGTCGAACAACTATGATCAATAAGTGATCCTGAACTACTTACGTCAAACATAACTCCAACAACCGTGTTCACTTCCCGGACCCCGCCGAGAAGAGACCATCACGTTTACACACGCGGTTGGTGTATTTTTAATTAAGATCAACTTCGGGTTTTCTACAACCGGACATTAACAAATTCCCATCTGCCCATAACCGTGGGCACGGCTTTCAAAAGTTCAAACCCTGCAGGGATTGTTGGAAATATGGCCTAGAGGCAATAATAAAAGTATTACTATTATATTTCCTTGTTCATGGTAATTGTCTTTATTCATGCTATAATTGTGTTATCTGGAAATCGTAATACATGTGTGAATACTAGACACCAATATGTCCCTAGTAAGCCTCTAGTTGACTAGCTCGTTGATCAATAGATAGTCATGGTTTCCTGACTATGGACATGGGGATGTCATTGATAACGAGATCACATCATTAGGAGAATGATGTGATGGACAAGACCCAATCCTAAGCATAGCACAAGATCGTGTAGTTCGTTTTGCTAGAGCTTTCCAATGTCGAGTATTTTTTCCTTAGACCATGAGATGTGTAACTCCCGGATACTGTAGGAGTGCTTTGGGTGTACCAAACGTCACAACGTAACTGGGTGACTATAAAGGTGCACTACAGGTATCTCGGAAAGTGTCTGTTGGGTTGACACGGATCGAGACTGGGATTTGTCACTCCGTATGACGGAGAGGTATCACCGGGCCCACTCGGTAATGCATCATCATAATGAGCTCAAAGTGACCAAGTGTTGGGTCACGGGATCATGCATTACGGTACGAGTAAAGTGACTCGCCGGTAACGAGACTAAACGAGGTATTGGGATACCGACGATCGAGTCTCGGGCAAGTAACCTACCGATTGACAAAGGGAATAGTTTACGGGGTTGCTTGAACCCTCGACATCGTGGTTCATCCGATGACATAATCGAGGAACATGTGGGAGCCAACATGGGTATCCAGATCCCGTTGTTGGTTATTGCCAGAGAGTCGTCTCGGTCATGTCTGCATGTCTCCCGAACCCGTAGGGTCTACACACTTAAGGTTCGGTGACGCTAGGGTTATTAGGAAGACTTGTATGAGATTACCGAATGTTGTTCGGAGTCCCGGATGAGATCCCGGACATCACGAGGAGTTCCGGAACGGTCCGGAGGTAAAGATTTATATATGGGAAGTTGTCATACGGACACCGGAATAGTTCGGGGGCATATCGGTATTGTACCGGGGCCACCGGAGGAGCCTCGGGGGTCCACCGGGAGGGGCCACCTCTCCCGGAGGGGCTCATGGGCTGTAAGGGGAAGGGAACCAGCCCAAAGTGGGATGGTGCGCCTCCCCCCCAAGGGCCCATGCGCCCTAGGGTTTGGGGGAACCCTAAAGGGGGCGCCCCCCTTGCTTGGGGGGCAAGCCCCCTCCCCCTTGGCCGCCGCCCCCCCCTCTAGATCCCATCTAGAGGGGGCCGGCCCCCCTTGCCCTTCCCCTATAAATAGAGGGGTGAGGGGAGGGCTGCACACACAACTCAAGGCGCAGCCCCTCCCCTCCCCAACACCTCTCCTCCTCCGTACGTGCTTGGAGAAGCCCTGTCGGAGTTCTGCTACACCAACATCACCACGCCGTCGTGCTGCCGTTGGAGTCTTCTTCCTCAACCTCTCCTTCCCCTTGCTGGATCAAGAAGGAGGAGACGTCGATCGTCCCGTACGTGTGTTGAACGCGGAGGTGCTGTCCGTTCGGTACTTGGTCATCGGTTATCTGAATCACGACGAGTACGACTACGTCATCACCATCCCCTTGAACGCTTCCGCACGCAATCTGCAAGTGGTATGTAGATGCAATCTCTCTCCCATGACTCGTTGCTTAGATGAACTCATAGATGGATCTTGGTGAAACCGTAGGAAAAATTTTATTTTCTGCAACGTTCCCCAACAGTGGCATCATGAGCTAGGTCTATGCGTAGTTCTCTATTGCACGAGTAGAACACAAAGTAGTTGTGGGCGTCGAATTGTCAATTCTTCTTGCCGTTACTAGTCCTATCTTGGTTCAGCGGTATTGTGGGATGAAGCGGCCCAGACCAACCTTACACGTACACTGACGTGAGACCGGTTCCACCGACTAACATGCACTAGTTGCATAAGGAGGCTGGCGGGTGTCTGTCTCTCCCACTTTAGTTGGATCGGATTCGATGAATAGGGTCCTTATGAAGGGTAAATAGAGATTGACAAATTCACGTTGTGGTTTTAACGTAGGTAAGAAACGTTCTTGCTAGCAACCTATAACAGCCATGTAAAAAACTTGCAACAACATTAGAGGACGTCTAACTTGTTTTTGCAGCAAGTGCTTTGTGATATGATATGGCCAGAAGTTGTGATGAATCATGTGATGTATGAGATGATCTTATTATTGTAATAGGAATCACGACTTGCATGTCGATGAGTATGACAACCGGCAGGAGCCATAGGAGTTGTCATTATTCTTTTATGACCTGCGTGTCACCATGTAAATTACTTTACTTTATTGCTAAACGTGTTAGCCATAGTAGTAGTAGTAATGGTTGGCGAGCAACTCCATGGAGACACGATGATGGAGATCATGATGATGGAGATCATGGTGTCGTGCCGGTGACAAGATGATCATGGTGCCCCAAGATGGAGATCGAAGGAGCTATATGATGATGGCCATGTCATGTCACTACTATATAATTGCATGTGATGTTTATTATGTTTATGCATCTTGTTTACTTAGAACGACGGTAGTAAATAAGATGATCCCTTACAAACTTTCAAGAAGTGTTCTCCCCTAACTGTGCACCGTTGCTAAAGTTCGTCGTTTCGAAGCACCACGTGATGATCGGGTGTGATAGATCCATACGTTCACATACAACGGGTGTAAGACAGTTTTACACATGCAAAACACTTAGGGTTAACTTGACGAGCCTAGCATGTACAGACATGGCCTCGGAACACGGAGACTGAAAGGTCGAACATGAGTCGTATAGAAGATACGATCAACATAGAGATGTTCACCGATGATGACTAGTCCGTCTCACGTGATGATCGGACACGGCCTAGTCGACTCGGATCATGTAACACTTAGATGACTAGAGGGATGTCTAATCTGAGTGGGAGTTCATTCATTAATTTGATTAGATGAACTTAATTATCATGAACTTAGTCTAAATCTTTACAATATGTCTTATAGATCAAATGGCCCACGGTAATGTCAGCCTCAACTTCAACGCGTTCCTAGAGAAAACTAAGCTGAAAGATGATGGCAGCAACTACTCGGACTGGGTCCGGAACTTGAGGATCATCCTCATAGCAGCCAAGAAAGATTATGTCCTAGATGCACCGCTAGGTGATGCACCATTCCCAGAAAACCAGGACGTTATGAACACCCATCAGTCACGCACTGATGATTACTCCATCGTTCAGTGCGGCATGCTTTACAGCTTAGAACCGGGGCTCCAAAAGCGTTTTGAGAAGCACGGAGCATATGAGATGTTCGAGGAGCTGAAATTGATTTTCCAAGCTCATGCCCGGGTCGAGAGATATGAAGTCTCCGACAAGTTCTTTAGCTGCAAAATGGAGGAAAATAGCTCTCTCAGTGAACACATACTCAAGATGTCTGGGTTGCACAACCGCTTGACTCAGCTGGAAGTTAATCTTCTGGATGAGGCGGTCATTGACAGAATCCTTCAGTCGCTCCCACCTAGCTACAAAAGCTTCGTGATGAACTACAACATGCAGGGGATGGAAAAGACCATTCCCGAGTTGTATTCAATGCTGAAATCCGCGGAGGTGGAGATCAAAAAGGAACATCAAGTGTTGATGGTGAATAAAACCACTAAGTTCAAGAAAGGCAAGGGTAAGAAGAACTTCAAGAAAGACGGCAAGGAGGTTGCCGCGCCTGGTAAATCAGTTGCCAGGAAGAAGTCAAAGAATGGACCCAAACCTGAAACTGAGTGCTTTTATTGCAAGGGAAATGGTCACTGGAAATGGAATTGCCCCAAGTACTTAGCGGATAAGAAGGCCGGCAACACTAAAGGTATATGTGATATACATGTAATTGATGTGTACCTTACCAGTGCTCGTAGTAGCTCCTGGGTATTTGATACCGGTGCTGTTGCTCATATTTGTAACTCACAGCAGGAGCTGCGGAATAAGAGAAGACTGGCGAAGGACGAGGTGACGATGCGCGTCGGGAATGGTTCCAAGGTCGATGTGATCGCCGTCGGCACGCTACCTCTACATTTACCTACGGGATTAGTTTTAAACCTCAATAATTGTTATTTAGTGCCAAGTTTGAGCATGAACATTGTATCTGGATCTCGTTTAATACGAGATGGCTACTCATTTAAATCCGAGAATAATGGTTGTTCTATTTATATGAGTGATATGTTTTATGGTCATGCTCCGGTGGTTAATGGTTTATTCTTAATGAATCTCATGCGTGATAATACACATATTCATAGTGTGAATGCCAAAAGGTGTAAAGTTGATAACGATAGTCCCACATACTTGTGGCACTGCCGCCTTGGTCACATTGGTGTCAAGCGCATGAAGAAGCTCCATGCTGATGGACTTTTAGAGTCTCTCGATTATGAATCGTTTGACACATGCGAACCATGCCTTATGGGCAAAATGACCAAGACTCCGTTCTCCGGAACAATGGAGCGAGCAACCAACTTATTGGAAATTATACATACTGATGTGTGCGGTCCAATGAGCGTTGAGGCTCGCGGAGGATATCGTTATGTTCTCACACTCACTGATGATTTGAGCAGATATGGCTATGTCTACTTAATGAAACACAAGTCTGAGACCTTTGAAAAGTTCAAGGAGTTTCAGAGTGAGGTTGAGAATCAACGTGACAGAAAAATCAAGTTTCTACGATCAGATCGTGGAGGAGAGTACTTAAGTCACGAATTTGGCACACACTTAAGAAAATGTGGAATAGTTTCACAACTCACGCCGCCTGGAACACCTCAGCGTAATGGTGTGTCCAAACGTCGTAATCGCACTTTATTGGATATGGTGCGATCTATGATGTCTCTTACCGATTTACCGCTATCATTTTGGGGATACGCTCTAGAGACAGCCACATTCACTTTAAATAGGGCACCGTCTAAATCCGTTGAGACGACACCGTATGAATTATGGTTTGGAAAGAAACCTAAGCTGTCGTTTCTAAAAGTTCGGGGATGCGAGGCTTATGTCAAGAAACTTCAACCTGAAAAGCTCGAACCCAAATCGGAAAAATGCGTCTTCATAGGATACCCTAAGGAAACCATAGGGTATACCTTCTACTTAAGATCCGAGGGCAAGATCTTTGTTGCCAAGAACGGAACCTTTCTGGAGAAAGAGTTTCTCTCGAAAGAAGTAAGTGGGAGGAAAGTGGAGCTTGATGAAGTACTGCATCTTGAAACGGAGAATAGCGCAGCGCAGGAAAATGCTCCTGTGATGCCTGCTCCAATTAGAGAGGAGGTTAATGATAATGATCAAGATACTTCGGACCAAGCTTCCACTGAACTTCGTAGGTCCACAAGGACACGTTCCGCACCAGAGTGGTACGGCAACCCTGTCCTGGAAATCATGTTGTTGGACAACGGTGAACCTTCGAAATATGAAGAAGCGATGGCGGGCCCGGATTCCAACAAATGGTTAGAAGCCATGAAATCCGAGATAGGATCCATGTATGAAAACAAAGTATGGACTTTGACAGACTTGCCCGATGATCGGCGAGCGATAGAAAATAAATGGATCTTCAAGAAGAAGACGGACGCGGATGGTAATGTCACCATCTATAAAGCTCGACTTGTCGGTAAGGGTTATCGGCAAGTTCAAGGGATTGACTACGACGAGACTTTCTCTCCCGTAGCGAAGCTGAAGTCCGTCCGAATCATGTTAGCAATTGCCGCATACTATGATTATGAGATATGGCAAATGGACGTCAAAACGGCATTCCTTAACGGCTATCTTAAGGAAGAACTGTATATGATGCAGCCGGAAGGTTTTGTCGATCCTAAGAATGCTAACAAGGTGTGCAAGCTCCAGCGATCCATTTATGGGCTGGTGCAAGCATCTCGGAGTTGGAACATTCGCTTTGATGAGATGATCAAAGCGTTTGGGTTTATGCAGACTTATGGAGAAGCCTGCGTTTACAAGAAAGTGAGTGGGAGCTCCGTAGCATTTCTCATATTATATGTGGATGACATACTATTGATGGGAAATGATATAGAATTCTTGGAAAGCATAAAGGCCTATTTGAACAAGTGTTTTTCAATGAAGGACCTTGGAGAAGCTGCTTATATATTAGGCATCAGAATCTATAGAGATAGATCAAGACGCCTCATAGGTCTTTCGCAAAGCACATACCTTGATAAGATTTTGAAGAAGTTCAAAATGGATCAGTCCAAGAAAGGGTTCTTGCCTATATTGCAAGGTGTGAAATTGAGCTCAGCTCAATGCCCGACCACGGCAAAGGATAAACAAGAGATGAGCGTCATCCCCTATGCTTTAGCCATAGGATCCATTATGTATGCCATGCTGTGTACCAGACCTGATGTAAACCTTGCCGTAAGTTTGGTAGGTAGGTACCAAAGTAACCCCGGCAAGGAACACTGGACAGCGGTCAAGAATATCCTTAAGTACCTGAAAAGGACTAAGGACATGTTTCTCGTTTATGGAGGTGACGAAGAGCTCATCGTAAAGGGTTACATCGATGCTAGCTTCGACACAGATCTGGATGACTCTAAGTCACAAACCGGATACGTGTATATGTTGAATGGTGGAGCAGTGAGCTGGTGCAGCTGCAAGCAGAGCGTCGTGGCGGGATCTACATGTGAAGCGGAATACATGGCAGCCTCGGAGGCAGCGCATCAGGCAATTTGGGTGAAGGAGTTCATCACCGACCTAGGAGTCATACCCAATGCGTCGGGGCCGATCAAACTCTTCTGTGACAACACTGGAGCTATTGCACTTGCCAAGGAGCCCAGGTTTCACAAGAAGACCAGGCACATCAAGCGTCGCTTCAACTCCATCCGTGAAAATGTTCAAGATGGAGACATAGAAATTTGTAAAGTGCACACGGATCTGAATGTCGCAGATCCGTTGACTAAACCTCTCCCTAGGGCAAAACATGATCAGCACCAGAACTCTATGGGTGGTCGATTCATCACAATGTAACTAGATTATTGACTCTAGTGCAAGTGGGAGACTGTTGGAAATATGCCCTAGAGGCAATAATAAAAGTATTACTATTATATTTCCTTGTTCATGGTAATTGTCTTTATTCATGCTATAATTGTGTTATCTGGAAATCGTAATACATGTGTGAATACTAGACACAAATATGTCCCTAGTAAGCCTCTAGTTGACTAGCTCGTTGATCAATAGATAGTCATGGTTTCCTGACTATGGACATGGGGATGTCATTGATAACGAGATCACATCATTAGGAGAATGATGTGATGGACAAGACCCAATCCTAAGCATAGCACAAGATCGTGTAGTTCGTTTTGCTAGAGCTTTCCAATGTCGAGTATTTTTTCCTTAGACCATGAGATCGTGTAACTCCCGGATACTGTAGGAGTGCTTCGGGTGTACCAAACGTCACAACGTAACTGGGTGACTATAAAGGTGCACTACAGGTATCTCTGAAAGTGTCTGTTGGGTTGACACGGATCGAGACAGGGATTTGTCACTCCGTATGACGGAGAGGTATCACCGGGCCCACTCGGTAATGCATCATCATAATGAGCTCAAAGTGACCAAGTGTTGGGTCACGGGATCATGCATTACGGTACGAGTAAAGTGACTCGCCGGTAACGAGACTAAATGAGGTATTGGGATACCGACGATCGAGTCTCGGGCAAGTAACCTACCGATTGACAAAGGGAATAGTTTACGGGGTTGCTTGAACCCTCGACATCGTGGTTCATCCGATTACATCATCGAGGAACATGTGGGAGCCAACATGGGTATCCAGATCCCGCTGTTGGTTATTGCCCGAGAGTCGTCTCGGTCATGTCTGCATGTCTCCCGAACCCGTAGGGTCTACACACTTAAGGTTCGGTGACGCTAGGGTTATTAGGAAGACTTGTATGTGATTACCGAATGTTGTTCGGAGTCCCGGATGAGATCCCGGACATCACGAGGAGTTCCGGAACGGTCCGGAGGTAAAGATTTATATATGGGAAGTTGTCATACGGACACCGGAATAGTTCGGGGGCATATCGGTATTGTACCGGGGCCACCGGAGGGGCCTCGGGGGTCCACCGGGAGGGGCCACCTCTCCCGGAGGGGCTCATGGGCTGTAAGGGGAAGGGAACCAGCCCAAAGTGGGCTGGTGCGCCTCCCCCTCAAGGGCCCATGCGCCCTTGGGTTTGGGGGAACCCTAAAGGGGGCGCCCCCCTTGCTTGGGGGGCAAGCCCCCTCCCCCTTGGCCGCCGCCCCCCCCCTCTAGATCCCATCTAGAGGGGGCCGGACCCCCTTGTCCTTCCCCTATAAATAGAGGGGTGAGGGGAGGGCTGCACACACAACTCAAGGCGCAGCCCCTCCCCTCCCCAACACCTCTCCTCCTCCGTACGTGCTTGGCGAAGCCCTGTCGGAGTTCTGCTACACCAACATCACCACGCCGTCGTGCTGCCGTTGGAGTCTTCTTCCTCAACCTCTCCTTCCCCTTGCTGGATCAAGAAGGAGGAGACGTCGATCGTCCCGTACGTGTGTTGAACGCGGAGGTGCTGTCCGTTCGGCACTTGGTCATCGGTGATCTGAATCACGACGAGTACGACTACGTCATCACCATCCCCTTGAACGCTTCCGCACGCAATCTGCAAGTGGTATGTAGATGCAATCTCTCTCCCATGACTCGTTGCTTAGATGAACTCATAGATGGATCTTGGTGAAACCGTAGGAAAAATTTTATTTTCTGCAACGTTCCCCAACAGGGGTGTCCCAACTTAGCCCATGATAAGCTCTCGCGATCAACGAAGGATATTCCTTCTCCCCGGGAAGACCCGATCAGTCTCGGAATCCCGGCTACAAGACATTTCGACAGTAATAAAACAAGACCAGCAAAGCCGCCCGGATGTGCCGACAAATCCTGATAGGAGCTGCACATATCTCGGCCTCAGGGCACACCGGATGAGCCAGACGCCGGGTTGGCATAGACCCTGATTGCCCAGGGGGCGCCGGACATCGCTCGGTTTGGACCAGCACTTAGAGAAGCACTGGCCCGGGGGCTAAAATAAAGATGACCCTCGAGAGCGCGACTCCCAAGGGGGAAAAAAGGGCTAGGTGAGGCAAATGGTAAAACCAATGTTGGGCCTTGCTGGAAAAGTCTTATTCAAAGCGAACTGTCAAGGGGGTCCCATAAATCTCCCGACCGCGTTAGGGACGCAAAATCCGGGAACATAACACCGATATGACGGAAACTAGGGCGGCAAGAGTGGAACAAAACACCAGGCATAAGGCCGAGCCTTCCACCCTTTACCAAGTATATAGATGCGTTAATTAAATAAGATATATTGTGATATCCCAACAAGTAAACATGTTCCAACAAGGAACAACATCTCCATGTTCCAACAAGGAACAAACTTCATCTTCACCTGCAACTAACAATGCTATAAGAGGGGCTGAGCAGAGCCGTAACATAGCCAAACAACGGTTTGCTAGGACAAGGTGGGTTAGAGGCTTGGTTTAACAATATGGGAGGCATGAAAGCAAGTGGTAGGTATCGCAGCATAGGCATAGCAAAAGAGCGAGCATCTAGCAAGCAAAGATAGAAGTGATTTCGAGGGTATGGTCATCTTGCCTGAAATCCCGCTAGGAAGAAGAACGAGTCCATGAAGAAGACAAACGGACGAAGTCGAACGAATCCTCACAACTCCGGAACAAAACCGAAGCTAACGAGAGAAGCAACCCGGAAACAAACAAACAACATAGTAAACAACCACCACATGAACATGGCATAATGCACAATCAAGTATGATGCATGTCCGGTTTAAAGAGGCATGGCATGGCAAAGGCAACAAACAACACTACAAATTAAGTGGAGCTCAATATGCAACGAGTTGCATATTGACGAAACACCACATCAAATATTTAGTTTTCTCCCGTTTATGTACCCAACAATATTAAATGTTGTTAAACATGGCAAGAGGGTGAAGCAAATGAATACTACCTATCTAGGCAAGTTTAAATGAGGCCGGAAACAACGAACAACAATTCCGGAAAATCCTCATATGCATATATTAGATTTGGTACTGTTCTTCCCTAAACATAATTTTATTGTTGTTAAACAGGAAAATAAAGTGCAACAAGTTAATCTATGCATTTCTCTACCCCATTTACATATAAAGTTTATTAAATTCCAAGATACGGTTATTTAGTTATGGAATAAATCATTTTAGCATGGCATTTAAGCAAATTTAAACAAACAACATTTTAAATATTTTAATTGTTGTTATCATGATGCGGATGACATATGCAAGTTTTAAGCAATTTTATGAAAATGTTGACAAGAGCATGATACGAAGCATTTGTCACCGTGGTGGAAGAAAGGGGTGCCACGGCAACGAATCCGAAAATGATGCCACGGCAACATATCGGTTCCGGTAGCTCATGGAGATACCGGTGCAAAAGGAAGCGTGCGGATGTGCGAAACATGCTAGAGATGGTGGGGTGCTCCCGACTACCGGGTTCCCACGGGTTAGTGTCATGGAAACGAGTGACAATTCGGACACGATGCAAACACGAGCATCTCATACAATACAAGCATTCGTTCTCAGACGGTCATCTCGGGGTTATACCTTTGAAGCGTGCAAAAGATGGTCTCGTTCGGTGCAAAGTAGAGGAAGTAGATGTTCACGAGTCGTTAAGGGAAGTAGTCGTTCTCGTGGCGACGGTAGTCGTTCATGTATCGTCGTGGTACTTGGCGAATCCGTGTAGTCGGTCTTGCCGGTCTCGGTCTCGGCAATCTAGTTGTACAAGAGCATCATCGAACTTGTCGAATCCGAACTCTTCAAGGGCCGTCGTGGTACTTGGCATGGAGGTAACCATCGGGTTGCCGTTTGTTGGAAACAAGCTGCACCAGGGAAGATCAAAGCAGCGGCGGCAGCAGCAGAGTTGGCCGAAAGGGACGGCTCAGGCAGGAGCTCCATAGCACAGCGATGGTGCCGACGGAGATGCAACAGGGGATGGGCGCGGAGGAGGCAAGAAGGCGTGGGAGAGGAGGCGGAGCTCCTGCAAGGTGCAGCCGTGGCGAGGGGGGGGAGGTCGAGGCCGGTGGCGCTGCAGCATGACGGCACGGCGGACGAAGCAGGGAGGCAGAGGAGCGGGACTCCGGCGACGAGGAGCAGTGGCGGAGCTTCGAGCTCAGCCGACAGCAAGGTCAAAGGGCGCCGCGGGAGGCAGTGGTTGCGGGCGTCCTCCTCTGCTCGAAGAAGAGGCCGAACCGGGCGGCAGCCATCCATTGTGATGTCGTGGGGCTCCTCGAGCAGGAAGAAGAAGCAGGGCGCGGCGGTGGACCTGGAGGTCGCCGTCGAGGCGGCTGGCCGCGCGAGAAGACGAGGCCGAGCGCTCCTGCTCGGGCCTCGGGAAGAGAGGGGGTGGCGGCTGTGCGGATGGAGTTGTGCGGGTGGCGGGGCGGCGATGCAACAGGGCGGCAGCTCGGGAGAAGACGAGAGGGAGAGGATGAGGGGATCGGGAGGAGTTGGGGATCGGGCGCTGGGGCTCTCCTCTCTTGGCGGCGCTCGAATGGGAGACGAGGGAGAGATCAGGGGAGATGGGGGTCGGTCGAGCTAGGGTTAGGTGGGCGCTGGGCTGGGCCTAGAGGCCGGCGGCTAGGCCTAGGTGGGCCTGCGCGGGAGGTTGGGAGCTGCTGGGCTCCTCCTCTCACTCTCTCTAATAAAGAAAAGAAAAAAACAGAGATAAAGAAAGAAAAGAAAGAGGGGTTAGAGGAAGAAGTTGAGCGTACGGATAATTTTCCCGGACCCGTAAAAATGAGCTTGATCCAAGAAAATAGAAGTGAGCATGATTGCGAGATTTAAATTCAAATTCATTTGAATTTAATTCAAATGGTTTGAATAGGAAGTGAGGGTTGGAAAGGTCCAAAAATGTTGAACATTAGGTGGAACTCCGGAAAATGACGAAAGGATTTATGGGTAGAGTTGGAGACCAAGAATTGCGATAACAAAGGCATTGGGATTTATTTGCAAGTGTGTTATGATCAATTCCAAATAATGAAATATTTATTATAGCTCCCTAATAATAGTAGGAGACTTTGAATATGTTTTAAAGAGAAATCACCATGTGATTTCCCTCGATTTAAATGGATCAAAGATCCATACGGTTTATTTAGGAGAGTTATAAAAAATTAATGATATGATGGCATGATGACATGATACAATGCAAGAGATGGCATGATGAAAGCAACGAACAACACAAAACACATGACGAAACCCGGAATCCATGGAAGGCATCTGAAGCTCCGGTCTTGGGGCGTTACAACACTCCACCACTACGAGAGGATCTCGTCCCGAGATCTAGAATGGCACCGGAGGGGGAAAACGGAAGAGAAAGAGAAGAGGTAAAACTAAGTTGCTTCTTCGACAAACGAGTGAAAACCAAAGAACCTTGAAAAGGTTACACAAATTGAAAGAAAGAAAGAAACGGTGATGAACAAAGTTGAAAGCACTTCGTTAAGAAAGAGGAAAATAAAGAACCGATTCGGGTGGCACTCCGGTTGAAAAGAGATGAAAGACTTGATAAAATGAAAGAGCTTGAGCAAAGGGGCACAATACTCCGGTTGAAGAGAGCAACATCACAAAGCCTCCAAAAGAAATGAAAGAATGGAATGGAATGGACGGAGGGGAACAAGATCTTGGGAGAGCATGCTTACAACAAATGCTGGAATGGATTTGTTGGATTAACAACAACAAAAGAACAAGGTTGTAGTGGGCTTATGGAGAACATCTCAAAATTTATGAGGTGAAAATTCTGCCACTAATGAAAACAATAGATTGGATTGATACGAACTAGGAGGTGAGAAATTTATTTCACCGGGAAGATAAATGAAGGACTTGGGTCATTTATAAGTACCATAATAGCAACAATCCTTAGGGAAGGCTTTAGGTGAAATATAACCCAAGATAACTCCAACAAAGAGGTCGATGGGTTTAAAATACCTCATTCTTGACAACATGTGAATCATGAGACATGAACTCAACTTATCAACAATGACATAATACCACCTCGAATGATACGGTTGAAAGAATTGCATTTTGGAATGCAAGAGGAAGAATACTTGAACTCCTCAAGACAAAACATGTGTTGAAACACCATGTTTATTTTAGAGTATGACTTGACGGATCATACTTCGAGAGAAATCTTGAAGAACAATTGAAGAATGAAAGGAATTGTTGGCGAATCACCATGTAGAGCCTCCATGAAGAACTCCGGTAATAAAAGAATGATAGGAAGAAGGCTAAGTTGAAAACACAAGGTGAAGCCTTGCAATGATTAGATGGATCTTCGTGGTGATGAGAGCTTGGAACTCCAGGAAAAGAAAAGATGAAACAATTGAAACCGAGAATTTATTCATCATGAACAAACTCTGAAAGAAGGAATCAATCCCTTGGATGAAACAACAACAAGAAGTATATTATGCTCATCCTTCACCAATTAAATTGATGACAAGCAATGGATTTGGCATACCACTTATTCTCATAGAAAGGATCAAGAGAGATATAGCACAAACTTGAGAAGATCTTCAACGAACCACCGGTAGGATTGAAAATGAATGAAGAAAAGAAAACGAATCACCTGGAAGAATTAGAAATGAATGAAGATGCTTGCTAGAATTTAGATACATGAGAACGCAGAGATCCCGAGCTGATTTGTGAATACTTGAATGATGCACCGGTAAGATTTGGAGAACGAGAGCTGAAAGCTTGAATGAATAATTCTGAGATGATGGCCTCCAGAGAATCAAACTGAAAAGACTCCTGAAATGCTTCGGATGGGTGAAAAGAATTCTCACAATCGAAAACAATTATGAGAGGATGGCATCAAGCTAGAACCACGCATCTTGAAGAGAATGGAGCAAGATTTAAGAGAAACTCTTCTTCGGTCTTCAAATGTTGAGAACGATGATGAGAACCACCAAGAATTGTTGAGGCACTCCGGAATGAGAATTGGAAAGGTTGAACCAATGATGAAAAGAATTTGGAAGCGATCTTGGAGAAATACATATGACTGATGATACTTCATCTTACGTCAAACTTCGAAAAGAATTTGGGAAAAACTCTGGGAAAATTAGAAGAGTCAGGTAAGATCCTGGGAAAAGACCTGTGGGTTATGGCCCACTCAAAAGAAACACCGTTGAAGTGATTTAAAAGAGAGATAGCACCGGTTGAATTAAATGGCTTGAATGAGATAGCATCCTCAAAAGAAATTGAGTGAATTGAGAATGGAAACTTGAATCTTCTGAGATATCTTCAGCACTCCGGAACAAATGAATAGCGAGAAGTGAATGATTAAGAGGTGCACCGGCATAAGAAAGCATTGTGAAAAGAGGAAAAGGGATAAGATCAACACCGAAATCTTGAATTAAATCCACCGGAGAAGAAAAGAGAACGAAGAATAATAAACTTGAAGCTCCGTTAGTATCTTCATGAGAAACACCGGGTAAGAACATGAAGGAGAAGAATGGAGAGGCTTCATAAGAATAAAATGGATACTTGATCAAGAAATCTGCGTCCTTGAAGAAATAAGGGTGGGAGGGCGGGAAAAAACAAAGACAACTTGGAACGGATGAAGCAAACATCGTTGAGAAGAACTGATAATTTTTCTTGCGAATGTTCAAGTGATCGGATCCACTTGAAGAGGGACACGCCGGTTGAAAAAGAATTGGCATGATAATCTAGATGATCAAGAAGGATTAGTATTCTCATAGCAATATGATAACACCGTTTAGGAAAGGTATGGAATCAACACTTGACATTGAAGCAACTCGAATACCACAAATAAAACAAAACAAAGGATTGGCTCAGGAAATAAGCCGGAAACAAACATATGATAGATCCCATATCGTATCATGTGTCTGTTGGAAAGATATCCTAAGAGATACTTGAATTCCCACCTATAAACTCCCGAAACTTTCTGGTTATGCAATCAGGTGTTGGGGATACAGGGGACACAAAATATATCACCCAAACTAACAATACCAAGATCCAGCTGTATCCATCCTTCAACACATAACCAAGAAACCTTCGGAAATCATCTACCTCAACCTTCGAAAAGCATCTGTTATACGAGTCATGGCAATACTCCCGCACTCGCCTCAGTACTGGGCTATCAGGGTTATCTCACCAACAACTGTACAAAAGAGATTTTCGATGTCGGCGTACTAAACTCAGGTATTCCAAAACCGCAACGATAAGATTATGATGACAACACCTCGGAGCTCAACTCCCCGGGACACTGCCACAACCCCT
Source organism: Aegilops umbellulata (assembly GCA_032464435.1). Classification (NCBI taxonomy): domain Eukaryota; kingdom Viridiplantae; phylum Streptophyta; class Magnoliopsida; order Poales; family Poaceae; genus Aegilops; species Aegilops umbellulata. The sequence goes on along the minus strand of CP136058.1, from coordinate 133,349,362 downwards.
AAATGTCAGGAGGCAACCAAGACAATGTTGTCATCATAAAACCAACGGAACGATTGTAATATACCCGCGTGATCCTAAAATTTTTTTTAGTGAAATTTGAGAAGAGAAGAGTCAAAACTCTACGTCAGGATGCCTTACCAGAAGGTCGAAGGGACTGGGGAGTAAAAAGAATCCCTAAACTCTCCAATATATAATTCCTAAATGACTCAAAATATTTTTCTAGACACAACTCGGCCACTAAAGACGATCAAACAGTGGGGGCTCCTAAGGTCGGGGAAAGGCTCTGATACCAACTTGACCCTAGGAGCCCCCACTGTTTGATCGTCTTTAGTGGCCGAGTTGTGTCTAGAAAAATGTTTTGAGTCATTTAGGAATTATATATCGGAGATATTAGGAATTCTTTTTACTCCCCAGTCCCGTCGACCTTCTGGTAAGGCTTCCTGACGAAGAGTTTTGACTCTTCTCTTCTCAAATTTCACTAAAAAAATTTAGGATCACGCGGGTATATTACAATCGTTCCGATGGTTTTATGATGACAACATTGCCTTGGTTGCCTCCTGACATTTAGGGGTTGTGGCAGTGTCCCGGGGAGTTGAGCTCCGAGGTGTTGTCGTCATAATTTTATCGTTGCGGTTCTGGAATACCTGAGTTTAGTACGCCGACATCGAAAATCTCTTTTGTACAGTTGTTGGTGAGATAACCCTGATAGCCCAGTACTGTGGAGAGTGCGGGAGTATTGCCATGACTTGTATAACGGATGCTTTTCGAAGGTTGAGGTAGATGATTTCCGAAGGTTTCTTGGTTATGTGTTGAAGGATGGATATAGCTGGTTGTAGGATTTGCTAGTTTGGGTGAGATATTATGCTTCCCCTGTATCCCCAACACCTGATTGCATAACCAGAAAGTTTCGGGAGTTTATAAGTGGGAATTCTTGTAGCTCTAGTATTTCTTCCGCAGATATTTGGTTTGTGATTGGGTAATCCTTACCAAGTATTTGTTCACATCCGTACCTTGTTGATTTTATTCCTTACCATGTTCTAAGTGGCTTCTCAATTTTGGAAGTGTGATGATTTACATTGGAATTCATTCGTTCATTCTCGTTCGAATGTTAATTGTGAAGACTATATGTTGCAATGTCGTTCCTTTGATTCAACTTCAATATATCTCTGTCAAGATGCTAATGGATGTCACCCTCTTCAGGATGGCTCCACCAACGCGTCAGAATCCGGAATGCAATGAAGGGAATCAGGCTAACCCTCCGCCACCACCTCCGCCTCCGGAAGCTTGGCAGGCCCTGATGACTGCCACAAATGCCAATGCTCAGATTCTGATTCAGCTCTTGCAAGATCGCAACCAAGGGCAAGCTAATCAAGAGAATCAAGGCCAAGGCAACAATCAGCCGCACTTCGCTTCACTCAACCAGTTCCTTGCTAATCAGCCAAAAACCTTCAGCTACTGTGTCGAGGCCACAGACGCCGATGATTGGCTCGTGGACATCAGCAAGCATTTCGACTGCAGCAATGTCAGACCTGAGGACTTTGTCAAGTTTGCCTCTTTTCAACTCAAAGATCAAGCTGCTGAATGGTTCCAGCAATACAAAGATTCCAGAGGAGGTCGTGTGATTACCTGGGATGATTTCCGCCGTGATTTCAAAGCGCACCACATTCCAGAAAGTGTTGTTGAGCTTAAGCGTGAGGAATTCCGCAATCTCAAGCAAGGCACCATGTCTGTCTATCAATACAACACTCAGTTCCAGAAGCTCTCTCATTTTGCAAGGCAAGACATCCCTGATGAGAAGAGTATGATCTACCAATTCAGGCGTGGTCTCAGAGAAGATCTGCAACTTGCTCTCGTGCTTTTCGAGCCATTAAAGTATGATGAATTCTACAACATGGCGCTGAAACAAGAAGCTGCTCAGCTCAAGTGTGAGGCTTCTAAGAAGAGAGTCAGAGACGCAGTTCAGTCTTCTCCTTCCTCACTTGTGGCAGCGAAGCAACAGAAGTTCTGGTTGCCTCCTCCTCCTCCGTTCCGTCAGCCTTATCAGCAGAAGAACTCAAGTGGTCGTGGATCTTCCCACCCACCCAACCCTGGATATCAGAACAAGTCTCAGAATCAAACTCCAAGGCCAAGTGCTCCTTACCATCGTCCGCTCTCAGAGGTGACTTGTAACAAATGTCAGCAGAAGGGTCACTATGCGAACAATTGCTTCAATCAGAGGCGCCTTCCGCCTCCTCCTCCTGTGAAATCTTCCAGCAATGCAGTGGTCAAGCATAATTCCAAGTATGCCAAGGTGAACACGATGAATGCAGCTCAAGCGGAGGATTCTTCTGACGTGATCATGGGTAACCTTCCTGTTAATGATATTCCTGCTAAAGTCTTATTTGATACTGGTGCATCACATTGTTTCATCTCAAAGCCTTTTGCATCGATGCATGAATTGCCTATCCAAGGTTTGCCTAAACCGTTATCAGTTGTCTCTCCGGCTAAATGCATGAACGCAAGTTATATGGTTCCGGATGTCTCTATCAAGATGGGTGACTATAAATTTCTTTCTTCTCCAATGGTGCTTGGTGACTCTGATATTGATCTTATTCTCGGGATGGACTGGCTTTCTAAGCACAAGGCTCAGCTTGAGTGTGCTGCCAGGGAAATCAAATTGACTCACTCTTCTAACGATGTGATCATCTATGCTTCTCGTGATGATACCATTCGATTGTTTTCTCTCAATGAGAATGATGAATTGGAGGCTATCTCTCAGATTCCAGTTGTTTGTGAGTACCAAGATGTTTTTCCAGAAGAGCTTCCGGGTATGCCTCCCCGCCGGCCAGTTGAATTCGTGTATGATCTCGAGCCTGGCACAGAACCTGTCGTGGATTTGTCACGGCAGATGTCCTTAGTGTCAGGACTTAGTCGCGAGGCCAACGCATCTATGTGGTAGCTTGAGAGGGGTTGAGTGGGACGAGAGACGCAGGGCGGATCAACACAAAAGACAAGGGTTTAGACAGCTTCGGGCCCCGGGAAACATCATCCGGTAATAACCCTACATGCTGTTTGAGGCTAGATCTCATTATGCTCATGAGGGAATCGCCGGTTTACCGGCTCTTTGTGTCTAGCCCTAACATTGTTTCTTCTTGCTTGTATCTTCTAACTTGTAACTTGTCCCTCTTTGGGGAGCCCTACCCCTCCTTATATATGTTGAAGGGGCGGTTTACATGTGGAGTCCCATTAGGATTAGGACTAGTCTATCTCTAATACAAACCGGATACAAGTCCTGGCTTTAACTCCTTGTAAGGCAAATATTCCTTTCCTCTTAAACCGGCCCACAATAGTTGAACCGGCCTTCATGAACCGCCAGACGGGCCACCGGGTCTTGTCGCTCCTCTGACCCGTCTGTCGGGTTACCAGTGAGTTACAACGTCCCGACGGGTTGCTGGTAAACCGCCAGGTCTGGGCGGGTCACCAGACGAATATCGCCAAGTCCGGCCGGGTTAACTTCCGGCCGGTTTACACCGCGGGGTATATCCCCGACATTAGCCCCCAAGTTTAGCTTGGATTTATCCATGGTAAACTTATGCTGCAAATAAACACCAGAACAAATTCGACAGGTTGTGCTCCGGGTTAAGAATTTTTGTAAACCGGCACCTGATCGTCCTTAAGTCCTTGTCATTTCCTCCTTCTAGAAAATCTGGGTCAATAACCAGCTTCATACTCAATTTGCTGACATTGGTTTCTCACAGAAAAATATTATGAAGAATAGTCCACTTGAGTCGGGTTCCAAAGCGCCGGTTTAAGAAATATTGGTCTTGACATACTCATCTGATATTCAGCCGGTTTGAAGATGTAAAATTTGCCGGATTAATATTACCAAAATTGCCAGATTGTAAATACGGATGGCACCGAGTCATAATCGTCACCAACACCGGTTTATAATTATTGCTCAGAACTGAGAATTTGAAGATTTTTCTCCCTTATATCCATATTACCTGTAGCCCTCAAGTCTTGAACAGAACAAAGTGATGATAACAGACATGTTTCCATATAATTACTGCCACTTTGAAGAAATCCATTTTGTTCATCTCAGTTACTAATAAAAACTGAATACTCCATATATGTAGCCCCCAAGTGCCGGGTTGTCATGCTTGCAGCAACCAGGGACTTGAAATTGCTTTATACTCATAAAACTTCAACCAGTGTAGCCCCCAAGGGCCGGGTCATTTATGCAATAATGAGCAGGGACTTTGTAAATATAATCATGTAGATTTGAGCAACGATGTGTAGCCCCCAAGGGCCGTCTTAGTAAGATAATATTGAGCTGGGACTTGATATATACTTCAATGAAAATAACATCATATGATGTAACCCCTCATCATGGGGCTTGAATCCACGTCCACAAGGTTAAGAGCCTTGTGCTTTACCAACTGAGCAGTAGACCCTTCAATATAATAGATAAAAAGCATTGTACCTTGAATAGTTGACAGGAGCAATTGGTAGCCCCCAAGGGCCGGCTCATTATAATGTGATGAGTCGGGTCTTCAATAAGGTGAGCAAAACAATGACTTTGCATTAGCCCCCAAGTGTCATGGTGCATGCTTGCAGCGACATGAGACTTGCATATTTGAATCTCAACTTTGAACAATGTAGCCCCCAAGTGCCGGGTAGTAAGCCTGCAGTGACTCGGGACTATTCCTTCAATTGTAGAATAAATCATATCCATTGATAATATGAAAGCCATTGCGCTAAAGCGACTTTGAAAACCTTAATTATAATACTGGTTATTGATAACCATAATAAAAATCCAGCCATGATGGCTATTCAAGATAATATAATGTGGTATGAAAATCTTATTCATCCAATATCATAATGAAAATTCAGCCAAGTTTGGCTATTTGAATAGTATAATCCAATGACTTATAAGCGCATGATTCCAATGGCGCAATCCGAATATATACTGGCGACTTATAGTCCAAAGCCAGACCAGTTTAATAAACATTGGATAATTTCTCATCATATACTGGCAACTTTATCGTCTTAAAGCCAGGCCGGTTTAATAAACACCGGATAATTTATAACCATGCGTTATTCAACCTGTTTCTGCATACAACAAGTTTAAAGTGTCCTGGCGGTTTACCGTCGGACGGGTCATAATGCCCAACATATAACCTGGGCTTATAACCAAGGCTGCACTTAAAAATATGAAATATATCATACCTGTGACATTGAATCACATCGTTGGTTTACCAACTTTTTGTAATAGGGGTAATAACCCAAATTTTGAGTACTGATAACTCTTTCCATATTGTACCGGTTTATGATAAAACCGTACCGGGCTGTGATAAACACCGGATTAACCATATATAATACTGGTGACTTGTAGTCAAACCAGACTGGGGTGATAATCTCCGGATTATAACTTGATCATGTGCTCACAACTTGTAGTTGAAAGCCGAGCCGGGTTGATAAACACCGGTTTACTCCATAATAGGATGGTAACAGAAAATCAAACCAGGAGAATAATCTCCGGTCTAAAAATGGACCGTGTTCCGCCAATTTAGCTGTTTGAACCGGTACAAAATACTGTCGGTTTAAAAAACGCAAATAAAATAGCAACTTCTCAAAAAAGGCTATTAAAGCAAAAGCAATGGCAACAACTTTTTTGCAAAAGAAGAGCTCTACTGAGCTTGGTCAGATGGAATTACCATGCTACGACGCAACCAAGCCCCCCGAAGGCGTAGCGATGGTGCCAGTCAGCCAGGACCCCAAAATGACGCGTGGCGTTACGCCGGCCAAGTGGCATTGCTATGGTTCGGGTTCGACCAAGCCCCCAAATGACTCTAAGGCCCGTAGGCCGACCAAGAGGCGTGACCGGTTCAGACGTGACCGTGTCCCCAAATGATTCTGGTGGCTTTCGCCGGCCAAGAGGTATTGCATCGGTTCGGACACGACCGAGCCCCCAAATGACTCTGGTGGCTTTCGCCGGCCAAGAGGTGTTGCATCGGTTCGGACGCGACCGAGCCCCCAAATGACTCTGGTGGCTTTCGCCGGCCAAGAGGTATTGCATCAGTTCGGACACGACCGAGCCCCAAAATGACCTCATAAGGATAGCTATGTTCTCTTTGGTTTGAATACAACCTATGTTTGAACAGGAAGCCTCAAGTGATCTTGTTAAGACTTGCAAGGGGTAAACCGGATGTTGCTTGGAAACAACCCCGTGTAACCACACATGATATAAAGAATAGATACCCCTCTTTATAAAGCGGGAGCCCCCATGTGATAAATAATATGTCAGGCCAATAAGGCCGGATACCCATGTTTGAACCGCACATCATGGCAGCAGGTCCTCTTCGGTAATTTTTAACTTTTTTGCAAGAGATAAATTCTTCTTGAACCGGGATCTTGAACCGGATATTGAAAGCTTCAAAGCTGTGGGAGACATCTTTCCCTTGAACCGGATTTTAAACCGGAATCTTCATTTTCAGCCGGAAATTTTCTGACGGCCTTTAAACTCGAACTTGCGAGAAGTTAATTCCTTTTTGAACCGGACATTAATAAACCGGATCTGAGCGCTTCAGAACTTTGTGGGAAAATAGATTTCTCTTGAACCGGATTGTAAACCGGATATTGAGAGCTTCAGTGATACTGACTTCCCTTCAGCCAGGTTTCAAACCGGAATCCTTTCTGATGATCCGAAACTTCTTCATTGAGTCGGGATTTTGTAACTGTCATATACTTTCTAAGCCGGAAATTTTCTGACGGCCTTTAAATTTTCATCAACATAACAGTAGCCTCCGGGATCGGGTTATCTTTCCCTCCATCGTCCTCGGGTTCTTAAACCGGCTGAAACTGGCAAGACTTGCTGCGTCATATCATCGTAGCCCCCAAGTCTCAAGGTGACTCGAGGAGTTGGCTTGAGATTCTCCATATTTGACCGTGATATAAACCGGCATAACTTGTATATCATTGGTGTTGATAGCACGATGTGAATCCACAAAAGGTTGAGGTGACTGCGGCGGGTTATAAATGATCCTGTATGAGTCGTGTCAGCAACTCGGCCAATGGTTCCTTCCAACTGGTTATTTGAAGTTAACCAAACTGTAGTGGCGACGACTTGTGCGTCTGCCCATTGAATCATCCAGTGCAGACGGGGGTTGATAGTATGTGATAATTTGCCTCCAATTTGTTGAAAGGAAACCGGGCTACCCAAGCTGTGACTTGCTCATACTCAACAAACAGCTCATGCAGACAGGTGCGGCCCGATATGTTGATGTAGACCAGGCCTCGGGGGCGGCGATTTACGCACGTCCATTGAAAACGAGCTGACACGATCCCAGCAAGCCGATGCGGACCGCACCACCAGGGCAGCCGCTTGTGTGGGTCCATTCATCATGCGACATGATCCGGTTTATCACCAGGCGGGATATTATCAACCCGTGCTCCAAATCCGTAGTATAAACCACCTTTGTAATGAATAATGGTCCTGTATATAAAAAAATACAAACCAACGTAATTGTTCTTTGACAAAGACAATATGTGTCAAAAAATAGATTTAGATGGATATCACCTGATTTGTAAGGATGACGTATGGTCCCTTCCATCGCCATAGAGACGGCTCAGACAGACCAGCAACCCAAAATAGTCCCGACGGTTCAGGCAGACCGGCAACTCCTGGCGGCTCAACACGTTAGAGGCGGTTTGCGGCCCGACGGCTCTCACACCTCCAAGTGAATAGCTTCACCCACTTCATGGCTGATTTTTTTATAGCTTCGCCTGCCACCAAGTGATTCTGTTGGGTTGCTTTTGAGCGGATGTAGCAATGGATTTTCAACAATACCAACTTGCATTGTTTTTGTCCCATTGTTCCTTGTCTCAACTTGCATGTGTAGCAGACTGAATAACAATGATGTAGTGATACTGCAGTCCACATCCTTAGGCTTGATCCTGGCGCCGGTCAAGCACAGTTTTAACAGCAGCAAAGTTTGAAGCACGGAGCAGGGTTCCTTGACTGCGGTTCATAGCAGTCGTAGGCGACTCAAGACTGAAGCGAGACACAGCAGGCGACTTGTAGCTGAAGATGAGGCGAGGCGGAGGCGCGAAGGGAACTGATGGCCATGACGGAGGTGGCGCGGAGCGCACCGGTAGAGGACGGCGAGCCGGCGACGGGAGAGGACGGCCGAGGCCGAACGGCAGAGGCCGGCAAGCCGGTGACGGCAGTGGACGGCCGAGGCCGCGACGGCAGAGGCCGGCCAGCTCGAAGGCAGACCCGGTTCAAGGTGGAGACAGAGGGACTCCGAGCCAGGGCTGCTGCAGCCACGGCGAACCACGGCGGACGCAGCGGTGGCAACTTGCACCGGTTTGGACGCACGGTGAGAAAGGAGCAAGGGTGCTGGTGCGGGTGGTAAAGTAATTGCACTCCAGCGGATCAAGGGGTGCCTCTGCCTCGACGCCGGGTTGAAGAGGGTTGGTGTGGTGGCACTGGTAGCTCTGTCGCGGTGAAGACCCGGCAGTCGTGACCGATTCAATGTGGTCAGCGCAGATGGGAAACCGCAAAGCGAGCCAACATACAGCAGCGGTTTAAAGCAGAGGTGCCTCGGGGCCGGCCACAGTAGGAGCGATGGCAAGGCCAGCTCGTGGTGGTGTAGGTAACTCGGCGAGGCGGCGAGTCCGGGTGGCTGTTTTTGACGAATCCGGTTTACGGCGACTTGAAGGCACAGTTGGCCACGACGAAAACAGCGCCGGGCGGCTCGGCGGTGGCCAATACTGAGGCCAAAGTGGAAGACGACTTGGAGGGCAGCTCTGACGAATCTGTAGAAACGGTGAGGCGAGCCGCGCCCGATGTCGATTTGAACCGGAGACTAAGTCAAAGGCTGATGGCAATTCGGAGGAAACAAGTCGCGATGACGACTCATCACGGGAACAAGGCCCAACGGCGGTTCACGACAAATCTACCAAAGCGGAAGGTGAGGCCGCATCGGGAAAGGCCGCGGTGACTTGATGCTACACATGGCTGTTCAGGGCCGGCAATTCAACGGCGGCTGGCCGTGTGGTGAACCGGCGGCGGGCGCGATGCGCCTCGCGGGCGGTTTAACACGGAGAACGGCGGAGGCTTGAGGTGGCAGAGGACCGCGACGGGTCGATGTGGCGACTCAGGCCGGATTCCAGGCGGGCGCTCGATCGACGAATCTGAGTCCGACTCAATCTGGAGCCAATACAGTGCTCTGTATCAACTACAGGGTTGCGGAATTCGGCGACTCGGAGTAGCGCTAGGTGAGTTTGGAATCAGAGGGTCGGAGCATAGCAGCGAGGCGGAGACAGAGCGACGCAAGGAAGTCCGGCGGTTTTGGGGAGGCCGCGGTGTCCGCTGCAGGCGGCTCAGTGAACCTCGAAAGCCACGTAGGCTGTAGCGACTCGGAGTTGAAAACAAGGTGGAGACCGTCGGATGTGGAGGCAGGTCAACATGCAGGACTGCATCAGGCGACTCCTCGGCGAGTCAGAGACAAAAACAACGCCAATCACGGGTCGTGGCCAGTTTCCGGGTCATGGCAGGTTTGACCGCCCTCGTCCGGGTCTTTCCTCCAGGTTTCCATGTTGGATTTGATCGTTTGGTGATAGTAGATGAATCTACTGATAAGCGTGGCGGCTTGTGCCAAACCTTTGGGATTTTCCCTGTCGATCTTGTTAACAGAGCTGATGGTTACTGCCCATAAAAAATTTTGATCTCAGTTCAGTGAACTCAAAGTTGATGTAGATCCTTCCAAAAAAAACCATTCCTTTCTTCATCCGGATGGAAACTTCTCAAACCCTAGATGAGATCCCTCCAAGAACTCAACACCACTGTGCGCGGGCCCCACGGTGGGCGCCAACTGTCGTGGATTTGTCACGGCAGATGTCCTTAGTGTCAGGACTTAGTCGCGAGGCCAACGCATCTATGTGGTAGCTTGAGAGGGGTTGAGTGGGACGAGAGACGCAGGGCGGATCAACACAAAAGACAAGGGTTTAGACAGCTTCGGGCCCCGGGAAACATCATCCGGTAATAACCCTACATGTTGTTTGAGGCTAGATCTCATTATGCTCATGAGGGAATCGCCGGTTTACCGGCTCTTTGTGTCTAGCCCTAACATTGTTTCTTCTTGCTTGTATCTTCTAACTTGTAACTTGTCCCTCTTTGGGGAGCCCTTCCCCTCCTTATATATGTTGAAGGGGCGGTTTACATGTGGAGTCCCATTAGGATTAGGACTAGTCTATCTCTAATACAAACCGGATACAAGTCCTGGCTTTAACTCCTTGTAAGGCAAATATTCCTTTCCTCTTAAACCGGCCCACAATAGTTGAACCGGCCTTCATGAAACGCCAGACGGGCCACCGGGTCTTGTCGCTCCTCTGACCCGTCCGTCGGGTTACCAGTGAGTTACAACGTCCCGACGGGTTGCTGGTAAACCGCCAGGTCTGGGCGGGTCACCAGGCGAATATCGCCAAGTCCGGTCGGGTTAACTTTCGGCCGGTTTACACCGCGGGGTATATCCCCGACAGAACCCCTTTGCAAGCATCCTTACAAGCTTGGACCAGAAGAGCTCAAGGAATTGAAGATTCAACTAGATAAACAAGAGCGTCTGGGTCTGATTAGACCGAGTTCTTCTCCGTGGGGTTGTGGTGTTCTTTTTGTCAAGAAGAAGGATGGCACGGACCGACTTTGCGTCGATTACCGTCCATTGAACAAGAAGACTATCAAGAACAAGTACCCACTACCCAACATCAATGAGCTATTTGAGCAACTCAAAGGTGCTAAGGTGTTCTCCAAGCTTGACCTTCGTATGGGTTATCATCAGATTCGCATTCGTGAAGAAGATATTCCCAAGACAGCATTCAGAACAAGCTTTGGTTCTTATGAATATACTGTCATGTCTTTCGGCCTTGTCAATGCTCCTCCGTATTTCACTCGCTTGATGAATTTCATCTTCAACCCCTACATCAACGAATTTGTCTTGGTCTATCTCGATGATATTTTGGTCTTCTCCAAGAATAAGGAGGATCATGCCAAGCATTTGCGTTTGGTACTTGACAATCTCAGAGAGTATCAATTATATGCGAAGTTCTCCAAATGTGAATTCTGGCTTGATGAAGTTCTTTATCTTGGTCATATCATCTCTGCCAAGGGCATTGCTATTAATCCAGAGAGGGTGTCTGCAGTTTTGAATTGGCAACCTCCTCAGAATGTCAAGCAGCTTCGCAGTTTTCTGGGACTTGCAAGCTATTGCCGAAGATTCATTGAGAATTTCTCAAAGATTGCAAAGCCTCTTTCCAACCTCCTCCAGAAGCATGTGAAATATGTCTGGTCTCCTGAGTGTGACGTTGCTTTCAACACTCTCAAAGAGAAACTTGTCACTGCTCCAGTTTTGACTCCTCCTGACGAATCCAAGCCTTATGAAGTATTCTGTGATGCTTCTCTTCAGGGCCTCGGTGCTATGTTAATGCAAGAGAAGAAGGTTGTTGCCTATACCTCTCGCCAGTTGAAGCCCAATGAAAGGAACTACCCCACTCACGATCTTGAGTTGGCGGCAGTTGTCCATGCACTAATAACATGGAGACATCTCCTGTTGGGAAGGAAAGTGGACATTTTCACCGATCACAAGAGTCTCAAGTATATCTTCACTCAGCCTCACCTCAACCTCAGACAAACTCGATGGGTCGAAATGATTCAAGAGTATAATCCGAGTATTGAATACACTCCAGGCAAGGCTAATGTGATTGCAGACGCTTTGAGCAGAAAGGCTTACTGCAACAGCTTAATCCTCAAGCCATTCCAACCGGATCTCTGTGAGGCTTTCCGCAAGTTGAATCTTCAAGTTGTTCCTCAAGGTTTGCTTGCCAACCTCATTGTCTCTCCTACTTTGGAAGATCAGATTCGTGAGGCACAATTGTTGGATACCATGGTGAAGAAGGTGAAACGTGGTATTGAAAAGAGCATCCCCAAATACAAGTGCTATCGAGTTGATGACAGAGATACTCTTTTCTTCGAGGACCGGATCGTGGTTCCAAAGGGTGATCTTCGTAAAGTCATTATGAACAAAGCGCACAATTCTCTTCTGTCAATTCATCCTGGAAGTTCGAAGATGTACCATGACCTCAAGCAGTCGTATTGGTGGACTCGAATGAAGCGTGAGATCGCTCAATTCGTGAATGAGTGTGATGTCTGCAGAAGGGTGAAAGCAGAACACCAACGTCCAGCTGGACTTCTCCAACCTCTTGCTATTCCAGAATGGAAGTTTGATCATATCGAAATGGACTTCGTGACTGGTTTTCCTAAGTCCAAGCGTGGAAATGATGCTATCTTCGTCGTCATCGACAAGCTCACCAAAGTGGCTCATTTTCTTCCTATCAAAGAGTCTATCATAGCAGCGCAGCTGGCAGAGCTCTACACCTCCAGAATTGTCTCTTTGCACGGCATTCCGCAATTGATCTCTTCAGACCGTGGCAGCATCTTTACCTCCAAGTTTTGGGATTCTTTTCAGAAGGCCATGGGCACCAACATCCGCTTCAGCACAGCGTTCCACCCTCAAACTAGTGGACAAGTTGAGCATGTCAACCAAATTCTTGAAGATATGCTCAGAGCCTGTGTTATCTCTTTCGGCATGAAGTGGGAGGATTGTCTTCCTTATGCTGAATTCTCTTACAACAACAGTTTTCAAGCCAGCTCGGGCAAAGCCCCATTCGAGATTCTCTATGGCAGAAAGTGTCGTACTCCTCTCAACTGGTCTGAAACCGGTGAACGCCAATTGCTCGGCAATGATTTGATCTCAGAGGCTGAGGCTATGTGCAAGGTCATTCGTGAGAACCTCAAAGCCGCGCAGTCGCGCCAGAAGAGCTATTACGACAACAAACATCGTGATGTAGCATTCGAGATCGGAGACCATGTTTACCTCCGCGTCTCTCCAATGAAAGGAACTCGTCGCTTCGGTATCAAGGGGAAACTTGCTCCGCAATACGTGGGCCCCTTCAAGATCATCGGGAAACGAGGCGATCTAGCCTATCAACTTGAGCTCCCCTCCAACTTTGCAAATGTGCACGATGTCTTCCACGTGTCACAGCTTCGCAAGTGCTTCAAGACGCCTGAGCGCACCATCAACGTCGAAGAGATTGATCTTCAAGAAGATTTGTCCTATCATGAGCATCCAGTTGCTATTCTTGAGACAACTGAGCGCAAGACTCGCAACAAGTCAATCAAATTCCTTAAAGTGAAATGGTCACATCATTCAGACCGAGAAGCCACCTGGGAGCGTGAAGACCACCTACGTTCCGAGTATCCAGAGTTCTTTCAGTCCTAGATCTCGGGACGAGATCCTCTCGTAGTGGTGGTGTGTTGTAACGCCCCAGATGTAACTTGCCATATTTGTAATCCAACTCTTGCCATTTCCGGCTACGTGTTATGATATTTCCTCCGTGGTTGGGTTCTCTTCGTTTTGCATTTTGGTCATGTCATGCATTTCATATCATGTCATCATGTGCATCGCATTCGCATACGTGTTCGTCTCTTTAATCCGAGCATTTTCCCCGTTGTCCGTTTTGCAATCCGGCGCTCCTATGTCTCCCGGCGTCCCCTTTTACATTTCTTCGTGAGCGGGTATTAAACATTCTCGGAATGGACCGAGGTTTGACATGTGGCCTCGGTATTGCACCGGTAGACCGCCTGTCAAGTTTCGGGTCAATCGGAGTTCGTTTGGTACTCCAACGGTTAACCGGGTAACCGTGAAGGCCTCGTGTGTGTTGCATCCTAACACCCCTTCAAAACAGCCCTTTAACCCATCTAAGTCACTCCCATGTCCTCCGCCGTTCGATCACGATCGCGTGGGCGAAAACCGCTCTCCATTTGGAGCTTCCTAGCTCCTTCTAGCTATAAAAACGCCTCCCCCTCCTCAAATCACGGGCAAACACCCCCAAACCCTAATTTCGTCGCTCCGCGCGGGCGGACGTGTCCACCGCCGCCGGACGAAGTCGCCGCCGCCGCCCGGGCCAACCCGGGGCTGCCACGTGGCAGGCGCCGCCACCCTGCGCCGCCGGCCCGCGCAGGCCCGCGCCGGGCCCTCCCCGCGCCCGACCGGGCCGCCGCCTCCCCGCTCCGCCCCGATCCCAGCCGCCGCCTCCGCTCCTCCGCGCGCGCGCTCGCGCCGCTTCCCGCCGGTCGCCGCGCCGCCCCGCTCGGTTCCGCACTTGCCGCCGCCTAGTCGCCGTCGCCGTCGCTTCCCGCCGCGCCGCCCAAGCCCCGCGTCGCCGGTGCGCCGCGCCGCCGCCTCCTCCGCGCGGATCCGGGCCGGTGTGCCCCGGATCCGGCGATCCCGCGTGTCCCGACGCAACTCCGGCGAGCCGCCGGCGCCAGATCCGCCCCGCCTCGAGCCGCGTGCCGAAAGGGGTGACTTTCCCTCGATCCTGTTTTTCTTCTAAGTCCCAGTTTTTCATCATCATCATTGCATCTTCATCATGCCATAACTTTGCATACGTAGCCCCGTTTCGCGCGTACAATATGTCAAATTGTTCGCACCGAAGAGTTCATCATTTTGTTCCATTGCATCATTTTCATTTGAGGTCATCTTGATGCCCGAAATGCTGTTAGAAGAGGGCTAGTTGATGTTAGTGGCTGGATCTTCTCTGAAAATGCACTTTTGTCATTTTTGCCATGATTGACGTGTACCTCCTATGAGGTTGAGTCCTACATGAGTTTTGTAATATGCCATGTTAACTTTCCAGAGAATTTTACTATGTATTTTTGTGATTTATGTGGTGACTAGCAAAAGCATGCAAACTAGGTCACTTGATGTTGCTGATTTCAGAGACTTAGTGATTTCACCAAGTCCCTGACTGCTGTTATTTTCATGCCATGTATTCATGTTGTTTCTGAGAGATCTATGCATAATTTGAGCATGATCAGTAAGGGAGTTTTGAACTTGAGTATTTGCTCTATCCATTCCATGCCTTTGTTTGTAATTATGGAGTGCCATAGCTTGAGTCAATCGAGCTCTACTTTTGCTTCAAAATGTTGCTGGCAGATTGTTTACGTGTTATTCGATTTTGTCATCCTGATGTTAGTTTTCTGCTATGTTGTTAATTTCACTAAGTCTGAGAACCTGTTATCTTGTGCACTTTTGCCATGCTTGTTTGGACCTGTTATGATGTTATCTAGCCGTAGCTCAGTGTTCATCTTTTATCGTGCATCTTGTGTAGATTACTGTCATATGCTTTGTTGCCATGTTTGGGTGCAGTAGCTTAATTATTTGTTGCTTGCTAAGTAGCATCATGCTGTTAATGGCAGATTCGTGTCATTCTTGTATTGCTTGCCATTTGCAAACCGTGCATCCGATTCCGGTGAACTTTATATCGATTTCAACCGAAATCACATCACCTATCCATGGCATGCTTGGTTTGCCAAGATTATGCTCTGTTCATCCTTGTCCTTCCGGAGCATGCATACACATTGCATATCACCTCTCGCATATCATGCCATGTTTTGCATCATGTTGCTTGCGCATTGCATCGTGG
Organism: Aegilops umbellulata; assembly: GCA_032464435.1. Lineage (NCBI taxonomy): Eukaryota > Viridiplantae > Streptophyta > Magnoliopsida > Poales > Poaceae > Aegilops > Aegilops umbellulata. The sequence continues at coordinate 133,333,840 of CP136058.1, read as the reverse complement.
TTGATATTGGTTCCTTTGCTTGTTCTCTTGTCTTGGGTAGAGCCGGGAGACGAGTACGTGAACGAGGATTCCGTTGAGAACGCTTTCGAGGACCAAGCTTTCGACAACTCTGAGACTCTTGCAGGCAAGATGACCATACCCTCGAAATCACTTCAATCTTTGCTTGCTAGATTGCTCGCTCTTTTGCTATGCCTATGCTGCGATACCTACCACTTGCTATATCATGCCTCCTATATTGCCATGTTAGCCCCTAACCATCCATGTCCTAGCAAACCTTTGTTTGGCTATGTTACCGCTTTGCTCAGCCCCTCTTATAGCGTTGCAAGTTGCAGGTGAAGATGAAGTTTGTTCCTTGTTGGGACATGATCTTGTTGTTCCTTGTTGGAACATGTTTACTTGTTGGGATATCACAATACCTCTTATTTAATTAATGCATCTATATACTTGGTAAAGGGTGGAAGCCTCGGCCTTATGCCTGGTGTTTTGTTCCACTCTTGCCACCCTAGTTCCGTCATACCGGTGTTATGTTCCCGGAGTTTGCGTTCCTTACACGGTTGGGTGATCTATGGGACCCCCTTGACAGTTCGCCTTGAATAAGACTTTTCTAGCAAGGCCCAACATTGGTTTTACCATTTGCCACCTAAGCCTTTTTCCCTTGGGTTCTGCAGACTCAAGGGTCATCTTTATTTTAACCCCCTGGGCCAGTTCTCCTTCGATTGCTGGTCCAAAACGTCAGCCGCCGGTGGCCACCAGGGGCAACTCTGGGGTCGCCTATCGGAATTTTGGACAATCCGGATGTGCCCTGAGACCGAGATATGTGCAGCTCCTATCAGGATTTGTCGGCACAATCGGGCGGCTTTGCTGGACTTGTTTTGTTGCTGTCGAAATGTCTTGTAGTCCGGGATTCCGAGATTGATCGGGTCTTCCCGGTAGAAGGAATATCCTTCGTTGACCGTGAGAGCTTATCATGGGCTAAGTTGGGACACCCCTGCAGGGTTTTATCTTTCAAAAGCCGTGCCCGCGGTTATGAGGCAGATGGTAATTTGTTGATGTCCGGTTGTAGAAAACCCAAAGTTGACCTTAACTAAAACACATCAACCGCGTGTGTAACCGTGATGGTCTCTTCTCGGCAGGGTCCGAGAAGTGAACACGGTGTTGGAGTAATGTCTGACGTAGGTCGTTTCAGGATCACTTCTTGATCACTTCTAGCTTCACGACCGTGCTTTGCCTTCTCTTCTCGCTCTCTTTTGCGCTGTAGCCACCATATGCTAGTCGCTTGCTGCAGCTCCACCTCACTGTCCTTTCCTACCTATAAGCTTAAATAGTCTTGATCTCGCGGGTGTGAGATTGCTGAGTCCCCGTGACTCACAGATATTATCACTACAGTTGCAGGTTCCAACGATGCCAGTGCAGATGATGCGTCCGAGCTCACTTGGGAGTTCGACGAGGAACGTGGCCGTTACTATGTTTCTTTTCCAGATGATCAGTAGTGGGGCCCAGTTGGGGTGATCCAGGGATCTGTTTAGCATTTGGGGTAGTCTTCTTTCATTTTGGTACCGTAGTCGGACCTTGAGTGTAATCTGTATGATGGATGTTATTTATGTACTTGTGTGAAGTGGCGATTGTAAGCCAACTATGTATCTTTCCCCTTTATTTATTACATGGATTGTGTGAAGATTACCTCACTTGCGACATTGCTTTCAATGCGGTTATGCCTCTAAGTCGTGCCTCGACACGTGGGAGATATAGCCGCATCGAGGGCGTTACAACGACAACCCCTCCCAGATGCCCCAAAACCCTAGAGCCCTCCTGCCTTTCCTCCCTCGCTTTCTCCCTCGTCAGATCCGCCACACCGAACCACCCGTCACCACGGCGAAGCTCGCCGGCGTGGCTACCCTCCTCCCCGGCTCCTGGTTTCGGTCCCTCTGCTCCGCCGTCATCCTCTACGTTGCGTGAGGCCGCCCGTGGGAACTAGGACCCCCCTGCATCGAGCCCTACATCATCTCCATCGTCCTCGGCCTCGTCGATCGTCGCCATCGATTCCGGCAAGGCCGAGCCATCCCCGAGGCCGCTGAGCTGCTCTACGCATCCACTGTTAGCTCCCTCCCGAAACCCCTCTCCGCCCCGTTCGATTTGGTGCCCGTAGCCACCGACGCCATCGGAGCTGAAGCTCCTCACCGCCAGGCATGTCGCAGCCGTGGCCACAGCCACTACCTCTCGCATTCGAGCACTGCATTGTGCTCCTTGCCCTCCCCGTCTTCCAATTCGAACCCTACCTCCTCTCCCATGCCCCTGCCGCTGCGTCTGCGTTGACGCGCCCCAGGCCGCGCCCCTACCTCGCGCCCCGCCCCTGCCCGCTCGCTGCTACCCCGTGCCTTCCCCCGTCGGCATCCGCCACTGCTCGCTGAGGCCGCCCCTACCCAGCACCGCCCACCGCTACCGGCTACGCCGCGCACCCCGCGCTTGCTCGCCATAGCCCCTGGTCGTGCCCCCTCCCCCCTGCGACGACCCGCGCGCGCGACCGCTCCTCCCCTGTTTGGTGACTGCTCTGCCTAGCCCCGCCGCCGCCTAGCGCCGCCGCTCCCCACAGCCCTTGCGCCGCCGCTTCCGCCTCCTGCGGCGCACTAGCTGCGCCTCGCCTCTTCCGGCGTCGTGCCGCCCGCTTGCCGGCCGCCGGAGCTCCCCCTGGTGCCTGCGTGCGTGCCCATCCACTGGAGCCGGCCCTGTTAGATTAGGATTAGTGATTAATTAGTTTAGGTGTACATGACATGTGGGTCCCACCTTATTTTAACTTAAATAAAAACAGTTTAGCAATTAGTAGGACACTAACATGTGGGACCCGCCCACGCACTATTCACTCTGTTGACCAGTCCTTATTGACTGGGTCAACTGGGCCACTTGACCCCACCAGTCAGCCCCTGGTGCACCTCTGGGTGCACTGCACCGGGTGCACCCAGCCCGTTTCTGAGTATTTTTCGAATTTAGTTAATTATAGCAATTTCAGAAAATGTTTAAAATTTAAAAATTAATATAAAATAATCTGTAACTCGGATGAAAAAACTTTGTACATGAAAGTTGCTCAGAATTTCGAGACGAATCCGGATACGCAGCCCGTTCGTCCACCACACATCCCTAGCATATTGAACACACAACTTTCCCCCTCCGGTTCATCTGCCCGAAAACGCGAAACACCGGGGATACTTTCCCGGATGTTTCCCCCCTTTGCCGGTATCGCCTATCGCTACTTTAGGTCATCCCTAGAACAACGTATTGCCGCGTCTTGCTTTGTGTACATTGTTTGCTCTGTTATTTATTGTGTTCCCCCTCCATTACTTCTTTCCTGTAGACTCCCAGACTGCTGCCGATGTTCGTGTGTTAGACTACATTGAAGATGACCCCTCTCTCTTGCCAGAGCAACCAGGCAAGCCCCCCCTTGATCACCAGATATCGCCTATTCTTCTCTATACTGCTTGCATTAGAGTAGTGTAGCATGTTACTGCTTTCAGTTAATCCTATACTGCTGCATAGCCTGTCCTTGCTACTACTGTTGCTACCTTTACCTGCTATCCTACATGCTTAGTTTAGGATGCTAGTATTCCATCTATGGCCCTACATTCTTGTCCGTCTGCCATGCTATACTATCGGGCCGTGATCACTCGGGGGTGATCACGGGCATATACTCTATACTTTACACTGTTACATTACCTGTGATACTGTTCGGAGATGGGGGCTGAAGGGGCAGGTGGTTCCACCCAGGTAGTGGTGGACCTGGGTTCCCGACGGTCCCTGACTGTTACTTTGTGGCGGAGCGACAGGGCAGGTGGAGACCACCTAGGAGAGAGGTGGTCTGGCCCTGGTCGGCGTTCGCGGATACTTAACAGGCTTAACGAGATCTGGGTATTTGATCTGAGTCTGGCCATTTGGTCTATACGCACTAACCATCTACGCGGGAGTAGTTATGGGTATCCCAGCGTCGTGGTATTAGCCGAAGCCTTCGTGACGTCAGCGACTGAGCGGCGCGCGCCGGATTGGAATGTAAGCCTGCTCTTGTATTAAGGGGGCTAGTTCTGCTTTCGGCCACCCTCGCAACGTGCAGGTGTGCTAAGGGCGATGGGCCCAGACCCCTGTGCGCTTAGGTTTAGACTGGCGTGTTGACCTCTCTGTTGGGCCTAGGTGGGGCTGCGACGTGTTGATCTTCCGCGGCAGGGCATGACCCTGAAAAGTGTGTCTGGCCAAATGGGATCAAGCGTGTTGGGTTATGTGGTGCACCCCTGCAGGGAAGTTAATCTATTCGAATAGCCGTGTCCCTCGGTAAAAGGACGACCCGGAGTTGTACCTTGACCTTATGACAACTAGAACCGGATACTTAATAAAACACACCCTTCCAAGTGCTAGATACAACCCGGTGATCGCTCTCTAACAGGGCATCGAGGAGGGGATCGCCGGGTAGGATTATGCTATGCGATGCTACTTGGAGGACTTCAGTCTACTCTCTTCTACATGCTGCAAGACGGAGGCTGCCAGAAGCGTAGTCTTCGACAGGATTAGCTATCCCCCTCTTATTCTGGCATTCTGCAGTTCAGTCCACCGATATGCCCCTTTACACATATACCCATGCATATGTAGTGTAGTTCCTTGCTTGCGAGTACTTTGGATGAGTACTCACGGTTGCCTTGTTCCCCCTTTTCCCCATTCCTCTACCCGATTGCTGCGACCAGACGATGGAGTCCAGGAGCCAGACGCCACCGTCGACGACGACTCGTACTACACTGGAGGTTCCTACTACTACGTGTTGCCCGCTGACGACGACCAGGAGTAGTTTAGGAGGATCCCAGGCAGGAGGCCTACGCCTCTTTCGATCTGTATCCCAGTTTGTGCTAGCCTTCTTAAGGCAAACTTGTTTAACTTATGTCTGTACTCAGATATTGTTGCTTCCGCTGATTCGTCTATGATCGAGCACTTGTATTCGAGCCCTAGAGGCCCCTGGCTTGTATTATGATGCTTGTATGACTTATTTTATTTTTAGAGTTGTGTTGTGATATCTTCCCGTGAGTCCCTGATCTTGATCATACACGTTTGCGTGTATGATTAGTGTACGATTGAATTGAGGGCGTCACAAGTTGGTATCAGAGCCGACTGCCTATAGGAATCCCCCTTCCATACTCCTTGGCCGAAGTCGAGTCTAGACATTGCAAAACTTTTACTAACATGGTTGTGCGGCCCATTGCCCCACTTCGCCATTGGGTGGTATTAGGACCTTTTACTCCTCGATCTTTACTCCGGGATTCTGAACTCTCTTCTATTCGGGTTAAACAATTTTTACTAAAATCTAACTTTAGGTTCTCGCAAATACTTTCTCCCGGAGAGCCCCTTCAGTCCAGATGATCGCCGGCTGCACCAGAAGATTTCGGAGATACTCTCGATGTTGTCCCGATAACTTGTGCTCATGCTTGTGCAATTCCCTACCACCGAAATATCCCTGTGGATAAGTAATTACACCTGTCGTGCTTACTTTTATTCCGAGTCGATCTTGTTATTATAAGATACCCCGAGAATACTTTGTAGCTACTGCCTTACAGTTCTTTGCCACATGAATACCCCTACGGATAATTTCTCGCTTTTATCGAGTATCCGCTCATCCCCAAATGATTCATGTATTTCTCAAAATTCTTCGAAATACCATTTGATCTTCCGAAAATCCTGAGCTACCTATTGCTCCTGAAATTCTTGCTTGCTTGCATTATGGTTAATCCCATATGAATAGTAGTCCTCGATAACATCCGCTGTCTTAGTTATTTTGAGCATATTGATTCAATATGTGCATACGCACGCAGTCATCAGGTTATCCTTTTTAAGATCATCCTTCCGGCTCAGACGTCATTCTGGACATGAGTTGGTTCTCGGCAATTCAAACCTTTATTGATTGTTCAACTAAGTGTTTTTAACTTACCCATCCTTGATCAAAGCGTCTGCTTCTGATCTTTCATGTTGGGAACCATAATTTCTTTCTACCTAAGCATGAGACTAATTAGATGATTCTTGAATCTGATGCCTCTGCATTCTTTCTTTCTCTGAGTGAGTAACGATACTCACATCAGCTTTGTTGTGGATCGTCCGATCCATTGTTGGATTTTTTTATCCGACAGTGTCCTTCATATTCAATCACCTTGTGAGTTCTTCCCCTGATACATAATTCCTTTGGTAAATTGTATTCTCTGCTTGGCCAACCATGCTCTGCCTTCGAGCTTGTGTATTTACTTTTGAAACTTGTGGTATATGTTACTAAGATGCCCGATGGGTTGAACCTATGACTTCCCCTAATCCGTGAGAACCCGAAAGTTTTCACAAGTCATACTCTACTGGTGTTCTACCAGATAAAATTCCAACACTACAGTTATATCAAAGTGAGAGGTGGATGAAATGATCTGCATTAAAGAAGTGGGAGTCGACCTTGAACTTGTGTTGATGCCCATGAAAATGATGTAGACCGTCTCGGAAGCTTCTTGCAAAATGATTATCCTGCATTGATTCGTTCGGTATTCCTGAAATTGATTCCTTACAGTTATGGTTCCGACCATGCTGTCCTGATCTGGTATATCTTATGGGAATTCATTCCAGTGCCTCATCTATTTTTGGCAAGGATAAAGTATCTACTGTCATAGGTCAATGAACCGGTTCTACTTCTATCCGGTTCTACCTTTGAGTATTACCTCCTGGTATCTCGGAGATGTCTTGCCATTGCACCACAGCTTACTAACTTTGTTGAAGTAATGTCTTTCCTTGTCGTGATCACTCTATGGGTTCTAGGTTGTTATCAACCGAGGACACCGACTAGTGAAATTATTCCACACTACAAATCAAATACCCCTAGTATTTTTACAAGGAAATTCTGAACCCAAGCTGGTCATTTCTAGACTATCGGCTGCATCCTAGTCTTGCTACCTTTGACTGTGCTACCTTGTCCTTCCTTGGTGCACGTATTCTTCAGTGTGTGAGCACGACTTACGTCAAGCTTTCAACATCTTGTTGCTTGTCTTGGAATGCAACTTTGGTTCCGAGCTTGCCTCTTATATATGGATCCTATAACTTGCCACTTCGTCATTTCCTTGCTTGTTGCCGTTGTTATTTGATTGCATCCTCTTAAAACCTCCCGTCAAATGTGTCGGATCACCTTCAACACTTTGACTTCTTCCGAGATGTCAACTGTGTTCATGATGAGAAATACCCTCCTTGCCCTCGATGATTTTTATTATCATCGACAACACCCTTGACTTCCTTTCATCGCGAACTTGCCCACATAATGAATGCAACTTGCTCTCCAGCTAGTGTTGTGTTCTGCCTTGAAGTATTACTGTCTATTATATCGAGAATGTTGTTGGGGTTGCTCCACCTCTTACAAAATTCTCGGCATGATGATACGACTCACCATAACCATTCTTCCTTGGTCCCCATGTTGTTTTCAACTAGGATACCAATATGCTAACGATGCTATTTGAGTTCTGTACTTGTAGCAACCCTATTGCTTTGAAGTTAATGATCGACAGTTCGTTCTTAGACTGTTGGTTGTTGAGTCGTCACTCTAACATTGATCTCGCTGCCTAAGGTCATACTTCGGGCACACCTTTCAACTAATGATTGATGGTGTATGTTTTCCTAGAGCATACAACATTATATCATTTGAATTGACAAGTGTCATCTTCTTGTTCACATTATTGTGGAAAGCCATCCGTTTGGAATTCTTGATGAATTGTCGCTGAGCCCATCAGCCATCTTCTCATCCCTTCCTTGGTTTAATGATGAACTATTATTTCAGGAACCCGCTCCCATAGTCCATTTCCCGAGAATCTTACAATGTCATCTCGTCAATTGGTGTTGCACCTTTTACTTCTTAGGCATCCTGAGTCTGAGGTATTTTGACACCATCAGATCTGAATATCGGTCAGGTATCATGGTTGGGACATGTTTTCAAGAGTTATAATGTTGGTCTTTATATGACCCGGTAAGGTGGTATCATGTCTAGCACACCTGGCCGGAGGATCTATTGTTATAGTTTCCATCTTAGCAAGATTAACCATTCTTCCATGATGAAATTGTGAGACTTATTCTATAAGTTGTTCCTGATGAATCCTTTGTATATCCAAGTCTGATCCTTACCTAGTGACCATGTCAATGCTATATCGAAGCATGTCTGTGGTACTCCAATTTTCATCAAAGAACATTTGAAGCCCAATGCTAAATATTTCCTGCTCAATTATCCAAACACCGTTGTATGGGTAAAGTCATGAAATTTTTCTCACCTTTCCCAAAATAGTTTTCTACATAATATCCTGTCATGGATATCATGCTCTGCTTGCCCTTGGGAAGGATATACCCCCGAAATATGTGTGTATACACATTTTCCTTTCCATTGTTCTGTTTAAAGCTCATAATCACTTTCCTTTCCATTGGTTTGTTTAAACCTTCTTGTGATCTATATCATCCAAGCAGTGATATTCTCCTGCTTATGTAAACACCTCGGTGTACAACTCTGTCAGCAAGACCCTGTTACCATTGTTGATGACATTTCGGTAACCACCGATGGACGAGAACTTTGCCTATTGGTCCGCCTCGTTCAACGAGCAGGAAAATAGTTCTCTTCGCCCCTCGCCCTTGGTACCGATGTTGTTGCCAACATAAATGGCAGGCTATTCTCTGACATGCCTTGCTATCATGACCGTGCAGGATGTCACTGCTCCTTAAAAAAACACACATGGTTGGCCCATAACCCATGGTTCCACAGGATCGAAACCTGACTCTCCTGTACACCCCCTATTCTCAAGGTTGTTCCTCGCACGTGACCTTGTATGTAATTCACGAGCCACCTTCCTAGTGACCTATTCTGGTATCAGACGCCATACTTATTCTCGTTGCTTTGAACCCCTTTCACACTCTATTTCAGGCATCGAACGATTGCCTGCCGCTTGAAACTTCTCATGGCACCTTCCTACTTTGCTCTCGATATTTTCTAAAGGTTTTTAACTCAAGAGTTACTTCCCCCACCTTCCCCGATGTTATCAACAAGTTAGTCAACCTTGCAGAGGTCTGTTCTCCCAGCCCCTTATTCTTTCGTAAGTACGGTGAAAGTTCCTGAAGAAAGGATGCCGACTTCATCATGATGACTTGAAGCAGAGAAATTAAGACATCAATGTATTGGACCGGCCTCTTCGAGAAGAACAAGCCAGGATGAGAAGACCCGCTAGATTCGTAACCAAACCTTCCCCCTTTCACTAACTCTTAAATCTCGGGACGAGATTTCTTGTAGTGGAGGAGAATTGTGATGCCCGGATAATTAAGCTATAGTAACCCTCTCCTAATGATGCCATGTCACCGTTGTCACTTAAGTTAATCTCGCTATGGTTCGAAAACGATTCGAATTCAAATTTAAAATAAAGACAAACAACAAAAGTTTTCAAACTTTAAAACTAAAATGTTCGAGTTGTGCCAAATAATGCAAAGGTAATTGTGGTGAAGAAACCCCACTTTTATAAATCTTTAAATACTCTAAAATGAATAAAGCAGTAGCAGAAACAGATAATTAAATGCCTTTTTCAATTAATAAAATATTAAGGTAATTTATTTAATTGCCCGAACTAATGGGGCAGTCACATATTTGTGAAACTAAATTAGGAACTAGTTTTGTATTTTATCTAAACTATAGCAATGTGGAACAAAAATAATACAGAAAAGAATAAATAAAAACAAAACAAAATAAAACAACACGTAGAAACCCCGTGGGCCACTTGGCCCAAATGGCCGAAGTTGCCAGGCCGGCCCACCTAACCCCCCTCGTTCCTCTTCCTCTGTTCACTCCACCCCCGTGGACACAGAGCGCCCGTCCACGGCGCCGATGGCCACGGGGCGACCATCCGGTGCACCCCGGCGCCTACTAGGTCGACGACAACCCCTCCCAGATGCCCCGAAACCCTAGAGCCCTCCTATCTTTCCTCCCTCGCTTTCTCCCTCGTCAGATCCGCCACACCGAACCACCCGTCGCCACGGCGAAGCTCGCCGGCGTGGCTACCCTCCTCCCCGGCTCTTGGTTTCGGTCCCTCTGCTCCGTCGTCATCCTCTACGTTGCGCGAGGCCGCCCGTGGGAACTAGGACCCCCATCGAGCCCTGCATCATCTCCGTCGTCCTCGGCCTCGTCGATCGTCGCCATCGATTCCGGCAAGGCCGAGCGATCCCCGAGGCCGCTGAGCTGCTCTACGCATCCACTTTGAGCTCCCTCCCGAAACCCCTCTCTGCCCCGTTCGATTTGGTGCCCGTAGCCACCAACGCCATTGGAGCTGAAGCTCCTCGCCGCCGGGCATGTCGCAGCCGTGGGCACAGCCACTACCTCTCGCGTCCGAGCACTGCGTTGTGCTCCTCACCCTCCCCGTCTTCCAACTCGACCCCTACCTCCTCTCCCGTGCCCCTGCCGCTACGTCTGCGTCGACGCGCCCCGGGCCGCGCCTCTACCTCGCGCCCCGCCCCTGCCCGCTCGCTACCACCCCGTGCCTTCCCCCGTCTGCGTCCGCCACTGCTCGCCGAGGCCGCCCCTACCGAGCGCCGCCCACCGCTACCGGCTATGTCGCGCGCCTCGCGCTTGCTCGCCATAGCCCCTGGTCGCGCCCCCTCCCACCTGCGACGACCCTCGCGCGCGACCGCTCCTCCCCTGTTGTGTCGCTGCTCTGCCTAGCCCCGCCGCCGCTCCCCACAGCCCTCGCGCCGCCGCTTCCGCCTCCTGCGGCGCACTAGCTGCATCTCGCCTCTGCCGGCGCCGTGCCGCCCGCTTACCGGCCGCCGGAGCTCCCCCTAGTGCATGCGTGCGTGCCCATCCACTGGAGCCGGCCCTGTTAGATTAGGATTAGTGATTAATTAGTTTAGGTGTACATGACATGTGGGTCCCACCTTATTTTAAATTAAATAAAAACAGTTTAGCAATTAGTAGGACACTAACATGTGGGACCCGCCCACGCACTATTCACTCTGTTGACCAGTCCTTGTTGACTGGGTCAACTGGGCCACTTGACCCCACCAGTCAGCCCCTGGTGCACCTCTGGGTGCACTGCACCGGGTGCACCCAGCCCGTTTCTGAGTATTTTTCGAATTTAGTTAATTATAGCAATTTCAGAAAATGTTTAAAACTTTAGTAATTAATATAAAATAATCTGTAACTCGGATGAAAAAACTTTGTACATGAAAGTTGCTCAGAATTTCGAGACAAATCCGGATACGCAGCCCGTTCGTCCACCACACATCCCTAGCATATTGAACACGCAACTTTCCCCCTCCGGTTCATTTGCCCGAAAACGCGAAACATCGGGGATACTTTCCCGGATGTTTCCCCCCTTCGCCGATATCGCCTATCGCTACGTTAGGTCATCCCTAGCACAACATATTGCCGCCTCTTGCTTTGTGTACATTGTTTGCTCTGTTATTTATTGTGTTCCCCCTCCGTTACTTCTTTCCGGTAGACTCCGAGACTGCTGCCGATGTCCGTGTGTTCGACTACATTGAAGATGACCCCTCTCTCTTGCCAGAGCAACCAGGCAAGCCCCCCCTTGATCACCAGATATCGCCTATTCTTCTCTATACTGCTTGCATTAGAGTAGTGTAGCATGTTACTGCTTTCAGTTAATCCTATACTGCTGCATAGCCTGTCCTTGCTACTACTGTTGTTACCTTTACCTGCTATCCTACATGCTTAGTTTAGGATACTAGTATTCCATCTGTGGCCCTACATTCTTGTCCGTCTGCCATACTATACTATCGGGCCGTGATCACTCGGGGGTGATCATGGGTATATACTCTATACTTTACACTGTTACATTACCTGTGATACTGTTCGGAGATGGGGGCTGAAGGGGCAGGTGGTTCCACCCAGGTAGTGGTGGGCCTGGGTTCCCGACGGCCGCCGACTGTTACTTTGTGGCGGAGCGACAGTGCAGGTTGAGACCACCTAGGAGAGAGGTGGCCTGGCCCTGGTCGGCGTTCGCGGATACTTAACACGCTTAACGAGATCTGGGTATTTGATCTGAGTCTGGCCATTTGGTCTATACGCACTAACCATCTACGCGGGAGTAGTTATGGGTATCCCGACATCGTGGTATCAACCGAAGCCTTCATGACGTCAGCGACTGAGCGGCGCGCGCTGGATTGGAACATAAGCCTGCTCTTGTATTAAGGGGGCTAGTTCTGCTTTCGGCCGCCCTCGCAACGTGCAGGTGTGCTAAGGGCGATGGGCCCAGACCCCTGTGCGCTTAGGTTTAGACCAGCGTGCTGACCTCTCTGTTGTGCCTAGGTGGGGCTGCAATGTGTTGATCTTCCGCGGCCGGCATGACCCCAAAAAGTTTGTCCGGCCAAATGGGATCAAGCGTGTTGGGTTATGTGGTGCACCCCTGCAGGGAAGTTAATCTATTCGAATAGCCGTGTCCCTCGGTAAAAGGACGACCCGGAGTTTTACCTTGACCTTATGACAACTAGAACTGGATACTTAATAAAACACACCCTTCCAAGTGCCAGATACAACCCGGTGATTGCTCTCTAACAGGGCATCGAGGAGGGGATCGCCGGGTAGGATTATGCTATGCGATGCTACTTGGAGGACTTCAGTCTACTCTCTTCTACATGCTGCAAGACGGAGGCTGCCAGAAGCGTAGTCTTCGACAAGATTAGCTATCCCCCTCTTATTCTGGCATTCTGAAGTTCAGTCCATCGATATGCCCCTTTACACATATACCCATGCATATGTAGTGTAGTTCCTTGCTTGCGAGTACTTTGGATGAGTACTCACGGTTGCCTTTTCCCCCCTTTTCCGCATTCCTCTACCCGATTGCTGCGACCAGACGATGGAGTCCAGGAGCCAGACGCCACCGTCGACGACGACTCCTACTACACTGGAGGTGCCTAGTACTACGTGCTGCCCGCTGACGACGACCAGGAGTAGTTTAGGAGGATCCCAGGTAGGAGGCCTACGCCTCTTTCGATCTGTATCCCAGTTTGTGCTAGCCTTCTTAAGGCAAACTTGTTTACCTTATGTCTGTACTCAGATATCGTTGCTTCCGCTGACTCGTGTATGATCGAGCACTTGTATTCGAGCCCTCGAGGCCCCTGGCTTGTATTATGATGCTTGTATGACTTATTTTATTTTTAGAGTTGTGTTGTGATATCTTCCCGTGAGTCCCTGATCTTGATCGTACACGTTTGCGTGTATGATTAGTGTACGATTGAATCGGGGGCGTCACAGGCTATCAGGTGGACCACGTGGACCATCGGAAGAATGAGGCGGCGGACGCCCTGAGCCGGTTGGGCTCCCAGCGTAAACCGGTCCCGCCTAATGTTTTTCTTGATGTGCTGCACAACCCGTCGGTCAAGCTCCCAGGTGAAGCGGATTTGGCTAGTCCTGACCTGGAGGCTCAATTGGTGGCAGCTCTTCACGTCATTCCGCATTGGACACTTCCTTACCTAGCATACATGAACCGGGGCGAGTTGCCAGAGGATGAGACTCTGGCCAGACAAATAATACGGCGGTCCAAGTCCATGACAATTGTCAATGGCGAGTTGCACCATTGCAGTGTATCGGGAGCATATCAACATTTTGTATCTCCTGAGGAAGGCTGTGAAATTTTGCGTGAGATCCACGAAGGGGATTGTGGTCACCACGCCGGTTCAAAATCTTTGGTGGCTAAAGCGTTCCGCCATGGTTTCTATTGGTTAACTGCCCATGCTGATGCGGAGGATCTGGTCAGACGATGTGATGGTTGCCAAAAGTTCTCAAGACATGCTCATGTACCGGCTCAAGAATTGAGGATGATTCCAATCACTTGGCTGTTTGCAACTTGGGGGCTAGATATGGTTGGGCCTTTCAAAAGGTCCAAGGATAAGAAGACCCACCTCCTGGTGGCGGTTGATAAGTTTACAAAGTGGGTGGAGGCGGAGCCTATTAGCAAGTGTGATGCAGCCACGGCGGTTTAGTTCATCAAAAAAGTGATTTTCCGGTTTGGTTTTCCACACAGTATCATCACAGATAATGGTACCAATTTGTCCAAAGGTGCCATGAAGGAGTTCTGCGAACGGGAGCACATCCGCCTTGACGTTTCATCACTGGCGCACCCACAGTCCAATGGTCAAGCAGAAAGAGCTAATCAGGAGATCTTGAGAGGCATCAAACCACGGCTTATGGTTCCTTTGCAAAGGACGCCGGGTTGTTGGGTAGAAGAGTTACCATCCGTATTATGGAGCATTAACACCACACCCAACAGATCAACAGGATACACGTTGTTCTTCACGGTCTATGGAGACGGAGGCGGTTCTCCCTAGTGATATCCGTCACGATTCACCTCGTGTGGCGGCTTATGTTGAAGCGGATAACGAGACAGCTCGACAAGACGCTTTGGACCAGTTGGATGAAGAGCGAGACATAGCAGCTGCCCGCTCGGCGATTTACCAAAAGGATCTTCGTCGCTACCACAGTCGTTGAGTCAGAACCAAAACCTTTCAAGAAGGAGATTTGGTGCTTCGGCTCATTCAAGATCAAACCGATATGCATAAGTTATCCCCGCCTTGGGAGGGACCTTTCGTGGTCAGCAAGAATCTGCACAACGGGTCATACTATCTGATCGATGTTCGAGAGCGAAAAGACTCACGCAAATCAGAAGAGGAGACCAACAGGCCGTGGAACATAGCTCATCTTCGGCCTTACTATACTTGAGCCATTGGCTCTGCTTATGTATATATTATGACAATGTATATATTATAAATACAATAAACCGGATCCTCAGCTAAAGCGGGGTATCTGTTCTTTTACATCATGCGTGGTTACATGGAGTTGTTACGTCTTAAAGAGGCCTCCGGTTTACCCCTTGCAAAAAAATATAAATATCAATAGGGGGCTCGGTCGTGTCCGAACCGATGCAACACCTTTTGATAGGCGAAAGCCACCAGATCACTTGGGGACATGGTCAAGTCTGAACCAGTCACGCCTCTTGATCGGCCTAAAGGCCATAGAATCACTTGGGGGCTTGGTCGAACCCGAACCATTGCCATGCCACTTGATCGGCGTAACGCCACGGTTTCATTTGGGGACCTGGCTGACTTGAACCATAGCTACATCTATTGGGAGCTTGGTCGTGTCCGACCATGGTAACGCTATTTGATCGGCTCAGTAAAGCCTCTTTTTTGCAAACGGTTTTATCATTGCCATTTGCTTTAATATTTTTCTAGATAAACTGCTATTTTATCTTGGTTGCGTTTTTAAACCGACAACGTTTTACACCGGTTCAAGCTGCAAATTTGGCGGAACGCGGTCCTTTTTTTGAACCGGATATTATTTACCCAGTATGATTTTTTCTGTTAACGTCCTATTTTGGAGTAACAAAATGTTTATTATGACCAAGCACGGTTTACATAGTAAACCGGCATTGTATATACAGGAGCTGTTTTCTCCCATGACGGTGCAGGTTTATCAAACCGCTGTGTCAAGATTGGCTAAGCCTACTTCGTGCCCAATGATGGTAGGTATTTTGTATCACAAAATTTGATCATATATGTCAATCTCCTTGCATATATATGAAGTTCATAAACCGGCTGGCGGTACAACCGCCCTGGTAGTTTAAGATTTTATGATTGCAGGAGGTATAGATTGGCAATTTCGATCTTTCAACCAAAAGTATCAGCTCAGATGCACGAAGGCATCTCAGAAGCAAAAGTATTGGCTATCCTATTACAAGGCAACATGGTGCCCGAATAAGATCATTGTTTTCTGGCAAAATATAACAAGGCAGCCTATTAAACCGGTCTCCGGTTCAAGCTTGGTCACCGCCTTGGTCTGATGGTCGTGGGTCGCCCTGCGCCGCTTCAGTTTCTTCTGCCCTACCCAGCGGCTGGAAGTCAACAGTGGTCCAGTCGATTCCCATTAACGCTTGAAAAACAGCTTCATCATGGATCAGTGAAGACGGTTCAATATCAGGAGCATAAGTATGCTTACGGATTGGCGAGATCAGATTTTCTGCTTCGGGAACTGGTGCAGCCACTCGTTTGTTCTGATTATTATATTGGGCTTGATAATGCGTCAAATCTGCCTTTTCTGCCAATTGACAAGCCAGAGGGCGCACTGCCCGGTTTATTGCCCTCAGATCATCTTCATTGAACTCTGACCCGTCTTCCTTCAAACTGGGATAGCCCTGAGTTGCTTCAACAGAATCAAAGTCTAGCACCCATGCCTTTGCTCGGATTAAAGCGTTGATGGCACCGGTTCGAGCAGCAGATTTTTTCAGCTCTTCAATCCGGGCGGGAAGCATTGACAATCTCTTAAGAGTATCTTGGATTAATGTGGGTGCCGGATTGTTATGTGACGCAGTCGAGATGATCCGCTGCGCTCCAGTATACAACTGTTCGATTAATGTGTAGGCAGCCTTCAATTTCATTCGAACATCTGACCCCAAGTGGTTAATGCGAGTGCCTACAATATGATAGAACAGTTCACAAACCGGACCTATCATAGGAAGACCGAAATTATCACAGAAGTAAAAGAACGCTCACTACAGGAATCAGCCATTTTGCCGTCTGCCACGGCGGACGGCAAAGGCATGAACGGCGGACGGCAAAGGCCTTCGCCGTCAGCCGTGGACGGCAAAAGGCTCCGGCAACGTAGGCTACGGTAAACAGCAACTTTGTCGTCTGCTTTCTGGCGGCTGGCGGCAAAGGCCCTTTGCCGTCCACGGCGGACGGCAAAGAGAGTGGACGGAAATAATTGCGCTGTCAGTCCGTTAAGTGGCTAACGGCAGGCCTTTGCCATCCGCCACTGACGGCAAAATTTCTTGTGTCTTTGCCGTCCGCCGTATGATGTCACTGCATGGCAGGTTCTTTGCCGTCTGCCACTGATGGCAAAGTCTTTGCCGTCTGCCACTGTAGGCAAACTGGCCAAATGGGTCAGCTCCCAGGAAGCACAGCCGGATGCCACGTGTCTTCTTTGCCGTCCGCGGCAGACGGCAAAGAGGCCGTTGCCGTCGGTGGCAGACGGCAAAGAGCCTGCATATTGGCTCTTTTATCTGTTTTTTATTAAATCCAACAATTTTCATCACAAATATATATGACATATATAGATATATTTCAAAAGGCCATTACAGAGCAAACATATAAGATATCCAACACATAACTTCATCATCCAACCATATATATTAAATGCATAGTTCCATCATACATAACAAGTTCAACATAGAGGCATCCAACCATATATATTACAATAGTTTCATCCAACGATACATGCATAGTTCAACGATACAAAAGAAATAGAGAAAGGGATAAGGAGCACTCCATCTATGCAAGCTTTCGTCAAGTGAATGAAATCTGCAAAATGAAAAATAAGAAAGTTAGAACAAGAAGAGTAGAACCATAAGAAGAGTAGAACAAGAAGAAGACTAGAACAAGAAGAGTAGAACAAGAAGAAGACTAGAACAAGAAGAGTATGTCATTTATGAGCTAACTTACGTGAAATGGATCATATATGAGCTAACTAAGTTGAAATGGGTCATTTATGAGCTAGCTAAGGTGAAATGGATCATTTATGAGCTAACTTAGTTGAAATGGGTCGTTTATGAGCTAACTAAGGTCAAATGGATTGTTTTTTAGGTAACTAAGGTGAAATGGATCGTTTTTTAGCTAACTTAGGTGAAATGGATCGTTTTTTAGCTAACTTAGGTGAAATGGATCATTTATGAGCTAACTTAGTTGAAATGGATCGTTTTTGAGCTAACTTAGGTGAAATGGATCATTTATGAGCTAATTTAGTTGAAATGGATCTTTTTGAGCTAACTTAGGTGAAATGGATCATTTAAGAGCTAATTTAGGTGAAATGGATCGTTTTTTAGCTAACTTGGTGAAATGGATCGTTTATGAGCTAAATTAGTTGAAATGGATCGTTTATGAGATAACCTAGGTAAGATGGGTCATTTTGGAGTTAACCTAGGTGAAATGGGTCATTTTAAAGCTAACGTAGGTAAAATGGATCATTTAGGAGCTAATCTAGGTAAAATGGGTCATTTTTTGGCTAACTTGGATGAACTGGATCATTTATAAGCTAACCTAGGTAAAATGGGTCATTTTAGAGCTTACTTAGGTAAAATGGATCGTCTATGAGCTAACTAAGCTAATTATGCAATTTTTGACATAAGTAAGCTAAGTACAGATCGTTTTAGAGCTAACTTAGGTAAAATGGATGGTTTTGGAGGTCAGTAAGCTTATTAAGTCATTTTGGAGGAGAAGAAGCTAAGTCTAGGTCATTATGGTAAGCATTGGAGGAAATAAAGCTAAGTCTAGGTCCTTATGGATGTGTTAAGCAAAACACTAGATAAACTTACCAAGATCCAGGAGGTGTAGGAGCGGGGTGGCTCGTGTCGGTAGCTGGAGAAGGATCGTGCGATGCTTGTCTGGAGTTACCCTGCACCAAAGATCATTTCCAATGTCCTGTTAGCATGATGACACTCAAATGTTAAGACTAGCAAGTAATGTCCATTCAAATAAAACTCACCGTGGTCCCAGGAGCAATCACTGGCATCGGCGGAGCGATCTGACCTGTCTTCTCGCACACAGACTGCACATTTGGTTTTGACGACTCAGTCATACTAGTTAGTAATGAGACAAACACTACATGAATGTTTTGGCTAATCTGCAGAAGAAACTCACCACAAGGAGCTCGTACATGGCCCTTGCCTGCATGTCATTCCGTGCCCTCTCCTCCTCCATCATCTTTGCCGTCCTCTCCTCCAACTCCCGATGCCTCTCCGCCGCCTCTGCCAGAAGTTTCTCCGTTCTATCTCTCTCACTCTGTATAGCAGCCTGCAACACCACTCACATGACCATTTGTAATCATTGATGGAAGCGCACACAATGTAATGGAGAAAGACAACTGAGTACGTATCACTAACCTTGATGGCGAGTTGCATTGGCCGTTCACGAGGCCTTATCTCAGGAGCGGAGCTCGACTGGCGCGCCTTGATCTCCGGGAGAGTGCTAGGACAACGGATAAGTCCATCTCCAATGGCTATGGAGCCATGGGACCTCCCGCCACTAGATATCATCACCAGCTCTGGATCAATGGGACCCTGGCTCGGGTTAAAGTCCTCCCCTTTCCTCGCCTTCCCCTCATCTCTATATCTCACGAGCTTGTTGTGGGAGGAGATGTTGGTGAAGTTGTTTGCATCATCGAGGTCAGACTGAGAGAAAGCCTTGACTTTCTTGAAAGAGGCAGTGTGGGCCATGGCATACAGGTCGTACACCTCTGGCACCTTATCCGCCTTATTGTAGCGTGCCTGAAAGAGAGAAACAATGAAAATTAGTAATTAAAGGGCTCAAGCTAGCATGATGAATGAATTGCATGAACCATGAAGCAAACCACATACCCAGTTGCGCCCGAACTGATATAAGTTGGAGCTACCTTGATGGTGTGGCACACCTTCCATTTGGGCACGTTTGTCCTTGGCCTATTTGTGGAGGGCTAGCCATTGTTGTGAGCACCACTCATCGACCAACACCTCCCAACAATCCATCCGATCTGCACACCATCTCGGAGGCGCCTAAGTTAGCAAATAGAAACTTGAGCGCTACGGCTAAGAATTACTAAATGAAGGAACTTAAGTAGAGAAGCCCTTAAGAATTACCTTCGTGTACTGCTCCTTACTCAGGAACTTATCGCGGCACGCCGGCTTGGTCTTCTTGATACCACGCAAGGCGTAGTAGTCTCGAACAGCCTGCACCCGAGCCTCGTGCCGTAAGTTCTGGAGTAGGCGCTTCCAGACTTTCTCGATAACATGTGCCGCGTCCTCCTCGTATCCCTCCTCACACCTGTAGAATGTCTGCAATCAAATGAGACAATACTGATTAGTACAATTAATAACTAGCTAGTTGAAGATTTTTAAATGTGTAAAGGAGAAATTACCCAGAACTTTCTGATCACCATGTCTGCCCTCGTGTGGCACACGACACCGTCGATAATCTCATCCGGCAGGGCCGGGGCAGCCACGTAGTGCTCCAAGCTCAATCCAAGCTCTGGAAGCCGACCCTCACCAGGCAACATGACAAACCCAGGGAAGATTTGCCGGCAAAGAACTCCAAGGACGGAGTTGGGCCAGCGGACACTATGATGGTGGTCCCAACCCCTGCAGCATGACAAGGCCAACGCATTAGTTATTTGAAGAAACGTGAATGCAGAAGGTACAAAAATATTAAATGCACTTACGTACCTCTCCCCATCAGGGAAAATCAACCACCTTTGCTCGCGGGTCACCGGCACGGACGGGAGCCGTGTAGCACCACGCTGGTAGACGTTGCCCCCCCTCCTCCCCCTCCTCATCAGTCGGATCCCCACCATCATCAGCATGGCCACTCGGCTCCCCGCCATGCTCAGGCTGACCCGACCAGGTACCCCATCCAGACGTGTGCTCCTCCGGGGTCTCGTGGGCCCAAGTCTCATGGGTTGAAGGCCCGTCGACCCGAGGCTCGTGGGCCGAAGACTCGTGGACCGGAGGCTCGTGGATCGGAGTCCGTGCAGCCTCCTCCTCAGACGAGTCCACCCTAGCAGTCACGTGCTCGGGTGAAACACCTGGGGCGGTGGCGAGGAAGGCGCCGTCAGAGTCACCCTACCTCCTCCTCTCCCGCGACCACGTGCTCCACCTCCTTTCTTCTTCTTACCTCGTCCCCTGCTGGGCACCGCGGTCGACGAAGAAGGGTCCGGCGGTGTCGCCATACTGTCCAGCAACGCTCGACGGAGAGGTGCGTGTGGAATGGAAGACCTCACACCACGCGCCGACGAAGAAGGGGCCTCGGCGCGTTCCCGACCAGCGCCCACCATCTTTCAACACCTGCCATGACAAAGAATAAACGAAATTAGTACAACATAAAGAAAGTACCGACATGAATAATAATATGCATATCACTTAAGTGTATCATCATCAAGTACAACATAAAAAAATTGAATACCTGACACTACTAATAATCTCGATCAGTATCATCAATAAATGCATAATCATCGTCCAATCAATGATGGGCTCATAGGGTTCATTGGCATCAACATGTGCAAGGCCACCTTGACGTAATCGGTCAAGCATTGACATGTCATCCACAGCAGTAACCTCTTCTTGTTCCGGCTCTTCTTGTTCCTCCCCTGGGGTGACGTCTGATTCATTGTCGCTGTCTACTTCAATGTTTTGGGGTGAAGTATAGCGGTTCTTGAAACGCTTTTTGGAAAGACGTGTCTCTTGGAAGAATTCTCCTTCATATGTGTCTGGGTTAATGTGAGGTTCATAATCCTCTTCCTTTGGGGGAGAAAGTCTAGCACGTGGCGGAACTTCATAAACGACATCCCAACCTTTCAGATTTGGATTAGTTTGGCAGGCCCACGGTAGATAGAATACTTGGGTCACCTGTTGAGCCATAATATAGACATCAGAAACATCTAAATGAGTGCTTTGGTTGATTTCAACTAGCCCTATATGTTCATGAGTCCTTCTAGTCTCCTTCGGCTGAAACCAATAACATTTGAAGACTACGACATTCGGTGGGTTTTCACCATAGAACAGAAGTTCATAAATTGCTTCAACTCTCCCATAATACTCGGTACCTCCTTCGCCGATAGCAGATACACAACAATTTGTAGACTTTCGGTCGGCCATAGATAGCTCTTTGCCATAGGTACGAAAGCGATACCCGTTGATGTCGTACTTGTCAAATGAACGGACCTTGTAGTCAAAACCATTAGCGACTTGTCTCAATTCGGCGTCCATAGACTCTGAATTAGCCTACAAGTTTAACATATGAAAGGATTGTTGCATTATGCACAAATTAGTGAATGAAATGAAATTGTCTAATAGAAATTACCGTTTGTTTGAACCAAGAGATGAAACCGGGATAGCCACCTCCTTGTTTTGCGAGAAGCTCATACTCGTCGACGGAATCCTTTTGGATCTCCGCTCCATACGAGAATATGGCGACGTATCGACTATATGACATATCCAGGAATAAGAGTAGTTCAAAGGAAATAGAAGTTGCGAAACAATGTACCGATAACTTACTCGATGTACGGCCGCACTTCTATCAGGTTGTTGAAGATATACAACGAAATGGTCTGCCATTCTTCGTTATCCAAAGATACTGGATGTGAAACACTAGCTGCTGCGAGATTCCCTTTGAATAGGCTGAGGTTGGATCCACCCTTTTTAGGCTCGTCAGCATTGTACCGAGGCTTCGGATTATGCAAATGACGATTTTTGGCTTCGTAGTGCGTTTAACTGATCCAGGGTCTGTTGGCCTGTCAATGCAGGTGGTGTAGAGTTTTTGACAACTCTACCCCTGATGAAGTTCTTCTTGTCTTTCCTGAACTTATGGCGAGGATCCAGGAACTGTCTATGCATGTCGAAGCAAGAAAACTTGCGCCCGGCCTGAAGCCAACGAAACTCAAGAGCTCCCTTGCATGTGGGGCACGGGAACCATCCATGCACACACCAGCCAACGAATAGCGCATACGCCGGCAAGTCATGCGTCGAGTACATGTACCAGACACGCATTATGAAGTTCCGTTTGCTAAAGGCGTCGTATGTCTTGAACCCATTATCCCAGGCTTCTTGCAATTCGTCCTTAAGCGGCTGCATGTACACATTCATATTTTTGCCCAGATCGTTGGGTCCTGGAATTATCAACATCAGGAAAATGTTCTTTCTTTGCATAATCTGTCCGGGGGGGGAGATTGAGTGGAAAGACAAATACGGGCCAACAACTGTATTGGGCTGCCGTCATACCAAGCACACTAAACCCATCCGTGCTGACGCCGACTCGAGGATGCCTCGGATCTGCCGCTTTGTCAGCATGTAATTCATCAAACTTTTTCCACGCAACACCATCCGATGTGTGTACCATCATCAGATTCCCATCTGCATCTAGTTTGGTTCTTTTGCCTGTTTTGTACCATGTCATCTGTCTGGCCGTCTCTTCGACCATGAAAAGACGTTGAAGTCTTGGTACAATTGACATATACCGAAGAACACTAACGGGGATTTTGGTCTGTGTCTTCTCACCCATACCGTTGTCTACCACAATATACCTGGAAGACTTGCAAATGGGACAATAGTTCAAGTCCGCATAGTCAAGCCTAAATAAGGCACATCCTTTCTCACAGGCATGTATCTTCTCATAGGGCATCTTCAGTGCATGGAGGATTTTGTCCGACTGGTACAGGTTTGCAGGCATTACATGGCCTTTGGGTAGAAAGCCTCCAAATACTGTCATAATTGCGTCATAGCATTCTCTGCCCAAGTTGAACTGAGCCTTCAGAGCCATTACTTGTGAGATGGCATCCAACTGACAAAGCTCAGTGTGCTCATGGAGCGAACGTTTCGAAGACTCCAACATTTCATTGAAGGCCTTTGCAGATTCCTCCATCTCCTCGTCCGAATCCCGAGCATCATCATAGCCTTGCACCATGTTTTCCATCCTGGTACCATGCTCGTCGGTGCGACGATGATCCACCTCAGCTCGGTCACGTTGGGCAGACTCACCATGAAATGTCCACACCGTATAATCGGGCGTAAAACCACTCTTCTGCAGGTGTTTGCCCATTTCAGCCTCTGTCTTCTTTTCCCAATTGCCGCACCGGAAACAGGGGCACCAGGTTTTCTTTTGGCCATTTGCAAATGCGGCTTGCACAAACCCCTTAGTTTTTGTGAACCATTTAGCGCTCCATTTGTTCTGACCAGTGTGACCGGTATACATCCACGCACGGTCACTCATCTTGACTTTCAGAGCTACTGGGCACACAACAATTATATATGTAATTCATCATGTATATATTCATCAGTTGATCTACTTTGTCAATTTTATTATGTCCATGCAACCTACACTCTAATAGGTAATGATAGGTCCTAATCCCACCCGTGTATGTGTAGATTGGGTTCATTTTCCCATGCTATGCTCTGGATCCGACGCAAAATTTCGGCAGCACCTCCCCGCTGTTCTCCTGATACACGTCTCTGCAATAAACAGAGAGGATGTGTACCCGGAGAACAACAGGGGAGGCACTGATGAAATATATGCGTCGGATCCGGAGCAAAGCATATGGGAAAACGAACCCAATCTACACATACTCGGGCTGTCCATGGATAGTGTTGGACAATTCGAAAGAATCAAGGTTATAAATATGCAAATGCATGCATATTTATAACTATGATGCTTTCGAACGGGAGACACATATTGGTTACTGTCGGTGTCAAAACCGGCGGATCTCGGGTAGGGGGTCCCGAACTGTGCATCAAGGTCGGATGGTAACAGGAGACAGGGGACACTTTGTTTTACCCAGGTTCGGGCCCTCTCGGTGGAGGTAAAACCCTACTCCTGCTAGATTAATATTGATGATATGGGTAGTACAAGAGTAGATCTACCACGAGATCAAGGAGGCTAAACCCTAGAAGCTAGCCTATGGTTTGATTGTGTATGAAGATGATTCTGTCCTACGGACTACAACCCTCCGGTTTATATAGACACCGGATAGGGTTAGGGTTACACAGAGTCGGTTACATGGGTAGGAGATCTCGAATATCCGCATGCCTAGCTTGCCTTCTACGCCAAGGAAAGAACCTTCCGGACACGGGACGGAGTCTTCAATCTTGTATCTTCATAGTCCTGGAGTCCGGCGGGAGATGTAGTCCGGCTATCCGAACACCCCCTAATCCAGGACTCCCTCGGTAGCCCCTGAACCTGGCTTCAATGACGACGAGTCCGGCACGCAAATTGTCTTCGGCATTGCAAGGCGGGTTCCTCCTCCAAGTTCTTCAAGAAGATGAATAACACCAAAAAGTGTCCGGCTCTGCAAAACAAGTTTCCACATATTGCCATATAGAGAATAATATTAACACAAATCAAATCTGCTGACGTATCCCGCTGTGCATCATAACACTGCGGCCAAGCCTTCTGTACGGAATATTTTACTGTTCCACCGCTACACGTTTAACGAGGCGGTTTCCTTGGCACGTCTTATCGAAGCAGAGATCGTGCGCCCCCTTCAACGGGATTCTCATTAATACGGATGTGGGTAACCCAACCGCGCCATTTACCACGGCGTTTTGAGAGGCAAGTGAGTTTTATTAGGCAAGTGGGGACGCATATCCGCATCCGCCCATATAAGGGGATAAGGATCCACCTTTTTACTTACGCCTTCTTCCTCTCCTGCCTATCCATCCTTTGCGCTCTCGAGCTCCAGCGCCCAAGCTCACACTTCCCATCTCGGCCTACTCCAACAATGTCCGGAGCGGGTGGCAAGTGGATGGCCTCCTTCGTCAAGGAGGATCAAGTAAAAAAGTTAAGGAAAGACGGATACCTGTCCAAGGACATCCCACATCGGCTTCCTGAGGAAGGGCAGCTTATTCCTACCCCAAAGCCCCATGAGAGGGTAGTCTTTCTTCCCCACTTCCTCCGCGGACTGGGTTTTCCACTTCACCCATTCGTCCGAGGTCTCATGTTCTACTACGGGCTGGACTCCCACGATCTGGCCCCGAACTTTATCCTCAACATCTCGGCGTTTATCGTCGTGTGCGAGGCCTTTCTCCGCATCCGCCCCCACTTCGGCCTTTGGCTCAAGACTTTCAACGTCAAGCCCAAGGTGGTGTCCGGCACCCAGGCGGAGTGCGGAGGCGCTATGGCCGGCAAGATGGCCAACGTCCTCTGGTTCGAGGGCTCTTTTGTGGAGACCTTAAAGGGGTGGCAGGCTGGGTGGTTTTACATCACCGAGCCACGCGATCCGGAATGGGTCGCAGCCCCCGAGTTCCGATCCGGACCCCCCACGCGGCTTATGTCCTGGAAAGAGACGGGCCTATCATGGGGCAACGAAGAAGAAGTGACCGGACTGCGGATATGCATCCGGTCCCTGGTAAACAAGCCAATCAAGCTCGTGAATGTAATCCAGGTTATGCTTGTTCGCCGGATTCTCCTGTGCCAAGAACGGGAGTTCACTCTGTGGGAATTCGACCCGGCGCAGCACCAAACCCTCAATAGGCTCTTCGACACGACGTATGAAGACATCTGGAAGGTGCTGACCAAAGGCGCCGAGTGCCCCACATCCACTTCCGAGGACCGCGGATACAGATCGCAGCGCAATGCTGGCGAGGCAGGCTACTTATACCTTTCACAGGTTCATTAAGTTTTTCTACATAGATTAACTCTATGTGGGATCTAAAAACTCCCTTTGCCTTTGACACGCGTGGCTGAAGATAGCCGGACCAATCAACTGTCCGGCTCCCCTGCCCGAAGACCCAGCCCCAGCTCTCCTAGAGAAGATGCTGGCTCCGGCGCCCTATGTGGTGCCGGAGAAGAAGGTCAAGAAGAAGAAGACCACCGGGACTCGAAAGAGTGCCCGCAATGTGGTGGTGTCGAGCTCGTCATCTGGCGAGTCTGCGACGCCCTCCTCTCGTGAAAACGAGGAGGAGGAACAAGGAATCCCTCCCCCTCCAACGGGGGAAGGAAAGAAGAGGAAGGCCGCCCCAGCGGGGGCGGCTACGGGATCCAAAAAGAGGAAGACCCCCACGCCGGACTACTCCCCCGACCCCTACGAGGACGAGGAGGAGCGGCCGGAAAGGACCAAGCGTCCGGCGACGTCGTAAGTATTCGGATACCAGAGTAACTCATGACATCCTTTCATTTGCACAGCTTTCCCTTATGTTGAATGCAATCGTGCAGGCCGCCCCGGGCCGAACTCGACGATTCGTCGAGTGGTTCCCTAGATTCATCGGACGTGAACTCTGTTCCGACCGCTATCTCCCCCCTCCAGGTGGACGACGCCGAAGTGGCGTCCCACCGAACTCCTGGGCAGGAGGAGGTGGTCCTGGAGGAGCCGCAAGGCAACCTCCCGGACTCCAGGAGTGGAGGGGACAAGTCCCCCCAGGGCACCAAGTCTGGCTTTGTGCCGGACACCGCGCCGGACTCGACAGTCCCGGCCCGCGGTAGGCGAACTCCTTCCAAGAGGAGCAAGCCGTCTGAGCCGGCGACCTCTGCCCAACCAGAGGCGCCGGACAACTTGTTGGAGGCGCTTGAAGGCGCCACCATCGATGAGGAGCACCGTACTGTTATGAGTACGGTGGTCCAGAAGGTTCAGCCCGCCAAAAGCGGATTGAACGAAGCTTGCGCTAGCCTTCTAACAGGCTTTCAGGTAAGTCATTAATATGCTAAATTCGTTGCCGCATAGACAGTAGCCCCTGATGCTCTGTTCGGTGTTCGAAAAGAAAAGCCGGATAGAGGATCTAATAATTATCGCAGGAGTCTAACAAAAAAGTCAAATATGCGTATGCAGGCTTCACTGCTGTCCACCGCCGCATTAACTGCGCAGGTGGATGTCCTTAAGAAGGACCTTGAGCGGTCCGAGCGAGAGCTCGGTCTTGCCCGAGGGCAGCTCGAGGAGAAGGAAGGTAAAAAAGACCGTTAATAATAAATTGCCTATGGAGAGGCTTGATTGAAGAAAATAACAGGTATACACTGCCTAATGTAGGGGCCGCGACAGAGGTGGCCACCCTGAGGCAGGCGCTTACCGAGGCCGAAAAGAAGGTGGCCGAGGAGCGCATCGAACGAGAAAAGCTTGTGGTCCAATGCGGCGAGGTGCAGCAGAAGCTGCAAGACCTCATGGAAAAACATAAGGGTTTGGAGCTTGACGCGAAAACGCAAGCCACCGAACTCACCTCTGCCGTTGAGGCCACCAAAATTGCCAAGGCCGAAGCCCTGAAGGCCCTCCAAGAGTTGGAGGATGTAAAAAAGATAGCAGCGGGTAAGGCATTCTTAATGCAAAGTAGGAATATAAAAATAAAATACCTGTTTCTTACCCGAATCCGGAGTTCTCCAGGGGCATTTGTCGATCTTCCCCGCAACGCATCTGACGTCGTCACGTTCTACCAAGCTGAACAGGGTAGCTCGGCGGAGAGTGTGTTCTGGTCTCAGTATTCTGAGGCCGGACACCCTGTGCCCTTGAGTGATCAGCTGAAGCAGCTGGTCGAGCTCCACAAGGCGGCCGAACAGTCTATGAAGGGCCTTCTAGTTCGGCTGTGGCCTGGAGAGGCCCTGCCTGGGAGCTACTTTGGGCTAGTGCGGCGGCTGGTGGAGGCCTGTCCACGGCTTGAGTTCATCAAGCGCTCTGCCTGCATCGAGGGCGCCCGGAGGGCCCTCGCCCGTGTGAGGGTACACTGGGGTAAGCTGAACGGCGAGAAGCTGGTGAAGGACGGGCTGCCGCCAGGGAAGGAACATCGCAAGCCCGAGAACTACTATGAAGAAGTTCTTGCCGGAGCCCGCCTTATTGCAGATGAATGTGGTAAAGATGTAATATTTCCATGAACTCGTTCGTTTGTATCCTGTGCGCTGAAAACTTGTTCATATGCGCTTTAAGCAATGCTTTGAATTTAAAATATTATTTTCTGTGCGGCCGTTTATCAGTAATTGAGAGATGGCGAGTCGTCAGCTTTCTCCCCCCATGCAACTAGTGCTGGGGTGTTCGGGATAAACCTGAGGGCTCTTGTTCCCATAGTTGGGTCCTTCGAGGGAGGCCCTCAGCACAACGAACCAGGCAATCGGACTATAATGCTTGAACACTCTCACTTAGCCATAGAACTTTATAATTTTAAATTTCGGCGAAGCCCCTAGTTCGGAAGGCCGAATTCGGGACGCTATCCACGCCTTTAGCCGGATTTAACCAGCTCTCCGCTCGAAGCGGCATAAGCCTTTAAGGACTCGAAAAACCTCTCGAACAGCGACCGGTCTCACGCCCTATCATGATAGTCTGTTTTAGCTTTCTCCACTGAGGTGCTCACCCACATGACCTGGGGCACAATCGCAGCGGTTCTCCTAGTGCTACCTTAGCCGATAGAGCGGAACGTAAGGCACCAAAACATAGGAGCCGGGCAAACCCAACATATGACCATAATCATAACTCGGAGCCGATGCATATAGTGCTATAAGTTCGGGGTGCCGCACTTGTGGAAGTGTACGGACTTCTCACGTCCAGATAAAAGGGTAATGAAGCCCCTGGCGTGGTTTGCCGTACCATGGTGTACGGGTGCGATCATGTTACGGGATAAACATATATATTCAAAGAAAGTGATGCAAAAAATAGACACAAAGCTATGCATTGTTTATAAAGAGGCTATTCGAAGCCGGACGATACAAGTAGTGCGATAAGCAAAAAAACTGGACTATTTAACATGTCCTGGCCAGGCGCAGGCCGCGGAAATTTGGAAACAGATATATCGCTCGAAATAGAGACCACCTGAGAGTTCCGTAGTGCGGCGTAGCTTTGTCTGCTCTCCTGGGCCTTGTATCGTCTGTGCGGCAGCAAGGCCGAACAGGTCATCCGAAATGTGGAGTCCTGAAAGTAAAAAAAAGAAAAAGAAAAAATCCGGCAGCCCCTAGTACGTTTAAGGCCGTATTGTAGGCATGCCGTTAAAATGCCTCCTTCCCCTATGCTCATGGAATTTTAAGGGCATAACTGTGTACTCGAGGTACTAGCTTCGCGATGCTGCGATGGCTGGGGTCGGGGCCGTATTGCTACGCATGCTCCGAACATGCCAAGTGGTCTTGTTGCAGGTTACTCCTGGCGCGCTTTGCATTGTCCGGCGTTTTAGCGGCCGGACTGGAGAGTTGCCTTGAGAGGCTACTTTGTACTTCCGCTGCGAGGGCCGCCGTGTGTTGCTCCGTTGTGATGGAGCGTTCAGTGTTTCCGCTGACCATAATTACTCCTCGAGGGCCTGGCATCTTGAGCTTGAGATATGCGTAGTGCGGAACCGCATTGAATTTAGCAAATGCAGTTCGTCCGAGCAGGGCGTGATAACCACTGCGGAACGGGACTATATCGAAGATTAACTCTTCGCTTCGGAAATTATCCGGAGATCCGAAGACCACATCAAGTGTTATCAAGCCTGTGCAATTGGCCTCTACACCTGGGATGACGCCTTTAAAGGTCGTCCTTGTGGGCTTGATCCTTGATGGATCTATGCCCATTTTCCGCACTGTGTCCTGGTAAAGCAGGTTCAGGCTACTACCGCCGTCCATGAGGACTCTTGTAAGATGAAATCCGTCGACGATTGGATCGAGGACCAGTGCGGCAAAGCCCCCGTGGCGGATACTAGTGGGGTGGTCCCTTCGATCGAAAGTGATCGGGCAAGAAGACCAAGGATTGAGCTTTGGGACGACTGGCTCCATCGCGTACACGTCCCGTAGCGCACGCTTCCTTTCCTTCTTAGGAATATGGGTCGCGTATATCATGTTCACCATCCGCACTTGCGGGGGAAACCCCTTCTATCCTTTGTTGTTCGGCGGCCTGGGCTCCTGCTCGTCATCGCTGTCCAGCCCCTTGTTTTTATGTTCGGCTCTTAACTTGCCTGCCTGCTTGAACACCCAACAATCTCTGTTGGTGTGATTGGCTGGTGCTTTGGGGGTGCCATGAATCTGGCACAAGCGGTCGAGTATTCGGTCCAAACTGGACGGGCCCTGGTTATTCTTTTTAGATGGCTGTTTCCGCTGACCGAATTTATAGCCTCTGAATCTGGCATTTACTGCCGTATCCTCATTGTTGTCGCTGCAAACGCGGCGCTTTTGATTGTTTCGGCGTGACCTGCCATTTTTGTCCTTGGTATCCGGATTACCGGTCTTCTTTGATAAGTTGTTGCTACGAGCTAGCCAGCTGTCTTCGCCCGTGCAAAAGCGGGTCATGAGTGTCGTGAGGGCTGCCATGGTTTTCGGCTTTTCCTGTCCTAGGTGCCAGGCAAGCCATTCGTCGCGGATATTATGCTTGAAGGCCGCTAGGGCCTCTGCGTCCGGACAGTCGAGTATCTGATTTTTCTTTGTTAGGAACCGTGTCCAGAATTGTCTGGCCGATTCGTCTGGCTGCTGAATTATGTGGCTTAGGTCATCAGCGTCCAGTGGTCGCACATAAGTGCCCTGGAAGTTGTCAAGGAATGCGGCTTCCAGGTCTTCCCAAGAACCGATTGAATTTGCTGGCAAGCTGTTAAGCCAATGCCGAGCTGGTCCCTTAAGCTTGAGTGGGAGATATTTGATGGTGTGCAGGTCGTCGCCGCGTGCCATATGGATGTGAAGGAGATAATCCTCGATCCAAACTGCTGGATCTGTTGTGCCATCGTATGACTCGATGTTGATGGGTTTGAAACCCTCTGGTATTTGATGATCCACTACTTCGTCTGTGAAACATAACGGGTGTGCGGCGCCCCTGTACTGGGCTACGTCACGGCGCGGCTCGGAAGAGCTGTGCTTGTTGTGTTCGGCCCGGCCGGAGTTATTGTGTCCGGACTGAAAATCATCACGTGTTGGGCGTCCGCGCGATCCATAGATCGATCTTGTCCGCCTTGCTTTGTCCTCCAGTACGTCTCGCAGGTCTAGCTCGTTTCCTTGTGCCCTAGCCGAACGGCCCCGGGGCATGTTTGGCTTGAAATTTCGACGGGCCTCTCTGTCGCGGCCGCGAGGTGGCCGGTCTGCCATGTCATTTGCTTCCTCCTCTGATTGGGGGAGCGGCCTGCGCTTAGGGTAATTTTTGGAGTGGCGCCCGAGTTCGTACTCTTCGGCCGCAAGGACGTCTGTCCATCTGTCAGCTAGCAAATCTTGATCAGCCCTAAGCTGTTGCTGCTTTTTCTTTAGGCTGTTGGCCGTGGCAATAAGCCTGCGTTGAAAATGCGCTTGTTCGTCAGGGTCTGATGGTATGACGAATTCATCGTCGTTGAGGCTTGCCTCGTCTTCGGAGGGAGGCGTGTAGTTATCGTCCTCAACCTCTTGTTCTGCCGCTTCCTTATGAAGGCCGGCTTCTCCATCTTCCCGTGCTGAGTCTTGTTGTGGTTGGTGTTCTTCGGAGGTATTCGGGGTAGAATTATCCCCCGTGCCGGAATCACCGTTCTTGCTTTGGCGGGATTTAGAGCGGTGCCGCTGATGCCGGCGTTTGGGAGGCTTTCTCGAGGTGCCATCCACCGCTGTTCCATCGCCATCTCCGTCTTTCGGAGCGTCCACCATGTATATGTCATATGACGAGGTGGCGGTCCAGCGCCCTTCAGGTGCTGGTTGTTGTTCGTCTCCTCCTTCGTCGTCCATACCGTCGAAGTCTTCGGAGCCGAAGTCGAGCATGTTGGTTAGATCGTCGACAGTGGCTATTAAGTGGGTGGTGGGTGGGTTTTGAGTTTCTTCATCGTCCGTATCCCAACCTCGCAGACCATAATCCAGTCTGGGCTCTCCTGATAAAGAGAGAGACTTGAGAGAATTCAGGATGTCACCAAAAGGTGAGCACTGAAAGATGTCCGCGGCGGTGAACTCCATTATAGGCGTCCAATCAGATTCGATCGGCGGGGGCTTGGAAAGCCCGGAGTTCGGAGAAGAATCCGGCTCCTTGGAGTCATGGGCGACGCGGAGTGCGGGACCGGCATTCGGCCCGATCGCCTTTAACGTCGCAGCCCCTGAGGTGACGTCCAACCGTTCTTCCTCGACGAGCGCGGTGGGCTCCGAATCAAGGATCGGGGCCGGAGCGTATGCGGCCTCCAGGACACTGTTCGGGAGCAGAGCTATATCATGCCCTTCTCGACAGTGCGGCACGCTTGGCTGTGGCTCGAATCCGTCGAAGATCAAGTCTCCGCGGATATCCGCCGTGTAGTTTAAGCTTCCAAACCTAACTTGATGGCCAGGGGCGTAGCTTTCGATCTGCTCTAGATGGCCAAGCGAGTTGGCTCGCAGAGCGAAGCCGCCGAAGACGAAGATCTGTCCGGGGAGAAAAGTCTCACCCTGGACCTCATCGCCGTTGATGATCAAAGGAGCCATCGAACCTAAATGTGACGACACAGAGGAACTCTCAATGAAAGCACCAGTGTCGGTGTCAAAACCGGCGGATCTCGGGTAGGGGGTCCCGAACTGTGCGTCAAGGTCGGATGGTAACAGGAGACAGGGGACACTTTGTTTTACCCAGGTTCGGGCCCTCTCGATGGAGGTAAAACCCTACTCCTGCTAGATTAATATTGGTGATATGGGTAGTACAAGAGTAGATCTACCACGAGATCAAGGAGGCTAAACCCTAGAAGCTAGCCTATGGTTTGATTGTGTATGAAGATGATTCTGTCCTACGGACTACAACCCTCTGGTTTATATAGACACCGGATAGGGTTAGGGTTACACAGAGTCGGTTACATTGGTAGGAGATCTCGAATATCCGCACGCCTAGCTTGCCTTCTACGCCAAGGAAAGAACCTTCCGGACACGGGACGGAGTCTTCAATCTTGTATCTTCATAGTCCTGGACTCCGGCGGGAGATGTAGTCCGGCTATCCGAACACCCCCTAATCCAGGACTCCCTCAGTTACGCATACTGATGATTCAAGACACATATATAGCTAGCTATCAAGTTTCATCGGAATAGATCAAATAATTAATGGGGGAGGAGGACTTGTCATTTGTGCTCACCCATGAACGAAGGGGCAGAGCTCGTCAAACGCACGGCGAGGTCGTCGAACACCAAACCTCGCAGCGATGAAACAACTGCACATTTAAAACTACACGATCAACACAATTATATATGATGTTTTTTATAACAAAATCGAAAAATATATGACCTAACTAATAATTCACAAATATATGACCCCGTCGGCCTCTGGAAGGCCAAAGAACACCTTTTCGGGAGGTGTCGGTGGTCGGGGTGTCCTGTCGGTGTCGGGGTGCCGTGTCGGGGTCGGGGTGCTGTTTCGGGGTCGGGGGGTCGGGGTGTCGTGTCGATGTAGGGGTAGTGCCGTGTCGGTGTCGGGGTGTTGTTTCGGGGTCGGGGTGTGGTGTCGGGGTCAGGGTGTCGGGTCAGGCTCGGGGTCGGAGTGTCGGGTCAGGCTCGGGGTCGGGGTGTCGGGTCAGGCTCGGGGGGTCGGGGTGTCGGGGTCGGGGTCGGGATGTCGGGGTCGGGGTGTCGTGGTCGGGGTCGGGGTCGGGGTCTTAGGGTCGGGGTCTCGGGGTCGGGGTGTGGTGTCGGGGTCTTTTTTCCTTTTCTTCTTCTTCCTCTTCTTCCTTTTCTTCCTTGTCTTCCTATTTTTCCTTCTTCTTCTTCTTCTTCTTCTTCTTCTTCCTCCTTTCCTTTTTCCTCTTCTTCTTCTCCTCCTCTCCTGTTTTTTTTCTTCTTCTTCTTCCTCTTCTTCTTTTTTCTTCTCCTCCTCCTCTTCTTCTTCCTTTCCTTTTTCCTCTTCTTCTTCTCCTCCTCTCCTGTTTTTTTCTTCTTCTTCTTCCTCTTCTTCTCTTTTCTTCTCCTCCTCCTCTTCTTCTTCTTCCTTTCCTTTTTCCTCTTCTTCTTCTCCTCCTCTCCTGTTTTTTCTTCTTCTTCTTTTTCTTTCCTAAAACTGAACTAAACCTAAAACTAAACCTAAATCTAATCTAAACATAAACCTAGAACTAAAAAAACAGAAGAAAAAAGGAAAAAACTAAATCTAAACCTAAAACTAAACTAAAATTAACCTAAACCTAAAACTAAACCTACACCTAAAACTAAATCTAAACTAAACATAAACCTAAAACTAAAAAAACAGAAGAAAAAAAGGAGAGGTAGAGCTCACCTGGGCCGGTGGAGGAGGTGGCCGGTGGAGGGGGGGCGGGGCGGCCTGGAGCGGCGGCGCCGGTCCCAGGGCGGTGGGGCGCGGGGGGGCCGGGGCGCGGCGGGGGCGACGGGGCGGGCGGCCGGTGGAGCGACGGCGCCCGGGGCGGTGGGGCGCGGGGGGGGGGGGGCGGGTCGCCGGGGGGCCTGGGCGCGGCGGCGCCGAGACGGGGCGGGGGGCGGGGCGATGGGGTGGTGGGGCGACGGGGCGGGGGGACGGTGGGGCGGCGGGGCGGTGGTGCGACCGGGCAGCGGTGAGTGGTGTGGGGGCGGCGGCGCGCGTGTGTGGGAGGGAAACAGAGAGATAGAAGGGGGGTGGGGCGCGCCGGCCGTTAGATACGTTTCGTTAATCTTTGCCGTCCGCCACCTTTGCCGTCCGCTATTGTGCGCTTTGCCGTCCGCTAGCGGACGGCAAAGAGGGGGCCGTTAAGTATTTTTTAACCCGCTCCTCAGTGGGGCCCCCCTCCCTCTTTGCCGTCAGCTAGCGGACGGCAAAGATTCTTTGCCGTCAGCTAGCAGACGGCAAAGAACAGGCTGATGGCAAAGGCTTTCTTTGCCATCAGCCTGTTCTTTGCCGTCCGCTTTCAGGTAGCTGATGGCAAAGAGCTTCTTTGCCGACCGCTAGCAGACGGCAAAGAGCTGGCAGATGGCAAAGTAGCTGATTCCAGTAGTGGCTTACCAAAGATGGCGGCAGTCATTGCATGCACTTGTCGCTTTACGGTGGTCAGTTCGTCTGTCACCGGTTTAAGGGCAGCTTCAGCAGTTTCAATTTTCTTGATCAAAGCGTTTTTCTCAGTGGCCCAATCCGCCCGATCTTTCTTGAAGCCCTCCTTCAGCTGTTCCATGACGCTTAAAGCGCTGGTCAACTCCTCTTTTGCTTTGGAGGTTTCAGCTAGTTGGGATTTTAAGTTCTCTTGAAGATCGGCGAGTTGATTTTCTTTGGTCTTCAGCTCAGCCTGTATTCAGACAGTTATATGGTTTAACAAAAGGTATAGATATGGAAGTACCAACCACATAACGAGTTATGCACTTGGTACTTGGGGGCTAATGCCTATTTGATCTACAACTGTCAGCTGATTGCAAAGTCCCAAGCTCAATACAAGTATTCAACTTGGCACTTGGGGGCTAATGGCTATTTGCTCAAAAATTATCGGTGAAATTCGAGGCATTTAGGTTTATATTATTAAGTCCCGGTTTAACTACATTAAGTTGAACCGACCCTTGGGGGCTACATCAGCACATTCTGAAGTATGCAGCTTTATATTTCACAAGTTCCGGTTTGAAAGAAGATTACAAACCGGCCCTTGGGGCCTAGGGGAATCAGCAAGGCTAAAAGATATACAAGCAGGAAGAGGCATATGAAAGTTACCTCAAATTTCTCCTTCATCATGTTCACTAGGCCAGCTTCATGATCGCGACTGGTATATAGCCGGTTCAGATAACCAGAATGAAGATCTTGAGCACTCAGTGCAGCATAAGTTGCCAAATCGACATTCCACTTGCCCTTGCCCATTGCGGCAAATTCATCCTTGGCAGTATGTCTGGACAAAGCGACAGGAGTGCTGGGTTCGGTATGACCAACACCAGTGATGACAACTTCATCATCCTGGGCGTCATCGGTTTGCACGGTGGCTATCGGTTTGCCAGTAGCTTTGGATGGACTTGTGGCTTTTTGATTCCGGACGGGACTTCCAGGCTGGTCAGCAGGACCGGAAGCATCAACAGGCCTCTCTTCAGCAATAAAAACCTCATCTTGCGCTGGCGGGTCATTCGGCATATATTCATGAATGGCCGCTTCAACATCTGGAGTGGCGCCCGGTTCAGGGGCAGTTTCTTCTTCGGCCGCTTTATCCAGGCGAGCTTTCTTGCTTGGCCTCGGCTTAGCCCTGAAAGGAGCAGCAAAATCAAAAACAGTATAGGTTGAAAGCTACAATATCAAGAATATTATGATAAGTGCAAGCTTACCCAAGCACGGTTTTAAGCGGTGGCAGCTGAGTACCCGTTGACTCGCCGGAGGATGAGTGGGAGGTAACCTGATAATCGGAGTCAGATGGGTTAAGCGGTTGACGAAAACGGCCCGCTTTAGGACAAGTACTGACAAGCAAATTAGAGACCTCTGAACGGCGTCTCCAAACCGGACTGTTTGGTAAACCGGCGGAGGTAACCACCTGGCCGCTGTGCCGAGTCATGCGGCGCACTTCATGCTGTTGGGTCTTCGTAAGAAATTTGGGATCCAAATGAGCAAGAGGATGAGAAAATTTAACTTTCCGGATTGCCTGACGAATTTTTAGTGAAGGCAAAGAGTCCGAATAAGAAGAGAGAATAATTACCTCTGCATCATCAGCATGGCTAGCTTCGGCATCATCCTGACAAGTATTATCATCAATAAGGCGTGTAAAAGAAAGCCAAGTAAATCAAGTTCTACCTTAAGGTCCGGATTACTCACATCATCATCAGCAGCCGGATCAGAGGATGCAGTGGTTTTCCTCTTGTGAGCAGGTTTCTTAAGGACCTTTGTCTTTGGACGGGTCAGCCTCTCCGGTTTGTCTGCCTTCTCCTGCGAAATCTTCTTGCTCCAAAACGGATCATCACCCTATTTTAACAGATATTGGTATCAAGTATTAAGCATATGTAACATTATCAGAGTTAATGAAAGGGAAAATTCAGACTCACAGCTGGCGGTTTGTTGGTAGCACAGAAAGGAAGCAGGCCGGTTCGGGCACAGACGTATTCCGGTTCGTTCAAAATTTTCTTCACAACTTCTGTGACTTCTTCGTCAGTAAGCTGGATGTTCACGTGCCGCAGAGGGTTGTTAACACTGCCCGTATATTCACACATCAAACCGGAGCGTTGGCTGAGAGGCAGTACGCTCCAGGATATCCAGCAATGAGCGAGATTCACTCCTGTTAAACCGTTGGCCATAAAGGCTCTGAGCTTGGACAGTTGGGGAGCATATTTACTCCTCTCTTCGGCCGTCAGCCTCTGTGGAAAGGGGTGTGTGTTGCTAAGCCGTTCCGGACGATAGCCGGGCAAGGGATTTTCATTTGCAGGAGAAGTGTCTTTGCAATAGAACCACGATTGATTCCATTCTTGGGGATGGCTGTGCAGCTTTGCGTGAGGATAAGTGACCTCTTTCCGCTTTTGAATCGCCATGCCACCCAATTCCATATTGGAACCATCAGTAAATTCTGTGCGACGGTTTAGATGGAACAAATCTCGGAATAACTCGACTGAAGGTTCCTCTTGAAAGAACACCTCACAGAGCACTTGGAAATGACATATGTTGGTGACAGAATTGGAGCCAGTGTCTTGCGGATGAAGTTGGAAGTTGGCCAAGACATCCCGATAGAATTTCAAACCGGGTGGATTAAAACCTCGGGCCAAGTGATCCGCAAAAACTACAACCTCTCCTTCTCGAGGTGTGGGAGGACATTCTTTGCCTGGGACTCTCCAGTGGATGGTATTCTTGCTACTCAAAGCGCCAGTCAAGACTAAGTTATTCAGCTGCGTCTCTGTAACACGAGAAGGAGCCCAGTTGCACTCATATACTTGTTTGGCCATGGTGGAGTCTACAAAATAAGCGATTCCGGTATGAGATTGTGTTGGGTACAAAATATACACTGATATGATCGGGGTTAAACCGAGGATAATTACATTCAAATCGAAGCTCCGTGAAGCGATGGACTATGGTTAAGGGATCCTCGCGGTTCAATAAGGGGACTAATGGTATCAGTTTATTAACTTTTCCTATGGTAAGTTAAACCGCCTGATCTAAATATTGAAAGCATTGGAGGTTCTGAAATGGTTAAGTATGCAGAAACAGGTTTCACAAAAGTTCTGTTATAGCAATGGATCTGAGGTAACTTCAGAAAAGCAAAAAAAATATTCAAAGGCTTCAAAGCAGAGCGGAAGTAAATCAATGGGCAGATATACAGATGAGATCCACGGACTTTAACATGAGACTATAGGTGGATGCGGAAAGCTAAATGGTATTCAGTACAAGGTTTTACAGATCCATACAGAGGTTAACACATGAACAGGAGCAGTCGACGAACATCGCAAGAACAAGAAACCCTAGAACAGATCTAGGTTAAGAAGAACAGAGGACTTACCAGAGCTGAGGATGGTGCGGAAGATCACCGCAGTTTTCTGGTGCGTTCAGGTCGATGCAGCGGCCAAGATCGAGGCTGAAGGCGACGGCGGCGGCGGAGCTCCGGAGCTGACGACGCGAGGAAGACGAAGATGAGAAGGCAGGAAGGGGAAAAGGAAATGACCCTTCGGTCCTATTTATAAGATAAAAAGACATGTGTCAGGCGCGACAAACCAGGGGCCACCGAACGGAGCTGTCGCCTCGATTTTCGTAGCCTTATTAAAATGATGAGGTATTACGAATACTTTCTTTATGACAGATGATGTCACCCCAGTTTAAGAGCAATTGGAGAAGATGATGTCAAGACGGTTCAACAATTACCAGAAGATGATAAAGATGAAGATTTCTGCTAAGGGTTGACATAAACACGTTCAAATCAATCTGGGGCCTAATGTTGGGGATATTACTACTGGGCGTAAACCGGCCTACCAGGGCCGGGTTAACTTCATCAGTAGTCCCAGAGCGTTAAATCCCAAGAAGATAGATGAGGGACCAAGGCCGTAGTCGGTTCAACACTTGTGGCCGTAAACCGGCTTTGTATGTAAACTTGTATTATAAGTTAGGAATAAGGAGAGACCAACCGGGGTACGAATATGAACCGGAGATTGGGACTATGTGAACTGACGGGCGTCACCCGTGTATATAAGGGGACGACCCGACAGCGGTTCAGGGACAGACAATCACAACTCGAGACTTAGGCGAAGCTTGTTTGCTCCCTGGTCATCGAAACCCCATCAATTCCATCACAACTAGACGTAGGCTTTTACCTTCATCGAAGGGGCCGAACTAGTATAAACCCTTTGTGTCCCTGTGTCCGCTTTAACCCCTTCGAGTTAACCCGTTGCGATGGCTCCACGACTAAGTCCTTTTGCTAGGACATCTGCCGTGACAAAACCACGACACAGTGGTTCCCGAAGCGGTTCACTCAAGATTACCTCGCAAAGTACATGATTGGTGGACACGCAATGAAGGTTAAAGTATTTCATCCAGACTACAATGAGCATCGAGAAGTCCTAATGAAGACAGTGAAGGATGGACGGGCAGCCATCACAAGGGGTTGGCCTAGAGTCGTGTGCGGATTACGCATGGAGGAGGGCACAATATGGGCATTCCGCTTCACCTTCTCCAGCAACCAGAATGTCTTTCGCCTCTCTCTTTACAGTCTTTAGTACAACTATGGTTCATCATTCTTTACTTGGTGCTTATGTAGTTCTTGAGTATATGTACTTGTGCATAAATTTTGAATTCCTGGTTGAATCTATATTTGTGATAAACATGGTTGGATATGAAATAAGTGATTGCCTACTTTAAAATTCAAAACATGTGATTTTTAAATTAGGGACTAATTGGATTAATTAGGGATTACACTGCACATGGTTTGCGAAAGTGAAACGTCTACGATATACGTGGAGATCAGAAACGTTTCTAGGATCCACTACGTGTGCGATCAAGCTCCACTGCACACACGACTTTCTCTTGAAAACTGTTTGCGTTAGGCCACCTTGCGCAAACGTTTACCACATAAAAAGTGTGTGTGATGGACAGCCTTTGCCACACAGTTTCTTCTACGCACTGTGTGTGATGCATCCAATAATGCAAACGATAAAATTATTAATATCGTGTGCAATGGCAACGCTATCACAAACGATTTAACGGGAAAAATTGTGCGTGATGTACCTGTGAACGGAAACGTTTTCCTTGGAGCGATTGTGTGGGATGTACAGACGAACGAAAATGTTTAGCGGGGACTGACTGTGTGGGATGTACTTGCGACCGGAAACAATTTCGCCGTATAATTGCATTTTTTTTAGCTCTACTGTACATATTTCCACATTTGAGCGCTCGCCGGTCGCACTCGACCTCATTTTGCCGAGCGTGTGCGCCAGGAGGGCATATTCCGCATTTCGCTCGCGCTTGGTTCAACATAAGACTGATGTATCGAGACACTACTAGATGATGCCTCCGTAGAACTCCTCCTCGAAGAACTCCTAAAG
Source organism: Aegilops umbellulata (assembly GCA_032464435.1). Lineage (NCBI taxonomy): Eukaryota > Viridiplantae > Streptophyta > Magnoliopsida > Poales > Poaceae > Aegilops > Aegilops umbellulata. The sequence goes on along the minus strand of CP136058.1, from coordinate 133,293,055 downwards.
AACTGCATTTTTATTTGCGAACAATTTCTGAAAAAATTTGGGACACAAAATTTTTGTCAACAAAACCTCACAAGATTGATAACACCTACTCATAAGGATGCAAAGAGGCCATATTAAGCATTCAAACTACTTAGAACTCTAATAATTCAACATGCAAGCTCATCTACAACAGCACCAAGAGTAGCTAATTATTTGAAATATAAAGCAATGGAGGAGTTACATACCAAGTAGCAATCTCCCAAAACAGTTTTGGAAACGGAGCTGCGAGCAAAGAGTTCGAAATCCGCGGGTTTGAGAGCAAGAACACGAGAGAGAGAGAGAGAGAGAGAGAGAGAGAGAGTTATGGTGATTTTTTTATGGAGGTAGGAGATGACATGGCTAAAGAAGTAAGTGAGGGGACCCACATGGGGTCCACAACCCACCAGGGCGCGCCTGGGCTGCTGGCGCGCCCTGGTGCCTTGTGGTCACCAAGTGCACCCCTGCCCCTCTGATGTTATTTGCACCCAAAAATCAGAAATATTCAGAAAAAAATCGTATTAAATTTCTAAGGCATTCTGAGAACTTTTATATTTGGGTCATTTTTTATTGCACGAGAAATTCAGAAAACAAACAAAACATGGCATTTTATTTTATTTAACCAGAAACAGAAAACAAAAGTTGGGAGTAGAAGGTTGTGCTTACTAAATTCATCAACTTCATACCTCTCAAAAATGATAAATTAATAAGGTTGATCAAGTCTTATTGACAACCACCTTCGATTAGCATGAAACCAAAGAACTTCCATAAAACACTAAGTTACCTCAACGGGGATATGCATGAAGGAAATATGCCCTAGAGGCAATAATAAAGTTGTTATTTATATTTCCTTATATCATGATAAATGTTTATTATTCATGCTAGAATTGTATTAATCAGAAACTTAGTACATGTGTGAATACATAGACAAACAGAGTGTCCCTAGTATGCCTCTACTTGACTAGCTCGTTAATCAAAGATGGTTAAGTTTACTAGCCATAGACATGTGTCATCATTTGATAAACGGGATCACATCATTAGAGAATGATGTGATGTACAAGACCCATCCATTAGCTTGGCACTATGATCGTTTAGTTTATTGGTATTGCTTTCTTCATAAATTATACATGTTCCTATGACTATGAGATTATGCAACTCCCGAATACCTGAGGAACACTTAGTGTGCTATCAAACGTCACAATGTAACTGGGTGATCATAAAGATGCTCTACAGGTGTCTCCAATGGTGTTTGTTGAGTTCGAATAGATCGAGATTAGGATTTGTCACTCCAATTGTCGGAGAGGTATCTCTGGGCCCTCTTGGTAATACACATCACTATAAGCCTTGCAAGCAATGTGACTAATGAGTTAGTTACGGGATGATTCATTACGGAACGACTAAAGAGACTTGCTGATAACGAGATTGAGCTAGGTATGGTGATACCGACGATCGAATCTCGGGCAAGTAACATACCGATGACGAAGGGAACAATGTATGTTGTTATGTGGTTTGAAAGATAAAGATCTTCGTAGAATATGTAGGAACCAATATGAGAATCCAGGTTCCGCTATTGGTTATTGACCGGAGATGTGTCTTGGTCCTGCCTACATAGTTCTCGAACCCGTAGGGTCCGCACGCTTAACGTTTGATGATGATTTGTATTATGAGTTTATGTGATTTGATGACTGAAGGTTGTTCGGAGTCCCGGATGAGATCATGGATGTGACGAGGAGTCTCAAAATGGCCGAGACATAAAGATTGATATATTGGACCATGTTATTCGGACACCAGAAGTGTTCCGGATAGTTTCGGGTAAAAGGGGAGTGTCAGAGGGGTTACCGGAACCCCCCGGGGGAACTAATGGGCCACCATGGGCCGTCAGAGAGGAGGGCAGCCAGGGCAGGCCGCCCCCTCCCCCCCTCGGAGTCCGAATTGGACAAGGGAAGGGGGCGGCGCCCCCCTTTCCTACTCCCTCGCCCTCTCCTTCCTTCCCCCTCTCTCCCTCTTGGTGGAATCCTACTAGGACTTGGAGTTCTAGTAAGACTCCCCTCCTTGGGCGCGCCCCCTAGGGCTGGCCAGCCTCCTCCCTCCCTCCTTTATATACGTGGGGAGAGGGCACCCTACAACACACAAGTTGATCTTTTAGCCGTGTGCAGTGCCCCCCTCCACAGAAACACACCTCGGTCACATCGTCGTAGTGCTTAGGCGAAGCCCTGCGTCGTTAACTTCATCATCATCGTCACCACGCCGTCGTGCTGACGAAACTCTCCCTCGGCCTCAACTGGATTAAGAGTTCGAGGGACGTCACCGAGATGAATGTGTGCAGATCGCGGAGGTGTCGTGCGTTCGGTACATGGATCGGTTGGATCACGAAGACGTTCGACTACATCAACCGCGTTACTAAACGCTTCCGCTTTCGGTCTACAAGGGTACGTGGACACACTATCCCCGCTCGTTTCTATGCTTCTCTTAGATAGATCTTGCGTGATCGTAGGAATTTTTGAAATACTACGTTCCCCAACAATGGCATCCGAGCCAGGTCTATGCGTAGATGTTATATGCATGAGTAGAACACAAAGAGTTGTGGGCGGTAATAGTCTTACTTCTTACCAGCATGTCATACTTTGATTCGTTGGTATTGTTGGATGAAGCGGCCCAGACCGACATTACGTGTCCGCGTTCATGAGACTGGTTCTACCGCCGTGCTTCGCACACAGGTCGCTAGTGGGTGTCTGTTTCTCCAGCTTAAGTTGAATCGAGTTTGACTACGCCCGGTCCTTGTTGAAGGTTAAAATAGCACACTTGACGAAAAATCATTGTGGTTTTGATGCGTAGGTAAGAACGGTTCTTGCTAGAAGCCTGTAGCAGCCACGTAAAACTTGCAACAACAAAGTAGAGGACGTCTAACTTGTTTTTCTAGGGCTTGCTGTGATGTGATATGGTCAAGACGTGATGCTATATAAATTTTTGTATGAGATGATTGTGTTTTGTAACAGTTATCGGCAACTGGCAGGTGCCATATGGTTGTCGCCTTATTGTATGAAATGCAATTGCCATGTAATTGCTTTACTTTATCACTAAGCGGTAGTGATAGTCATAGAAGCAATAGTTGGTGAGACGACAACGACGCTTCGATGGAGATCAAGGTGTCAAGCTGGTGACGATGGTGATCATGACGGTGCTTTGGAGATGGAGTTCAAAGGCACAAGATGATGATGGCCATATCATATCACTTATTTTGATTGCATGTGATGTTTATCTTTAAAGCATCTTATTTTGCTTAGTACGGCGGTAGCATTATAAGATGATCTATCACTGAATTTCAAGGTACAAGTGTTCTCCCTGAGTATGCACCGTTGCAACAGTTCGTCGTGCCGAGACACCACATGATGATCGGGTGTGATAAGCTCTATGTTCACATATAACGGGTGCAAGACAGTTTTGCACACGCAGAATACTCGGGTTAAACTTGACGAGCCTAGCATATGCAGATATGGCCTCAGAACACTAAGACCGAAAGGTCGACCGTGAATCATATAGTAGATATGATCAACATAGTGATGTTCATCATTGAAAACTACTCCATCTCGCGTGATGATCGGACATGGATTAATTGATATGGATCACGTGATCACTTAGATGATTAGAGGGATGTCTATCTAAGTGGGAGATCTTAAGTAATATGCTTAATTAAACTTTAATTTATCATGAACTTAGTACCTGATAGTATTTTCCATGTCTATGTTGTAGTAGATAAATGGATCGTGCCATTGTTCCGTTGAATTTTAATGCGTTCCTAGAGAAAGCTAAGTTGAAATTGATGGTAGCAACTACACGGACTGGGTCCATAACTTCAGGATTATCCTCATTGCTGCATAGAAGAATTACATCCTGGAAGCACCGCTAGGTGCAAGACCCGCTGCAGGAGCAACGCCGGATGTTATGAACGCCTGGCAGAGCAAAGCTGATGACTACTCGATAGTTCAGTGTGCCATGCTTTACGGCTTAGAACCAGGACTTCAACGACATTTTGAACGTCATGGAGCATATGTGATGTTCCAGGAGTTCAAGTTAATATTTCAAGCAAATGCCCGGATTGAGAGATATGAAGTCTCCAATAAGTTCTACAGTTGCAAAATGGAGGAGAATAGTTCTGTCAGTGAACATAGACTCAAAATGTCTGGGTACCACAATCACTTGACTCAACTGGGAGTTAATCTTCTGGTTGATAGTGTCATTAACAAAGTTCTTCAATCACTGCCACCAGGCTACAAAAGCTTCATGATGAACTATAATATGCAAGGGATGGATAAGACAATTCCTGAGCTCTTCACGATGCTAAAGGCTGCGGAGGTAGAAATCAAGAAGGAGCATCAAGTTTTGATGGTTAACAAGACCACTAGTTTCAAGAAGAAGGGCAAAGGGAAGAAGGGGAACTTCAAGAAGAATAGCAAACAAGTTGCTGCTCAAGTGAAGAAGCCCAAGTCTGGACCTAAGCGTGAGACTGAGTGCTTCTACTACAAAGGGACTACCCCAAGTATTTGGCGGATAAGAAGGATGGCAAAGTGAAAGGTATATTTGATATACATGTTATTGATGTGTACCTTACTAATGCTCGTAGTAGCGCCTGGGTATTTGATACTGATCATGTTGCTCATATTTGCAACTCGAAACAGGGGCTACGGATAAAGTGAAGATTGGCTAAGGACGAGGTGACGATGCGCGTGGGAAATGGTTCCAAAGTCGATGTGATCGCCTTCGGTATGCTACGTCTACATCTACCTTCAGGATTAGTTTTAGACCTGAATAATTGTTATTTGGTGCCAGCGTTAAGCATGAACATTATATCTGGATCTTGTTTGGTGCGAGACAGTTATTCATTTAAATCAGAGAATAATGGTTGTTCTATTTATATGAGTAATATCTTCTTTGGTCATGCACGCTTGATGAGTGGTCTATTTTTCTTGAATCTCAATAGTAGTGATGCACATATCCATAGTATTGAAGCCAAAAGATATAACTTTAATAATGATAGTGCAACTTATTTGTGGCACTGCCGTTTAGGTCATAATGGTGTAAAGCGCATGAAGAAACTCCATGTTGATGGGCTTTTGGAATCACTTGATTATGAGTCACTTGATGCTTGCGAACCATGCCTCATGGGCAAGATAACTAAGACTCCGTTCTCCGAAACAATGGAGCGAGCAATAAACTTGTTGGAAATAATACATACTGATGATGCGGTCCGATGAGTGTTGAGGCTCGCGGCGGGTATCGTTATTTTCTGACCTTCATAGATGATTTGAGCAGATATGGGTATATCTACTTGATGAAACTTAAGTCTGAAACATTTTAAAAGTTCAAAGAATTTCAGAGTGAAGTGGAAAATCATCGTAACAAGAAAATAAAGTTTCTACGATCTGATCGTGGAGGTGAATATTTGAGTTATGAGTTTGGTCTTCATTTGAAACAATGCGGAATAGTTTCGCAACTCACGCCACCCGGAAAACCATAGCGTAATGGTGTGTCCGAACATCGTAACCGCACTTTATTAGATATGGTGCAATCTATAATGTCTCTTACTGATTTACCGCTATAATTTTGGGGTTATGCTTTAGAGACGGCTGCATTCACGTTAAATAGGGCACCATCTACCATTGAGACTACACCATATGAACTGTTGTTTGGCAAGAAACCGAAGTTGTCGTTTCTTAAAGTTTGGGGCTGCTATGCTTATGTGAAAGAGCTTCAACCTGATAAGCTCAAACCCAAATAGGAGAAATGTGTCTTCACAGGATACCCAAAGGAGACTGTTGGGTACACCTTCTATCACAGATCCGAAGGCAAAATATTCGTTGCTAAGAATGGATCCTTTCTAGAGAAGGAGTTTCTCTCGAAAGAAGTGAGTGGGAGGAAAGTAGAACTTGATGAGGTAATTGTACCTGCTCCCTTATTGGAATGTAGTTCATCACAGAAATCAGTTCCAATGATTCCTACACCAATTAGTGAGGAAGATAATGATGATGATCATGAAGCTTCTGATCAAGTTACTACCGAACCTCGTAGGTCAACCAGAGTAAGATCCGCACCAGAGTGGTACAATAATCCTGTTCTAGACGTCATGTTACTTGACCATGACAAACCTACCAACTATGAGGAAGCGATGATGAGCCCAGATTCTGCGAAATGGCTTGAGGCCATGAAATCTGAGATGGGATCCATGTATGAGAACAAAGTGTGGACTTTGGTTGACTTGCCCGATGACCGGCAAGCCATAGAAAATAAATGGATCTTCAAGAAGAAGACCGACGCTGGCGGTAATGTTACTGTCTACAAAGCTCAACTTGTTGCAAAAGGTTTTCGACAAGTTCAAGTAGTTGATTACGATGAAACTTTCTCACCCGTAGCGATGCTTAAGTCCGTATGAATCATGTTAGCAATTGCCGCATTTTATGATTATGAAATTTGGCAAATGGACGTCAAAATTGCATTCCTGAATGGATTTCTAGAAGAAGAGTTGTATATGATGAAACTAGAAGGTTTTGTCGATCCAAAGGGTGCTAACAAAGTGTGCAAGCTCCAGCGATCCATTTATGGACTGGTGCAAGCCTCTTGGAGTTGGAATATACGTTTTGATAGTGTGATCAAAGCATATGGTTTTATACAGACTTTTGGAGAAGCATGTATTTACAAGAAAGTGAGTGAAAGCTCAATAGCATTTCTAATATTTTATGCGGATGACATATTGTTGATTGGAAATGATATAGAATTTCTGGATAGCATAAAAGGATACTTGAATAAGAGTTTTTCTATGAAAGACCTCAGTGAAGCTGCTTACATATTGGGCATCAAGATCTATAGAGATAGATCAAGACGCTTGACTGGACTTTCACAAGCACAAACCTTGATAAGATTTTGAAGAATTCAAAATGGATCAGTCAAAGAAAGGGTTCTTGCATGTGTTACAAGGTGTGAAGTTAAGCAAGACTCAATGCCCGACCACTGCAGAAGATAGAGAGAAATTGAAAGTCATTCCCTATGCCTCAGCCATAGGTTCTATTATGTACGCAATGCTGTGTACCAGACCTGATGTGTGCCTTGCTATAAGTATAGTAGGGAGGTACCAAAGTAATCCAGGAATGGATCACTGGACAGCAGTCAAGAACATCCTGAAATACCTGAAAAGGACTAAGGATATGTTTCTCGTTTATGGAGGTGACAAAGAGCTCGTCATAAATGGTTACATCGATGCAAGCTTTGACACTGATCCGGATGACTCTAAGTAACAAACCGGATACGTATTTATATTGAATAGTGGAGCTGTCAGTTGGTGTAGTTCCAAACAGAGAGTCATGGCGGGATCTACGTGTGAAGCGGAGTACGTAGCTGCTTCGGAAGCAGCAAATGAAGGAGTCTGGATGAGGGAGTTCATATCCGATTTAGGTGTCATACCTAGTGCATCGGTTCCAATGAAAATATTTTGTGATAATACTAGAGCAATTGCCTTGGCGAAGGAATCCAGATTTCACAAGAGAACCAAGCACATCAAGAGATGCTTCAATTCCATCCGCGATCTAGTCAAGGAGGGTGACATAGAAGTTTGCAAAATACATACGGATCTGAATGTTGTAGACCCGTTGACTAAGCCTCTCTCACGAGCAAAACATGATCAGCACCAAGACTCCATGGGTGTTAGAATCATTACTATGTGATCTAGATTATTGACTCTAGTGCAAATGGGAGACTGAAGGAAATATGCCCTAGAGGCAATATTAAAGTTATTATTTATATTTCCTTATATCATGATAAATGTTTATTATTCATGCTAGAATTGTATTAACCGGAAACTTAGTACATGTGTGAATACATAGACAAACAGAGTGTCCCTAGTATGCCTCTACTTGACTAGCTCGTTAATCAAAGATGGTTAAGTTTCCTAGCCATAGACATGTGTTGTCATTTGATGAACGGGATCACATCATTAGAGAATATGTGATGGACAATACCCATCCGCTAGCTTAGCACTATGATCGTTTAGTTTATTGCTATTGCTTTCTTCATGACTTATACATTTTCCTATGACTATGAGATTATGCAACTCCCGAATAACGGAGGAACACTTAGTGTGTTATCAAACGTCACAATGTAACTGGTTGATTATAAAGATGCTCTATAGGTGTCTCCAATGGTGTTTGTTGAGTTGGCATAGATCGAGATTAGGATTTGTCACTCCAATTGTCGGAGAGGTATCTCTGGGCCCTCTCAGTAATACACATCACTATAAGCCTTGCAAGCAATATGACTAATGATTTAGTTGAGGGATGATGCATTACGGAACGAGTAAAGAGACTTGCCGGTAACGAGATTGAACTAGGTATGGTGATACCGACGATCGAATCTCGGGCAAGTAACATACCGATGACAAAGGGAACAACGTATGTTGTTACGCGGTTTGACCGATAAAGATCTTCGTAGAATATGTAGGAACCAATATGAGCATCCAGGTTCCGGTGTTGGTTATTGACCGGAGATGTGTCTAGGTCATGTCTACATAGTTCTCGAACCCGTAGGGTCCGCACGCTTAACATTCGATGACGATTTGTATTATGAGTTTATGTGATTTGATGACCGAAGGTGGTTCGGAGTCCCAGATGAGATCACAGACATGACGAGGAGTCTCAAAATGGTCGAGACATAAAGATTGATATATTGGACCATGTTATCCGGACACCGGAAGTGTTCTGGATAGTTTCGGGTAAAATTGGAGTGCGGGAGGGGTTACCGGAACCCCCCGGAGGAACTAATGGGCCACCATGGGCCCTATTGGAGAGAGAGGAGGGCAGCCAGGGCAGGACGCCCCCCCCCCTTGGAGTCCAAATTGGACAAGGGAAGGGGGGTCGCGCCCCCCTTTCCTACTCCCTCTCCCTCTCCTTCCTTCCCCCTCTCTCCCTCTTGGTGGAATCCTACTAGGACTTGGAGTCCTAGCAGGACTCCCCTCCTTGGCCGCACCCCCTAGGGACGGCCGTCCTCCTCCCTCCCTCCTTTATATACGTGGGGAGGGGTCACCCTAGAACACACAAGTTGATCTTTTATTCGTGTGCGGTGCCCCCCTTCACAGAAACACACCTCGGTCATATCGTCGTAGTGCTTAGGCGAAGCCCTGCGCCGGTAACATCATCATCACTGTCACCATGTCGTCGTGCTGACGAAACTCTCCCTCGGCCTCAACTGGATCAAGAGTTCGAGGGACGTCACCAAGCTGAACGTGTGCAGATCGCAGAGGTGCCGTGCGTTCGGTACTTGGATCGGTTGGATCGCGAAGAAGTTCGACTACATCAACCGCGTAACTAAACGCTTCCGCTTTCGGTCTACGAGGGTACGTGGACACACTTTCCCTTCTCATTTCTATGCTTCGCCTAGATAGATCTTGCGTGATTGTAGGAATTTTTTGAAATACTACGTTCCCCAACAATAAGCATTTCATATTTCTTTCAGTAGGTAGAGGTAGCTGGAAACTTCCAATAGTGAGTGTCGCAGATTTTTCAATAACATTAATACCATTCACTTGGAATTGTTTCTTCAGAAAGTGCATTGTATGTTCATTACCTTTGATATGAAAAGTGACCTTGCTTTTATTGCAATCAATAATAGCCCTGCAGTATTCAAAAAGGTTCTACCAAGGATAATAGACAGGTTGTCGTCCTCGGGCATCTCAAGTATAACAAAGTCAGTTAAGATAGTAACATTTGCAACAACAACGGGCACATCCTCACAAATACTGATAGGTATGGCATTTTTCAGCCATTTGCAAAGATATTTCAGTATGTGTGAGTTTATTCAAATCAAGTCTTTTATATAAGGAGAAAGGCATAACACTAACACCAACTCCTGAATCACACAAAGCAGTTTTAACATAATTTCTTTTGATGGAGCAAGGTATAGTTGGTATTCCTGGATCTCCAAGTTTTTTAGGTACTCCATCCTTAAAAGAATAATTAGAAAGCATGGTGGATATTTCAGCTTCCGGTATCTTTCTCTTATTAGTGATGATGTATTTCAGGTATTTTGCATAAGGAGCCATCTTTAAAATATCAGTCAAGCAAGTGCGCAAAAAAAGAATTGGCCTAAGCATTTCAGCAAAGCGTTCAAATTCTTCATCATCTTTTTTCATAGTTGGTTTAGGTGGAAAGGGCGTGGGTTTTTAAACCCATGGTTCTCTTTATCTTCCATGTTTTCTAGCAACAAAGTCTGATTTATCATATCTTTTATTTTTAGGATGTGGGTTATGAATATCAACACGGTTCTATATCAACATCATTATCTAGTTGTTTGTCAATGTCTGGTTGAGTGTCTTCATGAACATCATCATTATCTTTTTCATTATCACTAGATGAATGTTCATTACCAGATTGAGTTTCAGCATCAGAGATAGAAACATCATTATTATTTTCAGGAGGTTTTTCTATTTCAGGTTCACTAGAGGTATGCAAAGTCCTATCATTTTTATTTTTTTTCTTCTTTTTAGAAGGACTATGTGCATTAGTGTTAATTCTTTGAGAGTCTTGTTCAATTCTTTTAGGGTGTCCCTTAGGATAAAGTGGTTCCTGAGTCATTTTAGATCCTCTAGTTGCTACTCTAACAGCAAAGTCATTCATATTATTATTCATTTCACTAAGCGCTCTTTGAGATTTAGCAACTTGTTCTAGTTGAGTTTGAACCATAGTAGCATGTTTTCCTACACCTCTTACATCATTAGTAATTCTAAATAACAATTCACTCAAGCGACCAATCACATTAGAATTATATTTCAATTATTTCATAACATTTTCATTGAAGTGATCTTGTTTTTTAATGTAATTGTCAAACTCATAAAGGCATTGACTAGGATGTTTATTGTAAGGGTTTTCACTTTCATCAAATTTCATTAAAGATTTTACCTCTACCACCTTTGGTGGTGGTGTGTCAAGTCCATGTATTTCTTCAATAGAAGGTAAATTTTTAACATGCTCTGCTTTAATACCTTTTTCCTTCATACTTTGCCTTGCCTCATGCATATCTTTAGGACTTAGATATAAGATACCCCTCTTCTTCAGAGTGGGCTTAGGCGGTGATTCAGGAAGAGTCCAATCATCATAATTTTTCAACATATTATTCAATAATCCCTCAGCTTGTTCAACAATTTGTTCCCTGAAAACACAACTATCTAGGAAGTCCCTAGAAGCATCGGTTAGTCCATTATAGAAGATATCAAGTATTTCATTTTGCTTAAGAGGATGATCAGGCAAAGCATTAAGCAATTGGAGAAGCATCCCCCAAGCTTGTGAGAGACTCTCTTCTTCAATTTGCACAAAATTAAATCTTTACTATAAAGCAACTTGTTTCTTATGAGCAGGAAAATATTTTTCGGAGAAGTAGTAAATCATATCCTAGGGACTACGCACGCAAACAGGAGCAAGAGTATCATACCATATCTTAGCATCACCCTTTAATGAGAATGGAAATAATTTGAGAATATAACTGTCATGGATTTGTCACGGCAGATGTCCTAGTGGAAGGACTTAGTCGTGGAGCCATCGCAACGGGTTAGCTTGAAGGGGTTAAAAGTGGACACAAGGACACGATGTTTATACTAGTTCGGCCCCTTCGGTGAAGGTAAAAGCCTACATCTAGTTGTGATGGGATTGATGGGTTTCGAGGGCTAGGGAGCGATAAGCTTCGCCTAAACCTCGAGTTCTTGTTCTCTGTCCCTAAACCGCCGTCGGGTCGTCCCCTTATATACACGGGTGACGCCCGTCGGTCTGTAAAGTTCCAACCCCCGGTTCATAAACGTGCCCGGGTCGGTCTCTCTATTCCTAACTTACAATGCAAGTTTACCTCAGGCCGGTTTACGCCCTGAGACCTCTAAACCGATTATAGGCTTTGGGCCCTTCTATTTCTCCTTGAGCTTTAACATCTCGGGTCCATTGACGGAGCTAACCCGGGCCCTGTAGGCCGGTTTACCTCAAATAGCAATATCCCCAACATTAGGCCCCAGATTGATTTGAACAAGTTCATGTCAATCCTTAATAAGAATTTCTGTCTTCAAATGTCTTCCAGTAACTGTTGAACCGCCATTTCTTCGTCTCCTTTTGCTGCGATAAACCGATATGACGTCAGTGCAAAGTTACCGTCTCCTTTTGCTAATCCGCAATAATCAGGGCGACGGCTGGGCTCCCGAAATCTCTGGCCCCTGGATTCGCGCGCCTGGCACGCGCGTCGCGCCTTATAAATAGGACTTGAAGGCCATCTTCCTTTCCTCCCTTTCGCCCCCTTCTTCGTCTTCCTCGCGACCCAGACCTCGGAGCTCCGCCGCCGCCGTCAGCTACTGCATCAACTCCGGCCGCTGCATCAGCCTGATCGGACCAGAGCACCGCGGCGACCTTTCACATCCGTTTGGATCCCGGTAAGGCCCCTGTTCTTCTTGCTTTTAGATCTGTTCTAGGGTTCGTCATCCTGCCACTGTTCTTTGTTCGTCCCCATAGCAGCTTTGACGCTAGGACGACATCATCAGTTCGATACCCGCTGAGAGCTTTTGCGAACAGATGATGATGCTATGTACTCATCTCTATAAATCTGTACTCATCTCCTTAGATCCCACTCATTTCCCTGCTTGTCGAACTTATGCTGTTCTGCTGTGAGCCAAACCTCATATTTTTACTTCTTTTTCGCCCTAGCTGTAGATCCATTGCTTTGAAAGAATCTGTATGGGATCTGTTTCTGCTTTCATATTCACAACTGTTAGATCTGGTCGGTTTAACTTCTAGCAAAGCGAGCAAACCAATCCACACATCCATTAGTCCCCTTGATCAACCGCTGGATGATATCATCGTAGATAACCTTACTCTATATAAGAGCATCTTCGGTTTACATTCACACTTGTTCTCAAACCGGAACACCTTTGTCTTGTAGATTTCCTCATGGCAAAACAGGTGTACGAATGCAACTGGGTTCCCTCTCGCATCACTGAGACCCAACTAAACAACTTAGTTCTGACTGGCGCTTTGAGTAGCAAAAATGCCATCCATTGGAGGGTTCCAGGAAACGAATGTCCTCCTACCCCACAGGAGGGAGAAGTGGTGGTGTTTGCGGATCACCTGGCCCGAGGTTTTAATCCACCCGGTTCAAAATTTTATCGGGACGTCCTGGCTAACTTTAGGTTGCGCCCACAAGACATTGGTCCAAACTCAGTCACGAATATCTGCCATTTTCAAGTGCTTTGCGAGGTGTACTTCCAGGAGGAACCTACTGTAGAGCTGTTCCGGGACCTGTTTCATTTGAACCGACGTACTGAATTCACCGACGGCCCTAATATGGAACTGGGTGGTATGACGATTCAAAAGAGGAAAGAGGTGACTTATCCTCACGCCAAGTTGCATAGTCATCCGCAAGAATGGAATTACACTTGGTTCTATTGCAAGGATACTTCTCCTGCTGAAGAAAATCATCTGCCTGGCTTTCGTCCGGAGAGACTTAGCAATACACACCCCTTCCCCCCAAGACTAACCGCCAAAGAGAGGAGTAAGTATGCCCCTCAGCTGTCCAAGCTCAGAGCCTTCATGGCTAATGGTTTAACGGGGGTAGATCTTGCCCGTTGCTGGATTTCATGGAGCATCCTGCCCCTTAGCATCCGCTCCGGTTTAATGTGCCAATACACGGGCCGGGTTGATGATCCTTTGAGGCACTGCAACATTCAGCTGACGGAAGATGAAGTCACTGAGGCTGTGAAAAAGATGCTGAATGAACCGGAATACGTGTGCGCCCGAACCGGCCTGCTTCCATTTTGTGCCACAAACAAACCACCTGCTGTAAGTACCTCCCCTCGGTTTGTTATAGAATTTATGATCTCCTTATACACATATTGCTAACACCGGTCCTTTCTGAGACAGGGAGATGATCCGTTTTGGAGCAAGAAGTTTCAAGAGCCGACCGAAAAGGTAACCCGACCTAAAACGAGGGTGAAGAAACCTGCTCAGAAGAAAAGGAACACCGCTTCCTCTACCCCGGATTTAGAGGAGGATGATGTGGGTAATCCGGACCTTGGGGTAGACCTCGATTCTGTTGGCTTACTTTTTACACGTCTTATTGATGATGATATTTGTCAGGACGACGCTGAAGCGAGCAATGCTGAAGGCCCAGAGGTAACTATTCTTTCTTCTGATGCAGTTCCTTTGCCTTTGAAAAAACCTCGCCAAGCAAACCGGAAAATTAAATTTTCTCATCCTCTTGCTTACTTGGATCCCAAATTTCTTGTGAAGACCCAGCAATATGAAGCTCGACGCACCACCCGGCATAGCGGCCAGGTAGTTACCTCCGCCGGTTTACCGAACAACCCGGTTCGGAAACGCCGCTCAGAGGTCTCCGATTTATGCGCTAGCTTTCCTCCTAAAGCAGGTTTAACTCGTCAGCCTCTTAATCCATCTGACTCCGATTATTAGGTCACTTCCCATTCATCTTCTGGTGAATCCTCAGCCACTCAACTGCCACCGCTAAAGACGGTTATTGGGTAAGTTGGACCGATCACAACATATTTCTGTATGAGTCTCTTAATCCATCTTACACCGTTTTTTCAATCTTTGGGTTTTTCCCAGGGCTAAACCTAGACCGAGCAAGAAGGCTCGTCTGGACAACCCGGCCGAAGGAACCGCCGCTCCTGAACCGGAGAAAACGCCTGGTTCTGACGCTCTGGGTCGTGAAGATGTTCAGAATTATCTATCTCCACAAGATGACACCTGTGTTGAAGAAAGGCCTACCAACCCTGCCAGCCGTACTGATCCGCCTGCCAGCCCTGTTCGGGTTGAGGGATCCATCCCCCCTTCTGGAACTGTTGATAAACCGACAGGGCCAATGCAGAGCAGTGACTCCAAGGATGATGATGTTGTGATTACCGGCATTGGTCGCTCTGAACCGGGGAACACTGCCACTTTAGCCAAGCATACTGCCAAGGACAAAATCTCGGCCATAAAGGGCAAATGGGATGTTGACTCCTCAACATACGCCGCTTTAAGCGCCCAAGATCTTTATTCTGGGTACCTGAACCGACTGCACACCAGTCGCGATTATGAAGCTGGTATGATCAGGATGATGAAAGAAAAACTTGAGGTAATTCTCTTGTGCTTCCTTCTGTTGAACCCTAGCTTATCAGTTTGATCCAAATCCGAGATGGTAACCCGAATCATGCTACCTTGACCACTAAGATCCAGAAACATCGTCAAATAACCATTAGCCCCCAAGTGCCAAGTTTAAATACTTGTATTAATCTTGGGACTTTTTGTAATGGAAAGCATGCGTTAAAATCAAGTATGCATTAGCCCCCAAGTATCGAGCACATAACTTGCTTGTGTGGTTGATACTTCCAAACCGTGCAATATTTTCTGAACACTGTTGACGACCTGCTGCAGGGGGATCTGAAGACCAAAGCGAAACAAGTCTCGGACCTTCAGGAAATCTTAAAAACCCAACAGGCTGAAACTGAAAAAGCGAAGGATGAATTGACCAATGCCTTAACCGTTATGGAACAGCTGAAAGAAAGCCGCAAAAAGGAACAAGCTGATTGAGCTACTGAAAAAGCTCTTTTGACGAAGAGGGCTGAAAATGCCGAAGCTGCTCTTAAACCGGTGGTTGATGAATTATCCACCGTGAAGCGACAGATACACTCCATGACCTCTGCCGTCTTTGGTAAATCTCTTTCGATGCCCTTCTTCTAATTTGTACCTTGTCTGCTATATCCTATGTCCGGTTTGTAATCCAACTTGAAACACTGCAGGCACACGTATTGGACACTTGGGTTCTGATGTGCGGGTGAAACTCAAAGCTGCCTATACTCTGATTGAACAGTTGTACACCGGAGCACAAAGAGCTATCACCACTGCATCGCATAACAACCCTGCACCGTCTCTGATTCAAGACACGTTAAAGAGGCTGTCCATGCTTCCAGCCCGGATTGAAGAGTTGAAAAGATCAGCTGCTCGAACTGGAGCCATCACTGCCTTGATCCGGGCCAAAGCGTGGGTACCAGATTTCGATCCTGTCGAAGCGGCCCAAGGATACCCCAGCTTGAAAGAAGACGGTTCAGACTTTGGTGAAGATGATTTGAGGGTGATAAACCGGGCGGTGCGCCCCCTAGCTTGTCAATTGGCTGAGGAAGCAGATCTGTCACATTACCAAGCCCAATACGATAACCAGAACAAACGAGTAGCTGCCCTGGTCCCTGAAGCGGGAAACCTTATTCCTCCAATCCGTAAGCATACCTACGCCCCTGACATTGAACCGTCTTTGCTGATTCACGAAGAAGCTGTCTTTCAAGCGCTAATGGGAATCGACTGGACCACTGCTGATTTCCAGCCAATGGGTAACCAAGATAGAGCTGAAGCGGCGCAAGACGATCCACAGCCTTTGAACCGAGGCGGCGAACAGGCGTAATCCACGCTCCGATTCACCTTAGTTGGTGACGTTTAATCCGTCAACAAACAATATATTCAGGCACTACGCTGCCTTGTAATAAGATAGTTTAATACCTCTGCGTTTGAATGCGCCTTTGCGCACGGGTACTGATGCCCTTTCCAACGACTTTTTCCAACTTATGTTTCCTGTCTTTACTGAGTACACAAGGTGATCTTTTGACCACCTGAACCGTGCTGCGCCTTTGCCAAACCAGGCAACTTGCCTCCGGGTTAAAAAATGGACCAGGCTGTGTCAGCTGAATCGGTTTAAAAGTACTTGACGTTTCGAAGAACAAAAAATACCACAATAAAGGCAAAAAAACAAAAACCAAATACGAGAGGCCAACGCGATAGTAAAACGCATGCAAATGGTGGTTGCTATGAACCGTTCAGAAGGCGTGACCATCGTCAAGACAGAATAAACCAAGCCCCCAAGAGGTGTAGCTACGGTTTAGGTCGACTAGGTTCCTAACTGAATCGTGGCAAATATGCCGGTCAAATGGCATTGCATTGGTTCGGATTCGACCAAGCCCCCAAGTGACTCAGTGGCCAAGGGCCGATCAAGTGGCATTGCATTGGTTCGGACACGACCAAGCCCCCAAATGATTCATTGGCTAAAAAGCCGACCAGAAGGCATTACCATCATCAAGACATGACCGAGCTCCCATAAGGCGTAATCTATGGTTCAAGTCGATTAGGTCCCCAACTGATTCAGTGGCAAATGTGCCAGCCAGAAGGCATTACCGTCGTCAAGACATGACCAAGCCCCCCGGAGGTGTAGCTACGGTTCAGGCCGACTAGGTCCCCAACTGACTTTATAGGGATAGCTATGTTCTCTTTGGTTCGAATACGACCTATGTTTGAACAGGAAGCCCCATGTTTGAATAGCTATGTTCTCTTTGGTTCGAATACGACCTATGTTTGAACAGGAAGCCCCATGTTTGAATAGCTATGTTCTCTTTGGTTCGAATACGACCTATGTTTGAACAGGAAGCCCCATGCTTGAACCGGGGTATTGAACCGGATATTAAGAGCTTCACAGCTTTGTGGGAGACATCTTCCCTTGAACCAGCTTTTAAACCGGAATCTTTAATTTGACCTTCTGTGAAGCGACCTCAAGGGGAAGAACACGCATGATGTGAAGAACAGCATAGACCCCGCTTTACTCGAGGCTCCGGTTTATTGTATTAATCATAATATATACATGGTCATGATATGTACATAAACAGAGCCCAAGGCTCATGCATAATAAGGTCGAAGATGAGCTATGTTCCACGGCCTGCTGGTCTCCTCCTCTGATGTGCGCGAATCTTTGTGCTCTCGAATATCAATCAGGTAGTATGACCCATTATTCAGATTCTTGCTGACCACAAAAGGTCCCTCCCAAGGCGGGGATAATTTATGCTGATCAGACTGATCCTGGATGAGCCGAAGCACCAAATCCCCCTCCTGAAAGGTTCTGGTCCTAACCCGACGGCTGTGGTAACGGCGAAGATCTTGCTGGTAAATCGCTGAACGGGCAGCTGCTAAGTCACGTTCCTCATCCAACAAGTCAAGAGCGTTCTGCCGTGCCTGCTCGTTGTCCGCTTCAACATACGCTGCCACACGAGGTGAGTCATGTCGTATATCACTTGGGAGAACCGCCTCTGCTCCATAGACCATAAAGAACGGCGTAAACCCCGTGGATCTGTTAGGCGTGGTGTTGATGCTCCATAATACGGACGGTAGCTCCTCCACCCAACAACCCGGCGTCCTTTGCAAAGGGACCAGAAGCCGGGGTTTGATACCTCTCAAGATCTCTTGATTCGCTTGCTCTGCCTGACCATTAGATTGTGGGTGCGCTACCGAAGAAACATCAAGCCGTATATGCTCCCGTGCACAGAACTCTTTCATGGCCCCCTTGGATAGATTGGTACCATTATCTGTGATGATGCTGTGTGGAAAGCCAAACCGGAAGATCACCTTCTTTATAAACCGAACCGCCGTGGCAGCATCACATTTACTGACAGGTTCTGCCTCCACCCACTTTGTAAATTTGTCAACCGCCACCAGTAGGTGGGTCTTCTTATCTTTGGAACGCTTAAAAGGCCCAACCATATCGAGCCCCCAAGTCGCAAACGGCCAAGTGATTGGAATCATCCTCAATTCTTGAGCCGGTATGTGTGCTCGTCTGGAAAATTTCTGGCAACCATCACATAACCTGACCAGGTCTTCTGCATCAGCATGAGCAGCTAACCAGTAGAAACCGTGGCGGAACGCTTTGGCCACCAATGATTTTGAACCGGCGTGGTGGCCGCAATCCCCTTCATGTATTTCACGTAATATCTCACACCCCTCCTCAGGGGATACGCACCGTTGCAGCGCTCCTGACACGCTGCGATGATGTAGCTCTCCTTTGAGAATGGTCATAGACTTGGACCGCCGTACTATCTGTCGAGCCAAGCTTTCGTCTTCTGGCAACTCACCCCGGTTCATATATGCCAGATAAGGGAGCGTCCAATCCGGGGTGACGTGAAGAGCCGCCACTAGTTGAGCCTCCGGATCAGGAACAGCCAACTCCAGCTCACCGGGTAGCTGTACCGATGGGTGATACAATACATCCAAGAAAACATTGGGTGGGACCGGTTTACGCTGAGAGCCCAAGCGGCTTAAAGCGTCCGCTGCCTCATTCTTTCTGCGGTCCACATGGTCCACTTGATAGCCTTTGAAATGCCCGGCTACCATATCCACTTCACGTCGGTATGCAACCATGAGCGGGTCCTTCGAATCCCAGGTGCCAGATACCTGCTGAGCCACCAGATCCGAATCACCAAAGCACCTAACTCTGCTCAGATTCATCTCTTTAGCCATCCGAAGACCATGCAGCAAAGCTTCATACTCAGCCGCATTATTTGTACAGGGGAACATTAAACGGAGGACATAACAAAACTTATCACCTCGTGGGGAAGTTAAAACGACTCCAGCCCCCGAGCCTTCCAATTGTCTTGACCCGTCAAAATGAATGGTCCAATAGGTGTTATCTGGCTTCTCCTCAGGCGCTTGTAACTCTGTCCAATCGTTTATGAAATCAACAAGTGCTTGTGACTTTATGGCCGTCCGGGGTACGTATCTTAAATCGTGCGGCCCGAGCTCGATAGCCCACTTGGCAATCCGACCGGTCGCCTCCCGGTTCTGTATGATGTCACCCAAAGGAGCAGAACTGACCACCGTGATGGGGTGTCCTTGAAAATACTGCCTCAGCTTCCGGCTTGCCATAAAAACACCATATACCAGCTTCTGCCAATGCGGATACCTTTGTTTGGACTCGATAAGCACTTCACTGATGTAGTAAACCGGTCGCTGAACCGGATGTTCCTTTCCAGCCTCCTTTCGTTCTACCACCATCGCCACACTAACCGCTCTGGCATTCGCTGCAACATATAACAGGAGTGGCTCTTTATCTACAGGGGCTGCCAACACTGGCGGATTGACTAGCTGTCGCTTCAAGTCCTCAAACGCTTTATCAGCCTCCGGACTCCAGACAAATTGATCCGTCTTCTTGAGCATTTGATACAAGGGGATCGCCTTTTCACCGAGGCGACTGATAAACCGGCTTAACGCTGTAATCCGCCCGGCCATGCGCTGAACATCATTGACACATTTCGGTTTGGCCAAGGAGGTGATGGCTGTGATCTTTTCCGGATTGGCCTCAATTCCTCTATGGGACACTAAAAATCCCAACAACTTGCCTGCAGGTACACCAAAAACACATTTAGCTGGGTTGAGCATCATTTGGTACACTCTCAAGTTATCGAAAGTCTCCTTCAAATCGTCAACCAGGGTCTCCTTCTTTCGTGACTTAACCACAATATCATCCACATAAGCATGCACATTACGACCAATCTGCTCGTGGAGGCAATTTTGCACACATCGTTGATAAGTAGCCTGCGCACTCTTAAGCCCGAAGGGCATGGACACATAGCAGAAGGCTCCAAAGGGAGTAATGAACGCCGTATTCTCCTGGTCCTTAACTGCCATCTTGATCTGGTGATAACCCGAATAGGCATCCAAAAAACTCAAACGCTCGCAACCTGCCGTAGCATCAATGATCTGATCAATCCGGGGGAGAGCAAAAGGATCCGCTGGACAAGCTTTATTCAAGTCTGTGTAATCCACACACATGCGCCAGGTGCCGTTTTTCTTAAGAACCAGCACCGGATTAGCAAGCCATTCGGGATGAAAAACCTCAATGATAAACCCAGCTGCCAGGAGCCTGGCCACTTCCTCACCAATCGCTTTACGTCTTTCTTCGTTAAACCGGCGTAAGAACTGCTTTACCGGTTTATACTTAGGATCCACATTAAGGGTGTGCTCAGCGAGTCGCCTCGGTACACCAGGCATGTCAGACGGCTTCCATGCAAAGATGTCCCGATTCTCACGGATGAACTCGATGAGCGCGCTTTCCTATTTTGGATCCAGGTTTGCACTGATGCTGAACTGCTTGGACGAATCGCCAGGTATGAAGTCAACAAGCTTAGTTTCGGCAGCCGATTTGAACTTCAAGGCCGGATCGTGGTCCGTGGTTGGCTTCTTCAACGAAGTCATGTCCTCCGGGTCAACACTGTCTTTGTACTGCTTTAGCTCCTCCGTAGCACAAACCGATTCTGCATAAGTCGCATCTCCTTCCTCGCATTCCAAAGCGATTCGACGGCTGCCATGAACCATTATAGTGCCCTTGTAACCCGGCATCTTAAGTTGCAGATACACGTAGCAGGGCCGTGCCATAAATTTTGCATAGGCTGGCCGTCCGAACAAAGCGTGGTACGGACTTTGGATTTTAACCACTTCGAACATCAGCGTCTCTGATCTGGAATCGTGACTATCGCCAAAGACCACTTCAAGGGCTATCTTACCAACCGGATATGCAGACTTGCCAGGCACCACCCCGTGGAACACGGTATTGGTCGGTTTGAGATCCTTATCCACCAGTCCCATGCGACGGAAGGTCTCATAATACAAGATGTTAATGCTGCTCCCTCCGTCCGTGAGCACCTTGGTGATCTTATAACCTCCCACCTGAGGCGCCACCACCAATGCTAACTGACCCGGATTATAAACCCTGGGAGGGTGATCTTCTCGGCTCCATATGATAGGCTGTTCCGACCAGCGCAGATAGTGAGGCGTGGCCGGTTCGATAGCACTGACTGCCCGCCTCTGAAGCTTTCTATCCCGTTTATCCAAGCTTGTAGTGAAGACATGATACTGTCCACCACTCAACTGTTTCGGGTTGCTCTGATAACCAGATTGCTGCTGTCCGTAACCACTTTGATTATTTTGATTATTTCGGCTGTCCTGTCCGCCCGGATTACCCTGGACCCCTGGACCGGGATTTCCGCCACCGTATCCTGATCCGGATCCTGAACCGCCGCCGGAGCTGTGATCATATTGGAAAGTGTTTGAGCTTTTGAATTCCTTCATGATATAACAATCCTTCCAAAGATGGGTTGCTGGTTCCTCTTTTGTTCCGTGCTTCGGACAGGGCTGGTTTAAGAAAAAGTTCAAACGCTCCGGATTAGGACCGGGATTTGCGTGGAAACTTGGCTGTTTCCCCTTACGCCGCTGGCCCTTATTCTGTGCACTTATGTTGGCCACAAAGTCCATGCTCCCGTCCGGTTTACGCTTACCTCCGGCTCCATTACCTGTCGGTCGATATTGCTGGCCTTTGGTGTTGCTATTCTTCTTTCCCTTCCCTGCTTTGTCATCACCAGAGTCAGGATCCTTGGTACTGTCAGAATCCGCATACTTCACTAAAGCGGTCATGAGCGTTCCTATGTCTGTACAATCACGCTTCATCCGGCCCAGCTTTAGCTTCAAAGGGCCAAACCGACAGTTGCTTTCCAACAGCACCACGGCGGTGTCTGCATTGATGCGATCTGATGAGTGCAAAACTTCTGACACCCGCCGCACCCAATGGGTAGTTGATTCCCCTTCTTGCTGAATGCAGGCTGCTAGGTCAACAATCGACATTGGCTGTTTGCACGTGTCCTTGAAATTCTTGACAAACCGGGCACGCAATTGGGCCCACGAACTAATTGAATTAGGCGGTAAGCTCTTTAGCCAAGTCCGGGCCGTTCCTTCTAACATCATAGTAAAATACTTGGCACACGCCGTGTCATCCACATCCAGCATCTCCATAGCCATTTCATAGCTCTCCACCCATGTCTCCGGAGGCTGATCTGCCGTGTAGTTTGGCACCTTGCGGGGGCCTTTGAAGTCTTTGGGCAGGCGTACGTTGCGCAAAGCGGGAACAAGGCACGGTACTCCCAAAGAACTGGAGACCACCCCCGGTTCAACCGTAGCCGCTGGGAAGATAGGTGTAAGCTGACGAGCCTGATGCTGCGCTGCTAATCCGGCCTCCCACGCACGGGTGCGATCCACATTCTCCTGAGCATTGTCGACGCCCGCCGGATTGTTGCCGCGGAGCGCTTCACGCCTGGCATTGCTTGACACAGCCGGCTCCTCCATGCGCCTACTATAGCTCCCGCCGGGGCGAGGGGTGGAGTGAATCCGATCGCGGCTTTGCGAATATGCTTCTTGTTGGGCCAACGCGGTCCTAAGGAGTTCCTTGACCCGGCGTGTCTCTACGTCCTGCGGTGAATCGCCTTCGATCGGAATGGCTTCCAACCGAGCCGCCGCCGCGACGAGGTTATCCATCGGGTTGGAATAATGACCTGACGGTGTTGGCACGGCCGGTGGTGTACCAGTGTTGCGACGAGGCAGGTTTATTATCCGGTGCTGAACCGGGGCACCGACTGTCGCCTCCGCACGGTTTACCCCCGGGGTGTTGAAGAGATTTCGGGCGTCGAGGGCTGCGGGCAATCGAGATCGGGATTTCCTTTTCAGGACTTCCTGAGACGCATTCTGGTCCATCATGAGCCTGTAAGCCTGTGCATCCAAAACGGCGCGCTCCGCCGTCATCCTGATCTCTTCTGCTGCCAGCTCCGCTTTAGCTCGAGTGATCTGCTCTCTTACTTTGGCAATCTCAGCATTGTGAACCTCCTGATCCACCGGGTTGGCTTCCGCCATGAGCGCTGCCAGTGCGTCAAACAGGTCTGACAAAACTTGGGCCGTTGCCGCTGCCGATCCGGAGATCGCTGCTGCTGCAGTTGATGATCGTGGCACCGCCTGCGTTCCAGCCATGAAGATCCCAACCCGATAGGGCAGATTAGAGGGGTCCGGAATACTGTTGCCATCGGAGCCGCCCCCAATCCGATCATCTTGCATCTGGTAAAGAGATTCGGTTTCCCCGGTCGACGTTTCATCGCCGGAGTAGATGGCGGTTTCGTCACCGGATTCGGATCCTTCCACGTAGCTTCCTCCGTGGATGACTCCCACGAAGGCGTGCTTCCTGGTAGGTTTAGCCAGGGCCGATCTCGTGCACTGAGCTGTCTCGACGAGGTCGCCGCAGACGCCTAACTCGGGGCCTGGTTCTCCGATCTTGCCGATGAAAACATGGATGCCGCCAAAGGGGACCCGGTACCCGTACTCGATCGAGCCGGCGTCGGGGCCCCAGCCTGTGCAGTCGATGTAGAGTTTTCCGCGGCGGCTCTTGGTCATCCGACCCACAGCGTAACCCTCGAGTCCTTCAAAGCGGCCCTCCAAAAACTTGAAACCATCTCGCGATAGCCCCACGGTGGGCGCCAACTGTCGTGGATTTGTCACGGCAGATGTCCTAGTGGAAGGACTTAGTCGTGGAGCCATCGCAACGGGTTAGCTTGAAGGGGTTAAAAGTGGACACAAGGACACGATGTTTATACTAGTTCGGCCCCTTCGGTGAAGGTAAAAGCCTACGTCTAGTTGTGATGGGATTGATGGGTTTCGAGGGCTAGGGAGCGATAAGCTTCGCCTAAACCTCGAGTTCTTGTTCTCTGTCCCTAAACCGCCGTCGGGTCGTCCCCTTATATACACGGGTGACGCCCGTCGGTCTGTAAAGTTCCAACCTCCGGTTCATAAACGTGCCCGGGTCGGTCTCTCTATTCCTAACTTACAATGCAAGTTTACCTCAGGCCGGTTTACGCCCTGAGACCTCTAAACCGATTATAGGCTTTGGGCCCTTCTATTTCTCCTTGGGCTTTAACATCTCGGGTCCATTGACGGAGCTAACCCGGGCCCTGTAGGCCGGTTTACCTCAAATAGCAATATCCCCAACAATAACAGTAGCGAATCTTCTCATCATGAGAAAATAGGGTGGCTATATCATTTAATTTAGTAGATGTGCCACAACAGTTTCAGTTTCATAGCCATGAAAAGGATCAGATACAACCAGAGTAATTAACTCTGGGTCGATAGAGAATTCATAATCATTATTGGTAATAAAAATAGGTGAAGTAGCAAACTTAGGATCACATTTCATTCTAGCATTCAAAGATTTTTCTTTCAATTTGCATAGTAACTCTTAAGGTAATCTCTATCATTGCAAATCTCTAGCTATCTCCTCATCCATAACATAACCTTCAGGTATCTCAGGCAATTCATATCTAGGAGAGCTAGGTTTAATAGGTGTTTCAAGATTTTTAGTTTCAAGTACTTCATCATTTTCAA
This sequence comes from Aegilops umbellulata, assembly GCA_032464435.1. Lineage (NCBI taxonomy): Eukaryota > Viridiplantae > Streptophyta > Magnoliopsida > Poales > Poaceae > Aegilops > Aegilops umbellulata. Next base: position 133,267,982 of record CP136058.1, on the reverse strand, counting down.
TAATTTCAACAGTTTTAGCATTCTGAATATCTTTAGCTCTAGAAATTTGTTCATCAAGAAACACTTAGTGGCATATTATCATCAAGCAAGGTACTAGCATCATCATGAGTAGCATTCATAGCATAAGTAGCATCATCAATAACTTGCGACATATTAGGATTAATAGCATGTGGTGGTGTTGCAAGTCTACTCAAAACAGAAGGTGAATCAAGTGCAGAGTGTGATGGCTGAAAGTGCGTTATATCGACTAGAGGGGGGGTGAATAGGCGATTTTTATGAAATTCTTCACTGAGGAATTTGCTCGTGAGGAAAATTCCTTAGCGAAGAAATACTAGCAGCGGAATAAGTACTCAGAAGTAAACATAACAGATTACATGCATGGTCAACATGATGAAATGAAGACAAACACAGAGTACAGAAAGCGTAGGCACAGGATAACTCTAGATGAAGACAGACTGACTGAAGAAATTGAACTGAGGAATTTGTGAAAATCTTCAGTCAAAGTCTTCAAACATAGATATGAACAAACAGACAACACAGTAATGAGGAAATGAAAGTGTTGAGGAAATGGAACCAGTAAGCTTGGTGAAGACAATGATTTGGTAGACCAGTTCCAACTGCTGTCTCAATTGTACGTCTGGTTGGAGCGGCTGAGTATTTAAACTCGAGGACACACAGTCCCGGACACCCAGTCCTGAGCACGTAGCTCGGGACACCAAGTCCTCACCGTATTCTCCTTGAACTAAGGACACATAGTCCTCGTCCAATCACTCATGGTAAGTCTTCAGGTGACTTCCAAACCTTCACAGACTTGGTCACTCGGCGATCCACAATTCCTCTTGGATGCTCTAGACCTTGACGCCTAACCGTCTGGAAGAAGCACAGTCTTCAAAGGTAACAAGCGTCGGATCCACGCAGGATCAATTTCTTCAGTAATGCTCAATCACTTTGGGTTTGTAGGTGTTTTGTGTTTGGGTTTGGATTTTCCTCACTTGATGATTTTCGCTCAAAGTCCTCGGAGGATGGGTTGCTCTCAAATGACAAGTGTCAAGTTCACGCGGAGCAGCCAACCAGCTAGTGGTTGAAGGGGGCGGCTATTTATAGCCTAGGGAGCAGCCCGACATGATAAGACATAAATGCCCTTCAATGATATGACCGTTAGGTGGACAAGATATTTTAGGACAGCTGGCGCGTGGCACAGCAACGGTCAGAAATTTGAAGTACAAATTCCTCAGGGCTATCATGTTCCTCACTGTGTAGGCAATTCGCACTGGCGAATTCCTAACTCCTCAGTCAGAGCAAAGTCCTCAATGACCAGAAGAACTACGTCTCTATCACTGAAGAAATTGACTGAACTGTATGAGATTTCCAATGGCTTCACTCGAAGGGATTGGTAGGTGTAGGATTTGAGTTGAGCATCACATGGAAATTTTCTCCTTAGTATTTCCTCGACCCCCTTTAACAGTACGGTGTTTCCTATGACTCAAGAAAGAGAAAAATGAAACTACGAAAACAAAAGTCTTCACGCTTCACGTTCCTCAAACGAATACCATGTCTTCAAGGTCACACCAATTTCTTCACTTTCAAAGTCTTCAGAAAGTCTTCAGAATATCAAAGTCTTCAGTCGAAGAACTTCATTTTTAGGGGTCGACTTTTACTGTAAGCTTCAAACTCCTCATAGACTTATAGACCTGTGTACACTCATAAACACATCAGATGCTTAACCTATAAGTCTTCAATACACCAAAATCACTAAGGGGCACTAGATGCACTTACAATCTCCCCCTTTTTGGTGATTGATGACAATATAGGTTAAGTTTTCAACGGGGATAAATATGTGAAGTGTAGAAACTAATATTGAGGAATGTGATTGCAAGATATAGAAGAACTCTCCCTGAAGTTGTGCATAGTGAGGAATTTGCTTTTGAAGCAATGCACACTTGAAGAGCTAAATCATGGAGATCTCCCCCTATATCTTGTAATTCATACACGCATTTGATACATGATATGAAGAATTTGAAATGCATGATGAAATATGGTGCCTGATGCAATTCAGCATGCATGCGATAACATTAATGAGGAATAAGCATGCAGAATAGCGCATCAAAAGCATCAGAGCTCAAGCATGTATCGAAGTATCAGAGCATAGAGCGACAAGAGTATCAGAGCACCGAGCACCATAGGGTTTAAGATTACAACTCAATCCAATAAAAGTTTCGAAAGAACGAGAGTTGTAACTTAAAAAAATGCCCTTATTATAGACCCGCTTGAAGACTAACTCAGATTTCTCCCCCTTTGTCATCAAATGACCAAAAGGCTAGAAACTGAGGACTAACGCCCCTGAAGATATTCAAGTCGATGGAGGAGCGCCAGTGTTGTTGGGGTCGGTTGTTGAAGTAGGGCCTGCTGCAGTGTCGTCCAAGTCTTCATTTTCATCAGTGTCGCGCGATGAAGAATATGAACTGGCCACCAGAGAAGGAACCTTGACCTTCTTGAATTTCTTCGGCGGAGGTGCCGACCAGGCAAATTCTTCTTTGAGGCCCATGTTCTCTAAATCTTCAGCACTATATACTTGAGACAGAACAGCCCAGGTGCGGTTGAAGGTTTCATGAAGGTAGTAATGGTTTTTTTTCACTGCATTATATGTGGCAGTCATGTTGTGAAGAATTGAACCAAACTGACGCTTGACCCATTTGTGATTGCGATCAACCTTTTGATGAAGTTTGAGGAGTAACTCACGATCAGTCATCACCCTGGGTGCTGTGGCTTGAGGATTTGTCTTGGCAGTATTAGCAGCAGAGTCATGTGTGGCAGAGTCATCATTGGTGGAATAAGAAGCAGCCTTGCGAAATTGACCATCCAATGGACGAATGCCTTCATCTATCACAGCAGTGGCCTTGCCCTTTTCATTAGCTGAGGAAAATGTCCTTTTGAGGACTTCAATAGGAGGCAAGTAGCTGCAGTGGTTGAGAGTTTCAGCCTTGTAGTTGAGTGAAGACCTTGTCCTGATGAATCTCATAATCCAAGGTGCATAAGGCTTCAGCTCAAATGGTGACATAGCAATGTTGGCCAGAGTCCTCATGAAGAAATCATGGAAGTTTATGGGAACGCCATGTATGATATTGAAAAGCATATTCTCCATGATGCCAACAATTTCTTCATCGAAAGAATCATGTCCTTTGATGGGACATATTGTCTTCATCAGAATGCGATAGACAGTCCTAGGCACATACAGCAATTCCTTGACGAGGAATTTGGTACGAGGTGATTGCCCTGGCTTCAGAGGCTTCATGAGCACTTGCATATAGTGGTTTGACAGTTCAGGTTCATCATACACGCAACGCGCATCTTCAGTGGGTGGACTAAGAGAAAGGCAGCGAAGCAATTCAGTTGCTGGGGCCTTGTAATGTGTATTTTCAGTCATCCAGTCCAGAACCCATGAATTGACATCTATAGAGTTGCCAGTGATGTGCAGTGTAGCATAGAACTGAAGAATAAGTTCTTCATTCCAATCGCATATATCAGTGCAGAAATTAAGCAGCCCAGCGTCGTGAAGAACACTGAGGACTGGCGTGAAGCACGGCATAGACTCCATATCCACGTGAGGAATATGTGCATGGTCGAAGACTTTGTCTTTGTTGTAAAGCACTGGGGAATAGAAATTTGCTTGGCTGGCAGTCCAGAAACGCCTCTTCCTTATGTGAGCAGAGTCATAAGGATTGTATTCAGTGAAGAATACGTGCTCGCTATAGAAGTCTTCAGCCTTGAATTTCTGTTTGCGTGAGAATGGATCCTTTGGCCTTGGCAGAGGAGTGTCAGTGAGTTGCATCACGACCTCAGGAATCACAAGCTCAGGTTCTTCAGGCTGAGGAATTTCAGTATGTTCCTCAGGTGCAGTCACCTTGTCTGTTTCAGCAGCAGTTTCTTCAGCACTAGTGGCTGGAATTTCTTCATTCACAGAAGCAGTGGGATGAGTTGCATCAGAGCTCAATTTTATGGTTGGTGAAGAAGAGTGAGAAATTTGCTGCAGGGGAGTGAAGAGTGGGGAATTGGGATGCTGACTTTCCCAAAAGTCGTCATTCATTACTGGAGTTGTGCTTCCAACATCCACATCTTCATCATCAATTTCTTCAACACAAGCCTCTTCAGCATCAAACTGAGGCATTTGTGATGAGACTATTGGGGTTGAAGTGATTGTATCCACTTCAATTTCTTCATCAATCTGCTCTGAGGAAGCAGCAGACTAAGTTTCTTCATCTGATCCACTGGGGATCTCATAATCTTCACCAAAAGGAACAAGGTCCTTTGATGGCATGGAGGAGATACGAACAGCATCAATTGGATTGGCAAATGAGCTGGTCATGGGCTTCATCTTCTTTGGGACTGAAGATTCTGAAGCACTTGATGCTTTCCTTTTCTTTACTGCAGCTCGCTCTGCAGCCTTGGTTTTCTTCACATCTAAAGTAGAGGGAAGAACTGGAGTTGGAGTTGGTGCAGGTGGAGCTGAGGAATCTGGGTCAGTTTCTTCAGGCTCAACTGATGCAGTTGCCCTGGTCACTTCATTTTCTTCAGGCGCACCACTAGTGGATGCCCTGGCAATTTCATCAACGGCTGGAGCAGAGTCATCAGCCTTGGAACTAGCATTTTCTTCAGCAGCCTGAACTTCATCAGCGGTGCTGGCATGTTCTTCAGTTTGCTGAACTGATGCTTCAGCTTGAGGAATTTGTTGCTTTGAGGCAGTACCCTTGGTGAAGGTATCAGTCAGCCTCACAAATCTGACCTTGGCTCCTTGCCAATCAGCATAGTACGAGTCAAAGTTGTCACTGAGGGCTTTGATCTCAGCCTGCATCTTGACAAGTTCCTCAGGCTTCATTTTGAGAACATTTTTCTTCAACAGCTTCTCTTTGCGGTACTGGGATTTCTTGATCTCTCTGGCCCTATCATATTTCCACTTCTCCTCTTGGATGAAGTGATTCAGCATGTGACTTTGGCCAGGTGTCAGCTTGAAATCAGGCATAGGAGTGTTGGGATCCTTGTGCCAGAGATCAATATAATCTAGGATCGCCCTTGGATCCAAAAGCAGGGGCACAGGTGTGCCTTTGGCTTTAGCAGCCCTTTCTTGGCGGTCTCTGATGATTTCAGCGAGTTCTTCTTCATCAGCTTCATCATCATCAGAGGGCATAGTGAAGACCACTTGCTTCTTTGGACTTGGGCGAGTGCCGCATCCAGCGGTAGCCTTTTTCTTCAGTAACGAGGGTCCAGCTGAGGATTTTGGTGCAGCTGAGGAACTAGCTGAGACACCAGAGGCAATAGAGATGCCAGTTGTCCTTTGGCATGAGGCCAGATGCACAGGAGCTGAGGATTTTGTGGGAGCAGGAGCAGCATGAGGAATTTGCTTTGAAGATTTTGAAGATTATGGCCGTGAGGGCGCAGCTGAGGAACTTGGCCGTGAGGGCATTGAAGGTGAAGCACTTGGCTTACAAGCAGGCTTCTTCATCATTGATTTCCTCGATGTGGCAGAAGCCTCAGTGGCAGCAGAAGCAGCAGATTCTTCATTGAATTTCCTCACTGCTTCTTTTGCTTGCTTTTGCAGTTTACGCTGGCGCTTAGCCCATTCTTGAGGAAAATCCTCTCCTCTTCTGATGCTTGTGGGATCAGCCACTTGGCCAGGTGCCAATGGAGGTCTTGGGCATGGAGGGTTTACTGCGAATTTCTTCATGTACTTGGGAGTGACGTATCTGTACTCCCTCCACTCACGTGCCCATCTCCTTTCAATCCTTTGGATGCGCACCTTGCGCTGATTTTTGTCTTCTTTACCAAATTTGGATTCATCAGGTGTGCAATACCCAGCATAAATGTCCTCAGGGATTTCAAATGCAGTCATGACCTCTGGTCTCTTTCCTCCTTTCTGCGGCCTTTTACCTTCAGCCATTTTCTTCAGATGAGGGATTTGAACAATGAAATTCTCTGAAGATGTGTGCAACTTTTCTTCGAGGAACGCTGCAAATGAGTTAAGTTGATGAGAACCTAAGGATTCGGCAGTGGACATGTGTACTTGTGAACAGAGTATAGTTGCGAGGAATTTGAAGAGGTCATATGCGTTCTCAGAGGGTTTTTCATAAAGAACAAGTTTTGAGGAATTTGACCAGATTCGTCTTGAGGAATTTCACTAAGCTCCATATATATCTTAGGTTCCAGAGTTGTATAGATTGAGAATCCACACAATTGAGGAATCTTGAAGAAATTTAGACTTAGGGAAATGAATCAAGAACAGAGAATGAGTGAGGTGTTTTGTGTGTGAGGATTTGAAGAATAAAACACCTTTGAAGATTTTGTAGAGAAACTTTGAATCAAAGAGGGCAGTAAAAATAGCTTTTAATTACCCTGAATGAAGAACACGACGAACTGTGAGTTGGAACAGAGAAGTTCGTCAATGCAGATCTTCCACGCCCTAACTTGGCGGAGGAAGACGTCTACGGCGGCGGCGGAGGTGAAGATTTCCGTAGTCGGCGCGAGTACGTCGGCGACGAGGTCAAGGCAGTGAAGCTCTTCCTCACCGGCGACGATGGAGTAGCGGCGGCGCTAGGGTTTGGAAACTCGAGTGGGGGAAGTGAGATCGAGCGGAGTAAAGAAGTGAAGATGGCGACGGAGGGGTATTTATAGCCGCAGTAACAACTGCTTGTCCGAAGATTTAGGACTAACATGCCCCTGGCCGTTCTCCTTCACTTGACATGTGTCACCCACGTACTATGTAGTGGAGATCGTGTAAGATCGTGGGTGAGTAAAATAATCCATCGTGGGAAGTGGAACGGATTGAGCGGCAAAACCGAAGGTTTGGATAAGATTAATTTTAACGTTCCGTTCGCAATTTCTTCAGCTGACAAGGACACAGTGAAGAATTTGAACGAGTTTCACATAGAACGCACATGAAGAATTTGTGAATAGACTGGATTGAGTATAGCATAGAGGGGAAGGGTCCGATCACATTCACTTAGAAAAAAATTCCAACTTGAAGAAATAGCTATAAGTGAATGTTGTAGAGGACATAAACTCGTATACATACATATATATATATATATATAGCCAATGAAGAAAAACGACGGCACAAGTGAAGACTTTGTAAAGTTTGAAGAATTTGAAAAACTGAAGAATTTCAAAAGTTGAGGAAAAACTCAAATTGAAGATTTTCAACTTTTGTGGTGGCGTGACCCACCGTGTAAGAATGATGATTTCAGACACCGCGTACAGTTGTCGTAGGGTTCTGAGAATCAAATTCTTCATTAATTTCTTCACACTTAGAGTGTTATTCTTCATTGATTGAAGAAAAACGTTTCTTCATGTGTTGCACATCTAAGTCATCAATTTTGCATAAGTGTTAGGATGAGTGCATTTTCAAAGTACATTCGAAGATTCTAAGATATTCAGCTCACACCGCAACTTGCTAAATCTCTTCTCATCCAAGGGCTTAGTGAAGATATCGGCTAGCTGTTCTTCAGTCTTCACATGCTCAATAGAAATGTCGCCCTTCAACACATGATCACGAAGAAAATGATGACGAATCTGAATGTGCTTTGTCTTCGAGTGCTGAACTGGGTTGTGAGCAATCTTGATGGCACTCTCATTGTCACAGAGAAGAGGCACATTCTTCACGTTGACTCCATAGTCCTTGAGTGTTTGCTTCATCCATAGTAGTTGAGCACAGCAAGAACCAGCAGCAATGTACTCAGCTTCAGCAGTAGACAGTGATACGCAGTTCTGTTTCTTCGAGGACCAACAGACCAAGGATCGTCCGAGGAAATGACAAGTACCAGATGTTGACTTGCGATCCACACAGTCACCAGCATAGTCAGAATCAGAATATCCAATGAGGTCAAAGTCTGAGCCCTTGGGGTACCATAATCCTAGTGTTGATGTGTGAGCTAGATATCGAAGAATATGCTTCACAGCCGAATGGTGTGATTCCTTCGGTGCAGCTTGAAATCGTGCACACATGCAAACACTAAGCATTATATCTGGCCTAGATGCACATAAGTACAATAAAGAGCCAATCATGGAGCGGTATACCTTATGATCGAAGTCAGTACCATTTTCATCAGTGCATAGATGACCATTTGTGGGCATAGGAATTTTGAGACCTTTGCAATCTTGCATGCCGAATTTCTTCAGGACATCCTTGAGGTATTTCTCCTGAGATATGAATATCCCATTGTGCTGTTGACGAATTTGTAGACCTAAGAAGAATTTCAATTCTCCCATCATAGACATTTGATATTCTTCACTCATCATATAGGCAAATTCATCACTATAACGTTGGTCAGTACAGCCAAAGATGATATCATCAACATATATTTGGCACACAAACAGTTCACCATCATATGATTTAGTAAAAAGAGTGGGATCGAGTGAACCGGGTGTGAAGCCTTTCTTCATGAAGAATTCCTTCAATGTGTCATACCACGCCCGTGGGGCCTGCTTGAGGCCATATAGGGCCTTGTTAAGTCTGAAGACTTTGTCAGGATGTTTTGGATCATCAAAACCTTGTGGTTGAGCAACATATACTTCTTTCTCAATCTTACCATTGAGAAATGCACTTTTCACATCCATTTGGTATAAGATGATATCATGATGGTTAGCATAAGCAAGTAATATGCGAATAGCTTCAAGTCTAGCAACAGGTGCAAAAGTTTCATCGAAATCAATTCCTTCAACCTGTGTGTAGCCTTGAGCTACTAGTCGTGCCTTATTCCTCACCACAACACCATTTTCATCTTGCTTGTTGCGGTAGATCCACTTTGTACCAATGATGTTATGCTTGCGAGGATCGGGACGATTGACTAGTTCCCATACGTTGTTGAGCTTGAACTGATGTAATTCTTCTTGCATGGCCTGAATCCACTCAGGCTCCAGAAATGCTTCATCTACCTTAGCGGGCTCTGTGATAGAGACAAAAGCAAAGTGCCCACAAAAGTTAGATAGATGTGAAGCTTTTGAGCATGTGAGAGGACCTGGTGCTCTAATGTCATCGATGATCTTCTCCATTTGCACTTCTTTTGCAACGCGAGGGTGAGTTGGTTGCCGTTGAGGAATTTGATCAGCATTTTCTTCAGCATCAATTTCCTCAGCATTTTCTTCAGGTGCATCAGTTCGACGTTCTTCACGTTCTGGAATGAATTCTTCAGCAGATTCTTCAGTAGGAATGATATCTTCAGTAGCCTTGTGCTTGATCGATTCCTCAGGTGCTGGTTCATCTAACACAGAAGGTAGGTGCTCTCTTTGCGAGCCATTAGTTTCATCGAACCGCACATCTACAGTTTCAACAATCTTGTGAAGAACATTGTTGAAGACTCTGTAGGTGTGCGAGTCCTTTCCGTAACCAAGCATGAAACCTTCATGTGCTTTCGGTGCAAATTTAGAATTGTGATGAGGATCTCTAATCCAGCATTTAGCACCGAAGACTTTGAAATAACTCACATTGGGTTTCTTGTCAGTGAGGAGTTCATAGGCAGTCTTCTTGAAGAATTTGTGAATATATACTCTGTTGATGATATGGCACGCAGTATCAATTGCATCAACCCCGAAACGACGAGGGGTTTTGTACTCATCGAGCATAGTGTGAGCCATCTCAGCAAGAGTCCTGTTCTTGCGCTCCACGACGCCATTCTGTTGAGGAGTATAAGGAGCAGATAATTCATGAGTAATACCAAGTTCATCAAGATAGTCATCGAGACCCGAATTCTTGAACTCAGTGCCATTGTCACTTCTGAGGTGCTTGATCTTCACACCAAAGTTAGTTGAAGCCCTCGAAGAAAATCGTTTGAAGACTTCCTGCACTTCAGTTTTGTAAGAGACAAGGTGCACCCATGTGTAACGAGAGTAATCATCAACAATAACAAAACCATATTGAGATGCTTCATTAGAGACAAAGGAATAATGGTTAGGACCGAAGAGATCCATGTGAAGCAATTCGAATGGACGAGTAGTGGTCATGATAGTCTTCGCTGGATGCTTGGCCTTGGTCATCTTTCCAGCTTCACAGGCACCGCATAAGTGATCCTTGAGGAATTTGACATTCTCAATGCCAATGACATGCTTCTTCTTCGCAAGCGTGTGCAGATTCCTCATGCCAGCATGACCAAGTTGTCGATGCCATAGCCATCCTTCTGAAGCTTTTGCAAGTAGGCACACGACAGGTTGTGAATCTGCAGAGAAATCAACAATATACAAGTCTCCTTTCCTAAATCCTTCGAAGACTTTGGATTTGTCAGATTCCATAATCACAACACAACGATACTTGCCGAAGACAACAACCATATCAAGATCACAAAGCATTGAGACAGACATAAGATTGTATCCTAAGGACTCAACAAGCATGACTTTGTCCATGTGTCGATCCTTTGTGATGGCAACCTTACCTAGACCCAATACCTGACTTTTGCTTTTATCAGCGAAGATGATATGCTTCATGTGTGATGCTGATAAGGGAGCATCCATCAACAGATTCTTGTCACCGGTCATGTGATTTGTACATCCACTATCAAGTACCCATTCAGTGGCTTTGGGTTGATCATCTTGCAGATGAATTAGTGCAACTTACGAACCTCATATACTTCAGTAGTGAAGAATATGATATCACAATTCATCAGATCAATTTCATCAAGCAGTAGAACCGATAAAACAGAGGGAGGACGTGTGAAATGAAAGTTCATTTCATCATGGTTAGCCTGCGTCCTTTCAGGCAATTCTGTCAGGTCCCCAGCAAATTCTTCAGACGTTACAGCACGTCTGGAGACCTGACCCTGCAGAAGAGATTAGTAATTTTTCTTCACCACCCACATCTGAAGGGGTGGCAAAGAGTTCATCACTCTGCGAGCTCCATATGAGAATGGTGGCAAAGCAGCCAAACCATTTCGTTTCACATAAGAGGGGTTAGGGTAAGCATATGAATAAGCAGAGAAATTCTTCGAGGACTTATGAACATAATAATTTGAAGAATAATGCTCATATTCATAGCCCTTGGCTCTTCCCTGCGAAACAGAGTTGTTAGCACGATGATGTTCATATGAGGACTTTGATCCATGTGAGGAATTTGATCTGTATGAGGACTTGGATCCATATGAAGAATTTGGTCCATATGAAGAATTAGATCTGGGGTTCCTTTTCTTCACAGGTGGTGTCATGAGGACATTCACCTGAAGACTTTCAAGGCAGCTTTTGGGAACCTAGATTTTCTTCATAGGGGAACCGTTCCTGCAGTTAGTGCCAACATATCTAGCAAATACTTCACCATTCTGATTTTTGAACAGTTTATAGTTGAAGTCAAATGACTCATCAGAAGAATGAGAAGATTCACATGTATAGCCAGATAAATCAGATGGATCAACTGGAGGTCCCTTTGCAGCAACCCATGAGGTTTTGGGGTACTGCTCAGGCTTCCAATAAGTACCATCCACATTGAGTTTCCTCTCAAAGGCAATACCCTCTTTCCTAGGGTTCCTGTTGAGGATTTGCTTTTTAAGCACATCACAAAGAGCCTGATGCCCTTTGAGGCTTTTGTACATGCCTGTCATGTACAATTCCTTCAGCCCTGCATCGTCAGTGATACTAGCAATGTCCTCAGATGAGGAATTAGTGATAGTAGAGATAGGTGAAGAATTTGTAACATTTGAAGCATTTGAACATTCAGGTGAAGAATTAGCAGATTCTCGTTCAATGCATTTTAAACATGGAGGAACAAATTCTTCCTGAGCAGCGCTGATTTGTTGAGCAAGTAATGAATCGCGCTCCTTCTGAAGATCTTCATAACTCACTCTTATTTTCTCAAAGTAAGACAAGAGAGAGTTATGCTGATCTTGAAGGGAGTCATACTTAGAATGCAGTCTCTGAAGATTTTCAGCCAAGGCTTGTGACTGATCTATTTCTTCACCCAACATATCATTGCTCTTACTAAGCATATCATTAGCATTTTTCCTCTTTGTTGTTTAGCAGCAAGGGAAGCAAGTTTGACATAACTGGGTCCAAATTCATCACCAGATTCTTCATCACTAGACTCAGATAGGTAGCATTCAGTTACCTCAGCACTTTCTGCCATAAGGCATGAAGTAGAGGATGATGATTCTGGTTCAAATGTCATCGATTTGAGCGATTCCTTGAAATCCTCAAACCAAGGATCATGACGGGTTCGATGGCCTTCATAGACATCAGAGAGACGGTCCCAGACAAGCTTCGCCTGATCGAGATGCATGATGTTTCTGAACTGGTTGTGAGACAGACTGGAGCAGATGACGGCCTTCGCTGTGAGGTTGAGTTGAGTGTACTTGCGAATGTCATCAGCTTCCGCCATCTTGCACAGATCGGTCAGACCAATCTTAGTGACGGTCCATAGCTCTCTGTCCATCACCATGAGACGCTTCTTCATCATAGCCTTCCATTTGGGATACTCGTGACCGTCAAAGATTGGGCACGGCACTTTCTTCATATCTGCGGTCAACATAACTAAAACTCCAGGCGGTTAAACCAAAATCACACAGAACAAGGGAGTACCTCGCTCTGATACCAATTGAAAGTGCGTTATATCGACTAGAGGGGGGTGAATAGGCGATTTTTATGAAATTCTTCACTGAGGAATTTGCTCGTGAGGAAATTCCTTAGCGAAGAAATACTAGCAGCGGAATAAGTACTCAGAAGTAAACATAACAGATTACATGCATGGTCATCATAATGAAATGAAGACAAACACAGAGTACAGAAAGCGTAGGCACAGGATAACTCTAGATGAAGATAGACAGACTGAAGAAATTGAACTTAGGAATTTGTGAAAGTCTTCAGTCAAAGTCTTCAAACATAGATATGAACAAACAGACAACACAGTAATGAGGAAATGGAAGTGTTGAGGAAATGGAACCAGTAAGCTTGGTGAAGACAATGATTTGGTAGACCAGTTCCAACTGCTGTCTCAGTTGTACGTCTGGTTGGAGCGGCTGAGTATTTAAACTCGAGGACACACAGTCCCGGACACCCAGTCCTGAGCACGCAGCTCGGGACACCAAGTCCTCACCGTATTCTCCTTGAACTAACGACACACAGTCCTCGTCCAATCACTCGTGGTAAGTCTTCAGGTGACTTCCAAACCTTCACAGACTTGGTCACTCGGCGATCCACAATTCCTCTTGGATGCTCTAGACCTTGACACCTAACCGTCTGGAAGAAGCACAGTCTTCAAAGGTAACAAGCGTCGGATCCACGCAGGATCAATTTCTTCAGTGATGCTCAATCACTTTGGGTTTGTAGGTGTTTTGGGTTTGGGTTTGGATTTTCCTCACTTGATGATTTTCGCTCAAAGTCCTCGGAGGATGGGTTGCTCTCAAATGACAAGTGTCAAGTTCACGCGGAGCAGCCAACCAGCTAGTGGTTGAAGGGGGTGGCTATTTATAGCCTAGGGAGCAGCCCGACATGATAAGACATAAATGCCCTTCAATGATATGACCGCTAGGTGGACAAGATATTTTAGGACAGCTGGCGCGTGGCACAGCAACGGTCGGAAATTTGAAGTACAAATTCCTCAGGGCTATCATGTTCCTCACTGTGTAGGCAATTCGCACTGGCGAATTCCTAACTCCTCAGTCAGAGCAAAGTCCTCAATGACCAGAAGAACTACGTCTCTGTCACTGAAGAAATTGACTGAACTGTATGAGATTTCCAATGGCTTCACTCGAAGGGATTGGTAGGTGTAGGATTTGAGTTGAGCATCACATGGAAATTTTCTCCTTAGTATTTCCTCGACCCCCTTTAACAGTACGGTGTTTCCTATGACTCAAGAAAGAGAAAAATGAAACTACGAAAACAAAAGTCTTCACGCTTCACGTTCCTCAAACGAATACCATGTCTTCAAGGTCACACCAATTTCTTCACTTTCAAAGTCTTCAGAAAGTCTTCAGAATATCAAAGTCTTCAGTCGAAGAACTTCATTTTTAGGGGTCGACTTTTACTGTAAGCTTCAAACTCCTCATAGACTTATAGACCTGTGTACACTCATAAACACATCAGATGCTTAACCTATAAGTCTTCAATACACCAAAATCACTAAGGGGCACTAGATGCACTTACAATGGCAGTTCCTTACCTCCCCTCGTCCTAGAGGGAATGATCTTGGTTTTTGCATCCTTCAGATTCTTCATAATGATAAATAGATAATAATCCCAAGTGACTAAAAAATATAGCTATGCTCCCCGGCAACGACGCCAAAAAGAGATCTTGATAACCCACAAGTATAGGGGGTCGCAATAGTTTTCGAGGGTACAGTATTCAACCCAAATTTATAGATTCGGCACAAGGGGAGACAAAGAATATTTGTAAGTATTAGCAGTTGAGTTGTCAATTCAAACACGCCCGGAGATTAAATATCTGCAGCAAAGTGATCAGTAGCACAGTAGTATGATAGTTTTGATAGTAGTGGTGACAGTAGCAGTAACGGTAACATTGGTAGCAATGATTTTGTAGCAAGTATAACAGTAGCAATGGCAATAGTAACTTAGCAAGAACAATATGTGGAAAATTTGTAGGCATTGGATCGGTGAATTCGTTGGATGATATTCATCATATAACAGTCATAACCTAGGGTGATACAAAACTAGCTCCAGTTCATAAATATAATGTAGGCATGTATTCTGTAAATAGTCATACATGCTCATGAAAAGAACTTGCATGACATCTTTTGTCCTACCCTCTCGTGGCAGCAGGTTCCATAAGGAAACTAAGGGATATTAAGGCCTCCTTTTAATAGAGAGCTGGAACAAATTATTAACACATAGTGAATAGATGAACTCCTCAAACTACGGTGATCACCGGAAAGTATCCCAATTACTGTCACATTGGGGTTTTACGGATCATAACATGTAATAGGTGAATATGACTTGCAAGATCGGATCTAGAACATAGATATAATTGTGAAAACATAAATGGTTCAGATCTGAAATCATGGCACCCGGGCCCTAAGTGACAAGCATTAAGCATGGCAAAGTCATAACAACATCAATCTCAGAACATAGTGCATAGTAGGGATCAAACCCGAACAAAACTAACTCGATTACATGATGAATCTCATCCAACTCCTCACCGACCAGCGAGCCTATGAAGGAATTATTCACTCCCAGTGGGAGCATCATGGAATTGGTGATGAAGGAGGGTTCGTGATGATGAAGACCGAAGATTCCCCTCTCCGGAGCCCCGAACGGGATCCAGATTTGGCCTCCCAATGACAGGAGGTGGCGGCGGATCCATATCATGAAACGTGATGAATCTTTCTCCCTGTTTTTTCTCCAAAAATAGGATTTTATAGCCTCAGAATTAGGGTCTACGGCGCCACGAGGTGGGGACAACCCACCAGGGCGCGCCAGGGGGTGCGCCCTGGTGTCTTATGCCCAGCTAGGGGCCCCCTCCGGTGGTTCTTGGCTCTAGTATTTTTCTTTTATTGTAAAATAATTCTCCAAAAAGTTTTGTTTCATTCCGAGAACTTTTATTTCTGCACACAAACAACACCATGGTAGTTCTGCTGAAAACAACGTCGGTCCAGGTTAGTTTCATTCAAATTGTCGGAGTGGCCCTTGGAAAGGGGGGCGGGAGTGGGCCTTACTATGGCCACGCCCTGTCCCGTCCCTCCTTACGAAGGCATGGGGTGGTTGGAGTCGCGGGCCGACTCCCCATAGCCGGCTTCTCTGGAAGCCGCCAGTTAGGAGTCGGCTCATCTCGAAGTCGTCCCTGGGACTCGGCCGCGAGGGGGCAGTCGGCGGCCTTGCCCCCGACTCTCAGAAGGCGGCTCTTCGCCCTGGGGTCTTGAGGGGCGCAGCTTGCCCGATGTCTTGGAAGGCTTAGGGCTCGGGTTGGCCTACCCGTGGCCTATTACTCCGACAGTAGTCCCCGAAGCTGGTGAGGCGCCGAGGGTGACATGTCGAGGAGCCTCAACAGTTTCTTCCTCCCGGTGGTTGAATCTGGGCCTTACTCGCCGTCTTCCTTCAGGCCGACTAGCTGGAGCCGGACTCGCAGAAGGCCGACTTGCCCTCGAAGAGTTTGAAAGTCGTAGCGGGATCCAGGCAGCGTGCCTGATAAGCTTCCAGGTTGCCGCCCGTTGCGGACCCGTCGCATGGCGCCACGTGGCAGGGCCAGTCTGCCCACCCACGCGCGTGACGGGACAGGCGTACAGGCGGGGCCCGCCACTACCGCGCCTCAGCATGCGAACGGATCCGTTGTGGCCGTGCGGGCTGTTGGGGTTCCCGCGCAATAACTTCGTGTGGTAAATCATGGGGGTCGTGGGGTTCTGGGCGCAGTTAATCCCATGACGCCGCATTGACTTCTCAGCCCATGAGCCTATAAGTAGACGGGAGGAGGGGGACGGCGAAGCACACGCGCCCATCTTCCCTACTCCCTTTCGCTTCCTCTTGCTTCTTCTTCCTCTCGTCGCCGCTGCGCCGAACCACGCCACGCCCGCAGCGATGAGCTCTTCCTGCGCCTCCTCCGCCCGTGGCCCGGCCTCCGGCGCTGTCGTGCCGCCTGCGCCGAGTCAGGCTCCTCCCGCGCGCGTCGCGCGGCTCTGGGTTGCCGACGCCTCCATCTGACTCCCCTGCGCCCTCACGCGCGGGCCCCGCCTGCCGCCGCGGCCGAGACGCCCGATGCCGACTCCCGTTGTCAGTCGGCCCCCGCACGCCCGCCTGGTCTCCCCCGCGCGCGGGACCTGCCGTTGTTTCCAACCCGAGAAGGAGGCCCGCCTCTCCTCCGCGCGACAGCCCGCGTCCGGGGTCCCGCTCCTCGGCGCCGGCTGATGCGCCCTCGCGTGCTGGCTCCCGCGCTGGCTGCTCCCCCGCAACCCGGACGCCGGCTGCTGCCATCTCACTCCTGCCGACTGCTAAGGCAGTGAAAGAAAAGAAAGAAGGGTCCGGCTCCCCGCATGGAGTCGGACAGAAAGAGATAAAAGCAGAGAGAGAGGACGGCCGGGGCAAGAAAGAAAAGGTCCGCCTGCCCAAGGGCCGGCTGGAAGAAAAGTGAAGCGCCTGCTGCCAAGGAAAAAGTGTGGCTGACTGGTGGCGTCCGGTTGCTCACATGCAGTCGGCCACGGAAAAAAAAGAAAGAAAGAGGTGGAGGCCGGCTACGCGTGTACTAGCTGGCTAGAAAAGTTAAGGCCGGCTCCCCATCGAAAAAGAAAAAAAAAGAAAGAAGGGTCCGGCTCCGCGTGTGGAGTCGGACCGAAAAAATAGAGAGAAAAGACGGCTGCTAGTAAAAAAGGGGGTCCGACTGCTGTCCAACCGACTGCTCTGGTCGATCGACCGCGTCGCCGCTCGGTCGGCTAGTTCATCTGCCCGCTTTGGTGCCTGGCCGACTGATGAGTCAGTCCGACTGCGCACCGGCTGACGAGAAAAAGAGAAGAAGACAAAGTAGTTGTCGGGAGATCCGGCCCGACTGCTCAGCAGTCGGCCTGAATCTCCGGGGCTACACCCAGTGGGTGCGCTGGCGCGCCCCCACGGAAGATTGCAAACAAGAGAAGAGTTTTGTCCGGCTGCAGCAGCCGGTAGAAGAAGAAAAAAGAGAGAAGAAAAAAGGCGCTGCAAGACACCTCGCCGCCTGGCCGGTCGAGCCTGACCGGCCGGGACCCCCCTTTGAGCACCCGGAGGCTCGAAGGCTACACCCAGCGGATGCGCCGGTGCACTCCGCGAGCGCCGAGCCGCGCCGGCTGTCTTCGGCAAACTCCGCTCGGCTACGCGAAAACCAATGTGAGCTCCTCACCCGCATATTTTTTTGCACCACGCAAGCACGGATAACCCCGAGCGATGCTCGGGGGCTGTCTCCGCATTTTATTACACTAGCATCACTGTTCGCCCCGGCGCCAGCCAGAGTTGGCCCGGGGGCTGGCCGCTTGGCCTGAGACGTTAGTTCCCGCAGACGGCTTAGTACCGTGTGCGGTACCAAAGGCCCACTCTTAGTCACAGACCGTAGAGCGGTTGTCCGACTAGCAAGAGTGAATGCTGGAGGCCACCCACGCGAAAAACGTCCGGGAAGAAAAACGTATCGGGCGATCCGACCGTTTCCTTTACAAGTATCTACTTGGTTGAATCTGCTCCCAGACTCTGAGTAGTATACACTCCACTTCGCGGCCCACTCTCAGCCATAGACCGCAGAGCGGCAATCCGGCAAGCATGAGCACACGCAAAAAAGCGGAGGGAACACGAAAAAGATTAAGGGGGCTCGGACAAAACCGAGTCAGCACCCTCCACATAAAACTTGCAATGCTAAAAGCAAACATTTGATATATCTGCGTGGACTAACTTTGTCTTTTTCATGATCATTTCCATGAACACTCGCCAAAAAACCTCCGCCCTACTTTGCCAAGTTGCCCGGAGGCTTGGGGGCTACTGTCGGAGTAATTGGACACGGATGCCCCGAAGACGGCGAGACAATAAATCAAGACATCGGGGCTAGCAAAGCCCCTCAGTCCGACTGCCCGGCCGCTCCTGCCGGCTCCCCGTCCGACTGCTCTGCCCGGCCGGCTGCCGGCTGCCGGCTGCGCCAACCATCCGGTTGCCGATTGCGCCAACCAGCCGGCTGCCGCTGCAGCCCGACCCGACACCGACAAGACACCGACGGGACGACCATACTGCGACGGCATCTACAATGTATCGTGTCCCCTGGGTACTGATTTATAAATTACCCTAGGGGACAAGCATGACATGCACCATGCCTACATAGCTTGGTTTGTAAGCTACCACCCATACCACTAGCTAGCTTACATACTAAGCTAGCCTCACAATATATAGCATCCATCCATTCATCAAGGACACAAGCACACTAACGCATGGACACACATGCTCTCATGGGCATGCATGCCAAGAGACTAGCCGGCCACAAGGCACCCCGGTCGTACATATATACGAGATCAGATGCACTTGGCACTGATCTCAGATACAGCTCCAGGAGCACTCTGTACCAGATATACCAGATATACTCAGACATGCGGGAGTAGGGGTATTATCTCTCCGGAGAGCCCTGAACCTGGGTAAACTAGCGCGTGCTACTCGCATACCCGTCCCTGGATATTCCGGCAGCAGTCTTGCCCTCACACGAAGCCACCTCGTGGCATATGTCGTCTTGTACCCCCCCCCCCCCCCGTGAGAATACCACGACACAAATCATACAAATTAGAGTTCAAAACAAGAGCAAAAGCGTTAGAAAAAGTAGATACAACGGAGATGTATCAGGAGGCATGCTGTTAAGCCAAAGCCTCGTCGGTCCTTTAAGTTTGAGGGGTAAGTATTTGATGTTGTGGAGCTCGTCTCCATGAGTCATGTGGATATAGAGGAGGAAGTCTCCGATCCATATGGCTGGATCAGTCTTCCCGTTGTATTGTTTGATGTTTATGGGTTTAAACCCATCTAGGAATTGATGTTCCATCACCTCGTCCGTGAAACAGATTGGGTGAGTGGGCCCTCAAAACCGAGTCGTATTGTGTCGGACGTCAGGAGACATCCGTGTGTAAGCCTGTTCCTGAGGCATGTCGTGCATGTCCAACCAGGCCTCGTAGCCATCGATTTTGGCTGGCACGTGTCCTCTTGATCTATAGATGGATCAAGGAGGCACTCGATTTTCTTCTATCCTTCTACATGTGTTGTAGGGCTCAGTGCAGTCAATAGGATCATTGCTATAATGGTGTTTTGTTGTTGGGGGATTCCTGTATTCCCCTGTTGGCCTGTCGCGCCCTCTAGGGGGTCGGTCAAGCTGGCCGGCACGACCACGTGTCAAGAGCACGTTGTCAATTACATCGTCATCGAATTCTGGCAGCAAACATCGGTGTGGGTAGGATTTGGATGCGGTCTCTCACCGTTCTTCAAGGTCTTGCTCCGCTGCGAGAACCTCCACCCACTTATCGTTGGGTTTGTTCTGATCGGCATGCAGCTATTGTATTTTCATTGGTTAGAATCAGTTCAGCGAAGGGCTCCTCAAGTGAACTGGTCTGAATTTTGTTCCTTATTGCAATCCGGATTTGGTACGAACAAGCATCAGAATATCTTGCAGCAAATGTTCAATATTCGTCAGACTAGCTCGGTTGAGGAATATGTTGATCATTTCTCCGAACTGTATGATCAATTAACAACATATGAGACACATCCAGACACGGTTCATTATGTGACCCGCTTTATGGAAGGATTGACACCATTTGTTCGGCTGCTAGTTGGTATACGGCAACCAGAGGACTTAGATTCGGTTTATGCCTTGGCCCTGTTTTCTGAAGAACTATGAGATCATACACTGAATGACACCCCTGGGAACAAAACGTCTGCATAGTTACAGGCTACCAAACAGTCTGTCAGTAAACCTGCAGAAGAGAGAAAACTTGCAGAACCAAATCGCCAGGATGACAGATGGGCTGCGTTGAGAGCTTACAGAAAGTCTAAAGGTTTGTGTTTCATATGTGGTGAGCGACGGGCCCGTGAACATCGTTGTAAACAAGAATTGCAACTACACGTGGTTCAAGAGATGCTTGATTATGTACAAAGCATGCCTGCTGATTTCAGTGATTCTGATGAAATTGCTACTGATGAAGTTAATGCAATATGTATTTCTGCAGTAACTTTAGGTGATCTTTCAGCTCCTGCAACAGCCACTATGAAGCTCAAAGTTAAAATGCAGGGACACACACTAATTTTCTTGGTTGACTCTGGTAGTACCCATTCCTTTGTAGATTGTACTGTTGCTGACACACTTCAGGGAGTGTCTTCCATACCAGTCAGCATGGTTAAGGTGGCCAATGGTAGTCTAGTTCCTTGTAATCAACAACTGCTAGATGGGCACTAGTTTTGTCATGGCCATGAGTTTGTAAACAATTTCAGAGTTTTTCCACTGGGATCTTACGATGGTAAACTTGGATTGGACTGGCTGGCTTCACATAGTCCTATGCAAGTAGATTGGGCAGCACATTCGATTTCCTTCCAGAT
Organism: Aegilops umbellulata; assembly: GCA_032464435.1. Taxonomy (NCBI): domain Eukaryota; kingdom Viridiplantae; phylum Streptophyta; class Magnoliopsida; order Poales; family Poaceae; genus Aegilops; species Aegilops umbellulata. Next base: position 133,247,010 of record CP136058.1, on the reverse strand, counting down.
GCAAGATGCTCTAGTAACATTACTAGGTCAAGATGAGTGCCCCAGTTGTTTGCCTTAGTGGAGCTTTCAGCATTGATTACAACTGATAACACATGAATATCAAAACTGCCTATTGAAATCCAAAAGTTGCTGGAGCAATGTGCACCTATGTTTGCAGCTCCCACTGGCATTCCCCCAAGAAGGAAATATGATCACACTATTCCCTTAGTTCCTAGGGCTCAACCAGTTTCCAGCAGACCTTATAGGATTGCTCCTACATTAAAAGATGAAATGGAAAAGCCGATTCAGGAAATGCTTGCAGCTGGCATCATCAGACACGGCAACAGTGCATTTTCCTCTCCTATGATCATGGTTCATAAGAAACATAAAACATGGAGACCTGTATTTGATTATAGAAAATGGAATGCAATTACTGTCAATAGAAAATACCCAATACCTATCATTGACGAACTGTTGGATGAATTAGCAGGCTCCAGTTGGTTTTCTAAACTAGATCTCAGAGCTGGTTACCACTAGATCAGATTAGCCCCTCGAGAAGAGCACAAAACTGCTTTTCAAACTCACATTGGTCATTTTGAATTCTTGGTGCTCTCTTTTGGTCTTACTGGTGGACCCAATACCTTCAATTTTTCTATGAATGATACTCTCTCTCCATGTCTCAGCCACTTTGCAGTGGTTTTCTTTGATGACATTCTGGTGTTCAGTGCTTCTTATGCATTGCACTTACAGCATTTAGCAGAAGTGTTGAAATTGTTGTTACATCACTAGTGGCAAGTCAAGTTATATAAATGTTCCTTTGCTCAAACTCAAATTGGATATCTAGGACATATCATCAGTTGTCAAGGAGTAGCTATGGATCTTGCCAAGATATCAGCTATTCAAGAGTGGCCAGTTCCAGTGTCTACCAAGTAAGTCAGGGGATTTCTTGGCCTTGCTGGATATTACAGAAAATTTATCTCTCGGTATGGAATGTTGAGAACACCATTGACTAATCTGTTGAAGAGGGGAGTGCCATTTCACTGGACATCCAATGAACAACAAGCTTTAATTATTTTGAAACAAGCCCTCGTCTCAGCACCTATTCTGGCACTGCCAGATTTCTATAAGAAATTTGTTATAGAAACTGATGCTTGTGATGTGGGCATAGGTGCAATGCTGATGCAGGATGGTCACCATGTTGCTTAGTTAGCAAAGCACTTAGACCTAGAAACCAAACATTATCTGTTTATGAGAAAGAATATTTGGCTATTTTATTGGCAGTTGAATAGTGGAGACAATATCTGCAAATTACTTCCATTGTCATTAAAACAGACCAGCGCAGTTTGGCTTACCTTACTGAACAAAGGTTGCACACTAGGTGGCAACAGAAGGCATTAACTAAATTGTTGGGCTTGCAGTATACCATTGAGTATAAAAAAAGGAGTTGATAACAATGTTGCCAATTCCTTGTCCGGAAGACCACCAAATGCTCATGATGTTCTGCCAGAATTGCGGTATATTTCTTCTGCTCAACATGCATGGCTAGACGATATTGTTCAGAGTTACTCAGTTGATCCATTCTCTTCTGAACTGGTTCAGAAAGTATCAGTGTCACCTCCATCTGATAGTAAATATTCTCTGAAAGCTGGTGTCCTTAGAATAGGAAAATGTGTTTGGATTGGTTGTGATCACTCTCTCCATAACAAATTTGTGGCTGCATTCCATGACACTCCTCTTGGGAAGCACTCTGGATTCCCAGTGACATATAAACGTATACGAAAATGTTCCAATGGAAGGGCATGCATGGTTTCATCAAATCTTATGTCCAACAGTGTCTGGTCTGTCAACAAGCAAAGCCGGAGCGTATTCCGTATCTAGTTTGCTCCAACCATTTCACATGCCTGATCTCCCCTGGGAGATGGTTACAATGGACTATGTCAAGGGTCTCCCAACATCTGGTTGTTTCAATTGCTTAATGGTGATCATTGATAAATTTTCTAAGTACAACCACTTTATCCTTCTGCATCATCTGTTTATTACTGAAACTATTGCTTAGGCATTCATTGGCTCTGTTTACAAACTTCATGGTATGCCCCAATCAATTGTCTTTGATCGGGACAAAAAATTTACCAGCAAATTCTGGAGTGAGCTGTTCCAAAAGTCTAGCGTATTACTTCGCATGAGCTCAGCCTGCCGTCCACAGTCTGATGGCCAAACTGAACGTGTCAACCAACAGGTGGAATGTTTGCTATGTTGTTTTTTCAGTGGACACCCCTCCCGTTGGGCAAAATGGATTTCTCTTTGTGAGTTCTGGTACAACACAAACTGGCATTCTGCTATGGGCAAAACACCACTTGAAATTATCTATGGACACAACCCGCGTCATTTTGGCTTGTCTGCCAATGACACAATCCAGTCATCTGATCTCCAATAGTGGCTTGATTAGTGGAGTGTGGTCCTAGCATCAGTTAAGCAGCATTTACTTCGCACACAACAGCGGATGAAAAGTCAGGCAGACAAGCACCGCACTGATCGTGTCTTTGTAGTGGGTGATCAGGTCTTCTTGAAGCTCCAACCCTACCTGCAATCTTTAGTTTCTCCAAGAGCTAATCATAAGCTTGCTTTTAAGTTCTATGGACCGTTTGAAATACTGGAGCGAATCGGAGAGGTGGCATACAAGCTGAAACTACCACCGACTAGAAAAGTACATCCAGTTTTTCACGTCTCATTCCTCAAGAAGGTTCTTACTCCAGACTATGAGGTGATGCCTCGCCTTCCTTCACCCGAAGATCAGTTCCAGTGTCCAGAGCAACTGCTACAGCAGTGTGTCATCCGGCGAGGATCAGACTCCATTGTGCAAGTGTTTGTCAAGTGGAGTGACTCGCCAGTGGACATGGCTACTTGGGAAGACAAAGTGACGCTGCAGCAAAAGTTTCCAAGAGCACCGGCTTGGGAGCAAGCCGTTTCTAAGGGAGTAGGGATTGTGAGCGACCCAGGCAAGCGCCAAGCGGCAATTCAAACTGAAGACCGGCCCAAGAGGGAGCCTCGACTGCCGTCTCAGCTCGCTGGGCCAGAATGGGCCTAACCAGCTGTGCTTATATATGTACCGAGTGTGGTAGGTAGGAGGTAGGTGGTTGGAAAATGGCTAGTAGAAAGGGTGCGTGCGTGATAGCGTGAGCAGACTGCTCCTTCTTCCTCAATTCCCCTCTTCGTGTAATCAAATTCTCCATGAGCAGGTGAAATCGAGATCAAGCCCTCACAGGGGGTACCTAGGGTTACACATGGTTGGTTGTCATACTAGGGATAAACATGGCGGCGGCCGAAGTAATGCTTGGAGTACACATCAAGTCTTTGACAGAGCCCCCCTTGATCACGCCAAAGTGTGAGGCCTCTGGAATCCTTCCTTTACAAGAATGGTGGGCCGTAAGTCCGGTCCATGGACTGTGGGCCAACTGGGTTGGTATCCCCTAGTGCAGGACACCGTCACCCCTCCCACACGGTGTTTTTATCACAATCAATTAAAGCAAAACTAGAAGTAGGGTGTTACTTATGAAAAAGGGTCCCCCCCTGCTTTATATTATAAAGCAACAACACCAAGCATCCAACAACATCCCAGGTTCAAGTCCAAAGAAAGGAGAGGGAAGAGAAGTATCAAGTGCAGCTAGGGGCACAGCATAACAAGCCCCCCCCCCCCCAAAAAAAAAAGAGAAACTAGGTGCTAATCCGACTCTGGGGGTGCGGCGCCAACGCGGTGGCAGTGGAGTGAAGACCCGTGACGATGGCGTCAATGGAGTCCTGTAGGGTGTTACTTCAACCATGAGGACTAAAAGCTAGGTGAATTTTCTGTGTGTGATCCCTTTTGAAACTTCCGATCACATCAGTAGGCTCCCGTACACATTTCATGGTTTCTACTCGGCTAAAAAGATGAACACAAATATGTAGCTCGAAAGCAACTATAGCTAGGCATATTGAATGTTGAGTAGACGGCAACAAACAAGGGTCACCACCACCATCCACCATGTCAATATGGGTAAAGCGTCTCAACTCTCCTGGTGGAGAGCCTGCATATTATATATTCATAGGATGGGGCTTGTCCCGTGAATGCATACACTTGATTGTTACAATTGTGCATAGCATATTGAGAGTAAGAGAGATACACGGAGGTTTACAAGAGAGTTAAAGAATAGAGTTAAAGAAGAGAGTTACGAGCATCAACTTCTAATAAACCGTGTATGTTTAATCTTGATCTTTAACTAGACATCCATAACATCCGCCACGATATATCCATAACAGCCGCCATAATATATCTTTAACATCCTCCCTTAATCTGAACTTCCCAAGTTAAGATTATGCTTGAATTCCTCAAACTTTCGTGTGGATGATGACTTGCTAAAGGTTAGGCCAATACTCAAAGTATTTTTCACATATCTCAGTATACGTTTGCAGCAGTCCAATGAGAAGTGGTTGGTGCATGAAGAAACTAACAAACCTTATTGACATCAAAGGAAATATCAGGCCTGGTGAGAGTCAAATACTGAAGTGCACCCACCAAACTTATATACTTAGTACCATCCTCTTGACTCAAGAGTTCTCCTTCAGCAAGAGAGAGTTTTTTTGAAATGCACAATGGTGTTGGTGATGGTTTACATCCCTGCAATCCAGCTCTATTCAAAAGATCAGTTGCATATTTTTCTTGGGAAAGATGAAGACCACCTTCCTTGTTTTTCTTAACTTAAATACCAAGGAAGTAATGCAGATCACCTAGATCCTTGAGGGCAAATTTTGAATTCAAATCCATTAACAATGTAGTTACTCCCTCATTTGATGAGCTTGTGACAATGATATCATCAACATATATAAGCACAAATATGGATGTTTAGAACTTGTTGTAAATAAATAGTGATGTGTCGGATTTAGAAGGAACAAAATCAAGTGTTTGCAACTTTGAACTTTGCACACCATGAGATCATATTAGGTCCAAAGAAGACTACAAAACCACCTATTGATCTTCTATCATCTATGCAACCTGCCCAGTCAGAGTCAGAAAATGCACTAACAAGTGTGGATCATGACTTGCTAAAGGTTAGGCCAATACTCAAAGTATTTTTCACATATCTCAGTATACGTTTGCAGCAGTCCAATGAGAAGTGGTTGGTGCATGAAGAAACTAACAAACCTTATTGACATCAAAGGAAATATCAGGCCTGGTGAGAGTCAAATACTGAAGTGCACCCACCAAACTTATATACTTAGTACCATCCTCTTGACTCAAGAGTTCTCCTTCAGCAAGAGAGAGTTTTTTTGAAATGGACAATGGTGTTGGTGATGGTTTACATCCCTGCAATCCAGCTCTATTCAAAAGATCACTTGCATATTGTTCTTGGGAAAGATGAAGACCACCTTCCTTGTTTTTCTTAGCTTAAATACCAACGAAGTAATGCAGATCACCTAGATCCTTGAGGGCAAATTTTGAATTCAAATCCTTTAACAATGTAGTTACTCCCTCATTTGATGAGCTTGTGACAATGATATCATCAACATATATAAGCACAAATATGGATGTTTAGAACTTGTTGTAAATAAATAGTGATGTGTCGGATTTAGAAGGAACAAAATCAAGTGTTTGCAACTTTGAACTCAGACGTGAGTACCATGCTCTAGGGGCTTGCTTCAACCCATAAAGAGATTTATCAAGCCTGAACGCATGGAAAGGTTTATTCTTATCTTCAAACCTAGGAGATTGTTTCATGTACACTTCCTCTTCCAGAACACCATGAAGAAACGCATTCTACACATCTAGCTGTCTGAGACTCCAGCCTCTGGATACGATAATAGACAAAACAAGACATATACTGGTAGCCTTAACAACAAGACTGAATGTATCCTCATAATATATGCCATACCTTTGTTTGAATCCTTTAGCAATAAGTCTAGCCTTGTAACGATCTATTGTACCATCTGACTTTCTGTTTATCCTGAACACCCATTTGTAGTCAATTAAAATTTTACCTCGATTTGAAGGAACTAGGTGCCATGTCTTGTTTTTATGAAGTGCTTGGAACTCTTCCTCCATAGCTTTTCTCCACTTGGGATCCACACTTGCTTCTTGAAGAGTACTAGGTTCTCTTGCTGAACACGCCAAGCCAAATTTAACTTTATAATTTATAGGTTGAATTACCCCTGTTCGAAGTCTTGTGCGTGGCAGTGTAGTATGTTGCTGGACTGTTGTAGATGATCTAGGCGCAGAAAATCCCATAGACTGCTCTTGGACAGAGGATCCAGGAAATCCCGAGGTTGCTGCTGTGACATGTGCGGCTGTCAGATCTTCTCTAGCCATATATGTGGGCGAAGCTTCAGTGGATGGCGCAGAAAACCCAAGCAAGCTAGCTGGATCAGGCTGGGATCTTGCGCCTGCAGCGGGCTGGCGCATTGTCCGCCTGACGTAGACCCGTGGATCCGGGCCAAACCGCGTGGTCGGCCGGTCCACTGACGGTGACGCGTGTGTGGATGACGGCCCCCCAGGTAAGGACGCTGCATGCGGGGGGTGGCGAGCAGCCGCTCTTAGCATGGATTCTATGTTGTAGCGCTCCGATCCCGGAGAGGATCGCGCCTGCACTGACACAGCCGTTCTCGAGGCAGATTCAGGAGCAGCCCTATCACGTAGCTTGGGATATGGGCCATTTTGGCCATTTTCTTCACCATTTGACGCCAAATTGTTTTCTGTTGCTTCACCAATTGAGCCTGCGTCATCACAAATCTCATTTGCATGGTTAGAAGAGTTAGTCAAGTGGTCAGTACATTTGTTGTTCCCTTGATGAAAACCAGACAAATGAGGTGGTAGTAGAAGGACTTCTTGGCGAAGTATACTCGACATGTAGGAACATCAAGGCACTTGACACCTTTGTGTTGTGCACTATAACCCAAGAAAACACATTGTTTTGAGCGAAACATGAGTTTTTGAGTATTGTAGGGACGAAGGTTTAGCCAACAAGTGCATCCAAAAACACGAAGAGAGTTATAGTTTGGTCGAGTATGCAGGAGTCGTTGGATGGGTGTTTCATTGTTGATGACACGACTGGGTAGCATATTGGTGAGATGAACTGCAGTAAGAAATGACTCATCTCAAAATTTGAGAGGCATGGAGGCACCAGCTAGGAGAGCAAGTCCTACCTCAACTATATGGCTATGTTTGCGCTCGGCAGATCCGTTTTGTTGGTGGGCATGAGGGCATGAAACATGATGCAAAACACCCAAGTTTCTGAAAAACGAGTTTAACTTCTCGTATTCACCACCCCAATAAGATTGGACGGCAAGGATTTTAGTGTCAAATTGGTGTTCAACAAGTGCTTGAAAATTATGAAAAACTTGAAAAACGTCACAACGTTTTTTAAGAAGGTAGCTCCAAGTGAATTTACTATAGTCATCTATGAAACTAACATAGTAAGTATGTCTACCAACGGAAGAAAGAGCTGGACCCCATACATCAGAAAAAACAAGTTGCAATGGCTTGGTAGAAATACTAGTGGAAAAAGGATATGGTAATTGATGAACTTTCGCTTTCTGGCAAGAATCACAAATAGTTTCAAGACTACGCTCACCAACACATGGGAGCTAATTATTTCGAAGCACTTGTTGAACAATAACAAAAGAAGGATGTCCTAATCCCGCATGCCACCATTCTGATGAAATTTTGATGACACCACACACTTGTTTATTGAAGCTTCTAAACTGAGGAATCAAAGGGTAGAGCCCATGCAAACATCTACCGCCGTAGAGAATTTTCCTCGTGGCCTGATCACGAATCAAAAAGTAGTAGGGGTGAAACTTGAGAAAAACTTTGTTATCTATGGCAATACGATGAACAGAAAGAAGATTTTTGTCACTTTGTGGGACATGTAAGATATTTCTAAGATGAATATTCCGATGAGGGGTATTGACAATTGCATGACCAACATGATATATCTTCATACCTACACTGTTTGCGTTGTGGACTTGATCATGGCCATGGTACTTCTCGCTCATGTTCACCTTTTCAAGCTCATTGGTGATGTGATTTGTGGCTCCAGAGTCAACATACCAATTGCAATCAATTCCATAAGATGTATCTGTAGCTGCTGCAACTTTCTTGCGTTGGGAATTGTTCTCGGCATAGCGCCAATCACAATCCTTTGCAATGTGGTTATTGTTTTTGCAAATTTGACATTTATTTTCATACTCATCATAACCTTGAAACAGTCGACCCCTATTGTTGTTATAGGAGGGGCGCCGGTTATGTAACGCCCCATATGTAACTTGCCATATTTGTAATTCAACTCTTGCCATTTTCGGCTATGTGTTATGATATTTCCTCCGTGGTTGGGTTTCCCTTCGTTTTGTATTTTGGTCATATCATGCATTTCTTTTCATGTCATCATGTGCATCGCATTCGCATACGTGTTCGTCTCTTAAATCCGAGCATTTTTCCCGTTGTCCGTTTTGCAATCCGGCGCTCCTATGTTCCCCGGCGTCCCCTTTTACGTTTCTTCGTGAGCGGGTATTAAACATTCACAGAATGGACCGAGGTTTGCCAAGCGGCCCTGGTATAGCACCGGTAGACCGCCTGTCAAGTTTCGGGTCAATCGGAGGGCGTTTGGTACTCCAACGGTTAACCGGGTAACCGTGAAGGCCTCGTGTGTGTTGCAGCCCAAAACCCCTCCAAAACAGCCCAATAACCCATCTAAGACGCTCCCATGTCCTCCGCCGTTCGATCACGATCGCGTGGCCGAAAACCGCTCTCCATTTGGAGCTTCCTAGCCCCCTCTATGCCTATATATAGAACCCCCCATTTCAATCCCGGGTCAAAAACCACCCCTAACCCTAGTTTTTCCCCTCCGCCGCCGCCGGACGCGTCCGCCCGCCGCCGCCGAACCAATCAGGGGCCGCCACGTGGGCGCCCCCGCCGCCAGCCGCCACCGGCCCGCCCAGGCCCGTGGCCGGCCCTCCCCGTCGCCACCAGGGCCGCGCCCCGCCTTCGCGCCCCGCGGCCGGCCCCGCCGCCCGCGCCGCCTCGTCCGCCCGCCGCCCGCGCCGCCGGCCGCCGCAGCCCCGCGCCGCCCGCGCCTGTCCACGCCGCCCGCGCCGGCGACCGCGTAGCCCCGCACCGCCCCGCGCCTCCCTCGACGTCGCCGCCGCCCGCACCCGCCTGATCCGGCCACCGGCGCCGCCCCCCGCCCTTCTCCGGCGTCCTCCTCGTCAGATCCGGCGAGAGCCGCCCCGATCCGCGGCGGACCTCGGTTTCCGCGCCCGAGGGTTGACCTCTTCCCCCCCTCGAAAATATTCTAAGTCCTCTAAATTTTGCATCATCATCACCTGTTCATCGTGCCATAACTTTGCGTCCGTAGCTCCGTTTCGCGCGTACAATATGTCAAATTGTTCGTATCGAAGAGTAAATCATTTCGTTCCTTTGCACCATTTTCATTTGAGGCCATCTTGATGCCAGAATTGCTGTTAGAAGAGGGCTAGTTGATGTTAGTGGCTGGATCTTATCTGAACATGCACTTTTGTTATTTTTGCCATGATTGATGTGTACCTCCTATGAAGTTGAGTCCTACATGAGTTTTGTAATATGCCATGTTACCTTTCCAGAGAATTATGCCATGTATTTTTGTGATCTTTGTGGTGACTAGCACAAGCATGCAAACTAGGGCACTTGATGTTGCTGATTTCAGAGACTTAGTAATTTCACCAAGTCCCTGACTGCTGTTATTTTCATGCCATGTATTCATGTTGTTTCCGAGAGATCTATGCATATTTTGAGCATGACAAGTAAGGGTGTTCTGAACTTGACTATTTGCTCTATCCATCCATGCCTTTTTTAGTATTTATGGAGTGCAATAGCTTGAGTCAATCGAGCTCTACTTTTGCTATAAAATGTTGCTGGCAGATTGTTTACATGTTATTCGATTTTGCCAAGCTTGGTGTAGTTGATCCTTTCATGCTTTGATGTTGTTCTTGCCATGTATAGTTCCTATGCCATGTATTCTTGATGTATGTATGCTTAGTTTATCATGCAATGCTCTTAAGTGAGTGCATCGAGCTCGCGAACATGCCTACTCGTTATCTGTTTTGACATGTCCAGTTTTCTGCGAAGTCTGAAACCTATAACAAAACTTGCTTAATTGACATGGGTGTAATCATATTTTCTGATCCTTTTTGGTTTATGGTCAGTAAGGGATTTTTGTCAAGTGCTTTGAGTAGATTCATTCCATGTCTTACTTTGCTATGTACTGATCCTGTAGCATGTTGTTTCATAGCTCTAAACATGTCATCCTGATGTTAGTTTCTGGCATGTTATTTTCACCAAGTCTGTGAACCTGTTATCTTTTGCACTTTTGCCATGCTTGTTTGAACCTGTTGTGGTGTGATTTAGCCGTAGCTCAGTGTTCATCTTTTGTCAAGCACCTTGAGTAGATTACTGCCATATGCTTTGTTGATATGTTTGGGTGCAGTAGCTTAATTTCTTGTTGCTTGCTAAGTAGCATCATGCTGTTAATGGCAGATTATTGTCATTCTTGTTTTGCTTGTCATTTGCAAACCGTGCATCCGATTTCGGTGATCTTTATATCGATTTCAACCGAAATCACCTCACCTATCCAGTGGCATACTTGGTTTGCCAATATAATGCTTTGTTCATCTTTGTCCTTCCGGAGCATGCATATGCATTGCATATCACATCTCGCATGTCATGCCATGTTTTTGCATCATGTTGCTTGCGCATTGCATCGTGATTGATGTTGTCCCCTTTGCTTGTGTTCTTGCTTTGGGTAGATCCGGGAGACGAGTACGTGAACGAGGAACCTGTTGAGAACGCTTTTGAGGACCAAGCTTTCGACAACTCTGAGAACCTTGCAGGCAAGATGACCATACCCTCGAAATCACTTCTATCTTTGCTTGCTAGATGCTCGCTCTTTTGCTATGCCTTTGCTGCGATACCTACCACTTGCTATATCATGCCACCCATATTGCCATGTCAGCCCCTAACCATCCATGTCCTAGCAAACCGTTGATTGGCTATGTTACCGCTTTGCTCAGCCCCTCTTATAGCGTTGCTAGTTGCAGGTGAAGATGAAGTTTGTTCCTTGTTGGAACATGGACTTGTTGTTCCTTGTTGGAACATGGTTACTTGTTGGGATATCACAATACCTCTTATTTAATTAATGCATCTATATACTTGGTAAAGGGTGGAAGGCTCGGCCTTTTGCCTGGTGTTTTGTTCCACTCTTGCCATCCTAGTTTCCGTCATACCGGTGTTATGTTCCCGGATTTTTGCGTTCCTTACACGGTTGGGTGATTTATGGGACCCCCTTGACAGTTCGCTTCGAATAAGACTTTTCCAGCAAGGCCCAACATTGGTTTTACCATTTGCCACCTAAGCCTTTTTCCCTTGGGTTCTGCAGACTCAAGGGTCATCTTTATTTTTAACCCCCCCCCCCCGGGCCAGTTCTCCTTCGATTGCTGGTCCAAACTAGAGCCCTTTGCAGCGCCACCTCGGGGCAACTCGAGGGCTGGTTTTAGTTGTACGGAGTGTTCATCCGGATGTGCCCTGAGACCGAGATATGTGCAGCTCCTATCAGGATTTGTCGCCACAATCGGGCGGCTTTGCTGGACTTGTTTTATTACTGCCGAGATGTCTTGTAGTCCGGGATTCCGAGACTGATCGGGTCTTCCTGGTAGAAGGAATATCCTTCGTTGACCGTGAGAGCTTATAATGGGCTAAGTTGGGACACCCCTGCAGGGTATTACCTTTCGAAAGCCGTGTCCGCGGTTATGAGGCAGATGGGAATTTGTTGATGTCCGGTTGTAGAAAACCCGAAGTTGACCTTAACTAAAACACATCAACCGCGTGTGTAACCGTGATGGTCTCTTCTCGGCGGGGTCCGGGAAGTGAACACGGTGTTGGAGTAATGTTTGACGTAGGTTGTTTCAGGATCACTTCTTGATCACTTCTAGCTTCACGACCGTGCTTTGCCTTCTCTTCTCGCTCTCTTTTGCGTTGCAGCCACCATATATGCTAGCCGCTTGCTGCAGCTCCACCTCGCTATCCTTTTCCTACCTATAAGCTTAAATAGTCTTGATCTCGCGGGTGTGAGATTGCTGAGTCCCCGTGACTCACAGATATTATCACAACAGTTGCAGGTACCAACGACGCCAGTGCAGATGACGCAACCGAGCTCACGTGGGAGTTCGATGAGGAACGTGGTCGTTACTATGTTTCTTTTCCAGATGATCAGTAGTGGAGCCCAGTTGGGTGATCCGGGGATCTATGTAGCATTTGGGGTAGTCTTCTTTCATTTTGGTATCGTAGTCGGACCCTGTGTGTACTCTGTATGATGGATGTTTATTATGTATTGTGTGAAGTGGCGACTGTAAGCCAACTATGTATCTTTCCCCTTATTTATTACATGGATTGTGTGAAGATTACCTCACTTGCGACATTGCTCTCAATGCGGTTATGCCTCTAAGTCGTGCCTCGACACGTGGGAGATATAGCCGCATCGAGGGTGTGACAAGTTGGTATCAGAGCCTTCCCCGACCTTAGGAGCCCCCACTGTTTGATCGTCTTTAGTGGCCGAGTTGTGTCTAGAAAAAAAATGTTTTGAGTCTTTTAGGAATTATATATCGAAGAGTTTAGGAATTCTTTTTACTCCCCAGTCCCTTCGACGTTCTAGTGAGGTATCCTGACGTAGAGTTTTGACTCTTCTCTTCTCAAATTTCACTAAACAAAAATTTTAGGATCACGCGGGTATCTTACAATCGTTCTGATGGTTTTATGATGACAACATTGTCTTGGTTGCCTCCCGTCAGCAGGGGTTTTAGAGGAGGTGTCCCGGGGAGTTGAGCTCCGAGGTGTTGTCGTCATAATTTTATCGTTGCGGTTTTGGAATACCTGAGTTTAGTACGCCGACATCGAAAAATCTCTTTTGTACAGTTGTTGGTGAGATAACCCTGATAGCCCAGTACTGAGGCGAGTGCGGGAGTATTGCCATGACTTGTATAACGGATGCTTTTCGAAGGTTGAGGTAGATGATTTCCGAGGATTTCTTGGTTATGTGTTGAAGGATGGATACAGCTGGATCTAGGTATTGTTAGTTTGGGTGATATATTTTGTGTCCCCTGTATCGCCAACACCTGATTGCATAACCAGAAAGTTTCGGGAGTTTATAAGTGGGAATTCTTGTAGCTCTAGTATCTCTTCCACAGATATTTGGTTTGTGATTGGGTAATCCTTACCAAGTATTTGTTCACATCCGTACCTTGTTGATTTTATTCCTTACCTTGTTCTAAGTGGCTTCTCAGCTTATGGAAGTGTGATGCTTTACTTTGGAATTCATTCGTTCATTCTCGTTCGAATGTTTATGGTGAAGACTATATGTTGCAATTTCGTTCCTTCGATTCAGCTTGAATATATCTTTTTCAAGATGCTAATGGATGTCACCCTCTTCAGGATGGCTCCGCCAACGCGTCAGAATCCGAAACGCAATGAAGGAAGTCAGGCTAACCCTCCGCCACCACCTCCGCCTCCGGAGGCATGGCAAGCCCTGATGACTGCCACAAATGCCAATGCTCAGATTCTGATTCAGCTCTTGCAAGATCGCAACCAAGGGCAAGGTAATCAAGAGAATCAAGGCCAAGGCAACAATTAGCCGCATTTCACTTCACTCAACCAGTTCCTTGCTAATCAGCCAAAGACCTTCAGCTACTGTGTCGAGGCCACAGACGCCGATGACTGGCTCGTGGACATCAGCAAGCATTTCGAGTGCAGTAATGTCAGACCTGAGGACTTTGTCAAGTTTGCCTCTTTTCAACTCAAAGATCAAGCTGCTGAGTGGTTCCAGCAATACAAAGATTCCAGAGGAGGTCGTGTGATTACCTGGGATGATTTCCGCCGTGACTTCAAGGCTCACCACATTCCAGAAAGTGTTGTTGAGCTTAAGCATGAGGAATTCCGCAATCTCAAGCAAGGCACCATGACTGTCTATCAATACAACACTCAGTTCCAGAAGCTCTCTCGTTTTGCAAGGCAAGACATCCCTGATGAGAAGAGTATGATCTACCAATTCAGGCGTGGTCTCAGAGAAGATCTGCAACTTGCTCTCGTGCTTTTCGAGCCATTAAAGTATGATGAATTCTACAACATGGCGCTGAAACAAGAAGCTGCTCAGCTCAAGTGTGAGGCTTCTAAGAAGAGAGTCAGAGACGCAGTTCAGTCTTCTTCTTCTTCACTTGTGGCAGCTAAGCAACAGAAGTTCTGGTTGCCTCCTCCTCCTCCGTTTCGTCAGCCTTTTCAGCAGAAGAACTCAAGTGGTCGTGGATCTTCCCACCCACCCAACCCTGGCTATCAGAACAAGTCTCAGAACCAAGCTCCAAGGCCAAGTGCTCCTTACCATCGTCCGCTCTCAGAGGTGACTTGTAACAAATGTCAGCAGAAGGGTCACTATGCGAACAAGTGCTTCAACCAAAGGCGCCTTCCGCCTCCTCCTCCTGTGAAATCTTCCAGCAATGCAGTGGTCAAGCATAATTCCCAGTCTGCAAAGGTGAACATGATGAATGCAGCTCAAGCGGAGGATTCTTCTGATGTGATCATGGGTAATCTCTCAGTTAATGATATTCCTGCAAAAGTCTTATTTGATACTGGAGCATCGCATTCTTTCATTTCAAGACCCTTTGTGGCTATGCATGATTTGGGTACTCAAGTTTTGCCGAGACCTTTGTCTATTGTGTCCCCGGGCAAGCAAATGACATCTAATGTTTGTGTCCCGGATGTTTCTATTAAGATGGGTGACTATAGATTTCTGGCTAAACCAATTGTTCTTGGTGACTCTGATATTGATCTTATTCTCGGGATGGACTGGCTTTATAAACATAAGGCTCAGCTTGATTGTGCTGCCAAGGAAATCAAATTGACTCACTCTTCTAACGATGTGATCATCTATGCTTCTCGTGATGATACCATTCGGTTGTTTTCTCTCAATGAGAATGGTGAATTGGATGCTATCTCTCAGATTCCAGTCGTTTGTGAGTACCAAGATGTCTTTCCAGAAGAGCTTCCGAGTATGCCTCCCCATCGGCCAGTTGAATTCGGTATTGATCTTGAGCCTGGCACGGAACCCGTATGCAAGCGTCCTTACAAGCTTGGACCAGATGAGTTGAAGGAATTGAAGAAACAACTCGATGAATAAGAGCGTCTGGGTCTGATCAGACCGAGTTCTTCTCCTTGGGGTTGTGGTGTTCTTTTTGTCAAGAAGAAGGATGGCACGGACCAACTTTGTGTCGATTACCGTCCATTGAACAAGAAGACAATCAAGAACAAGTATCCACTTCCCAACATCAATGAGCTATTTGAGCAACTTAAAGGTGCTAAAGTGTTCTCCAAGCTTGACCTTCGTATGGGTTATCATCAGATTCGCATTCGTGAAGAAGATATTCCCAAGACAGCATTCAGAACAAGCTTTGGTTCTTATGAATATACTGTCATGTCTTTCGGCCTTGTCAATGCTCCTCCAGCTTTCTCTCGCTTGATGAATTTCATCTTCAATCCCTATATCAACGAATTTGTCTTGGTCTATCTCGATGATATTTTGGTCTTCTCCAAGAATAAGGAGGACCATGCCAAACATTTGCGATTGGTGCTCGACAAACTCAGAGAGTATCAATTATATGCGAAGTTCTTCAAATGTGAATTCTGGCTTGATGAAGTTCTTTATCTTGGCCATATCATCTCTGCCAAGGGCATTGCTATTAATCCAGAGAGGGTGTCTGCAGTTTTGAATTGGTAACCCCCTCAGAATGTCAAGCAGCTTCGCAGTTTTCTTGGACTTGCAAGCTATTGCCGAAGATTCGTTGAGAATTTCTCAAAGATTGCAAAGCCTCTTTCCAACCTCCTCCAGAAGCATGTGAAATATGTCTGGTCTCCTGAGTGTGACGTTGCTTTCAACACTCTCAAAGAGAAACTCGTCACTGCTCCAGTTCTGACTCCTCCTGACGAATCCAAGCCTTATGAAGTATTCTGTGATGCTTCTCTTCAGGGCCTCGGTGCCGTCTTAATGCAAGAGAAGAAGGTTGTTGCCTACACCTCTCGCCAGTTGAAGCCCAACGAAAGGAACTACCCCACTCACGATCTTGAGTTGGCGGCAGTGGTCCACGCTCTAATAACATGGAGACATCTCTTGTTGGGAAGGAAGGTGGACATTTTCACCGATCACAAGAGTCTCAAGTACATCTTCACTCAGCCCCACCTCAACCTCAGGCAAACTCGATGGGTCGAAATGATTCAAGAGTATAATCCGAGTATTGAATATACTCCAGGCAAGGCTAATGTGATTGCAGACGCTTTGAGCAGGAAGGCTTACTGCAACAGCTTAATCCGCAAGCCCTTTCAACCGGATCTCTGTGAGGCTTTCCGCAAGTTGAATCTCCAAGTTGTCCCTCAAGGTTTTCTTGCCAACCTCATTGTCTCTCCTACTTTGGAAGATCAAATTCATGAGGCACAACTGTTGGATACCATGGTGAAGAAGGTGAAACGTGGTATTGACAAGGGCATTTCCAAATACAAGTGCTATCGAGTTGATGACAGAGATACTCTTTTCTTCGAGGACCAGATCGTGGTTCCAAAGGGTGATCTTCGTAAAGTCATTATGAACGAAGCGCACAATTCTCTTCTGTCGATTCATCCTGGAAGTACAAAGATGTACCATGACCTCAAGCAGTCGTATTGGTGGACTCAAATGAAGCGTGAGATTGCTCAATTCGTGAATGAGTGTGATGTCTGCAGAAGGGTGAAAGCAGAACACCAACGACCAGCTGGTCTTCTCCAACCTCTTGCTATTCCAGAATGGAAGTTTGATCATATCAAAATAGACTTCGTGACGGGTTTTCCTAAGTCCAAGCGTGGAAATGATGCTATCTTCGTCGTCATCGACAAGCTCACCAAAGTGGCTCATTTTCTTCCTATCAAAGAGTCTATCACAGCAGCGCAGCTGGCAGAGCTCTACACCTCCATAATTGTCTCCTTGCACGGCATTCCACAATTGATCTCTTTAGACCGTGGCAGCATCTTTACCTCCAAGTTTTGGGATTCTTTTTAGAAGGCCATGGGAACCAACATTCGCTTCAGCACAGCTTTCCACCCTCAGACTAGTGGACAAGTCGAGCGTGTCAACCAAATTCTTGAAGATATGCTCAGAGCTTGTGTTATCTCTTTCGGCATGAAGTGGGAGGATTGTCTTCCTTATGCTGAATTCTCTTACAACAACAGTTTTTAAGCCAGCTCGGGCAAAGCCCCATTCGAGATTCTCTATGGTAGAAAGTGTCGTACTCCTCTCAACTGGTCTGAAACCGGTGAACGCCAATTGCTCGGCAACGATTTGATCT
This sequence comes from Aegilops umbellulata, assembly GCA_032464435.1. Taxonomy (NCBI): domain Eukaryota; kingdom Viridiplantae; phylum Streptophyta; class Magnoliopsida; order Poales; family Poaceae; genus Aegilops; species Aegilops umbellulata. The sequence goes on along the minus strand of CP136058.1, from coordinate 133,229,622 downwards.
CAGAGGCTGAGGCTATGTGCAAGGTGATTCGTGAGAACCTCAAAGCCGCGCAGTCGCGCCAGAAGAGCTATTACGATAGCAAACACCGAGATGTGGCATTCGAGATCGGAGACCATGTCTACCTCCGCGTCTCTCCAATGAAAGGAACTCGTCGCTTCGGTATCAAGGGGAAACTTGCTCCTAGATACGTGGGGCCTTTCAAGATCATCGGCAAACGAGGCGATCTCGCCTATCAACTTGAGCTTCCCTCCAACTTTGCAAACGTGCACGATGTCTTCCACGTGTCACAGCTTCGCAAGTGCTTCAAGACGCCTGAGCGCACCATCAACTTTGAAGAGATTGATCTTCAAGAAGATTTGTCCTATCATGAGCATCCCGTTGCTATTCTTGAGACAACTGAGCGCAAGACTCGCAACAAGTCAATCAAATTCCTCAAAGTGAAATGGTCACACCACTCAGATCGAGAAGCCACCTGGGAGCATGAGGATCACCTACGTTCCGAGTATCCGGAGTTCTTTCAGTCCTAGATCTCGGGACGAGATCCTCTCGTAGTGGTGGAGTGTTGTAACGCCCCAGATGTAACTTGCCATATTTGTAATTCAACTCTTGCCATTTTCGGCTATGTGTTATGATATTTCCTCCGTGGTTGGGTTTCCCTTCGTTTTGTATTTTGGTCATATCATGCATTTCTTTTCATGTCATCATGTGCATCGCATTCGCATACGTGTTCGTCTCTTAAATCCGAGCATTTTTCTCGTTGTCCGTTTTGCAATCCGGCGCTCCTATGTTCCCCGGCGTCCCCTTTTACGTTTCTTCGTGAGCGGGTATTAAACATTCTCAGAATAGACCGAGGTTTGCCAAGCGGCCCTGGTATAGCACCGGTAGACCGCCTGTCAAGTTTCGGGTCAATCGGAGGTCGTTTGGTACTCCAACGGTTAACCGGGTAACCGTGAAGGCCTCGTGTGTGTTGCAGCCCAAAACCCCTCCAAAACAGCCCAATAACCCATCTAAGACGCTCCCATGTTCTCCGCCGTTCGATCACGATCGCGTGGCCGAAAACCGCTCTCCATTTGGAGCTTCCTAGCCCCCTCTATGCCTATATATAGAACCCCCCATTTCAATCCCGGGTCAAAAACCACCCCTAACCCTAGTTTTTCCCCTCCGCCGCCGCCGGACGTGTCCACGACGGCCGGACGCGTCCGCCCGCCGCCGCCGAACCAATCAGGGGCCGCCACGTGGACGCCCCCACCGCCAGCCGCCACCGGCCCGCCCAGGCCCGTGGCCGGCCCTCCCCGTCGCCACCCGGGCCGCGCCCCGCCTCCGCACCCCGCGGCCGGCCCCGCCGCCAGCGCCGCCGCGCCCGCGCCGCCCGCGCCGGCGACCGCGTAGCCCCTCGCCGCCCTGCGCCTCCCGCGACGTCGCCGCCGCCCGCACCCGCCAGATCCGGCCACCGGCGCCGCCCCCCGCCCTTCTCCGGCGTCCTCCTCGTCAGATCCGGCGAGAGCCGCCCCGATCCGCGGCGGACCTCGGTTTCCGCGCCCGAGGGTTGACCTCTTCCCCCCCTCGAAAATATTCTAAGTCCTCTAAATTTTGCATCGTCATCACCTGTTCATCGTGCCATAACTTTGCGTCCGTAGCTCCGTTTCGCGCATATAATATGTCCAATTGTTCGTACCGAAGAGTACATCATTTCGTTCCTTTGCACCATTTTCATTTGAGGCCATCTTGATGCCAGAATTGCTGTTAGAAGAGGGCTAGTTGATGTTAGTGGCTGGATCTTATCTGAACATGCACTTTTGTTATTTTTGCCCTTATTGATGTGTACCTCCTATGAAGTTGAGTCCTACATGAGTTTTGTAATATGCCATGTTACCTTTCCAGAGAATTATGCCATGTATTTTTGTGATCTTTGTGGTGACTAGCACAAGCATGCAAACTAGGGCACTTGATGTTGCTGATTTCAGAGACTTAGTAATTTCACCAAGTCCCTGACTGCTGTTATTTTCATGCCATGTATTCATGTTGTTTCCGAGAGATCTATGCATATTTTGAGCATGACCAGTAAGGGTGTTCTGAACTTGACTATTTGCTCTATCCATCCATGCCTTTTTTAGAATTTATGGAGTGCAATAGCTTGAGTCAATCGAGCTCTACTTTTGCTATAAAATGTTGCTGGCAGATTGTTTACATGTTATTCGATTTTGCCAAGCTTGGTGTAGTTGATCCTTTCATGCTTTGATGTTGTTCTTGCCATGAATAGTTCCTATGCCATGTCTTCTTGATGTATGTATGCTTAGTTTATCATGCAATGCTCTTAAGTGAGTGCATCGAGCTCGCGAACATGCCTACTCGTTATCTGTTTTGACATGTCCAGTTTTCTGCGAAGTCTGAAACCTATAACAAAACTTGCTTAATTTACATGGGTGTAATCATATTTTCTGATCCTTTTTGGTTTATGGTCAGTAAGGGATTTTTGTCAAGTGCTTTGAGTAGATTCATTCCATGTCTTACTTTGCTATGTAATGATCCTGTAGCATGTTGTTTCATAGCTCTAAACATGTCATCCTGATGTTAGTTTCTGGCATGTTATTTTCACCAAGTCTGTGAACCTGTTATCTTTTGCACTTTTGCCATGCTTGTTTGAACCTGTTGTGGTGTGATTTAGCCGTAGCTCAGTGTTCATCTTTTGTCAAGCACCTTGAGTAGATTACTGCCATATGCTTTTTTGATATGTTTGGGTGCAGTAGCTTAATTTCTTGTTGCTTGCTAAGTAGCATCATGCTGTTAATGGCAGATTATTGTCATTCTTGTTTTGCTTGTCATTTGCAAACCGTGCATCCGATTTCGGTGATCTTTATATCGATTTCAACCGAAATCACTTCATCTATCCAGTGGCATAATTGGTTTGCCAAGATAATGCCTTGTTCATCTTTGTCCTTCCGGAGCATGCATATGCATTGCATATCACATCTCGCATGTCATGCCATGTTTTTGCATCATGTTGCTTGCGCATTGCATCGTGATTGATGTTGTCCCTTTTGCTTGTGTTCTTGATTTGGATAGAGCCGGGAGACGAGTACGTGAACGAGGAACCTGTTGAGAACGCTTTCGAGGACCAAGATTTCGACAACTCTGAGAACCTTGCAGGCAAGATGACCATACCCTCGAAATCACTTCTATCTTTGCTTGCTAGATGCTCGCTCTTTTGCTATGCCTTTGCTGCGATACCTACCACTTGCTATATCATGCCACCCATATTGCCATGTCAGCCCCTAACCATCCGTGTCCTAGCAAACCGTTGATTGGCTATATTACCGCTTTGCTCAGCCCCTCTTATTGCGTTGCTAGTTGCAGGTGAAGATGAAGTTTGTTCCTTGTTGGAACATGGACTTGTTGTTCCTTGTTGGAACATGGTTACTTGTTGGGATATCACAATACCTCTTATTTAATTAATGCATCTATATACTTGGTAAAGGATGGAAGGCTCGGCCTTTTGCCTGGTGTTTTGTTCCACTCTTGCCATCCTAGTTTCCGTCATACCGGTGTTATGTTCCCGGATTTTTGCGTTCCTTACACGGTTGGGTGATTTATGGGACCCCCTTGACAGTTCGCTTCGAATAAGACTTTTCCAGCAAGGCCCAACATTGGTTTTACCATTTGCCACCTAAGCCTTTTTCCCTTGGGTTCTGCAGACTCAAGGGTCATCTTTATTTTTAACCCCCCCCCCCCCCCCGGGCCAGTTCTCCTTCGATTGCTGGTCCAAACTAGAGCCCTTTGCAGCGCCACCTTGGGGCAACTCGAGGGCTGGTTTTAGTTGTACGGAGTGTTCATCCGGATGTGCCCTGAGACCGAGATATGTGCAGCTCCTATCAGGATTTGTCGGCACAATCGGGCGGCTTTGCTGGACTTGTTTTATTACTGCCGAGATGTCTTGTAGTCCGGGATTCCGAGACTGATCGGGTCTTCCCGGTAGAAGGAATATCCTTCGTTGACCGTGAGAGTTTATAATGGGCTAAGTTGGGACACCCCTGCAGGGTATTACCTTTCGAAAGCCATGCCCGCGGTTATGAGGCAGATGGGAATTTGTTGATGTCCGGTTGTAGAAAACCCGAAGTTGACCTTAACTAAAACACATCAACCGCGTGTGTAACCGTGATGGTCTCTTCTCGGCGGGGTCCGGGAAGTGAACACGGTGTTGGAGTAATGTTTGACGTAGGTTGTTTCAGGATCACTTCTTGATCACTTCTAGCTTCACGACCGTGCTTTGCCTTCTCTTCTCGCTCTCTTTTGCGTTGCAGCCACCATATATGCTAGCCGCTTGCTGCAGCTCCACCTCACTATCCTTTTCCTACCTATAAGCTTAAATAGTCTTGATCTCGCGGGTGTGAGATTGCTGAGTCCCCGTGACTCACAGATATTATCACAATAGTTGCAGGTACCAACGACGCCAGTGCAGATGACGCAACCGAGCTCACGTGGGAGTTCGATGAGGAACGTGGCCGTTACTATGTTTCTTTTCCAGATGATCAGTAGTGGAGCCCAGTTGGGGTGATCCGGGGATCTATGTAGCATTTGGGGTAGTCTTCTTTCATTTTGGTACCATAGTCGGACCCTGTGTGTACTCTGTATGATGGATGTTTATTATGTATTGTGTGAAGTGGCGACTGTAAGCCAACTATGTATCTTTCCCCTTATTTATTACATGGATTGTGTGAAGATTACCTCACTTGCGACATTGCTCTCAATGCGGTTATGCCTCTAAGCCGTGCCTCGACACGTGGGAGATATAGCCGCATCGAGGGTGTGACAGGTTATTGCCGGAGTAATAGTTGTTGTGGTGGTGGTAGTGGCCGCCGCCACCGGTGTTGTAATTGTTGCTGCCGCCGGTGTTGTAGTTGTTGCCACTGTTGTTACCATCATAGCCACCGCCACGACCACCACCCTTGCAGTAGCCCTTGGGAAACCCGCCATGGCCTGTGGGAGCGAGATTGGCAGAGGATTTGAAGGCACATGCCCCCGTTCCTTGGAACATCTCGACTCGTTGGTCGGAATTTGAGACCATGCCGAAGAGATCATCCACGGTCAGGGGCTCCACGCGGACATCCAGCGCCGAGATGAGGAGCTAGTAATCCATATCCAGCCCCCCGATGATGAAGGAGAGAAGTTCCTCATCCTTGATGGGTTTGCCAGCTACAACGAGCTCATCAGAGAGGGCTCGCATCTGACCGAAGTACGTAGTTGCACTCTGTGAACCTTTTTGGGCGTTTGAGAGGGCGATGTGGCAATTGTTGGCGCGGGAGAGGGATTGGGCGGCGAACATGTTAGCGAGTGCTGACCAGATCGCGTGGGATTTTTCTAGGGATGCAACCTAAAAAAGAACTTCCGGAGGAGATAGGCCATGATCTGTTGGTCCTGGATGAGCCAGGGGTTGTAGGCGGGGTTGGGAACGATCTCTTCTTTCCTGTCGGAGTTCTTGGTCATGATGGTCTTTGTGGGTTCGACTATGGATTGATCGATCCCATATAGGCCAGCCCCCATGATTTGGGAACGAGCTTGGGCTTTCCAGAGGACATAGTTGGTTCGGTTGAGAGGCTTGAATGTGGTGTAATTGAGGCCAAGGGAAGAGACTTGGATGGAGAAGGACGTGGCGGCTCAAGGTGGAAGATGAAGGCTGCGGTGGTGAGGGGTTTGCTAGATGCGATGGAAGGAGGAGGCTCTGTATATCATGTCAAGATGGGTAAAGCGTCTCAACTCTTCTGGTGAAGAGCCCGCATATTATATATTCATAGGATGCGGCTTATCCCATAAATGCATACACTTGATTGTTACAATTATTTATACTCCCTCCGTCACAGTTTAGAAGGCACGATTAAATTTGCGTGCGTTTCCACAATAGACAAGGTTTAGGGCGCATTGCATTTATTTGTAGTAGCTAATTAGTACTTCAATATACTATTTCTATATGCATGGGTAGTGTGAATGCTATTTTTTAGCCCATCTAATAACCAATAGATAACCACCTAGGTCCTAGAGAATTTCCAAGCGCGCCTTCTAAACCGTGACGGAGGGAGTAGCACGTTGAGAGTAAGAGAGATACACGGAGGTTTACAAGAGAGTTAAAGAAGAGAGTTACACGCATCAACTTCTAATAAACCGTGTACGTTTAATCTTGATCTTTAACTAGACATCCATAAACATCCGCCACGATATATCCGTAACAGCCGCCATAATATATCTTTAACACACCGAGTATTCAAGTAACACCAATGATGTTTAGATAAGGATGATTGAGTAACATCAATTCCAGCGTCCGTACGAGCGTTGACGAAGCTGCAAACACCAGGTGGGTTGTGTGCTTTTGAAGCAAAAGATTTTTCTTCCGTTTTAAATGTGACGTGGAAATGGCAAAGGACATCACACCAGGGGGCAGGGGAGCCGCTTTTCAGTTCCTGCGGCCGGTCGGGTCAGAGTTTGAATCCTTCCCATACCCTTTTGCACCTCGGCCCCTCTGCGTTCAAAACTATTTGCACTTGGCTCCTCCACACCTTCCCCCCTCATTAATGCTTCTCTGAGCTCACCACCTCACCACCGCAGTGAGAAACAGAGAGAGAAGGGCATTTTGTGCGGTTCCAACTTCCAAGAAGCGGAGAGAAGGGGGCTTGAGCTTCGATCTATGTGTCCAGAGCCGCGATTTCGAAAGGGTCTACAGGAGGGGGAGGCGGCGAGTCCAAGATTTTAGTTGGAGTGAGGGGAGAAAGCTGCGCGGCGACGACGCCCATGCGCGCGAGCTCGGGCGCTGTGTGAGGAGGGGCGGTGGAAGCAACCCAGGATGACGGGGGTGGTGGTGGTCTCCACGGGGTGCAAGGGCGGAAGCGTGGGGAAGAAGAGGGGCGGCGGCGGCGGGGAGGAGGCGGAGGAGCGGGAGAGGCAGCAGCTGTCGGTGCTGGCGCTGCTGCTCGCGGCCGTGCGGAGGTCGGTCGTGGCGTGCCGGGTGGAGCGGGGTCCGGACCGCGTCGCCGGCGGCGGCGGCGGCTGCCGCTGGGGGGAGGACGACGAGGACGCGGCCGCCCCCGAGCTGGCGGAGATGGAGATCGGCTGGCCGACCGACGTCCGCCACGTCGCGCACGTCACCTTCGACCGCTTCCACGGCTTCCTCGGCCTCCCCGTCGAGTTCGAGGTGGAGATGCCTCCCCGCGTCCCCAGCGCCAGGTACCCTTCCTTCCATCCATGAGATCTCAATCAACCTTCCTAGCTTCCTTCCATGTTCGACAAGATATATATCTTCAGCTTCTGCAAACTGTCCCAAATTAAGGTTGAACATTTTGTGTGAAGTAGAGAAAAAAATCTACGGACGTTGCTGATTTGGAACTCGGTCTTGAGCAACTCGTGCTGGTTGCTTGATGTGGGGTCTGAGAATTGCTGTCATTTTTGTTAAGATTTCTTGACCTGTTCAAGCAACTGTACTTCCTGATAGGTAGATAGATCTGGAAATACGGCAGGAGTTTCCATTTGTATTAATTCAAAAGTCCCAGTAACGGTGGGTGCCTTTAATAGCTTCCTTTATAAAACAAAGACTTTAACTGATGTAGAATATGTTTTGGTTCAGTGGGATGATAGAACAACTTTTCTGGAAATGTCATAAGGAATTTAAGATTTTTAGCCAACTATGCTTCTTTTATTTCAGAATGTTTGTTGTCATAAATTTGCCCTTCAAGATTCAATATGCACATGGAGTTAACAGGACGTCTAAAACTGATATTTAATATGCACATGGAATTAACTGCATGACTACAAAATGGTATTTAATGGTGACTTTGTTCAAGATTCCGCATGCACATGGAATTAACTTGAACACTAAAACTGATATTTAGATATGACGTTGTCCAAGATTCTATATTTGAACTGAATTCACTTGACAAAGCGCGACTAAAGATGCTTACAATTTTTTTCCCTCAGTGCGAGTGTTTTCGGTGTCTCAGCCGAATCAATGCAATGCACCTACGATGGTAAGGGAAACTCGGTCCCCACGATACTGCTGCATATGCAGGAGAGGTTGTATGCTCAGGGGGGGCTAAAGGTCAGACATCATTAGTCATTAGTTGCTCCATACCAGAAGGCCTGAATCAGCATGAATTTACTCATCCGAGTTTTGTATCTTCAGGCTGAAGGGATCTTTCGCATAAACCCGGAGAATGACCAAGAAGAGCATGTGAGGGATCAATTGAACAAAGGAGTCGTTCCTGAGGACATTGACGTTCACTGCTTGGCAAGCCTCATTAAGGTACGTTTGTCCTTCACTCGTACTCCCTCCGTCCAGAAATACTTGTCGGACAAATGAATGTATCTAGATGTATTTTAGTTGTAGATACATCTATTTTTATCCATTTCTCCGACAAGTATTTTGGGACGGAGGGAGTATCAAAATATGATGACACAATAAGCACAGTGTGTTCACACAATCAATAGACTGTAATCATAAGTCCACAATCAAATGTTAAACAAAGACTGTTAGTTTCACAAGACGACATAACTACCAACTTTTATGTATTGCTCAGGCATGGTTTAGGGAACTTCCTGAAGGTGTGCTGGATAGCCTCTCCCCGGAGCAGGTTCTACAATGCAATTCTGAAGAGGAATTCCTAGAGCTTGTGACGCTACTGCGCCCCACTCCTGCTGCACTCCTCAATTGGGCTGTTGAGCTAATGGCTGATGTTGTGGAGGAGGAGGAGCTAAACAAGATGAATGCTAGAAACATAGCCATGGTGTTTGCCCCCAACATGACTCAGGTAATCACTACATTAGTCTTCTTGCAGGGATGTCTGTACTTACCTGACCTCTGGAAAAAGAAAAAACCAACTGGCAAGTTGCCAATTACTGCGGCTAATCTTTAAACTTTTTATTCAATTCTAGATGTCAGATCCTTTGACAGCCCTGATGCATGCTGTGCAAGTCATGAACTTTCTCAAAACATTGATCTTGAGGACGCTTCGAGAGCGTGATGATGTAGCTCCTGGAGATTACACTCCATACTCATCTCCAGCATCTTCCGGTCGGCATTCTGATGCCGAATACTATGGCAGTGAGCGGGAGATGATGGACAGAAGCTGTGAGCTGAGCGATATGCACAGCCAGATCAGCAAGTCCGGGGGGCAGGTGGATTATTTGGTGAGGTACAACACCTGTTTCGACAGCGAACAGGAAGGCGACCATCCCCTCACCGAAGCTGAAGAGGTATTCTTGGATCGGCTGGAAAGCCAACTCGAAGACAACAGACCAGAGGGAAGCACAAGCAAGCAGCGCGAAGTAAGCTCCGAGATTGTGGAAATGGAGGATGATCAACCTGAGCTGAAATCTGAGACCAAGGCATTGGAGGACATACATGAAGAAGAAGAAGAAGAAGGTGCAGAGTTATTGAAATGATAAAGAGTCTTGTGTTCTTGGGCAGGTAGATCTTGTGGTTTTTACTCTCTGGTGTATTGAGTTTGTCAACATCTGGTTGAAATGTATTGCTTGTAGTGTCTGAACTTAACTCTGCGGGTGCTTTGATATGGCCATGTGGGTCATTCATATCTGTCCTGCCGTAGGAGACCACCAGGATTCACTGCTGTATGGTCAACAGTGTTGTATGGAAATGACTGCATTAGTGTGCACTCGATGTTATTCTATCTGTACAAAAAATCTTCTTTTTTTAATATGTGACTTAATTTCTAATTCTTCATGGTGGTGTCTGCCAGAATATGGTGCTAACGAGACGCTAGAATTTAGCAGTGAGATGGCTTCAGTAACAGTTATTTTCATGTTCAACTTCATCCCACTCTCACCAGCGAAACACGTTGCTAAGTTTGAAATCACAATGAAAAAATTCAATATATATTCCTAAACAAAGAACACATTTTTGTTGTAGTGGAGGTGTAGAACTCGTTATCTGTAATAGTTCCCTGATGTTACTTTTCCGGTTAACACAGAGTTACAGGCATCAATCAATTATCCTTTTCCGGTTAACAGAGTTACAGGCATCAATCAATTATCATGGTAGAGTTCAGAGTACAGCAATAAAACTAACCACACGTACATTTATCAGCAGTTTGAAGTGATATTACAACGAAGTGGAAAACTGTGATATCCCAGTTACTTTCCCCTCGCAAGAGTAGTATAAGAAATAATATCGATTAATGACATAGCTTAGTACACAAACCAGTGTTATGTTTCCCCTTTCAAAGAATATTGGATACTAGTATACTGGTGTTGTTTAGTGTTTGCCTATCCGGATTAGTGCCATAGCTTAGTGCAGAAACCAGTCCTTGGCCTTTTACTGGCAACAATTTCTTCAAATGAATCCAGGAGCTGCCCTGCCAAACTACCGGGCTCGTCAACGAGGGTGCGGATAAAGGTCAAGACAACCCTCCGCTCCTGCTCCGTCGATCTCAGGCTAAACCAGGTTAGAAATCTCATCCTAAATTCTTTCTCAATGTGGCCACAACATTCCAACCATCGAATAGTCTTCACACAGTACTCATAGTTATTATCTAGCTCACCTAACCTACGGGAGAAGTGCCTCTGTGAACCGATGACCAAATTGCCATCCTCCGCACAGGTTTCCTGCTCCAAGTCTGATGTCTGCTTCCGACTTTGTGATCGGGATTCCATTGCAGGTGCCTCGCCGACATGCCCCTCGGTGCAGGTCGCAAAATCACCACAGCCATTGGACTTCCTCAAATCATTCTTTCCTGAACTATACCCGTTCTCATTCCGGAGGCACTCTGTTGGCATGACTACCTCAGCGTTTAAATCTGGGACTGAGGTTTCATTAAGATCGAGTTTGCGTGAAACAACATGTGCAACTTGACCCTTCTCTAGTATCACTGAACCACTCTGATCGCAGGAATCTTCAATCTCATCTTTACAGAACTCACTGGGGAAACCATCCTCTTCCCAAGCCCTCCGTAATACTTTACCCAGCTGGCGCACCTTGAAGCCCGACGACCTGCCATTTTGCCTCTTGACATTTCTCTTGGCAGTAGACGAGCAACCTTCTGCACCGTGCTCTATATTCTTGTGCATGATCTCCACACTCCTGGTAAAGCACTTAGACTCGGAGTGGCCAAGTTCACCATCCTCAACAAATGAAATGATCCGAAAGGCATACTCCGTGCAGGGCTGCAGATTGGAAATCAATATCCTTCTTTGGTCTTTGGGGAAAATAACAGGCTCCCCAGTGGAAGGCGGTTCTCTGCTGTTCCAGTACCAAAGCTTGTAGCCATTGATAGCATGATACTGCGAGGAAGCAGTTTCTTTCAGAACAATCACTAATGATGAAGCTGTAATATCTTCAAATCTAAACCTGCAGGCAGTAGGAAGTGTATCTGCACCATGAAAAGAAGTTTGTAAGATTCATAAAAGAAAACCACTAGAAAGAGGTAAAACTTTAAAAAAAATGAATTACCAATTTGTTTAGTTTCTGCTTGAGAGTTTGACTGCAGCCAGTCATCTGCCTTCTCCATTGCTAGAGAGCAAAGTTTCTGCACATCAGCAGCAACAGGAAGCCGGCCCACAATGCACCGGGCCATCTTAGAAGACCCATCAAGGGGACCAACCTCAGTTTCCAGCTTTGCTTTTGCATCCTGTACAATCTGATGCAGCTCTTTAAAACGGGTTGTGCCATCCAAAAGCCTATGACTTAGGTATATACGAGAACAAAGAATATCAACCCGACGAGCATCTTTAGCAACCGCTAGCTGCCTTTTCCAGAACCTGCTCAATCCAAAGGTACCATAAATAAGCAAAACAAAAAGGAAATAAACAAGAAAAGGGTTCACTATAACAAAGCTCATGTCAATAAGGTATGGATAAAATCTACAACTGTCATACTTCTAATGTACGGTGTATGTTTCAGGCAAAATTAACAAAATGCTTAGCTGAGTTTGGAAATATCACGACTTAAATATTTAAAACCCAACAAAACCTATCACAGAAAAGTTCTGAGTCAGCTAGTAAAAATGAGACGAAATCAACATCTCAACAATTCCAGCCTTAACTGATAAAACCAGGAAAAACGCAACATAACAGAAGCTGCAATGTAGAAAATGCATAGCAACATTCCCATACTGAAAATATATGCCAATGCATCAGCAAGAGGCAAAACTACTCACCCAAGTATTCCAATAACCTTCCCGCAGGCGGCACAGCAATAGTTACCATCTAGGTGCATAGATTGCCCAAGATCGATGCGCCCTGCCTTTCGGCGCTGGAGTGCGCACTCAACATGGCAGGACGACTCACAGCAATCTGTGTCACCAGTCTCCGATGAGCAGACGAGCCAAAGGCTAGGATCTTTGTTGTCATCGAAAAGGTGACATATACAACACGAACACCGTTTACAGAATGTATTCTCTGAGGTAAGCACAGCTTTGCAGGCTGCATTTTTGCATATCCATGCGGAAGGAGGCTTTTTGTCTTGAAACATTTCGCTCTCACGAAGTTGAATAGGATGGGCCCCCTTTCTTGGCGGCTTTCTGAGAGCCTGAATACCAGTGAGGCTTGGACTATTTTTGTTATTTGAGAAGAGCTTCTTGGAATCGATGTTCTTGCACCTTTTTACGGTTGCTTCTCTTGGAATTTCTTCCACCGACTTGCATTTGGATACGACAGACTCTTTCTTTTCTGTACTAACACTGGCATCGTTTGATTCTTGCTCCGGAAAAAAATTCAATGGTTCCTGGGCATAGTCTGAGATGGTGTTGCTGTCATCAGCGGGTTTAATCTCTTCATGTTCGCTCACATCACTAGAAGCATGTAAAGCTAGCAAGGGAAAAGACAAAGTAGAGAAAGGAACAAAAGCATTAGTATGGACAGAAAACAACAAATCTTATGAACTAAATACCACCCATCTCCCGGCAATTAAAAACTACTTGCAGATACTAGCATGGTTACACTGGTTGCACACTTGAATATGCAATTCTCAGCCTAAACTCCCCGCCATTAAATATCGCCTATCGCCTGACATGCTGCTAGCCAATTAATTAAACCGCTAAAAGAGGAAAGTGGTAACTAGTAAAACACGCGTGGCTAAGAAGAAGCAAGCATCCATTCCATCCATGCTTGACTTGGCCCAGTACGCGGGTTCACACGCAGCATGGGACCCACCCACCAGGAAGCTAAGATCGAGCTTGCGCGCGCGCGGCCGCGCGGGAGAAGAATGATCTGATCGGATCGGATCGGATGGAATCACGCACGGATGCATTCAGGGAAGCTGAAAGCGTAGGATTCGGGTTTGATTGCTCACGGCGAAGAAGAAGAGAAGAAAAGGCAGCCTAATAAGCAAGCTGCTAGGTAGGGCCGGCTCACCCGCAGCGGCGAATCCGGACGGATCTCCTCCGGTCGACTCCATCCCCGTGGAGGGCCGCGGCCGCCGCCGTGGAGCGCGAGGGGAGAGCGGATGGTTCCGCTCCGGCCGGACGGCTGCTACGGCTTTGGTGGAAGGAGAGGAGAGGAGGGTTTTATTCCTCGCCCGGGATAGTGGTGCACGAGACCGACAAGACAGAGGGTGGAGGTGGGCCGGCCCGATCATTGGGCCTCCATCTCATCTTCCGGTTAGAATACGTTTTTTTTCTATTTCTAAATTTTGAGTTTTCCAAACGTTCAAGTTGAGAGATCCACTTTGCCATCCGTAAAAAGAAATCCACTTTGACTAAATATAAAAAGGTGAGAGATTCACTAGACCAACCCTAATTTGTCATATCGATGATCGCCATAATTGGCTTCCATATTTTTGTTGTCATTTTCTTCAATTTTACACGTGTAATTTAAGATCAAATTAAACATACCAAACACATGTATCACATAAATAAATAACTTAGTAGGAACTTTAGTTAATCCTAAATTGACGCCTCACCGCGGCTATCAGATCGCTAGAGCGGACCGTGGTTTTCGACTCAAAGACCAAGGAAAAAAGGTGTTGCCACGTCGCCTTGGCATCTTGCAGGACGATGAGCCTGTGTCCTTTATCACTCTAGAGAAAATAGGCCAAACCCTTTGAGAGGCCACTTGCCACCGATGTGGTACAAAATTATACATACTTCTATGGATGGCAGGTGCCACATAACCTAATCAACAATTTGGTCTCTGACCAATGGATAGGTCTTGATACGTCTCCAACGCATCAATAATTTTTGTATGCTTCATGGCTACTATCATGTAAGTTTGTTAAAGTTTTTGAGTGACTAACCTATTTATTCAGTGCCCATTTACAGTTTATGTTTTCTGTTATTTTTGGTACTTCAAAAAATGACCATACACAAAGTCCCCCAAAAATCCAAGAAAATTCATGAGTGTTTTTGCATCACTAGAGGACCAGTGGGCCTAGGGCCCGTGCCAAGAGAGGCCCTGGGGCCCTAGGAGCCTCATGTAGGCACCCTTGCAAGGTAAGCGTCTAGAGGGGGATCCGTGGCCCATGGGGCTCCCACCGGGTACCTCCGATGTCCGATGGCTATATATACCCCCAAAAAACCTACACGTGATTTGTCGCTGATTTTTCCACGGCCACCACTTCGCTTCTAAAGCAATCTTCGTTTTGAGCCCTAATCTGACACTCTGTCGAAGGGGGAAACCTTCATCTTGAAACTTTACATCAACCCTTGCTGCTCCCATGGTGATGGAGTAGTCCACCTTCGAGACTGAGGGTTTATGGTAGTAGCTATGTGTCATGTATCTCTCTTTCTCAATCTTATGAATTGCCACCATGATTAAGATCTAGGGCATTGATGATTAGTTCAATTGTATGACGTACCTCTTGTGATGAGTACATTTATGGATCGAATCTTGTTCATATTATATTCTTGAACTTTGTGGTTAATGAGATTACATGATGCATATCCGGTATAATCTATGGAGACACCGGTGCCATATTGGGATGACTCATTAGACAAAGATGAAGACAATAAATATCATATGGTGTTGTCACAGTACAATTATGGGTCTGTCAGATTAGGATTAGAAAGACACCTTTGAGATGGTTGACACTTTGCACACCTACAATGTCTCATCCAGAGTTGATCCAATAGAAATGAACTTGTTGGGGTTACAATATGCATTTTACTGAAGTTATCATGTTGAGAGTTGACACTAGTGAACCTATACACCCTAGCCTTGTTTTCAACAATTCCAAACCTCGTTTAAGTCACGTTTCCATCTTGTTACCTTGATGCTTTTAATTATTCAAAAAATACTAAATGTTTGCATCACCCAAATTATCTATCTATCATCTAATTTATCAATCTCTTCGCCGAACTAGCGCACATGACAACTGTAGTAGGTGTGCCGGGGACACAAGATACTACTTGTATCTTATTGCACGGTTGCTTGAGCGGAGCTTACATTTACTCCACACCTCCTGTGGATTGATCTTCATTCCACTTGAGGAAATTTTGTTATTGTCCTACAAAACTCCGCGCCCAACAGATTCTACAAGAATAGAAGTGTGTAGTAGACATCATATCACAAGTCTGCCTCGCTGAGACTTGATTTTGCGTGCATTGGTTGCACTAGGGATTCACCCCTTCTTAATGGATCTAATTTACCTCCAAATAGTATTCTGGAACGTGTGTGGATTTAAACAGCTGGGCCAAGCGCATTGCCGTTAGGAGCGTGATCGCCCGCTGCTTCTCCTTGGACCATGTTTCTTCAAGAAACAAAACTTTACTCAATCTCATCGACCATTATCATCAAGACCCTCGGCAGCTCCACTGCAGATTTCCTTTTTCTCCCCGATGATGGAAAAATGTCGAGCGCACCTTGATGCTACTCAAGACATGCACCCCCTATCCCCTGAGGACATATGGATATGCCATCAAAATGTTCTTATCTAGGTTTTGCATCCCTGGAAGTACCCATAGCACGTAAATGAGCTCATTTCTGCTAGCTACAAGAGGGGAAAACTAATTCCGCTTTCTTCAGGATCCATGCTTCGCACATGCAGCAACATAATTGTATTTTCTCCCTCAAAGTGGGAGATGATATTGTCTTCGATTACATCAGCACGGCTAAATTCACGTTCAATCACTTCTAAAACTTGCTTGGCTGATCCAAATCTCGTGAGTTCACCATTGACCTTGTTGACGTCGTTCTGTGTTCCTTTGACCTCTCTGAACTTGAGTGCCCCATCTCCAAGGAGGAAATTTGGGAAGCAGTAAAGAAGCTTCCATCAGGCAAAGCGCTGGGACTTCACATTTGAATTCCTGTCTACCTACTGTCCTGTGATCAAAGGGACTTCTGTGTGGCCTTTAGCAAGTTTTTCTCGCTCAATGGTTGTGGTTTCCAAAAACTTAACGAAGCCCTGATCACCCTTTTCCCTCAGAAGGTTGACCCTTCATCTCCATTCAACTACCGACCCATCAGTATGATCCACCTTTTCACGAAGCTCGTGGACAAGGTCCTCTCCCTCTGCCTCACTCCAAGACTGGGTGAGCTTGTGTCCACAAACCAGGGCGTGTTCATCGCTGACTGAGTGTTCATGACTATTTCCTCATAGTTCAACAAAATGTGCATCAACTACATCAGCTCAAGGCCCCGTGCATCCTGGTCCAATTCTACATTGTGTGTGTGTTCAATTGTGTCTCCTGTCCCTTCCTACTCAAGGCCCGCAACACCTTGGCTGGCACAAGATGGCGAGAATGGATCTCTATACTCTTGCCCTTGACATCTACCATCATTAGATAAACGACAATCCAGATCCCTAGTTCTCCATATTTTTGGACTGCGTTTGATAGATCCCTTTTTCTGCCATGCTCTTAACCATCATCATTGATGTGTATGGGATCAACTACATGCTACAACTAGCAATCAGTTTCGGGATCCTCCATCACCTGACCACACACCATGCAGCCTCCAGCATCTCCATATGTCTGCCAATGAAATTTTCATCTTCTTTCATCCTGATCCTGCCGATCTCGCAGCGACCTGTAAGTTGATGCACTCCTGCGAGACAACATCACGCATGCGCATAAACTTTGCCAAGTGTAGTGCCACTCCAATCCAGTGTGATGAGCTGACCTCCATGGTTACCGACACAACACTCTCATGCATGGTGACCTCATTCCCATGAAGTACTTGGGACTTCCTCTCTGTGTGTGCAAAGTGACCTCTTATGCTCTCATGCCATTGATTCATAATCTGTTAGCGAAGCAAATGATGACCCACAAGTACAGGGGATCTATCGTAGTCCTTTCCATAAGTAAGAGTGCCAAACCCAACGAGGAGCAGAAGGAAATGACAAGCGGTTTTCAGTAAGGTATTCTCTGCAAGCACTGAAATTATCAGTAACAGATAGTTGTGTGATAAGATAATTCGTAACGGGTGACAAGTAACAAATGTAACTAAGGTGCAGCAAGGTGGCCCAATCCTTTTTGTAGCAAAGGACAAGCCTGGACGAACTCTTATATAAAGCAGAGCGCTCCCGAGGACACGTGGGAATTGTTGTCAAGTTAGTTTTCAGCATGCTCATATGATTCGTGTTTGTTACTTTGATAATTTGACATGTGGGTGGACCGGTGCTTGGGTGCTGCCCTTACTTGGAGAAGCCTCCCACTTATGATTAACCCCTCTCGGAAGCATCCGCAACTAAGAAAGAAGAATTAAGACAAATCTAACCATAGCATGAAACATGCGGATCCAAATCAGCCCCTGACGAAGCAACACATAAACTAGGGTTTAAGCTTATGTCACTCTAGCAACCCATCATCTACTTATTACTTCCCAGTGCCTTCCCCTAGGCCCAAATCATGGTGAAGTGTCATGTAGTCGACGTTCACATAACACCACTAGAGGAAAGACAACATATATCTCATCAAAATATCAAACGAATACCAAATTCACATGATTACTTATAACAAGACTTCTCCCATGTCCTCAGGAACAAAAGTAACTACTCAAAAAGTATATTCATGTTCATAATTAGAGGGGTATTGAATATAATTAAGGATCTGAACATATGATCTTCCACCGAATAAACCAACTAGCATCAATTACAAGGAGTAATCAACACTACTAGCAACCCATAGGTACGAATCTGAGGTTTTGAGACAAAGATCGGATACAAGGGATGAACTAGCGTTTGAGAGGAGATGGTTCCGGTGAAGATGTTGATGGAGATTGACCCCTCCCCATGAGAGGATCGTTGGTGACGACGATGGCTTCGATTTCCCCCACCGGGAGGGAAATTTCACCGGTAGAACAGCTCCGCGGGAGCCCTAGATTGCTTCTGCCCAGGTTCCGCCTCGAGACAGCGGCACTTCGTCCCGAAAGCTTCCTTATGATTTTTACCAGGTCAAAAGACACCATATAGCAGAAGATGGGCACCGAGGACCTGCCAGGGTGCCCACAAGCCCTAGGGGCGCCCCCCAGGCTTGTGGCCACCTGGTGGATCCCCCTCTGGTATTTCTTCGCCCAATACTTTTTTATATTCCAAAATAATTCTCCGTAAATTTTCAGGACTTTTGGAGTTGTGCAGAATAGGTCTCTCAGATTTGCTCCTTTCCGGTCCAGAATTCCAGCCGCCGGCATTCTCGCTCTTCATGTAAACCTTGTAAAATAAGAGAGAAAAGGCATAAGTATTGTACCATAATGTGTAATTGAAAGTGCAACTAAACCCTATGTGGTTTTGGTAATTCTTAACAACATATAGCTCATTGAACTAATATTCCTTCAAGATAATCTTTTCAGAAAGTTCAATGATTGGCATGGCATGGACTAGAGATGTGGACCCCTGAAAATGCTAAGGACACATATTGGCTCAAGCTCAAGACTCTACATTTTAATTTTAGTGATCCAAGATCACATTGAGTCCATAGGAAAAGCCAATACTATTAAAAGGGGATGAGGTGTTTCTTAATGGCTTGCTTGCTCAAAATGCTTAGTGATATGCTCCAAAAGCCCTCAACCACTTTCTCATATCCACATATGTCCCAAACCAAAAGTCAAACTCGGCCCCACCGATTTGATCTATTCGGCGGCACCGAGTTCATTTGACATAGACACTGCCAGAAACCCTAATCAGTTCGGTCTCACCGATAGGGATCTCGGTCTCACCGAAATGGGATTGCAAACTCTCCGTTTCCCTTCGTAACGTTTCGGTCTAACCGAGATGAGTGATCGGTCCCACCGAGTTTGCAATGCAAACTCTCTGTTTCCTTTTCATAACGTTTGGTCTCACTGAAATGAGCGATCGGTCCCACCGAGTTTGCCTAACCAACTCTCTGTTTGCCTATTACAGAAATCGGTCTCACCGATTTCATATGATCGGTCTCATCGAGATTACGTTATGCTCTAACCCTAATGAAATCGGTTCCACCGAGTTGACATGTCGGTCCCACCGAAAAGCCTAATGTTCACATTTTGAACTAAATCGGTCTGACCGAGTTTCAGTATCCGGTCCCACCGAGTTTGGTGAATTGTGTGTAACGGTTAGATTTTGTGTGGAGGCTATATATACCCCTCCACCCATCCTCCATTCGGGGAGAGCCATCAGAACGTGCCTACACTTACAGCATTCATCTTCTGAGAGAGAACCACCTACTCATGTGTTGAGATCAAGATATTCCAATCCAACCACAAGAATCTTGATCTCTAGCCTTCCCCAAGTTGCTTTCCACTGAAATCATCTTTCCACCAAATCCAAATCTGTGAGAGAGAGTTGAGTGTTAGGGAGACTATCATTTGAAGCACAAGAGCAAGGAGTTCATCATCAACACACCATCTATTACCTTTTGGAGAGTGGTGTCTCCTAGATTGGTTAGGTGTCACTTGGGAGCCTCCGTCAAGATTATGGAGTTGAACCAAGGAGTTTGTACGGGCAAGGATATCGCCTACTTCATGAAGATCTACCCTAGTGAGGCAAGTCCTTCATGGGCGATGGCCATGTTGGGATAGACAAGGTTGCTTCTTCGTGGACCCTCCGTGGGTGGAGCCCTCAGTGGACTCGCGCAACCGTTACCCTTCGTGGGTTGAAGTCTCCATCAATGTGGATGTATGATAGCACCACCTATCGGAACCACGAGAAAAATCTTCGTGTCTACATTGCGTTTGCTCCCTCCAAACTCCTCCCTTTTACCTTCATATGCAATGATTTACATTGCGCTGCTATACTTTAGAATTGCATGTGTAGGTTGATTACTTGACTTGTGATAAGTTGCTAAAATCTTCCAAGACTTAAAATTGGGAAAAGGCTAGATTTTTATTTGGTCAAGTAGTCTAATCACCCCTCCTCTAGACATACTTTCGATCCTACAACTAGTATTAGAGCTTTGGTCTCCATTTGCTTCGATTTCCATAACTTTGGTGATCATAGCCTTGGTTTCACAACCTAGGAGAGTATGGCGTCTAGCGAGGGAAATTACCACCGTAGAGGTCCTTACTTTGATGGTATTAATTTTGCTAGTTGGAAGCATAAGATGAAAATGCATATTCTTGGACATAACCCCGCCGTTTGGGCTATTGTGTGTATTGGCTTGCAAGGTGAATTCTTTGATGGGAGAGAACCAAATCGTGAAGCTATCGTGGAAGAATTGAAGATGCTACAATACAATGCTCAAGCTTGCGATATCCTCTTCAAAGGATTGTGCTCTGAAGAATTAAAAGAATCATCCATCTTGAGAATGCAAAGGAAATTTGGGATACTTTGATTGATATGCACGAAGGTACCGACTCTGTCAAGGAATCCAAATTGGATGTGCTTCAAAGTCAGCTTGACAAGTTCAAAATGAAGGATGGTGAAGGTGTCGCTGAAATGTACTCTAGGCTTGCTCTCATCACAAATGAGATTGCCGGCTTAGGAAGTGAAGAGAGGACCGACAGATTCATCATCAAGAATATCCTAAGAGCCTTGGATGGAAAATATGACATTGTGTGCACATTAATCCAAATGATGCCCAATTAAAAAGATCTCAAGCCAAGGGAAGTCATTGGTAGAATTGTTGCCCATGAGATGACACTCAAGGATAAAGAAGAGCTTCACAACAAGCCTAGTGGTGCTTACAAAGCCTCATGTGATGCCCCTACATCATCAAGTGAGAAACAAGTCTTCAATGAGGAATTGAGCCTAATGGTGAAAAACTTCAACAAGTTCTACAAGAGTAGAAGCGAGGAAAGAAGTTCCAAGTCAAGGTCCTACAATGACAAAAGATCTTCTAGTCATGAGTGTATTTGCTAAAATTGTGGGAGACCGGGAAACTACTCCAATGAGTGTACGACTCCCTACAAAGGAAGAGAAGACTCACCTAAAAGGAGAAGCAAAAGAGAAGAATCACCTCCAAGAGAGAGAAGGAGTAGAGATGATCGTTATGAACAAAGAACCTCTTGCAGAAGCAAGGATTCGGAAAGGAAGGACAAGTCATCAAGGAGCTACACAAAACGAAGACATCAAGCTCATGTTGGTGAATGGGTTTCCGGCTCCGACTCCGACCACCACTCCGAGAGAAGTTTGATACGTCTCCATCGTATCTATAATTTTTGATTGTTCCATGCCAATATTATACAACTTTCATATACTTTTGGCAACTTTTTATACTATTTTTGAGACTAACATTGATCCAGTGCCAGCTCCTGTTTGTTGCATGTTTTTGTTTCGCAGAATATCCATATCAAACAGAGTCCAAACGGGATAAAAATGGACGGAGATTATTGTTGGAATATTTGGAAAATCTGGGAGGAAGAATCAATGCGAAACGGTGTCCGAGGTGGGCACGAGGCAGGGGGCGCGCCCCTAACCCTCGTGGTCCACCCGTAAGGCGGTTGATGCCCTTCTTCGGCCGCAAGAAAGCTAATTTTTGGAAAAAAATCACGGCAAAGGTTTCAGTCCAATCGGAGTTACGGATCTCCACATATATATATGAAACGGTGAAAGGCCAGCAAAACAGAACGCAGAAACAGAGAGAGACAGAGAGACAGATCCAATATCGGAGGGGCTTTCGCCCCTCCCACGCCATGGAGGCCAAGGACCAGAGGGGAAACCCTTCTACCATCTAGGGAGGAGGTCAAGGAAGAAGAAGACGAAGGGGCCCCCTCTCCCCTTCTCTTCCAGTGGCGCCGGAACGCTGCCGTGGCCATCATCATCACCGCAATCTTCACCAACAACTTCACCGCCATCATCACCAACTCTCCCCCCCCTCTATGCAGCGGCGTAACTTCTCTCTTACCCGATGTAATCTCTACTTAAACATGGTGCTCAATGCTATATATTATTTCCCAATGATGTATGGCTATCCTATGATGCTTGAGTAGATCTGTTTTGTCCTATGGGTTATTTGATGATCAAGATTGGTTTGAGTTGCATGTTTTATTATTGGTGCTGTCCTATGGTGCTCTCCGTGTCGCGCAAGCGTGAGGGATCCCCGCTGTAGGGTTAGCAATATGTTCATGATTTGCTTATGGTGGGTGGCGTCAGTGACAGAAGCACAGACCTGAGTAAGTAGGTTGTTTGCGTATGGGATAAAGGAGACTTGATGCTTTAATGCTATGGTAGGGTTTTACCTTAATGATCTTTAGTAGTTGTAGATGCTTGCTAGAGTTCCAACATAAGTGCATATGATCCAAGTAGAGAAAGTATGTTAGCTTATGCCTCTCCCTCAAATAAAATTGCAATAATGATTACCGGTCTAGTTATCGATTGCCTAGGGGCAAATAACTTTCTCGTAACAAAAAGCTCTCTACTAAAACTAATTTAGTTGTATCTTTATCTAAACAGCCCCTACTTTTTATTCACGTGCTCTTTATATTCTTGCGAACCTATCCAAAAACACCTACAAAGTACTTCTAGTTTCATACTTCTTCTAGGTAAAGCGAACGTCAAGCATGCGTAGAGTTGTATCGGTGGTCGATAGAACTTGAGGGAATATTTGTTCTACCTTTAGCTCCTCGTTGGGTTCGACACTCTTACTTATCGAAAGAGGCTACAATTGATCCTCTATACTTGTGGGTTATCAAGACCTTTTTCTGGCGCCGTTGCCGGGGAGCAATAGCGTGGGGTGAATATTCTCGTGTGTGCTTGTTTGCTTTATCACTAAGTAATTTTTATTTGTTGTTCTTAGTTGTTTTATATCTTTATTTATGGGTAAGAAACGCAAAATACCAAAAAATTTAGTTGTACCTACTGAACCAATGGTTGAATAACCACTCAAAACCTATCACACTCCTGAAGCTTATTACTTGGATCATCTTCGATCCCTATGTGCTCGTGCTGAAACGCCAACTAGCTTAGTTGAGGGCAAATCTTTAGATGAACATGCTTGTTATGTGCGACACCGTATATCTGAAAAAGGGAAACTTTTACTGGGTCAAATTCATTGTTTACAATGCTATGCTTGGAATTTATGTGAAATATATGTTTTTACTTGTTGTTCTAAAACCCTACAAAACACCTTCCCTATCAATGTGAGTTTAGTGATAATGGAATCATATCTTCATATGCTAAGGGTGTTTATAATTACTATGATGTTCAACAAATTGAAGAATTTGTTGCTTTTAAGGGTGCTTATGAAATTGCTTCTTTGATTGAAAAGTATGATGCTACTCTTTACAAGTCTGAAAATTTTGACATACTTAAATATTGCTATGATAATTATGCTTTTAATGCCTATGTTGAACCATATATTGAGGACTACTCCGCTGTCCAAGAAGAGACTAATATTTTGCAGGAGTCTATGGAAGAAGAAATTGATGAAACTGTGAGCTCATTGGATGAAAAAGATGAAGAGGAGAGCGAAGAACAAAAGGAGGAAGAGCGGATTAGCTACCCGTGCCCACCTTCTAATGAGAGTAACTCTTCAACTCATACATTGTTTAATTTCCCTTCGTGCTTACCGAAGGATGATTGCTATGATGACTATTATGATCCCGTTGATTCTCTTGAAATATCCCTTTTTGATGATGCTTGCTATGCTTGTGGCCAAGATGCCAATATGAATTATGCTTATGGATATGAACTTGCTATAGTTCCTTATGTTAAACATGAAATTGTTGCTATTGCACCCACGCATGATAGTCCTATTATCTTCTTGAATTCTCCCAACTACACTATATCGGAGAAGTTTACCCTTATTAAGGATTATATTGATGGGTTGCCTTATACCGTTGCACATGATGATTTTGATGAATATAATATGCATGTGCTTGCTGCTCCTACTTGCAATTATTATGAGAGAGGAACTATATCTCCACCTCTCTATGTTTCCAGCACGATAAAATTGCAAGAAACTGTTTATATTATGCATTGGCCTTTACTTTGTGTGCATGAATTGTACTTTTATGACATGCCGATGCATAGGAAGAGAGTTAGACTTCGTTGTTGCATGATATATGTTGCCTTGTGCTCACTACTAAATCACAAATCATTGTTAATTAAAATTGGCTTTGATATATACCTTGGGATCCGGGTGGATTCACTAATTGAGCACTATATGCCTAGCTTAATGGCTTTAAAGAAAGCGCTGCCAAGGAGACAACCTGGAAGTTTTAGAGAGTCATTTATTTCTGTTGAGTTCTTTTATATAGTTTAAAAACAACAAAAATAAAGAGGGGAACCCAAAGCTTTTTCAAAAAGGAAAGTGTAAGTGAGAGAGACAAGCATTGTTGACGTGGGAGCTAGCCTTGAACTTTGTTCATGCTCACGGAAACTTTTTGAATCTTGATTATAGAAACTTTTCAACAAAAATAATAATCCCCTTGTACAATTCCATTGTATTATAAAAATAATGTGCCAAGGTTTGCCTTTAGGATGTTTACAATGCTTGTTAGTTTGTGCGGTGCAGGACATAAACTTTGGCTGTAGTGCGTGATTTTACATTTTTTACTGGAAAGTCAAATGGTTCTGATTTTTTTTGCGCTGTCTTTATATACAAATTTTTTATTTTTCCTAATTTGGGAAGAATTTTTCAAGTATCATAAGTATGGTGAATGTTCAGATTATTACAGACTGTTCTGTTTTAGACAGATTCTGTTTTTGATGCATAGTTTGCTTGTTTTGATGAAACTATCGATTTATATCAGTGGATTAAGCCATGGAAAAGTTATATTACAGTCACTATAATGCAAAAACAGAACATGAATTGGTTTGCAACAGTACTTAGAGTAGTGATTTGCTTTATTATACTAACGGATCTTGCCGAGTTTTCTGTTGAAGTTTTGTGTGGATGAAGTGTTCGAAGATCGAGGATGTTTCGATATGAGGATAAGGAGGAGAGGCAAGATATCAAGCTTGGGGATTACCAAGGCACCCCAAGTAAATATTCAAGGAGACTCAAGCGTCTAAGCTTGGGGATGCCCCGGAAGGCATCCCCTCTTTCTTCAACGAGTATCGGTATGTTTTCGGATTCGTTTCGTTCATGCTATATGTGCAAATCTTGGAGCGTCTTTTGCTTTAGTCTTCATTTTTGTTTTATGCACCATGCTGATATGAGATAGTCCTTGGTTGATTTATAGAATGCTCTTTGCACTTCACTTATATCTTTTGAGTATGGCTTTATAGAATGCTTCATGGGCTTCTTATATCATTTGAAGTTTGGATTGCCTGTTTCTCTTCACTTAGACAACCGCCATTTGTAGAATGCTCTTTTGCTTCACTTATATTTGTTAGAGCGTGGGCATTTCTTTTGTAGAAAGAATTAAACTCACTTGCTTCACTTATATCTATTTAGAGAGATGACATGAACTGGTCATTCACATGGTTAGTCATAAAATCCTACATAAAACTTGTAGATCACTAACTATGATATGTTTGATTCCTTGCAATAGTTTTGCAATATAAAGATGGTGATATTAGAGTCATACTAGTGGGTAGTTGTGGATTAGTAGAAATACTTGTGTTGAGGTTTGTGATTCCCGTAGCATGCACGTATGGTGAACTGTTATGTAACGAAGTCGGAGCATGAGGTATTTATTGATTGTCTTCATTATGAGTGGAGGTCGGGGACGAGCGATGGTCTTTTCCTACCAATCTATCCCCTTAGGGGCATGCGTTGTAGTACTTTGATTCGAGGGATAATAAACTTTTGCAATAAGTATATGAGTTCTTTATGACTAATGTGAGTCCATGGATTATACGCACTCTCACCCTTCCATCGTTGCTAGCCTCTTCGGTACCGTGCATTGCCCTTTCTCACCTCGAGAGTTGGTGCAAACTTCGCCGGTGCATCCAAACCCCATGATACGATACGCTCTATCACACATAAGCCTCACTATATCTTCCTCAAAACAGCCACCATACCTACCTATCATGGCATTTCCATAGACATTCCGAGATATATTGCCATGCAACTTCCATCATCACATATACATGACTTGAGCATTTATTGTCATATTGCTTTGCATGATCGTAAGATAGCTAGCGTGATGTTTTCATGGCTTGTCCGTTTTTGATGTCATTGCTACGCTAGATCATTGCACATCCCTGTACACCGCCGGAGGCATTCATATAGAGTCATATCTTTGTTCTAGTATCGAGTTGTAATATTGAGTTGTAAGTAAATAAAAGTGTGATGATCATCATTATTAGAGCATTGCCCCAGTGAGGAAAGGATGATGGAGGCTATGATTCCCCCACAAGTCAGGATGAGACTCCGGGCGAAATGTATACTTATAGCTCTAGTGCATCCGTTGCATGGCAATCCCTACTCCTCACATTGACATCAATTGATGGGCATCTCCATAGCCCATTGATTAGTCGTGTCGATGTGAGACTTTCTCCTTTTTGTCTTCTCCACATAACCCCCATCATCATATTCTATTCCACCCATAGTGCTATATCCATGGCTTGCGTTCATGTATTGCGTGAGGGTTGAAAAAGCTGAAGCGCGTTAAAAAGTATGAACCAATTGCTCGGCTTGTCATCGGGGTTGTGCATGATGTGAATATTTTGCGTGGTGAAGATGGAGCATAGCCAGACTATATGATTTTGTAGGGATAACTTTCTTTGGCCCTGTTATTTTGAAAAGACATGATTGCTTTATTAGTAGGCTTGAAGTATTATTGTTTTATGTCAAAAGATAGACTATTGCTTTGAATCACTCGTGTCTTAATATTCATGCCATGATTAGATATGTGAGCAAGATTATGCTAGGTAGCATTCCACATCAAAAATTATCTTTTTTTATCGTTTCCTACTCGAGGGCGAGCATGAATTAAGCTTGGGGATGCTGATACGTCTCCGTCGAATCTATAATTTTTGATTGTTCCATGCCAATATTATACAAATTTCATATACTTTTGGCAACTTTTTATACTATTTTTGGGACTAACATATTGATCCAGTGCCTAGTGCCAGCTCCTGTTTGTTGTATGTTTTTGTTTCGCAGGATATCCATATCATACAGAGTCCAAACGGGATAAAAACGGACGAAGATTATTTTTGGAATATTCGGAAAATCTGGGAGGAAGAATCAATGCGAAACGGTGTCCGAGGTGGGCACGAGGTAGGGGGCGCGCCCCACCCCCCTGGGCGCACTCTTGACCCTCGTGGTCCACCCGTAAGGCGGTTGATGCCCTTCTTCGGCCGTAAGAAAGCTAATTTTTGGAAAAAAAATCACGGTGAAGGTTTTGGTCCAATCGGAGTTACGGATCTCCATATATATGAAACGGTGAAAGGGCAGCAGAACATAATGCAGAAACAGAGAGAGACAGAGAGATAGATCCAATCTCGGAGGGGCTTTCGCCCCTCCCACGCCATGGAGGCCAAGTACTAGAGGGGAAACCCTTCTCCCATCTAGGGAGGAGGTCAAGGAAGAAGAAGACAAAGGGGCCCCCTCTCCCCTTCTCTTCCGGTGGCGCCGGAACGATGCCGTGTTCATCATCATCACCGCAATCTTCACCAACAACTTCACCGCCATCATCACCAACTCTTCCCCCCTCTATGCAGCGGTGTAACCTCTCTCTTACCCAATGTAATCTCTACTTAAACATGGTGCTCAACGCTATATATTATTTCCCAGTGATGTATGGCTATCCTATGATGTTTGAGTAGATCTGTTTTGTCCTATGGGTTATTTGATGATCAAGATTGGTTTGCGTTGCATGTTTTATTATTGGTGCTGTCCTATGGTGCTCTCCGTGTCGCGCAAGCGTGAGGGATCCCTGCTGTAGGGTTAGCAATATGTTCATGATTTGCTTATGGTGGGTGGCATCAATGACAGAAGCACAGACCCGAGTAAGTAGGTTGTTTGCGTATGGGATAAAGGGGACTTGATGCTTTAATGCTATGGTTGGGTTTTACCTTAATGATCTTTAGTAGTTGCGGATGCTTGCTAGAGTTCCAATCATAAGTGCATATGATCCAAGTAGATAAAGTATGTTAGCTTATGCCTCTCCCTCAAATAAAATTGCAATAATGATTACCGGTCTAGTTATCGATTGCCTAGGGGCAAATAACTTTCTCATAACAAAAAGCTCTCTACTAAAACTAATTTAGTTGTGTCTTTATCTAAACAGCCCCTACTTTTTATTCACGTGCTCTTTATATTCTTGCGAACCTATCCAAAAACACCTACAAAGTACTTCCAGTTTCATACTTCTTCTAGGTAAAGCGAACGTCAAGCGTGCGTAGAGTTCTATCGGTGGTCGATAGAACTTTAGGAAATATTTGTTCTACCTTTAGCTCCTCATTGGATTCGACACTTTTACTTATCGAAAGCGCCTTCAATTGATCCCCTATACTTGTGGGTTATCAAAGTTATCACTCCGACTCAAAATATACTCAAGATGAAGGTGTTGTCGGTCTAGCACTTGTGTCAACCAACTCCTATGACATGTTTGACTCACCAAATGAAGGAATTGGAAGATGCTTCATGGCTAAAGGCCCAAAGGTATCGCACCCCGAGTATGTTGATTTCAATAGTGATGAAGATGATTTGCTAGGTGATGATTATTTACTTGTCAACAACTCTAGTGATGAAAACTATGATGAACTTGCTATTAATCATGCTAATAAAGATAAAACGAATGACGATGATAAGATGGAGATTTAGCGTCTAACTAAAGAATTAAACACTCTTAAGTTAGCTCATGAAACTACCTTAGAACATCATCGAGAGCTTTTAAAGACTCATGAGAAGCTACGCTTTGAAAAGCTCAACCTAGAGCAAGAGCATGGGTTCTTAAAAGTAATCAATGATGATCTTCGTAAGAAAAGTTCTTCTTACATTGCCAAGCATTTACTCTTGTCTACTTACATGCCACAAGTAAAATATAGCAACAAGAGTAAGAAAGATTCTTCTTCTAGTAGTAACAATAATCATGCTAAATCCAATGTTGTTGCTTCTAGTAGTTCTCTTGATTCCACAAATGATTCTCTTAGCCAAGTGACACTTGAGCAAGGAAATAGCTTATTGAAGGGAATTATAGAGAAAGGTGTTTACAAGAGCCTTGCCGAAAGTAAGCAATTTGAGGAAATTGTACGCAACCAAGGAAGGCACCGGAAGAATCAAGGTGTTGGTTTTGAACGAAAGTTCAACTCCAGTGGAGTTGAGTGGGAATAAGATCAGTACCCAAAGACGAAGTTTGTTCCTCAACAAGTGAAGTATGATCCTACTTCCTTCAAGGGGACACAAGCTCAAGATGATCTTCCACCACAAGACCACAAGCAAAAAGGCAAGGACAAGCTTCAAGAGGATATTGATGCATTTGAAGAAGCTCCCAAAGCCTTGGTCAAATGGGTTCCCAAGACTACATCAAGTTCTACTTCATCAAGTACGACTACAACTCCAAGGATTCCCATCAAGTTGATGTGGATCCCGAAGAAGAAGAACTAGAGAGTTCTTGAGGGTGACTCCGCCAACATAATTCACTCATATCATTTTGGTGAGAACAAGTGCAAACAACTACCACATCTTGCACTAGTTCAAGGAGTCACAAACCCTCTTGTTGGTAAGACAAGGGACAAGGTAACCTAATGCTTTCATGGACATCATCTTGTGTGTACTTCACTCTATGTCTATGGATATCCTTGTTTGTTCCTTGTGGGACTAACCCATGTAGGTATTGAAAGTGCAACTAACTCCAATGGATTGCTCCAAATGGTTAACATCAACATTGAGCATCCGCATCTTCAACATCTACATGAAGTCATCATCGACAAAACCCAAGGTTAGTTCATCCCTCTTAGGGGGGATATCACATCTAGGGGGATCTTTACTCTAAAAATTGAGCTAAAGCAACTCTAATGGTGTGAACACAACAATGCTTTATGTAAAAGTGGTAACCCCACTTGTGCTTAAACGATGAATATGACCTACGATCAAATGTTCTCATTTGACTCCTAAGTCAATATACTCATATATAAATGACCTAGTCATCGCCAATTGCTTGATAGATGCTAGAGTGTTTGTGCATGCTTTGTCACATATTTCATTTGCTATCTTATTGTGTGAGCATGTTGATTGCATATTTTTCTCATTCAAGGACATCCATTTGTTGCTTTGACTGTTTGGCTCCTTTTATTTTGCCAAATGGATGGACAAGAATGCCTAAGAACCTCCTCTACCTATCTATGCTTTTCTCGTCTCAAACTCTATTCATACTACATCACAAAGATTGATCAAGTCAGATTCGAACCCTCTGGGTGAGGAGCACTCGGAGTCACTGATTCGTCATAGACTTAAACTTCCAAAACCTCTCTATGTATTTCGGTCCGACCGATTCATCCCTTTCGGTCACACCGAGTTCACTGCGTTGATCTAGGTTTTCAATCTCGGTGCAACCGATTAAAACAATTTGGTCACACTGAGTTGCAGTAACTACTTGCGATTCTGCATCTCAGTGCCACCGAGTCGTTCCACTCGGTCACACCGACAGGGTCAGGATATATATACCCACGGGTCAAATTTTGGAAATTTCTCCGAAACCTTTTCGCCCGCGCGTGTCTTGCTCTGCCGACTCGGGTCTCCGGATCATCCTCTCATTGCCAGCGACCCCCTCCCACTGGTCTCCGCCGCCGTCAACGGGAACCTTCACCGCCGTTGCCGCCGTAGAGAGCTTATCGCCGAGTTAGGGTATGAGTTCGATCCTTTGTGCAATCTTTACCTCCGATTCTTAGCACAAAGTCAATGGCATGATTCTTACCACGTATGAGATTATCCTATCCAGCAAAAACTCCCTTTAGATTAGTTTTGATTCAAAAATTTGGGGTTAGGTTTCCACCGAACTCATCTCGGACCGACCGAGTTGTAGAAATCGGTCTCACCGATTTGGCTTAGGCCATTGCACTTGTAACTTTCAGTCTGTTCGAAACTTGCAAATCGGTGTGACCGAGTTCAACTCTCAGTGAAACCCTAGCAATCTTGGATTCACCAAAATGTGTCTCGGTCTGACCGATCTCACTAGTTCAGACTCCAATATTGCTTCGGTGGCACCGAGTTTAACAAATCGGTAGCTCCGAAATGCTTTCGGTAGAAAACTAAAACTAAGTTTTTGACTCAATTGTTTTGCAAAATCTATGCACCTTGTGATGCTCATCCACTCTATCTCATAAACATCTATACACAGGGCCAGCTTTCAGTTTGCAGTGTCAGCAATGTCTTATCAGATTGATAGCCAGAACAAGTCTGAGTAGCAAGTTAATCTGAGTGAGGGCACTAGTCCCTCTGGCAGTTATGATGAGGGCAGCAGAAGTACTCCTAGCAACCTGCCTAAGGCTGCTACTAGGCATAGGAGAAAGAGAAATTCTGATTCTGAAGATGAAAATTATGTGGCTGCTCAGGAAGAGGTCAGCTCAAAGAAGAAAGTGGTTAAGAAGGATTTTGGCACAACTGTTTCAACAAAGTCTGGTCTGAACAAGAAGACACTGATATGTCTCCAACGTATCTATAATTTATGAAGTATTCATGCTGTTATTTTATCATTCTTGGATGTTTTACAATCATTTTATAGCAACTTTATATCATTTTTTGGCACTAACCTATTGACCCAGTGCCCAGTGCCACTTGCTATTTTTTGCTTGTTTTTTACATCACAAGAAATCAATATCAAACGGAGTCCAAACACCGCGAAACTTGCTAGAGATTTTTTATGGACCAAACACCCAAGATAGGCTAGAGCAGCACCTGGGGGTGCCCCGTGGGGGCACAACCCACCAGGGCGCGCCTGGGGGCCCAGGCGTGCCTAGGTGGGTTGTTCCCACCTCGGTGGCCTCCCGCACCCCCTCTTTATCCTATAAATTTACAAATATTCCAAAGCCCTTCGAGGTTAACCTAGATCAGAAGTTTCGCTGCCGCAAGGCTCTGTAGCCACCGAAAACCAATCTAGACCCTTTGTCGGCACCTTGCCGGAGGGGGAAATCATCTCCGGTGGCCATCTTCATCATCCTGCCGGCCACCATGATGAGGAGGGAGTAGTCCACCCTTGGGGCTATGTGTTTAATCTCTCTCTCTCTCTCTCTCTCTCTCTCTCTCTCTCTGTCTGTCTCTCTCTCTCTCGTGTTCTTGAGATGTCACGATCTTGATGTATCGCGGGCTTTGTTAATATAGTCAGATCATATGGTGTTTTCCCCTCTCTATCTTGTTGTGATGAATTGAGTTTTTCCCTTTGAGATTTCATTGGTATCGTATTGATTCACTTGATATATGTTTTGGCACTCAACTCGTGGATTCCCGAGGTGACATTGGGGTAATCTATGCATAGGGGTTGATGCACGTTCTTGTCTTTGTTTCTCCAGTAGAAATCTTGGGGCACTCTTTGAAGTTCTTT
Organism: Aegilops umbellulata; assembly: GCA_032464435.1. Classification (NCBI taxonomy): domain Eukaryota; kingdom Viridiplantae; phylum Streptophyta; class Magnoliopsida; order Poales; family Poaceae; genus Aegilops; species Aegilops umbellulata. Next base: position 133,196,907 of record CP136058.1, on the reverse strand, counting down.
GTGTTGGATTGAGTATTATGAATATGAATTTGCTTTAGCATTATTTCATTACGAACTCTAGGATAGATCGAAAGGAAAGAATAGCTTTGTGTTATTCTAGTACGAACTCTTGAATAGATCGAACCGAAAGAATAGCTTTGAGGTGGTTTCGTACCCTACAAACAATTTATTCTTATGTTCTCCGCTAGATAGGAACTTTGGAGTGATTCTTCATTGCACTTTGAGGGATGATTATATGATCCTATTATATTAGCATTGTTGAGAGATTGCACTAGCGAAAGTACGGACCCTAGGCCTCATTTTGAAGCATAGCAATACTGTTTTTGTGCCCTTCTACTATTTGCTACCTTGCTGTTTTTATTTATTCAGATTATAAAAATATATTTCTACCATCCATATTACGCTTTTATCACCATCTCTTCGCCGAACTAGTGCACCCATACAATTTGCCATTTTATTGGGTGTGTTGGGGACACAAGAGATTTCTTGTATTTGGTTGCAGGCTCGGTTGAGAGAGACCATCTTCATCCTACACCTCTCACAGATTGATAAACCTTAGGTCATCCACTTGAGGGAAAATTGCCTGTCCTACAAAACTCTACGCTTGGAGGCCCAACACGTGTCTACAAGAATAAACTTGCGTAGTATACATCAAGCTCTTTTCTGGCGCCGTTGCCGGGGAGGTGAGTGCTTGAAGGTATATATTTAGATCTTTCAGTTGAATCTTTTAGTTTCTTGTTTTATCACTAGTTTGGTTCATAAAAAGAAAACTACAAAAAATGGAACTGAGGTTGCATCATATTATTGATCATATTTACAATATCTTTTTAAAAAATGATGGATCGGAAAATTGTGCTCAATTGTTAAATTGAAGAAGTCAATAAAATGTTTGGCACAAAATATTTGAATTATGAGCATGATTGCAATGTTGTTAGTATGAATTCTTTGAATATCCATGATGCTAGTGATATGCAAAGCTACAAGCTTGGGGATGCTATATTTTATGAATATGATATTTTTAGTCCCCCAAGTTTTGATGAGAAAATTTATTATGATGATTGCATGCCTCCTATTTATGATGATTATATTGATGAAAGTGGATTTGGAGAGGTCGTGACTTTATTTAATGATGAATCCACTATTTTGGAGGAGGTTGCAATTGATTATGACAACAAAGTTCATATATATGATGATTATGGTGATGAAATGTATTTTATTAAGAATAATGATAACCATGAAACTTGTCATCATGATTTTAATTTTCAATCACATGATAGTTATTTTGTTGAGTTTGCTCCCACCATTATTGATGAGAAGAAATTTGCTTATGTGGGGAGTAATAAAATTTCTATGCTTGTGGATCATGAAAAGAATGCTTTATGTGATAGTTATACTGTTGAATTCATTCATGATAGCACTGAAAATTATTATGAGGAACATAAGCTTGTAGGAGTTGCAATAATATCAAGTTTCCTCTCTATGTGTTGAAAATCTTGAAGTTATGTTTTTTTGCCTTCCTATGCTAGTTGATTCTTACTCCCAAAAGTTATTTTCTCACAAAATCCCTATGCATAGGAAGTGGGTTAGACTTAAATGTGCTTGCCATGTGCTTCATGATGCTCTTGTTATGTTTCGATCCTTATCTTTTATGCGAGCATCATTGAACTCATCATCCCTAGCTAAAAGGCACTAAAAAAGCGCTTGTTGGGAGACAACCCAACACTTTTACCTACTGTTTTTATGTGTTCACATGATTATGCTACTGTATTGATCATGTTTTATTGCTATTGTTTCAATAAAGTGCCAAGTAAAGTCTTTGGGATCATGTTGGGTGATAATAGATTTGATCTTGCTGAAAAACCGAAACTTTTGCGCTCACGAGAATAATTATTATTTTTAATAGAAGACTGCTTTTGAGTCGATTCTTTTTTAAGAAGTTTAATATACAAATTTCTCACGTGGTTCTAATTTTTTTCATAATTTTTTGAGTTGCAGAAGTATGGTTTGAGTACAGATTACTACAGACTGTTCTGTTTTTGACAGATTTTGTTTTCAATGCGTAGTTTGCTTGTTTTCTAGTTTCTATGGTTTATATTGCTCAATATAAATTGTGGAAACTATATGCTACAATAGGCATTGTGTGAGAAAAATTATGAATCTTGTCTTTGACAGTACCAAAAGTGAAATGGCTTGCTCTTTATCATACTAACCTATCTCACGAAGTTCCGTTAAGTTTTGTGTTATTGAAGTTTTCAAGTTTTGGGTGAGATATAAATATGAAGAGAATAAGGATTGACAAGACCCTAAGCTTGGGGATGCCCGAGGCACCCCAAGGTAATATCCAAGGAAGATCCAAGCAACTAAGCTTGGGGATGCCCCGGAAGGCATCCCCTCTTTCGTCTTCAACATTATTGGTAACCTCACTTGGAGCTATATTTTTATTCGTCACATGATATGAGTTTTGCTTGGAGCAAAATTTTATTTTGTTTTGATTTTCTTTCTGTTATTTATAATAATTTTTTGCATCTTTTATTTCAATAAAAGTGGTATTGATAGCCTTTACTATGCTTATTTTACAAGTCTACATGTTGCTATTTGAAAACAGAAAGTGTACCGCTGTTGCAAAAATTCCCTAGAAAAGTCAGAATGTGATAAAATGTTGAAACTTTTTGCAAAATAAGCTCTGATAAATTTCTACAGTGTGGTATATTTTCATAATCTTTGGAGTTTAATAAGTATTGATACTCTTGCATTCTTTACAGACTGTACTGTTTTGGCAGATTGCTATTATGTTTGCATTGTTCGCATATGTTTGCTTGTTTAATGATTCTATTTGAGGAGAGGAGTATTAAATATGTAGAGGCATTTAGTATGCAATGTTGAATAATAATTTTAGTGATTTGCTATAGTATAGATTTATATGGTTTTTGCATTAGTTTATACTAACTTATCTCACGAGTTCTTGTTGAGTTTTGTGTGGATGAAGCTTTTGAGATTTAGGAAAACCGTGATATGAGAAAAATTAAGCAGACACCAAAGCTCAAGCTTGGGGATGCCTTGATAATATTCAAGAAGTCTCAAGCATCTAAGCTTGGGGATACCCCGGTAGGCATCCCACCTTTCTTCTTCAACAATTATCTGTTAGTATCGGTTGAGCCTAAGTTTTTGCTTCTTCACATGAGTTGTGCTATTCTTAGAATGCCATGTTATTTTTTTATTTGCTGTTTTAATAAAAATACTTAGATCTAAAAGTTTTTAAATAAAATAGAATCCTCAAATAGTTGCCAAGTAGGCTAAGTAAGCGGCATTCACATCCCGTCAACGAAGCTCTTTTCTTTGGAATTGCTCTTGTGCTTCACTTATATCCTATGAGTAAATTGTTGAATAAATTGAATGTCATAAAGTTGATATCATATCATGCCTAGTGGTAGCTTCACATTGGGTTTAGAAAGTGAAATCTTTTGAGGCTTGACAATCATAATTTTGGTCATACAAGCAATTCACGAATAATTAGTATAAGGAAGAGAACTTTCACATGCAAATATACTATCCTGGAAATCTTTTGTGATTGTGAGCCCCCATCAAAATATTATATGAAAAAATTGTTGGCATTGGACAAGGAAGACAACGTAATGATTTATGTTTGTTCATATTCACATAGAAGTTATATTGTCATAGATCCTTCAACATGTGGTGCTTGCCCCCCATCTTTTCTAGCCAAACATTCCACACCAAGTAGAGATACTACTTGTGCATCCAAAAACCCTTAAACCCAAATCTTATTTTCAAGAGTCCACCATACCTACCTAAGGATTGAGAAAGATCCTTCAAGTAAGTTGTCATCGGTGCAATAAGGCAATAAAAATTGCTTCTAAAAGTGTTAGATCATTTAGTGTAAGAGAAAATCGAGTGTTGTACGAACTTGTGATGGCTAAGAATAAAAGCGACATACTGCATAATAAAGGTTGCTATCATAAGGGGCAATATAACGTGACATTCTTTTGCACTAAGGGGTTGAGCATACAAACAAATAAGCGCATGCAACCTCTGCTTCCCTCTGTGAAGGGCCTATCTTTTACTTTTAAGTATTTACTTTTATGCAAAGAGTCAAAGTTTTCTCTCTATTCCTTTTTATTTTTCTCTTTTGGCAAGCATCATGTGGTGAGGAAAGATCTAGGCACATATGTTGTCAGTGGTGAACGACACCTACGGGACCACGTGGATCCCTTCTACAGTTTGGCAAGGAAGAGGGGTAGAGCAAAGACGAGATCTAATGATCAACACGACGGATTTTTACCCAGGTTCGGGCCGCTGAGAAGCATAAAACCTAGTCCTGCTTGAGTGTATATCCTATGTTCTTGAGCTTTGGCTCGCTGCTATGCATGCAAGCTGGGACGAGAGGTTGAAAGTGCGTTATATCGACTAGAGGGGGGGTGAATAGGCGATTTTTACGAAATTCTTCACTGAGGAATTTGCTCATGAGGAAATTCCTTAGCGAAGAAATACTAGCAGCGGAATAAGTACTTAAAAGTAAACATAACAGATTACATGCATGGTCATCATGATGAAATGAAGACAAACACAGAGTACAGAAAGCGTAGGCACAGGATAACTCTAGATGAAGACAAACAGACTGAAGAAATTGAACTGAGGAATTTGTGAAAGTCTTCAGTCAAAGTCTTCAAACACAGATATGAACAAACAGACAACACAGTAATGAGGAAATGAAGGTGTTGAGGAAATGGAACCAGTAAGCTTGGTGAAGACAATGATTTGGTAGACCAGTTCCAACTGCTGTCTCAGTTGTACGTCTGGTTGGAGCGGCTGAGTATTTAAACTCGAGGACACACAGTCCCGGACACCCAGTCCTGAGCACGCAGCTCGGGACACCAAGTCCTCACCGTATTCTCCTTGAACTAAGGACACACAGTCCTCGTCCAATCACTCGTGGTAAGTCTTCAGGTGACTTCCAAACCTTCACAGACTTGGTCACTCGGCTATCCACAATTCCTCTTGGATGCTCTAGACCTTGACGCCTAACCGTCTGGAAGAAGCACAGTCTTCAAAGGTAACAAGCGTCGGATCCACGCAGGATCAATTTCTTCAGTGATGCTCAATCACTTTGGGTTTGTAGGTGTTTTGGGTTTGGGTTTGGATTTTCCTCACTTGATGATCTTCACTCAAAGTCCTCGGAGGATGGGTTGCTCTCAAATGACAAGTGTCAAGTTCACGCGGAGCAGCCAACCAGCTAGTGGTTGAAGGGGGCGGCTATTTATAGCCTAGGGAGCAGTCCGACATGATAAGACATAAATGCCCTTCAATGATATGACCGTTAGGTGGACAAGATATTTTAGGACAGCTGGCGCGTGGCACAGCAACGGTCGGAAATTTGGAGTGCAAATTCCTCAGGGCTATCATGTTCCTCACTGTGTAGGCAATTCGCACTGGCGAATTCCTAACTCCTCACTCAGAGCAAGGTCCTCAGTGACCAGAAGAACTGCGTCTCTGTCACTGAAGAAATTGACTGAACTGTATGAGATTTCCAATGGCTTCACTCGAAGGGATTGGTAGGTGTAGGATTTGAGTTGAGCATCACATGGAAATTTTCTCCTTAGTATTTCCTCGACCCCCTTTAACAGTACGGTGTTTCCTATGACTCAAGAAAGAGAAAAATGAAACTGCGAAAACACAGTCTTCATGCTTCACGTTCCTCGAATGAATACCATGTCTTCAAGGTCACACCAATTTCTTCACTTTCAAAGTCTTCAGAAAGTCTTCAGAATATCAAAGTCTTCAGTCGAAGAACTTCATTTTTAGGAGTCGACTTTTACTGTAATTATCAAACTCCTCATAGACTTATAGACCTGTGTACACTCATAAACACATCAGATGCTTAACCTATAAGTCAATACACCAAAATTACTAAGGGGCACTAGATGCACTTACAATCTCCCCCTTTTTGGTGATTGATGACAATATAGGTTAAGTTTTCAACGGGGATAAATATGTGAAGTGTAGAAACTAATATTGAGGAATTTGATTGCAAGATATAGAAGAACTCCCCCTGAAGTTGTGCATAGTGAGGAATTTGCTTTTGAAGCAATGCACACTTGAAGAGTTAAATCATGGAGATCTCCCCCTATATCTTGTAATTCATACACGCATTTGATATATGATTTGAAGAATTTGAAATGCATGATGAAATATGGTGCCTGATGCAATTCAGCATGCGTGCGATGACAATAATGAGGAATAAGCATGCAGAATAGTGCATCGAAAGTATCAGAGCTCAAGCATGTATCGAAATATCAGCATAGATCGACAAAAGTATCAGAGCACCGAGCACCATAGGGTTTAAGATTACAACTCGATCCAATAAAAGTTTCGGAAGAACGAGAGTTGCAACTTTTAAAAAAAATATGCCCTTATAATAGACCCGCTTGAAGACTAACTCAGATTTCTCCCCCTTTGTCATCAAATGACCAAAAGGATAGAAACTGAGGACTAACGCCCCTGAAGATATTCAAGTTGATGGAGGAGCGCCAGTGTTGTTGGGGTCGGTTGTTGAAGTAGGGCCTGCTGCAGTGTCGTCCAAGTCTTCATTTTCATCAGTGTCGCGTGATGAAGAATATGAACTGGCCACCAGAGAAGGAACCTTGACCTTCTTGAATTTCTTCGGCGGAGGTGCCGACCAGGCAAATTCTTCTTTGAGGCCCATGTTCTCCAAATCTTCAGCACTGTATACTTGAGACAGAACAGCCCAGGTGCGGTTGAAGGTTTCATGAAGGTAGTGATGGTTTTTCTTCACTGCATTATATGTGGCAGTCATGTTGTGAAGAATTGAACCAAACTGACGCTTGACCCATTTGTGATTGCGATCAACCTTTTGATGAAGACTGAGGAGTAACTCACGATCAGTCATCACCCTGGGTGCTGTGGCTTGAGGATTTGTCTTGGCAGTATTAGCAGCAGAGTCATGTGTGGCAGAGTCATCATTGGTGGAATAAGAAGCAGCCTTGCGAAATTGACCATCCAATGGACGAATGCCTTCATCTATCATAGCAGTGGCCTTGCCCTTTTCATCAGCTGAGGAAAATGTCCTTTTGAGGACTTCAATAGGAGGCAAGTAGCTGCAGTGGTTGAGAGTTTCAGCCTTGTAGTTGAGTGAAGACCTTGTCCTGATGAATCTCATAATCCAAGGTGCATAAGGCTTCAGCTCAAATGGTGACATAGCAATGTTGGCGAGAGTCCTCATGAAGAAATCATGGAAGTTTATGGGAACGCCATGTATGATATTGAAAAGCATATTCTTCATGATGCCAACAATTTCTTCATCGGAAGAATCATGTCCTTTGATGGGACATATTGTCTTCGTCAGAATGCGATAGACAGTCCTAGGCACATACAACAATTCCTTGACGAGGAATTTGGTACGAGGTGATTGCCCTGGCTTCAGAGGCTTCATGAGCACTTGCATATAGTGGTTTGACAGTTCAGGTTCATCATACACGCAACGCGCATCTTTAGTGGGTGGACTAAGAGAAAGGCAGCAAAGCAATTCAGTTGCTGGGGCCTTGTAATGTGTATTTTCAGTCATCCAGTCCAGAACCCATGAATTGACATCTTCAGAGTTGCCAGTGATGTGCAGTGTAGCATAGAACTGAAGAATAAGTTCTTCATTCCAATCGCATATATCTGTGCAGAAGTTGAGTAGCCCTGCGTCGTGAAGAACACTGAGGACTGGCGTAAAGCACGACATAGTTTCCATATCCACGTGAGGAATATGTGCATGGTCGAAGATTTTGTCTTTGTTGTAAAGCACTGAGGAATAGAAATTTGCTTGGCTGGCAGTCCAGAAACGCCTCTTCCTTATGCGAGCAGAGTCATAAGGATTGTATTCAGTGAAGAATACGTGCTCGCCATAGAAGTCTTTAGCCTTGAATTTCTGTTTGCGTGAGAATGGATCCTTTGGCCTTGGCAGAGGAGTGTTAGTGAGTTGCATCACGACCTCAGGAATCACAAGCTCAAGTTCTTCAGGCTGAGGAATTTCAGTATTTTCCTCAGGTGCAGTCACCTTGTCTGTTTCAGCAGCAGTTTCTTCAGCACTAGTGGCTGGAATTTCTTCATTCACAGAAGCAGTGGGATGAGTTGCATCAGAGCCCAATTTTATGGTTGGTGAAGAAGAGTGAGGAATTTGCTGCAGGGGAGTGAAGAGTGGGGAATTGGGATGCTGACTTCCCAAAAGTCGTCATTCATTACTGGAGTTGTGCTTCCAATATCCACATCTTCATCATCAATTTCTTCAACACCAGCCTCTTCAGCATCAAACTGAGGCATTGGTGATGAGACAAATGGGGTTGAAGGGATTGTATCTACTTCAATTTCTTCATCAATCTGCTCTGAGGAAGCAGCAGACCGAGTTTCTTTATCTGATCCACTTGGGATCTCATAATCTTCACCAAAAGGAACAAGGTCCTTTGATGGCATGGAGGATATAGGAACAACATCAATTGGATTGGCAAATGAGCTGGTCATGGGCTTCATCTTCTTTGGGACTGAAGATTCTGAAGCACTTGATGCTTTCCTTTTCTTCACTGCAGCTCGCTCTGCAGCCTTGGTTTTCTTCACATCTAAAGCAGAGGGAAGAATTGGAGTTGGAGTTGGTGCTGGTGGAGCTGAGGAATCTGGTTCATTTCTTCAGGCACAACTGATGCAGTTGCCCTGGTCTCTTCATTTTCTTCAGGCGCACCACTAGTGGATGCCCTGGCAATTTCATCAACGGCTGGAGCAGAGTCATCAGCCTTGGAACTAGCATTTTCTTCAGCAGCCTGAACTTCATCAGCGGTGCTGGCACGTTCTTCAGTTTGCTGAACAGATGCTTTAGCTTGAGGAATTTGTTGCTTTGAGGCAGTACCCTTGGTGAAGGTATCAGTCAGCCTCACAAATCTGACCTTGGCTCCTTGCCAATCAGCATAGTACGAGTCAAAGTTGTCGCTGAGGGCTTTGATCTCAGCCTGCATCTTGACAAGTTCCTCAGGCTTCATTTTGAGAACATTTTTCTTCAGCAGCTTCTCTTTGCGGTACTGGGATTTCTTGATCTCTCTGGCCCTATCATATTTCCACTTCTCCTCTTGGATGAAGTGAGTCAGCATGTGACTTTGGCCAGGTGTCAGCTTGAAATCAGGCATAGGAGTGTTGGGATCCTTGTGCCAGAGATCAATATAATCTAGGATCGCCCTTGGATCCAAAAGCAGGGGCAGAGGTGTGCCTTTGGCTTTAGCAGCCCTTTCTTGGTGGTCTCTGATGATTTCAGCGAGTTCTTCTTCATCAGCTTCGTCATCATCAGAGGGCATAGTGAAGACCACTTGCTTCTTTGGACTTGGGCGATTGCCGCGTCCAGCGGTAGCCTTTTTCTTCAGTAACAAGGGTCCAGCTGAGGATTTTGGTGCAGCTGAGGAACTAGCTGAGACACCAGAGGCAATAGAGATGCCAGTTGTCCTTTGGCATGAGGCCAGATGCACAGGAGCTGAGGACTTTGTGGGAGCAGGAGCAGCATGAGGTATTTGCTTTGAAGATTTTGAAGATTCTGGCCGTGAGGGCGCAGCTGAGGAACTTGGCTGTGAGGGCATTGAAGGTGAAGCACTTGGCTTACGAGCAGGCTTCTTCATCATTGATTTCCTCGGCTTGTCAGAAGCCTCAGTGGCAGCAGCAACAGCAGATTCTTCATTGAATTTCCTCACTGCTTCTTTTGCTTGCTTTTGCAGTTTACGCTGGCGCTTAGCCCATTCTTGAGAAAAATCCTCTCCTCTTCTGATGCTTGTGGGATCAGCCACTTGGCCAGGTGCCAATGGAGGTCTTGGGCATGGAGGGTTTACTGCGAATTTCTTCATGTACTTGGGAGTGACGTATCTGTACTCCCTCCACTCACGTGCCCATCTCCGTTCAATCCTTTGGATGCGCACCTTGCGCTGATTTTTGTCTTCTTTACCAAATTTGGATTCATCAGGTGTGCAATACCCAGCATAAATGTCCTCAGGGATTTCAAATGCAGTCATGACCTTTGGTCTCTTTCCTCCTTTCTGCGGCCTTTTACCTTCAGCCATTTTCTTCAGATGAGGAATTTGAACAATGGAATTCTCTGAAGAAGTATGCAACTTTTCTTCGAGGAACGCTGCAAATGAGTTAAGTTGATGAGAACCTAAGGATTCAGCAGCGGACATGTGTACCTGTGAACAGAGTATAGTTGCGAGGAATTTGAAGAGGTCATATGCGTTCTCAGAGGTTTTTTTTATAAAGAACAGGTTTTGAGGATTTTGACCAGATTCGTCTTGAGGAATTTCACTAAGCTCCATATATATCTTAGGTTCCAGAGTTGTATAGATTGAGAATCCACACAATTGAGGAATCTTGAAGAAATTTAGACTTAGGGAAATGAATCAAGAACAGAGAATAAGTGAGGTGTTTTGTGTGTGAGGATTTTAAGAATAAAAACACCTTTGAAGATTTTGTAGAAAAGCTTCAAATCAAAGAGGGCAGTAAAAAATAGCTTTTAATTACCCTGAATGAAGAACACGACGAACTGTGAGTTGGAAGAGAAGTTCGTCAATGCAGATCTTCCACGCCCTAACTTGGCGGAGGAAGACGTCTACGGCGGCGGCGGAGGTGAAGATTTCCGCAGTCGGCGCGAGTACGTCGGCGACGAGGTCGAGGCAGTGAAGCTCTTCCTCACCGGCGATGATGGAGTAGCGGCGGCGCTAGGGTTTGGGAGCTCGAGCGGGGGAAGTGAGATCGAGCGGAGTAAAGAAGTGAGGATGGCGACGAAGGGGTATTTATAGCCGCAGTAAAAACTGCTCGTCCGAAGATTTAGGACTAACATGCCCCTAGTCGTTCTCCTTCACTTGACATGTGTCACCCACGTACTGTGTAGTGGAGTTCGTGTAAGATCATGGGTGAGTAAAATAATCCATCGTGGGAAGTGGAACGGATTGTGCGGCAAAACCGAAGGTTTGGATAAGATTAGTTTTACCGTTCCGTTCGCAATTTCTTCAGCTGACAAGGACACAGTGAAGAATTTGAACGAGTTTCAAATAGAACGCACATGAAGAATTTGTGAATAGACTGGATTGAGTATAGCATAGAGGGGAAGGGTCCGATCACATTCACTTAGAAAAAAAATTCCAACTTGAAGAAATAGCTATAAGTGAATGTTGTAGAGGACATAAACTCATATATATATATATATATATATATATATATATATATATATATATATATATATATATATATATATATATAGTGAATGAAGAAAAACGACGGCACAAGTGAAGACTTTGTAAAGTTTGAAGAATTTCAAAAACTGAAGAATTTCAAAAGTTGAGAAAAACTCAAATTGAAGATTTTCAACTTTTGTGGTGGCGTGACCCATCGTGTAAGAATGATGATTTTAGACACCGCGTACAATTGTCGTAGGGTTCTGAGAATCAAATTCTTCATTAATTTCTTCACACTTAGAGTGTTATTCTTCATTGATTGAAGAAAAGCGCTTCTTCATGTGTTGCACATCTAAGTCATCAATTATGCATAAGTGTTAGGATGAGTGCATTTTCAAAGTACATTCGAAGATTCTAAGATATTTAGCTCACACCGCAACTTGCTAAATCTCTTCTCATCCAAGGGCTTAGTGAAGATATTGGCTAGCTGTTCTTCAGTCTTCACATGCTCAATAGAAATGTCGCCCTTCAACACATGATCACGAAGAAAATGATGACGAATCTGAATGTGCTTTGTTTTCGAGTGCTGAACTGGGTTGTGAGCAATCTTGATGGCACTCTCATTGTCACAGAGAAGAGGCACATTCTTCACGTTGACTCCATAGTCCTTGAGCGTTTACTTCATCCATAGTAGTTGAGCACAGCAAGAGCCAGCAGCAATGTACTCAGCTTCAGCAGTAGACAGTGATACGCAGTTCTGTTTCTTCGAGGACCAACAGACCAAGGATCGTCCGAGGAAATGACAAGTACCAGATGTTGACTTGCGATCCACACGGTCACCAGCATAGTCAGAATCAGAATATCCAATGAGGTCAAAGTCTGAGCCCTTGGGGTACCATAATCCTAGTGTTGGTGTGTGAGCTAGATATCGAAGAATATGCTTCACAGCCGAATGGTGTGATTCCTTCGGTGCAGCTTGAAATCGTGCACACATGCAAACACTAAGCATTATATCTGGCCTAGATGCACATAAGTACAATAAAGAGCCAATCATGGAGCGATATACCTTGTGATCGAAGTCAGTACCATTTTCATCGGTGCATAGATGACCATTTGTGGGCATAGGAATTTTGAGACCTTTGCAGTCTTGCATGCCGAATTTCTTCAGGACATCCTTGAGGTATTTCTCCTGAGATATGAATATCCCATTGTGCTGTTGACGAATTTGTAGACCTAAGAAGAATTTCAATTCTCCCATCATAGACATTTGATATTCTTCACTCATCATATAGGCAAATTCATCACTATAACGTTGGTCAGTACAGCCAAAGATGATATCATCAACATATATTTGGCACACAAACAGTTCACCATCATATGATTTAGTAAAAAGAGTGGGATCGAGTGAACCGGGTGTGAAGCCTTTCTTCATGAAGAATTCCTTCAATGTGTCATACCACGCCCGTGGGGCCTGCTTGAGGCCATAGAGGGCCTTGTTAAGTCTGAAGACTTTGTCAGGATGTTTTGGATCTTCAAAACCTGGTGGTTGAGCAACATATACTTCTTCCTCAATCTTACCATTAAGGAATGCACTTTTCACATCCATTTGGTATAAGATGATATCATGATGGTTAGCATAAGCAAGTAATATGCGAATAGCTTCAAGTCTAGCAACAGGTGCAAAAGTTTCATCGAAATCAATTCCTTCAACCTGTGTGTAGCCTTGAGCTACTAGTCGTGCCTTATTCCTCACCACAACACCATTTTCATATTGCTTGTTGCGGTAGATCCACTTTGTACCAATGATGTTATGCTTGCGAGGATCGGGACGATTGACCAGTTCCCATACGTTGTTGAGCTTAAACTGATGTAATTCTTCTTGCATGGCCTGAATCCACTCAAGCTCCAGAAATGCTTCATCTACCTTAGTGGGCTCTGTGATAGAGACAAAAGCAAAGTGCCCACAAAAGTTAGATAGATGTGAAGCTTTTGAGCGTGTGAGAGGACCTGGTGCTCTAATGTCATCGATGATCTTCTCCACTTGCACTTATTTTGCAATGCAAGGGTGAGTTGGTTGCCGTTGAGGAATTTGATCAGCATTTTTTTCAACATCAATTTCCTCAGCATTTTCTTCAGGTGCATCAGTTCGACGTTCTTCACGTTCTGGAACGAATTCTTCAGCAGATTCTTCAGTAGGAATGATATCTTCAGTAGCCTTGTGCTTGATCGATTCCTCAGGTGCTGGTTCATCTAACACAGAAGGTAGGTGCTCTCTTTGCGAGCCATTAGTTTCATCGAACCGCACATCTACAGTTTCAACAATCTTGTGAAGAACATTGTTGAAGACTCTGTAGGTGTGCGAGTCCTTCCCGTAACCAAGCATGAAACCTTCATGTGCTTTCGGTGCAAATTTAGAGTTGTGATGAGGATCTCTAATCCAGCATTTAGCACCGAAGACTTTGAAATAACTCACATTGGGCTTCTTGTCAGTGAGGAGTTCATAGGCAGTCTTCTTGAAGAATTTGTGAAGATATACTCTATTGATGATATGGCACGCAGTATCAATTGCATCAACCCAGAAACGGCGAGGGGTTTTGTACTCATCGAGCATAGTGCGAGCCATCTCAGCAAGAGTCCTGTTCTTGCGCTCCACGACGCCATTCTGTTGAGGAGTATAAGGAGCAGATAATTCATGAGTAATACCAAGTTCATCAAGATAGTCATTGAGACCCGAATTCTTGAACTCAGTGCCATTGTCACTTCTGATGTGCTTGATCTTCACACCAAAGTTAGTTGAAGCCCTCGAGGAAAATCGTTTGAAGACTTCTTGCACTTCAGTTTTGTAAGAGACAAGGTGCACCCATGTGTAACGAGAGTAATCATCAACAATAACAAAACCATATTGAGATGCTTCATTAGAGACAGAGGAATAATGGTTAGGACCGAAGAGATCCATGTGAAGCAATTCAAATGGACGAGTAGTGGTCATGATAGTCTTCGCTGGATGCTTGGCCTTGGTCATCTTTCCAGCTTCACAGGCACCGCATAAGTGATCCTTGAGAAATTTGACATTCTCAATGCCAATGACATGCTTCTTCTTCGCAAGCGTGTGCAGATTCCTCATGCCTGCATGACCAAGTCGTCAATGCCATAGCCATCCTTCTGAAGTTTTTGCAAGTAGGCACACGGCAGGTTGTGAATCTGCAGAGAAATCAACAATATACAAATCTCCTCTCCTAAAGCCTTCGAAGACTTTGGATTTGTCAGATTCCATAATCACAACACAACGATACTTGCCGAAGACAACAACCATATCTAGATCACAAAGCATTGAGACAGACATAAGATTGTATCCTAAGGACTCAACAAGCATGACTTTGTCCATGTGTCGATCCTTTGTGATGGCAACCTTACCTAGACCCAATACCTGACTTTTGCTTTTATCAACGAAGATGATATGCTTCATGTGTGATGCTGATAAGGGATCATCCATCAACAGATTCTTGTCACCGGTCATGTGATTTGTACATCCACTATCAAGTACCCATTCAGTGGCTTTGGGTTGATCATCCTGCAGATGAATTAGTGCAACTTACGAACCTCATATACTTCAGTAGTGAAGAATATGATATCACAATTCATCAGATCAATTTCATCAAGCAGTAGAACCGATAAAACAGAGGGAGGACCTGTGAAATGAAAGTTCATTTCATCATGGTTAGCCTGCGTCCTTTTAGGCATTTCTGTCAGGTCCCCAGCAAATTCTTCAGACGTTACGGCACGTCTGGAGACCTGACCCTGCAGAAGAGATTAGTTCTTTTTCTTCACCACCCACATCTGAAGGGGTGGCAAAGAGTTCATCACTCTGCGAGCTCCATATGAGAATGGTGGCAAAGCAGCCAAACCATTTCGTTTCACATAAGAGGGGTTAGGATAAGCATATGAATAAGCAGAGAAATTCTTCGAGGACTTATGAACATAATAATTTGAAGAATAATGCTCATATTCATAGCCCTTGACTTTTCCCTGCGAAACAGAGTTGTTAGCACGATGATGTTCATATGAGGACTTTGATCCATATGAAGAATTTGGTCCATATAAAGAATTAGATCTGGGGTTCCTTTTCTTCACAGGTGGTGTCATGAGGACATTCACCTGAAGACTTTCAAGGCAGCTTTTGGGAACCCAGATTTTCTTCATGGGGGAACCGTTCCTGCAGTTAGTGCCAACATATCTAGCAAATACTTCACCATTCTGATTTTTGAATAGTTTATAGTTGAAGTCAAATGACTCATCAGAAGAATGAGAAGATTCACATGTATAGCCAGATAAATCAGATGGATCAACTGGAGGTCCCTTTGCAGTAACCCATGAGGTTTTGGGGTACTGCTCAGGCTTCCAATAAGTACCATCCGCATTGAGTTTCCTCTCAAAGGCAATACCCTCTTTCCTAGGGTTCCTGTTGAGGATCTGCTTTTTAAGCACATCACAAAGAGCCTGATGCCCTTTGAGGCTTTTGTACATGCCTGTCATGTACAATTCCTTCAGCCCTGCATCGTCAGTGATACTAGCAATGTCCTCAGATGAGGAATTAGTGATAGTAGAGACAGGTGAAGAATTTGTAACATTTGAAGCATTTGAACATTCAGGTGAAGAATTAGCAGATTCTCATTCAATGCATTTTAAACATGGAGGAATAAATTCTTCCTGAGCAGCGCTAATTTGTTGAGCAAGTAATGAATCGCGCTCCTTCTGAAGATCTTCATAACTCACTCTTAGATTCTCAAGATCTTGCTTCTTTTGAAGATATTCATAAGAAAGCTTCTCATGATCAGATAAGAGAGTGTTATGATGATTTTGAAGGTTGTCAAGCTTAGTCTGAAGTCTCTGAAGATTTTCAGTCAAGGCTTTAGTGCGATCCATTTCTTCACCCAACATATCATCACTTCTGTCTAGCATGTTTTGAACCTTTTCAAAAGCCTTGTGTTGTTGCACAGCAATCTTAGCAAGTTTAGAGTAGCTAGGCTTAAGATTTTCATCAGATTCATCATCACTAGATTCAGAGGAGGCGTATTTGAGTACCTTGGCACCCTTTGCCATGAAGCAATAGGTGGGAGCGTAGTCATCACTGCCTTCGTCAGCCTTGTTGGTGAGATCACTTTCTTCAGCGTTGAAGATGGATTTGCTGACGAATGCAGTAGCGAGGGCTAGGCTCGCCACACCTGACTCAGAGTCTTCAGATTGTTCCTCTTCCTCATTTTCTTCAGATTCAGCCTCAGAGTCCATTTCCTTGCCAATGAATGCCCGAGCCTTCTTGGAGCTGCTCTTCTTGTGAGACGAAGACTTCGAGGATTTTGATGATGAAGATTTTGAGGATTTCTTCTTTTTCTTCGCATCATCAGAACTGTAATCCTTGTATTTCTTCTTCTTTGATTCCTTTTCCCACTGAGGACAATCTTGAATGTAATGTCCTGGTTTCTTGCACTTGTGACAAAGCCTCTTCTTATAGTCACTGGTTGAGGAATCGTTGCTCCTTGAGGATTTTCCAAAACGACCACGTCTTGAGAACTTCTGGAATTTCTTCACAAGAAGCGCCAGATCATGACTTAGTTCTTCAGGATCACCAAGGCTGCTATCAGAGTCTTCATCTTCGGACTCAGATACTACCTTGGCCTTCAGTGCACGTGATCTGCCATAGCTCGAACCGTAGAGATCTCTCTTCTCAGCAAGCTGGAACTCATGAGTGTTTAGCCTCTCGAGGATATCAGCGGGGTCAAGTGACTTGTAATCAGCACGCTCTTGAATCATCAGTGCCAGAGTGTCAAATGAGGAATCAAGCGATCTCAGCAATTTCTTCACCACCTCATGGTCGGTGATGTCAGTGGCACCAAGTGCTTGAAGCTCATTTGAGATGTCAGTGAGGCGATCGAAGGTTTGCTGAACATTTTCATTGTCGAGTCTTTTGAAGTGGTTGAAGAGATTGCGAAGAACATCAACTCGAGAATCACGCTGAGTTGAAACTCCTTCATTGACTTTGGACAGCCTATCCCAGATAAGCTTAGCAGTTTCCAAAGCACTCACTCTACCATACTGTCCTTTGCTCAGATGGCCACATATGATATTCTTCGCTTGGGAATCAAGTTACTTGAATCTCTTCACATCGGTAGCGTTCAGTGAGGGTGAGACAGAGGGAACACCATTTTCCACAACATACCAGAGATCGTTATCAATTGCCTCAAGATGCATGCGCATCTTGTTCTTCCAGTAGGGGTAGTCCGTCCCATCAAAGATAGGACACCCAGCAGAGACCTTGATCATACCTGCGGTCGACATAACTAAAACTCCAGGCGGTTAAACCAAAATCACACAGAACAAGGGAGTACCTTGCTCTGATACCAATTGAAAGTGCGTTATATCGACTAGAGGGGGGTGAATAGGCAATTTTTATGAAATTCTTCACTGAGGAATTTGCTCATGAGGAAATTCCTTAGCGAAGAAATACTAGCAGCGGAATAAGTACTTAAAAGTAAACATAACAGATTACATGCATGGTCATCATGATGAAATGAAGACAAACACAGAGTACAGAAAGCGTAGGCACAGGATAACTCTAGATGAAGACAAAAAGACTGAAGAAATTGAACTGAGGAATTTGTGAAAGTCTTCAGTCAAAGTCTTGAAACACAGATATGAACAAACAGACAACACAGTAATGAGGAAATGAAGGTGTTGAGGAAATGGAACCAGTAAGCTTGGTGAAGACAATGATTTGGTAGACCAGTTCCAACTGCTGTCTCAGTTGTACGTCTGGTTGGAGCGGCTGAGTATTTAAACTCGAGGACACACAGTCCCGGACACCTAGTCCTGAGCACGCAGCTCGGGACACGAAGTCCTCACTGTATTCTCCTTGAACTAAGGACACACAGTCCTCGTCCAATCACTCGTGGTAAGTCTTCAGGTGACTTCCAAACCTTCACAGACTTGGTCACTCGGCTATCCACAATTCCTCTTGGATGCTCTAGACCTTGACGCCTAACCGTCAGGAAGAAGCACAGTCTTCAAAGGTAACAAGCGTCGGATCCACGTAGGATCAATTTCTTCAGTGATGCTCAATCACTTTGGGTTTGTAGGTGTTTTGGGTTTGGGTTTGGATTTTCCTCACTTTATGATCTTCGCTCAATGTCCTCGGAGGATGGGTTGCTCTCAAATGACAAGTGTGAAGTTCACGCGGAGCAGCCAACCAGCTAGTGGTTGAAGGGGCGGCTATTTATAGCCTAGGGAGCAGTCCGACATGATAAGACATAAATGCCCTTCAATGATATGACCGTTAGGTGGACAAGATATTTTAGGACAGCTGGCGCGTGGCACAGCAATGGTCGGAAATTTGGAGTACAAATTCCTCAGGGCTATCATGTTCCTCACTGTGTAGGCAATTCGCACTGGCGAATTCCTAACTCCTCAGTCAGAGCAAGGTCCTCAGTGACCAGAAGAACTGCGTCTCTGTCACTGAAGAAATTGACTGAACTGTATGAGATTTCCAATGGCTTCACTCGAAGGGATTGGTAGGTGTAGGATTTGAGTTGAGCATCACATGGAAATTTTCTCCTTAGTATTTCCTCGACCCCCTTTAACAGTACGGTGTTTCCTATGACTCAAGAAAGAGAAAAATGAAACTGCGAAAACACAGTCTTCATGCTTCACATTCCTCGAATGAATACCATGTCTTCAAGGTCACACCAATTTCTTCACTTTCAAAGTCTTCAGAAAATCTTCAGAAAGTCTTCAGAATATCAAAGTCTTCAGTCGAAGAACTTCATTTTTAGGGGTCGACTTTTACTGTAATTATCAAACTCCTCATAGACTTATAAACCTGTGTACACTCATAAACACATCAGATGCTTAACCTATAAGTCTTCAATACACCAAAATCACTAAGGGGCACTAGATGCACTTACAGAGGTTCAAAAGTTCAAATCTCCTCCAGTACGCCGTGGGCCTCCTTTTATATGTCCAAGGGGTTGCCACAATGGCACGCAGGAGGTGTAAAGTTGCTACAGTGCCTATGTTTATCATCGGTGTCTTAGGACAAGCGCATTAAATGTGTTGCTTACGTGCCCTTCAGCTTTATCGGGGACGGGAGTAGAACCCGTCCTGTCCATCGCTGCCCCGCTCCTTCTTGACACGCGTCCATGTCGACAAGGCATGCAGTGCCAAGTTGGCTGGCCAGCTACTGCACTAGAGAGGTGGCAAGGTCTTCACAAAGATCTGCATGCCACCACGCAGGCCCTTGCTAGGCTGGCAGGCCAGCCACTGCGCTGGAGTGGCGATGGGGAGGCGGAGCCTTGCCGCGGTCTTGCCGGGGCCTCACAGACGTCTCCAGCAAGGATCTTGCAAGGTACCTCGTCTTCTGGCCTTCACAAAGATCTGCACGCCACTACGCGCATGCCCCTGGGTCTTGGCCTTAACGTTGTCAATGGTGTCAGAGCTCTCAACCACAAGGGTGGTGCTCTTGTTGGTGTTCTGTAAGTCGTCCCGGCAAGGATCTTGCCGGGGTCACGCAAGCCGTCCCGACAAGGATCTTGCCGGGGGTCCAGCTCGTCCTATGTTCTCTGGTCTCTGGCTTGGCCGCTTCTCTTCGCCTTGTATTTGTCCTTGATCGACCCCTTTAGGCCTCGCCGCGGGTGCGGCTACGACTGCCCGTGCACAAGTATGGGGTGCTAAAGGGCCCAAACTTTAGTACACCGACAGGAGCCCCCGGGCCTGGGCCACACACGAGTGCGAAGCGTCGTTGGGCGAGGCCCAAACAGTGCGCGAGCACGTGTGGTAGGGGATAACTGCTATAATCTTCTCGTCTGATGCACTTCCCCATGGTCCGTATTGAGTGCGCGGCATGGTAGTCGTGCGTGGGACGGTTGCATTATGCCTGTGCTGCGCCAACGCCCTCCCATCGAACAGTAAAGAGGGAGCCCCGCGCCTTCCCCATAAAAAGAGGAATTCACAGGGGTGCTGCTCATTTACCCCTTTCTCCCATTCCAATCTAGGAAACTGCCGTCTCCTTGTTCTTCCTCGAGCCCAATCCAGAGCCTCCTTCTTCGCCCATCGCCGCTGCGCCCTCACCAATTTTTCCCCCCCGCCCTCCGTCGGTTGCTATGGCACCCAAAAACAAAGGCAAGGGAGTGCTCAAGGTGAGCGAGGGGGAAGAGGTCCCGAAGGACGAGCTGGCGACGAGGCGGAGGGAGCACGACGTCTTCACTCCTGGGCTTGATGCGCACGCGCTCAAGGATCGGTACCAGCTCATGTGGGTGATGACCCACAAGTATAGGGGATCTATCATAGTCCTTTCGATAAGTAAGAGTGTCGAACCCAGCGAGGAGCAGAAGGAAATGACAAGCGGTTTTCAGTAAGGTATTCTCTGCAAGCACTGAAATTGTCGGTAATAGATAGTTTTGTGATAAGGTAATTTGCAACGGGTAACAAGTAACAAGAGTAAAAAAGTGCAGCAAGGTGGCCCAATCCTTTTTTTAGCAAAGGACAAGCCTGGACAAACTCTTATATAAAGGAAAACGCTCCCGAGGACACATGGGAATTATCGTCAAGCTAGTTTTCATCACGCTCATATGATTCGCGTTCGTTACTTTGATAATTTGATATGTGGGTGGACCGGTGCTTGGGTACTGCCCTTCCTTGGACAAGCATCCCACTTATGATTAACCCTATTGCAAACGTCCGCAAATACAAAAGAAGTATTAAGGTAAACCTAACCATAGCATGAAACAAATGGATCCAAATCAGCCCCTTACGAAGCAATGCATAAACTAGGGTTTAAGCTTCTGTCACTCTAGCAACCCATCATCTACTTATTACTTCCCAATGCCTTCCCCTAGGCCCAAAAAATGGTGAAGTGTCATGTAGTCGACGTTCACATAACGCCGCTAGAGGAAAGACAACATACATCTCATCAAAATATCGAACGAATACCAAATTCACATGACTAGTTATAGCAAGACTTCTCCCATGTCCTCAGGAATGAACGTAACTACTGAAAAATCATATTCATGTTCATAATCAGAGGGGTATTAATATGCATAAAGGATCTAAACATATGATCTTCCACCAAATAAACCAACTAGCATCAACTACAAGGAGTAATCAACACTACTAGCAACCCACAGGTACCAATCTGAGGTTTTGAGACAAAGATTGGATACAAGAGATGAACTAGGGTTTGAGATGAGATGGTGCTGGTGAAGATGTTGATGGAGATTGACCCCCTCCCATTAAGAGGATTGATGGTGATGATTTCCCCCTCCCGGAGGGATGTTTCCCCGGCAGAACAGCTCCGCCGGAGCCCTAGATTGGTTCCGCCTCATGGCGGCGGTGTTTCGTCGCGAAAGCTTCCTCCTCATTTTTTTCTTGGACGAAAGACTTCATATAGCAGAAGATGGGCACCGGAGGCCTGCCAAGGGGCCCACGAGACAGGGGGGCGCGCCCAGGGGGGTAGGGCGTGCCCCCCACCCTCGTGGCCAGGGTGTGGGCCCCCTCTGGTTGATTCTTTCGCAAGTATTTTTTTTTAATTCCAAAATGTGCCTCTGTGAAGTTTCAGGACTTTTGGAGTTGTGCATAATAGGTTACTAATATTTGCTCCTTTTCCAGCCCAGAATTCCAGATGCCGACATTCTCCCTCTTCATGTAAACCTTATAAAATAAGAGAGAATAGGCATAAGTATTGTGACATAATGTGTAATAACAGCCCATAATGCAATAAATATTGATATAAAAGCATGATGCAAAATGGACGTATCAACTCCCCCAAGCTTAGACCTCGCTTGTCCTCAAGCGAAGCCGATAATGAAAAATATGTCCACACGTTTAGAGATAGAGGTGTCGATAAAATAAAATACGGACATGAGGGCATCATGATCATTATTATAACAACAACATATACATATATTGTCATATGATTTCTTATGCTAAAGTAACAATCTATTCACAACGTCAAGTATGAATCAGAAACTTCGTTGAAAACTAACAAACTATAATCTCGGTCATTGAAGCAATTGCAATTTATCATAACATTGGAAAGAGTCAATATAAGAGCTTTTCAGCAAGTCCACATACTCAACTATCATTTAGTCTTTCACAATTGCTAACACTCACGCAATACTTATGGGTATGGAGTTTTAATCGGACACATAGAAAGATAGGGGCTTATAGTGTTGCCTCCCAACCTTTTACCTCAAGGGTAATGTCAACAATAATAGTTCATGATAACTTACATCCAATTGGATATATATATCAAGATCTTTCCAACACAATGTGCTTGCCAAAGGATAAAATGTAAAAAGGAAAGGTGAATATCACCATGACTCTTGTATAAAGTATAAGACAAGAATAAAAGATAGGCCCTTCGCAGAGGGAAGCAGAGGTTGTCATGTGCTTTTATGGTTGGATGCACAAAATCTTAATGCGAAAGAATGTCCCTTTACATTGCCACTTGTGATATGGACCTTTATTATGCAGCCTGTCGCTTTTATTTCTTCCACATCACAAGATCGTATAAAGCTTATTTTCTCCACACTAATAAATCATACATATTTAGAGAGCAATTTTTATTGCATGCAACAATGACAACTTACTTGAAGGATCTTACTCAGTCCATAGGTAGGTATGGTGGACTCTCATGGCAAAACTGGGTTTAAGGGTATTCGGAAGCACAAATAGTATCTCTACTTGGTGCAAAATTTTTGGCTAGCATGAGGGAGAAAGGCAAGCTCAACATGTTGGATGATCCATGACAATATACTTCATTACGGATATAAGAAAACATAACCCATTACGTTGTCTTCCTTGTCCATCAACTTTTTAGCATGTCATATTTTAATGAGTGCTCACAATCATAAAAGATGTCCAAGATAGTATATTTATATGTGAAAACCTCTCTTTCTTTATTACTTCCTATTAGTTGCAACGATGACCAAAACTATGTTTTGTCAACTCTCAACAACTTTTATTCATCATACTCTTTATATGTGAAGTCATTACTCTCCATAAGATCAATATGATCTCTTTATTTCTTTTTATTCTTTCTTTTTGTTTAATTCCCTCGAGATCATAGCAAGATAATCAAGCCCTTGACTCAAAACTAATATTTATTATATATAGCTCACGGACTCGATTACATAGAAGGATCATATAGCAAAACTCAAAACTAAATCATACTAAAACTTTTATTCTACTAGACCAAAATATTACCAAGAGGATCAAACTAAGAAAAACGGTAAAGATAGGAGTGTGATGGTGATATGATACCGGGGCACCTCCCCCAAGCTTGGCAATTGCCAAGGGGAGTGCCCATATCCATGTGATCATGTCTCCTTCTTCGGGGGTGGTGATGATGGAGTTGTTGATGATGTAGGCTTGTCATCCATCTTCCAAGGCATAGGCTCACCATCGTAGAAGGATGATCGAGTCTTGGGGATCCTCAAATCTGTAGCCAAACTCATCCTCTTGAATCTATATTCATACTCACCGTTTTGGTTTTGCAGGTCATAGATCTGGGCTTGGAGGTGCTCGATTTTCTCATGAAGCTTGAAGATGGCCTCCCCAATGTTCTTGGCATCCAGCTTGTGGTTGTTGGTGAACTCCTTGATCATTATGTGATTGGCGTCGAGTCCACATTCCACCATCTCATGGCACTTGAAAACTTGTTGCTCCATTGCTTCGAGCCTTGTCTCCGCGCTTCCGGTCCTCCTTGGTCCCTCAACAACACAGATGTGCAGCAACCCCTCACGCATCTCAATGGTTTGAGGATGTTGCAGCACTTCCGCGAGGTAGGGGTTGATGGCCTTCTCGAAGAACTTGTCCTTGGGGGCACTTGGAGACGTCATGGTGATCTAGATCTTTCCTTTTCAGAGTCTGAAACGTTCAGGAAAGCTTCCCTTATGTATTCCTCCGGGGTTACGGTTTCAATAACATTAGTTTCGACATTTATGGGATTACATGCGATATAATATTTGATTCTTTGACCATTCACCACCTAACGTAAGGACCTTCCCATTTAGAGAGGAGTTTTCCTGCAAAAAATCTTAGACGAGAGTTGTATAGCAACACATAATCACCTACATTAAACTCATGCTTTTGTATCCTTTTGTCATGCCATCTTTTAACTTTTTCTTTAAACAGTTTGGCATTCTCATAGGCTTGAGTTCTCCATTCATCAAGTGAGCTAATGTCAAATAGCCTCTTCTCACCGGCAAGTTTGAAATCATAGTAGAGCTCTTTAATGGCCCAATATGCCTTGTGTTCTAGGTCGAGAGGTAAGTGACATGCTTTTCCATAAACCATTTTATATGGAGACATTCCCATAGGATTTTTATATGCAATTATATAAGCCCATAATGCATCATCAAGTTTCTTGGACCAATTCTTTCTAGATCTATTAACAGTCTTTTGCAAAATTAATTTGATCTCTCTATTACTTAATTCTACTTGATCACTAGATTGTGGGTGGTAAGGAGATGCAATTCTATGATTAACATCATACTTAGCAAGCATTGTACGAAAAGCACCATGAATAAAATGTGAACCACCATCAGTCATTAAGTATCTAGGGACTCCAAACCTCGTAAAAATAACTTCTTTAAGCATCTTAATAGAGGTGTTATGATCAGCACTACTAGTTGGAATAGCTTCCACCCACTTAGTAACGTAATCAACAGCAATTAAAATATGTGTATAGCCATTAGAGGAAGGAAACGGTCCCATATAATCAAAGCCCCAAACTTCAAATGGTTCAATAACAAGTGAATAGTTCATAGGCATTTCTTGACGTCTACTAATATTACCAATTCTTTGGCATTCATCACAAGACAAGACAAACTTACGGGCATCTTTGAAGAAAGTAGGCCAATAAAACCAGATTGCAAACCTTATGTGCAGTTCTATCTCCAGCGTGGTGTCCTCCATAAGCCTCGGAGTGACACTTGCGTAGGATCTATTCCTGTTCATGCTCAGGTACACAACGTCTAATAACACCATCTAGCCCTTCTTTATAAAGATGTGGATCATCCCAGAAGTAATGTCTTAAATCATAGAAAAACTTTTTCTTTTGCTGGTATGTGAAACTAGGTGGTATAAATTTAGCAACGATGTAATTAGCATAATCAGCATACCATGGAGCAGTACGAGAAGCATCTATGAAGCCAATTGTTCATCCAGAAAGCTATCATCAATAGGTAGTGGGTCATCAAGAACATTTTCTAACCTAGATAAGTTGTCTGCAACGGGGTTCTCATCTCCCATTCTATCAATAATATGCAAATCAAATTCTTGTAATAGGAGAACCCACCTAATAAGTCTAGGTTTAGCATCTTTCTTTTCCATAAGATATTTGATAGCAGCATGATCAGTGTGAACTGTAACTTTGGAATCATAAATATAAGGTCTGAACTTATCACAAGCAAATACAACTGCTAAAAATTCTTTTTTTCAGTAGTAGCATAATTTCTCTAGGCACTGTCTAGAGTTTTACTAGCATATTGGATAACATTTAATTTCTTATCAACTCTTTGTCCTAGAACAACACCTAGAACATAATGACTAGCATCACACATAATTTCAAAGGGTAAATTCCAATCAGGAGGTTGAACAATAGGTGCAGAAATCAAGGCTTTCTTAAGTATTTCAAATTCTTCTACACAATCATCACCAAAGGCAAAAGGAACGTATTTTTGTAAGAGATTAGTCAGAGGCCTAGAAATTTTTGAGAAGTCTTTAATGAACCTCCTATAAAAACCGGCATGACCAAGGAAACTTCTTATACCTTTGATGTCCTTGGGACACGACATCTTTTCAATAGCATCAACTTTAGCTTTGTCAACCTCAATACCTCTTTCAGAAATTTTATGCCCCAAGACAATACCTTCATTAACCATAAAGTGGCACTTCTCCCAATTCAAGACAAGATTAGTTTCTTCACATCTCTGCAAAACTCGATCAAGGTTGCTCAAGCAATCATCAAAAGAAGTTCCATATATGGAAAAATCATCCATGAAAACATCAACAATCTTTTCACAGAAGTCAGAGAATATAGCCATCATGCATCTTTGAAAGGTAGCAGGTGCATTACATAAACCAAAAGGCATACGTCTATAAGCAAAGGTACCGAAAGGGTAAGTAAAAGTGGTCTTATCCTGATCCTCTTTTGACACAGGTATTTGAGAGAAACCAGAGTAACCATCTAGAAAGCAAAAATGTGTATGTTTAGATAATCTTTCTAGCATTTTATCAATAAAAGGTAAAGGTTAATGATCTTTTCTAGTAGCTTTATTTAATTTGTGGAAATCAATTACCATTCTATAACCTATAACAATTCTTTGTGGGATCAATACATCTTTATCATTAGGAACAACAGTAATACCTCCCTTCTTAGGGACACAATGGACAGGACTTACCCACTGACTATCAGCAACATGATAAATTATACCTGCCTCTAGGAGCTTTAGTATTTCATTTCTTACCACTTCTTTCATCTTAGGATTTAACCGTCGTTGGTGATCAACAACCGGTTTAGCGTCTTTCTCCAATTTTATTTTGTGTTGGCATAGAGTGCGGCTAATGCCCTTAAGATCATCAAGAGTATATCCAATAGCAGCACGGTGCTTCTTCAGAGTTTTCAATAATTTCTCTTCTTCTTGCTCTGAAAGGTTAGCACTAATAATAACAGGATATACCTTCTTTTCATCAAGATAAGCATATTTAAGAGTATCAGGTAACAGTTTAAGCTCAAACATGGGATCACCCTTGCATCGAGGAGGATCCCCTAGAATTTCAACAGGTAAGTTGTGTTTCAAAATAGGCCCCTTTTTAAAGAATACTTCATCTATTTCCCTTCTTTCATTCATAAACATATCATTTTCATGGTCTAGCAAATATTGTTCTAAAGGATCGTTAGGAGGCACGACAATAGAAGCAAGACCAATAATTTCATCTTTACTAGGCAATTCTTTATCGTGGGGTTGTCTATGAAATTTAGCAAAATTAAACTCATGAGACATATCCCCCAATCCAATAGTAACAACATCCTTTTTGCAATCTATCTTAGCACTAACAGTATTCAAGAAGGGTCTACCAAATATAATGGGACAAAAGTCATCTTGTGGGGAACCAAGAACAAGAAAATCAGCAGGATATTTAACTTTCCCTCACAAGACTTCAACATCTCTAACAATCCCAACTGGTGAATTAGTGTCTCTATTGCCAAGCTTAATTGTAACATCAATTTCTTCTATCTCAGCAGGTGCAATATCATGCATAATTTCTTTGTATAAAGAATGAGGTATTGCACTTGCACTAGCCCCCATATCACACAAGCCATGATAATAATGATCTCCTATTTTAACAGAAATAACAGGCATGCCTACAACAGGTCTATGTTTACCCTTAGTATCGGGTCTAGCAATTCTAGCAGCTTCATTGCAGAAGTAAATAACATGCCCATCGATATTATCGGCCAAGAGATCTTTAACCATAGCAATACTAGGTTCAACTTTAATTTGCTCAGGGGGTGTAGGTGTTCCAGTATTACTCTTACGAAGCACAATTGAAGCTTTAGCATGATCCTTTATTCTAACAGGAAAAGGTGGTTTCTCAATATAAGCAGTAGGAACAATAGGATCAACATTATAAGTGATAGTATTTTATTCAACTTTAATAGGTGCAACTACTTTTACTTCAATGGGAAGATTATATTTAAACCACTTCTCCTTAGGGAGATCAACATGAGTAGCAAAGGATTCACAGAAAGAAGCTACTATCTCAGAGTCAAGTCCATATTTAGTGATAAATTCACAGAAAACATCGGTATCCATAAAAGATTTAACACAATCAAACTTAGGTGTTATACCTGACTCCTTACCTTCGTCGAGATCCCAATATTCAGCGTTGCGTTTAATTATTTCCAATAAATCCCATTTGAATTTAGTAGTCTTCATCATAAAAGAACCAATACAATAAGTATCAAGCATGGAGCGATTATTGAGAGAAAGCCGAGCATGAATTTTTTGAATAATAATTTCTTTTGAGAGCTCATGATTGGGGCATGAATATAACATTGACTTAAGCCTCCCCCAAGCTTGAGCAATGCTTTCTCCTTCGCGAGGCAAAATTATATATATATATATATATATATATATATATATATATATATATATATATATATATATATATATAATTACGATCACGATGAACAAGATGCATAGGATAAAACTTCTGATGAAATTCCAATTTCAATCGGTTGTAGTTCCATGATCCCATATCATCACATAGCCTAAACCATGTCAATGACTTTCCCTTCAAAGATAAAGGGAATACCTTCTTCTTGATAACATCCTCGGGCATACCTGCAAGCTTAAATAATGCAAAAACTTCATCCACATAGATCAGGTGTAAATCGGGATGCAATGTTCCATCTCCTGCAAAAGGATTAGCTAGCAGTTTCTCTATCATACCCGAAGGTATTTCAAAGTAAACATTTTCAGTAGGTTCAGTAGGTTGAGGAGCAACTCTTTTCTCTATTGGTTGGGGTGAAGATACCCCGTACAAGCCCCTCAAAGGATTACTTTCCATAGTAACAAGTGACAGTAAATTTCAGCACACTATATAAATTTTTCCTTACCAAAGGCGCTTCACTCCCCGGCAACAGTGCCAGAAAAGAGTCTTGATGACCCACAAGTATAGGGGATCTATCGTAGTCCTTTCAATAAGTAAGAGTGTCGAACCCAACGAGGAGCAGAAGGAAATGACAAGCGGTTTTCAGTAAGGTATTCTCTGCAAGCACTGAAATTATCGGTAACAGATAGTTTTGTGATAAGGTAATTTGCAACGGGTAACAAGTAACAAGAGTAAATAAAGTGCAGCAAGGTGGCCCAATCCTTTTTGTAGCAAAGGACAAGCCTGGACAAACTCTTATATAAAGGAAAATGCTCCCGAGGACACAAGGGAATTATCGTCAAGCTAGTTTTCATCACGCTCATATGATTCGCGTTCGTTACTTTGATAATTTGATATGTGGGTGGACCGGTGCTTGGGTACTGGCCTTCCTTGGACAAGAATACCACTTATGATTAATCCCTATTACAAGAATCCACAACTACAAAAGAAGTATTAAGGTAAACCTAACCATAGCATGAAACAAATGGATCCAAATCAGCCCCTTATGAAGCAACGGATAAACTAGGGTTTAAGCTTCTGTCACTCTAGCAACCCATCATCTACTTATTACTTCCCAATGCCTTCCCCTAGGCCCAAAAAATGGTGAAGTGTCATGTAGTCGACGTTCACATAACACCGCTAGAGGAAAGACAACATACTCTCATCAAAATATCAAACGAATACCAAATTCACATGACTACTTATAGCAAGACTTCTCCCATGTCCTCAGGAACGAACGTTACTACTCACAAATCATATTCATGTTCATAATCAGAGGGCTATTAATATGCATAAAGGATCTAAACATATGATGTTCCATCGAATAAACCAACTAGCATCAACTACAAGGCGTAATCAACACTACTAGCAACCCACAGGTACCAATCTAAGGTTTTGAGACAAAGATTGGATACAACTACAAGAGATGAACAAGGGTTTGAGATGAGATGGTGCTGGTGAAGATGTTGTTGGAGATTGACCCCCTCCCGCTGAGAGGATCGATGGTGATGATTTCCCTCTCCCGGAGGGATGTTTCCCCGGCAGAACAGCTCCGCCGGAGCCCTAGATTGGTTCCGCCAAGGTTCCGCCTCGTGGCGGCGGTGTTTCGTCCCGAAAGCTTCCTCCTTATTTTTTCTTGGACGAAAGACTTCATATAGCAGAAGATGGGCACCGAAGGCCTACTAGTGGGCCCATGAGATAGGGGGCGCGCCCAAGGGGGTAGGGCGCGCCCCCACCCTCGTGGCCAGGGTGTGGGCCCCCTCTGGTTGATTCTTTCGCAAGTATTTTTTATTAATTCCAAAACGTGCCTCCGTGAAGTTTCTGGACTTTTGGAGTTGTGCAGAATAGGTCTCTAATATTTGCTTCTTTTCCAGCCCAGAATTCCAGCCGCCGGCATTCTCCCTCTTCATGTAAACCTTATAAAATAAGAGAGAATAGGCATAATTATTGTGACATAATGTGTAATAACAGCCCATAATGCAATAAATATCGATATAAAAGCATGATTTAAAATGGACGTACCAGTGGGGGAGGGAAACGACGGGGCATCCCGCCACCCGCATCATACCTGGACCCAACGGCGCGCCAGGTCCAGATAGATTCCCCTTTTTTGTTGATTATCTTTACTGCGGGCTCTGCCCCCCATTCTCGGATTTCTTCATCAACATCATGTATACCTTCGACTTCCATCTTTTGGATTTTACGCCGAATGTCGTGGCGTGTATGGCTATCTTTGCCCACCTCTGTGAGAATTTCGTCAGGGTAATCCCCAACACGGCGCTCTTCAGTCACTATTTCATCCCCCGCATCCAGCTAGGAGGAGCGCTGTCCGACTATGTCACTTGGATCCCAAGGGCTTCTTGCAAGGAGACGTACCCAAACAGGACCCAGAAGGAGAAGTGGGAAGAATGACGGCACAGGTGGTGCTGGATTGTGGAGAAGGAGCTGCATCTATTTCTCACCCCAGGCTAGCGCAAGTGGTCCATGGCGGCTACTGGGGCAACCTCGACCTTAAGGACAAGATGCTCACAGTCGCCATCACCAGAATCCACCGCCTCAAGACTGCCGGGCTCACCCTTGAGATGATCGGGCCCGATTTCCTCCACGCCGTATTGCCCCTCTGCATAACAAAGGGAGGCCGGCTTGGGAGTTATGGAATGCGGCATATTAGGTTGCGCCATGGCCTGAATTAGAACTTCACAGTGTTGCAGCATGCGTCCCTCTGCTGAAAGCTATTCTAGCTCAATGTCGACAAGCCCGGCAAGGTTGAGAAGGCCGACAAGCCGTTCAAGTTGCCGGTGGTCGTGGTCCCCTATGCAACAACTCCGCCCGGTCCTCCATCATCGCTATGATGCCATAGTTCAATGCTCACGGCCTTGAACAGAGCTGGGTCGAGCCATATGAGGCACGGGTGCAAGAGTTCTTCGACAGCTTGTCAGAGCGGCCCGTCCGTGAGGAAAAGCAGCTCGTCCGCGACACCACCACCGAAGAGGTGGCGTACATCACCAGTAGGGCGGAAGAGGCAGCTCTCGTCGCGACGGCCGGCAGTGCTGGCTTCCAGGAAAGCGAGGCCAGGGCCGAAGAAGACTTTGCCGAGCAGGCGGAGTCCACCGAGGAGCACAACGGTGCCGCCATCGGGGGCCCTTCTACCAAGAAGGCGACCGACGACACAAATGAAGAGGAGCTACCCGAGGAGCCCCCAGTCCAGGGGAGGAAGCGCATCCTCTGGCGGTTTGGCTCCAACGAGCCAGTGCGACGAGCCTCCTCGTCCGAAGAGGTCCCCGTCAAGAGGGCGACCCGCAAGGCCACACAGCGGCAAGAGGCCCACGTGCAACCCGTGCGCCATACGAGGCGCACGGGTGCAGCGACAAAGGAAGCAGCGGCCGCTGGCTCCACCACGGCCAAGCGGCCCAAGCCTCCATCCCCACCCCTCCGCACGGACACCATACCAGAGGCCGACTATGACCTCTCTTCCATGAGCCCGAATAGGAGGAGGCCAGAGGAAGAGGATGAAGAAAGGGATGAGTAAGTGCTCCACCACCTCCATTTCTTGAATTCATGTTTTGGTTATTTCGCATGACTTGACCTCGTCTTGGGTTGCCTCTGTAGGGACTCGGAGACATTGGCACAGAGGATGGAGAAGAGGGCCAAGACCTTGACAGGTGAGAGCCCCCGGCAAGCACCTCAAGCACGCCAGAGGTGATCACGATCAGCCCGGGCCCCAGTCCACGACTCAGCCCCCAATGTGAGTTCATTACCCACTTTCCACTGGCGAGCGCTGGGGTGTGTCTCTTCATCGCTAACCTTGTCGGGCTTGCAGGGGAGGAGCGGCAACAGGAGGGGCCATCAAGGGCCGCCCCCAACACGCCTCCTCCATCAACCACCACGCCACCTAGGGAG
Organism: Aegilops umbellulata; assembly: GCA_032464435.1. Classification (NCBI taxonomy): domain Eukaryota; kingdom Viridiplantae; phylum Streptophyta; class Magnoliopsida; order Poales; family Poaceae; genus Aegilops; species Aegilops umbellulata. Next base: position 133,164,589 of record CP136058.1, on the reverse strand, counting down.
GGTTCCTCGGCAAGGGCTTCCTCCGGTGGGCCCACACTGCCAAAGGAGAGATCCCCAGCAAGGGCCTCCCTCGACGAGCCCATGCGTGCGGAGGGAGAGCCGGCAAGCAAAGGTGCCGGCGGCTCCATCCCGGCAACGAGTGTTGTCGGGGAGGGAAACACTCCTCCCCAACTCGTCGTAGGTAAGCCGCCCTGCTCCTCATCTTGACCAGTTCCCCAGTGCAACTTCTTTTTGCTTCAAACTCCGATCCTGGTTTCATCATTTTCCCCTCCTTGGTTTTCAGACCTCTCCTCGATGGGTCAGATGGATATCGACGCCACCATCGAGGAGACCGCCAAGGACGCCGCCGCCGAAGCCGGCAAGGTTGCCGCTGACGAGGCCGCCAAGGAAGCACATGGAGGGGCCGCCAAGGGATCTGCCGGGGAGGCTAGCGAGGAGACCGACGACCGCACTGACGGCATCCCTGCCTCATGAGCGCCTGGCACTACATTGGTCCCGGAGTCCTCGGCTACCGGGGAGGCAGTGGTTGACGACCAACCATCTACCTCCGAAACCCCCACCTCGAGCAGATACCTGAAGATCGGCGAGGATCTGTTTGTCAACATCCCGGGGACGGCAAACACCAGAGCGCCTGCCGAGGGGGAGGTTTTTGACGAAGAGGCCATCTCTACCGCCGGGCTCCAGGTTGTTGATGAGACAGGCGCTAACAGCGGCAGTTCCAAGGAGGACCAGCTCCTCCAAGCCATGAGCAGCAACTTCTAGAAGCTTCAGGCACTTTACCATGCCCGCAAGGAGAAGCTCGACTCCAGGAAAACGGTCATTGATGTGGCAGAGGCGGGCTTCCAAGAGCGCGTCAAGGAGATGCAGGCCTGGTTCACGGAGGCCCGAGAGGATTTGAAGACAAACCAGGAGCAGCTGAGTCATCGCTGGAATGAGCTCCTCCTGAAGCAATCAGACATTGAGAAGTCCCAGGAGGAAGCCGCTGCATGAACCGCCAAGGAGGACGGTGAGCTAAGGGAGCGCCGCGTCTCGCTCGACGCCCAAGAAGAAGATCTTGCCGCTCGTGAGGAGGCGCTTGCCGCCAAGCTCCATAGCAAGGATGAAGAAATCAAGAAGCTTGTCGCGCAGTGGACCTAGGAACTCGAGCAGAAACACAAAGATGCACTCGCTGCTCTGGTCCTGGATCATGCCGGCAAACTAAAGGAGGTCGATGATGCTGCTGAAGCCGCACAGGCCGCCAAGAACGAGCTGACCAGCAAGGTGAAGGAGTTGGAGGCGGAGCTGGAGAAACATAGCAAGCAGGTGGCGACGGTCAAGAGCGACAGGGACAAGAATGTCCACACCTTGGCAAGCTTGCAGGTTACTATATCTGACAAGACCAAGCTGCTCTCCGAAGCCAACGACTCCATTGCTGATCTGAAGCTGACCACCCTGGAGGAGACCCTCGCGAGCAGTAGGGCCCGCGATAAGACCCCGACCAAGAAACTCAAGGATGAGGAGCTACTACTCGCGAGTGCTGCCGCCGAGCATAACGACTTCGTGAGCGGCGTGGGGATCTGGACCGCGTGCCTCCTCGACTTCTCGGAGAGGCTCACCATGCATCTATCCACCATGGGCCTGCCGAGCATCAGGTTCTCTCACGACGACAGGATAACCGAGAGCGCCAGGGTGACCATGTTCTTCGAGGCCGTCCTCGACACCTTGAAGCTACTCCACGACCGCCGAGTGACCCACCTGGCCAACGAGTCCTGGAAGCTTTGCCGGGGCGCCCTCCTCAAGGTGCTCACCAAGGTGGCGTATAGGAACCCCGACCTCGACCTCAGCCAAGACAACTTGCTGGCAGATGCGGACCGCAAGGCACTTGAAGAGCTTGTCGCGCCCGTCGTCAGCCTGGTTGAACACGTCACGAGGGTGGAAGGCCAGCGCCGGGACTAGGCGCTCAGCTTCCCCTTGCCGCCATGGATCCGTACCCAAAACAATTCCGCTTAAATTAGAACTGCGGCAACTATTAATGTAATATAACTTTCTATGTTTTCGGATTGAATGCATGCTATCTTCCTCGTATGATTCCTCCTTGTTCGGTACACACCCTATGTGTTACTGGGAAAGACTTGTCGGTGCGCTCACCCTAGCCGTGAGCGCTTTGAGGACGGATCCTTAGCAGTCTGCTAGGGGTGCTACTACCGGCAAGGCACCTTGCCGTTTCTAGTGCAGCCACTTGAGCCGTTGAGCGGACTTGAAACGAAGCAAGGGCGCAACCAATCCCGAGAAGGTTTCTTCACGTGCAGGTTTTCCTAAAGAAGAACCGAGACCATTCGAGGAAAATAACCTGATATTAAAAGAAATTTGCTCGAAGTCTCGTGACTTAGCTTTTTGTCACTGTATTCTACTTCGCAAGATGCCACCTCGAGCGTTGCCTGTTGGCGTCCACACTCTCTATCCCCCCGGCAAACTTGTATGCGAGGGAACCTTATGTCCTTTGTGAAAAAGAAAGAAGAGAAAATAGGAATATGGAGCCCTGGCGGCTCATTAGTGCTTGCCAGCCCTATGCACCTCGAGAATAATGCTGAGGGTTCTTCCCGCGGTGGCGCCCGGGGTCGCTAACATCGCGGCACCACTCGTTGCGCACGACCTGGGAGGACCATAGTGCGGGTGCCGGCGGGGTGGTCTTGGAGGTTGCCGTGCTGCCCGTAGGCAGCACGGCTCTGCCCTTGGAGTGGCACGGGCGGACCAGCTCCAGACGAACTGATCGCCATGATCCCGTTCTTCTTGGGAGCCATGGTGATCGAGGAAATGACGTGCTAACCGCTAGATCAGGTTTGCAGAACTCTCTGCCCCTACGTGGCGCGCCAAAGATCTTGGTGGTGAATGACACCTATGGGACCACGTGGATCCCTTCCACAATTTGGCAGGGAAGAGGGGTAGAGCAAAGAGCATATCTAATGATCAACACGACGTATTTTTACCCAGGTTCGGGCCGCCGGGAAGCGTAAAACCCTAGTCCTGCTTGAGTCTATATCATGTGTTCTTGAGCTTCGGCTCGCAGTTACGCATGCAAGTTGGGCCGAGAGGTTCAAAAGTTCGAATCCTCCTCCATTACGTCGTGGGCCTCCTTTTATATGTCCAAGGGGTTGCCACAGTGGCACACATGAGGTGTAAAGTTGCTACATCGCCTATGTTTATCATTAGTGTCTTGGGACAAGCGCATTAAATGCATTGCTTACGTGCCCTTCAGCTTTATCGGAGACGGGAGCAGAACCGTCCTGTCCAACACCGCCACGCTCCGTCTTGACACACGTCCATGCCGACAAGGCATGCAGTGCCAAGTTGGCTGGCCAGCTGCTGCGCTGGAGAGGTGGTAGGGTTTTCACGAAGATCTGCATGCCACCATGCAGGCGCTTGCTAGGCTGGCAGGCTGGCCACTGCGCTGGACTGGTGACAGGGTGGTGGAGACTTGCCGCGGTCTTGACGATGTCCCCAGGAAGGATCTTGCCGGGGCCTCACAGACGTCTCCGGCAAGGATGTAGGATCGAAAGTATGTCTAGAGGGGGGGTGATTAGACTACTTGACCAAATAAAAATCTAGCCTTTTCCCAATTTTAGTTCTTGGCAGATTTTAGCTATCTTAGCACAAGTCAAGCAATCTCCATACAATTCAAGCAAGCATGCAAAAGAGTATATGAGCAGCGGAAAGTAAAGCATGCAACTTGCAAGAATGTAAAGGGAAGGGTTTGGAGGATTCAAACGCAATTGGAGACACGGATGTTTTTGTCGTGGTTCCGATAGGTGGTGCTATCGTACATCCACGTTGATGGAAACTTCAACCCACGGAGGGTAACGGTTGCGCGAGTCCACGGAGGGTCCACGAAGAAGCAACCTTGTCTATTCCATCACGGCCGTCGCCCACGAAGGACTTGCCTCACTAGCGGTAGATCTTCATGAAGTAGGCGATCTCCTTGCCCTTACAAACTCCTTGGTTCAACTCCACAATCTTGTCAGAGGCTCCCAAGTGACACCTAGCCAATCTAGGAGACACCACTCTCCAAGAAGTAACAAATGGTGTGTTGATGATGAACTCCTTGCTCTTGTGCTTTAAATGATAGTCTCCCCAACACTCAACTCTCTCTCACAGGATTTGGATTTGGCGGAAAGAAGATTTGAGTGGAAAGCAACTTGGGAAAGGCTAGAGATCAATATTCATATGGTAGGAATGGAATATCTTGACCTCAACACAAGTGTAGGTGGTTCTCTCTCGGAAAATGTGTATTGGAAGTATAGGTATGTTCTGATGGCTCTCTCCATGAATGAAGAGTGGGTGGAGGGGTATATATAGCCTCCACACAAAATCTAACCGTTACACACAATTTGCCAAACTCGGTGGGACCGAATGGTTAAACTCGGTCGGACCGATTCAGCAAACCTAGTGACCGTTAGGATTTTCGGTGGGACTGAGATGCAACTCGGTAGGACCGATATGGTTAGGGTTAGGGCATAACGTAATCTCGGTGTGACCGATTACACAAACTCGGTGGGACCGATTTTGGTAATAAGATAGCCAGAGAGTTGGTCAGGTAAACTCGGTGGGACCGATTTGCTCATCTCGGTGAGACCGAAATGTTACAAAAGGGAAACAGAGAGTTTACGTTGCAATCTCGGTGGGACCGATCGCTCACTTCAGTTAGACCGAAATGTTACGAAGGGAAACAGAGAGATTGCAATCCCATCTAGGTGAGACCGAGATCCCTATTGGTGAGACCGATTTGCCTAGGGTTTGTGGCAGTGGCTATGACATTTGAAACTCGGTGGCGCCGGATAGAAAGAATCGGTGGGGCCGAGTTTGACTTTTGGTTTAGGTCATATGTGGATGTGGTAAAGTAGTTGAGGGTTTTGGAGCATATCACTAAGCACTTGAAGCAAGATGCTCATTAAGCAACACCTCATCCCTCCTTGATAGTATTGGCTTTTCCTATAGACTCAATGTGATCTTGGATCACTAAAATGTAAAATATAGAGTCTTGAGATTTTGAGCTTGAGCCAATCTTTTTTGTCCTTAGAATTTTGAGGGATCCACTTTCCTCATCCATGCCATGCCATTCATTGAGCTTTTCCTGAAATATTATTCTTGGAATAATGTTAGCTCAATGAGCTATATGTTGTTAGGAATTACTAAAACCACCCAGGGATAGTTGCACTTTCAATCTCCCCCTTTTTGGTAATTGATGACAACATATAGATCAAAGCTTCGAGAAATGATAAGAAGAGTGAAATATATTGTCGCTTTGAGAAGTATGTGAAAAACAAGAGCTCCCCCTAAATTTGTGCATATCTTATGATTTGCTTTGGACTGCAAATGCACAATGAGTTAGGATCATGGGTTACTCTTCCATGTCACATACATCTTGGTGGAGCTCTCAAAATGATAAGAATTAAATACATGCACTCATCACCAAGCAAAGTGAATGATCATATAAGGATAAGTAAGATAATATCACCTAACAAGCATAAGTGTAGCTTATGATCAACCACATGATCATCAATGTCTCACAAATAAGCATAGTATCTCAAGCAATCAAAAGCAAACAAAGTTCAACCAAGTATATAAGAGATAACAAAAGCAAACTCTCTCTCTCTCTCGAAGCCTACGATCTATACATTTTTCTCCCCCTTTGGCAACAAGTTACCAAAAAGTTCCTAGAAAATGCATAGTACTATATCGTCTCCCAGGCTTGGTCTTCAGGTGGTGGAGTCCGGATAACGCCAAGGACGAAGGCTTCAGTCGAAGTAGATGGAGCTGCTGGGGTAGGTGCTGGAGCTGGTGGAACTGAAGCTGTAGCTGGTGTAGATGAAGTGGCTCTGGTATCTGTACTGGCACTGCAGTTGATCTCTGAGCTCGAGGCACTCTGGAAAATGCATCAGTGGTTGTTCTGCCCTTCCTCTCCTGCATGTCATCTTGTAGCTGCTCCACAACAGACTGATTCTCAGTTACTTTGACATCTAAATCATAGAATTTTTGTTCCATGATTCTTTCCAAGCTCTCCTGGTTTCGAGTTAGGGTGGCCAACCCCTTCTCAATCCTCAGAGTTGATGCTATCAAATAACCGAGCTGGTCCTGCTTGCTCTTCAAAAAGTACTCAGATGCCTCCTCTTGAGTTGGCATCTTGGCAGCTTTCTCCATCTTTGCCTTCTCCTTCTTTGCTTGAGCTTGTACTGATGATGGTTCATTCTCATTCATCACAACTTGATTGTACTCAAAGTCAGGATAGATAGGCAAGTGTTCCTTATCCAATAAGTATGTGCCTATGCCCATCTTTCAGTTAATCAACTCCTGAATTTGTGGGGCATATCCACAACTTCTCTTCTGGTCAGCTGCTGTCCTCTTGATAGTCTCAACTATAAGGCTCATGACCTTGAACTTCTGTGGCACATCAAATATGTGTAGCAAATTAACTGCATGCCCTCTGATCATGTTGTGGTCACCTGACTTGGGCAAAAGAGTGTGCCTTAGGATCCAGTTGATTGTAGGCAGCCCTGACAGAAGAAAATGGACTGACCCAAACTTGAAAGTCTCAAGAGCTTTGTCTGGGATCTCCTTGTACATGTTTGACATAGAATTGTGATCCATCTTTTTCTTGGCATAAACATCCAAGTCATCTTCCTGCTCTTCTGGGGCATTGATCAACTGAGCCCATTCCTCAATAGTTGATTGGTATCTCGTACCTTCAGACATCCAAACTATCCTGCCATCTGGATAGAAATGTGCTGTGGAGTAGAATTGCATTATGAGCTCCTCATTCCACTTTGTGAGCTTCTACCCAACAAAGTCTGCAACTCCACAAGCACTGAAGCTGTCATACACTCCAGGATAGTGTTCCTCATTTTCCTTCATGTAGGTCCAGTCGACCCACCTCATATCACACACTATGGGTTTCTTGTCCAGCAGCACTGTCTCATAGAAATCTTGTTGTTCCTTTGTGTGGAACCTGTAATCAACATTAGTTCTTCTCCTGGTAGCATATGGATCTGTCTCTCTCCATTTCCTCAACCCTGAGTCTCTTCTGATCTTCATGTTCTCAGCCATAGGATGAGCATCATTGTGGTCTGGAATCTTGGGTATGAGCTTCCTCAGAACTTGTCCTTCATCATCTTCATCAGCAGCAACTTCAGGCACTGGGGCCTTGTTCTTCTCAGTAGCAGATATGTTCCTGGTATTCCTCTTAGGTGCACTCTTGGGCTTGGAGGCAGCTTTGGGTGCTACTTTGGGTTTTGATGAAGCAGCCCCTGACTTTATAGCATCACCCATCAGCTTCTGGGCCTTAGGTGCTGGTGCAACAACCTTTCCTCTTCCTCTTCTTCCTCAGAATCTCTCCTCATAGAGGGTTTGCCAAGAACTCTAGCAGTAGTGGTTCTGACTCTCTTTTTCTTCTTATCTTGGCCAGCAGCTTCCTCTTCTGACTCCATGGTAAACTTTATGGTTTGTCCAGTGGCAACCTTCCTAGGTTTGGAAGTGGGAACTCTCCTTGCAGGTGCCTTCTTCTGCATACCTGGCTTTGTGGCTGTAGCTGAGCCATATTCCTTCTTAAGCACTTTCTTCCTTGATGTGGCTTCCTCTTCCTCTGCCACATAATCTTCATCTTCAGATTCTGAAGTTCTTTTCTTGCTTGCTCTAGTGGCAGCCTTTGGCAAGTTGCTTGGGGTGCTTCTGCTACCATCATCTGAGCTGCTAGAGGGACTAGTGCCCTCACTCATGTGAACCTGCTCCTCTGACTTGTTTTGGCTGTCACTCTGGTCAGACATGTTGCAAACACTAACTGCAGACCCTATGAATAGATTGTAGATGAGATAGAGTGGATGAGCATCACAAAATACAGAGATTTTTGCAAAAGAATGAGTCAAAAACTTAGTTTTAGTTTTCCACAGAAAGCATTTCGGATCAACCGATTTGCAAACTCGGTGATACCGAAGCAGCTGTTGGAACCAAAACTAGTGAACTCGATCAGAACGAGTCACAGTTCGGTGGCACCGAGACTGCTAGGGTTTCACAAAGTCCTAAACTCGATCACACCGATATGCAATTCTCGGTCAGACCGAGAACCACATGTGCAATGGCCTTGGCCGAATTGGTGGAACCGAGTTCTGCAACCCGGTGGGTCCGAGATGGTTTCGGCGGAAACCTAACCCTAAATTTTCGATTCAATTCTAATCTACGGAGTGTTTTGACTAGATAGAGGCGTTTCAATCGTGGCAAGAATCATAATGAACACAATGTGCTAGGAATCGGACAGGGATAGCACTGTGATCGAGTCCATACCCTAGTTCGGCGATGAACTCGCTATGGCGGCAACGGCGGGGACGAATTCCGTTGACGGCAGCGGAGACCAGCGACAGGAGGCGGCTGGCGACGAGGAGGACGATCCAGAGACCCAGGAGGCAGAGCTAGCTATGCACGGGCGAAGAGGTTTCAAAGAAATTTCCAAAATTTTGCCCGTGAGTATATATAGCCCGACCCTGTCGATGTGACCGAGTGGAACAACTCGGTGGCACCGAGATGCATAACTGTTGATAGTTACAGCAACTCGGTGTGACCGAAAAGTTCAAGTCGGTTGCACCGAGATTGAAAACCTAGATCGACTTAGTGATCTCGGTATGACCGAAATGGAGGAATCGGTCAGACCGAAACACACAAAGAAGTTTTGGAAGTTTAAGTCTATGACGGATCGGGGACTCCGAGTGCTCCTCACACAGAGTGGTTTGAATCTGACTTGATCAAATTTTGTGATGTAGCATGAATAGAGTTTGAGACGAGAAAAGCATAGATAGCTAGAGAAGGTTCTTAGGCATTCTTGTCCATCCACTTGGCAAAAAGAAAAAGAAATCAATCAACCAAAACAACAAGTGGATGTCCTCGAATGAGTGAAATATGCAACCAACATGCTCACACAATAAAATGACATATGAAATATGTGGCAAAGCATGCACAACCAATACTAGCATCTATCAAACAATTGGCGATGACTAGGTCATCTATATATGAGTATATTGACTTAGAAGTCAAATGAGAACATTTGATCATAGGTCATACTCATCATTTAAGCACAAGTGGGGTTACCACTTTTACATAAAGCATTGTTGTGTTCACACCATTAGAGTTGCTTTAGCTCAATTCTTAGAGTAAAGCTCCCCCTAGATGTGAGATCCCCCCTTAAGAGGGATGAACTAACCTTGGGTTTTGTCGATAATGACTTCATGTAGATGTTGAAGATGTGGATGCTCAATGTTGGTGTAGATCATTTGGAGCTATCCATTGGAGTGAGTTGCACTTTCAATACCTACACGGGTTAGTCCCACAAGGAACAAACAAGGATATCCATAGACATAAAGTGATGCACACACAAGATGATGTCTATGAAAGCTTTTAGGTTACCTTGTCCCTTGTCTTACCAACAAGAGGGTTTGTGACTCCTTGAATGAGTGCAAGATGTGGAAGTTGATTGCACTTGTTCTTGCCAAGATGATAAGAGTGAAGTATGTTGGCGGAGTCACCCTCAAGAACTCTCTAGTTCTTCTTCTTTGGGATCCACACCATCTTGATGGGAATCCTCGGTGTTGTAGTTGTACTTGATGAAGTGGAACTTGAAGTAGTCTTGGGAACCCACTTGACCAAGGCCTTAGGAGCTTCTTCAAATGCATCAATTTCCTCTTGAAGCTTGTCCTTGCCTTTTTGCTTGTGGTCTTGTGGAGGAAGATCATCTTGAGCTTGTGTCCCTTTGAAAGAAGTAGGATCATACTTCTCTTGTTGAGGAACAAACTTCGTCTTGGGGTATTGATCTTCTTCCCACTCAACTCCATTGGCATTGAACTTTCGTTCAAAACCAACACCTTGATTCTTCCGGTGCCTTCCTTGCTTGCGTACAATTTCCTCGAATTGCTTACTTCCGGCAAGGCTCTTGTAAACACCTTTCTCTATAATTCCCTTCAATAAGCTATTTTCTTGCTCAAGTGTAACTTGGCTAAGAGAATCATTAGTGGAATCAAGAGGACTACTAGAAGCAACAATATTGGATTTAGCATGATTATTGTTACTACTAGAGGAAGAATCATTCTTGTTCTTGTTACTAGACTTGACTTGAGGCATGTAAGTGGATAAGAGTAAACGCTTGGCAATGTAAGAAGAACTTTTCCTACGAAGATCATCATTGATTGCTTTTAAGAACTCATGCTCTTGCTCAAGGTTGAGCTTTTCAAAGCGTAATTTCTCATGAGTCCTTAAAAGTTCTCGATGATCTCTTAAGATAGTTTCATGAGCTAACTTAAGAGTGTTTAGTTCTTTAGTTAGAGACTCAATCTTCTCCTTATCATTGTCATTCATTTTATCTTGATTAGCATGATTAATTGACGTTTCATCATAGTATTCATCACTAGAGTTGTCAACAAGTAAATCATCATCACCTAACAAGTCATCTTCATCACTATTGAAATCAACATACTCGGGGTGTGATACCTTTGGGCCTTTAGCCATGAAGCACGTTCCAACTCCTTCATTTGGTGAGTCAAATATATCGTAGGAGTTGGTTGTCACAAGTGCTAGACCGGCAACACCTTCATCTTGAGTATATTCTGAGTCAGAGTGATAGCTTCTCTCGGAGTGGTTGTCGGAGTCGGAGCCGGATACCCATTCACCAACATGAGCTTGATGTCTTCGTTTTGTGTAGCTCCTTGATGACTTGTCCTTTCTTTCCGAATCCTTGCTTCTTCGTGAGGGTATTCGTTCATAACGATCATCTCTACTCCTTCTTTCTCTAGATGGTGATTCTTCTCTTCTACTTCTTCTCTTGGGAGAATCTTCTCTTCTCTTGTAGGGGCCGTACACTCGTTGGAATAGTGTCCGGGCCTTCCACAATTGTAGCAGTTTCGCTCTCGACTAGAAGATCTTTTGTCATTGTAGGACCTTGACTTGGAGCTTCTCTCTTTGCTTCTACTCTTGTAGAACTTGTTGAAGTTCTTCACCATTAAGCTCAATTCTTCATTGAAGGTTTGTTTCTCACTTGATGATGTGGGGGCTTCACATGAGGCTTTGTAAGCACCACTTGATTTGTTGTGAAGTTCCTCTTTATCCTTGAGTGACATCTCATGAGCAACAATTCTTCCGATGACTTCCGTTGGCTTGAGATCTTTGTAATTGGGCATCATTTGGATCAATGTGCACATGGTATCATATTTTCCATCCAAGGCTCTTAGGATCTTCTTGATGATGAATCTATCGGTCATCTCTTCACTCCCTAAGCCGGCAATCTCATTTGTGATAAGAGCAAGCCTAGAGTACATTTCAGCGACACCTTCACCATCCTTCATTTTGAACTTGTCAAGTTGACTTTACCACATCCAATTTGGATTCCTTGACGGAGTCTGTACCTTCGTGCATATCAATCAAAGTATCCCAAATTTCCTTTGCATTCTCAAGACGGCTGATTTTGTTGAATTCTTCGGGGCACAATCCGTTGAAGAGGATATCACAAGCTTGAGCATTGTATTGCAGCATCTTCAACTCTTCCGCGGTAGCTTCACGGTTCGGTTCTTTCCCATCAAAGAATTCACCTTGCAAGCCAATACACACAATATCCCAAACGGCGGGGTTATGTCCAAGAATATGCATTTTCATCTTATGCTTCCAACTAGCAAAATTAGTACCATCAAAGTAAGGACCTCTACGGTGATAATTTCCCTCGCTAGACGCCATACTCTCCTAGGTTGTGAAACCAAGGCTATGACCACTAAAAGCTATGGAAATCAAAGCAAATGGAGACCAAGGCTCTGATACCACTTGTGGGATCGAAAGTATGTCTAGAGGGGGGGGGTGATTAGACTACTTGACCAAATAAAAATCTAGCCTTTTCCCAATTTTAGTTCTTGGCAGATTTTAGCTATCTTAGCACAAGTCAAGCAATCTCCACACAATTCAAGCAAGCATGCAAAAGAGTATATGAGCAGCGGAAAGTAAAGCATGCAACTTGCAAGAATGTAAAGGGAAGGGTTTGGAGGATTCAAACGCAATTGGAGACACAGATGTTTTTGTCGTGGTTCCGATAGGTGGTGCTATCGTACATCCACATTGAAGGATACTTCAACCCATGGAGGGTAACGGTTGCGCGAGTCCACGGAGGGCTCCACCCACGAAGGGTCCACGAAGAAGCAACCTTGTCTATTCCATCACGGCCGTCGCCCACGAAGGACTTGCCTCACTAGCGGTAGATCTTCACGAAGTAGGCGATCTCCTTGCCCTTACAAACTCCTTGGTTCAACTCCACAATTTTGTCGGAGGCTCCCAAGTGACACCTAGCCAATCTAGGAGACACCACTCTCCAAGAAGTAACAAATGGTGTGTTGATGATGAACTCCTTGCTCTTGTGCTTCAAATGATAGTCTCCCCAACACTCAACTCTCTCTCACAGGATTTGGATTTGGCGGAAAGAAGATTTGAGTGGAAAGCAACTTGGGGTAGGCTAGAGATCAAGATTCATATGGTAGGAATGGAATATCTTGACCTCAACACAAGTGTAGGTGGTTCTCTCTCAGAAAATGTGTATTGGAAGTATAGGTATGTTCTGATTGCTCTCTCCATGAATGAAGAGTGGGTGGAGGGGTATATATGGCCTCCACACAAAATCTAACCGTTACACACAATTTGGCAAACTCGGTGGGACCGAATGGTTAAACTTGGTCGGATCGATTCAGCAAACCTAGTGACCGTTAGGATTTTCGGTGGGACTGAGATGCAACTCGGTAGGACCGATATGGTTGGCGCTAGGGCATAACGTAATCTCGGTGTGACCGATTAGACAAACTCGGTGGGACCGATTTTGGTAATAAGATAGCCAGAGAGTTGGTCAGGTAAACTCGGTGGGACCGATTCGCTCATCTCGGTGAGATCGAAATGTTACAAAAGGGAAACAGAGAGTTTACATTGCAATCTCGGTGGGACCGATCGCTCACTTTGGTTAGACCGAAACATTACGAAGAGAAACAGAGAGATTGCAATCCCATCTCGGTGAGACCGAGATCCCTATCGGTGAGACCGATTTGCCTAGGGTTTGTGGCAGTGGCTATGACATTTGAAACTCGGTGGCGCCGAATAGAAAGAATCGGTGGGGCCTAGTTTGACTTTTGGTTTAGGTCATATGTGGATGTGGGAAAGTAGTTGAGGGTTTTGGAGCATATCACTAAGCACTTGAAGCAAGAGGCTCATTAAGCAACACCTCATCCCTCCTTGATAGTATTGGCTTTTCCTATAGACTCAATGTGATCTTGGATCACTAAAATGTAAAAGGTAGAGTCTTGAGCTTTTGAGCTTGAGAAAATCTTTTTGTCCTTAGAATTTTGAGGGATCCACTTTCCTCATCCATGCCATGCCATTCAGTGAGCTTTTCCTGAAATATTATTCTTGGAATAATGTTAGCTCAATGAGCTATATGTTGTTACATCGCAGGAAATCAATATCAAACGCAGTCCAAACACTGCGAAACTTGCTGGAGATTTTTGATGGACCAGAACACCCAAGATGGGCCAGAGCAGCACCTGGGGGTGCCCTGAGGGGGGCACAACCCACCAGGGCGCGCATGGGTGCCCAGGCGCGCCCAGGTGGGTTGTGCCCACCTTGGTGGCCTCCTGCACCCCCTCTTTACCCTATAAATTCACAAATATTCCAAAACCCTTCGGGGTTAATCTAGATCAGAAGTTCCGCCGCTTCAAGGCTCTATAGCCACCGAAAACCAATCTAGACCCTTTTCTGGCACCCTGCCAGAGGAGGAAATCATCTCCGGTGGCCATCTTCATCATCCCAGCGGCCACCATGATGAGGAGGGAGTAGTCCACCCTCGGGGCTATGTGTTTAATCTCTCTCTCTCTCTCTCTCTCTCTCTCTCTCTCTCTCGTGTTCTTGAGATGTCACGATCTTGATGTATCGCGGGCTTTGTTAATATAGTCAGATCATATGGTGTTTTCCCCTCTCTATCTTGTTGTGATGCATTGAGTTTTTCCCTTTGAGATTTCATTGTTATCGTATTGATTCAGTTGATATATGTTTTGGCACTCAACTCACGGATTCCCGAGGTGACATTGGGGTAATCTATGCATATGGGTTGATGCACGTTCTTGTCTTTGTTTCTCCAGTAGAAATCTTGGGGCACTCTATGAAGTTCTTTGTGTTGGATTGAGTATTATGAATATGAATTTTCTTTGGTGTTATTTGATTACGAACTCTAGGATAGATCGAACGGAAAGAATAGCTTTGTGTTATTTTAGTACGAACTCTTGAGTAGATCGAACGGAAAGAATAGCTTTGAGGTGGTTTCTTACCCTACAAACAATTTATTCTTATGTTCTCCGCTAGATAGGAACTTTGGAGTGATTCTTCATCTTACTTTGAGGGATGGTTATATGATCCAATTATATTAGCATTGTTGAGAGATTGCACTAGCGAAAGTACGGACCCTAGGCCTCATTTTGAAGCATTGCAATACCATTTTTGTGTCCTTTTACTATTTGCTACCTTGCTGTTTTTATTTATTCAGATTATAAAAATATATTTCTACCATCCATATTACGCTTTTATCACCATCTCTTCGTCGAACTAGTGCACCTATAGAATTTGCCATTGTATTGGGTGTGTTGGGGACACAAGAGATTTCTTGTATTTGGTTGCAGGCTCGGTTGAGAGAGACCATCTTCATCCTACACCTCTCACGGATTGATAAACCTTAGGTCATCCACTTGAGGGAAAATTGCTATTGTCCTACAAAACTATGCGCTTGGAGGCCCAACACGTTTCTACAATAATAAAGTTGCGTAGTATACATCAGGCACCTGCTAAGAGAGTGCCAATGTCAAAAGCCAAAGCCTCAACTCTTGAAACCTCCAAATCAAATGTTGGAGAGGCTGCTGGTGAGGGCAAGAAAAAGAAAGAAAGGAGGAGAGGGAGATGGTGCAAGAAAGTAGATCATATGGCTGAATTTGAGAAGCACTCTTCTGATGAGGAAGAATAAGAAGAGGAGGATGCTGCACCAGCACCTAAAGCACAAAAGCTGATGGGGGATGCCATCAGGTCTGCGGCTACTCCTTCAAAGCCCAAGACTGCCCCCAAAGCTACTGCTCCAGCCCCCAAGTCTGCACCAAAGAGAAGCACCGGGAACATACCATCTGTTGAGAAGAACAAGGCCCTAGTGCCTGAAGTGGAAGAAGAGGAAGCCCAAGTGCTCAGAAAGTTGAAGCCCAAGATCCTTGATCACGATGATACACATCCAGTGGCTGAAAACATGAAAATCAGGAAGGATGCAGGTCTCAGACTGTGGAGACAGTCAGATCCTTATGCCTCAAGAAGGAGAAATGCTGTAGATTACAAGTTCCACACTAAGGAACAATAGGAACAAGAAGCCCATTATCTGTGACATGAAGTGGGTAGATTGGAAATATATTGACAACAATGAAGATCACTTCCCTGGAGTACATGAGAGCTTCAGGATGGATGGAGTTGATGTCTTTGTGGGTCAGAAATTGACCAAGTGGACTGATGAGCTCATCATGCAGTTTTATTCAACAGCTCACTTCTACCCAGATGGAATAATTGCTTGGATGTCTGAAGGTACAAGGTACCAGTCAACTGTTGCTGAGTGGGCCAAGCTAATCAATGACACTGCTATGTATGCCAAGCCAAGGAAGGGACATAACTCCATGGCACATATGTACAAGGAAATTCCAGATGCAGCTTTGGAACATCATCAGTTTGGCTCTGTCTATTATCTCCTATCAGGTCTGCCTACTATCAATACTATCCCGAGGCACACTTTGTTGCCCAAGTCTGGAGATCATAGGGTGATAAGAGGACATTCCATCAATTTGCTGCATATGTTTGATGTGCCAGAAAAATTGAAGGTGATGACACTGATTGTAGAGACAATCAAGAGGACAACTGCAAACCAAAAGAGATCATGTGGGTATGCTCCACACATCCAGATGCTCATCAACTCTAAGATGGGCACATGCACATACTTGTTGGACAAAGAGCACCTTCCCTTGAGGCCTGACTTTGAGGACAACACGGTTGTCATGAATGCTGAAGATCCTACATTAGTAGAGGCTCAAGAGAAGAGAGAGAAGGCAAAGGCAGAGAAGGCAGCCAAGATGCCAAGTGCTGAAGAGGCTTCACAAGTTTTCCTCAAGTCAAAACAAGATGAACTTGGATATCTTATTCAAGCCACTTTGAGGATTGAGAAAGGATTGGCCACCCTGACTCAGAATCAAGAGAGCCTTGAAAGGATCATTGAAACAAAGTTCTATGATCTAGACTTGAAGGTTACAGAGATGCAAACAGCAGTTGAGCAACTCCAGGATGAAGTTGAAGAGAGGAGAGGGAAATCTACCACTGAAGCTTTTCAGAGAGTGCCTAGGGCATAGAGATCTGCAGCCGTGCCAGTGACAGACAAGAGAGCTACTATGTCAGCACCTGCAGCCACAGCTTCAGTTGCCCCTCCGGTTGCAACTCCACCAGCTCCAACAACCTCAACAGATGCATTTGTCCTTGGAGTCCTCTCAACGCCACCTCCCGAAGATCAAGCCTAGAGAGCCGCATAGCACTATGCATTCTCAAGATTTTTGGTAACTGGTTGCCAAAGGGGGAGAAAGTGTATAGATCATAGGCTTCGAGAGAGAGAGAGAGAGAGAGAGAGAGAGAGAGAGAGAGAGAGCTTTGCTTCTTTTTGCCATCCCTTTTGCTACTTGTTTGGTACTTATTTGTTTGCTTGCTTGGATGGTACTCTATGTGTGTGTGAGATACTTGTATGTTCATGTGTTTGATCATATCATACTTTAATGCTTGTGCTTGGATGATGATATTATTTATCTCTCATGTATCATCATTCACATCTTGCCTTGGTGATGAGTGCATATTTCATATTCTATCATTTTGAGCACTCCACCAAAATGTATCTGACATGGAAGAGTAACCCATGATCCTAATCGATTGTGCATTTGCATTCAAAAGCAAATTTTAAATAATGCACAAATTTAGGGGGAGCTCTTGCTTATCACATACTTCTCAAAGCGACGATGTATTTCATTCTTATTATCATTTGTCGAAGCTTTGATCTATATGTTGTCATCAATTACCAAAAGGGGGAGATTGAAAAACACCATATAGCACAAGATGGGCACCGAGGACCTGCCAGGAGGCCCACCTCTGGTTTGTCTTCGCCCAATACTTTTTTTATATTCCAAAATAATTCTCCGTAAATTTTCAGGACTTTTGGAGTTGTGCAGAATAGGTCTCTCAGATTTGCTCCTTTCCGGTCCAGAATTCTCGCTCTTCATGTAAACCTTGTAAAATAAGAGAGAAAAGGCATAAGTATTGTACCATAATGTGTAACTGAAAGTGCAACTAATTCCGGGTGGTTTTGGTAATTCTTAACAACATATAGCTCATTGAACTAATATTCTTTCAAAATAAACTTTTCAGAAAGTTCAATGATTGGCATGGCATGGACTAGAGATGTGGACCCCTCAAAATGCTAAGGACACATATTGGCTCAAGCTCAAGACTCTACATTTTCATTTTAGTGATCCAAGATCACATTGAGTCCATAGGAAAAGCCAATACTATTAAAAGGGGATGAGGTGTTGCTTAATGGCTTGCTTGCTCAAAATGCTTAGTGTCGGGGATATACCCCGCGGCGTAAACCGGCCGGAAGTATAACCCGGCCGGACTTGGCGGTTTATTTGAGATCCCGCTGGCACTTGGCGATTCACTGGTGACCCGCCCTGACCTGGCGGTTTACCAGCAACCCGCCGGGACGTTGTAACTCACTGGTGACCCGGCGGATGGGTCAGAGGAGCGATAAGACCCGGTGGCCCGTCTGGCGGTTCATGAAGGCCAGTTCAACTATTGTGGGCTGGTTTAAGAGGAAGACATAAGGAATATTCTCCTACAAAGAAAGCAAGACTAGGACTCCACTTGTAATAGAGTAATCCTAATCCAACTAGGACTAGTCATGTAAATCGCCCCTTCAACATATATAAGGAGGGGCAGGGCTCCCAAAAGAGGGACAAGCTACAAGCAAGAAGCAAGAAACAATCTCTAGGGCTAGACACAAAGAGCCGGTTTATGGCGTCTCCCTCAGGATGATAATGAGACCTAGCCACAAACAGCATGTAGGGTTATTCCGGATGATGTTTCCCGGGGCCCGAAGCTGTCTAAATCCTTGTCTTGTGTGTTGATCCGCCCTGCGTCTCTCGTCCCACTCAGATGCGTTGGTCCCGCGACTAAGTCCTGACACTAAGGACATCTGCCGTGACAAATCCACGACAGTTGGCGCCCACCGTGGGGCTCGCGCACGGTGGTGTTGAGTTCTTGGAGGGATCTCTTTCCAGGATCGAGAGGTTCGCAATTTTTCGAATGAAGAGAAGCCGGTTTGAAAGAATCTGTATCATTGATGAAAAATCGAGCGTTTTGATCTAAATCCGCTGCTCGTATCTTGGTCAAAGGCCGCGACACCGATTCCAAGCAGAAGTCCAAGTCGTCGAATCCGAGATTGGCATAATACCAAACTGGCTGGAGCGTAATCGTTATCCGCCCGTGCCTAGGGTGGCCATGGGTCTTGACACAGACCCCTGTGTTTTCTGTCCCTGGTACAACCGCCTACGCCGGCCTTAGGCCATCTCCACCGCGCGACCCCAAACGGACGTCTGTTTTGTCCGGTTTTTGTCCCTTTGGGTAGGGATTTGGGGTCGTGTCCGGGCCTGTCCTGGGATGCGGTGGCCGTGCGCCCAGCGCGCGACCGCATCCTTTTGCCCCATCCTGTCCGTCAGGGCCAAGAATTGCCCAAATTTGCATTCAAACTAGTTTCGAACCCAAATATTTGTTTGAAAATTAAAATAGTTTTACAACCCAATTGAAATTGTCTTTAATAAAATAGTTTTACAACCAAATCGAAATTGTCTTGACTGAACATAAAATGGCCAAATACATCTATTGGTTGCCAACGTGCTCCCACACATGCTCAACCAAGTCATTTTGAAGATTCACATGAGTGTGCCAATCACGCATCTCACGGTGGAATTGGGCAAACTGTTCAAATATGGCCGGGTCTTGGTGCAGGGGCTCAATATTTTCACCTTGATAATCAAATCCTTGGTCGAAGATACTCTCATCACGCTCGTCCTCGACGATCATGTTGTGCATGATCACACAAGCAGTCATCACCTCCCAAAGCTTCCCTTCATCCCATGACAGTGCAGGGCTTTGAACGATACCCCACCGGGATTGAAGCACACCAAAAGCACGTTCCACATCCTTTCTAACACTCTCTTGCATTTGGGCAAATCTCTTTCTCTTCTCACTTTGGGGTTTCGAGATTGTCTTCACAAAAGTTGACCACTGAGGATATATACCATCTGCTAGATAGTAACCCTTGTTGTAATAGTGGTCGTTGATTTCAAAGTTGACAGGTGGGGAGTGGCCTTCTGCAAGCCTCGCGAAGACTGGAGAACGCTACAGCACGTTGATATCATTGTGAGAACCTGCCATGCCGAAGAAAGAATGCCATATCCAAAGATCTTGTGATGCCACCGCCTCTAATATGACAGTGCACCCGTTAACATGCCCCTTGTACTGGCCCTGCCAAGCAAATGGACAGTTCTTCCACTCCCAGTGCATACAATCTATGCTGCCAAGCATACCTGGAAAGCCTCTAGCTGCGTTGGTCGCCAACAATCTCTCTGTATCAGCGGCAGTTGGCTGCCTCAAGTACTCTGGGCCAAAGACCTCGATCACAGCCTGGCAAAACTTGTACATTGACATCAGACATGTTGTCTCACTCATACGCACATACTCATCCACCAGATCGCCTGGAATTCCATATGCAAGCATGCGGATGGCCGCAGTGCATTTCTGGTATGAGGAGAATCCAAGCTTGCCAAGGGCATCCGTCTTGCACTCGAAGTATGGGTCATGAGCAACCACTCCCTCTCGGATACGATTGAACACATGCCTTGCCATACGAAAACGGCGACGAAATTTATCCGGCTTGAAGAGCGGAGTGTTGGCAAAGTAATCTGCATAGAGCAGGGCGTGGCCTCTTTCCCTGTTGCGGTTCAGGTTGGGAGCACGGCCAGGGAGTGACCCCCTGTACCGAGGAAGCTGCCGTTGAATATGGTCGTGAACGACCAGTGCAGCCACCACAAGATCGTCATCATCCGACGACGAATCGTCCGATGAACAAAGGAAGTGATGGAAGAAAAACTCGTCTCCACTGTCCATATCTTTGTTGGCAAAAGGTCGAACACCTTGCGGTCGTGGTGGCGAAGAGGTCGCGATGATCACCTCGACGCAGTAGTGTGGTTGCCGGCCGGCTACTGGCCGCTCTGGAGCTCTCGTCGGAATCTGCCTCGGCCGCCGTGGTACGTCGCCGACAGTGGTGTCCCCTCTGCCACCGGCAAGGACGGCGACGGCCAAACCTCCTCCGATCGACGACCAAAACTACGGCGGAAGCGCGGGCGTGGTGGCGGCCATGTCGAGACATGGTTTGGTATGGACGATGGGAGGGCTGCGCGGTGAGGAGGTGGCCGGAGAATAGCGGCGGCGCCGGCGGCGGGGCGGGGCGGGGAGAGAGGATGTAGCGGTGGGAGCGGAGGGACGGCTAGTGTCCCTGACAGGCGGGCCACGGGGGGTACAAGGGCGCGCGTCGGGGCCGTCCGCGCGCGTCCGTTTCACCCCAAACCGAGCGCAAGTTTGGGCCGGGGATGGGTCGAAAGCAGACGGAATCCGGACATTTGTCCGTTTGCGCCCGCGCGCTGGGCCGCCTTTTTTGTCCCTTTTACCCCAAACGGACGGGGGCGAACAGGATAGGGTCGCGCGGTGGAGATGGCCTTATTCATTGATAGAAGCACGGCCTCCCAAGCTCAGAATCACGTGGGAGACCAAAAAGTACTACTTGACTAAAAGGGAATCAAAGACACGGTGGATTTGTATGAGTACTAATTGATGGCTGCTAATAATGTGAGGGATGTGTTGTCTGTTGGCCGGAGAGCCGCCGCACGAGACTGCCTCTACGCGATTACTTGCCGTCACTCCAAGCGCCCTCGAGCGATCCCGATGCCGTAGCGTCCACGACCTCGTCGTCGAGTTACCTCTGCCATTGTGGCCGAGCCGCCCGCTCCCGCGGCTGCGACCTGGCCTCCGCCGCTCGTCTCTGCCATCGCGGCCTTGAATTTGTACTAATCCGCCGAGACCGAGTCAACTGGCTCCGCCTTCGGTTTGACTTCACCGCACCTACAAACCGCCATTATTCCTTAGTCTGACGACCGGAAGACTGCAGATCAATTGACAAGTATGTCTGTATGAGCAAGCACGTATCAATCAAACAAATACTACTTGTCATATCAAGTAAAAAGATTAGGCTGGACGACTATTCTCTCAATGGCCAGAGCCACGTTCGATCTGCTTGCAAGATCTAAATCGAAGAAAAGTCAAAGATGAAAAAAAAGAAAGAAAGAGGGAGCCACTATGAGAAGGGAACGCGGACGTGGATTCATCGAGCGAGCGAGGACTCAGAAGCGGTGATGGGCGCGGGCTCTGCTGCTGTTGTGTTGCGGCCGCGCTTCACCGTGGCCCTGCCCGCGAGCGCCCCCACGGTTGCGTGTTGAGCCGCCCTGCTGCTCCTACCGTCTCCGCTGTCATGGCCTTGTTTCTGCCACGAGGCCGCCTTGGATGAAACGCCCCATCGCCGTGAGTCGCCGTCCCGTTGGGCTTCTACAGGGAGTCGCCCTTGCCGCGAGGCCGGCCTGGCTGGGTCGCCCCGTTGCCGACGCTCGCCGTCTCTGCATCGCCTCCACCTTGTAACAGCCTCCGCCCGCGCCTCTCGCGATGGCCTCACTTTGAGCCGCCGCCATGGGCCGCCCCCGCCTGGCCGACCTCGTCTCCGCATTTGCTGTGTGTCGCCGCAGCCTCAAGTCAACCCCGCCGCTGTTGCTGACCTCCACCATTGCATCGCCGGCTGTCACTGTGATCCGCCTTGCCGACTATGAGCGGATATGACAACAATCCGGAGGATCAACAACGCGGACTCATCAACTACAGGCGCACTCGGATTCTCCTTCACCTCATCGCCAAGCCACCCCTGCCGGTGCGCTGTTGGGCTGCCACGCCAAGAGCCGCCGCACCACCTCCGCCGGTTTGTCTCCACCATGGCCCTCCTCCGCCGGGTCACCCCGTTTCCATTGCTGGTCGCTTGGTCAGGGCCATGACGTCGATGGCGGTTTAGGGGCAAGGCCAGGCACGCTGCAGGCGGCTCGCAAGACCGGCCATGGATGTTCCTTCTGAGCCGCGCCACGCTCCGTCAGGTTCAGCCTTTGCACCAAGCTAGTTCCACTTCGTGCTAAACTGCCATCACTCTTGGCCGGGTCGTCCATGGGACGCTTTGCCACTGCCGTGTCTCCCGCCGTTACCGGCCTCGAGTTGCCGAGTCTGCTATACACGAGTCGCCGCGCCGGGTCACCATGTCCGCTTGTTCGTATGAACCGGAGCTGCTGTGGTTCGCGGGCGCTTCTGTTGCTGTGGTCGCGGGCGCGTTCGCGCTTCGCCGGCCACTTCGGTTTGCTTCTTCTTCTACACACCGCAGGGCCATCTTCCTATCGTCAACGGCCCTCCGCAACCGGACTACACCTCCACTTCCCGCTACGATCCGGCCTTGCGGAATCGCCACCGGGTTACCATGGAGCGGCCTGGCTGAATCGCCGCCGGGTCACCGCCGAGTGGCCTCGCCAAATCGCCCCCGCGTGAAGGCTGCCGTGGCCACGAGCCGGCCCGCATGTTCTTGCAAGAGGATGCTGGCTTGCTGCTGCCTTCCCACTGGCTACGGCTGCGCCTCTGCCGTTGCACTGCGAGCTGCTGCGCCTCTGTTGCTGTGATACGGCCGCCCCCTTTTCCAAATTCCTGCTCTGTATATGACCCGGCCATACCTTGTACACCCTTGTGCCTGCTGATAAAGCCTTCCACGTGAAGAACTGCGGCTACAGTCATTATGAAAAGGGCAAAGGAAGATTGTCAAATATCTGCGTTCATCCAGCGAAAAAATATCGGATGATATACACTGATCATTCATCGTCTGAATAAATCAGGTGAAATCCATCCATTAAATTTTAATTGATATATTTTGTTTTCTTTTGAAAACAATTACTCGGTCTTGCAATATTTGTTGTTTTCAGGACGATTATGCACGGCAAACATGGTTTATACCACGGGACAATTGTACATTGAAAGAGCAAGGGTCGTGTTATGGATATATCCGCGCCTGCGATTGCTTCGCCCGTCCACGCCGGTTTGCAATGTCGCGGCCGGTTCATCTGCCTTGCTGCCACGGCCGACTTGGGCATGATCGATTTCAGCTTCACCATGGTGATCATCAACCCCGCGGTGGATATTAACTGGCCTAACATATCAGGTGAAATCCGTCCAGTATATTTTTATATTATATATTGCTTTCTTTGAAAGAGCAATTACTCCGGCTTGCAAAGTTATCTAAATGCAGAACCCTAAACCGCCATATTGGTGCAAATTTTAAAGGCCGTCAGAAAATTTCCGGCTGAAAATGAGAATTCCGGTTTAACATCTGGTTCAAGAAAGATTTCATCTCTTGCAAAAAAGGTAAAGGGTGCCTAAGAGGACCTACTGCCATGATGCGCGGTTCAAACATGGGTATCATGCCTTATTGGCTTATCATATTATTGATCACTTGGGGGCTTGGTCGTATCCGAACCATAGCTACACCTCTTGATCGGCGCAATGCCACAATATCACTTGGGGGCTTGGTCGTATCCGAACCAATGCAACACCTTTTGATAGGCGAAAGCCACCAGATCATTTGGGGACATGGTCAAGTCTGAACCAGTCACGCCTCTTGGTCGGCCTAAGGCCACAGAATCACTTGGGGGCTTTGGTCGAACCCGAACCATCGTCACCCCTCTTGATCGGTATAATGCCAATGCATCACTTAGGGACTTGTGGTCACGTCTGAACCATAGTCACGCCTCTCGATCGGCCTAGTGCCACAGAATCACTTGGGGGCTTGGTCGAACACGAACCATTGCTACACCTCTTGATCGGCATAATGCCACTACGTCATTTGGGGACCTGGCTGACTTGAACCATAGCTACGCCTATCGGGGGCTTGGTCGTGTCCGACCATGGTAACGCCATTTGATCGGCTCAATAGCCTCTTTTTGCAAATGGTTTTATCATTCCCTTTGCTTGAAATTTGCTTTGCTAAATATTTCCTTTTACTTCTTTTGCGTTTTAAAACCGACATTGTTAATCCGGTTCGACTGTCAATTACAAATTGGCGGAACACGGTCAAATCTTAATCCGGAGACTATCTGCCCGGTTTGATTTTCTGTTACCATCCTATTATGGAGTAAACCGGTGTTTATCAACCCGGCTCGGCTTTCAACTACAAGTTGTCAGTACATGATCAAGTTATAATCCGGAGACTATCAGCCCGGTCTGGTTTGACTACAAGTCACCAGTATTATATATGGTTAATCCGGTGTTTATCACAAACCCGGTACGGTTTTATCATAAACCGGCACAATATGGAAGGAGTTATCAGTACTCAAAATTTGGGTTATTACCCCTATTACAAAAAGTTGGTAAACCAACGATGTGATTCAATATCACAGGTATGATATATTTCATATTTGATTATTCTTAAGTGCAGCCTTGGTTATAAACCTGGGTTATATGTTGGGCATTATGACCCGTCCGGCGGTAAACCGCCAGGACACTTTAAACTTGTTGTATGCAGAAACAGGTTGAATAAAGCATGATGAGAAATTATCCGGTGTTTATTAAACCAGCCTGGCTTTAAGACGATAAGTCGCCAGTATATGATGAGAAATTGTCCGGTGTTTATTAAACCGGCCTGGCTTTGGACTATAAGTCGCTAGTATATATTTGGATTGCGCCATTGGAATCATGCGCTTATAAATCATTGGGTTATATTATTCAAATAGCCAAACTTGGCTGAATTTTCATTATGATATTGAATGAATAAGGTTTTCATACCGGATTATATTATCTTGAATAGCCAACATGGCTGGATTTTATTATGGTTATTAATAACCGGTATTATTAAGGTTTTCAAAGTCGCTTTAGCGCAATGGCTATTATTTTATCAAAGGATATATTCTACAATGGAAGGAATAGTCCCGAGTCGCTGCAGGCTTACGACCCGGCACTTGGGGGCTACATTATTCAAACTGAGATTACATGCAAGTCTCATGTCGCTGCAAGCATGCACCATGACACTTGGGGGCTAATGCAAAGTCATTTTTTTGTTCATAATATTGAAGACCCAGCTCATCACATTATAATGAGCTGGCCCTTGGGAGCTACCAATTGCTCCTGTTAACAATTCAAGCTCAATATTATCTTACTGAACCGGCCCTTGGGGGCTACACATCATTTCTCAAATCTACATGATTATATTTACAAAGTCCTTGCTCATTATTGCATAATGACCCGGCCCTTGGGAGCTACACTGGTTGAAGTTTTTATGAGTATAAGGAAATTACAAGTCCCAGGTTGCTGCAAGCATGACAACCCGGCACTTGGGGGCTACAGGTAATATGCATATAAGGGAGAAATATTTTCCAATTTTCTGTTTTGAGCCAACCAGATTGATCCGGCATCACCAATCATCATGAACCGGCGTTAGCAACAATCATGAACCGGCGTTGGAAACAATCATGACCTGGAATTCAGTTTTTATAAACCGGCAATTTTGACAATGATAAACCGGCAAGTCTACATTTTCAAACCGGCTGAATGTCAGATGAGTATTTCAAGACCAATATTTCTTAAACCAGCGCTTTGGAAGCCGTCTCAAGTGGATTATTCTTCACAATATTTTTCTATGAGAAACCAACGTCAGCAGTTTGAGTATGAAGCTGGTTATTGACCCGGATTTTCTAGAAGGAGGAATGACAAGGACTTAAGGATAATCAGGTGCCTGTTTACAAGAATTCTTAACCCGGAGCGCAACCTGTCCAATTTGTTCTTGTGTTTATTTTGCAGCATAAGTTTACCATGGATAAATCCAAGCTAAACTTGGGGGATAATGTCGGGGATATACCCCGCGGCGTAAACCGTCCGGAAGTATAACCCAGCTGGACTTGGCGGTTTATTTGAGATCCCGCTGGCACTTGGCGATTCACTGGTGACCCGCCCTGACCTGGCGGTTTACCAGCAACCCGCCGGGACGTTGTAACTCACTGGTGACCCGGCGGACGGGTCAGAGGAGCGATAAGACCCGGTGGCCCGTCTGGCGGTTCATGAAGGCCGGTTCAACTATTGTGGGCCGGTTTAAGAGGATGACATAAGGAATATTCTCCTACAAAGAAAGCAAGACTAGGACTCCACTTGTAATAGAGTAATCCTAATCCAACTAGGACTAGTCATGTAAACCACCCCTTCAACATATATAAGGAGGGGCAGGGCTCCCCAAAGAGGGACAAGCTACAAGCAAGAAGTAAGAAACAATCTATAGGGCTAGACACAAAGAGCCGGTTTACGGCGTCTCCCTCAGGATGATAATGAGACCTAGCCACAAACAGCATGTAGGGTTATTCCGGATGATGTTTCCCGGGGCCCGAAGCTATCTAAATCCTTGTCTTGTGTGTTGATCCGCCCTGCGTCTCCCGTCCCACTCAACCCCTCTCAAGCTACCACATAGATGCGTTGGTCCCGCGACTAAGTCCTGACACTAAGGACATCTACCGTGACAAATCCACGACACTTAGTGATATGCTCCAAAAGCCCTCAACCACTTTCTCGTCTCCACATATGTCCCAAACCAAAAGTCAAACTCGGCCCCACCAATTTGATCTATCCGGCGCCACCGAGTTCATTTGACATAGCCAGTGCCAGAAACCCTAATAAGTTCGGTCTCACCGATAGGGATCTCGGTCTCACCGAGATGGGATTGCAAACTCTCTGTTTCCCTTCATAATATTTCGGTCTAACCGAGATGAGCGATCGGTCCCACCGAGTTCACAATGCAAACTCTCTGTTTCCTTTTCGTAACGTTTCAGTCTCACCGAAATGAGTGATCGATCCCATCGAGTTTGCCTGGCCAACTCTCTGTTTGCCTATTGCATAAATCGGTCTCAGCGAGTTCATGTGAACGGTCTCACCGAGATTACATTATGCCCTAACCCTAATGAAATCGGTCCCACCGAGTTGACATGTCGGTCCCACCGAAAAGCCTAACGTTCACATTTTGAACTAACTCGGTCTCACCAAGTTTCAGTATTCGGTCCCGCCGAGTTTGGTGAATTGTGTGTAACGGTCAGATTTTGTGTGGAGGCTATATATACCCCTCCACCCATCCTCCATTCGGGGAGAGCCATCAGAACATGCCTACACTTCCAGCATTCATTTTTGAGAGAGAATCACCTACTCATGTGTTGAGGCCAAGATATTCCAATCCAACCACAAGAATCTTGATCTCTAGCCTTCCCCAAGTTGCTTTCCACTCAAATCATCTTTCCACCAAATCCAAATATGTGAGAGAGAGTTGAGTGTTGGGGAGACTATCATTTGAAGCACAAGAGCAAGGAGTTCATCATCAACACACCATCTATTACCTTTTGGAGAGTGGTGTCTCCTAGATTGGTTAGCTAGGTGTCACTTGGGAGTCTCCGTCAAGATTGTGGAGTTGAACCAAGGAGTTTGTACGGGCAAGGAGATCGCTTACTTCATGAAGATCTACCCTAGTGAGGCAAGTCCTTCGTGGGCGATGGCCATGGTGGGATAGACAAGGTTGCTTCTTCGTGGACCCTCCGTGGACTCGCGCAACCGTTACCCTTCATGGGCTGAAGTCTCCATCAATGTGGATGTACGATAGAACCACCTATCGGAACCACGGGAAAAATCTTTGTGTCTACATTGCGGTTGCTCCCTCCAAACTCCTCCCTTTTACCTTCATATGCAATGATTTACATTGCGCCGCTATACTCTCAGAATTGCATGTGTAGGTTGATTACTTGACTTGTGATAAGTTGCTAAAATCCGCCAAGACTTAAAATTGGGAAAATGCTAGATTTTTATTTGGTCAAGTAGTCTAATCACCCCCTCTAGACATACTTTCGATCCTATAGTAATAACATCCCATAATGCCATAAATACCAATATAAAAGCATGATACAAAATGGACGTATCAACTCCCCCAAGCTTAGACCTCGCTTGTCCTCAAGCGAAAGCCGAAATCGATAAATATGTCCACATGTTTAGAGATAGAGGTGTCGATAAAATAAAATACGCACATGAGGGCATCATGATCATATTTAGAATAGCAACATATATTGTCATATGATCTCTTATGCTAAAATAATAATTCGTTCACAAGGTAAAGTATGAATCAGAAACTTTATTGAGAACTAACAAACTGTGATCTTAGTCATTGAAGCAATTGCAATTTATCATAATATCAAAAAGAGTCAATGTAAGAGCTTTTCAGGAAGTTGACATACTCAACTATCATTTAGTCTTTTATAATTGCTAACAGTCACGCGATATTTATGAGTTCAAAGCCTCAATCGGACACAAAGAAAGATAGGGGCTTATAGTTTCACCTCCCAACCTTTTACCTCAAGGGTAAAGTCAACAATAATATTTTGTGATAACCTACATCCGAGTGGATATATACATCTGGATCTTTCTCTAACACATAGTGCTTGCCGAAAATAAAAAGTGTAAAAAGTAAAGGTGAAGATCACCATGACTCTTGTACAATGGTAGAAGGTAAAAGTAAAAGATAGGCCCTTCGCAGAGGGAGGCAGAGGTTGTCATGCGCTTTTATGGTTGGATGCACAAAATCTTAGTACAAAAGAACGTCACTTTATATTGCCTCTTGTGATAAAGAACTTTATTATGCATTCTGCCACTTTTATTTCTTCCATATCACAAGTTCGTGTAAAGTTTATTTTCTTCACACTAAAAGATCATACATATTTAGAGAGCAATTTTTATTGCTTGCACCGATGAAAACTTACTTGAAGGATCTTAATCAATCCATAGGTAGGTATAGTGGACCCTCATGGCAAAACAGGTTAAAGGGGTGTTTGGATGCACAAGTAGTATCTCTACTTGGTGCAAAAGATTTGGCTAGCATGGGATAAGAAGCAAGCTTAACATGTTGGAGGATCCATGACAATATAACTTCTATTCAGATATAAGAAAACATAACCCATTATGTTGTCTTCCTTGTCCAACATCTACTCTTTAGCATATAATATTTTAACGAGTGCTCACAATCACAAAAGATGTCCAAGGTAGTATATTGTTGGAAATATGCCCTAGAGGCAATAATAAAAGCCTTATTATTATATTTCCTTATTCATGATAATTGTCTTTATTCGTGCTATAATTGTGTTATCCGGAAATCGTAATACATGTGTGAATAACAGACAACAATATATGTCCCTGGTAAGCCTCTAGTTGACTAGCTCGTTGATCGACAGATAGTCATGGTTTCCTGACTATGGACATTGGATGTCATTGATAACGAGACCACATCATTAGGAGAATGATGTGATGGACAAGACCCAATCCTAAACATAGCATAAGATCGCATAGTTCGTTTGCTAGAGTTTTCCAATGTCAAGTATCCTTTCCTTAGACCATGAGATCGTGTAACTCCCGGATACCGTAGGAGTGCTTTGGGTGTGCCAAACGTCACAACGTAACTGGGTGACTATAAAGGTATACTACGGGTATCTCTGAAAGTGTCTGTTGGGTTGACATGGATCGAGACTGGGATTTGTCACTCCGCTTGACGGAGAGGTATCACCGAGCCCTCTCGGTAATGCATCATCATAATGAGCTCAATGTGATCAAAGTGTTTGATCACGGGATCATGCATTACGGTACGAGAAAAGTGACTTGCCGGTAACGAGACTGAACGAGGTATTGGGATACCGACGATCGAATCTCGGGCAAGTAAAATACCGATTGACAAAGGGAATCGTATACGGGATTAATTGAATCCTCGACATCGTGGTTCATCCGATGAGATCATCGTGGAGCATGTGGGAGCCAACATGGGTATCCAGATCCCGCTGTTGGTTATTGCCCGAGAGCCGTCTCGGTCATGTCTGCATGTCTCCCGAACCCGTAGGGTCTACACACTTAAGGTTCGGTGACGCTAGGGTTGTGAAGATATGTGTATGCAGTAACCCGAATGTTGTTCGGAGTCCCAGACGTCATGAGGAGTTTCGGAATGGTCCGGAGGTAAAGATTTATATATGGAAAGTCATCATACGGACACCGGGACAAGTTTCGGGGTTATCGGTATTGTACCGGGACCACCGGAGGGTCCCGGGGGGTCCACCGGGTGGGGCCACCTATCCCGGAGGGCCCCATGGGATGTATGAGGGAGGGAACCAGCCCATAGTGGGCTGGTGCGCCTCCCCCCCAAGGGCCCATGCGCCTAGGGTTGGGGGGGGGGAAACCCTAAAGGGGGCGCCTCCCTTGCTTGGGGCAAGTCCCCTCCCTGGCCGCCGCCCCCCCTAGGAGATTCCATCTCCTAGGGCCGGCGCCCCCCCCCCAAGGGGTTATATAAAGGGGGGAGGGGAGGGGGGGCTGCACACCCTTTGCCCTGGCGCCTCCCTCTCCCTCTCCAACACATCCTCCTCCTCCGTAGAGCTCGACGAAGCCCTGTCGGAGTACTGCGGCTCCACCATCACCACGCCGTCGTGCTGCTGCTGGAGTCTTCTTCCCCAACCTCTCCTTTTCCTTGCTGGATCAAGAAGAAGGAGACGTTACGCTGGCCATACGTGTGTTGAACGCGGAGGTGCCGTGCTTTCGGTGCTAGGATCTCCGGTGATTTGGATCACGGTGTGTACGACTACTTCATCCCCGTTCGTTGAACGCTTCCGCTCGCGATCTACAAAGTGGTATGTAGATTCAATCTCTCTCTCCCATGACTCGTTGCTAGATGAACTCATAGATGGATCTTGGTGAAACCGTAGGAAAATTTTTAATTTTCTGCAACGTTCCCCAACAGTGGCATCATGAGCTAGGTCTATGCGTAGTTCTTCTTGCGCGAGTAGAACACAATTTGTTGTGGGCGTAGATGTTGTCAACTCTTCTTGCCGCTACTAGTCTTATCTTGCTTCAGCGGTATTGTGGGATGAAGCGGCCCGGACCAACCTTACACGTACGCTTACGTGAGATCGGTTCCACCGACTAACATGCACTAGTTGCATAAGGTGGCTGGCGGGTGTCTGTCTCTCCCACTTTAGTTGGAGCGGATTCGATGAAAAGGGTCCTTATGAAGGGTAAATAGAAGTTGACAAATCACGTTGTGGCTTTTATGTAGGTAAGAAAACGTTCTTGCTAGAACCCTAATTCAGCCACGTAAAACTTGCAACAACAATTAGAGGACGTCTAACTTGTTTTTGCAGCAAGTGCTTTGTGATATGATATGGCCAAAGTTGTGATGAATGATGAATGATCTATATGTGATGTATGAGATGTTCATGCTATTGTAATAGGAATCACGACTTGCATGTCGATGAGTATGACAACCGGCAGGAGCCATAGGAGTTGTCTTTATTTTTTGTATGACCTGCGTGTCATTGAGAAACGCCATGTAAATTACTTTACTTTATTGCTAAACGCGTTAGCCATAGTAGTAGAAGTAATAGTTGGCGAGCAACTTCATGGAGACACGATGATGGAGATCATGATGATGGAGATCATGGTGTCAAGCCGGTGACAAGATGATCATGGAGCCCCAAGATGGAGATCAAAGGAGCTATGTGATATTGGCCATATCATGTCACGTTTATTATTTGATTGCATGTGATGTTTATCATGTTTTGCATCTTGTTTACTTAGAACGACGGTAGTAAATAAGATGATCCCTCTAAATAATTTCAAGAAAGTGTTCCCCCTAACTGTGCACCGTTGCGACAGTTCGTTGTTTCGAAGCACCACGTGATGATCGGGTGTGATAGATTCTAACGTTCACATACAACGGGTGTAAGACAGATTTACACACGCAAAACACTTAGGTTGACTTGACGAGCCTAGCATGAACAGACATGGCCTCGGAACACAGAAGACCGAAAGGTCGAGCATGAGTCGTATAGAAGATACGATCAACATGAAGATGTTCACCGATGTTGACTAGTTCGTCTCACGTGATGATCGGACACGGCCTAGTTGACTCGGATCATGTAATACTTAGATGACTAGAAGAGGGATGTCTATCTAAGTGGGAGTTCATTAAATAATTTGATTAAATGAACTTTATTATCATGAACTTAGTCTAAATATTTACAATATGTCTTGTAGATCAAATGGCCAACGTAGTCCTCAACTTCAACGCGTTCCTAGAGAAAACCAAGCTGAAAGACGATGGTAGCAACTATACGAACTGGGTCCGGAACCTGAGGATCATCCTCATAGCTGCCAAGAAAGATTATGTCCTACGAGCACCGCTGGGTGACGCACCTATTCTCCCTGCAGAACAAGACGTTATGAACGCTTGGCAGTCACGATGCGATGATTACTCCCTCGTTCAGTGCGGCATGCTTTACAGCTTAGAGCCGGGACTCCAAAAGCATTTTGAGAGACATGGAGCATATGAGATGTTCGAAGAGCTGAAAATGGTTTTCCAAGCTCATGCCCGGGTCGAGAGATATGAAGTCTCCGACAAATTCTTTAGCTGTAAGATGGAGGAAAATGGCTCTGTCAGTGAACACATACTCAAAATGTCTGGGTTGCACAACCGCTTAACTCAACTGGAAGTTAATCTCCCGGATGAAGCGGTCATTGACAGAATCCTCCAGTCGCTTCCACCTAGCTACAAGAGCTTTGTGATGAACTACAATATGCAGGGGATGGTAAAGACCATTCCTGAGGTATATGGTATGCTGAAATCAGCAGAGGTAGAAATCAAGAAGGAGCTTCAAGTGTTGATGGTGAATAAAACCACTAAGTTCAAGAAGGGCAGGGGTAAAAAGAACTTCAAGAAGGACGGCAAAGAAGTTGCCGCGCCCGGTAAGCAAGTTGCCGGGAAGAAGCCAAAGAATGGACCCAAGCCCGAGACTGAGTGCTTTTATTGCAAGGGAAGTGGTCACTGGAAGCGGAACTGCCCCAAATACTTAGCGGACAAGAAGGCCGTCAAAACCAAAGGTATATGTGATATACATGTAATTGATGTGTACCTTACCAGTACTCGTAGTAGCTCTTGGGTATTTGATACCGGTGCAGTTTCTCACATTTGTAACTCAAAGCAGGAGCTGAGGAATAAACGGAGACTGGCAAAGGACGAGGTGACGATGCGCGTCGGGAATGGTTCCAAGGTCGATGTGATCGCCGTCGGCACGCTGCCTCTACATTTACCTACGGGATTAGTTTTAAACCTCAATAATTGTTATTTAGTGCCAAGTTTGAGCATGAACATTGTGCCTGGATCTCGTTTAATTCAAGATGGCTACTCATTTAAATCCGAGAATAATGGTTGTTCCATTTATATGAGAGATATGTTTTATGGTCATGCTCCGATGGTTCATGGTTTATTCTTGATGAATCTCGTACGTGATGATACACATATTCATAGTGTGAATACCAAAAGAGTTAAAGTTGATAACAATAGTCCCACATATTTGTGGCACTGCCGCCTTGGTCACATAGGTGTCAAACGCATGAAGAAGCTCCATGCAGATGGACTTTTAGAGTCTCTTGATTATGAATCATTTGACACGTGCGAACCATGCCTCATGGGTAAAATGACCAAGACTCCGTTCTCAGGAACAATGGAGCGAGCAACCAGCTTAATGGAAATCATACATACCGATGTGTGCGGTCCAATGAGTGTTGAGGCTCGCGGTGGCTATCGTTATGTTCTCACCCTCACTGATGACTTGAGTAGATATGGGTATGTCTACTTAATGAAACACAAATCTGAGACCTTTGAAAAGTTCAAAGAATTTCAGAGTGAGGTTGAAAATCAACGTGATAAAAGGATCAAGTTTCTACGATCAGATCGTGGAGGAGAATACTTGAGTCACGAATTTGGCACACACTTAAGAAAATGTGGAATAGTTTCACAACTCACGCC
Source organism: Aegilops umbellulata (assembly GCA_032464435.1). NCBI lineage: Eukaryota > Viridiplantae > Streptophyta > Magnoliopsida > Poales > Poaceae > Aegilops > Aegilops umbellulata. The sequence continues at coordinate 133,130,424 of CP136058.1, read as the reverse complement.
GCCTGGAACACCTCAGCGTAATGGTGTGTCCGAACGTCGTAATCGCACTCTATTAGATATGGTGCGATCTATGATGTCTCTTACCGATTTACCACTATCTTTTTGGGGCTATGCTTTAGAGACTGCCGCATTCACTTTAAATAGGGTTCCGTCGAAATCCGTTGAGACGACACCGTATGAATTATGGTTTGGGAAGAAACCTAAGCTGTCGTTTCTAAAAGTTTGGGGATGCGATGCTTATGTCAAGAAACTTCAACCTGAAAAGCTCGAACCCAAGTCGGAAAAATGCGTCTTCATAGGATACCCTAAAGAAACTGTTGGGTATACCTGCTACCTCAGATCCGAAGGCAAGATCTTTGTTGCCAAGAATGGATCCTTTCTAGAGAAAGAGTTTCTCTCGAAAGAAGTAAGTGGGAGGAAAGTAGAAGTTGATGAAGTGTTACCTCTTGAACCGGAAAATGGCGAAACTCAAGAAAACGTTTCTGAGGTGCCTGCACCGACTAGAGAGGAAATTAATGATGATCAAGATACTTCTAATCAAGCTCCTACTGAAATTCGAAGGTCCACAAGGACACGTTCCGCACCAGAGTGGTATGGTGTAACACCCCCGATGTAACTTGCCATATTTGTAATCCAACTCTTGCCATTTCCGGCTATGTGTTATGATATTCCCTCCGTGGTTGGGTTCTCTCCGTTTTGCATTTTGGTCATGTCATGCATTTATTATCATGTCATCATGTGCATCGCATTCGCATACGCATTCGTCTCATAAATCCGAGCATCTTTCCCGTTGTCCGTTTTGCAATCCGGCGCTCCTATGCCTCCCGGCGTCCTCTTTTACATTTCTTCGTGAGCGGGTATTAAACATTCTCGGAATGGACCGAGGTTTGACATGTGGCCTCGGTATAGCACCGGTAGACCGCCTGTCAAGTTTCGGGTCAATCGGAGTTCGTTTGGTACTCCAACGGTTAACCGGGTAACCGTGAAGGCCTCGTGTGTGTTGCAGCCCAACACCCCTTCAAAACAGCCCAATAACCCATCCAAGTCACTTCCATGTCCTCCGCCGTTCGATCACGATCGCGTGGGCGAAAACCGCACTCCGTTTGGAGCTCCCTAGCTCCTTCTAGCTATAAAAACGTCTCCCCCGTCTAAATCTGAGAGAGGGACTCCGAAACCCTAGTGTCTCCCTCGAAATCCGCGCCTCCCCACTGTTCCGCCGCCGCCGCCGCCCGGGCCAACCAGGGGCCGCCACTTGGCACCCCCTGACTGGCCAGCCGCCGCCACGCGGGCGCCCCGGGCCAACCGGAGGGCGCCACGTCGCCGTCCGCCCGAGGCCCACTTCACCGCGCCGCCTCCTCCCCGCGGGCCCGCGAGCCCGAGGCCGGCCCCCGCGGCCCGCGCCGCCGCCCGCCGGCCTCGCCTCCTCGCCCCGCCTCCGCCACGGCCGCGCCGCCACCGCGCCGCCTCGCCGTGCCATTCCGCCACCGCGCCGCCTCCGCCGGCCTCCGCCTCCTCCGCCGTCGCCGGCCGGTCCCGCACCGCCCCGCGCTCCGCCGGGGCCGGATCTGGTCAGATCCGGCGCCCCGGGTCTCTCCTCCACCTCCTCCGGCCGGGATCCGGCGAGCCGCGCCGCCGCCTCGATCCGCGTGCCCGGCAGGGTTGACCTCCCCCGAGTCTATATATTTCTCTAAGTCCTTTATTTTCATCTTCAACATCGCATCTTAAGCATGTCATAACTTTGCATCCATAGCTCCGTTTCGCGCGTATAATATGTCGTTTTGTTCGTCTCGAATAGTACATCATTTTGTTCCATTGCATCATTTTCATTTGAGGTCATCTTGTTGCCCGAAATGCTGTTGGAAGAGGGCTAGTTGATGTTTATTGCTGGATCTTAGATGATCATGCACTTTTGTCATTTTTGCCATGATTGATGTGTACCTCCTATGAGGTTGAGCTATATATGTGTTTTGTAATATGCCATGTTACCTTTCCAGGGAATTTTGCTATGTATTTTTGTGATGCTTCAGGTGGCTAGAAATTGCATGCAAAGTAGGGTTGATGATATTGCTGTTTTCAGAGACTTAGTGATTTCACTAAGTCCCTGACTTTTGTTATTATCATGCTGTATGTTCATGTTGTTTATGAGAGATCCATGCATAATTTGAGCATGATCAGTAAGGGAGTTTTGAACCTGAGTATTTGCTTAATCCATCCATGCCTTGGTTTGCAATTATGGAGTGCCATAGCTTGAGTCAATCGAGCTCTACTTTTGCTTCAAAATGTTGCTGGCAGATTGTTTACATGTTATTCGATTTTGCCAAGCTTGGTGTAGTTGATCGTTGCATGTTATGAGGTTATTCTTGCCATGTCTAATTACTATGCCATGTCTTGTTGATGTATGTATGCTTAGTTTATCATGACTTGCTCTGTAGTGAGTGCATCGAGCTCACGAACATGCCTAGTCGTTAACATTTTTCTGCCATGTCCAGTTTTCTGCTAAGTCTGAAACCTGTAACGAAACTTGCTTATTTGACATGGGTGTAATCATATTTTCTGATCCTTTTTGGCTTATGGTCAGTAAGGGACTTTTGTCAAGTGCTATGAGTAGATTCATGCCATGCCTTTCTTTGCTATGTTCTGATCCTGTAGCATGTCGTTTCGTTGCTCTGAACACGTCATCCTGATGTTGTTTTCCTGACTTGCTGTTATTTCTCTAAGTCTGTGAATCTGTTATAAGTTGTACTTTTGCCATGCTAGTTTGAACCTGTTATGATGGGATTGAGCCGTAGCTCATTGTTCATCTTTTGTCATGCATCTTGAGTAGATTACTGTCATATGCTTTGTTGCCATGTTTGGGTGCAGTAGCTTAATTATTTGTTTCTTGCTAAGTAGCATCATGCTGTTTATGGCAGATTCGTGTCATTCTTGTTTTGCTTGCCATTTGCAAACCGTGCATCCGTTTCCGGTGATCTTTATATCGATTTCAACCGAAATCACCTCATCTATCCAGTGGCATGCTTGGTTTGCCAAGATTATGCCTTGCTCATCCTTGTCCTTCCGGAGCATGCATACGCACTGCATATCACCTCTCGCATATCATGCCATGTTTTGCATCATGTTGATTGCGCATTGCATCGTGGTTGATATTGGTTCCTTTGCTTGTTCTCTTGTCTTGGGTAGAGACGGGAGACGAGTACGTGAACGAGGAACCTGTTGAGAACGCTTACGAGGACCAAGCTTTCGACAACTCTGAGAACCTTGCAGGCAAGATGACCATACCCTCGAAATCACTTCTATCTTTGCTAGCTAGATTGCTCGCTCTTTTGCTATGCCTATACTGCGATACCCACCACTTGCTATATCATGCCTCCTATATTGCCATGTCAGCCCCTAACCATCCATGTCCTAGCAAACCGTTGTTTGGCTATGTTACCGCTTTGCTCAGCCCCTCTTATAGCGTTGTTAGTTGCAGGTGAAGATGAAGTTTGTTCCTTGTTGGAACATGGATTTGTTGTTCCTTGTTGGAACATTTTTACTTGTTGGGATATCACAATACCTCTTATTTTATTAATGCATCTATATACTTGGTAAAGGGTGGAAGGCTCGGCCTTATGCCTGGTGTTTTGTTCCACTCTTGCCACCCTAGTTTCCGTCATACCGGTGTTATGTTCCCGGAGTTTGCGTTCCTTACACGGTTGGGTGATTTATGGGACCCCCTTGACAGTTCGCTTTGAATAAGACTTTTCCAGCAAGGCCCAACATTGGTTTTACCATTCGCCACCTAGCCTTTTTCCCTTGGGTTCTGCAGACTCAAGGGTCATCTTTATTTTAAACCCCCGGGCCAGTTCTCCTTCGATTGCTGGTCCAAACTAGAGCACCGTGCAGGGCCGTCCCTTGGCAACTTGGGTTATGTTGGCTCCTGTACGCTTAGCTTATCCGGATGTGCCCTGAGACCGAGATATGTGCAGCTCCTATCAGGATTTGTCGGCACAATCGGGCGGCTTTGCTGGACTTGTTTTATTGCTGTTGAAATGTCTTGTAGTCCGGGATTCCGAGATTGATCGGGTCTTCCCGGTAGAAGGATTATCCTTCGTTGACCGTGAGAGCTTATCATGGGCTAAGTTGGGATACCCCTGCAGGGTATTATCTTTCGAAAGCCGTGCCCGCGGTTATGAGGCAGATGGGAATTTGTTGATGTCCGGTTGTAGAAAACTCGAAGTTGACCTTAACTAAAACACATCAACCGCGTGTGTAACCGTGATGGTCTCTTCTCGGCGGGGTCCGGGAAGTGAACACGGTTGTTGGAGTTATGTCTGACGTAGGTTGTTCAGGATCACTTCTTGATCATTTCTAGCTTCTCGACCGTGCTTTGCCTTCTCTTCTCGCTCTCTTTTGCGCTGTAGTCAACTTATGCTAGTCGCTTGCTGCAGCTCCACCTCACTGCCACTTTCCACCTTTAAGCTTAAATAGTCTTGATCTCGCGGGTGTGAGATTGCTGAGTCCCCTTGGCTCACAGATATTATCACCTCAGTTGCAGGTACCAACGATGTCAGTGCTGATGGCGCGACCGAGCTCATTTGGGAGTTCGATGAGGAACGTGGCCGTTACTATGTTTCTTTTCCAGATGATCAGTAGTGGAGCCCAGTTGGGTGATCCGGGGATCTGTTAGCATTTGGGGTAGTCTTCTTTCATTTTGGTACCGTAGTCGGACCTTGAGTGTAATCTGTTTGATGGATGTTATTTATGTACTTGTGTGAAGTGGCGATTGTAAGCCAACTATGTATCTTTCCCCTTTATTTATTACATGGATTGTGTGAAGATTACCTCACTTGCGACATTGCTTTCAATGCGGTTATGCCTCTAAGTCGTGCCTCGACACGTGGGAGATATAGCCGCATCGAGGGCGTTACAAGTTGGTAATCAGAGCCTTTCCCGACCTTAGGAGCCCCCACTGTTTGATCGTCTTTAGTGGCCGAGTTGTGTCTAGAAAAATGTTTTGAGTCATTTAGGAATTATATATCGGAGAGTTTAGGAATTCTTTTACTTCCCAGTCCCTTCGACCTTCTGGTGAGGTATCCTGACGTAGAGTTTTGACTCTTCTCTTCTCAAATTTCACTAAAAAAAATTTTAGGATCACGCGGGTATATTACAATCGTTCCGATGGTTTTATGATGACAACATTGTCTTGGTTGCCTCCTGACATTTAGGGGTTGTGGCAGTGTCCCGGGGAGTTGAGCTCCGAGGTGTTGTCGTCATAATTTTATCGTTGCGGTTTTGGAATACCTGAGTTTAGTACGACCGACATCGAAAATCTCTTTTGTACAGTTGTTGGTGAGATAACCTGATAGCCCAGTACTGTGGCGAGTGCAGGGGTATTGCCATGACTTGTATAACGGATGTGTTTTCGAAGGTTGAGGTAGACGATTTCCGAAGGTTTCTTGGTTATGTGTTGAAGGATGGATACAGCTGGTTGTAGGAATTGCTAGTTTGGGTGAGATATTATGCTTCCCCTGTATCCCCAACACCTGATTGCATAACCAGAAAGTTTCGGGAGTTTATAAGTGGGAATTCATGTAGCCTTAGTATTTCTTCCGCAGATATTTGGTTTGTGATTGGGTAATCATTACCAAGTATTTGTTCACTTCCGTACCTTGTTGATTTTATTCCTTACCATGTTCTAAGTGGCTTCTCAGCTTTGGAAGTGTGATGATTTACATTGGAATTCATTCGTTCATTCTCGTTCGAATGTTAATTGTGAAGACTATATGTTGCAATTTCGTTCCTTTGATTCAGCTTCAATATATCTCTGTCAAGTTGCTAATGGATGTCACCCTCTTCAGGATGGCTCCGCCTACTCGTCTGAATCCGGAACGCAATGATGGAGATCAGGCTAACCCTCCGCCACCACCTCCGCCTCCGGAAGCCTGGCAAGCCTTGATGACTGCCACAAATGCCAATGATCAGATTCTGATTCAGCTCTTGCAAGATCGCAACCAGGGTCAAGCTAATCAAGAGAATCAAGGCCAAGGCAACAATCAGCCGCATTTCGCTTCACTGAACCAGTTCCTTGCTAATCAGCCAAAGACCTTCAGCTACTGTGTCGAGGCCACTGACGCTGATGATTGGCTCGTGGACATCAGCAAGCATTTCGAGTGCAGCAATGTCAGACCTGAGGACTTTGTCAAGTTTGCCTCTTTTCAACTCAAAGATCAAGCTGCTGAGTGGTTCCAGCAATACAAAGATTCCAGAGGAGGTCGTGTGATCACTTGGGATGATTTCCGCCGTGATTTCAAAGCGCACCACATTCCAGAAAGTGTTGTTGAGCTTAAGCGTGAGGAATTCCGCAATCTCAAGCAAGGCAACATGACTGTCTATCAATACAACACTCAGTTCCAGAAACTCTCTCGTTTTGCAAGGCAAGACATTCCTGATGAGAAGAGTATGATCTACCAGTTCAGGCGTGGTCTCAGAGAAGATCTGCAGCTTGCTCTCGTGCTTTTCGAGCCATTAAAGTATGATGAATTCTACAACATGGCACTGAAACAAGAAGCTGCTCAGCTCAAGTGTGAGGCATCTAAGAAGAGAGTCAGAGACGCAGTTCAGTCTTCTTCTTCCTCACTTGTGGCAGCTAAGCAACAGAAGTTCTGGTTGCCTCCTCCTCCTCCGTTTCGTCAGCCTTATCAGCAGAAGAACTCAAGTGGTCGTGGATCTTCCCACCCACCCAACCCTGGCTATCAGAACAAGTCTCAGAATCAAGCTCCAAGGCCAAGTGCTCCTTACCATCGTCCGCTCTCAGAAGTGACTTGTAACAAATGTCAGCAGAAGGGTCACTATGCGAACAAGTGCTTCAACCAGAGGCGTCTTCCGCCTCCTCCTCCTGTGAAATCTTCCAGCAATGCAGTGGTCAAGCATAATCCTAAGCACGTCAAGGTGAACATGTTGAATGCAGCTCAAGCAGAGGATTCTTCTGAAGTGATCATGGGTAATCTTCCTGTTAATGATATTCCTGCCAAAGTCTTATTTGATACTGGTGCATCGCATTGTTTCATGTCCAGATCATTTGTTTCAAAGCATGACTTCGTTTCTGAATTACTGGCTAAACCCTTGGGGGTTGTTTCTCCGGCCAAGCCTATGAGGGCCACCACAATGATTCCGAATGTTTCTATCAAGATGGGCGATTATAAATTTCTGTCTTCTCCAATGGTGCTTGGTGACTCTGATATTGATCTTATTCTCGGGATGGACTGGCTTTCTAAGCACAAGGCTCAGCTTGAGTGTGCTGCCAGGGAAATCAAATTGACTCACACTTCGAACGATGTGATCATCTATGCTTCTCGTGATGATACCATTCGGTTGTTTTCTCTCAATGAGATGGGTGAAATGGAGGCTATCTCTCAGATTCCAGTCGTTTGTGAGTACCAAGATGTTTTTCCAGAAGAGCTTCCGGGTATGCCTCCCCGTCGGCCAGTTGAATTCGTTATTGAGCTCGAGCCTGGCACGGAACCCGTTTGCAAGCGTCCTTACAAGCTTGGACCAGATGAGCTCAAGGAATTGAAGATTCAACTCGATAAACAAGAACGTCTGGGTCTGATCAGACCGAGTTCTTCTCCTTGGGGTTGTGGTGTTCTTTTTGTCAAGAAGAAGGATGGCACGGACCGACTTTGCGTCGATTACCGTCCATTGAACAAGAAGACTATCAAGAACAAGTACCCACTTCCCAACATCAATGAGCTATTTGAGCAACTCAAAGGTGCTAAGGTGTTCTCCAAGCTGGACCTTCGTATGGGTTATCATCAGATTCGCATTCGTGAAGAAGATATTCCCAAGACAGCATTCAGAACAAGCTTTGGTTCTTATGAATATACTGTCATGTCTTTCGGTCTTGTCAATGCTCCTCCGTATTTCACTCGCTTGATGAATTTCATCTTCAACCCCTACATCAACGAATTTGTCTTGGTCTATCTCGATGATATTTTGGTCTTCTCCAAGAATAAGAAGGATCATGCCGAACATTTGCGATTGGTACTCGACAAGCTCAGAGAGTATCAATTATATGCGAAGTTCTCCAAATGTGAATTTTGGCTTGATGAAGTTCTTTATCTTGGTCATATCATCTCCGCCAACGGCATCGCTGTTAATCCAGAGAGGGTGTCTGCAGTTTTGAACTGGAATCCTCCTCAGAATGTCAAGCAGCTTCGCAGTTTTCTTGGACTTGCAAGCTATTGCAGAAGATTCGTTGAGAATTTCTCCAAGATTGCCAAGCCTCTTTCCAACCTCCTCCAGAAGCATGTGAAATATGTCTGGTCTCCTGAGTGTGACGTTGCTTTCAACACTCTCAAAGAGAAACTTGTCACTGCTCCAGTTCTGACTCCTCCTGATGAATCCAAGCCTTATGAAGTATTCTGTGATGCTTCTCTCCAGGGCCTCGGTGCTGTCTTAATGCAAGAGAAGAAGGTTGTTGCCTATACCTCTCGCCAGTTGAAGCCCAATGAAAGGAACTACCCCACTCATGATCTCGAGTTGGCGGCAGTTGTCCATGCTCTAATAACATGGAGACATCTCCTGTTGGGAAGGAAAGTGGACATCTTCACCGATCACAAGAGTCTCAAGTATATCTTCACTCAGCCTCATCTCAACCTCAGGCAAACTCGATGGGTCGAAATGATTCAAGAGTATAATCCGAGTATTGAATATACTCCAGGCAAGGCTAATGTGGTTGCAGACGCTTTGAGCAGAAAGGCTTACTGCAACAGCTTAATCCTCAAGCCCTTTCAACCGGATCTTTGTGAAGCTTTTCGCAAGTTGAATCTCCAAGTTGTTCCTCAAGGTGTTCTTGCCAACCTCATCGTCTCTTCTACTTTGGAAGATCAGATTCGTGAGGCACAATTGTTGGATACCATGGTGAAGAAGGTGAAACGTGGTATTGAAAAGAGCATCCCCAAATACAAGTGCTATCGAGTTGATGACAGAGATACTCTTTTCTTCGAGGACCGGATCGTGGTTCCAAAGGGTGATCTTCGTAAAGTCATTATGAACGAAGCGCACAATTCTCTTCTGTCTATTCATCCTGGAAGTTCGAAGATGTACCATGACCTTAAGCAGTCGTATTGGTGGACTCGAATGAAGCGTGAGATCGCTCAATTCGTGAATGAGTGTGATGTCTGCAGAAGGGTGAAAGCAGAACACCAACGACCAGCTGGTCTTCTCCAACCTCTTGCTATTCCAGAATGGAAGTTTGATCATATCGAAATGGACTTCGTGACTGGTTTTCCTAAGTCCAAGCGTGGAAATGATGCTATCTTCGTCGTCATCGACAAGCTCACCAAAGTGGCTCATTTTCTTCCTATCAAAGAGTCTATCACAGCAGCGCAGCTGGCAGAGCTACACACCTCCAGAATTGTCTCTTTGCACGGCATTCCACAATTGATCTCTTCAGACCGTGGCAGCATCTTTACCTCCAAATTTTGGGATTCTTTTCAGACGGCCATGGGCACCAACATTCGCTTCAGCACAGCTTTCCACCCTCAGACTAGTGGACAAGTCGAGCGTGTCAATCAAATTCTTGAAGATATGCTCAGAGCCTGTGTTATCTCTTTCGGCATGAAGTGGGAGGATTGTCTTCCTTATGCTGAATTCTCTTACAACAACAGTTTTCAAGCCAGCTCGGGCAAAGCCCCATTCGAGATTCTTTATGGCAGGAAGTGCCGTACTCCTCTCAACTGGTCTGAAACCGGTGAACGCCAATTGCTCGGCAATGATTTGATCTCAGAAGCTGAGGCCATGTGCAAGGTGATTCGTGAGAACCTCAAAGCCGCGCAGTCGCGCCAGAAGAGCTATTACGATAGCAAACACCGAGATGTGGCATTCGAGATCGGAGACCATGTTTACCTCCGTGTCTCGCCAATGAAAGGAACTCGTCGCTTCGGTATCAAGGGGAAACTTGCCCCGCGATACGTCGGTCCCTTCAAGATCATCGGCAAACGAGGCGATCTAGCATATCAACTTGAGCTCCCCTCCAACTTTGCAAATGTGCACGATGTCTTCCAAGTGTCACAGTTTCGCAAGTGCTTCAAGACGCCTGAGCGCACCATCAACTTCGAAGAGATTGATCTTCAAGAAGATTTGTCTTATCATGAGCACCCAGTTGCTATTCTTGAAACAACTGAGCGCAAGACTCGCAACAAGTCAATCAAATTCCTCAAAGTGAAATGGTCACATCATTCAGACCGAGAGGCCACCTGGGAGCGTGAAGACCACCTACGTTCTGAGTACCCGGAGTTCTTTCAGTCCTAGATCTCGGGACGAGATCCTCTCGTAGTGGTGGTGTGTTGTAACGCCCCCGATGTAACTTGCCATATTTGTAATCCAACTCTTGCCATTTCCGGCTATGTGTTATGATATTCCCTCCGTGGTTGGGTTCTCTCCGTTTTGCATTTTGGTCATGTCATGCATTTCTTATCATGTCATCATGTGCATCGCATTCGCATACGCATTCGTCTCATAAATCCGAGCATCTTTCCCGTTGTCCGTTTTGCAATCCGGCGCTCCTATGCCTCCCGGCGTCCTCTTTTACATTTCTTCGTGAGCGGGTATTAAACATTCTCGGAATGGACCGAGGTTTGACATGTGGCCTCGGTATAGCACCGGTAGACCGCCTGTCAAGTTTCGGGTCAATCGGAGTTCGTTTGGTACTCCAACGGTTAACCGGGTAACCGTGAAGGCCTCGTGTGTGTTGCAGCCCAACACCCCTTCAAAATAGCCCAATAACCCATCCAAGTCACTTCCATGTCCTCCGCCGTTCGATCACGATCGCGTGGGCGAAAACCGCACTCCGTTTGGAGCTCCCTAGCTCCTTCTAGCTATAAAAACGTCTCCCCCGTCTAAATCTGAGAGAGGGACTCCGAAACCCTAGTGTCTCCCTCGAAATCCGCGCCTCCCCACTGTTCCGCCGCCGCCGCCGCCCGGGCCAACCAGGGGCTGCCACTTGGCACCCCCTGACTGGCCAGCCGCCGCCACGCGGGCGCCCCGGGCCAACCGGAGGGCGCCACGTCGCCGTCCGCCCGAGGCCCACTTCACTGCGCCGCCTCCTCCCCGCGGGCCCGCGAGCCCGAGGCCGGCCCCCGCGGCCCGCGCCGCCGCCCGCCGGCCTCGCCTCCTCACCCCGCCTCCGCCGCGGCCGCGCCGCCACCGCGCCGCCTCGCCGTGCCATTCCGCCACCGCGCCGCCTCCGCCGGCCTCCGCCTCCTCCGCCGTCGCCGGCCGGTCCCGCACCGCCCCGCGCTCCGCCGGGGCCGGATCCGGTCAGATCCGGCGCCCCGGGTCTCTCCTCCACCTCCTCCGGCCGGGATCCGGCGAGCCGCGCCGCCGCCTCGATCCGCGTGCCCGGCAGGGTTGACCTCCCCCGAGTCTATATATTTCTCTAAAGTCCTTTATTTTCATCTTCAACATCGCATCTTAAGCATGTCATAACTTTGCATCCATAGCTCCGTTTCGCGCGTATAATATGTCGTTTTGTTCGCCTCGAATAGTACATCATTTTGTTCCATTGCATCATTTTCATTTGAGGTCATATTGATGCCCGAAATGCTGTTGGAAGATGGCTAGTTGATGTTTATTGCTGGATCTTAGATGATCATGCACTTTTGTCATTTTTGCCATGATTGATGTGTACCTCCTATGAGGTTGAGCTATATATGTGTTTTGTAATATGCCATATTACCTTTCCAGGGAATTTTGCTATGTATTTTTGTGATGCTTGAGGTGGCTAGAAATTGCATGCAAAGTAGGGTTGATGATATTGCTGTTTTCAGAGACTTAGTGATTTCACTAAGTCCCTGACTTTTGTTATTATCATGCTGTATGTTCATGTTGTTTCTGAGAGATCCATGCATAATTTGAGCATGATCAGTAAGGGAGCTTTGAACATGAGTATTTGCTTAATCCATCCATGCCTTTGTTTGCAATTATGGAGTGCCATAGCTTGAGTCAATCGAGCTCTACTTTTGCTTCAAAATGTTGCTGGCAGATTGTTTACATGTTATTCGATTTTGCCAAGCTTGGTGTAGTTGATCGTTGCATGTTATGAGGTTATTCTTGCCATGTCTAGTTACTATGCCATGTCTTCTTGATGTATGTATGCTTAGTTTATCATGACTTGCTCTGTAGTGAGTGCATCGAGCTCACGAACATGCCTAGTCGTTAACAGTTTTCTGCCATGTCCAGTTTTCTGCTAAGTCTGAAACCTGTAACGAAACTTGCTTATTTGACATGGGTGTAATCATATTTTCTGGTCCTTTTTGGCTTATGGTCAGTAAGGGACTTTTGTCAAGTGCTATGAGTAGATTCATGCCATGCCTTTCTTTGCTATGTTCTGAACCTGTAGCATGTCGTTTCGTTCGGCAACCCTGTCTTGGAAATCATGTTGTTAGACAACGGTGAACCTTCGAACTATGAGGAAGCAATGGCGGGCCCGGATTCCGACAAATGGCTAGAAGCCATGAAATCCGAGATAGGATCCATGTATGAAAACGAAGTATGGACTTTGACTGACTTGCCCGTTGAACGGCGAGCCATAGAAAATAAATGGATCTTTAAGAAGAAGACAGACGCAGAAGGTAATGTGACCATCTATAAAGCTCGGCTTGTCGCTAAGGGTTATCGACAAGTTCAAGGGGTTGACTACGATGAGACTTTCTCACCGGTAGCAAAGCTGAAGTCCGTACGAATCATGTTAGCAATTGCCGCATTCTACGATTATGAAATATGGCAAATGGACGTCAAAACGGCATTCCTTAATGGTTTCCTTAAGGAAGAATTGTATATGATGTAGCCGGAAGGTTTTGTCGATCCTAAGAATGCTGACAAGGTGTGCAAGCTCCAACGCTCAATTTATGGGCTGGTGCAAGCATCTCGGAGTTGGAACATTCGCTTTGATGAGATGATCAAAGCGTTTGGGTTTACACAGACTTATGGAGAAGCCTGTGTTTACAAGAAAGTGAGTGGGAGCTCTGTAGCATTTCTCATATTATATGTAGACGACATACTTTTGATGGGAAATGATATAGAACTCTTGAACAACATTAAGGCCTACTTGAATAAAAGTTTTTCAATGAAGGACCTTGGAGAAGCTGCTTATATATTAGGCATCAAGATCTATAGAGATAGATCGAGACGCCTCATAGGTCTTTCACAAAGCACATACCTTGATAAAATATTGAAGAAGTTCAATATGGATCAATCTAAGAAAGGGTTCTTACCTGTGTTACAAGGTGTGAAATTGAGCTCAGCTCAATATCCGACCACGGCAGAAGATATAGAAGAGATGAGTGTCATCCCCTATGCCTCAGCCATAGGTTCTATTATGTATGCCATGCTGTGTACCAGACCTGATGTAAACCTTGCCGTAAGTTTGGTAGGAAGGTACCAAAGCAATCCCGGCAAGGAACACTGGACAGCGGTCAAGAATATCCTGAAGTACCTGAAAAGGACCAAGGAAATGTTTCTCGTTTATGGAGGTGACGAAGAGCTCGTCGTAAAAGGTTACGTCGACGCTAGCTTCGACACAGATCTGGATGACTCTAAGTCACAAACCGGATACGTGTATATTTTGAATGCTGGGGCAGTAAGCTGGTGCAGTTGCAAGCAAAGCGTCGTGGCGGGATCTACATGTGAAGCGGAGTACATGGCAGCCTCGGAGGCAGCACATGAAGCAATTTGGGTGAAGGAGTTCATCACCGACCTCGGAGTCATACCCAATGCGTCGGGGCCAATCAAGCTCTTCTGTGACAACACTGGAGCTATTGCACTTGCAAAGGAGCCCAGGTTTCACAAGAAGACCAGGCACATCAAGCGTCGCTTCAACTCCATTCGTGAAAATGTTCAAGATGGAGACATAGAAATTTGTAAAGTGCACACGGATCTGAATGTCGCAGATCCCTTGACTAAACCTCTCCCTAAGGCAAAACATGATCAGCACCAGAACTCTATGGGTGTTCGATTCATCACAATGTAACTAGATTATTGACTGTAGTGCAAGTGGGAGACTGTTGGAAATATGCCCTAGAGGCAATAATAAAAGCCTTATTATTATATTTCCTTATTCATGATAATTGTCTTTATTCGTGCTATAATTGTGTTATCCGGAAATCGTAATACATGTGTGAATAACAGACAACAATATATGTCCCTGGTAAGCCTCTAGTTGACTAGCTCGTTGATCGACAGATAGTCATGGTTTCCTGACTATGGACATTGGATGTCATTGATAACGAGATCACATCATTAGGAGAATGATGTGATGGACAAGACCCAATCCTAAACATAGCATAGGATCGCATAGTTCGTTTGCTAGAGTTTTCCAATGTCAAGTATCCTTTCCTTAGACCATGAGATCGTGTAACTCCCGGATACCGTAGGAGTGCTTTGGGTGTGCCAAACGTCACAACGTAACTGGGTGACTATAAAGGTATACTACGGGTATCTCTGAAAGTGTCTGTTGGGTTGACATGGATCGAGACTGGGATTTGTCACTCCGCTTGACGGAGAGGTATCACCGAGCCCTCTCGGTAATGCATCATCATAATGAGCTCAATGTGATCAAAGTGTTTGATCATGGGATCATGCATTACGGTACGAGAAAAGTGACTTGCCGGTAACGAGATTGAACGAGGTATTGGGATACCGACGATCGAATCTCGGGCAAGTAAAATACCGATTGACAAAGGGAATCGTATAGATTAATTGAATCCTCGACATCGTGGTTCATCCGATGAGATCATCGTGGAGCATGTGGGAGCCAACATGGGTATCCAGATCCCGCTGTTGGTTATTGCCCGAGAGCCGTCTCGGTCATGTCTGCATGTCTCCCGAACCCGTAGGGTCTACACACTTAAGGTTCGGTGACGCTAGGGTTGTGAAGATATGTATATGCAGTAACCCGAATGTTGTTCGGTCAAGTCCCCTCCCTGGCCACCGCCCCCCTAGGAGATTCCCTTTGCCCTGGAGCCTCCCTCTCCCTCTCCAACACATCCTCCTCCTCCGTAGAGCTCGGCGAAGCCCTGTCGGAGTACTGCGGCTCCACCATCACCACGCCGTCGTGCTGCTGCTGGAGTCTTCTTCCCCAACCTCTCCTTTGCCTTGCTGGATCAAGAAGAAGGAGACGTTACGCTGACCGTACGTGTGTTGAACGCGGAGGTGCCGTGCTTTCGGTGCTAGGATCTCTGGTGATTTGGATCACGGTGTGTACGACTACTTCATCCCCGTTCGTTGAACGCTTCCGCTCGCGATCTACAAAGTGGTATGTAGATGCAATCTCTCTCTCCCATGACTCGTTGCTAGATGAACTCATAGATGGATCTTGGTGAAACCGTAGGAAAAATTTTAATTTTCTGCAACGTTCCCCAACAAATATTTATATGTGAGACCTTGATGCGGCTTGAACTATGTCGGTATTTCCCCAAAGAGGAAGGGATGATGCAGCACAACTACGGTAGGTATTTCCCTCAGTGATGAGACCAAGGTTATCGAACCAGTAGGAGAACCACGCAACACCATGTAAACGGCTCCTACACACAAAGAACAAATACTTGCAACCCCACGTAAGAGAGGGGTTGTCAATCCCTCACGGGTAAAAAGATAGATAAAATTGTAGTAGATTGGATAAATAGATCTCGCAGGAACACGAGATAAAATAAAAAACAATAAATTACAGCAAGGTATTTTTGTGTTTTTGGATTAATAGATCTGAAAATAAAAGCAAATAAAATAGATCGCGAAGGCAAATATAATAAAGAAGACCCGGGGGCCGTAGATTTCACTAGTGGCTTCTCTCGAGAAAAATAGCATACGGCGGGTAAACAAATTACTGTTGGGAAATTGATAGAACTTCAAATAATCATGACGTTATCCAGGAAATGATCATTATATAGGCATCACGTCCAAGATTAGTAGACCGACTCCTGTCTTCATCTACTACTATTACTCCACACATCGACCGCTATCTAGTATGCATCTAGTGTATTAAGTTCATGGAGAAACAGAGTAACGCAATAAGAACGATGACATGATGTAGACAAGATCTATTTATGTAGAAATAGACCCCATATTATTATACTTAATAGCAACGATACATACGTGTCAGTTCCCCTTCTGTCACTGGGATCAAGCACCATAAGATCGAACCCATCACAAAGAACCTCTTCCCATGGCAAGAAAAATTGATCTAGTTGGCCTAACTAAACCAAAGATTCGAAGAAGAAATATGAGGCTATAAGTAATCATGCATATAACAGATCAAAAGGCTCAAATAACTTTCATGGATAAAAACATAGATCTGATCATAAACTCAAAGTTCATCGGATCCCAACAAACACACCGCAAAAATGAGTTACATCAAATAGATCTCCAACAGACCATTGTATTGAGAATCAAAAGAGAGAGAGAGATAGAGGAAGCTATCTAGCTACTAACTATGGACCTGTAGGTCTATAATGAACTACTCACACATCATCGGAGAGGCACCAATGAGGATGATGAACCCCTCCGTGATGGTGTCTAGATTGAATCTATGGTTTCTAGAACTTGCTGCGGTTGGAATTGATTTTCGTCAACTCCCCTAGGGTTTCTGGAATATTGGGGTATTTATAGAGCAAAGAGGCAGTGCGGGAGGCCACCGAGGTGGGCACAACCCACCTGGGCGCGCCTGGGCCCCCAGGCGCGCCCTGATGGGTTGTGCTCCCTTAGGAGCCCCCCTCTTGTACTTTTTTGGCCCAACAGGAGTCTTCTGGTCAAGAAAAAATCTCCAAAAAGTTTCGCTGTGGTTGGACTCCGTTTGGTATTGATTTTCTGTGAAGTAAAAAACAAGCAGAAAAACAGCAACTGGCACGACACTATGTCAATTAGTTAGTCCCAAAAAATGATATAAAGTTGTTATAAAATGATTGTAAAACATCCAGGAATGATAATATAACAGCATGGAAGAAACAAAAAATATAGATATGTTGGATACGTATCAGCATCCCCAAGCTTAATTCTTGCTCGTCCTCGAGTAGTTAAATGATAGAAACAGATTTTTTTTATGTGGAATGCTGCCTAACATGTTCAGCACATATTCTTTTCTTTTTAGCATGGACATTTTGACTTTTATATGATTCAACGCAATAGTCTAGTTTTGACATGAAGATTTCAATACTCAAGCATATCAACAAGCATCCATGTCTTTTAAAATATCAACACTAAAGCAAGTTATCCCTGGCCCATTATGCTCAATCATTGATCCATTCATGAAACACACTCGCATATTAGCTACACCCAATGCTCAAGTACGATCATAGTGCCCCTTAGTTGGTGCTTTATAAGATAAGATAGAGACTCAAAATAAAAATTGCATAAAGTAAATAAAAGGCCCATCGCGGAGGAAAGTAGGGATTCGTAGAGGTGCCAGAGCTCAAAGCGAAAAAGATAGAGATAAAAACATTTTGGGTGGCATGCTTTTCCTATCAACGAAAACGATCGAGTAGTTCCCAATACTTTCCATGCTAGATATGCCATAGGAGGTTCCCAAGCAGAAAATAAAGTTTATTCCTTCTTCCACCATACTTTCACTTTCCATGG
This sequence comes from Aegilops umbellulata, assembly GCA_032464435.1. Lineage (NCBI taxonomy): Eukaryota > Viridiplantae > Streptophyta > Magnoliopsida > Poales > Poaceae > Aegilops > Aegilops umbellulata. The sequence goes on along the minus strand of CP136058.1, from coordinate 133,112,814 downwards.
CTAGCTCTTTCCACGGGTGCCTTCCATACCAACACTTTCCAAAGAATTTATTTTTTGACAACATAAAATAAATTCATTTTTCATTTCGGGACTGGGCATCCCTAATACCTTTGTCGTACTCTCGTGGAATGACAAGTGAATAAACACTCATCTTGAGAATAACACATCTAGCATGAAAATATATCAGCCACCCCCCTACCGTTTCATGAGCGGTACGAGCACACAAAAGAGAAATTTATTTTGAAAATTGGAGATGGCACATACAAATTTGCTTAGAACGGCAAAAGAATACCGCATATAGGTAGGTATAGTGGACTCATATGGCAAAACTGGTTTAAAGGATTTTGGATGCACAAGTAGTGATCATACTTAGTGCAAAATGAAGGCTAGCAAAAGATTGAGAAGCATCCAACCAAGAAACAAAAAATCTCATAAGCGAGCATTAAGCATAACTAACACCGAATAATGCACCACAAGTAGGATGTAATTTCATTGCATAACTATTGACTTTCGTGCTTACATAGGAAATCACAAACCTTAACACCAATATTCTTACTAAAGCATAATTACTCATCAACATGACTCACATATTATATCATCATATCGCAAAACTATTACAAGGAATCAAGTTTATATTGTCCAATGATCTTCATGAAAGTTTTTATTATATCCTTCTTGAATATCTATCACTTTGGGACTAATTTCATATGTTGCTTTTGATAGCTCAAACAAATCTAAGTGAAGAACATGAGCATAAAAATTTTCTTCTCGCAAAATAATTTAAGTGAAGTAAGAGAGAATTTCTTAAAAAATTACTAACTCTCAAATAAATCTAAGTGAAGCAAGAGAGTATTTCTTCAAAAATACTAAAGCACACCGTGCTAAAAAAGATATAAGTGAAGCACTAGAGCAATTCCATAGCTCAAAAAGATTTAAGTGAAGCATAAAGAGCAATTCTAACAAGTTATAGCATAATTTTGGCTCTCTCAAATAGGTGTGTCCAGCAAGAATTCAAGACTAAAATTAAAAAGCAAAACAAGCAAAGAATCATATCATACAAGAGGCTCCAAGCAAAACTCATGATATGTGACGAATAAAAATATAGCTCCAAGTAAAATACCGATGGTCGTCAGAAGAAAGAGGGGATGCCACTCGGGCATCCCCAAGCTTACTTGCTTGTTTCTCTTTAGATAATAGCTTGGGATGCCATGGGCATCCCCAAGCTTAGGCTCTTCTTACTCCTTATTCGTTCATCCATCGTGATCTCATCCAAAACTTGAAAACTTTAATTACACAAAACTCAACAAAATCTTCGTAAGATCTGTTAGTATAAGAAAGCAAATCACTACTATAAGTACTACTGAAAACCCATTCATATATTATTTTTGCATTATCTGTACTCCTAATGTCTGAGTTGGTGAATATCATCCATGGTTTATTTTTGTCGGGTTTATTTTTGTCTCACCTCCCACCACCCTCCCACGTATATGTTTTCTTCTTCGCACTTAAAACCGAATCACGTCTGATACTCCTTCCATTTATTCGTGCTTGCTTTGGCAGGTGTCGATTCAATTCAATCATGTAAATATTTGGTAATTAAGAATTCATAAATAATATCATATACATGAGATCACCTTCCAAATAGATCACATCCTCCTCCGATTCATTTGTCCCATTGATCCCCTTCAACACTTAGCTTCGCTAGGAAAACACAACCATCGAAGCCACGCCCTCACGTATCACAATGAGAAAATTTCTTATATCAGTAATGCTAGACGTACAAGCATTTACATGTTGAGTTTAATTACATGCTAACATGGAAAAGTGGGATTGGAAAGAAGGGAGTGAGGCGGGCCACCCCGGTGAGAAATCAGGGGGGGCAAAGAAATTTAACGAAGGGCCCCGTAAACTGCGTGTAAGAAGCCCGTATGTATAGGATTATTGTTCTTATATTGTTTCCCTATCTCTACTCCTAATCGGCTGTCCGTACATCGTCGTTCGTACCCCCGGTAGTTTGGCTCTTCCACCGATTTTCTCCCTTCCCACCGGTTTTTTCTTCTCCCACCTTTTCTTGTTTTTATTTATTTTTTCTTATCATCATTAGTCGGGTGCCTCTCTCACCTCTCCCCGCATGAGAGAACAGACCTAGCCGCCGCCGACGGCTCCGCCCTCTCCCTCGATCTCCGTCGTGCGTTGTTGCTACACCCCTGCTGCTGGATCCGTGGAGGAGAGGGAGGAAACGTCGTTGTATCCTGTCGTTGCCGCCGCCCGACGGAACGCCTCCGCTTCGCCCATCTTCCTGGCCTCCACCATCTTCTGGATTGCGCCACTTCCATGCTCCCTCCAACGCTGTCTTCCAGCCCACTACGCCGCCGCCGTCCAACATGATGTCTCCACTCCGTCCTATATTATAGGCGACTGCCCTAATCACTGGGGCGTCATCCATTTGCCATCAGCCCAATGCTTCAGGGACTCCTCGTACCGAAGGACCGCAAATACCAAACGACAGTAAGTCTACGGTACGTCTGTGATTGACTCCTCATACCTGTACGATCCCCGATCGTCTGATCGTTCTCCGGACTAAACGTCGAACTCGAACGGTGATGCGGGCGTCCGATAAGCAGAAGCAGCATTAGGCAGAGACATGCCTGGCTGTGTGCAGCAGCCGGCAAGAGGACGCAGGGGCATCGGCATGCGCACCACACAAGCTAGTGAAGGTAGGAGCATCACCGGCTGGCATGTATTATACTTTATCTCCTATAGTTCAATTATTATTCAGAGTGTGGTTTTGCTTGTGCTTTCCAGATTCTTACAATTCAGAATCGTTATACTGAACTGGTTAATGGGTTTGCTCCAATAGATGAATAAACCTATGAGAAGGTGTGCTAATTTATTTTTTGTGATTTAGTACTATATTGGCATGCTATATTTTGTTTGTGCAGAAAATTGTACTGGAGTATCAATTTGACCACTCGGTCTAAAATCTTGGCTACGCCACTCGCGTCTGGTCCTCTTGACATGCCGGCCTTGATAAGTACACAGATACCACACCGAGGCCAAAGTTCGCAAGGTATGCAACAGCTGCACTCGATAATAAAAAGCATAAGATGAATTTTATGTTAGGTACAGACACATCCAACTTTTTCCAAGCATAGTCCATGTTAAGCGAAGTAGATTATCTCGCGGCTGTGTGATGTGCAGATGTAGAAATTAGACCTTTCTTCACAGGAGCTGTATTCATTATTTATCAAGTAAACCGTATTTTATATCAGATCAAATAGGCCTTTCCTAGCAATTCTATTCATAAAGATGTTTGATGTCTTGCTTGATACTCGTGTTGCAGTTTGTGAGGAACTACGAAAATTCTTTACTCTTTATACACAATTTTTTTCCACATATCATTGGCCAAAGAAGTGCCCATGAAGATCATGTACATTATAGTGTTTGCAGATCTCAGAATACCATACTTTTTAGTGCTCTTTTTATTCTGCTGAAAAAATTTTAGCTCCTGTCTCACCCTTTAAAGGAAGGTTTTCGTGACTATGGACCAGACATGTTAGTTTACCAAAGAGGTAAGCAAATTTTGTATTTGCATGGGCGTAATGCTGCATTGATCATGAGTTCAACGGCTAAAATTGGGAATTTGATTCGTTTAACGAATGAGGATGATGAACCCCTCTGTGATGGTGTCTAGATTGGATCTGTGGTTTCTGGAAGTTGCGGCGGCTGGAATTGATTTTCATCGACTCCCCTAGGGTTTCTGGATTATTGGTGTATTTATAGAGCAAAGAGGCGGCACGGGAGGCCAACGAGGTGGGCACAACCCACCTGGGCGCGCCTGGGCCCCCAGGCGGACCCTTGTGGGTTGTGCTCCCCTCGGAACCCCCCTTTGGTACTTCTTTGGCCCAATAGGCACTACTGCAGGTTACTGCTAACGCGACACTACGTTCAGAGACCCTTCGACAAAACTGTGTGCGATGCATTAATCGCAAACGATGGTGTAAAAAACCCATCAAAAAAGATGCAAAACGTTTGCGATGGAGTATGCATCAAACACAGTTCAGATTTTAGTTGCGTGTGCGATGCTGGGCATACGGTTTAGTTCAATTAACTATTTGCGATGTGGCAGAACAAAAGAAATGGGCAGCCAGATGAAGGCGTGTGCGATATACGGCTTACGGTTCACTCGGATGAACTGTTTGTGATTAGGCAACACAAAAGAAACGGTCAGCCAGATCAAGGTGTGTGCGATATATGGCATGAGGGTCATTCGGATGAACTGTTTGCGTTGAGACAAGAGAACAGAAACAGTTCAATATATCAAGATGTGTGTGATACGCGACAAACAGGTCTGTAATCAGAAATGCGTGCGAGGATCGATAATAACACAGACTATTGCTTCTAATAAGATGTATGTGATATGCTCTGTCTACACAACATCTATTGGCCATTGGGCGACGGGCGGTCATCCGGGTATGCCATAAGGATGCGAAGTGGGCATCCTATATCAGTAAGGACTAGGTGTTCCACCAATAGCTCATCTAAGAGAACTCTCAAGTTAACTGTGCTTAGGCTGGAGTAGCCATGAGATGGGTGACCGGATGGGAAGTTGTCTTGATGTTAATCCCACTGATGGGATGTATCTTAAAGGTCCATTAAGGACAAAATGGACCTTTAAGATACATGCCATCAGTGGGATTAACCTCAAGGTCCTTGTTTTGATTTTTGTTTGGTTTTTAACACATGTTAAAGAAGGTCCACCGCATTATTTTGTAACAATATGCGATTGAGGGCATACACTAAAGAAGGATTAACTATTTGCGATTAGGCAACAGAACAGAAACGCCACGTACGCGACCGAGAAAGCATGCCCACATTACGCCGTTCGGGTATAGTGCCGCACTTAGAAATTATAGAACTGTCAATAAATTTTGAGCCTGCGTCCCGTCACATTCCAAATTGCAAACCTGTTCACACCGATCAAAACCTAAACGGTTTCCCACTTAGAAGCGTATTAGTACTCGGTTATAAATACTACTACTCCAAGATGACTGCACATTCCTCCTCAACTCCTCATCCACAAAAACAAACAAGTCATTCATCATCATTCCCTTGCGTCTGCCATGGCTAGCGTGAGTTCTGGGTCGAGAGATTGCCACCACGGAGAGGCGAGCATGGAAGCGGAAGCACGAGAGATGCCCCGCCTCGCCGCGAAAGCAGTTGATATGTCCCACCGTGCCGTTTATGCAACAGACTGGTCCGGCCGCGCCACGGAATCTGAAGAGATGTCCCGCCATGCCGCGAATGCAGCAGAGATATCCTCTTGCGCGGCAGCAGCCTAAGAAAATGTCTCGCGGGCAAGCGAGGACTCTTACAGGCGCATGCATGCCATCGTCCTTAGCCTGATGGATCAGATCTCCGGCTGGGCCAGGTTGCAGGATGACATGAAAGCCTCGTTTAAACAGGCTACCGGCGTCACCCAACAACTAAATGAGAGCACCGCGAAGCTCCGGGCCAAGCGCGACCTGCTGAGGGCAAAGATCGTCGAAAGTGCGGAGCAGCAGGAGGAGACCACTGCCTTGTTGAAGAGGACCGACGTCATTGTCGAGAAACTTATGGACGAGAATGTCATGCTGCGCATCGAGCGCAGAAGGCTGGTGGAGGAATCCATGGATGCTCTCAAGCAGCATCTTGAGGGTAAGAAAGAGCTCATCGCCGCTCGCCATGGAGACTAGTTCCAGCGGCCTGCAGCAACACATCATGAAAGTAGAGATCAGCGAGCCAGATCGTTGTCTTCCTTCTTCTTTTGCCCTTGTGTATTTCGGGCGTTGCCGCATGTGGCTTTTTTAATTATGTTCCTAAATATGTAAGACAATTATTATCCACTGTCATCGTCCTTATATTCATCATGCTTTCTATAAGTCACAGTCGATGCTATATAGGTCCGTCGGATCTTACATCAAGATCTATGCAAAACTTATTTCTTTTCATATTTTCATTTTCTCTCTTAAATCTCAGTCCAGTTAGACATAGCCACGCCGTGAAACAGGGGCTCGGGCGCCATCAATGGAGACGTTGGGAGGGAGGTGCATGGCGTATAGAGGTCAAAGGGATCTCCTCCCGATGAGCACGCGCAGGGGTCTGATCGCACGCCATAGCTACTCGGCACGACACCTCCTAGCCAATAAAAAAAGGGGACGTGTGGCGGCATGTAATTGGTAAGTTGAACGCCAACGGTATCAATAATAGTTGTGTTTCTGATTTGTAACGTGACATCACTTGTTCCAAAATGACTTTGCTGATTGTTAATGTGTGCGACTTCGCAAATTGGACAGAAAAATTATCACAACATGCTGGTGCCATGTCATGATACCAGGCCAAGTTTCATGATTTTCAGGCGTGTTTTGGATTTACAGGAATTAAAAAACAAATTTCTCAATCTTTCCGGCCGAGCCACGACAGATGTTTGAATTTCATTCCCATTTCTTGCATGGGACCTAAGCATGCACCCAAGGACACATATTTGATTTTTTAACCAATTTATATGCACTGGAGCATATGCATGTATTTCAAATTTGAATTATGCACATAAAATGCCTAGAAAACATAGTTAATGTATAAAAATGTCCAAACGAAACCCGAAAAATTTCAAAACTTAACACAACACTCATGTTGTTCTATGTTGACACTAGGAATTTTTTGAAAGCAAGAAGAGGCAACGGATATTGTTTCGTCCCCAAAGGTGGCACGTTTCATACCAAAACCATCAGGCTTGTTGTGAGAAGCTCTGGTTTGTGAGAAGCTTATACCCAAACCTACCCGAAATGGGACACATTTTTTACCACGGCATGTTGATGCCACTCCATGATAGCATGCCAAGTTTCATGAATTTCGGACGACTTTTGGATTTACTAGAATGACAAAAGCAAGTACGTCGACGTTTGCCACAGAGCCATAGTGCCGAGGTGTTTGAAATTAATCCCCATTTCTTGCATGGGACCTAAGCATGCAACCAAGGACACAAATTTGAATTTTCAACCGATTTAGATGCATTAGAATATGTGCATGTAGTTCAAATTTTAGTTATGCACATAAATACATTGAAAAGTCAATTAATGTATAAAAATATCCAAATGAACCCTGAAAAATTCCAAAAATTAACACAACACTCGTGTTGTTGTATGTTGACACTAGGAAAAAAATTGAAATCAAGAAGAGGCAACGGATATCGTTTCATCCATAAAGGTGAAATGTTCCCTACTGAAACCATCACACTTGTTGTGAGAAGCTCTGCTTTGTGAGAAGCTTATACCCAAACCTGCCCCAGGGGACAAAAATTTTACCACGACATCTTGATGCCGCTCCATGATAGCATGCCAAGTTTCATGAATTTCGGACGACTTTTGGATTTACTAGAATTACAAAAGCAAGTACGTCGACGTTTGCCGGAGAGCCACGGTGCCGTGGTGTTTGAAATTCATCCCCATTTCTTGCATGAGACCTAAGCATACAACCAAGGACATATATTTGAATTTTCAACCATTTTAGATGCGTTAGAGCATGTGCATGTAGTTCAAATTTGAATTATGCGCATAAATGTATCTCAATTAATGTATAACAATGTCCAAACGAACCCCAAAAATTTCAAAAATTAAAAAACACTCCTGTTGTTCTATGTTGACACTAGGACAAAAAATTGAAATCAAGAAGAGGCAACAGATATCATTTCGTCCAGAAAGGTGAAACGTTCCCTACCGAAACCATCACACTTGTTGTGAGAAGATCTGGTTTGTGGAAGCTTATTCCCAAACCTGCCCCAAATGGGACAAAAAATTTACCACGACATGTTGATGCCGCTCCATGATAGCATGCCAAGTTTCATTAATATCGAACGACTTTTGGATTTACTAGAATTACAAAAGCAAGCACGTCGACGTTTGCCAGAGAGCCATGGTGCCATGGTGTTCGAAATTAATCACCATTTCTTGCATGGGACCTAAGCATGCAACCAAGGACACGTATTTGAATTTTCAATCAATTTACATGCATTAGAGCATGTGCATGTAGTTCAAATTTGAATTATGCGCATAAATGCATTGAAAACTCAATTAATGTATAAAAATGTCCAAACAAATCCTGAAAAATTTCAAAAATTAACACAACGCTCCTGTTGTTCTCTGTTGACACTAGGAAAAAAATTGAAATCAAGAAGAGGCAACGGATATCGTTTCGTCCAGAAAGGTGAAACGTTCCCTACCGAAACCATCAGACTTGTTGTGAGAAGATCTGGTTTGTGGAAGCTTATTCCCAAACCTGCCTCGGTGTTTGAAATTCATTCCCATTTATTGCATGGGACCTAAGCATGCACCTAAGGACACAGATTTATTTTTTGGCTAATTTGTATGCACCGGAGCATGTGCATGTAGTTTAATGTTGAGTTGTGCACATGAAATGGCTAGAAAACCAGTTTAATATATAAAATGTCCAAACGAACCCTGAATAATTCCAATTCTTTTACGACACACATATAGTTGCATGTTCACTGTAGATGAAAGGTCTAGCAATTCAAACATCGTCCATTGCCGTTGTGACCCCATTATGTAATTCAAATCAAGATGAAAAATCAAGTAGATCCCACACAGTTTATTATCACCAACCGTGTGAGATGTAGTACAAAATATCCTGGATCACCGTTGGTGTATAGTACGCCTATGGCTTACGCGAGAAGGTGCGACGGCTACAGTCCACAGCCGGCATGTCAAGCACACTAGCTTGTTCCCCAAATACTCCCGCCTCTGCATCCCTCGCAATCTCAAAAATATTAATTACTGCCTCATAATCTCGAAAATATCTACCGCCTGGAAGGTTTTAATATTTGATAGCACACGATTAGTATGTGCAGACCGTGTGCGATGTCTGTTACTCTCGCTCTGCTTCAGTGCCTTGATTCAAATTTTTAGTAGCCCCGGCATTTTACTCCCGCCTTTGCATCCCACGCATTCTTAAAAATATCTGCTCGCCCTTGATTCAAATTTTTAGTAGCCCCACCTTGTTACTCCCGCCTAGTAAAATTTTCAGTTGCCGCAGTACTTCCTCAAACACCACCTTGCTCCCGCCCCCCTCCACACACACCACACACTCCCCAAAACCTCCGCTCACACAGACACACAACCCTCGAAACCATTGGTAGGTCGCCGCCATCGCCGGCGCCTCCATCCTCAACCTCTGCCTGTGTGCTGAGGAGCTCGAGGACCCAATGGCCAAAAACAGGTTTATCACTGCCTTTTCACCAGACGCTGGCGAGGTGGCTGCCCAGGTGTCCCCGTCGTCCTCCGCGGGCTCAATCCGCCCGCCACCGTGCCCCTGCGCCGATTCGAGGACTTCCCCGTCCTCCCTCGGACCCGACAGCCGACGAGGTCCTACCTCGGGGTTCGACAATGGCGGTGGGGGACGTGGGACGCCGAGATTATCGATCGGGAGACCCACACCCACCGGTGGCTTGGTAGCTTCCACATGGCCGAGCTCGCGGCCATGGAGTACGACCGCCGACAGGTCCTCTACCACGGCGCGGTGGCTAGGATCAATTTCCCCTTCGGCACATGTCCGGTCCACCTCATTCCGCCGGAGCCAGGGGTGGTGAGCTCGGCTATGGCGCGGGAGGACCGCGAGGCATGGGAGTGCCTCGAGGCCGAGGCCGCCGACGAGGCCTACATGCAAGAGCTCCGTCGGCAGCACCCGGAGCTCGTGGAGGCGGAGCGGGCGATCTTTGCCGGCATGGAGGGCGGCGAGGTTATCGCGCTCTCCTTCGACGACGAGGTCAAAGGCGGCCAGGACGGCGGCACGGAGGGCGGCGAGGTTATCGCGCTGTCCTTCGATGACGACGTCAAAGGCGGCGAGGACGGCGGCGAGGTTTTTGCGCTCTCCTCCGATTGACGAGGTCGAAGCCGGCGGCGACGGCGGCGCGGAGGGCATTGAGGTGGGCCCCGAGGACGAGGAGATCGACGTCGATGAATGGAGGAGTGCCTTCCCCAATAACCCCGACGACGGCACCAGCCAAGACCCGGCTCGTGGCACATCATACATGACGAGGAAGGATTGGCTTGACCTCTACTTCGATTGAAAGTAGTTTAGCTTAGTTTAAATTTATGTTTTATGTTCAGTTATGCAAAATTGTCTATGTTTATGTTTGAATGCATGCTACTTTCAGTTGAACCTGCTTTGAACTTGATCAAATTGAAGCTTACAACGTTATGTTTAGGGGATCGACTAGAATAGGCCAATAATTGTTGGAGTATAACTTAGGGTTTTAGTCCTTTAACTTTTAAAGGATCGGCTAGAGATGGCCTTATGACTTGTTTATTTCAGTTCTTCACAATGTGATACTCTATATGTGCAACTATTTGCCATGCAGTTCAATTTCATCAATAACAGTTTCAACAATACCACTATGAATTACGATATTTGGTTGCAGTTAAGGATATTGCAGTTAACATGCCTTTTCATTTTTTTTAACAATAACTAGTGTACTTTAGACCTGCACAATACCAGTTTGAATGACTATTTGCTTGTTTTTAAATGTTATGCCTGATGCAGTTAACACACCTTTCCACTTCTTGTTTTGCTTAACTAGCGTGCTTGAGCCTGCACACTGAAGCTATCATTTGTAGATTATGTTGTCTACCATGGATATATTTGGTTGATGTTTAGCCTGTTGTGCTTAACATGCCTTTATATGTACTCATGCAGGACAATATTGAGAACAGTGTTGTTTTCCATCGAGGTTAGTTTCATCACATTGCTTATATGTACTCACTGTTCAGGATATCAGTAGCTGGTACCATATAGCCTGGGGCTGATAAGGGATTAATCGTCGAATCGGACACTTCACTGAATATATCTGTAACCCATTTATCAGTAGGTCAACTAGGGCTATATTTAATATATCCGAGGCTACATAGCAACATGCATTGTACTGAATGACTAAATATGCAATCCTAGGCTACATAGCAACAAGGAAGAGTGTTACCTTAATGTTCTGATGATGTCTAGATATACATGTAATAAAATCTTATATAATGGGATGGAGGGAGTGTTGTACTACACCATTTTTCAATTGTTGTTTAGCTTCTAATATTAACTTGGTGCTTTTAGGTAAATATATCATTGCCAAAGTTCCACACTTCGACCCTTTCTGGGGGAATGAGATATTCATGAACCAACATCAAGTGAGGAAACTGATAAAGATTGTTATTAAAATGGGTCCAAAGACGTCAATCAAACTATTTGTTTACACTTTATGCAAGACAACAGTGAAATGCAGGATGGTAAGTAAGAACCCTGTAGCCTTGTTTTTACTGCTCGTAATGAGTTGTGTTAGATGACAATGTCTGAATCTTTTTTCTTTTGTAGTGGATCCTAAAGCAGTTTACTCAAGATTACCTCTCAAACTACATGATTGGCGACCGTCCATCACAAGGGGTTGGACTAGAGTCCTGCATGCCTTCTGCGTCCAGGAGAGCACAATAGTGCCATTCCGCTTCACCTTGTTCAGCAACCGGAATGTCTGTCGCCTCTTTCTTTACCATCTGCAATAGTACAAGTATATAACCCTAGTTCATCATTCTTTATTTGATGCTTATGTAATTCTTAAACATATGTACCTGTGGATTGAATAATGCATTGATTGTTCGAACCTGATGGATATGAATAAAGCTATAGCCTACTTTCAAGTTTAAATTAGGTACAATTTTAAATAGCAACAATTAAATTAGGGCGAAATTACGGTGTGCAGGTCATTACGGCGCACACGGTTAATAAAGCACAGCGTGTCCGATATACATCATAATCCAACACGGTTCACCAAGAGGAAACATGTGTAACAATGCACACAGTTGCCGTTTGCAAAGCGTGTGTGATGTTAGACACTATCACATACGGTGCGGGAAAACTAAATGTGTGTGATTGTCTACCTATCATACACGATTTATAACCATGAACTGTTTGTGATGTGCCAGGCATCGTAAAACTCCCGTTCCTAGAATCTGCCTGGTTTTAGGTAAAACCACAAAACTCCGACTGTGATGGCAATGCGACCACAAACGAGTAGCAAGGATGAAGCGTTTGGGATATTCGAGATATCGGACATGGTTATATAGGGACAACTGTATGCATCAAGGCTCCCTATCCCCGACAGTTTCTGGGTCATGTGGGAAGGACCTCCTATCGCCGTCACTCACTAGGCGACGGTTCCAAATGACGTCGCGGAAAGGGGTTAAAAACCGTTTGTATAGCACCGACGCACACCAGTGAGGTGTCTTCTGGTCCAGAAAAAATCTCCAAAAAGTTTCGCTGTGTTTGGACTCCGTTTGGTATTGATTTTCTGCGAAGTAAAAACAAGCAAAAAAATTGTAACTGGCAGTAGGCACTATGTCAATAGGTTAGTCCCAAAAAATGATATAAAGTTGCTATAAAATGATTGTAAAACATTCAAGAATAATAATATAACAGCATGGAACATTAAAAAATTATAGATACGTTGGAGACGTGATGACCCACAAGTATATGGGATCAATTGTAGCTCTTTTCGATAAGTAAGAGTGTCGAACCCAATGAGGAGCAGAACAAAATGAGAAGTGGTTTTCAGTAAGGTAATGTCTTCAAGTGCTGAAATTGTAAGTAACAGAGTAGTTTGATAGCAAGATAATTTGTAACGAGCAAGTAAATATAATAGTAACAAAAGTGTAGCAAGATAGCCTAATCCTTTTGAGGCAAAGGATAGGCCAAAAAGGTCTCTTATAGCAAGCAAAGCTTTCTTGATGGTACATGGGAATTTCATCTAGTCACTTCCATCATGTTGGTTCGGTTCATGTTCGCTACTTTGATAATTTGATATGTGGGTGGACCGGTGCTTAAGTGATGTTCTTACTTGAACAAACCTCCTACTTATGATTAACCCACTCGCAAGAATCCGCAACTACGAGAAAAGTATTAAGAATAAATTCTAGCCATAACATTAAACTTTTGGATCCAATCGGTCCCTTACGGAATAGCGCATAGACTAGGGTTTAAGCTTCTGTCACTCTCGCAACCCATCATCTAATAACTACTCCACAATGCATTCCCCTAGGCCCAAATATGGTGAAGTGTCATGTAGTCGACGTTCATATGAAACCACTAAGGGAATCACAACATACATACTATCAAAATATCAAACACATATAAAGTTCACATGATTACTTGCAACATGATTCTTCCCGTGACCTCAAGAACAAAAGTAACTACTCACAAATGATAATCATGCTCAAGATCAGAGGGGTATTAAATAGCATATTGGATATGAACATATAATCTTCCACCAAATAAACCATAAAGTACTTAACTACAAGATGTAATCAACATTACTAGTCACCCACAAGCACCAATCTATAGTTCCGGTACAAAGATTAAAGACAAGAGATGAAATAGGGTTTGAGATGAGATGGTGATGTTGAAGTTGTTGACAGAGATTGCCCTCCCCAAGATGGGAGAGTTGTCGGGAATGATGATGACGATGATTTCCCCCTCCGGGAGGGAAGTTCCCCCGGCGGAATCGCTCCGCCGAAGGGCAAAAGTGCTCCTGCCCAAGTTCCGCCTCGAGACGGCGGCGTTCCGTCCTGAAAGTCCTCTCCTTATTTTTTCTAGGTCAAAATGACTTATATACCAGAATGTGGGCACCAGAGGTGGGCCGAGGGGAGCACAACCCACCAGGGTGCGTCTGAGCTCCTAGTGCGCCCAGGTGGGTTGTGCCCACCTGGTGGGCCCCCTCTGGTACTTATTGGCTCCAATATTCCTCATATATTCCATAAAAAATCTTTGTAAAGTTTCAGCTTGTTTGGAGTTGTGCAGAATATGTAGCCTGACATAGCTTTTCCAGGTCCAGATTTCCAGCTGCTGGAATTCTCCCTCCGTGTGTACCTTGCAAATTATGGGAGAAAAGGCATTTGAATTACTCCAAAAAGCATTATTATGCATAAAAACATCATAAATAACAGTAGGAAAACATAATGCAAAATGGACGTATCAAGTCCCCCAAGCTTAGACCTCGCTTGTCCTCAAGCGACAACCGAAATCAAAAAACATGTCCACATGCTTAGAGAGAGAGAGGGGTCAATAAAAACAAAATACGGACATAGAAGCATCATGTAGAGTATTATAACAACAACAAATTTACACATAAAACTTTTATGATAGAACTTTTCATGAATAAGTAACAATTCATCACACTATCGAAGTATAAAGCATAAACTCTATTAGAAACCAACAAACTACAGTACAAAACAATACACTTCCATGATGATACGTGTTTGTCATAGTAGGTAACGTTTTCTGTCATGCATGTACATCCATGACGATTTTATGACAGAATCAAGATAGTCATACTTGTGCTGTCATAGAAGTGTTCCATGACATTACAAAAATTATCATCACAGAAGTGTCCACTTCCATGACGATAAATCACGCGTCATAGAAGTGCTTTCATCAAGGGTGACCGACATGTGGCATCCACCATAGCAGGTCGCCGTTAAGCTATCGGGTCCGGTTTTGGATCCGATAACCCGTTAACAGCCTGGACCAATGGGGATTTTCCACGTGTAAAATTCTCATTGGCCAAAGGAAACGCTTGTTGGCTCACCGTTGCGATAGATGTCATCCACTCATTGGATAGGAGGCGCCTATGACACGTCGACACGTGGCACGGTCCAACAGAGGCCCATTCTAGTGAAAAGGCCGACCCGTTTGACATGGTCAAAAGGTAATGGGCCGGCCCACGGAAAGCCTGTTAACGGCCTATTCGTATATCGCCCATTTACGGCCCGCTAACTCCCGACCCGTTACGGCCTATCGGAATTAAGCCCAGTAGCTTCATTTGGGCCGTCCAATATGATTCTAGCCCGTTGTAACTTCCGGCCCATGTATGGCCCATGATGTCTTTCGGCCCATATGAGGCCCTTTGTAATTGTGGGCCCATTAAAGGCCCGAGATGAAACTGGCACATAATGAACAGTGTATCGCTTTATTCCCATTAACGGCCCATTATTCCGTCGGCCGTTTCTAGCCCGTGTTAACTTTCGGCCTTCTAAGGGCCCGTTTATTCTTGGGCTCATTTCTAGAACTCGGTTAGTTACGATCCGTTACTGGCCTGTTCCGTTTGTGGGCCAAATTCAGCCTGTGGTTACATTCGGCCTGTTTGTGAACCATTAACCCGTTGGGCTATTTTCATAGCGTTATCAAATACGGCCTATTAACGGCTCGTTATGGTCCATGAATAGTACGACCCATGTTTGGCGAAATGATGATACACCCCGTACAAGGCCCGTGGATCCTATGGCCCGTAGAAGACCAATGGATCCTACGGCCCATAGAAGGCCCATAGATCATACGGCCCATAGAAGGCCCATGGATCCTACGGCCCGAAGGAGGCCCATGGATCCTACGGCCTGGAGGAGGCCCATGGTTACAACAGTCCGTGTGTTGCCATGATTATTGTGGCCTAGTTACCAAAAACAGGTTATTGTGGCCACTAGAAAAACGCGGAAAAAGAACTGCAGTGACTACAAGCAAACAACTAAACAAAGACAATAAGGAAATAAATAAGCAAGCAACTAACGCTAGGCTATTACAGCTATTACACATATTACATCCACTGGGCATCAAAGTTCGCAACCAGTGCAAATATAGGGAACAAAGCAGCATATTACATACACTGGCCGTCAAAATTGGCCACCAGTGCAAATAAACGCGGCAGCAAAACAAGAGCATAACTGAAACAACTTCAGAAGAGCTCAAGAAACGTTATCCTGGGTATCCACCATGCTGGCAATAAGCTTAGCAAGCTTATTAGCTTTGTCCTGTTTGGCGCTAAAATCCTCCAATGCTTGCTATTGCACCAGTAAGTATGCACCTGAATGCTCCAGGGACTTCTGCAGTCCTTCCGCTTCTTGTCGCAGCACAGCTGATCGATGTCTTTCATCTTGTAGTTGAGACTCAAGAAACCGAACGGATTCAAACAGTGAGTTTGAATAGCTTGTGCAAGCGGTAGTGGCCAGTAACTCGAACACTAAACCAAGATAGGACTTTGGGGTTGTCTCACTGTCTTCAAGATAGTCTTTCTTAGCTGTTTTATCAGCTTTGTTGGAGACCAACAAGGATGTCTCACTATCCTGGGCCATATCTGCATTACTTCCTTTACCATTGCTTAATAAGGCACGCTTCCCAACATTCTGTCAGCATTCTAAAAGAAGAAACAAGCAGACACATAACAGGTTTAACATGTACTAGTATATGAAACTCATTCTGATGAACCAGTTCATTAGTAAGGTGGACATGATTAAACTACCAAGTCTTCTATTGCCAAGTACTAGTACATAATAGAAGCATCAAACAAACATATATATATGTGTCCTATGGTCACTGCATTGTCTTGCCAAATCAAAATAGAGACACGATTCAAATCATATCAGTTCAAAACAAAGCAGCAGTGAAAAATAAGCATGGGAAACTACATGACACAACAATATTTTAGATGGGTACTGTCGTGGAATTATCACGGCAGATGTCCTAGTGTGATGACTTAGTCGTGAGGCCAACGCATCTATGTGGTAGCTTGAGAGGGGTTGAGCGGGACGAGTGATGCAGGGCGGATCAACACACAAGACAAGGATTTAGACAGCTTCGGGCCCCGGGAAACATCATCCGGCAATAGCCCTACATGCTGTTTGTGGCTAGGTCTATTATCATCACGAGGGAGTCGCCGTAAACCGGCTCTTTGTGTCTAGCCCTAGAGATTGTTTCTTCTTTATTCTCCCTCTTTGGGGAGCCCTGCCCCTCCTTATATATGTTGAAGGGGCCGGCCTACATGTAGAGTCCTAGTAGGATTAGGACTAGTCTCTTTTCTATTACAAGACGGATAGCAATCCAGGTCTTATTCAAACTGTTTAAGTCGGCCTGCTGGGCCACCTCCCATGATGGGCCACGGCCTACCTCCATGAGGATACCCGTGTCCCATGTCCATGACAGTAGTCCCCAAGCTTTCGGGTGACTCGAAGAGTCGGGTGGAAGGTCTTGATTTTGTTGATGCTTTTGTCATCCTTGAACGTGGAGCTTTTTTCGGGTCGTTGACATAAGGGATGCCGAAATATGGATGAAGAGATTGACGGGTTGTCCTCCCAGGCTGGATTCTGTCTCCAAGCCGGGTCTTTCTGAATTTTTTCCAACCCCAATAGCATGTATATCATCTGTAGCCCCCGAGCGCTGGGTTTGTTTAGGCCTTTAACAACCCATGGGTCTGTGAACTTGTGTTTTGGTAACTAACAAAGTCCGTTTTTTTCACAAATGCTGGCTTGATAGCCCCCGAGGCTTGAGGCGACTCGAGGAGTCATCTTCAAGCTCTTTGTTCCTGAAATAAAACACATGAATGCATTACACCGTTCGTGATATATAAAACAAAATTAAATAATAATTTTGGTGACTTTGTCAACTTGTGTTCAAGTTGTTAATCGTTTGACTCGACTAAGTAGGCTTTCGCGTGGACTTTTTTCATGGAATATGATATGTTCAGGGTCGACAAAGTCCATGATAGGCATCAGAGTCGATTGACAATACTGTACCCACTACTTGGTCGGTTACGAGTTGCATCTGACTTAGTAAAGAACAAACGTAAAATAATTTTGCTGATATGTAGGGCACCCATGTTTGAACTGTGCATCGTGGCAGATAGTCCTCTTTGGTAACCTTACGACTTAACTTTATGAGAAGAAACGATAGCCTCCGAGATTAACTCAAAGGTGCCGGATATATTTAATTGACTGGAAAAAAAGAAATTTAAATATCAAAGTGACTTAGCTTGTTTTTATGATATGGCATAAGCCAGCGGACCGTTGGGGTCGACGAGGCAGTGGAAATGGCAGGCTGGCGAAGGCAACTCGACAGAGACGAAGTCACAGTGGCCTAGATGGCGTGGCGATTCACGACAAGCCGTGAGAATCAGTGGAGTTTTCCCGGGCTCATGCTTTCTGCTCTTACTTGCACCTTCAGTCAAGGTAATGGACCTCCTCAATAATATCAACTTCAGATCTCCAATACTCATCATGTTGAACGCAACTTATCCTTTGTTTAAGGGTCAAGTCCTTTTGAGGTTTTCTTCGAGGCCTGACTCCGTATGATTCCCTTTTTCAATTTGCTCAAATGCTGGGGCAGCTCGCAGGACACAGAGACGGCGGCGGCGGCCCGCAGTTGGTGATGTGAGGCTGGCCCGGCGATAGCGGGTCACAACCGTGCCGCGTGGTGAATGTAGCAAGGCTCTCCTGGGGAACAGCTTGAGGAAGCCTCAGGGAAGCAGAACGAAACTGCCATAACGGCGGCTCTGTCACATCCATACTTTATACTAATTGAAGCCTTGTTATAGTACTTGATACTAGCACCAATACCGTACGCGGCGCTGCCACATCCATGTACTGCTATAGCTGTAGCTTTGTGCTTCGATCTGTCCTGGCGGTCTGGCCTTGCCAGACGTTGCCGCATCTCCGCTTCTCTTTTTTCATGGAGGAAAACAATAGCAATTCAGCAGCAGATCTGCAGAACTTTTCCATCTCGATTGACCAGCTTGGAAAGTCAACCTTGTTTTTCAGAACAGACAGGGCATGGCTCTTGACACCAACGAAGAAAGGAAGCCAACGCTGTTGGCCGCAGCGTGACGAGGCCATGGCGGCAAAGGCAGTCTGGCTCGAGGCGGATACATGTCGGAAGTAGAGGCGAATCGCCTCGACGGGGCGGTTATGCGGGTTGCCGCACCGGCGCAGCTTGCCGGCGGAGACAGGCGGCTCGGAGGCACACCGGTGTGAGCGGAGCGAGGCCGGCGTTGGTCTAGTTGCCGGCAGCTTGATGTGTGGGTGCCAGCGTTTTGCAAAGGCAGCGACGGCTCTCCATGGCCACGTTGGAGGCGGCTTAGAACATGGTTGAACCGGCGGAAAAGGCCGCTCGGCGGAGCAGCTCAGACGCGGACGACACCGGTGGCGGAGGAGATTCGCGTCCGAGACCGAGGCGAGGCAGATTTATCCGCGGCGGGTCACCGCGGTAGATGGGGCAGAAGCAGCCCATTAGAAAGAGTGGCGGCTCATCTGCGGGGGAGCGAGGCTGAGGCGCACGTGATGATGGGCCGGGTAGCGGCAGCGGAGAAAAACACGTGAGGCCAGGCTGCAGCGGTGGAGTCCGCGTCCATCGCCACTTCCGAGTCGTGGCCAAATCTGATTCCGTCCCGTTGACTATTCGTGGGCTGTCTCTTCTTCTCTTTCTGCTTTTCTTTTGCATGCGGATTTGAAGTGCCCCTGTAATACGGCCATTATGGATTGAAAAACATGTCCGTGTTCCCGAATCTTGGTGACGCTTGACGGAAGTCCTGTTGGTTTCGCCGTCGCGCAAGCGCTCCAAAAGATTTGATCTGACATTTGATTTCACCGCCTCTCGGTCTCGTCAACTCGGCAACCGTATGACGGCCCATCTAATGCAACCCTAACTTTTTGAATCTTTTTTGTCTGATGAATTGCAAACTTCTCGATCCCTCAGAGATCCCTCCAAGAACTCAACACTATCGTGCACATGCCCCATGGTGGGCGCCAACTGTCGTGGAATTATCACGGCAGATGTCCTAATGTAAGGACTTCGTCGTGAGGCCAACACATCTATGTGGTAGCTTGAGAGGGGTTGAGCGGGACGAGAGACGCAGGGCGGATCAACACACAAGACAAGGATTTAGACAGTTTTGGGCCCCGGGAAACATCATCCGACAATAGCCCTACATGCTGTTTGTGGCTAGGTCTATTGTCATCACGAGGGAGTCGCCGTAAACCGGCTCTTTGTGTCTAGCCCTAGAGATTGTTTCTTCTTTCTTCTCCCTTTTTGGGGAGCCCTGCCCCTCCTTATATATGTTGAAGGGGCCGGCCTACATGTAGAGTCCTAGTAGGATTAGGACTAGTCTCTTTTCTATTACAAGACGGATAGCAATCCAGGTCTTATTCAAACTGTTTAAGTCGGCCTGCTGGGCCACCTCCCATGATGGGCCGCGGCCTACCTCCATGAGGATACCCGTGTCCCATATCCACGACAGGTACCACAGGTCTACATGTAAAACAACACTATTGGCTCTGTTGTGATGCTAGTAATGTGCATGATATGAGAAGTCAACTGTATACACAATTGAAATTGAAATCAACAGAGCTATTGATAAGAGCAAACCTGTTAAAGAAACTTGCGTGAACATGCCTGCTGTGCCATTGGAGTTTCAACTGGATCCTTCAATTTAAAAATTAAGTTTGTATGAGTAAATACAGTGATACAAGAGCAAAGCAGTATGCACGATAGCAATGTAATCTTAAATTAGAACAGTTGTTCTTCAGGTTTAAGCACTTGTTCTACATGAACAGAGTACAGTAAGACGCAAGAATATAGTACTTAAAAATAGAAAATGAGCTCATAGACCTTACCACATTCTTGGTTCGGGACCAGTACAGAACAAGGCGTTCCCAGTCATTGTCCAGTAAATGTGTCTCAGGAGAACATAAGGGAATTTGATGAGTTTCTTTGCCAGTGAAGTATGTTTACTTCAGGTAACACTACAAGAAATATGTCAACTTGTGACCACCACTATTGGTCACTGAAAGGTCACAAATTTCCATTTACGACCTTTTTGTGACCAAACACAGAAGGTCAAAAGCTGACGGTCGTAAACTGACTATAGCGACCTTTCTTCTGGAATGGTCAAAGACGTTTACGACCAAAATATTCCTACTGTGGCGTTTTGGTCACTAGCAACCTCCCCCAGGCCACGTAGGCATCCAGCGTGGCAAGCTGATGTGGCACAAGATTCAGCCCGGTCCAATTCAGTTTTCTACATGGGCCTAGCCCAAGAATTCGGCCTTTCTATATTTTTTCCCTGTGCTTTTATTAGCTACATGTGCTTGACCCAAGAATTCGGCCTTTTTATTTTCTAGGCCATGGCCTTTTTTTAGTTTTTCCAAAAGATGAGCCCACTAGTGAGATGGGACCCAGTTGTCAGGTTCTAACAAATGGGTCCCAGTTGTCACTGTTATATTCTTCAGATCTCAATTTTCCAGTAAATAAATAACAATATTTAAATCCGAACAGAGAGAAAACAAAATGCTTCAAACAGAGCACGACTAATCAGGAAAAATATGGTACACATCACGAATACAATCAGAAAGAGCCAAACTTGGCACATTATTACAATCAGACTTGTTCATCCTGGTAACACAGCAAGGATGGTTCATCCTCGTAACACATTATTACAGAAAAATATGGTTCACATCAAGTTTACAATAAAAAAAATGTTCACATCAGGTAACACAACTATCACAGTATAACTAGCTCCAATGCTTCTCCCAACTTGTTCATCCTGGACCTCACAACAAAACATGAATGAAGGCCAGCACTGCAAGTTATCAAGAAAAATGGTTAGAACAAGCAAAATGCGACATTTTTACCATTTAAGCATAGAAGAACAGGGTCAACAACATTTCGATCTTTGATCACATTAACATGCAGTACAAGCAAAGATGGAATGATTGAACCTTGCATAGTAAAAACTTGCAAGTAAATAACAACTGGACACTGGGCAAAACCTACTGTTAGCATTAGCATATGCCCTGAACTCGTGCATATGCTTTACTACCATATACATTTCGGTTTGAACATGACTTCGAACTAAACAGGTAGCATTTGGCAGACACTTGAAACGCAAGCTATAATCTGAAGCATTGGAAGAGCTCAGCAAGTTGACTGCACCTTAGGCTAAGTTACGATTTTCAGAAATAGGTCATACAAGTCAGATGTATCAGAATAGAGGTATAGAGCAAGAACAATGAATATACTTGTCAGTTGTTCAGCAAGTTGACTGCACCCTAGGCTAAGTTAAAAATTTCACCAAACATCTGACAAATATGAGCGGGACACAACAGTTGTTGGGGCAACCATCTATTATGTATAGGAAGAAAGGAGAAACCAAATATGCACATGGGTAAAATGGATTAGAACTTACATCATACAACAACAAACTGTAGCGGTAATAACCAGAGTCAAATGGAATCTGCATAACAAGAGTGAAGACATGCTCCAGCTGCCACAACTTGCCATCCTACAATGAGAGAGATATAACATTAGTGGAGCAAACTGTTGTGCAGGCACATTAGTTTTATGAGAAAACTGATCCATGAAGTTATCTACAATGAGGCGAACGAGTAGCTCCATCCTCAGGGACTAGGCAAATCGATGATCGTGCTTGGCTAAAGCTAGGTAACACAATTCAGATTAAGAAAGCAAGAAAAAAACCTAAACTAAACAAGGTTATTCCCGTAGATCATTGACAAAGAAAACAACAATCAGCAAAGGGAGATTCAGATTTTACTCTATATCTTTTTGGTATTTTCATTATACTTGACAATCTAAAACACTAACACAAAGGGAAATAATTTGACAAGGACAGTTGCATATATAACTATCAAGCATATGACAGGAGGAAGAAACAAGCTAATATGACAGGGACAGAATTATATCACAACACAAATAATTATAGAAGGCATATACATCACAAACATTTATCTCACAAGAACTTGAGCTAATACATGGACTACGAATCTGAATTTATTTCTGCAGAAAAGGGAACACACCGGTGACAACACATACATGAACTGGAATTAAAAGATACAGGGTGAACTCACATACGAGCTTGCAGACCACTAATTCATAGATCAAATCAAACATACCAAATGTTTTCCAAAGCAACTAGACATCAACTAGTCAGAACACATAATAAGATGCACCATATTATACAAGTACGAGACTGAACAATTATCAGGTTGCAAGATCTTATCAAATCTGAATATTACATGTACTACACGTCTCAAATTTTATAGAAATTTCAGAGAAGAGAGGGAGAAAGAGAGATAGCAGCAGCAAGATTGAGGAGAGAGCAGCAGCAAAGGGAGGTTGAGAGAGAGAGAGAGAGATTCAGCAGAAGGTGTTGAAGAAGGAGAAGCAGCAGGCAGAAAGTGAAGGAGAAGAAAGGAAGCAGAGGCGTGGGGAAAGCAGCAGCAAGATTGAAGAAAGAGGAGCAGTAAGGACGTGAGGATGGGGAGCAACAACAGTTTGGGGGATAGAAGAAGAAGACAGCAACAGCAGTTGTGAGAAAACTCATCCTACAATGAGAGGGAACTATCAAAGTGTTTTATTAACCTCTAGGTTAAAACAACCACATTTTTATTGTCACTTGTTAGTCGGAAAATATAGCTATCTCTCCTGTGTAAATATGTACATGTTGGCATTAAATGAAAAAAATGGGTATGAACAAGCATTCGCTGCTGCACAATAATGAATGAGAACAATGAGGTACTGGCAGGGGTATATGGCTGCACCATCAGTCAATGCAGGACACTGTCAAGAGCGTAAATGCAGCAGCAACCCTTCCGACATTTGAGAGCACTCTCACTGTGCTATAATTAACTGCATTTTCATTTTCAACAACACTTATGGAGCACTTAGTTCTAAATAGCTGTTCTAAATATGCAGTTTCTAAATTACAAATCTCTGCTTTGATCGTTCAATAGTCAGACACGACAGCAACATGGCAGGCACACAACATCATATATGAGACAAACTACTAGAGGATACGCACGTACACCGAACAACACCTATCAATGCTCAGCAGATGCACCTTGATACACAGAGTGAAAAAACAGGTAAATCACCTCCACAAACACCAGCACCTTGAGAAGGAATTGTACAAGGAATTGTGCCCAAACACGTATTTAATCATGCCTAAAATACATCACATCCACATCGCGCACCAAATTAACATAGGAAGCAGTGGAGTAGGTCGATGTACCAATCCATCACCTTGAGTAGGGGAAGAGAAGAAGCAGAGGAGGGAGGTCCATGGTGTCCCTCCCAAGCAGCAGCACAACACATCACGCCTTCATCTCCCATGGCGACGTCCTGGTTCGAAAGAGAGATGAGAAGGGGGTCAGACAGAGAGCGGAAGAAGAAAAGATGAGGGGAGGAGAAAGGGATTCATACCTTTGAGCCTTGCGGTTGGAACTACTCGTTCGCCACGGCCCATGGCCGGTGGTAGGAATCCCGAGAACAAGAACACGGATGGACGGAGCTGCTCCATGGCGCCGAGGCAGGGGAGGAAGGGGCCATCGTCCATGACGTCCCGGTGCTCGAGCGAGGACGACATCCTAGATCTGGGAGGCAGAGACGACGAACTGAGGAAGTTAGGAGTGGCTGTGAGGAGGAGATGGAGTAGATGGATGCACCTGAGTCATCGGAGCCACGCCGACCGAAACCCTAGCGACGGGAGATGGTCGCGGTTGGCGCTGGAGGACGCGCGCGACGGATCTCGACGAGGAACGCCAGCCTCCTCAAGCCGAGCCTGCTCGATCCGGAGGGAGGGAGTAGGGGTGGGGGCGGCGGCGCCTGCTCGATCCAGGGGCAGGGAGGTGGGACGGAGGGATTACTGCTGGATCTGGCCATGAGATGAGCGGATCTGCGCGGGGGGGGGTGGAAGGCGAGGGTGGGGCTGGAGGTGGAGGCCGCGTGGAGGCGGGCGAGGACGGGGTGCACGCGGAGGCTGGAGGTGGAGGCCGCGTGGAGGCAGACGGAGGCGGATCTGAGGGAGGGAGAGGCGAGGCGGCGGCGATGGGGAAAAGGGAGCGGCAGCGGCGATTGGGAGAAGGGTCTAGGGTTTCGTGGGTGGACGAGGATGAGAGGGATATAGGGTGATTCGGGAGAGGGTGAGAGCGACGAGGGGGTGTGTGGGCTGCCGTTGGATCTGGGTGCATCCAACGGTGCTTAGTTCATGATCCGCGTGAGCTGATTTTAGACCAATCAGAACGCAGTATCCCCTTTGATGATGTTAAGACCATTTAAATTGGTCATAATCGACTGAAAAGAAGATTTTGAATCATGTATCCTATTTGACGACCTAAGAAATTTATAAAAATAAATAGAAATCAAAAACCTTCGCATTGTGTCACCAAGTGTGACCTACTTTTCAGTAAAAATAACAAACTCTGAATAATGTAGATATCATTAAAAAAATTATTTTCCATTTTTTAGTGCTCAAAATGAGTTCTTTTTTGTAAAAGACCTACCAAA
This sequence comes from Aegilops umbellulata, assembly GCA_032464435.1. Lineage (NCBI taxonomy): Eukaryota > Viridiplantae > Streptophyta > Magnoliopsida > Poales > Poaceae > Aegilops > Aegilops umbellulata. Next base: position 133,087,611 of record CP136058.1, on the reverse strand, counting down.
TATTTGTTGAAATGATATTCTTTATATTCTTTATATTTTTTTCAAAATGAGTTCTTTATACTCTGCAAAAGTTTACATCTTCGAATAGTAAACAGTATCGACAAAGGGATTTTTTATATTCTTTGCACAAAAAATCATTTTCCATTTTTCGGGTGCCCCAGATGAGGTTTTTTTGTGAAGGACCTACCAAATAATTGTTGCAAAATTGGACCACATCACTTTTATAAAATACTAGGACATATTTAATGCACAATTGACCAAATGGTTGGGTGTAAAAAGTTTTGATCCACCTCTCGTGAAAAAGACAAATTTCCGCCGATTCAGCTGGAAGTGGGTCAAATTTGAACTGCAGCTGCCTCATAGTTTACTATTTATTTTTTCCAAAAATCATTTCTAGGTACATAAGTACCTATTTAATCAGAGAAACACCAAAAAAATTCCAAGATTCAACAACTAGCTAGGAACGGTCATTCCCGCCGTTTTGACCGCATTTTGAAACGGGCATAAAAAATTCAAAAAAAAATAAAAAAATTGGGAAACCTTCGCATTGTGTCATTATATGTGGCCAAGTTCCCAGGAAAAATAACAAACATGTAATACGGCAACTATTTTAAAAAAGTGTTCTCAGAAACGAGCTATCACGTGTGGAGATCAATGGCTTTCAAGCCAAATGATCAATCTTATGGCCACATTCATGGCATAGTTTGTTCAAATGATCTCATATTGTGCACAAGGGTGCATATTAGAATGGCAAACAATGTTGCCTAAGAAAGTTTTCCTTTTCTTTGGACGAAAAAACCATTTTTCCATTTTCCGAGTGCCCGAAAGGAGGTTTTTTTGTGAAGGAACTACCAAATAATAGTTGCAAAATTGGACCAAATCATTTTTCTAAAATACTAGGACATATTTAATGCACAATTGACCAAATGGTTGGGTGTAAAAAGTTTTGATCCACCTCTCGTGAAAATGACAAATTTCCGCCGATTCAACTGGAAGCGGGTCAAATTTGAACTGCAACTGCCTCATAGTTTGCTATTTATTTTTTCCAGAAATCATTTCTAGGTACATAAGTACCTATTTAATCAGAGAAACACCAAAAAAATTCCAAGATTCAACAACTAGCTAGGAACGGTCATTCCCGCCGTTTTGACCGCATTTTGAAACGGGCATAAAAAATTCAAAAAAAATCAAAAAATTGGGAAACCTTCGCATTGTGTCATTATATGTGGCCAAGTTCCCAGGAAAAATAATAAACTTGTAATACGGCAATTATTTTAAAAAAGTGTCTCAGAAACGAGCTATCACGTGTGGAGATTAATGGCTTTCAAGCCAAATGATCAATCTTATGGCCACATTCATGGCATAGTTTGTTCAAATGATATCATATTGTGCACAAGGGTGCATATTAGAATGGCAAACAATGTTGCCTAAGAAAGTTTTCCTTTTCTTTGGACGAAAAAACCATTTTTCCATTTTCCGAGTGCCCGAAAGAAGGTTTTTTTGTGAAGGAACTACCAAATAATAGTTGCAAAATTGGACCAAATCATTTTTCTAAAATACTAGGACATATTTAATGCACAATTGACCAAATGGTTGGGTGTAAAAAGTTTTGATCCACCTCTCGTGAAAAAGACAAATTTCCGCCGATTCAGTTGGAAGCGGGTCAAATTTGAACTGCAACTGCCTCATAGTTTTCTATTTATTTTTTCCAAAAATCATTTCTAGGTACATAAGTACCTATTTAATCAGAGAAACACCAAAAAAATTCCAAGATTCAACAACTAGCTAGGAACGGTCATTCCCGCCGTTTTGACCGCATTTTGAAACGGGCATAAAAAATTCAAAAAAAATCAAAAAATTGGGAAACCTTCGCATTGTGTCATTATATGTGGCCAAGTTCCCAGGAAAAATAACAAACTTGTAATACGACAATTATTTTAAAAAAGTGTCTCAGAAACGAGCTATCGCGTGTGGAGATCAATGGCTTTCAAGCCAAATGATCAATCTTATGGCCACATTCATGGCATAGTTTGTTCAAATGATCTCATATTGTGCACAAGGGTGCATATTAGAATGGCAAACAATGTTGCCTAAGGAAGTTTTCATTTTCTTTGGACGAAAAAACCATTTTTCATTTTCCGAGTGCCCGAAAGGAGGTTTTCTTGTGAAGGAACTACCAAATAATAGTTGCAAAATTGGACCAAATCATTTTTCTAAAATACTAGGACATATTTAATGCACAATTGACCAAATGGTTGGGTGTAAAAAGTTTTGATCCACCTCTCGTGAAAAAGACAAATTTCCGCCGATTCAGTTGGAAGCGGGTCAAATTTGAACTGCAACTGCCTCATAGTTTGCTATTTATTTTTTTCCAAAAATCATTTCTAGGTACATAAGTACCTATTTAATCAGAAATACATGGTTTGATGGAGAGACATTGAGGTTTCGACGGTGGCCGAGGGCCCCAACTCTAGAGCGCGTAAGCTCGCATGCCCGCCGCGTGGTCACCGCATGACCGTGGTGTTGCCATGTGTTCTGGGCGGCCTAGGCATGTCTAGTGGTTTGGGAACTCCCCAGGTAGGTGCTAGGAAGAAAATCACAACATAAGATTCTCACGAGAAGACCGATCGATGCTTAAACATGAATAAGCAGCCAAGTGTTTGATTAGCGGTACGGGAAATGTACATGGCTAATGGCCGTGAGTTTTGGCTGAGGATGATCAGTTACTAAGAAGACCGTCTTCACAAATTTTCAGCTCAAAAGGAGGAGCCTTGGTGGTACTTGCTTTGCAAACCACCACACTGGACATAAATACGAATGTTGAAGCTCAGCTCAAAATAATGAATGGATTGAGCTGGCATTTGGTGGAGGATGGTTAATTGGGCATAGGAAAGCACTGTAGAAAATGGATACTATTTGGACATGCCAAAGTGGTACTTCCTTCACAAACTGTTGTTCTGAACAGAATAGGAAAATGAATATTTTTGAATTATTTTTGAACTAGGAAAGGAACGTTTTTACATATTTGACGAAGATATGACCCAAAGAATTTATGAGATTTGTTTGGGAATTTTGGGAATGACAGAAATATAGGTTGCTTCACAACCTAGGGCAAAAACTGCCACATGGACATGACACATAGGCAAAACTGATGAGATGGTGCCTAGTCATCGCAACCCACCACAATTTACAAGGCTATGACCATCTATATTGGTTGTTAACAACTAGAAATAAGGCAGCGGACTAGCGCTGTTTGCTTTATGACCATTTCGTGTAAGGAAATTATGACCTTTCTGACCAAAATGGTCGCAATGGTTTAGGGTTTGGAGCCCCTCGAATAACTTTTGACCAATTGGTCTCAAATGGTCATAAATCTATGACCAATTCTTCCAGGGTCACTGACAGAAGGTCATAAGTTGACATATTTCTTGTAGTGTAATTCCGATACTGCCACCAAGCATTCTTGAAGATAGCAGAGGTATTAGCACAGGTTACCTCATCCCGAGTTTCCAAATCGGTCCTTCTCTATAGAGAAAAATGGGAAAATTTGCTGTATTATAACCATCATGGAGGTAGAATGTATGGGACAAAGGAAAGTAATTGCCATGAATAACATTACTTACACATAACTCCTGGACAAACACCTGCAACTGGCATTTTCCTTCATCTTCATTATAATGTTTCCAAGATGGGAAGATACGCACATAGGATTTAACAACATCAAATGCGATAGATGCTAAACTACGACTAGCTGGTTGTGCTTCCTCCACAGGAATAGGCGTACTAACTGGTGGAGTTGGGGTTCACCGTGGTAGTACTGGCTCTTTGGGCACTGGAGCTGCCTTACTAACTACTCTTGTTTGGGAGGTCTATGGTGGAGATGGTGCTGTGTCAACAGGAACTGGGTTACTATCTGCTGGGGTTGGGGTTAGATTGGGTGAAGCTGGTTCTTTGTCCATCGCAGTAGGGGTACAATCTGCAAGAGTCTAGGTTATGTGTGGTAGGGATAGTTCTCGTGCATGTACAACCGGGGTGCTATCTCCACCAAGAGGCAACACTGTTTTATTTGAAGACTGTGTTTTTACTCCGCTATATACTGGCATCACCGCTCCAATTCAAATGGTTGATAAACAGGAAACATAGTTGAATGTACATACATTGTATGAGTGACAGATGCAATAACTAGTGTGGAAAAAAGAGGGCATGAAATAGTTGACATGTATATTGTTTAACTAAAATGGATAGTGTCGGATCACGGGTTCCGGCAGACCCTTAAGGTTCGAACTCTGGGGTGCGCGCGGAGATCGTGCCCTCTACCTCTCCGTCTTGTAAGGATCTAACTACTGCAAGAAGAACAACACAAGAGACACAGGGTTTATACTAGTTCAGGCCACCATTGTGGTGTAATACCCTACTCTAGTTTGTGGTGGGTGGATTGCCTCTTGGGCTGATGAGGAAGAACAGTACAAGGGAGAACGACCTCGCGAGGGTCCGTTCTTGGCTAGGGGATGAACTGCTAAGGGGAGTTCGATCGCCCTTCTCTTTCTCTCTACTAGCTCTACTGGTTTCTTGGTACTCGATCAGATGCCTCTACCCTGGGGGTGGATAGTCCTATTTATAGGCAAAGGCCCTGGGCCTCTTCCCAAATATTGAGCGGGAAGGGCGCCAACAATTGGCCAATTTGAAGGGGAACATCTGGTACACTTATCCTGACTAAAGTTGGTCTTCGCCTGCCAAAGGCCCTGTGGTGACGCCGTCCTGGGCTCCACGGTGACCTCCTTCCCACCGTTGGACTGGTCTTGGTCTTGTTGCACCGAAATGGGTGCCTTTGCTTGATCCTCTCGCCTGCGCTTTCCCCCTTTGCACCAAAGAGGAAAGGGAGACGCTGCGCGGGCTGGCGCTCGCCTGGCATCCTTGGTTGTCATGGCTTGCGTCACGGGCACCTCGTGAGGTACCCGCCTTGATCTCTCCGCCTCCTCGCGAGCCAGCCTAAGGAGGCCGTGCTTGAGGAAGCGCCGTGTCGTCCGCCTAGCGAGGCTTGGCCCCTCGCGAGGGTCTTGAGCCTTGTGTTGATGAAGATGGGCCATGCTGGGCCCCCATTCGAGCCACGCCGCAGGCCGCAGGCAGGCAAGTCTGGGGACCCCCGTTCCTAGAACGCCGACAGTAGCCCCCGGGCCCAAGGCGCGCATGGACTTGGCCGTGCCGAGAGGCGAAAGGGCAAGGGCGAAGCGCCGCGGGCCCTAACAGCCTGCGGCCTTGGGCGCCGTGTGGCGGTTGATTGGACGTGGGTGCTTTTGCGACTGCGCAGGATACTAAAGGCGTGGCATCTGCTCGGGCTCCGCTCTTCTCTTTCTTCATCCGCCGCTCAGATCCCCTTTCTTGCGCTCCTCCTCCCTTCCTCCAAGCTTCCAGATCTACTCCACCTGCTCGACCCAGGTAGCCATGGCGCCTCGCCGAGCCCCGGCCGAAGCTTGGTTCTCGCCTGCTTTGGACTCGCCCAACGTGTCGGAGGCGAGCCTCGCCCTGCTGCACCGGATGGTGGCGGCGCAGGGTATTGACGGGGCGCAGGTGTTCAAGGCCGACTCCGATGCCCCTGAAGGCCAAGGGAGCACCTTCTATCCTTTATTCCTGAGCTCTATTACAGCGAGCCTGGTGCCTCCTTTCTTTGAGTTCTTCCTTTCCGTCCTCCACCATTACAACTTGCAAGCTTTGCACCTCCACCCAACTCCGTCCTTCTCCTGGCGATCTTCGCCTACTACTGCGAGGCTCACGTGGGGGTGCAGCCTTCGGTGGCTTTGCTGCGCCATTACTTCTACCTCCCGACCTCCAAAGGTTCCCCTTCTGCGTGCGCGGGCTTCGTCGCGTGCGGCAGCTCCATGGCCATTTCGAATCCGGGGAAGAGGATCGAGGGCTTCCGGAACAAGTGGGTATTGGTTGACGCCGGGCGCGTCCACCCTCGGTTGGCCCTTCCTACAGAGCCGCCTGTGAGCTCGAGCGACTGGTGCCGGGCGGAGCTCACGGATCCCCGCGCGAAGTCGATGTTGGCAAAGATGGACGCTGACTTGAAGCCGGCCAACATGACAGCGACGAAGCTGACCGGGGCGTCGCTGTTGAGGGAGTTCCTGGAGCACCAACTGGCTCCGCTTCGGCAGTACTCTTCCCCAATGTGGAGGCCTCACCCGAGCCCCACGGCCGTGGGCGAAGAGGACGTGGCTGCGGTTCTCCAATCCCTGGCCGGGGGCGAGGTAGCAAGGCTGGAGGGCACGCCTTCGCCCCTGTTCCTCTGCGATGATTGGGAGCAAGTGGTGAAGTCCATGCCTGTCTTCAACGGGGATGGGCTCGTGCCCGTGGTGGCTCCCGAGGAGCTGGTGGATGTGTCTTCCAGCGACTCCAGCGGAGGAGCGGGCGAGGAGGAGCGGGAGGGAGGTCCCGACTCCGAGGCGACTGACGGAGAGTCTAGGGCTCCCCCGCTCCAGCGCAAGCCCCGCGCTCTCCGCCTTTCGCTGAGCGATGATGACGATGATGACGACGTGCTGGGCAGCGGGAGCTCACCCCCGGTCCCGAAGAAGGGTAGGACCGGGTTGATTCCCCGCGGGTCCGCCCTAACTCCGGGGCGAACCGCTGACGCGCCTTCTGCTTCCGAGGTCGACCCCTCCAGCCGGCTCTCGGGCTTTAAGTTTGGCAGGAGGCTGCTGGAGCTTCCTGGCGACGACCTGTAAGTGCTTGATCCCTGATCCCTGGTTTCTTGTTCCGCCGACGAGGCTTGACGATTACTTCTCCTGAGCAGGCTGGCGCCCGCGGCTAAGAAGCTGAAGGGAGCTCCTGAGGCCCCAGCTGCGGTGACACCTCCGCCTGCAGGGGAGGGCGACCGCGACGCACGGGCTTCTCCTGCCCACTCGTCCCTGCGGGGCTTGGCCGAGCTGGCCGGGGCGTCAGCCCCCATGGCTCAAGTGACCTCCGAGGAGCCCTTGTCTGGCGCTGCTGCTACGGCAGGGGAGGCGCAACGGACTCCACCTCCGGACGCTGTGGCCTTGCCGCCGCTATCTTCTCCTCCCGTTCCACTTGCCGCTGCTTCCACGACCCCTCCTGCTGCCTCGGGGCGTATTGATGCTTCTCCGCCTTCTTCTTCCATCCTGGAGCGGGCTGTTGCTGAACTGGACCGGCTGCGGCAGGATCTTCTAGGCGCCGACCCTCGCCTGGTGGCCGGGCGCCTGGAGTTGGCCTCGGGGTGGATTCGCTCCGACGCCTCGATTCGGGCAGCGCTGGTTCAGGCCTCAAGGGCCTGTGACGGGGAGAGGGAGGCCACCCTCGAGGCGAAGGCTGCCCGTGACGCGGCCCTGGGAGAGGTGGTTGGCATCCGCGGCCGCTGCAAGGAGCTGGAGGACGAGTTGCAAGGCCTGCGGGATCAGCTTGCAGAGGAGACCCGCCTTCTCCAAGAGCTGGAGAAGGGGGTGAAGGCTCGCGAGGCGGCACTCGAGGACGGGGAGGCGAAACTCAAGAAGCGCCGCAGCCACCTAGGCGCGTTGAAGAAGGAGCTGGAGACAACGAGGGCCGAGCTGGACGCCAAGGCCCGGGTCCTTGCCAAGGATCGCGTGGTCTTCGCGGACATGGAGAAGGATGCTCGCGCTTCACTGAAGATGCTTTACGAGAGTGGCCTGGATAGCCCGCTGGCTGGTGACGGGGACGGCCCCGCCAAACTGCTTCCCTTCTTGGTGAAGGCTCTTGGAGATGTCGCCCTTGGACTCGCCCCCACGGCTGAGGCTGAGGCGCGAGTCCTGTCTTCTGCCGCGCTAACGCGGGTCTTCGCCCATGTCTACCTTCGCGATCCCAGCGCCGACCTCGACAGCCTGCTGGAGCCGGTGAGCGGCGAGGGCGCCGCTGCCGCTGTCGAGGCCGTGAAGGGGCGCGCAGAGGCGCTGCTAGGGAAGTTCCGTGCCTTCAGCACCAAGCCGAAGCGAGGCGCTGCCGGCCCTACTACTCCACAAGGCGAAGCCACCCCAGCGACTCCGCTGCCGACAAGTGACTCCGCTATCGTTCCTGTTCTTCTTTCGATTCCTGCACATGCACGACGCCTCGGGGAGGCATTTAAATTCGCGTTTGGTACCAAGGCGACAGTATGGGTTGTAATATTTACTTTTAAGTTCCTTGAATTTTTATGTTCCCCTTCCCTACTTGCTTATGTTCTACGCCGGCAGAGCCCGGCCCCGCGCATGCCTCACCCAGCATCAGCCCCGACCGGAAACCAGGACGGGACCAAAGGAATGAGGGGCCACGTGACAAGTTAGGCTCCTGAGTCGCGATGCTCAGGAGTCCCCCTTGGCACACGAACAACAAGTAGGGAAGCGTGTTGTAGGTGCGTTTCCTGTTCTACGTCTGCAGAGCCCGACCCCGCGCGTACCTCACCCAGCATAGCCTTTCGGAACTAAGGAGTGAGGGGCTACGGGGCCAGTTAGGCTCCTGAGTCGCGATGCTCAGGAGTCCCCCTTGTCGCGCGAATAGCATGAGATGGAATGTAGGCGGGGCTACCGTTCTACGTCTGCAGAGCCCGACCCCGCGCGTACCTCACCCAGCATAGCCTTTCGGAACTAAGGAGTGAGGGGCTACGGGGCCAGTTAGGCTCCTGAGTCGCGATGCTCAGGAGTCCCCCTTGACGCGCAAACGGCCTTCGTACCTTGGCTCCGCTCGGGGAGAGACGCGCGATGAAACCAGGCCCGAGGGGCCTGGCTGGGGCGTACGGCTGAGCATGACCCAGTCGTAGCCCCCGTGCCCGGCCTCCTCGCGCGGCGCTCCCGGGGGGAGGCATTGCGATGAGGCCGACCACTGAGCTCGGGGCTCCCTGAGGTTAACGCGGCCCGGAGGCCACCCTCAGTTGTTTATCACCAGCGCGGAGCATAGCGCTTCCGTATGTGTACGGGCATAGCCGCTCCTCGGCAGTGTCGTCAGCCAGCGCGGAGCATGGTGCTTCCACTGGTACGTGGGAGGGGGCTCCCCTCCGGGAGGAGCCTCCGGGGCGTGTACAGCCCCGCCCTGACACGTGGCTGGCACGGTAGAGCTAGGTGAGGTGTATCTGGGCACCCGTGAGCCAACGCGGGACTCACGAGGCCCTACCTCTAGGCGGGTTGCGCCTGGCACTGGGCCGTATCTTGAGATGTGTTCCTGCAAAATCTGGTTAGATGCCGGCACTCTACGTCCTCGGGTCCCGGCCCTCGAGCTTGTCTCAGCCGTCGTTGGTATGCCAGGTCGCGATGCCGTGGACAAGGCCAGAGGGTGAGGGCTGGACAGCCAGTAAGAGCCCTGAGTCGCGATGCCCAGGCACCCCCCTTTAAGGTGCAAGTGGTCGACATGAACAATAAAAGGTGCTGTGGACGGCATCAAGTAATCAAGCATGATGGGCGAATGCATAATTGGAAATAAACGCGGAAGGGATACATGCCGCTGGGCCTAGCCCGAGTGTCCTGGGGATGATGCAGCCCGAGGGCCCCCCCCAGCAAAGGAAGCTAACGACTGAAAAGATAAAAAGGGATACATGCCACAGGGACGGACCCACGCGGCCTGGGAATGACGCAACCCTGGGAGGGCGCTCCCAGGTGGGAATGAAACTTGAAAAGGTGTCACCTGAAGATGTCGTCGGCGCAGTGGCGTTGGTGCAGCAGACTCGGTGGGCTGCGGAAGCCGATCCTCACGAGCCCCCAGGCCCAGGGGCCTCGGGAGGCTCCGGAGGCGCTGGTGGCTCCTCGTGAGCAGCCTCCATCTCCGTCAGGGCTGTGGAACGTCGGTCTTCTTGCGCCTCCAAGATTCTCCGCATGAGGCGCTGGTAAGCCGCAGCCACACTCGGCAGGCCATAAGGCATGCGAACATAGCTGTGGGGTGGTCCTCCGCAGCGCCCCACTTGTGAGGGCCAGAGGCGCTCCACCGTGGTGATCTGATTGAGCCCCGGTACATCGACGCAGACGCGCAGCCCACCATCCTCGCCTGGATGGGGAGCCACAGCTGGTGGGCGACGGCAACCTCTTATGATCCTTGACTCCTGTAGTTCTTGAATGGCCTTGATAACAAACTCCTGCTGGTCTGACCTTCCTTCCCTGGATTCCTTTTGAGGGAAACGTGCTTCGAAACACGCCTCCACATGGTGCCCAAGCGCCTCCCTCGTGACCTTGGTGAGGTCGGTGGCCCTCCAGGTGAGAGCCCCTGAGCCCTGCCTGAGGAGGGCGTCGGGCGCGCTTTCCTATGCGATTGAAGGAGGATCCCCCTGGGCGGTCACGGGCCCTGAAGGGCCTGCCTCCTGAGGGGCTGAGCCTGACGTCGTCTTCTTCTTCTTGGGGGCGGTCTCAGGAAGCCTCCTACTTTCGCGATCTGGGTCTTCTAGTGACGCGGCCTGAAAGGCTCGCTCCAGGGAACACACCGCATCCTTCTCTTGACAGGGCACCGTGACGATGCCGCCGCTTCCTGGCATCTTGAGGACGTTGTAGCCGTGGTGAGTCACGGCCATGAACTTGGCCAGCGCTGGGTACCCGAGGATGGATTTGTACGGTAGGCGGATGTGGGCGACGTCAAAGTCGATGAGCTCGTTGTGGTAGTTGTTGCGGGCCCCGAAGGTGACCGGGAGGCGGACCTGCCCGATCGGGACCGTGGAACCGTCAGTGACTCCGGAGAAGGGCTTGGTTGGCTGAAGCTGGTCGTAGGGCACTTGGAGACTGTTGAATGTTTCCACGGACAAGACATTGAGCCCTGCCCCTCCGTCGATGAGGGTCCTGGTGACCAGAACGTTGCTGATGACTGGGGAACAAAGCATTGGGAGGACTCTGGCTGTGGCCACGCACCTGAGCTGGTCTGCTGAGCTGAACGTGATGGTGCAGGCCGACCACCTGAGGGGACGCGTCGCTTCGAGCTTGGGGAGAACTGCATTCACTTCGCGAGCAAACTGCTTGAAGATACGCTGAGAGGCTGGGGCTTGAGCTCCGCCCAGGATGCAGGCGATGGCGCGAGGCTCCTGGAAGCCCCCAGCCCCCTCGTCTTGGTGGCGGTCTTCATTCCTTCTTGGCTGAGGTGGCAACGGCGGCAGGCCTGGGTTGCCATGAGGGCGATCCTCACGAGGCTGATCCCTCCAGTCCCCCTCGCGAGGTTGGTCACGCCAGCCTTGACGTGGGCCACGATCTTCCCAGCGTCTCGGGTTCCTTCCTCCTCCTCGGCCGTAGCCCCGGTCAGCACGGTCAGGGCGTCGGCCGACTCTTCCTTCTTGCACGGCGCGGAGTTCTTGGCATTCATTGGTGTTGTGGGTGTGGAGGTCGTGGTACACACAGTACCGGCTGCCCCTGGAGGATTCAGGCATATCCTTGCCCCGCTTGGTGTCCGGCTCTGTTGCGAGCATGGCAGCCCCCTTGCGCTTCACGTCCTTGGCCTTGAGCTTCTTCTCTTCTGGGTCTGCGGCAGGCAGCTCGAGGAGGGAGAGGCGTCCCTCCTCAGCCCTGGCGCACTTGGTCGCCAGGTTGAACAGCTCCAGGGAGGTGCAGAGGTCTTCATGCATCGCCAACTCCTCCTTCATCTTGACGTCGCGCACGCCATCGGAGAAGGCCGAAATGATGGCTTCCTCGGACACCCTGGGGATCTTGAGGCGCGCACTGTTGAAGCGCTGGATGTACTTTTGCAGGGTCTCCCCAGGTTGCTGCTTGATGCGGCGCATGTCGCTCACGGCGGGAGGCCGCTCGCGGGTACCTTGGAAGTTGGCGATGAAGCGAGTACGCATCTGGTCCGAGGAGGAGATCGTGCCTAGAGCCAGGTTCAGGAGCCAAGTGCGAGCACCTTCCTTGAGCGCCATGGGGAACCAGTTCGCCATGACCTTTTCGTCCCCGCTGGCAGCTTCGATTCCCAGCTCGTAAAGCCAAAGGAACTCCGTGGGATCAGTCGTGCCGTCGTAGCGAGGGGGCAGGTCCGGCTTGAACTTGCTGGGCCATGCGACTCCGCGCAGCTCGGCGGTGTAGGTGCGGCAGCTAGTGGTGGCCGCGGGAGGTTTTGGTTGAGGGAGAGCTTGGCCTTGCGGGTCCCCTTGCGCTGCAGCTGGGAGCAGCGCGGGGTCCTGACGTGCCAGAGCTGGAGCGGGGTCTCGGCGAGCCGGGGCTGGGAGCGCCTGGGCGGCCTCTTGCGGTCGCGGGACTTCTTGGCAGCTCCGTTCCTGCTGGGCCGGCGCATGACGGAGCGGGTTCCGCCCAGGAGCTGCGCGCCTTGGGGCCATGGCATCTTCTTGGAAAGGAGGAGGCTGGAATGCCCCCGGGGCTTCATTGCCCACGTGGGGCGGAGTGCGACGCAGCGGTGCGGAAGGCGCGGGAGAGCCCCCCGCGGTGCGGACGACCTCGGCGACGCGGTCGAGCCACTCCTCGTAGACGTCGTCGACGGGGCGGTAGCGCAGGAGCTCGTTCACCGCGATGAGCGCAGCTCGAGCCTTCAAGGGCGCGCGAAGCGCATGCGACGAAGAACTGGCCGGGGTGAGCGACGGAGTGGCGGTGCGGCCATCTCGCCGCACGGACGGGTGCTGAGAGTATGCTTGCTGCTCGTTCCCCGCCGGGCCAGTGGCGGCATTGACGGCGGGCGATGGGGAACGACGAGGACGCCCACCGACGGGGGCCGTCTGGACGACGCGGGAAGCGATGGCGGCCCGGCGCTCGGCGCGGGCCCGACGAGCGTCATTCATGGATGCGACGGTCGAAGGAGAGCGGAGCGGTGGAAGACAGATTTCGGCGCACCCCTACCTGGCGCGCCAAATGTCGGATCACGGGTTCCGGCAGACCCTTAAGGTTCGAAGTCTGGGGTGTGCACGGAGATCGTGCCCTCTACCTCTCCGTCTCGTAAGGATCTAACTACTGCAAGAAGAACAACACAAGAGACACAGGGTTTATACTAGTTCGGGCCACCATTGTGGTGTAATACCCTACTCTAGTTTGTGGTGGGTGGATTGCCTCTTGGGCTGATGAGGAAGAACAGTATAAGGGAGAACGACCTCGCGAGGGTCCGTTCTTGGCTAGGGGATGAACTGCTAAGGGGAGTTCGATCGCCCTTCTCTTTCTCTCTACTTGCTCTACTGGTTTCTTGGTACTCGATGAGATGCCTCTACCCTGGGGGTGGCTAGTCCTATTTATAGGCAAAGGCCCTGGGCCTCTTCCCAAATATTGAGCGGGAAGGGCGCCAACAATTGGCCAATTTGAAGGGGAACATCTGGTACACTTATCCTGACTAAAGATGGTCTTCGCCTGCCAAAGGCCCTGTGGTGACGCCGTCCTGGGCTCCACGGTGACCTCCTTCCCACCGTTGGACTGGTCTTGGTCTTGTTGCACCGAAATGGGTGCCTTTGCTTGATCCTCTCGCCTGCGCTTGCCCCCTTTGCACCAAAGAGGAAAGGGAGACGCTGCGCGGGCTGGCGCTCGCCTGGCATCCTTGGTCATCATGGCTTGCGTCACGGGCACCTCGTGAGGTACCCGCCTTGATCTCTCCGCGTCCTCGTGAGCCAGCCTAAGGAGGCCGTGCTTGAGGAAGCGCCGTGTCGTCTGCCTCGCGAGGGTCTTGAGCCTTGTGTAGATGAAGATGGGCCATGCTGGGCCCCCATTCGAGCCACGCCGCAGGCCGCAGGCAGGCAAGTCTGGGGACCCCCGTTCCCAGAACGCCGACAGATAGCATGACCTAATTTCACATATATGATGTCTACCTAAACTGGATAGCATAGCATAACATAATTCAAAGATATGATGAATAACTAAACAGGATCGCATGACATAATTCACATACATGTTATCTAAGTAATCAGGATCGCATGATTTAATTCACATATGTGATTTACTAGCAAGATGCCCATGCGTTGCACGGAACATCAAGATGCATTTATATGAGTAGTTTATCTTGTGAGAGAAAAGGCTGAACGAGGGAAGGCCTTATTTGCAAATGTGGAGAGGGGTGTGGGTATCTTTTTGCAAAATTGCCACAGTTTTCTTCCTATCCATCAGATATAAATCAGACGACCTATATTGTAGGATGGCAGGCACACCATCAACACCAACTCTGTTTTTTATAAGAGTAGAGATATGCTAAATAGAGGGCATTCGATATGATGTATGAACTAAGAACATGGTGTTGAATATTGTGTATATGATGTCTAAACTATTGAATGCAAGAAACCATATGCATGATATGAGAAGTATAACCGTGCCAAGTTAGAGCATACACCTCGGTGGGGGAATAGGACTGGTTCTCTATCTATGAATCCATCTCTGAGGAGCTATCGGTTCCCAACAAGAGATCTGCTTCGACAGGTAGCACTGTGTGTTCTGAAGGCCTTGTTTTCACTCTAGATTTTTCCATCTCCCACCCAAATGGTTGATTCACAGGAAGAGTAGTTTAATGTACAAACATTGTCGACAAATGGAAATGTAATGAAGAAAAGTATGGGCAAGATACCATTCAAATATATGATGCCTGGTTAAACAGGATGGCATTGCACATTTCACATATATTATGGCTGGCTAAAAGACACGAGACTGCATAATTCCCATAGATGATATAGAAACTAAACAGGTGGCATTACAAAACATGTCTAAACTAAGCAGATGACATATATGATGTCAAAAGTAGGCACTGCAAGGCAGCATATGCCTGATATGACTAACATCATCATGCCAAGGTAGATCAAACACCTTGGGGGGTAAATAGGAGTGGTCAGCTGCGTCTGAATCCGCCTCAGAATAGATATCTTCCTCTGGATTACAATCTGGAGCAGGAGGGAGGGTTTGCCATTGAGCCCACCATGGAGCGATGTCTGCATGACATTATATTGCCGCGGAAAACTCTTCTCCTTTTCTCTACATGTTCAGCATGACTATGTACAATATCTAACATGCATACGAAACAAATATGGTGAGATTATTTAAGGAGAGCATGCCGAAATCTAGAGTGATGGTAAAAACCAGTGGATGGATCCAAAAATAATGATAGCAGGCTGATGATTGCTTTAATTTAATAAAAAGATCGATGATGATTGCTTTACTATTTGTTTCCCACCCAAGATGAACAGCATAGGCATACCCTGGGTGAACCAGATTAGACAAAGATACTATTCATTGCTGCCTGGATATGTGCCCCACAACTAATTTAGAACTCAAGTTAGAACATTCATTTGGACCTGACATGGAGTCTAAGAGGTGATCAGGACGATAAAGTAGCAGGTAATTTTAAGCAATGCATTACATAAGCATAAACAAAAGAGTGCAACCTCTCTTGTGGACCATGTACTCCTCAGTTTCATCTGCTGAGTCGATGATGGTGATGCTGTTGTGGTGGGTGCCGGCGGCAGGGAAGGAGATCTGAGGCGGCGAAAGACGGTCAGGAGTCGTGATGTCAGGTTTGATGGATGCTTTTGTCGATGGAGCAGCTCAGGTGAGGTGGACGACGTCGTGGCAGGAGCAGGACAAACCACACAAAGTTTCCTTCGACACCTACTTGTAACTGAAGTAATTATGTAAGGGCTCATTTGGCTTGCATGATTCTAAAAGCGCAGGGATAGGAAAAACACTGGAATAGGATAGTAATGCACATGGTAAACAGGGCATTTGTAAACACAGGATTTCTGTCAACTTGGGTGTTTGGTTCACAGGAATTGGAAGAGCAGAGGAATGCAAAGAAACATGGCCAAAATAAAGTGAAACCATATGAAAGCATGTACAGTTAGAATGTTATTCTGCCACTAATGCACTTGGTCTTGTTTTCATGCATAGGATTTTGAAAAGTAGGTCTAGGTGGATGTTTTGCTCCATTCCTTTCAACAAAATGCATGAATAATTGAATAGTAGAGTGCCATAGGAAAATTTCCTATTGCTATGTTTTTCTGTTGAACTAAAATAGCCCTAATGGATCGACATGAATGTAGAGTTATAAGTGATGCAACAAGTGTACAACCTCTTTGTCATAGACGTGTCGACCTCAGCATCATTGGGTTGGTCGCTGAAGAAGTTGTGGCAGAGGTGGCTGTCGGAGGTGTGGAGGAAGATCTGAGGAATCTATAGACGGTGTCCAGGGCACTGCTCTGTTGTGATGGATCGTTCTGTCGTTGGAGCAACTCTGGTGAGCCGTAAGACATCAAGGCTAAAGCAGCACAAGACAAACACTGTTAATCTCAAGTGGGATTCTAATAGCATCTCCAATAGATGATGTAAAATAGATGTAAAATTTACATCACCAAAAACCACCTGACTACAACAGATGAGCTAAAAACTGTTGACTCTAAACTTAACCGTCAAAACTGAAATTTACTGTGGAATCTGAATGTTACCGTCGAAACTGAACACAATGGTAGCAGAGAGGCACTTGACATGTAGGTTAGGGAGGGCCTGTAGTTCATCTTCAACCTGCACCCCCCTAAGCCGCCAGCCACCACCGGCCGAACCGCCGGCCCCCGCGCCGCCTCGCCACCTCACCGCCCCGAAACAACTCCCCACCGCCGGATCGCCACCGCCCTGAAACAACTCCCCATCGCCGGTCCACCGCCCCCACCCTGAACCCTAAAATAGATAGTGGGGTACCTCTCCGGCGAGCCCCCCTCCCCCTGCGGGTGGTTCTTCCTTAACTCCGGTGAGCCCCCACCCCCTGAAAATCGATTAACCCAAAAGTCAATTTAGTCGACTGAAGTGTAGCTAAATCGGAGCAGAGCAGCAGCACGAGTGAGGGGGAGAGCAGTAGCAGCAGCACGAGTGAGCGAGCGAGAGCCAGAGCAGCAGCGCGAGCAAGAGCCAGAGCAGCAATAGCTGTGCGAGTGAGCGAGAGCTGGAGCAGCAGCAACAGATCTGACTGGTATGGACGCCTGATACGTCTCCAACGTATCTATAATTTTTGATTGCTCCATGCTATATTATCTATTGTTTTGGACATTATTGGGCTTTATTATTCACTTCTATGTTATTTTTGGTACTAATCTATTAATTGGAGGCCCAACCCAGAATTGCAGTTTTTTTTGCCTATTTCAGAGTTTCGTAGAAAAGGAATATCAAACGGAGTCCAAACGGAATAAAACCTTCGGGAACGTGATTTTTAGGAAGATTATGATCCAGTAGACTTGGACCCTACGTCAAGAAACAAAAGAGGAGGCCACGAGGTAGGGGGGGCGCCCACCCCCAGGGCATGCCCTCCACCCTCGTGGGCCCTCTGTTGCTCCACCGACGTACTCCTTCCTCCTATATATACCTACATACCCCCAAACGATCAGATACGGAGCCAAAAACCTAATTCCACCGCCGCAACTTTCTGTACCCACGAGATCCCATCTTGGGGCCTGTCCCATCACGGAGGGCTTCTACATCAACACCATAGCCTCTCCAATGAAGTGTGAGTGGTTTACCTCAGACCTTCGGGTCCATAGTTATTAGCTAGATGGCTTCTTCTCTCCTTTTGGATCTCAATACAATGTTCTCCCCCTCTCTCGTGGAGATCTATTCGATGTAATCTTCTTTTTGCGGTGTGTTTGTTGAGACCGATGAATTGTGGGTTTATGATCAAGATTATCTATGAAAAATATTTGAATCTTCTCTGAATTCTTTTATGTATGATTGGTTATCTTTGCAAGTCTCTTCAAATTATTAGTTTGGTTTGGCCTACTAGATTGATCTTTCTTGCAATGGGAGAAGTGCTTAGCTTTGGGTTCAATCTTGCGGTGTCCTTTCCCAATGACAGTAGGGGCATCAAGGCACGTATTGTATTGTTGCCATCGAGGATAACAAGATGGTGTTTTTATCATATTGCATGAATTTATCCCTCTACATCATGTCATCTTGCTTAAGGCGTTACTCTGTTTCCATGAACTTAATACTCTAGATGCATGTTGGATAGCGGTCGATGAGTGGAGTAATAGTAGTAGATGCAGGCAGGAGTCGGTCTAATTGTCTCGGGCGTGATGCCTATATACATGATCATACCTAGATATTCTCATAACTATGCTCAATTCTGTTAATTGCTCAATAGTAATTCGTTCACCCACCATAAAATACTTATGCTCTTGAGAGAAGCCACTATTGAAACCTATGGCCCCGGGTCTATCTTCATCATATTAATCTTCCAACACTTAGTTATTTCCTTTACTTTTTTACTTTGCATCTTTATCACAAAAATACTAAAAATATTATCCTATCATATCTATCAGATCTCACTCTCGTAAGTAACCGTGAAGGGATTGACAACCCATTATCGCGTTGGTTGCGAGGATTTATTTGTTTTGTGTAGGTGCGAGGGACTCGCGCGTAGCCTCTTACTGGATTGATACCTTGGTTCTCAAAAATTAAGGGAAATACTTACGCTACTTTGCTGCATCACCCTTTCCTCTTCAAGGGAAAACCAACGCAGTGCTCAAGAGGTAGCAAGAAGGATTTCTGCCGCCGTTGCCGGGGAGGTCTACGCAAAAGTCAACATACCAAGTACCCATTACAAACCCTTATCTCCCGCATTACATTATTTGCCATTTGCCTCTCGTTTTCCTCTCCCCCACTTCACCCTTGTTGTTTTATTCGCCCTCTCTTTCCCGTTTGCCTTCTTTTTCGCTTGCTTTTTGTTTGGTCGTGTGTTTGATTGCTCTTTTGTCACGATGGCTCAAGATAATACCAAATTATGTGACTTTACCAATACCAACGATAATGATTTCCTTAGCACTCCGATTGCACCTCTTACCAATACCGAATCTTGTGAAATCAATGCTGCTTT
This sequence comes from Aegilops umbellulata, assembly GCA_032464435.1. Lineage (NCBI taxonomy): Eukaryota > Viridiplantae > Streptophyta > Magnoliopsida > Poales > Poaceae > Aegilops > Aegilops umbellulata. The sequence continues at coordinate 133,068,891 of CP136058.1, read as the reverse complement.
GTTGAATCTTGTCATGAAAGATCAATTCGCCGGCCTTCCTAGTGAAGATGCCGCTACTCATCTAAATAGCTTCGTCGATTTGTGTGATATGCAAAAGAAGAATGATGTTGATAATGATATTGTTAAATTGAAGCTATTTCCTTTTTCGCTTAGAGATCGTGCTAAAGCTTGCTTTTCGTCTTTGCCTAAAAATATTATTGATTCTTGGAACAAGTGCAAAGATGCTTTTATCTCTAAGTATTTTCCTCCCGCTAAGATCATCTCTCTTAGAAACCATATTATGAATTTTAAGCAACTTGATCATGAACATGTTGCACAAGCTTGGGAGAGGATGAAATTAATGATACGTAATTGCCCTACTCATGGTTTAAATTTCTGGATGATTATACAAAAAATTTATGCCGAATTGAATTTTGCTTCAGAAATCTTTTAGATTCGGCCGCGGGAGGCACTTTTATGGAAATCACTTTAGGAGAAGATACTAAACTCCTAGATAATATTATGGTTAATTATTCTCAATGGCACACTAAAAGATCTACTAATAAAAAAGTGCATACGATAGAAGAAATTAATGTTTTGAGTGGAAAGATGGATGAACTTATGAAATTATTTTCTATTAAGAGTGTTTCTTCTGATCCTAATGATATGCCTTTGTCTACCTTGATTGAGAATAATAATGAATCTATGGATGTGAGTTTTGTTGGTAGGAATAATTTTGGTAACAACGCGTATAGAGGAAACTTTAATCCTAGGCCTTATCCTAGTAATCCCTCTAATAATTATGGTAATTCCTACAACAACTCTTATGGAAATTTTAATAAGATTACCTCTAAATTTGAGACTAGTGTTAAAGAGTTTATGAATTCGCAAAAGAATTTCAATGCTTTGCTTGAAGAGAAATTGCTTAAAGTTGATGATTTGGCTAGGAACGTTGATAGAATTTCTCTTGATGTTGATTCTTTAAAGCTTAGATCTATTCCTCCTAAGCATGATATCAATGAGTCTCTCAAAGCCATGAGAATTTCCATTGATGAGTGCAAAGAAAGAAGCGCTAGGATGCGTGCTAAGAAAGATGCCTTTATAAGAGCGTGTTCTTCTAGTTCCTATGAAAATAAAGATAAAGATCTAAAAGTTATTGATGTGTCCACAGTTAAATCTTTGTTTTGTAACATGAATCTTGATAATGATGGGACTGAATATGACCCACCTTTACCTAGAAAGCGTTCTAAAAATTCGGAGTTTTTAGATCTTGATGCTAAAAGTGATAAAAGTGGGATTGAAAAAATCAAAACCCTAGATACTAATAAACCCACTATTTTGGATTTCAAGGAATTTAATTATGAAAATTGCTCTTTGATTGATTCTATTTCCTTGTTGCAATCCGTGCTAAATTCTCCTCATGCTTATAGTCAAAATAAAGCCTTTACCAAACATATCGTTGATGCTTTGATGCAATCTTATGAAGAAAAACTTGAGTTGGAAGTTTCTATCCCTAGAAAACTTTATGATGAGTGGGAACCTACTATTAAAATTAAGATTAAGGATCATAAGTTCTATGCTTTGTGTGATTTGGGTGCTAGTGTTTCCACTCTTCCCAAAATTTATGTGATTTGCTAGGTTTACATGATTTTGATGATTGCTCTTTAAACTTGCACCTTGCAGATTCCATGTCAGGACCCCGATTCAAAGTCACATCGACCCAGCCGGTAACACCTCATATCACTTTGCGGCCTCACGCACGGTAATCCCACGGGTGTCGCCTTACCATGGCCCGGGACCGTTTGCGCCTTTTGGCTCACGTATATGACAGTTTCGCTAGCATCTATATGACAGAGAACCCGGGCCGACATGGATAGTCGTGAACCCAAAGCGGCGCTAACCCATGGGTACAGGCATACCTGAATCAACTTCGAGCATGTCGGTCAACAGCGTGTGAATCCGGACTGTAGCACTGGGCTAACAGGACTCCGGTAACCCGGGTTGTAGCAGGCTAGGCAGGACTCTCGATGTCACCGCGTGACATTTCCCCGAAGGGACAGACACAGGAACGAAGTGAAACACATGCCGGTCAGTCAAGTGTCCAGAGCAGTAGTGCCTGGCTAGCAGGACTCCGGTAACCCGGGCTGTAGCGGACTACTATCGCTCAGGAAGCACTAGACTACATTTCCCCATATGAGAGGCTGCCAAAGATAAACAACTAGATTGTCGGATCCCACTCATACCAAGCATTTCAATCATACACACAATATGCCCGATATGAGTACATACAACATGGCATCACAACAAAACTCTACAACTCAAAGTACTTTATTTAAAAGGCTCCGAGGAGCCATAGAAGACAAGTTCATACAGGTAGGGGTCACATGACCCGACACTCAAGTCATACAATCATACAAGCACATGCGGAAGCAACTTAGTCTGAGTACCGACACTAGAAAGGAAAAAGGCTTGAGGAAGCCTATTTATCTACAGAGGGCCCTTCCAAGGCTTGGACCACTACCTGGGTGGCTAGTCACTCGTCGACATCAAGGTCTATGTAGAACCCATCGAAGGGGGCGGTGTTGTCGTCTGAAAACATTAATTAAAGCAACATGAGTACGGTGGTACTCAACAAGTCTTACAACAGAATCCTACTATACATGCACATTCTCAAAAAGGTAGTGGAGTTATTGCAGCAAGCCAGCTTTGAATCTTGGCTAAGCTATCCTACGATAGACACAACTAGTAAAGCATTTGTCACACATGAGTCCACTAATCACCAAGACAATACTCCACCGTTGACCCTCTCTCGTCAACCTACGAGAGGGCCATCCGCGGTACTCACACTTATCTTGAGGCTTTTAGTAGTATCCATTTACTTGTCTATGAACTGCATAGGTGACCAAGTAGTCCTTTACCACGGACACGGCTATTTGAATAGTTTTATACCCTGCAGGGGTGTACTTCTTCACACACGCTCTCACCACTTATCGCCGCTACACGGCGTGTACTCGACAACCTTCAAGCGGAAGCCCGGCGAGGGTGTTGGCCACGACCAGACTAAACACACGAGTCCCTAGTCCAGGTTTATCGCCTATTCAGGTTCCATCCGCAGGGAGTCCGGCCGAGATTTCCACTAACGGCCCCGAATGATGTGTGCAGGGTTCCCAAGACACCAAACGGGCGACTCGGTACACCGTGCCACGTGCCTACCGCAACATAGCCCACCCCTAAGGTCAGCGCTGCGTGCGGCCCCCAGCATACCACAAACACCAGAAACTACTTTGCAACTCCCGGACAGAGGACAAGAGTGGTTAATAAGTCGAGAGGGTCCATTGGTTTCGGGCCCAATGCGTGGTAGTAGCTGAATCTAAAATCACACACAGATCTTAGTTCTTAGGGACGACCTCAATGAAACAACCCACCATGTACTCCTACATGGCCTCTCATCGATTCCTTTACCAAATCATATTCAACACTTCACTCTCATTACCGACACATCCTTTCACTCTAGTTCATCATCCCGATGAGCCAAACCTGACACAACTCTAAGCATAGCAAGCATAGCATGGTAGGAAACACAAATATGGCTCAATCAACTCCTACACATGCTAGTGGGTTTCATCTAGTTACTGTGGCAATGACAGGTCATGCAAAGGAAGTGGGTTCAACTACCGCAACACACAACAGTTTGATTCACGTTGTCTTAATGCAGTAAACAAGAGCAGAAGCGAGAACACGGGTTTGTATCAGAACGATCAATGGGTTGCTTGCCTGATGTAGTGGTAGTAGGGTACTGCCCTTCAGACGGATATTCGGGGTTATCCTCGGAGGCATAACCTACCACGAAAGACACACCGATCATAATCAACACATGACAATATGCAACAATATGATGCATGCTATGACATGGCAATATGAATGTGTCTTGGCCTAGTGCAAGCTAAAACAGAAAGGAATGGACTCATTTGAATCAAAGATTCAAATGTTAGTTCATTTAACATAGCCATATTAGTGCATTATCTTATTTTGGTTAAACAGAAAGGTTAACTTGTTTTGTCATGCATGAGACCATTACCAATGGATAGATTGAATTTTTCTGATCAAAATTCATATATAAATCTTTGCATTTGGAGTTACAGATTAATTTCTATGAAATTTTGAAGTTTGCAACAATTTCTGGAATTTCCTATATAAAAATAAATCCAGAAATTAGTTATTGCGTCAGGGTGACGTTAGTGGTCAAAGGGGACATCCAGGTCAACCTGACCAGTGGGTCCCGCGTGTCAGCAGTTATTTAAACTAACTAAATTTAGTTAAAACTAATCTGGGTTAATTAGTAGAGGGGGGCCCCACTTGTCATAGACTCAGGGGAGTCAACCTGGGCCCACCTAGTCAATGTCAAAGGTCAAACACGCCGGCGTTTAGCCGCCGGCGAGGCTAGACGCAGCTGTGAGAGTGTATTAGTGCGTTCCGGCGACCAAAAGATCGGCGGAGGGCATCTACGCGTAGCTGGGAGCAAGCCGCGACGTTTGGTGGTGGTGGTTGAGCTCGGGGTGGCCGGAAACGTCGCCGACGACGAGCTCGGCGGTCGTCGGAGTCAGGTGAAGACGAACCCGAAGCTACGGGGCACGGCAAGGCGCGTGGAGTGGTGCTATGGGTTCCTGCGAGTGCGGTGAGTGCGTTGGACATGGTGGTGTGGCCAATGGGTGGCCGGAGCATCGTCGGCGACGAGCTCCGCGGCGGCGCGTGCGGTGAAGCCTCGTGCAGTCGCTACGATGCTCGAGGGAGAGAACGGAGAGGATGGGGAGGTGCAGCAGCTCACAGCGGTCATGTAGGAGCAGACAGCGCGGCCGGGGACGAGCTGATGCGGCGGCGACGGCGAAGGGGATCTACGACGGTGCTCGGTGAAGATGAGCTTGAAGAAGACGAAGCAGGGCTCACGAGCGCTCGGGGCTCAGGCTGCTCGACATTGTCGACGACAGCGGAGTTGTTGGACACGGTGGATCGGTACGGGGACGACGGTGGACGCGGTTTCACGGTGGCGCGGGCACAGCAGCATCGGCCATGGCGGAGGGAGAGCGAGAGAGAAGGCAGGGGAGAATGCGAGATGTCCACGGGGTCGGGGCGACGACGTGGAGCTCGCCCAGGTGTCCAGGGGCGCGGGCGGCAAGTAGCTGACGTCGTGGCGAGCTCGTGCTTGCCGGCGTCACCTCTGTGCCTGCCTGGCAAGGACGAAGCAGCTGGCTGGCGTGGGCCAACATAGTGCTGGGCTGGCCAGGTGGGCTGCGGCCAGGTAAGTTCCCTCCTTCTCTTTATTTCTGTTTTTCTATTTTTCTGTAAGTTTGTGGCTTTATTAAAAATAGCTAGGCACTTCTAAAAATCCTGAAAATAATCAGAGGCTTTGTTTAGAATATCTCCAACAGCCCACACTTATTTTCAGAATTATTTGAGCATTCAAAATACTTACTAGCATTTAAATGCCCAAATGCAATTTACATATGATTTAATTCAATGACCTTCTGTTGACCTAGAAAATTGTGCACCAACTTTGCCAGAGGTTCTAACCCAATACAAAGAGGGTGAACTTTTTAGAAGGGCATTTCAGGTTCATTGAAAATATTTTTAGTAAACCTTAGTTGATTTCAGAGGGGGTGCTGGGGGTTCTGTCTTCCCCAATTCAAGTTTCTGATGAAAGATAGACATGATGCAACACTCTAATGCATGGTCTAGCTAGGATGTGACATTCCACTATTAAGAAACCTATGGGAAGAATTAATGATGTTCTTATTGTTGCAAATAGGAACTGTGACCCGTAGATTTTATCGTTCTTGATATAGATTGCAATCCTTCATGTCCTATTATTCTTGGTAGACCTTTCCTTAGAACGATCGGTGCAATTACTGATATGAAGGAAGGGAATATTAGATTCCAATTTCCATTAAAGAAAGGCATGGAACACTTCCCTAGGAAGAAAATAAAATTGCCATATGAATCTATTATGAGAGCCACTTATGGATTGCCTACCAAAGATGGCAATACCTAGATCTATCCTTGCTATTATGCCTAGCTAGGGGCGTTAAACGATAGCGCTTTTTGGGAGGCAACCCAATTTTATTTTTAGTTTTTTTGCTTTTTGCTTCTGTTTAGGAATAAATATTTGTTCTAGCCTCTGGTTAGATGTGTTTTTATGTTTTAATTAGTGTTTGTGCCAAGTTAAACCTATAGGATCTTCTTGGATGATAGTTATTTGATCTTGCAGAAATTTCCAGAAACTTTCTGTTCACGAAAACAATTGTTAAAAATCACCAGAACGTGATAAAATACTGATTCCAATTGCTTCTGATCAATAAACAAATTTTCTAGGTCTTCCTATTTTGGTAGATTTTTTGGAGTTCCATAAGTTTGCGTTAGTTACAGATTACTACAGACTGTTCTGTTTTTGACAGATTCTGTTTTTCGTGTGTTGTTTGCTTATTTTGATGAATCTATGGCTAATAAAATAGTTGGTAAACCATAGAGAAGTTGGAATACATTAGGTTTAACACCAATACAAATAAAGAATTAGTTCATTACAGTACCTTGAAGTGGTCTTTTGTTTTCTTTCGCTAACGGAGCTCACGAGATTTTCTGTTGAGTTTTGTGTTGTGAAGTTTTCAAGTTTTGAGTGATTTTTTTTTTCATGGATTATGGAACAAGGAGTGGCAATAGCCTAAGCTTGGGGATGCCCATGGCACCCCTAAGATAGTCTAAGGACACCATAAAGCCAAAACTTGGGGATGCCCCGGAAGGCATCCCCTCTATTCGTCTACTTCCATCGGTAACTTTACTTGGAGCTATATTTTTATTCACCACATGATATGTGTTTTGCTTGGAGCGTCTTGTATTATTTGAGTCTTTATTTGTTAGTTTTCCACAATCATCCTTGTTGTACACACCTTTTGAGAGAGTCACACATGATTCGGAAATTGTTAGAATACTCTATGTGCTTCACTTATATCTTTTGAGTTATATAGTTTTGCTCTAGTGCTTCACTTAAATCTTTTAGAGCACGGTGGTGGATTTGTTTTATAGAAACTATTGGTCTCTCATGCTTCACTTAGATTATTTTGAGAGTCTTAAAATATAATGGCAATTTGCTTTAATTAATATCATGAGAAAATTTGATGCTTGATAATTGTTTTGAGATATAAAGGTGGTAATATCATAGTTGTGCTAGTTGAGTAATTGTGGAATTGAAAAATACATGTGTTGGAGTTTGTGATTCCCGTTGCATGCACGTATGGTGAACCGTTATGTAACGAAGTCGGAGCATGAAGTGTTTGTTGATTGTCTTCTTTGTGTGGCAGTCGGGATCGCGCGATGGTTAACTCCTACCAACCCTTCCCCTAGGAGCATGCGTAGTACTACTTTGCTTCGAGGGCTAATAAATTTTTGCAATATGTATATGAGTTCTTTATGACTAATGTGAGTCCATGGATTATACGCACACTTACCTATCCGCAACTTTCTAGCCTCTTCGGTACCGCGCATTGCCCTTTCTCACGTTGACAGTTGGTGCAAACTTCGCCGGTGCATCCAAACCCCATGATATGATACACTCTTTCACACATAAACCTCCTTATATCTTCCTCAAAACAGCCACCATACCTACCTATCATGGAATTTCCATAGCCATTCCGAGATATATTGCCATGTAAATTTCCACCGTTTCATTTATCATGACATGCTCCATCATTGTCATAATGCTTTGCATGATCATGTAGTTGACATTGTATTTGTGGCAAAGCCATCGTTCATAATTCTTTCATACATGTCGCTCTTGATTCATTGCATATCCTGGTACACCGCCGGAGGCATTCATATAGAGTCATATTTTGTTCTAAGTATTGAGTTGTAATTCATGAGTTGTAAGTAAATAAAAGTGTGATGATCATCATTATTAGAGCATTGTCCCAAGTGAGGAAAGGATGATGGAGACTATGATTCCCCCACAAGTCGGGATGAGACTCCGGACTAAAAAAAGGGGAGGCCATAAAAAAGAAAGAGAAAAGGCCCAAAAAAATGAAAATGAGAGAAAAAGAGAGAAGGGACAATGTTACTATCCTTTTACCACACTTGTGCTTCAAAGTAGCACCGTGATCTTCATGATAGAGAGTCTCTCATTTTGTCACTTTCATATACTAGTGGGAAATTTCATTATAGAACTTGGCTTGTATATTCCAATGATGGGATTCCTCAAATGCCTGAGGTCTTCATGAGCAAGCAAGTTGGATGCACACCCACTTAGTTTCTTTTTGAGCTTTCATACACTTATAGCTCTAGTGCATCCGTTGCATGGCAATCCCTACTCCTCGCATTAACATCAATTGATGGGCATCTCCATAGCCTGTTGATTAGCCTCGTTGATGTGATACTTTCTCCTTTTTTGTCCTCCCACATAACCCCTACCATAACACCTTATTCCACCATAGTGCTATATCCATGGCTTGCGCTCATGTATTGCGTAAGAGTTGAAAAGGCTGAAGCACGTTAAAAGCATGAACCAATTGCTTGGCCAAAACCGGGGTCGTACATGATACGAATATTTTGTGTGGGGAAGATGGAGCATACCCAGACTATATGATTTTGTAGGGAACTTTCTTTGGCTATGTTATTTTGATACGACATAATTTCTTAGTTAGTATGCTGGAGTATTATTGTTTTTATGTCAATATTAAACTTTTGTCTTGAATCATATCAAATCTGAACATTCATGCCACAATGAGAAGAATTATATTAAAATTGTGCCAAGTAGCACTCCGCATCAAAAATTCTATTTTTTTATCATTTACCTACTCGAGGACGAGCAGGAATTAAGCTTGGGGATGCTTGATACGTCTCCAACGTATCTACAATTTTTGATTGCTCCATGCTATATTATCTACTGTTTTGGGCATTATTGGGCTTTATTATTCACTTTTATATTATTTTTGGGACTAACCTATTAAGAGGCCCATCCCAGAATTGTTGTTTTTTTTGCCTATTTCAGAGTTTCGCACAAAAGGAATATCAAACGGAGTCCAAACGGAATAAAACCTTCGGGAACGTGATTTTTAGGAAGACTATGATCCAGGAGACTTGAACCCTACGTCATGGAACAAAAGAGGAGGCCACGAGGTAGGGGGCGCGCCCACCCCCCAGGGCGCGCCCTCCACCCTCGTGGGCCCCCTGTTGCTCCACCGACGTACTCCTTCCTCCTATATATACCTATGTACCCCCAAACGATCCGATACGGAGCCAAAAACCTTATTCCACCGCCGCAACCTTCTGTACCCATGAGATCCCATCTTGGGGCCAGTTCCGGAGCTCCGCCGGAGGGGGCATCCATCATGGAGGGCTTCTACATCAACACCATAGCCTCTCTGATGAAGTGTGAGTAGTTTACCTCAGACCTTTGGGTCCATAGTTATTAGCTAGATGGCTTCTTCTCTCTTTTTGGATCTCAATACGATGTTCTCCCTGTCAGGACCCCGATTCCATGTCACGTCGATCTAGCTGGTAACACCTCGTATCACTTTGCGACCTCACACACGGTATCCCCACGGGTGTTGCCTTACCATGGCCCAGGACCGTTTGCGCCTTTTGGCTCACGTATATGATAGTGTCGCTAGCATCCATATGACAGAGAACCCGGGCCGACATGGCTAGTCATGAACCCAAAGCGGCACTAACCCATGGAGACAGGCATACATGAATCAACTTCGAGCATGTCAATCAGCAGTGTGTGAATCCAGGCTGTAGCATTGGGCTAACAGTACTCCGGTAACCCGGGCAGTAGCAGGCTAGGCAGGACTCCGGATGTCACTGCGTGACATTTCCCCGAAGGGACAGACACAGGAACAAAGTGAAACACATGCCGGCCAGTCAAGTGTCCTGAGCAGTAGTGCTGGGCTAGCAGGACTCCGGTGAACCAGGCTGTAGCGGACTACTATGGCTCAAGGAAGCACTGGACTACATTTCCCCATAAGAGACGCTGCCAAGGATAAACAACTAGATCGTCAGATCCCACACATACCAAGCATTTCAATCATACACACAATATGCTCAATATGTGCAAATACAACATGGCATCACAACATAACTCTACGACTCAAGTATTTATTCATTAGGCTCTGAGGAGCGAGATATTACAAACATGGGTCTCATGACCCAACATTCAGAGCATACAAGTCAAACACATGCGGAAGCTTAACATGTCTGAGTACAGACATCTACAAATGAAAAAGGCTGAGAAGCCTGACTATCTACCAGATCTTGCCGAGGGAACAAGATCGTAGCTGAGGTATCAAGCTAAACGTCGAAGTCCACACGGAACTACAAGCGAGACTGACGTCTCTCTGCAAAACATAAAATAGGCAAACGTGAGTACAAATGTACCCAGCAAGACTTACATTAGAACTAGCTACATATGCATCAGTATCAACAAAGGGGGTGGTGGAGTTTAACTGCAGCAAGCCAGCTTTGACTCGGTGGCTATCCTGAACTACGACTGCAAGTAACTCTTTTGAGGTGGCGCACACGAGTCCACATATTCACCATATCAATACACCACTATGGATCCGCTCCCGTCTTCCTACGAGAACGCCATCCATAGCACTCATGCTTATCTTGCGTATTTTAGAGTATCCACTTTCACTTGTCTATGAACTGTACAGGCAACCCAGAAGTCCTTTTCCGCGGACACGGCTATTCGAATAGATGATGTTAACCCTGCAGGGGTGTACTTCTTCACACATGCTCTCGCCACTTACCACCATGTACACGTCGTGTATCTCGGCCACCTTCAAGCGGAAGCCTGGTGAGGGAGTCGGCCACGACCTGACTAACCACACAAGTCTCTAGTCCAGGTTTGTCGCCTATTCGGGTTTCATCCGCAAGGAGATCCGGCCGGGGTGTCGCTCACGGCCCCAAACGATGAGAGCAGGGTTCCCGAGGCACCAAACGGGCATCCCGGTACACCGTGCCTCGTGTCTCTACCGCAACATAGCCCACCCCTAGGGTCAGCGCTACACACGTCCCCCAACACATATCCTACAAACACCAGAAACTAGTTGCAACTCCTTGAGAGAGATCTAGGCGATTAATAAGTCGAGAGGGGCACTTAAGCATTCCAATGCATGGTAGTAGCTGTTCATGGATCACAAACACAGAACTCAGTTCCTGAGGACGGCTGCAATGAGACAACCCACCATGTACTCCTACATGGCCTCTCACCGCTACCTTTACCAAATCGTGTTCACACACTTAGCTCTCAACAGTAGGACATGTTCACCACATTCCAATTCATTCCCGATGCATCAGACCTGACACAACTCTAAGCAATAGCAGGCATGACAAACAAGCATGAATGAGTAGGCACATCAGGGCTCAAACAACTCCTACTCATGCTAGTGGGTTTCATCTATTTACTGTGGCAATGACAGGTCATGCAGAGGAAAGGGGTTCAACTACTGCAGCATGTAACAGTTGAATCGTTGTTGTCCTAATGCAGTAAAAGAGAGAAGGAGCGAGAGAGTGAGATTGTATCAGAATGAACAAGGGGGTTTTGCTTGCCTGGCACTTGTGAAGATATTATAGCTCTTCATCGGTGTCATCGAACACGTCGTCGGAAACATCGTCTACCGAGGGGGAACAACCACCGACAAACAAAGAAGAAGCACAATCAATGCAATGCAACAATATGATGCATGCTCATGACATGGCAATATGCTGTTGATTGAACTAGTGCAACTAGCAACCATATTAAATGAAGTTGGTTTGAACCCTAGGTTCAAATTCAAACCCCATATGTTAAAATTCAAATGCCATTCACTTAGTTTGTCCTAAACAGTGATGTTAACTTGCTCAGACATGCATGGATATGGCATAAACAGATTCTTCATATTTTTCTGATCATTTTTCATATATAAATTATTTCATTCTGAGCTACGGTTGATTTTATATGATTTTTAGAAGTTTTGGGTATTTTCTGAAAATAATAAATCATTTCTGATTTATTTCAAAATTCTAGAAAGTAATTACTGCGTCATCCTGACGTCAGGGTGATGTCAGCAAGTCAACAGGGCTGGTCCGGGTCAAACCTGACCAGTGGGGTCCATTGGTCAGTGACACCGTGCTATCTGTGTCACCTACAGGTGGGGTCAGGTCAACAACCACGTCAACAAGTCAACGCTGACGTGTGGGGTCGGTCAACAGGTGACGTGGCCAGGTCAAACTGACCTGTGGGGCCCGTGGTGTTAGTTTAGTCTAAACAGAAAAGTTGACCCGGGGTTAATTAGGTGTGGGGTCCATCCGTCAGTGAGCTAGGGGTTAGTTTAGTGGCGTCATTAGCCACTAATGATGGTGCCACGTTGGCACGGCCGGAGTTAAACCGCCGGTGACCAAAACAACGGCGGAGGCTCGCCGGACTTGAGCTACAGGCGGCGGCTGGACTCGCGGGGACCACCGGGGCGTAGCCCGTGCTCTCCCGCATCCAGAGGAGCAGGTGGGTGGCCACGGGGGCGCCGGAGCTCGCCGGAAGTGAGCTCGCGGCGGCACTGGAGTTCGGGTGAGTGCGGGGTTGGCGCTGTGGTGCATGGGAGGGCAAGTTTAGCGTGTGCGTTTATGCTCCTGGTGGCTTCCCAAGCGTGGTGATGCGCTCCGAATCGAGCTCAAGCGGCTGCAGTGACGGCGGCGACATGGCCGGCGGCAGGGGAAGCTCGGCCACGGCAGGGCTATGGCGTAGAGGGCGAGTGCGACCAGGGGAGAAGGGGGAGACGACGCGGGTGCTCACAGCACGTCCGATTGCGTCGTCGGCGAGGTCTGGGGCGGTCGGGTTGCTGTGAATCGACGACGATGATTGTCGGTGCAGAGGATGAAGACAACGGCGATGGCGGTGCTGCGGGGTGCTCCGGCGTCGTTTAGCTCGGCGGAGATGAAGAAGAGGTCGGGGCGGAGCTCATGGGGATGGCAGAGGGCAAGGGGGTTGGATGTGGCCGCGTGGCAGCGAACGGCGGCGACGAGCGCGTCGGCCATAGCAAGAGAGGACGAGGGAGAGATCCAGGGAGAGAGAGAGGAGAGGGGGTTGAGGGGGAGTGCGTGGCGACATCCAGAGCGTCCGACCGTCGAGGGGGAGGGGCAGGCAGGCAGGGTGGTGGCGTGGCGAGCTCGGCGGCGTCGCGGTGTCCCTCCTCTGCCTACTGGCAGAGGTAGGCGATGACTGGCAGCGGCGCTGGGCTGGGCCGGCCAGGTGGGCTGGCCAGCTGGGTTGCGACTGGTGAGGCCAGGTAAGCCTCCTCTCTCTGGTTTTCTCTATTTTGTTCTGTTTTCTATTTTCTGTAGTAAGTTTTGATTTAGTAAAAATACAAAACCATTTGTTAAAATGCTGAAATTAATTGTGGGCACTTGTGAATTTTTTTCCAACAGCCCTCATTTAATTTCACAGTTATTTGAGCACCTAAAATATGTATAGCATTTAAATGCCCAAATTCAAATACAATATGATTTAATTCAAAGACCAAAAATGTCCTGGAAAAATATGCATCATCCCTGGTAGAGGCTTTCACCTTTTCCCATAAATCATGAACATTTTAAAAAGGATATTCTGAGGTCATTGAAAACATTTTGGTTGAACCTATTTGAATTGCATTTGTGCTAGGGTTTATCAATCCCCATTTCAAAATTATTAGAAATTGAAAATGACGCATGGATGCAATGCCACTAATTACAAGAAGATTTCTAGGGCTGTGACAACTCACCCCCACTAAACAAGAATCTCGTCCCGAGATTCAAGACGTGAGGTAAGAAGACAGAGGGGCACAAGACCAACACAATCTTCACGATCCAATTTGCACCTCATAAGGTTGTTGATTCGTTGATCTTCACAACCTCGCTTTTGAGATCTTCATCCACGCGATGACGACGGAAAGAAACTCTACTATGATTGATCTTCTCAAAGATCGCACTATACAATCTCAACTCGCGGAATGAGATGTTGAAACATCTCGAGTGGAGACACAAAACACATCGAGAGGAATGGAAGAACAAAGGACGGGGTTTGATTTGGTGGGCAACAATTCAACGCTTAGAAGGATGGTGGATGGTGTCAAGGTGGCGAGGAAATAATTCCCATGATCCCGTAACGGGGCACCTTGGAATAGGTGACTCGTTGAACTATTCCCTTAAGTGGCAAAAAGAATTACTTTTGATCCATAGATCATTGAAACTCTTCATACCAGCTTAAAGAAATCTTTAGTTGATCGTTTGAAAGAGCTCGAAGAAATGGCATACTCGGATTAGGATGAATGATGTGGACTACCTTGTTGAAGGCAACGCAATGGATGACTTTGCTTATCACCGAAAATGGATGGACTCATGGTAAGTCCACTTTTGAAGATGATCCTTGACAACAATTACTGGGAGGGCAGCCCAGGGGAATTGGCACAATGGCTGTGCAAGCTGGGAACAAAATGCAAATGTTGGGAATGTTCCAACCATCACATCTGCCTGAGATTCAGATCTGGTTGGTGTCAGGGTATTCCAGACTCAGCATGCCCGAAAAGAAAGTTTGCAACACAAATCGACGAGATGACGTTGCGAGATTCTCGGGATATGAACTACGATAGCAGCCTCCAAAACATGAGCTGGTTCTGCTACATACATGTGAACACGTTGTCCAAGACAAGCATGACCACGTAGAAGTCTTATAATAAAACACTATCGAGTTCAGGTTAGGATCCATCATCAAGGATTTCGAAGTATTTACACGCGCTAGACTTCTTTTCCTTAAACAAATCAATCAGTGGCTTGGGGTGCTAGGAATTACACATGGAGTGGAGCTAATTAATCTACCAAACCACATAATACTTCGCACATGCATGACTGACTTGGGACGATTCCAGGGAAGCAAAACTAACTTTCTCGAATTCATGGCGGCAACTTGCACCTAATGCACGTGAACTTAGAGGAAGTCACTACTTTCATCCAAGCATAAACTTCATGAACGGAACACGAAGGCATTACTTACAAAGTTTTCAACACTAGGTTGATGTTCAACATGAATCATGGGGGAGACAAAATGCTGCTGATGGGCTCAATAGCAACTCATCGGAATTTCCATATCACCGGACTTCCACCATCATGTGAACACGGTGATAGCATTGGTCAGACCAAAAGATGTAATGGGGTATGCTCGAGGGATCAACCACGAGTAAGACAACATTACGAACATCGTTGGTTCTGATTTGACTTGACGATAGCCCATACTCAAGTCAAAGTTTTGACAAGGCAATAGATCCAACAACTGATCACGAGGACCAATCGATGGAGATATCATCTTTCTTCAACACACACACACACACAAGGATATCCATTAGTGATGAACTAAGTCAGACAAGCTTCTATCTTCCAACTCTCCAAGTTGTTGTCTAGCTCAACCAACTAGCTCAGGGATATCCAACACAGATTCTTGGAGAAGGGGTGATTTATAAGAAAACCAACTTGATCACGAACTCAACATAGCAGTCAGGTGACAACCAGGTAATACTTCCGAGAAGATCTTCGGAAAATCACGAACCACCGATGTGTCACTAAGTACGTGAACAATCTTGCTTTTCAGGGCAAGACGATATGATCTAATAAGCAAGGATAGACACAATCCCAACTCTTGATCGAAGAGTGCACCAGGAAAATGGACTAGGTAGCACGATCAATCTTAGAATGTTAATTCGATATCCAACACGCTAAGAATGAGAGTATTGTCCATTAACTACCAAGCAATGAAGTTGCTAGGAGTACGATTTCACACATCACAGTTCACTTGCCAGCATTCCGGTACAACAACACGGGACCGAGGAATGAATAATGATGGCGAGAAGTATCACTGCGTCAAGAATTCATAAGAGGTGGTGCAATTCTCATGACACTCTTGACGTAAAGATGGTAACACTCCAAGGTAGAACAGAACAAAAGTTGGAATTGCAATTGATCAGCGGAGTACAATTGCTTTGCCCCAATCCTAGATATGGATGAGATTCTGGAGTTTGTTTCTCCTAGTCATTCTGGAATAGGATGGCTTGATAGACCACAAGAATAATAGGCACCGATGAACGAATGCACGCATACTCTTGACTATCAATTGACATATGAAGGCCAGAATATAACTGAAGGGGGACAACTCAAAGAACGTATAACCTTCTGAGTTGTGGAGGCATAGATTAGCATGTCGAGCGAAGTTCAACATGTTTCTTCCGGATAACCCATGCAGAAAAGGAAGGACTGGCACAGTCACAATATAAATGGGGAACTCATCGAGAGCCCTCCTGTTGTGATCTTTTGGTTCAAAAGAACTTCTGCCATAAGCAGTTCATGGTATTTGGAAGAAGGAAATACCACGAACCTCGTGGACTATCGCAAAGGTTACTAATATCCTAAAGGAACTAGCAAATACTCACAACATGAGGTAAGTAGGGTGAATCTCGGGTTCAAAACCCAAGAGTAGAATGCCTACTACTAAGTGGCATCACGGTATGCTTTCGAGAATGATGGCCAGATTCATCACACTGGGAACACAAAACATGGCTAGATTACTAGATGGTTTCATAAGACACCTAGGGTCATAATAGTAGCTCCAACATATACGCCGAGGCAACAGAGTACCTCACAGACCAAGTTGTGTGCTTAATCTGGCCCAAAAGGACATAGGGAACAGAAAGAAAGGATTTGCAAATGCATCAGACTATTTAGAGACCTGGGATGACTCGGACAACATAACGGCTGTAAATGCTTAGAAAAGGATTTGAGACATTCACAAGGATTTGCATAGTCACTCAACAACATCATAGCAAGGTACTTTTTCAACTGACAACATACTAAAAGTAGTAGAAACTGAGTTGAGGCCTGTAACCAACAATCATATAAGTCTCTAACATAGTAACTCGTCATCCTAATAGATAGATGAGAAGGCCTAGTTCTTAATCCCCATAGAAAGGAAGAGGATGACTCGGATCAGAGGGCATGAGGTATAAGGAGTAAAAAGAGCCTTACGTTCCATCCCACAATCAATTCCCTTATATAACTAAAGCATTTCTAGACTCAACTTCGACCAGTTTGGCTTGGTAATCCTATAGGCAGTCAGGCTCTGATACCAAAGCTGTCAGGACCCCGATTCCAAGTCACATCGATCTAGCTGGTAACACCTCATATCACTTTGCGACCTCACGCACGGTATCCCCACGGGTGTCGCCTTACCATGGCCCGGGACCATTTGCGCCTTTTGGCTCACGTATATGATAGTGTCGCTAGCATCCATATGACAGAGAACCCAGGCCAACATGGCTAGTCGTGAACCCAAAGCGGCACTAACCCATGGAGACAGGCATACATGAATCAACTTCGAGCATGTCGGTCAGCAGCGTGTGAATCCGGGCTGTAGCACTGGGCTAACAGGACTCCGGTAACCCGGGCTGTAGCAGGCTAGGCAGGACTCCGGATGTCACTGCGTGACATTTACCCGAAGGGACAAACACAGGAACGAAGTGAAACACATGCCGTCCAGTCAAGTGTCCTGAGCAGTAGTGCTGGGCTAGCAGGACTCCGGTGAACCGGGCTGTAGAGGACTACTATGGCTCAAGGAAGCACTGGACAACATTTCCCCATAAGAGAGGTTGCCAAGGATAAACAACTAGATCGTCGGATCCCACACATACCAAGCATTTCAATCAAACACACAATATGCTCAATATGTGCAAATACAACATGGCATCACAACATAACTCTACGACTCAAGTATTTATTCATTAGGCTTCGAGGAGCGAGATATTACAAACATGGGTCTCATGACCCAACATTCAGAGCATACAAGTCAAACACATGCGGAAGCTTAACATGTCTGAGTACAGACATCTACAAATGAAAAAGGTTGAGAAGCTTGACTATCTACCAGATCCTGCCGAGGGCACAAGATCGTAGCTGAGGTATCAAGCTAAACGTCGAAGGCCACACGAAACTACTAGCGAGACTGACGTCTCTCTGCAAAACATAAAATAGGCAAACGTGAGTACAAATGTACCCAGCAAGACTTACATCAAAACTATCTACATATGCATCGGTATCAACAAAGGGGGTGGTGGAGTTTAACTGCAGCAAGCCAACTTTGACTCGCTGGCTATCCTGAACTACGAATGCAAGTAAATCTTTTGAGGTGGCGCACACGAGTCCACATATTCACCATATCAATACACCACTATGGATCCGCTCCCGTCTTCCTACGAGAACGCCATCCATAGCACTCACGCTTATCTTGCGCATTTTAGAGTATCCACTTTCACTTGTCTATGAACTGTACAGGCAACCCAGAAGTCCTTTTCCGCGAACACGGCTATTTGAATAGATGATGTTAACCCTGCAGGGGTGTACTTCTTCACACACGCTCTCGCCACTTACCACCATGTACACGTCGTGTATCTCGGCAACCTTCAAGCGGAAGCCTGGCGAGGGAGTCGGCCACGACCTGACTAACCACACAAGTCTCTAGTCCAGGTTTATCGCCTATTCGGGTTTCATCCGCAAGGAGATCCGGCCGGGGTGTCGCTCACGGCCCCAAACGATGAGAGCAGGGTTCCCGAGGCACCAAACGGGCGTACCGGTACACTGTACCTCGTGTCTCTACCGCAACATAGCCCACCCCTAGGGTCAGTGCTACACACGGCTCCCAACACATATCCTACAAACACCAGAAACTAGTTGCAACTCCTTAACAGAGATCTAGGCGATTAATAAGTCGAGAGGGGCACTTAAGCATTCCAATGCGTGGTAGTAGTTGTTCATGGATCACAAACACAGAACTCAGTTCCTGAGGACGGCTGCAATGAGACAACCCACCATGTACTCCTACATGGCTTCTCACCGCTACCTTTACCAAATCGTGTTCACACACTTAGCTCTCAACAGTAGGACATGTTCACCACATTCCAATTCATTCCCGATGAATCAGACCTGACACAACTCTAAGCAATAGCAGGCACGACAAACAAGCATGAATGAGTAGGCACATCAGGGCTCAAACAACTCCTACTCATGCTAGTGGGTTTCATCTATTTACTGTGGCAATGACAGGTCATGCAGAGGAAAGGGGTTCAACTACCGCAGCATGTAACAGTTGAATCGTTGTTATCCTAATGCAGTAAAAGAGAGCAGGAGCGAGAGAGTGGGATTGTATCGGAATGAACAAGGGGGTTTTGCTTGCCTGGCACTTCTGAAGATATTATAGCTCTTCATCGGTGTCATCAAACACGTCATCGGAAACATCGTCTACCGAGGGGGAACAACCACCGACAAACAAAGAAGAAGCACAATCAATGCAATGCAACAATATGATGCATGCTCATGACATGGCAATATGTTGTTGATTGAACTAGTGCAACTAGCAACCATATTAAATGAAGTTGGTTTGAACCCTAGGTTCAAATTCAAACCCCATATGTTAAAATTCAAATGCCATTCACTTAGTTTGTCCTAAACAGTGATGTTAACTTGCTCAGACATGCATGGATATGGCATAAACAGATTCTTCATATTTTTCTGATCATTTTTCATATATAAATTATTTCATTCTGAGCTACGGTTGATTTTATATGATTTTTAGAAGTTTTGGGTATTTTCTGAAAATAATAAATCATTTCTGATTTATTTCAAAATTCCAGAAAGTAATTACTGCGTCATCCTGATGTCAGGGTGATGTCAGCAAGTCAACAGGGCTGGTCCGGGTCAAACCTGACCAGTGGGGTCCATTGGTCAGTGACACCGTGCTATCTGTGTCACCTACAGGTGGGGTCAGGTCAACAACCACGTCAACAAGTCAACGCTGACGTGTGGGGTCGGTCAACAGGTGACGTGGCCAGGTCAAACTGACCTGTGGGGCCCGTGGTGTTAGTTTAGTCTAAACAGAAAAGTTGACCCAGGGTTAATTAGGTGTGGGGTCCATCCGTCAGTGAGCTAGGGGTTAGTTTAGTGGCGTCATTAGCCACTAATGACGGTGCCACGTTGGCACGGCCGGAGTTAAACCGCCGGTGACCAAAACAACGGTGGAGGCTCGCCGGACTTGAGCTACAGGCGGCGGCTGGACTCGCGGGGACCACCGGGGCGTAGCCCGTGCTCTCCCGCATCCAGAGGAGCAGGTGGGTGGCCACGGGGGCGCCGGAGCTCGCCGGAAGTGAGCTCGCGGCGGCACTGGAGTTCGGGTGAGTGCGGGGTTGGCGCTGTGGTGCATGGGAGGGCAAGTTTAGCGTGTGCGTTTATGCTCCTGGTGGCTTCCCAAGCGTGGTGATGCGCTCCGAATCGAGCTCAAGCGGCTGCAGTGATGGCGGCGACATGGCCGGCGGCAGGGGAAGCTCGGCCGCGGCAGGGCTACGGCCTAGAGGGCGAGCGCGACCAGGGGAGAAGGGGGAGACGGCGCGGGTGCTCACAGCGCGTCCGATGGCGTCGTCGGCGAGGTTGGGGGCGCTCGGGTTGCTGCGAATCGACGACGATGACTGTCGGTGCAGAGGACGAAGACAACGGCGATGGCGGCGCTGCGGGGTGCTCCGGCGTTGTTTAGCTCGGCGGAGAAGAAGAAGAGGTCGGGGCGGAGCTCGTGGGGACAGCAGAGGGCAAGGGGGTTGGATGTGGCCGCATGGCAGCGAACGGCAACGACGAGCGCGTCGGCCATAGCAGGGGAGGACGAGGGAGAGATCCAGGGAGAAAGAGGAGCGGTGCAGGGGGTTGAGGGGGAGTGCGTGGCGACGTCCAGAGCGTCCGACCGTCGAGGAGGAGGGGCAGGCAGGCAGGGTGGTGGCGTGGCGAGCTCGGCGGCGTCGGGGTGTCCCTCCTCTGCCTACTGGCAGAGGTAGGCGATGAATGGCAGCGGCGCTGGGCTGGGCCGGCCAGGTGGGCTGGCCAGCTGGGCTGCGACAGGTGAGGCCAGTTAAGCCTCCTCTCTCTGGTTTTCTCTATTTTGTTCTGTTTTCTATTTTCTGCAGTAAGTTTTGATTTAGTAAAAATACTAAACCATTTGTTAAAATGCTGAAATTAATTGAGGGCACTTGTGAATTTGTTTCCAACAGCCCTCATTTAATTTCACAGTTATTTGAGCACCTAAAATATGTATAGCATTTAGATGCCCAAATTCAAATACAATATGATTTAATTCAAAGACCAAAAATGTCCTGGAAAAATATGCATCATCTCTGGTAGAGGCTTTCACCTTTTCCCATAAATCATGAACATTTTAAAAAGGATATTCTTAGGTCATTGAAAATATTTTGGTTGAACCTATTTGAATTGCATTTGTGCTAGGGTTTATCAATCCCCATTTCAAAATTATTAGAAATTGAAAATGATGTGTGGATGCAATGCCACTAATTACAAGAAGATTTCTAGGGCTGTGACACTCCCCCTCTCTCATGGAGATCTATTCGATGTAATCTTCTTTTTGCAGTGTGTTTGTTGAGACCGATGAATTGTGGGTTTATGATCAATATTATCTATGAACAATATTTGAATCTTCTCTGAATTCTTTTATGTATGATTGGTTATCTTTGCAAGTCTCTTCGAATTATCAGTTTGGTTTGGCCTACTAGATTGATCTTTCTTGCAATGGGAGAAGTGCTTAGCTTTGGGTTCAATCTTGCGGTGTCCTTTCCCAGTGACAGTAGGGGCATCAAGGCACGTATTGAATTGTTGCCATCGAGGATAACAAGATGGTTTTTTTATCATATTGCATGAATTTATCCCTCTACATCATGTCATCTTGCTTAAGGCGTTACTCTATTTCCATGAACTTAGTACTCTAGATGCATGCTGGATAGCGGTCGATGAGTGGAGTAATAGTAGTAGATGCAGGTAGGAGTCGGTCTACTTTTCTCGAACGTGATGCCTATATACATGATCATACCTAGATATTCTCATAACTATGCTCAATTCTGTCAATTGCTCAACAGTAATTCGTTCACCCACTGTAAAATACTTATGCTCTTGAGAGAAGCCACTAGTGAAACCTATGGCCCCCGGGTCTATCTTCATCATATTAATCTTCCAACACTTAGTTATTTCCTTTGCCTTTTACTTTGCATCTTTATCACGAAAATACTAAAAATATTATGCTATCATATCTATCAGATCTCACTCTCGTAAGTGACCGTGAAGGGATTGACAACCCCTTATCGCGTTGGTTGCGAGGATTTATTTGTTTTGTGTAGGTGGGAGGGACTCGCGCGTAGCCTCCTACTGGATTGATATCTTGCTTCTCAAAAACTGAGGGAAATACTTACGCTACTTTGCTGCATCACCCTTTCCTCTTCAAGGGAAAACCAACGCAGTGCTCAAGGGGTAGCAACGCCGCCGCCGAAGGGGCCTCACACTGGGGGAGAGCCACCTTGGAGATGTCACCCGCGGCGCCGGCTTCGAGGTAGCCGCTCAATGGGGGTGTGGGATGGAGCACCGTCAGCGCCGGGAGGTCGAGTTATGGAGAAGGTGCGATGCGATGAGTGTACAACCTCTTTGGTGGCGCCAAGTAGGCCTCGGCTTCGTCCGAGGAGTCGGTGAGGATGCTCCAGTTCCGGTGGAGCAGGTTAAGGTGGCGTTGTGGGGATGGAGCAGCCGCGATAGACGAGGTGATCATCGGAGCAACTCCTTGGAGGTGGAGGACAGGGCGACCGAACCGGCGGGACGACGAGATGGACGACGGATCCTCATCCGGGGAGGTGGACGAGGGACGTCGAGCTGTTGCGGTGGTCGACATCGTCGGGGAAGAGGCTCTGGCTGGGTAGCGGTGAGGTGGCGGACGAAGGAGGGTGGGGTTTGGCAGCTGGAGAGGAGAGGTTATGGCGGCCTGGGATTTTGAATGGCGAAAAGGAGGCGATGGGAGGGGGGAACCATGACTTAGGGATGTGCTTGTCCAAAATGTAGGGTGTGTTACAAAAGTCCCCCCACTGATTTGAACTAGCGGCCCTTTCGGCTCAGGGTTAGAAGGGGGATTTCACGTGTCGAGATTTGGCACCTGGAGGGAGTTTTCGCGCATGTTGTAATTTCGGGATAGCAAGGCGCGGGCTATGAAGGCACCAATTTTGGGAGCACGATATCTGAATTTTCAGGATATAACAAGGCGCGGGTTGAATTTTAGGGACAAGCCTAACGTGTAATATTGTACTTGTACGTACCAAATCAATTCACACTTCTCTCAACAAAAAAAAACAAAAAAATAAAACTATTCACAACACACAAAGAGAGAGTCTGGTCCCGTTTTACTATACAAATGCTATTCAAAGCTACTCATACCAACATGTTATGTCCAATTAAATTTTTTCGTTGGCTGTATAATGCATGTAACCTACTCATACCAACATTTTAGTGCATTCCTAATGTCTATACTACCACTGCAATTTGAACTAAATTTGAATTCGTTTCTCTATTTCAATAAGAATCCACAATTATGATTGTTGCCAACTTCAACCATCATTCGTGTATTACCTTAACAACACACCACATGATTACTATAGAGATAGATATGAACTATGTGTATTATATGAACTCGAATTCTATTTTTTGAATACACTTGATGTTGGTTCCAAATAATAGTACATTTGATGTACTAACTGTCGGCTTCTGGGAACAGGGGTCCCCAGACTTGCCTGCCTGCGGCCCACGACGTGGCTGTGTAGCAAGCCTGTACGGCCCACCTTCATCAACAAGGCATTCAAGACCCTCGCGAGGGGCCAAGCCTCGCGAGGCGGATGACGCAAGACCTCCTCAGGAGTGGCCTCACCAGGTTGCCTCGCAAGGAGCGGAGAGATCAAGGCAGGGCAAACCTCGCGAGGCTCTCGTGACGTAAGACATGATGATCAAGATCAGGCGGGCGCCAGCGCGTGCAATTTCCTTGTTTCCTCTCTGGTACTAAGGAGGCAAGCGCAGGCGCAGAGTACCGAGGCAACATGCAAAGGTTTCCATATAGGTGCAACGAGACCAAGACCAGCGGGACGACAAGACGGAGGTCACCATGGAGCCCAATGCGGCGTCACCACCAGAGCCTTTTGCTGGCGAAGACCGCTTTTGTCAGGATAAGCTGTACTAGCTGTCCCCTTTCAAATCGGCCGTTGTTGGCTCCCTTCCCACTCAATATTTGGGAAGAGGACCAGGGCTTATATAAGTAGAACTAGCCACCATAGTAGGAGGCATCTGATATCATCTCATCTTGAGGGAATCGTGTCCTCACCCACACAAGTTGGCCAAGCACAAGAACACCTCAACCTCAGGAGGCTGTTCTTCCCTTTGTACTGTTCATCATCAGCCCAAGAGGCAATCCACCACCACCACACTGGAGTAGGGTATTACACCACAGCGGTGGCCCGAACCAGTATAAACGTTGTGTCTTTTGTGTTGTGAGTTCGTCGAGTTCGTCGGCGAGATCTTAACGAGCTAGGGCGTGGATCGGTACGGAGGAAATCTTCGCGCGCACCCCAGTGTTCGAACCTTGACGGTTTTGCCAGAACCCGTGATCCGACATTTGGCACGCCAAGTAGGGGTGCACCGGAGCTTCCTTTCCGTCGCTCCGCGTCCAGTTGCTCTGTCGTCTCCGTGGTGGACGCTCGCCGTGCTCGTGATGAGCGTCGGGCTGCTCTAGCCACTCGCATCGCTCAGACGGCTCCCGTCGGTGGGCCACCTCGTTGTTCTCCGTCTCCTGCCGCCAACGCCGCCACCGACCCGGCAGGGAACGAGCAGCAAGCGTCCTCGCTGCAACCCTCAGTGCGGCGGGACGGCCGCACCGCCACTCCCTCGCTGACCCCGGCCGGTTCCTCATCCCACGCTCGTCGCACTCCCATGGATGCTCGGGCCGCGCTCCTCATGGCGCACGAGCTCCTGTGCTATCGCCCGGTTGACGACCTCTACATGGACTGGCTCGGCCGCATTGCCGAGCTCGTCCGCGCCGCAGGGGCTCCCCTGCGCCATCCCTCTCTCCGCCTCACCCTCCGCCAGCTACAGGCGACGTAGCTCACGGAGCACCTGTTGGGGAACGTAGTAATTTCAAAAAATTTCCTACGCACACGCAAGATCATGGTGATGCATAGCAACAAGAGGGGAGAGTGTTGTCTACGTACCCTTGTAGACCGAAGCGGAAGCGTTGACGCAACATAGAGGAAGTAGTCGTACGTCTTCCCGATCCGACCGATCCAAGTACCGTTACTCCGGCACCTCCGAGTTCTTGGCACACGTTCAGCTCGATGACAATCCCCGGGCTCCGATCCAGCAAAGCTTCGGGGAGGAGTTCCGTCAGCACGACGGTGTGGTGACGATCTTGATGCACTACCGGCGTAGGGCTTCGCCTAAGCACTGCAACGATATGACCGAGGTGGAATATGGTGGAGGGGGGCACCGCACACGGCTAAGGAACGATCACGAAGATCAACTTGTGTCTCTAGGGTGCCCCCTGCCTCCGTATATAAAGGATCCAGGGGGAGGGGCTGGCCGGTCAAGCCCATGGCGCGCCAGGAGAGTCCTACTCCCTCCGGGAGTAGGATTCCCCCCTAATCCTAGTTGGACTAGGACTCCACAAGGGGGAGAGGGAGAGAGGGGGCCGGCCATCTCTCCTAGTCCTAATAGGACTAGGGGAAGGGGGAGAGGCGCGCGGCCACCTAGGGCAGCCCCTTTTCTCCTTTCCACTAAGGCCCACTATGGCCCATTTGGCTCCCGGGGGGTTCCGGTAACCCTCCCGGTATTCCGGTAAAATCCTGATTTCACCTGGAACACTTCCGATGTCCAAACATAGGCTTCCAATATATCAATCTTTATGTCTCGACCATTTCGAGACTCCTCGTCATGTCCGTGATCACATCCGGGACTCCGAACAACCTTCGGTACATCAAAATGCATAAACTCATAATAACTGTCATCGTAACGTTAAGCGTGCGGACCCTACGGTTCGAGAACAATGTAGTCATGACCGAGACACGTCTCCGGTCAATAACCAATAGCGGGACCTGGATGCCCATATTGGCTCCTACATATTCTACGAAGATCTTTATCGGTCAGACTGCATAACAACATACGTTGTTCCCTTTGTCATCGGTATGTTACTTGTCCGAGATTCGATCATCAGTATCCAATACTTAGTTCAATCTCGGTACCGGCAAGTCTCTTTACTCGTTCCGTAATACATCATCCCGCAACTAACTCATTAGTTGCAATGCTTGCAAGGCTTAAGTGATGTGCATTACCGAGAGGGCCCAGAGATACCTCTCCGACAATCGGAGTGACAAATCCTAATCTCGAAATACGCCAACCCAACATCTACCATTGGAGACACCTGTAATACTCCTTTATAATCACCCAGTTACGTTGTGACGTTTGGTAGTACCCAAAGTGTTGCTATGGCAAACGGGAGTTGCATAATCTCATAGTCATAGGAACATGTATAAGTCATGAATAAAGCAATAGCAACATACTAAACGATCGGGTTCTAAGCTAATATAATGGGTCATGTCAATCAGATCATTCAACCAATGATGTGACCTCGTTAATCAAATAACAACTCTTTGTCCATGGTTAGGAAACATAACCATCTTTGATTAACGAGCTAGTCTAGGAGAGGCATACTAGTGACACTCTGTTTGTCTATGTATTCACACATGCATTATGTTTCCGGTTAATACAATTCTAGCATGAATAATAAACCTTTATCATGATATAAGGAAATAAATAATAACTTTATTATTGCCTCTAGGGCATATTTCCTTCAGTCTCCCACTTGCACTAGAGTCAATAATCTAGATTACACTGTAATGATCCTAACACCCATGGAGTCTTGGTGCTGATCATGTTTTGCTCGTGGAAGAGGCTTAGTCAACGGGTCTGCAACATTCAGATCCGTATGTATCTTGCAAATCTCTATGTCTCCCACCTGGACTAGATCCCGGATGGAGTTGAAGCGTCTCTTGATGTGTTTGGTCCTTTTCTGAAATATGGATTCCTTTGCCAAGGCAATTGCACCAGTATTGTCACAAAAGATTTTCATTGGACCCGATGTACTAGGTATGACACCTAGATCGGATATGAACTCCTTCATCCAGACTCCTTCATTTGCTGCTTCCGAAGCAGCTATGTACTCCGCTTCACATGTAGATCCCGCTACGACGCTTTGTCTAGAACTGCACCAACTGACAGCTCCACCGTTTAATGTAAACACGTATCCGGTTTGCGATTTAGAATCGTCCGGATCAGTGTCAAAGCTTGCATCAACGTAACCTCTTACGGTGAGCTCTTTGTCACCTCCATATATGAGAAACATATCCTTAGTCCTTTTCAGGTATTTCAGGATGTTCTTGACCGCTGTCCAGTGATCCACTCCTGGATTACTTTGGTACCTCCCTGCTAAACTTATAGCAAGGCACACATCAGGTCTGGTACACAGCATTGCATACATGATAGAGCCTATGGCTGAAGCATAGGGAACATCTTTCATTTTCTCTCTATCTTCTGCAGTTGTCGGGCTTTGAGTCTTACTCAATCTCACACCTTGTAACACAGGCAAGAACCCTTTCTTTGCTTGATCCATTTTGAACTTCTTCAAAATCTTGTCAAGGTATGTGCTTTGTGAAAGTCCAATTAAGCGTCTTGATCTATCTCTATAGATCTTTATGCCTAATATGTAAGCAGCTTCTCCGAGGTCTTTCATTGAAAAACTTTTATTCAAGTATCCCTTTATGCTATCCAGAAATTCTATATCATTTCCAGTCAGTAATATGTCATCCACATATAATATTAGAAATGCTATAGTGCTCCCACTCACTTTCTTGTAAATACAGGCTTCTCCGAAAGTCTGTATAAAACCAAATGCTTTGATCACACTATCAAAGCGTTTATTCCAACTCCGAGAGGCTTGCACCAGTCCATAAATGGATCGCTGGAGCTTGCACACTTTGTTAGCTCCCTTTGGATCGACAAAACCTTATGGTTGCATCATATACAATTCTTCTTCCAGAAATCCATTCAGGAATGCAGTTTTGACATCCATCTGCCAAATTTCATAATCATAAAATGCGGCAATTGCTAACATGATTCGGACAGACTTAAGCATCGCTGCGGGTGAGAAAGTCTCGTCGTAGTCAATCCCTTGAACTTGTCGAAAACCTTTTGCGACAAGTCGAGCTTTGTAGACAGTAACATTACCATCAGCGTCAGTCTTCTTCTTAAAGATCCATTTGTTCTCAATTGCTTGCCGATCATCAGGCAAGTCAACCAAAGTCCATACTTTGTTCTCATACATGGATCCCATCTCAGATTTCATGGCTTCAAGCCACTTTGCGGAATCTGGGCTCACCATCGCTTCTTCATAGTTCGTAGGTTCATCATGATTTAATATCATGACCTCCAGAACCGGATTACCGTACCACTATGGTGCGGATCTCACTCTGGTTGATCTACGAGGTTCAGTAGTATCTTGATCTAAAGTTTCATGATCATCATCATTAGCTTCCTCATTTATTGGTGTAGGTGTCGCAGAAACAGTTTTCTGTGATCTACTACTTCTCAATAAAGGAGTAGGTACAGTTACCTCGTCAAGTTCTACTTTCCTCCCACTCACTTCTTTCGAAAGAAACTCCTTCTCTAGAAAGTTTCCGAACTTAGCAACAAAAGTCTTGCCTTCGGATCTGTGATAGAAGGTGTATCCAACAGTTTCCTTTGGATATCCTATGAAGACACATTTCTCCGATTTGGGTTTGAGCTTATCTGGTTGAAGCTTTTTCACATAAGAATCGCAACCCCAAAATTTAAGAAACGACAACTTTGGTTTCTTGCCAAACCATAGTTCATAAGGCGTCGTCTCAACGGATTTAGATGGTGCCCTATTTAACATGAATGCGGCCGTCTCTAGAGCGTATCCCCAGAAAGATAGCGGTAAATCAGTAAGAGACATCATAGATCGCACCATATCTAGTAAAGTACGATTACGACGTTCGGACACACCATTACGCTGTGGTGTTCCGGGTGGCGTGAGTTGCGAAACTATTCCACAATTTTTCAAATGTACACCAAACTCGTAACTCAAATATTCTCCTCCACGATCTGATCGTAGAAACTTTATTTTCTTGTTATGATGATTTTCAACTTCACTCTGAAATTCTTTGAACTTTTCAAATGTTTCAGACTTGTGTTTCATTAAGTAGATATACCCATATCTGCTCAAATCATCTGTGAAGGTGAGAAAATAACGATATCCGCCACGAGCCTCAACATTCATCGGACCACATACATCCGTATGTATGATTTCCAACAAATCTATTGCTCTCTCCATAGTTCCGGAGAACGGTGTTTTAGTCATCTTGCCCATGAGGCACGGTTCGCAAGTGCTAAGTGATTCATAATCAAGTGACTCCAAAAGTCCATCAGTATGGAGTTTCTTCATGCGCTTTATACCGATATGACCTAAACGGCAGTGCCACAAATAAGTTGCACTATCATTATCAACTCTGTATCTTTTGGCTTCAACATCATGAATATGTGTATCACTACTATCAAGATTCATCAAAAATAGACCACTCTTCAAGGGTGCATGACCATAAAAGATATTACTCATATAAATAGAACAACCATTATTCTCTGATTTAAATGAATAACCGTCTCGCATCAAACAAGATCCAGATATAATGTTCATGCTCAACGCTGGCACCAAATAACAATTATTTAGGTCTAATACTAATCCCGAAGGTAGATGTAGAGGTAGCGTGCCAACTGCGATCACATCGACTTTGGAACCATTTCCCACGCGCATCGTCACCTCGTCCTTTGCTAGTGTCCGCTTATTCTGTAGTCCCTGTTTTGAGTTGCAAATATTAGCAACAGAACCAGTATCAAATACCCAGGTGCTACTGCGAACATTAGTAAGGTACACATCAATAACATGTATATCACATATACCTTTGTTCACCTTGCCATCCTTCTTATCCGCCAAATACTTGGGGCAGTTCCGCTTCCAGTGACCAGTCTGCTTGCAGTAGAAGCCCTCAGTTTCAGGCTTAGGTCCAGACTTGGGTTTCTTCTCTTGAGCAGCAACTCGCTTGCCGTTCTTCTTGAAGTTCCCCTTTTTCTTCCCTTTGCCCTTTTTCTTGAAACTAGTGGTTTTGTTAACCATCAACACTTGATGCTCCTTCTTGATTTCTACCTCCGCAGCTTTTAGCATTGCGAAGAGCTCGGGAATAGTCTTGGCCATCCCTTGCATATTATAGTTCATCACGAAGCTCTTGTAGCTTGGTGGCAGTGATTGGAGAATTCTGTCAATGACGCAATCATCTGGAAGAGTAACTCCCAATTGAATCAAGTGATTATTATACCCAGACATTTTGAGCATATGCTCACTGACAGAACTGTTCTCCTCCATTTTGCAGCTATAGAACTTATTGGAGACTTCATATCTCTCAATCCGGGCATTTGCTTGAAATATTAACTTCAACTCCTGGAACATCTCATATGCTCCATGACATTCAAAACATCGTTGAAGTCCCGGTTCTAAGCCGTAAAGCATGGCACACTGAACTATCGAGTAGTCATCAGCTTTGCTCTGCCAGACGTTCATAACTTCTGGTGTTGCTCTAGCAGCAGGCCTGGCACCTAGCGGTGCTTCCAGGACGTAATTCTTCTGTGCAGCAATGAGGATAATCCTCAAGTTACGGACCCAATCCGTGTAATTGCTACCATCATCTTTCAACTTTGCTTTCTCAAGGAACGCATTAAAATTTAACGGAACAACAACACGAGCCATCTATCTACAATCAACATAAACAAGCAAGATACTATCAGATACTAAGTTCATGATAAGTTTAAGTTCAGTTAATCAAATTAATTAAGAACTCCCACTTAGATAGACATCCCTCTAATCCTCTAAGTGATCACGTGATCCAAATCAACTAAACCATAACCGATCATCACGTGATATGGAGTAGTTTTCAATGGTGAACATCGTTATGTTGATCATATCTACTATATGATTCACGCTCGACCTTTCGGTCTCTGTGTTCCGAGGTCATATCTTATATGCATAGCTCTTCAAGTATAACCTGAGTATTCCGCGTGTGCAACTGTTTTGCACCCGTTGTATTTGAACGTAGAGCCTATCACACCCGATCATCACGTGGTGTCTCAGCATGAAGAACTTTTGCAACGGTGCAAACTCAGGGAGAACACTTCTACCGTCAATCAAAGCAAGATAAGATGCATAAAAAGATAAACATCACATGCAATCAATATAAGTGATTATGATATGGTCATCATCATCTTGTGCTTGTGATCTCCATCTCTGAAGCACCGTCATGATCACCATCGTCACCGGCGCGACACCTTGATCTCCATCATAGCATCGTTGTCGTCTCGCCAATCTTATGCTTCCACGACTATCACTACCGCTTAGTAATAAAGTAAAGCATTACATCGCGATTGCATTGCATACAATAAAGCGACAACCATATGGCTCCTGCCAGTTGCCAATAACTCGGTTACAAAACATGATCATCTCATACAATAAAATTTAGCATCATGTCTTGACCATATCACATCACAACATGCCCTGCAAAAACAAGTTAGACGTCCTCTACTTTGTTGTTGCAAGTTTTACGTGGCTGCTACGGGCTTTAAGCAACATCTTACCTACGCATCAAAACCACAACGATAGTTTGTCAAATAGACTCCGTTTTAACCTTCTCAAGGACCGGGCGTAGCCACACTCGGTTCAACTAAAGTTGGAGAGACAGTCTTCCGCAAGCCATCTATGTGCAAAGCACGTCGAGGGAACCGGTCTCGCGTAAGCGTACGCGTAATGTTTGTCCGGATCGTCTCGTCCAACAATACCGCTGAACCAAAGTATGACATGCTGGTAGGCAGTATGACTTGTATCGTCCACAACTTACTTGTGTTCTACTCGTGCAAATAACATCAAACCATAAAAACCTAGGCTCGGATGCCACTGTTGGGGAACATAGTAATTTCAAAAAATTTCCTACGCACACGCAAGATCATGGTGATGCATAGCAACGAGAGGGGAGAGTGTTGTCTACGTACCCTCGTAGACCGAAGCGGAAGCGTTGACGCAACGTAGAGGAAGTAGTCGTACGTCTTCCCGATCCGACCGATCCAAGTACCGTTACTCCGGCACCTCCGAGTTCTTGGCACACGTTCAGCTCGATGACGATCCCCGGGCTCCGATCCAGCAAAGCTTCGGGGAGGACTTCCGTCAGCACGATGGCGTGGTGACGATCTTGATGCACTACCAGCGCAGGGCTTCGCCTAAGCACTGCAACGATATGACCGAGGTGGAATATGGTGGAGGGGGGCACCGCACACGGCTAAGGAACGATCACGAAGATCAACTTGTGTCTCTGGGGTGCCCCCTGCCTCCGTATATAAAGGATCCAGGGGGAGGGGCTGGCCGGCCAGGCCCTTGGCGCGCCAGGAGAGTCCTACTCCCTCCGGGAGTAGGATTCCCCCCTAATCCTAGTTGGACTAGGACTCCTCAAGGGGGAGAGGGAGAGAGGGGGCCGGCCATCTCTCCTGGTCCTAATAGGACTAGGGGAAGGGGGGGAGGCACGCGGCCACCTAGGGCAGCCCCTTTTCTCCTTTCCACTAAGGCCCACTATGGCCCATTTGGCTCCCGGGGGGTTCCGGTAACCCTCCCGGTATTCCGGTAAAATCCTGATTTCACCTGGAACACTTCCGATGTCCAAACATAGGCTTCCAATATATCAATCTTTATGTCTCGACCATTTCGAGACTCCTCGTCATGTCCGTGATCACATCCGGGACTCCGAACAACCTTCGGTACATCAAAATGCATAAACTCATAATAACTGTCATCGTAATGTTAAGCGTGCGGACCCTATGGTTCGAGAACAATGTAGTCATGACCGAGACACGTCTCCGGTCAATAACCAATAGCGGGACCTGGATGCCCATATTGGCTCCTACATATTCTACGAAGATCTTTATCGGTCAGACCGCATAACAACATACGTTGTTCCCTTTGTCATCGGTATGTTACTTGTCCGAGATTCGATCGTCAGTATCCAATACTTAGTTCAATCTCGTTACCGGCAAGTATCTTTACTCGTTCCATAATACATCATCCCGCAACTAACTCATTAGTTGCAATGCTTGCAAGGCTTAAGTGATGTGCATTACCGAGAGGGCCCAGAGATACCTCTCCGACAATCGGAGTGACAAATCCTAATCTAGAAATACGCCAACCCAACATCTACCATTGGAGACACCTATAATACTCCTTTATAATCACCCAGTTACGTTGTGACGTTTGGTAGTACCCAAAGTGTTCCTCTGGCAAACGGGAGTTGCATAATCTCATAGTCATAGGAACATGTATAAGTCATGAATAAAGCAATAGCAACATACTAAACGATCGGGTGCTAAGCTAATATAATGGGTCATGTCAATCAGATCATTCAACCAATGATGTGACCTCGTTAATCAAATAACAACTCTTTGTTCATGGTTAGGAAACATAACCATCTTTGATTAACGAGCTAGTCTAGTAGAGGCATACTAGTGACACTCTGTTTGTCTATGTATTCACACATGCATTATGTTTCCGGTTAATACAATTCTAGCATGAATAATAAACCTTTATCATGATATAAGGAAATAAATAATAACTTTATTATTGCCTCTAGGGCATATTTCCTTCAGCACCTCCACCACCTCTTCCCCAAGACGGCACCCTGGCGCCAAGACGTGCGCCTCCACGACGTGACCCGCCGCGTCCGGCGCCCGCGCGTGAAGAAAGAAGCTGCCAAGAAGTCCCTCGACCGCGAGAGAATGCTCCGTCGCTCCTTGCACCGCCGCGCCAGGATCGTCTGTCGCGGCAGGGCCCCGTGCCGCTTGCTGTGGCGGCACATGGGCGTCAAGACCAAGCTCTACCTCCAAGATGGGCCTCGGCGACCACGACCGGCTACCGCGCCTTCACCCATGACCTACGTAGCGTCGCCTGGCCGGGCAAGTTCAAGCCCGATTTGCCTCCTCGCTACAACGGCACCCCCGACTCCGCGGAATTCCTGCAACTCTACGAGCTGAGCATCAAGGCGGCCAATGGCGACGAGAAAGTCATGGCAAACTTGTTCCCTATGGCGCTCAAAGACGGCGCTCGTTCGTGGCTCCTGAACCTGCCTCCAGGCTCGATCTCCTCGTGGGACGAGATGTGCGAACGCTTCGTCGCCAACTTCCAGGGCACTCGCGACTGCTCGCCGGCTGCGGGTGACCTGTGCTGCGCCAAGCAACAACCAGGAGAGACCCTCCAGAAGTACATCCAGCGCTTCAACAACATTCGTCTCAAGATCCCCAAGGTGACGGACGAGGCCATCGTCTCCGCGTTCTCTGATGGCGTCCGCGACGTCAAGATGAAGGAAGAGCTCGCTATCCACGAGGAGCTGTGCACATCTCAGGAGCTGTTCAACCTGGTGACCAAGTGCGCAAGAGCTGAGGAAGGGCGCCTCTCCCTCCTCGAGCTGCCAGCTGTAGATCCGGAGGAGAAGAAAGCCAAGGCCAAGGACGTGAAGCGCAAGGGAGCAGCCGAGCTCGCGGCGGAGCCGGACACCAAGCAAGGCAGAGACCAGCCCGAGTCATCCAGGAGCAGCCGACCATTCTGCGCTTTCCATAACCTGAATAGCCACAACACCAACGACTGTCAAGAGCTCAGGGCCATTCGTGAAGGACGCTTCGGTCGACGCCCCGAGCACGACGACCGGGGCTATGGCCGAGGAGGAGGACGTGGTGGCGGGTGCTGGGACGACCTTGGCCCGCGCCAGGAGTGGCGTGACCGGCCTCGTGAGGACCTCTGGCAGGATCCAGCCTTGGGAGGATCATCCTCAGGGCAACGCCGGTCTTCCCCCGCTGCCGCCACCGCCAAGAAGGAATGACGACCACCATCAAGACGAGGGGGCTAGGGGCTTTCAGGAGCCACGTGCTATCGCCTGTATCTTGGCGGAGCCCAGGCCCCAGCCTCGCAGCGTATCTTCAAACAATTTGCTCGTGAAGTGAATGCAGTCCTCCCCAAGCTTGAGGCCACGCGCCCGCTCAGGTGGTCCTAGTGCGCCATCACCTTTAGCTCGACAGATCAGCTCAAGTGCGCAGCCACTGCTGGCGCCCTCCCGATGCTTTGCTTCCCAGTAATCAGCAACGTGCAAGTCACCAAGACCCTCATCGACGGGGGCGCAGGGCTCAACGTCCTATCCGTCGACACGTTCGACAACCTTCAAGTGCCATATGAACAGCTTTAGCCCACCAAGCCTTTCTCAGGAGTGACCGACGGTTCCACCACACCGATAGGGCAGGTCCGCCGCCCTGTCACCTTCGGAGAACGCAAGAACTACCGCACCGAGCTCATCGACTTCGACGTCACGCACATCCGTCTACCATATAATGCCATCCTCGGGTATCCAGCCCTGGCCAAGTTCATGGTGGTGACCCATCACGGCTACAATGTCCTCAAGATGCCAGGAAGCGGCTGAATCATCACGGTCCCATGCGAAGAAAGAGACGCGGTGTGCTTCCTCGAGCGTGCCTTTCAAGCTGCAGCAATCGATGACCCCGACAGCAAGGGCGAGGGCCCTCCAGAGGCCATCCCCAAGAAGAAGAAGCAGCTGCGCTGTGCCGGACCTCAGGAGGGTGGCGTCGCAGCTGGAACCTCGTCAGGATCAGCGCCCGCTCCAAGGGCGCTTCCCTCCATCGCATAGGAAGGCATGCCCAGCGCCCTCCTCGGTCAGGGCTCAGGGGCTCTCTTCTGGAGGGCCTCAGACCTTGCCAACATCATGAGGGAGGCGCTCAGGCACCACTTGGAGGTGTGCTTCACGGCACGTTTCCCTCAGGAGGACATAGGGAGAGAAGCGCCCACCGCTCAGGAGTTCATCACCAAGACCACTCAGGAGCTGCAAGAAGCCAGGGCCATGCGCAGCGACCGCCGCTCAGGAAGCGCAGCCCCCCATCCGGGTGAGGATGCTGGGTTGCGCGTCTGCATCGATGTTCCAGGTCTCAACATGGCCGCATCTCAAGAGCTTTTCTGGCCTTCGCGCGTGGGCCACTACGAGGGTCCACCACACAGCTACGTTCGCATGCCTTTCGGCCTACCGAGCGTGTCGTCAGCCTATCAGCGCAACTTGCGGCGCATCCTGGCAGCTCAGGAGGCTAGGCACCACGCAGTGCTGACGGAGATGGAGACGGTCCTCAAGGAACCGCCTGGACCCCCAGAGCCTCCCGAGGTTCAGGGCCCCGGTGGCTCATGAGGAGCAGCCTCTTCGCCGCGTACCTTAAGCTGCCTCGACATCTCTTCATCGACAGAACCAGGTGACATTTTCCAAGTTTGTTTAGCTGGGAGCTCCCCTCGGGCTGCATCATTCCCGGGCCGCATGGGTCCGTCCCTGTGGCATGTATCCTCTTTCCTGTCTCTTGCTACCTTGTTGGGGGCACCCCTCGGGCTACATCATCCCCAAGCCGCTCGGGCCTGACCCAGTGGCATGTACCTTCCCTGCTTTTACCTAAGCTAGTTCGCTTCCCATGCTTAACCTATCTATGACTATTACCTGCTCGATCGTCGCCCATCATGGGAGTCGTGCGTTGGCCATCTTTCTTCAGGATCCTTCGCGTGAGTAGGCTAGGCACGACGTCTATGCTCGGGCCCGTCCCTGCAGCGTCGATAAATCCAATGGCTGAGCTCTGTCTGGCGGGCTAGCCCCATTCATGTCACCTCCTGGGGCCGTTGGTGCTCGGCCCTCTCACGCAATAACCTCAGGAGATTCGTTCGGCGCAGGTTGTCTGACCACCTCGCAGGACCAGCACAGCGAACAAGAACCAAGACCAGGCGCAACCCGCCTTGAGGTAGGGCCTCGTGAGTCCCACGCTGGCTCACGAGTGCCCAGATACACCTCGTCCAGCCCTGCCGTGCAAGCCACGTGTCAGGGCGGGGCTGTACACACCCCAGGGGCTCTCCGCA
The DNA here is from genome assembly GCA_032464435.1 of Aegilops umbellulata. Classification (NCBI taxonomy): domain Eukaryota; kingdom Viridiplantae; phylum Streptophyta; class Magnoliopsida; order Poales; family Poaceae; genus Aegilops; species Aegilops umbellulata. The sequence continues at coordinate 133,031,882 of CP136058.1, read as the reverse complement.
GAGGGAACCCCCCTCCCACGCACAAGTGGAAGCACCATGATCCGCGCAGGCCGTCGACACTGCCGAGGAGCGGCTATGCCCGTGCAGAAGCGGAAGCACTATGCTCTGCGCTTGTCATAAACAATTGAGGGCGGCCTCACGGCCGTACCAACCGTAGGGAGCCCCAGAGCTCAGTGTCCGGCCTCACCGCAATGCCTCCCCTCGGGAGAGCCGCGCGAGGGGGCTGGGCACGGGGGCTGTGCTCGGGTCACGCCCAAGCGTACGCCACCCAACCAGGTCCCTCGGACCTGGTCGTCGCGCGCCCCTCCCGAGCCGGGCCTTGGCGAGGGCAAAGGTATGGAGATTGTTTGCACGTCAAGGGGGACTCCTAAGGATCGCGACTCAGGAGCCTAACTGGTCATGTAGCCCCTCACTCCTTGGTCCGTCCTGGTCTCTGGTTGGCCCAACGACGGTTGAGGTATGTGCGGGGCCGGGCTCTACCGACGTAGAACATTAACCTATCCTCGCGTACTCTCCCTATAAGCTGTTTGCGCGTCAATGGGGACTCCTGAGCATCATAACCCAGGAGCCTAACTGGTCACATAGCCCCTCACTCCTTGGTTCGTCCTGGTCTCTGGTCGGCCAAACGGCGGTTGAGGTATGCGCGGGGCCGGGCTCTGCCGACGTAGAACACAAAGCAGATAGGAAGAAAATCGCAAAACCTCGAAGCAAGTATTACAAGACATATTGTTCTCACAATATCAAACGAAAGTTTAACGCCTCCACGAGGCCTGATGCATGCTGCATGAATAAAACAGAAAGCGGTCGCAAGTCACCCCTGGACACCACCATCGCCCGCAGAATGTGCTCCCCACTTGGTAGCGTCGCCTTCGCCTGCACTGCCAGCCGCAGGATCGGTGGCATCGCCGGTCGAGGGCACGTGAACGAAGCCGCATAACTTCTTCAGCAGGGGCTCCACCTGACCTTTCACGGCTGCGGCGGCAGCCGCGCAGTGTTCATCAGCTACAACCTCCAGCAGCTCGTCGAGACGAGCATTGGGGTCGCAAAGGTACAGATGACTGAAGACACGCGTCACTACAGCTGAAGAAAGGACGCAAGCCTCTGCCTCAGCCATGGGACCGATGTCCTCCACGACTTCCTCAAGCGCCTTCACCAAGTGGGGAAGCGACTGAGCAGGGCCATCCTCGTCGGTGGTCAGCGGCTTCTCCAAGCCCTTCTCGTACTGTGACTTCAGCGCCACGTTGGACCTCTTCTCAAGAAGCGAGAAGGCCATGCGGTCTTCGGCCAGGACCTTCGCCTTGGCGTCGAGATCGGCCTCCCTCGCCTTCGCCTTCTGCTCCAGTGCCTCCAGTCGTCTGCGCTCCACAGCCTTCGCCCTCGCCAGCTCCACTAGCTCGGCGTCGTGGCTCTTGATGGCGTCCGCCCGAGCCTTCATCTCCTCCTCCTTCGCCTGGCGGCCACGGGTTTCTTCTGCGTGCTGGTCACGCAGACTCTTCAACTCGTCCTCCAGCACCCGGCAGCGGCCGCGAGCGGCCTTGGTGTCCTTCAGCGCCGCCTCATGATCGGGCGCTGCTTTTGCGGTGGCCCGCTTCTCCTCCCCGGAGGCCATCGCGGTCTGGTTTAGTGTCGCTCAGACCGCCGCGTCAGAATGAAGCCAGCCGGAGGCCAGCTCCAGGCGCCCGGCCACCAAGTGCGGGTCCGCGCCCAGGAGATCTTCCCACAGCTGGGCCATCTCCGAAAGGATGCGCTCCAAGGCGGCAGAGGAGGCAGAAGAACCCGGGGCCAGAGGCGCAGCAGGAGGAGGAAGCGGTGTTGTCACCAGAGCCTGGGAGATCAAGAGCTCCTAAGCCTTTGGATCCTCATCAGCCGAGCCAGGCACCGACACTTTCGGAGCCAGCGGGGCCACGTGGCTGACTCCTCCCGATGATGTCTCTCTCGCCCTCGCGAGGGCGACCGGGCTGGGGAGGTGCGAGTGCTGCCACCTCCTTTCTCCGCAGAGGGGGGCGCGGCCGCTGTGTCCTCCTTCCGTTTGTTTGCCGAAGGCACCGTCCTGATCAACCAAGGGTGAACGTCAGAAAATAGCAAGTATAAGCAGAAGCAAGACGAAGCTCGAAGCACTTACTGATCCACCGCGACATAGTCCACCTTCCGCTTGGGGAGCCTGAAACCTGAAAGCGTCGGAGCCTGAGGAGTGGGTGCACGGGCTCCGGGAGCAGAAGACGGCGTAGTAGAAGGGCTAGAGGCGGCTCCAGGTGGTGTCAAGGTGGAGACAACATCTCGGGAGACCAGCAACGATCTACCCTGTGTCGGGATGAGAGGCAGCTCCCCCTCCCCCTGGCGGGCGTCGATCTCGGCGTCGTCTGGCAGGGCGCAGAGGATGTCGGCCTTGCTCAAGGGAGAGGTCTCCCCCATTTCCTCGGGGGTCGCCTACGAGTCCACCTCCTCTTCCTCCCTCCCGCGGGACTCGTCAGAAGGCAGCTCCACCGGCTTCGGCGTGGCAGAGGCCCCGATGAGCGCCGGCGGCACCAACCCGCGCGCGTCAAAGGTCGACCTGGAGGCCACGATTGGCTCCCAGTCCTTGCGGAGGAACAAAGGAACGAATGCGCTCGGCGGGTACTCCTGGTTGTCCCCAACCAGGAGGCGCAGGGCAGCAGTCAGCTCATCGTCAGGCAGGTCCCCCGGCCTCAGGCGAATCTTGTCTTCTTCATCTACAAGCCTCCACAAAGGGCGCGCGAGCGTGCCTAAAGTGGAGCAACACGCAGCATCAAGAATTCCCTCAGAAGCATAGCCTCGGTCACTTTGGTCGCCTTCGCGTTGCCCGGCTTCAAGTCGATTGTCATCTGCTCCAACACCAACGACGCCCCGCTCGTCAGTGGGCTTCGCACGAGGCCACCCCTTGTTAGACTGGGGCGCCTCTGTCGGTGTTCTAGGAACGGGGGTCCCCAGACTTGCCTGCCTGCGGCCTGCGGCGTGGCGCAAATGGGGGCCCAGCACGGCCCATCTTCATCAACGGGAGACTCAAGACCCTCGCGAGGGGCCAAGCCTCGCGGGGCGGACGACATGGTGCTTCCTCAGGCGCGGCCTCCTCAGGCTGGCTCATGAGGAGGCGGAGAGATCAAGGCAGGGTACCTCGCGAGGTGCCCATGACGCAAGCCATGAAGACCAAGGGTGCCAGGCGGGCACCAGACCGCGCAGTGTCCTCCCTTTTCCTCTTTGGTGCAAAGGGGGCAAGCGCAGGCGAGAGGATCAAGCTAAGGCACCCATTTCGGTGCAACAAGACCAAGACCAGTCCAACGGTGGGAAGGAGGTCACCATGGAGCCCAGAACGGCGTCACCACAGGGCCTTTGGCAGGCGAAGACCAACTTTAGTCAGGATAAGTGTACCAGATGTTCCCCTTCGAATTGGCCAATTGTTGGCGCCCTTCCCGCTCAAATATTCGGGAAGAGGCCCAGGGCCTTTGCCTATAAATAGGACTAGCCACCCCCAGGGTAGAGGCATCGACCTGGAAGAGAGGTCTGATCAAGCCTTTAGAGCAAGGAGAGAGAGAGAGAAGGGCGATCGAACTCCCCCTAGCAGTTCATCCCCCTAGCCAAGAACAGACCCTCACGAGGCTGTTCTCCCTTGTACTGTTCATCATCATCAGCCCAAGAGGCAATCCACCCACCACAAACTAGAGTAGGGTATTACACCACAATGGTGGCCTGAATTAGTATAAACCCTGTGTCTCTTGTGCTGTTCTTTCTGTAGTTTAGATCCTTGCGAGACGGAGAGGTAGAGGGAATCATCTCCGCGCGCACCCCAGAGTTCGAACCTTAAGAGTCTGCCGGAACCCGTGATCCGACATTTGGCACGCCAGGTAGTGGTGCGCTGGAATCTGCCTTCCTACCGCTCCGCCTCTCGTCGCATCGTCGCCACCATGTCCGGCGACCAGGTAGGCAACCAAGATCCATGGGCGGCGTGGCCCGCCTGCGCAGGGCCGCCCGCCTCGGGCGACCCCGCGCCCCAGGCAGCCCGTGGTCCGCAGGGCCCTGCGGGCCGCGGGCGGCGCGGACAGGCTTCCGCAACCCTCACACCGCGGCAAGCGCGGTCGGCGGCGAGAGCCTCTAACCATGCCGCAACCACAACACCATACACCCGCCGGGAGCAAGCGAATTCGAGGGCCGCGCTCACGGTGGCCCGGGAGCTGCTGCAATGTAGGCTGCTGGAAGGCGGCCGCGACGTGCTGCTGGAGCGGGTCGCCGAACTCCTGGGCTTTGCCGCTTCGGGGGCTCACCCCTTCTGCGTCCAGCTTCCGCCTCAAGCCCAGGGCGGTGCACGAGGAGGCCCCGCACACCCCCGCGGGTCTCAAGGCTACCCCAACACCGGCGAATCCGCCGGCGCTGGACTGGTGGTGGCGCTACCCCCGCCCCCGGCTCGTGAAGGAGAGCGGCTCGGTGCGGCCCATGACGCCGGCGGGCCGCCGCGCTACCATACCGCGGTGGGCACGTCAAGCAGCACCGCATGGCGCATGGAGCACTACAGCACAGCCTTCGGGGTAGCAGCGCTAGAAGAATACGTGCCCCACATGATGGACCAAGGGCACGCTCACGAGGGCGAATGAGGCTCGCTTCGCAGCCCAAGCTGGGGAGACGAGACACCAGAAGCCGAGCTCTTCCGGGTGCCCCGGGACGGCTCCGCCGGCCACGCTGGAGGCGACGACTATCGGGTACCACTAATTCCTCAGGAGCAGGTATACGCTAATCATGGGTCGTAGGAGGTGCAGGTTGCCGCAGCGAGCATCTGCCCCGCTCCCACAGTCTCCTACCCCTCGGGAGGGGGGCGCAGGGGGCTGCAGGAGAGGGGCAGGGACCCCACTTCACCACTGCGGCGTTCGGAGCAAGGCGTTCTCAGGAGGTAGGCCCACCGCTGGGGAGGCGCCTGAGGGCCTGCCCCTGGCGGAGGACCCGTGGTCGTCGGGGGAACCGCTGGCGACCGCTCTACCCTGCCGGCGGCGTCCTGGTTTCCGGTCGTCGTCGGTGGCACTAGAGTGTGGCGCAAGGCGGGGCCCTCGTCTAGCGATATGAAGCAAGGCCGGTACTTGTGAAGAAGGCCCAGCGCCTGTGAAGCTCGCCGCCCCGTGACACTCTCACGTAATAATGAGTGGGCCTGTACACGCCCCGGAGTCTCAGGGGTGCCGGCCTCAGGCCCTGGGGCTCCCTCCCACACCCAGTGGACAACACTTAGCTCCGTGCTGGTGAGAAGACGTCCAAGACTAGATAGGGTGCCGGACGCGGCCTTTTTATTTGCTTTCATTGCCTTTTCCCTTTGGTTGTAACTTTTCCCCCGCTGGATTTAGGTTGAATTCGAATTTGAGCTTTGCCTGTGTTAGGGGAAGGAGTGCTTGGTCTCGTTCGAACCATTTCTCGCGTTCTGGTCACCGCCTCACCACAGCTGCCTCCCCTCGCGAGCCTCTCGCGAGACGGGCCAGGCCTAGCTCAAGCGCAGCTCAGACTGCCGCTGTTGCTTCCTCATGAGATTACCTTTTGGTGACTGCGGAGGTTGTCTTTTCCTAAAAAGGCCCAGAGCCTGTGAAGCAGGCGAACGCCTGTGAAGCCGTTGCGCCCGGGAGAAGGCCCAGAGCCTGTGAAGAAGGCGAACGCTTGTGAAGCCGTTGTGCTCGGGAGAAGGCCCAGAGACTGTGAAGAAGGCGAACGCCTGTGAAGCCGTTGCGCCCGGGAGAAGGCCCAGAGCCTGTGAAGAAGGCGAATGCCTGTGAAGCCGTTGTGCTTGGGAGAAGGCCCAGAGCCTGTGAAGAAGGCGAACGCCTGTGAAGCCGTTGTGCTCGGGAGAAGGCCCAGAGCCTGTGAAGAAGGCGAACACCTGTGAAGCCGTTGTGCTCGGGAGAAGGCCCAGAGCCTGTGAAGAAGGCGAACGCCTATGAAGCCGTTGCGCCCGGGAGAAGGCCCAGAGCCTGTGAAGAAGGCGAACGCCTATGAAGCCGTTGCGCTCGGGAGAAGGCCCAGAGCCTGTGAAGAAGGCGAGTGCCTGTGAAGCTATCGCGTTTATGGAAAGGCCCGGAGCCTGTGAAGAAGGCAAATGCCTGTGAAGCTATCACATTTATAAAAAGGCCCGGAGCCTGTGAAGAGGGCCAGCGCCTGTGAAGCCCCTCGCTGACAGCACTTACGCATCCTATGATTTCAACCAGAGAACGCTCAGGACACCACGAGCTGCCTCGAGGCCTGCGCAAAACAAAGGTAAACCAACCAGCCGCCAGGCGCGGACGCTCGCACAATATAATAGCTGCTAATACGGTCTACACAAGTTTTTACATGAGGGGCTTCCCCTCCCAAAATCCTCTCACGACCACCAGGCCAAACACCTGAGTTCTATCCAAGCAGGGCAAAAAGACAGGAGCAACACGCAGTCAGTCAGACAAATCCCCCAAGGCGTCCTCAGGAGCACCTCCCGAGCCGCCGCTGGTGTCGCTGGACTCTCCACCACTGCCTGCATCGTCGTCAGCGGCGCCGGGACCATCCACCACACCGCCCTCGTCGGCAGCCACGATCACGTCGTCATCATCCGAAGTAAAGGCCCGGACGAGAGCATCCACGTTATTTTCTACCCAGGTCGCCAGATCGCCTCGGACGGCCTGGGGGACTGGGGCAATGGCGGCATCAAAGTCGAACTAGGGATCCATGTTCTGAAGATGGCTGAAGACACGAGAAAAAGCATGCCCGAGCAGAGCGCGGATCCTCTCCTCCACCAACCTGTCAGCCCTGACCGACCGTGCCTCCAGCTGTGTCACCACAGCGGTGAAGAATTGAAGGTTGCCGGCATAGTTGATTGTGTGCGGCTCACCCATAGTTGCCTCGCAGATGTTGCCCAAGGCTATGTTAGCCCTCTCCCTAAGCGTAGTAAGCATGGGGCCATGCACATGCTCCAGGACTTGCCGCTGGCGTATCTCATTAGCATTCTGACGCTCAACGGCCTCAGCCTCTTCCACCCGCTGGCGAAGACGGAGCACCTCGGCCTAGAGAGCGGAGGACTCTTTTTGCGCTGCCTTGAGGGCGGCCCGGGAAGCGTCGGCTCGCCGCGTCGCCTCATCCCGTTGGGCCCTCAGGGCTGTGGTTCTCCCCTCAGCCTCAACCCGGATCAACTCCAGCTTCCTCTCGAACTCGCGCTCGAGGCCTTGGCGCGTTGTCGCCACCCGGCGACCAACCTCCTCCAGGACACGCGCCCCCCGAGCAGCGACTTCATCTTCCGCCTGCGTCATCGGCCGCTCGTACTCACGGGTACGTTCGGCGGCCTCCAGCGTCAGCACCTCTTCACGCCTCTGGAGCCCGGCTGGGTCGCCAGAGGCCACCCTCATCGACACAAGGGATGCCTCGCGCAGTTCCACTTGCTCCTCCAGCAAGTGGCATCGGGCCAGGAGCTCCTAAGCCCGCTCCTCCGCCGCCTCTCGCTATCGATCGGCTCTCAGGGCCTCCTCAGCGGCCTGGGATCGGGCCACCCGGGAGGCCTCCAATGACGCCTTCGCTTCTTCGTCTTCAAGGTCGCGCTGGCGGCGCGCGAAGGCGACGGCGGCCTCCAGCTCGCACCTCTCCGCGGCCAGGCGCAGGCCCTCGGCCTCCACGCGCACGTCTTCATCAGCGAGCTCTTCCCCAAGCAGGTCCACTACGCCGCTCGCCCTTCGAAGGAAATCGCGGCGGCGAGTGCGGCGCTCCCGAGCACGCTCGAGCACGTCTCCCACACCATCGTCTGCCCCATGCAAGCGCCTGGAGGCACGAATCATCGCTCCCCCTCCAGGCAGGGGGCTGGCACCCCCATGATGGCCGGGCGCGCCGCGCCAGAAGCTCGGCCTGGGGCCGGCACATCTCCAGACAAAGGGCGCGGGGGGCGCCTCAGCCAGTCGCAGCCCGCGTGTAACGCCCCGAGACCGACGCTCCAGATGCCTTCCTTGTTTTGCGTATCAGCTGTGTTATTTATTTGTTTGTTGCATCTCATCTCATAGCATCATGTGCATTGCATTTGCATGTTTTCATAAAGCTTGCAGTGTTCGTAGTTGCCGCTCCTCGCTTGTCTCTGTTGACCTTTTGACATGCCCCTTTGTCGTTGTCGACCTCTCTCAGATCCCTCACGTGCGTGTCCGAAACTTCTCTGGACCTGACCCGGGCAATCATGACCGATGTGTCCGGATCATCCCCCAACATCTCCGTTTTCTTTATTGGACTCCCTATCCTATTTCTTCTTGTCCATCGATTTTCGATCCGAAGGTCCAAACTGTTCCTCCTTCCCCATATATAGTCAACCCACATGCCTATTTGGACAAACCCTAGACCAACTCCCTAAAATTCCTCCTCCGCCGCCGCCACACTCAAATCCCACCTCGGGATCCTACCAAATCCCCTTTATCCTTGTTTTCCTCCTCCACCCAATCCCGAAGGCACCGCCACCTCTCTCCAAGATCCTATCCACCTCTACCTACCAGTCCTTCCATCCATCCACCGGCCAGCAGCACCTGGTCTCCCTCCCCTCCCGTGCCTCTGCTCATCGCGTGAGCCAACCAGAGCCTCCTCTGCTCGATCCCGAGGGGATCACAAGCAGCGCGTTCCACCGATGTCTGAACCAGCACCGCTGGCCGATCTCCTCGTGCCCGAGGCCTCATCCCCGCCAATGACCAAGACCAGCAGCTGCACCAGGCCGTGCCCCTGCTCTCCTCCTTCTCTCTTTCTCTCTCTGATTCTGTCTCGCACACCGACAACCCTGTTCTTCTACAGGAGCCCGCAGGTCCCGCTCGAAGAGAACGTCCGCGAGCGCCTGCAGCTCGCGCCTCCACCCATCATCGCCGCCCTCAGCCGTTTCCCCACCGTCTCCGGCAACCACGCGACCTCCCCGACCCCGCGCCAAGTCCGTCTTGGAGCCAAGCCGCCCTGGAGCTTCTTCGCTGTCCCGCCAAGTCCCGCTCCCGCCTCTGTTCGTGAGGAGGAGGCTGCAGCAGCGACGACCGCGTTGACCCTCCTCTGCTTCCCGCTCACCGCCACCTCACCAGAGAACGCCGTCACGTGCCCAGATCCACCCGTCTCCGCCGCGTCTTGTGTGCGCCGCCGTCAGCCGCGCTCCGGCGACCTGTCTCGGAGTCCCAGCGCCCGCGGCCCCCTGCCTCGACCGCCTCCTGTTTGTCTGGGGACGATGAACGCTCGTCCTGGAGCGTTGACCGCGCCCCCTCCACCTCCTCGTTCGATCCAGCCAAGGCCCAGCCGCCACTTCGTCAGCCGCGCAGGCCCAGCTCCCTCCGCCGGATCCGCAAGCCGGTCCAAGCCAGATCCGATCTGCCCTGCCTCCTCCACCGAACCGGGCCGAAGCCCATGGGTGAGCTGCCCCCCAGCGCCTGCTCCTGTTCGGCCCTGTTCAAGTTTCGGCCCGATGCGTTTTTTCCCCATGCGATTTTAGCAATTATTCCAGGATTTATAGTTTTGCAGAAAACCCCTTGAGTTCATGCATATAATAACTATTTAACCATGCATCAGATTTAAATAAACTATATATGTAAAATGCTTAGAATTTCATCTAGTTTCATAATATGCAACTTTTATCCATGTTAAAAATGTTTAACTTGCTGTTTGATTTAATTTGCTTAAATGCCATGCTAAAATGCTTTATTTCATAACTAATCAACCGTAGCTCCGAATTTAATAAACTTTATATGCATATGGGGTAGAAAAATGCCTAGTTTAACATGGTATACTTTATTTTTCTGTTTAACAACATTAAAATTGTGTTTATGGCAGTACAGCACCAAATTCCAAATATGCATATGGGGTTTTACCGGATTTGTTGTTTGTTGTTCCGGCCTCATTTAAACTTGCCTAGTTAAGTAGTTTTATTGTGCTTCACCTATTGCCATGTTTAATAACATTTAATATTGTTGGGTACCTAAACGAGAGAGAACTAAATAAGTCATGTGGTGTTTTGTCAATATGCAACTCGTTGCATATTGAGCTCCACTTAATTTGTAGTATTGTTGGTGCACTTTGCCATGCCATGCCTTATTAAACCGGACATGCATCATACTTGATTGTGCATCATGCCATGTGTATGTGATGGTTGTTTACCATGTTGTTTGTTTGTTTCCGGGTTGGTTCTCTCGTTAGCTTCGGTTTCGTTCTGGAGTTGTGAGGATTCGTTCGACTATGTCCGTTTGTCTTCTTCATGGACTCGTTCTTCTTCCTTGCGGGATTTCAGGCAAGATGACCTTACCCCCGAAATCACTTCTATCTTTGCTTGCTAAATGCTATGATGCCTACCACTTGCTTATCATGCCTCCCATATTGCCATGTCAAGCCTCTAACCATCCTTTCCTAGCAAACCGTTGTTTGGCTATGTTACCGCTTTGCTCAGCCCCTCTTATAGCGTTGTTAGTTGCAGGTGAAGATGAAGTTTGTTCCTTGTTGGAACATGGAGATGTTGTTCCTTGATTGGAACATGTTTATTTGTTGGGATATCACAATACCTTTTATATTATTAATGCATCTATATACTTGGTAAAGGGTGGAAGGCTCGGCCTTATGCCTGGTGTTTTGTTCCACTCTTGCCGCCCTAGTTTCCGTCATATCGGTATTATGTTCCCAGATTTTGCGTCCCTAACGCGGTTGGGTGATTTATGGGACCCCCTTGACAGTTCGCTTTGAATAAAGCTTTTCCAGCAAGGCCCAACCTTGGTTTTACCATTTGCCTCACAACCACCTACTTTTCCCTTGGGAGTCGCTCTCTCGAGGGTCATCTTTATTTAGCCCCCCGGGCCAATGCTTGTCTAAGTGTTGGTCCAAACTAGAGCCCCTTGCAGCGCCACCTCGGGGAAACTTGTGGTCTGGTTTTAGTTGTATGGACTGCTCATCCGGTGTTGCCCTGAGAACGAGATATGTGCAGCTCCTATCGGGATGTCGGCGCATCGGGCGGTCTTGCTGGTCTTGTTTTATTATTGTCGAAATGTCTTGTAGCCGGGATTCCGAGACTGACCGGGTCTTCCCGGGGAGAAGGAATATCCTTCGTTGATCGCGAGAGATTATCATGGGCTAAGTTGGGACACCCCTGTAGGGTTTGAACTTTCGAAAGTCGTGCCCACGGTTATGTGGTAGATGGGAATTTGTTAATGTCCGGTTGTAGAAAACCCGAAGTTGATCTTAATTAAAATACATCAACCGCGTGTGTAACCGTGATGGTCTCTTCTCGGCGGAGTCCGGGAAGTGAACACGATGTTGGAGTTATGCTTGACATAGGTTGTTCTAGGATCACTTCTTGATCATAGTTGATCAACCATGCTTTTGCCTTCTCTTCTCGCTCTCATTTGCGTATGTTAGACACCAGATATGCTAGTCGCTTGGTGTAGCTCCACCTCACTACCCTGTCCTACCTTTAAGCTTAAATAGACTTGATCTCGCGGGTGTGAGATTGCTGAGTCCCCGTGACTCACAGATACTTCCTAAACCAGTTTGCAGGTGCCGATGAAACCGTGAAGGTGACGCACCCGAGCTCAAGGAGGAGCTCGATGAAGATCTTGTTCATTGTGTTGTTTCGTTTCAGTTGATCGGTAGTGGAGCCCAGTTGGGACGATCGGGGATCTGTCTAGCATTTGGGGTAGTCTTCTTTTATTTTGGTTCCGTAGTCGGACCTTGATTGTATCTGTTTGATGTAATGCTTTACTCGTGTATTGCGTGAAGTGGCGATTGTAAGCCAACTATGTATCTCTTTCCCTTATGTATTACATGGGTTTTGTGAAGATTACCTCACTTGCAACATTGCTTTCAATGAGGTTATGCCTCTAAGTCGTGCTTCGACACGTGGGAGATATAGCCGCATCGAAGGCGTTACAAGTTGGTAATCAGAGCCAGCCCCGACCTTAGGAGCCCCCACTGATTGATCATTTTTAGCGGCCGAGTTGTGTCTAGAAAAATGTTTTGAGTCATTTAGGAATTATATATCGGAGAGTTTAGGAATTCTTTTTACTTCCTAGTCTCCTCATCGCTCTGGTAAGGCATCCTGACATAGAGTTTTGACTCTTCTCTTCTCAAATTTCACTAAAAAAAATTTAGGATCACGTGGGTATCTTAGAATCGTTCCGATGGTTTTGTGATGACAACATTGTCTTGGTGCCTCCTGTCAGCAGGGGTTTAGTGGAAGTGTCCCGGGGAGTTGAGCTCTGAGGTGTTGTCGTCATAATTTTATCGTTGCAGTTCTGGAATACCTGAGTTTAGTACGCCGACATCGAAAATCTCTTTTGTACAGTTGTTGGTGAGATAACCCTGATAGCCCAGTACTGAGGCGAGTGCAGGAGTATTGCCATAACTCGTATAACGGATGCTTTTCGAAGGTTGAGGTAAACTATTTCCGAAGGGTTCTTGGTTATGTGTTGAAGGATGGATACAGCTGGATCTAGGTATTGTTAGTTTGGGTGATATATTTTGTGTCCCCTGTATCCCCAACACCTGATTGCATAACCAGAAAGTTTCGGGAGTTTATAGGTGGGAATTCAAGTAGCTCCTAGAATATCTTTCCGACAGATGCATGATATGGGATTGGGTAAATCTCTATCATATGTATTTGTTCCGGCTTATTCTGCAAGTCAAATCCTTTGTTTTTTGTTTTGTTTTGTGGTATTCGAGTTGCTTCGATGTCAAGTGTTGATCCATACCTTCCCTAAACGGTGTTCTCATATTGCTATGTGAATACTAATCCTTCTTGATCATCGAGGTTGTCATGTTAATTCTTTTCCAACCGGCGTGCTCCTCTTTAAGTAAATTCGATCATTCCAACATCCGCAAGATCAACTCTAAGTTTTCTCAACGGTGTTTGCTTCATCCGTTCCAAGTTGTCTCTGTTTTCCCGCCCTCCCACCCTTTTTCTTCAAGGACTCAGATTTCTTAATCATGTATCCTTTTATTTGTGGGAAGTCTCTTCATTCTTTTCCTCCATGTTGTTACCTGGTGATTCTCATGAAGATGCTAAGGAAGCTTCAAGTCTATTATTCTTCGTTCTTTTCTTCTCCGGTGGACTCAAGTCAAGCTTTCAGTGTTGATCGTATTCTTTTCCTCGTTTCAAGTGCTTTCTCATGCCAGTGCCCCCCCTAATCATTCACCTCTCGTTATTCATTTGTTCCGGAGTGCTGAAGATATCTCTAAAGATTCGTGTTTCCACTCTGCATCAATTCTAGCTATTTCGAGGTCTTATCTTATTCAGCCATTTAATTCAACCGGCACAATCTATCTTTTAAATCATCAACGGTGTTTTCTTTTGAGTGGGCCCTAACCCACAGGTCTTTTCCCAGGATCTTACCTGACTCTTCTATTTTCCCGGAGCTATTCCCAAATTCTTTTTGAAGTTTGACGTAAGAATGGGTTATCATCAGTCATATGTCTTTCTCCTCGATCTTTCAAATTCTTTTCATCATTGGGTCAACCTTTCCAATTTTCATTCCGAAGTGCCTCAACAATTCAGGGTGGTGTTCCTCATCGTCTTTCTCTACATTTGAAGACCGAAGAAGAGTTTCCCCTAAATATTGGTCATTCTCTTCAAGATTCATGGTTCTAGATTGATGCCATTCTCTCATAATTGTTTTGCTTGTGACAATTATTTTCACCCATCCGGAGCATTTCATGAGTTGTTTCCATTTCTTTAACCCGAAGGCCATCATTTCATAATTCCTCATTCTCAGCTTTCAGCTCTCGTTCTCCAAATCATACCGGTGCATCATTCAAGTATTATCTAATCAGCTTGGGATCTCTGTGTTCACTTGTATCTAAATTTTCTCAAGTACCTTCGTTCTTTTTATAATTCTTCCCGGTGTTTCTTTATCTTTTCTTCATTCATTTTCAATCCTTACGGTGGTTTGTTCAAGAGTTCTCTTCCTTCGTTATCATATAGATTCATTCGTTCTTTCCAATCCTACCGGTGGTTCCATCAATACCTTCCCAAGTTTGCGCCATATCTATCTTAATCCTTTCTACGAGAATAAGTAGTATGCCTAATCCGTTGCTTGTCATCAATTTAAATTGGTGAAGGTTATGCATAACGTAATTCTTATTCTGGTTTCATCCAAGTGATCTAGTTTCTTCTTTCCAGAGTTGTTCATCATGTCACATTTCTCGGTTCGAGAGGCTTCATCTTTTTCTTTTCCAGTGTTCAAAGTTTTCTCATTATACCGTCCTGAAGCTCCATCTAAATCATTGCAAGGTTCCACCTTGTGTTTTTTTTCAACTTCTCGTGTCTTTATCATCCTTTTATTACCGGAGTTCTTCATGGAGGCTCTACATAGTGGTTTATCAAGGATTCTTTTCATTCTTCAGTTGTTCTTCAAGTTTTCTCTTGAAGTTAAGATCAGCCAAGCGTTACTCTAAAAATAAACATGGTGTTCAACACATGTCTTGTTTTGAGGAGTTCAAGTATTCTTCATCTTGCATTCTGAGGTGCAATTCTTTCTACATTATCTCTCGAGATGGTGTTATGTCATTCTTGATAATTTGAGTTCTCGTTTCATGGTTCACATGTTGTCAAGAATGAGGTATTTTAAATCCATCAATCTTTTCGTTGGAGTTATCTTGTGTCATGTTTCACCTAAAGCCTTCCCTAAGGAATGTTGTTATTATGGTGTTTATCAATGATCCAAGTTTTCTCCTATCCTCTTGGTGAAAGAAGTTTTTCATCGCTTTGGTGCTCTCGCTCAAATCAATGGCTTCCTTTAGTGGTCGTTTGCCACCTCATAATGTTGAGATGTTTCCATAAGCCCACTACAAGCTTATTCGTCTTGTTGTTGATTTTCCAACAACTCCGTTATAACCTTCTTGGAAGGGTGTTTTCCGAGCTCATTTGTGGTAGAAGTTGTCATTTTCCTCTCCATTCCTTTATTCCAATGATCTATCTTCTATTTCTTCTTCCGGAGGCATTGTGATGTTGCTCCCTTCACTCTTGTTCTCAAATGGTGAGGATCATGTTCTTTGCTTTTGCTTATCTATTCAACCGGAGTGTCATGTCCTTCATTCAAGTTCTATCATCTTGTCAAGTTTACCCTCTCTTCTCAACCGGAGTGCTGTTTGGAATCATTCTTACCCCTTGTGTCATTCTTATAATTGTTTTCGAGGCAGTGTGTTGCTGATTTCATCAAGTATCATCCCATCTTCTCAAGTTCATGTTAATTCCTTCCATTTTCTACCGGTGTGCTTTCATATTAATTTTGATCCGTTAAGCTCTTGTTTCATGTCCTTCAACCTACAAGGTTCTCGTGATGTTCCTTGTTCCTCTTTTCTAACTGAGTGTTTCCAACTTTGTTCATCTTTGTTGTTTTCTTTCTTTCATTTTGTTCAACCTCTCAAGGTTCTTTGGTTTCATTTGTTTGTCAAAGAAGCAACTTAGTTTAACCTGTTATCTTCCTCTTCCGTTTTCCCTTCGGTGCCATCCTAGATCTCGGGACGAGATCCTCTTGTAGTGGTGGAGTGTTGTAACGCCCCGAGACCGACGCTCCAGATGCCTTCCTTGTTTTGCGTATCAGCTGTGTTATTTATTTGTTTGTTGCATCTCATCTCATAGCATCATGCGCATTGCATTTGCATGTTTTCATAAAGCTTGCAGTGTTCGTAGTTGCCGCTCCTCGCTTGTCTCTGTTGACCTTTGGACATGCCCCTTTGTCATTGTCGACCTCTCTCAGATCCCTCATGTGCGTGTCCGAAACTTCTCTGGACCTGACCCCGGCAGTAATGACCGATGTGTCCGGATCATCCCCCAACATCTATAAAACATCTCCGTTTTCTTTATTGGACTCCCTAGCCTATTTCTTCTTGTCCATTGATTTTCGATCGAAGGTCCAAACTTTTCCTCCTTCCCCATATATAGTCAACCCACATGCCTATTTGGACAAACCCTAGACCAACTCCCTAAAATTCCTCCTCCGCCGCAGCCACACTCAAATCCCACCTCGGGATCCTCCCAAATCCCCTTTCTGCTTGTTTTCCTCCTCCATCCAATCCCGAAGGCGCCGCCACCTCTCTCCAAGATCCTCTCCACCTCTACCTACCAGTCCATCCATCCACCCATCGGCCAACGGCACCTGGTCTCCCTCGCCTCCCGTGCCTCTCCTCATCGCGTGAGCCAACAAGAGCCTCCTCTGCTCGATCCCGAGGGGATCACAAGCAGCGCGTTCCACCGACGTCTGAACGAGCGCCGCTGGCCGATCTCCTCGTGCCCGAGGCCTCATCCCCGCCGACGACCAAGACCAGCAGCTGTACCAGGCTGTGCCCCTGCTCTCCTCCTTCTCTCTTTCTCTCTCTGATTCTGTCTTGCACACCGACCACCCTGTTCTTCTGCAGGAGCCCGCAGGTCCCGCTCAAAGAGAACGTCCGCGAGCACCTGCAGCTCGCGCCTCCACCCATCGTCGCCGCCCTCGGCCGTTTCCCCACCGTCTCCGGCAACCACGCGACCTCCCCGACCCCGCGCCAAGTCCGTCTTGGAGCCAAGCCGCCCTGGAGCTTCTTCGCTGTCCCGCCAAGTCCCGCTCCTGCCTCTGTTCGTGAGGAGGAGGCTGCAGCAGCGACGACCGCATTGACCCTCCTCTGCTTCCCACTCACCGCCACCTCGCCGGAGAACGCCGTCACGTGCTCGGAACCACTCGTCTCCGCCGCGTCTTGTGTGCGCCGCCGTCAGCAACGCTCCGGCGACCTGTCTCGGAGTCCCAGCGCCCGCGGCCCCCTGCCTCGACCGCCTCCTGTTTGTCTGGGGACGACGAACGCTTGTCCTGGAGCGTTGACCGCGCCCCCTCCACCTCCTCGTTCGATCCAGCCAAGGCCCAGCCGCCACTTCGTCAGCCGCCAGGCCCAGCTCCCTCCGCCGGATCCGCAAGCCGGTCCAAGCCAGATCCGGTCTGCCCTGCCTCCTCCACCGAACCGGGCCGAAGCCCATGGGTGAGCTGCCCCCCCAGCGCCTGCTCCTGTTCGGCCCTATTCAAGTTTCGACCCGAGGCGTTTTTTTCCTCATGCGATTTTAGCAATTATTCCAGGATTTACAGTTTTGCAGAAAACCCCTTGAGTTCATGCATATAATAACTATTTAACCATGCATCAGATTTAAGTAAACTATATATGTAAAATGCTTAGAATTTCATCTAGTTTCATAATATGCAACTTTTATCCATGTTAAAAATGTTTAACTTGTTGTTTGATTTAATTTGCTTAAATGCCATGCTAAAATGCTTTATTTCATAACTAATCAACCGTAGCTCCGAATTTAATAAACTTTATATGCATATGGGGGTAGAAAAATGCCTAGTTTAACATGGTATACTTTATTTTTCTGTTTAACAACATTAAAATTGTGTTTATGGCAGAATAGTACCAAATTCGAAATATGCATATGGGGTTTTACCGGATTTGTTGTTTGTTGTTCCGGCCTCATTTAAACTTGCCTAGTTAAGTAGTTTTATTGTGCTTCACCTCTTGCCATGTTTAATAACATTTAATATTGTTGGGTACCTAAACGAGAGAGAACTAAATAAGTCATGTGGTGTTTTGTCAATATGCAACTCGTTGCATATTGAGCTCCACTTAATTTGTAGTATTATTGGTGCACTTTGCCATGCCATGCCTTATTAAACCGGACATGCATCATACTTGATTGTGCATCATGCCATGTGTATGTGATGGTTGTTTACCATGTTGTTTGTTTGTTTCCGGGTTGGTTCTCTCGTTAGCTTCGATTTCGTTCTGGAGTTGTGAGGATTCGTTCGACTACGTCCGTTTGTCTTCTTCATGGACTCGTTCTTCTTCCTTGCGGGATTTCAGGCAAGATGACCTTACCCCCGAAGTCACTTCTATCTTTGCTTGCTAAATGCTCGCTCTTTTTCTATGCCTATGCTACGATGCCTACCACTTGCTTATCATGCCTCCCATATTGCCATGTCAAGCCTCTAACCATCCTTTCCTAGCAAACCGTTGTTTGGCTATGTTACCGCTTTGCTCAGCCCCTCTTATAGCATTGTTAGTTGCAGGTGAAGATGAAGTTTGTTCCTTGTTGGAACATGGAGATGTTGTTCCTTGATTGGAACATGTTTATTTGTTGGGATATCACAATACCTTTTATATTATTAATGCATCTATATACTTGGTAAAGGGTGGAAGGCTCGGCCTTATGCCTGGTGTTTTGTTCCACTCTTGCCGCCCTAGTTTCCGTCATATCGGTATTATGTTCCCGGATTTTGCGTCCCTAACGCGGTTGGGTGTTTTATGGGACCCCCTTGACAGTTCGCTTTGAATAAAGCTTTCCCAGCAAGGCCCAACCTTGGTTTTACCATTTGCCTCACCACCACCTACTTTTCCCTTGGGAGTCACTCTCTCGAGGGTCATCTTTATTTAGCCCCCCGGGCCAATGCTTGTCTAAGTGTTGGTCCAAACTAGAGCCCCTTGCAGCGCCACCTCGGGGAAACTTGTGGTCTGGTTTTAGTTGTACGGACTGCTCATCCGGTGTTGCCCTGAGAATGAGATATGTGCAGCTCCTATCGGGATGTCGGCGCATCGGGCGGTCTTGCTGGTCTTGTTTTATTATTGTCGAAATGTCTTGTAGCCGGGATTCCGAGACTGATCGGGTCTTCCCGGGGAGAAGGAATATCCTTCGTTGATCGCAGAGCTTATCATGGGCTAAGTTGGGACACCCCTGTAGGGTTTGAACTTTCGAAAGCCGTGCCCGCGGTTATGTGGCAGATGGGAATTTGTTAATGTCCGGTTGTAGAAAACCCGAAGTTGATCTTAATTAAAATACATCAACCGCGTGTGTAACCGTGATGGTCTCTTCTCGGCGGAGTCCGGGAAGTGAACACGGTGTTGGAGTTATGCTTGACGTAGGTTGTTCTAGGATCACTTCTTGATCATAGTTGATCGCCCGTGCTTTTGCCTTCTCTTCTCGCTCTCATTTGCGTATGTTAGACACCAGATATGCTAGTCGCTTGCTGTAGCTCCACCTCACTACCATGTCCTACCTTTAAGCTTAAATAGACTTGATCTCGCGGGTGTGAGATTACTGAGTCCCCGTGACTCACAGATACTTCCAAAACCAGTTTGCAGGTGCCGATGAAACCGTGCAGGTGACGCACCCGAGCTCAAGGAGGAGCTCGATGAAGATCTTGTTCATTGTGTTGTTTCGTTTCAGTTGATCAGTAGTGGAGCCCAGTTGGGACGATCGGGGATCTGTGTAGCATTTGGGGTAGTCTTCTTTTATTTTGGTTCCGTAGTCGGACCTTGATTGTATCTGTTTGCTGTAATGCTTTACTCATGTATTGTGTGAAGTGGCTATTGTAAGCCAACTATGTATCTCTTTCCCTTGTGTATTACATGGGTTGTGTGAAGATTACCTCACTTGCGACATTGCTTTCAATGCGGTTATGCCTCTAAGTCGTGCTTCGACACATGGGAGATATAGCCTCATCGAGGGCGTTACACCGCAACCAGATGAGAAGCTCACAGCAGGCTGGCCATGCCAAGAGAGGGCCCACGAAGGAAGATCGCAGGAAGAGAAGGGCTGCGGGGCACCTCAGAACGGTCCACCCTTTCGTTCGTCCTCACCACAAGAGTCGTGCTGCTCGGGACGTCTTGGGGCGACGGGGGAGGTGGAGGCAAAGGAGGCGGCACCTCAGCGGCCTCCATGACCTCGACAGGAAGGGGCCTGCAGAGCAAGGATCAGTAGACGCAACAAGGGGATCAGGAGCCGGGAAAGGAGAAGGCTCACTCGTCGGTGGCGAAGTACTTCCGGCGCTTCAACAAGCGACAAGGGGAGTCGTCACCTAGGGCCTCCCTTTTCCTCCGAAGGGCCTCGATGTCCACACGAAAGCGGCCCAGGAGAAGGGCGCAAGGATCAACCCGCGACGAAGGCGAAGCAGCAGCGCTATCCGCGTCAGGGGCGCCTGCCTGGTGCATGCTGCCGGTCACCTCGGCAGTGAAGGAAATATGCCCTAGAGGCAATAATAAAGTTATTATTTATTTCCTTACATGTCATGATAAATGTTTATTATTCATGCTAGAATTGTATTAACTGGAAACATAATACATGTGTGAATACATAGGCAAACAGAGTGTCACTAGTATGCCTCTACTTGACTAGCTCATTAATCAAAGATGGTTATGTTTCCTAACCATGAACAAAGAGTTGTTATTTGATTAACGAGATCACATCATTAGTTGAATGATCTGATTGACATGACCCATTCCATTAGCATAGCACCCGATCGTTTAGTATGTTGCTATTGCTTTTATCCATGACTTATACATGTTCCTTTAACTATGAGATTATGCAACTCCCGTTTACCGTAGGAACACTTTGTGTGCTACCAAACGTCACAACGTAACTGAGTGATTATAAAGGTGCTCTACAGGTGTCTCCGAAAGTATTTGTTGGGTTGGCATATTTCGAGATTAGGATTTGTCACTCCGAATGTCGGAGAGGTATCTCAGGGCCTTCTCGGTAATGCACATCACATAAAGCCTTGCAAGCATTGCAACCAATGAGTTAGTTGCGAGATGATGTATTACGGAACGAGTAAAGAGACTTGCCGGTAACGAGATTGAACTAGGTATTGGATACCGACGATCGAATCTCGGGCAAGTAACATACCGATGACAAAGGGAACAACGTATGTTGTTATGCGGTCTGACCGATAAAGATCTTCATAGAATATGTAGGAGCCAATATGAGCATCCAGGTCCCACTATTGGTTATTGACCGGAGACGTGTCTCGGTCATGTCTACATTGTTCTCGAACCATAGGGTCCGCACGCTTAACGTTATGATGACAATTATTATGAGTTTATGCATTTTGATGTACCGAAGGATTTCGGAGTCCCGGATGTGATCACGGACATGACGAGGAGTCTCGAAATGGTCGAGACGTAAAGAATGATATATTGGAAGCCTATGTTTGGACATCGGATGTGTTCCAGGTGAAATCAGGATTTTACCGGAATACCGGGAGAGTTACCGGAACCCCCCGGGAGCATGATGGGCCAACATGGGCCTTGGTGGAGAGGAGAGAGGGCTGCCCTCATGGGCTGCGCGCCTCCCCCCTTCCCCTAGTCCTATTAGGACTAGGAGAGGTGGCCGGCCCCTCTCTCTCTCTCTCCCCCTTGGAGAATCCTAGTCCAACTAGGATTGGGGGGGGGGGGGGGATCCTACTCCCAGAGGGAGTAGGACTCTCCTGGCGCGCCAGGCTTGGCCGGCCAGCCCCTCCCCCTTGGCTCCTTTATATACGGGGGCAGGGGAGCACCCTAAAACACACAAGTTGATCTACGGATCGTTCCTTAGCCGTGTGCGGTGCCCCCTTCCACCAAATTCCACCTCGGTTATATCGTTGCAGTGCTTAGGCGAAGCCCTGCGCCAGTAACACATCAAGATCGTCACCACGCCGTCGTGCTAACGGAACTCTTCCTCGACGCTTTGCTGGATCGGAGCCCGGGGATCGTCATCGAGCTGAACGTGTGCCAAGAACTCGGAGGTGCCGGAGTAACGGTGTTGTGATCGGTTGGATCGCGAGGAGAACGTACGACTACTTCCTCTATGTTGCGTCAACGCTTCCGTTTCGGTCTACGAGGGTACGTAGACAACACTCTCCCCTCTCGTTGCTATGCATCACCATGATCTTGCGTGTGCGTAGGAAATTTTTTGAAATTACTACGTTCCCCAACAGTGGCATCCGAGCCTAGGTTTTTATGGTTTGATGTTATTTGCACGAGTAGAACACAAGTGAGTTGTGGACGATACAAGTCATACTGCCTACCAGCATGTCATATTTTGGTTCAGCGGTATTGTTGGACGAGACGATCCGGACCAACCTTACGCGTACTCTTACGCGAGACCGGTTCCCTCGAAGTGCTTTGCACATAGATGGCTTGCAGAAGACTGTCTCTCCAACTTTAGTTGAATCGAGTGTGGCTACGCCTGGTCCTTGAGAAGGTTAAAACGGAGTCTATTTGACAAACTATCGTTGTGGTTTTGATGCGTAGGTAAGATGAGTTCTTGCTTAAGCCCATAGCAGCCACATAAAACTTGCAACAACAAAGTAGAGGACGTCTAACTTGTTTTTGCAGGGCATGTTGTGATGTGATATGGTCAAGGCATGATGCTAAATTTTATTGTATGAGATGATCATGTTTTGTAACCGAGTTATCGGCAACTGGCAGGAGCCATATGGTTGTCGCTTTATTGTATGCAATGCAATCGCGATGTAATGCTTTACTTTATTACTAAACGGTAGTGATAGTCGTGGAAGCATAAGATTGGCGAGACGACACCGATGCTACGATGGAGATCAAGGTGTCGCGCCGGTGACGATGGTGATCATGACGGTGCTTCGAAGATGGAGATCACAAGCACGAGATGATGATGGCCATATCATATCACTTATATTGATTGCATGTGATGTTTATCTTTTATGCATCTTATCTTGCTTTGATTGACGGTAGCATTATAAGATGATCTCTCACTAAATTATCAAGAAGTGTTCTCCCTGAGTATGCACCGTTGCGAAAGTTCTTCGTGCTGAGACACCACGTGATGATCGGGTGTGATAGGCTCTACGTTCAAATACAACGGGTGCAAAACAGTTGCACACGCGGAATACTCAGGTTTAACTTGACGAGCCTAGCATATAACAGATATGGCCTCGGAACACGGAGACCGAAAGGTCGAGCGTGAATCATATAGTAGATATGATCAACATAGTGATGTTCACCATTGAAACTACTCCATCTCACGTGATGATCGGACATGGTTTAGTTGATTTGGATCACGTGATCACTTAGAGGATTAGAGGGATGTCTATCTAAGTGGGAGTTCTTAAGTAATATGATTAATTGAACTTAAAATTTATCATGAACTTAGTACCTGATAGTATCTTGCTTGTCTATGTTGTGTAGATAGATGGCTCGTGCTGTTGTTCCGTTGAATTTTAATGCGTTCCTTGAGAAAGCAAAGTTGAAAGATGATGGTAGCAATTACACGGACTGGGTCCGTAACTTGAGGATTATCCTCATTGCTGCACAGAAGAATTACGTCCTGGAAGCACCGCTAGGTGCCAGGCCTGGTGCAAGAGCTACGCCAGATGTTGTGAACGTCTGGCAAAGCAAAGCTGATGACTACTCTATAGTTCAGTGTGCCATGCTTTACGGCTTAGAACCGGGACTTCAACGATGTTTTGAACACCATGGAGCATATGAGATGTTCCAGGAGTTGAAGTTAATATTTCAAGCAAATGCCCGGATTGAGAGATATGAAGTCTCCAATAAGTTCTATAGCTGTAAGATGGAGGAGAACGGTTCTGTCAGCGAGCATATACTCAGAATGTCTGGGTATAACAATCACTTGATTCAACTGGGAGTTAATCTTCCGGATGATTGCGTCATTGACAGAATTCTCCAATCACTGCCACCAAGCTACAAGAGCTTCGTGATGAACTATAATATGCAAGGGATGACCAAAACTATGCCCGAGCTCTTCGCGATGCTGAAAGCCGCGGAGGTAGAAATCAAAAAGGAGCATCAAGTGTTGATGGTTAACAAAACCACTAGTTTCAAGAAAAAGGGCAAAGGGAAGAAAAAGGGGAACTTCAAAAAGAACAGCAAGCAAGTTGCTAATCAAGAGAAGAAACCCAAGTCTGGACCTAAGCCTGAAACTGAGTGCTTCTATTGCAAGCAGACTGGTCACTGGAAGCGGAACTGCCCCAAGTATTTGGCGGATAAGAAGGATGGCAAGGTTAACAAAGGTATATATGATATACATGTTATTGATGTATACCTTACTAATTCTCGCAGTAGCACCTGGGTATTTGATACTGGTTCTGTTGCTAATATTTGCAACTCAAAACAGGGGCTACGGATTAAGCGAAGATTGGCTAAGGACGAGGTGACGATGCGCGTGGGAAATGGTTCCAAAGTCGATGTGATCGCGGTCGGCACGCTACCTCTACATCTACCTTCGGGATTAATATTAGATCTAAATAATTGTTATTTAGTACCAGCGTTGAGCATGAACATTATATCTGGATCTTGTTTGATGCGAGACGGTTATTCATTTAAATCAGAGAATAATGGTTGTTCTATTTATATGAGTATTATCTTTTATGGTCATGCACCATTAAAGAATGGTTTGTTCTTACTTAATCTTGATAGTAGTGATACACATATTCATAATGTTGAAGCCAAAAGATGCAGAGTTGATAATGATAGTGCAACTTATTTGTGGCACTGCCGTTTAGGTCATATCGGTGTAAAACGCATGAAGAAACTCCATACTGATGGACTTTTGGAGTCACTTGATTATGAATCACTTGGCACTTGCGAACCGTGCCTTATGGGCAAGATGACTAAAACACCGTTCTCTGGTACTATGGAGAGAGCAACAGATTTATTGGAAATCATACATACTGATGTATGTGGTCCAATGAATGTTGAGGCTCGTGGCGGATATCGTTATTTTCTCACCTTCACTGATGATTTAAGCAGATATGGGTATATCTACTTAATGAAACACAAGTCTGAAACATTTGAAAAGTTCAAAGAATTTCAGAGTGAAGTGGAAAATCATCGTAACAAGAAAATAAAGTTTCTACGATCTGATCATGGAGGAGAATATTTGAGTTACGAGTTTGGTCTACATTTGAAACAATGCGGAATAGTTTCGCAACTCACGCCACCCGGAACACCACAACGTAATGGTGTGTCCGAACATCGTAATCGTACTTTACTAGATATGGTACGATCTATGATGTCTCTTACCAATTTACCGCTATCATTTTGGGGTTATGCTTTAGAGACGGCCGCATTCACGTTAAATAGGGCACCATCAAAATCCGTTGAGACGACGCCTTATGAACTATGGTTTGGCAAGAAACCAAAGTTGTCGTTTCTTAAAGTTTGGGGCTGCGATGCTTATGTGAAAAAGCTTCAACCTGATAAGCTCGAACCCAAATCAGAAAAATGTGTCTTCATAGGATACCCAACGGAGACTGTTGGGTACACCTTCTATCACAGATCCGAAGGTAAGATTTTTGTTGCTAAAGTCGGAAACTTTCTAGAGAAGGAGTTTCTCTCGAAAGAAGTGAGTGGGAGGAAAGTAGAACTTGACGAGATAACTGTATCTAGTCCCTTATTGAGAAGTAGTACGTCACAAAAATCAGTTTCTGTGACACCTACACCAAATAGGGAGGAAGCTAATGATAATCATGAAACTTCAGATCAAGTTTCTACTGAACCTCGTAGATCAACCAGAGTAAGATCCGCACCAGAGTGGTACGGTAATCCTATTTTGGAAGTCATGTTACTAGACCATGATGAACCTACGAACTATGAAGAAGCAATGGTGAGCCCAGATTCCGCAAAATGGCTTGAGGCCATGAAATCTGAGATGGGATCCATGTATGAGAACAAAGTGTGGACTTTGGTTGACTTGCCCGATGATCGGCAAGCAATTGAGAATAAATGGATTTTTAAGAAGAAGACTGACGCTGATGGTAATGTTACTGTCTATAAAGCTCGACTTGTTGCAAAAGGTTTTTGACAAGTTCAAGGGATTGACTACGATGAGACTTTCTCACCCGTAGCGATGCTTAAGTCTGTCCGAATCATGTTAGCAGTTGCCGCATTTTATGATTATGAAATTTGGCAAATGGATGTCAAAACTGCATTCCTGAATGGATTTCTGGAAGAAGAGTTGTATATGATGCAACCAGAAGGTTTTGTCGATCCAAAGGGAGCTAACAAAGTGTGCAAGCTCCAGCGATCCATTTATGGACTGGTGCAAGCTTCTCGGAGTTGGAATAAATGCTTTGATAGTGTGATCAAAGCATTTGGTTTTATACAGACTTTTGGAGAAGCCTGTATTTACAAGAAAGTGAGTGGGAGCTCTGTAGCATTTCTGATATTATATGTGGATGACATATTACTGATCGGAAATAATATAGAATTTCTGGATAGCATAAAGGGATACTTGAATAAGAGTTTTTCGATGAAAGACCTCGGTGAAGCTGCTTACATATTGGGCATTAAGATCTATAGAGATAGATCAAGACGCTTAATAGGACTTTCACAAAGCACATACCTTGACAAAGTTTTGAAGAAGTTCAAAATGGATCAGGCAAAGAAAGGGTTCTTGCCTGTGTTACAAGGTATGAAGTTGAGTAAGACTCAATGCCCGACCACCGCAGAAGATAGAGATAAAATGAAAAATGTTCCCTATGCTTCAGCCATAGGCTCTATCATGTATGCAATGCTGTGTACCAGACCTGATGTGTGCCTTGCTGTAAGTTTAGCAGGCAGGTACCAAAGTAATCCAGGAGTGGATCACTGGACAGCGGTCAAGAACATCCTTAAGTACTTGAGAAGGACTAAGGATATGTTTCTCATTTACGGAGGTGACAAAGAGCTCGTCGTAAACGGTTACGTCGATGCAAGCTTTGACACTGATCCGGACGATTCTAAATCACAAACCGGATACGTATTTACATTAAACGGTGGAGCTGTCAGTTGGTGCAGTTCTAAACAAAGCGTCGTGGCGGGATCTACATGTGAAGCTGAGTACATAGCTGCTTCGGAAGCAGCTAATGAAGGAGTCTGGATGAAGGAGTTCATATCCGATCTAGGTGTTGTACCTAGCGTATCGGGTCCAATGAAAATCTTTTGTGACAATACTGGTGCAATTGCCTTGGCAAAGGAATCCAGATTTCACAAAAGAACCAAACACATCAAAAGACGCTTCAACTCCATCCGGGATTTAGTCCAGGTGGGAGACGTAGAGATATGCAAGATACATACGGACCTGAATGTTGCAGACCCGTTGACTAAGCCTCTTCCACGAGCAAAACATGATCAGCACCAAGACTCCATGGGTGTTAGAATCATTACTTTGTAATCTAGATTATTGACTCTAGTGCAAGTGGGAGACTGAAGGAAATATGCCCTAGAGGCAATAATAAAGTTATTATTTATTTCCTTACATGTCATGATAAATGTTTATTATTCATGCTAGAATTGTATTAACTGGAAACATAATACATGTGTGAATACATAGGCAAACAGAGTGTCACTAGTATGCCTCTACTTGACTAGCTCATTAATCAAAGATGGTTATGTTTCCTAACCATGAACAAAGAGTTGTTATTTGATTAACGAGATCACATCATTAGTTGAATGATCTGATTGACATGACCCATTCCATTAGCATAGCACCCGATCGTTTAGTATGTTGCTATTGCTTTTATCCATGACTTATACATGTTCCTTTAACTATGAGATTATGCAACTCCCGTTTACCGTAGGAACGCTTTGTGTGCTACCAAACGTCACAACGTAACTGAGTGATTATAAAGGTGCTCTACAGGTGTCTCCGAAAGTATTTGTTGGGTTGGCATATTTCGACATTAGGATTTGTCACTCCGAATGTCGGAGAGGTATCTCAGGGCCTTCTCGGTAATGCACATCACATAAAGCCTTGCAAGCATTGCAACCAATGAGTTAGTTGCGAGATGATGTATTACGGAACGAGTAAAGAGACTTGCCGGTAACGAGATTGAACTAGGTATTGGATACCAACGATCGAATCTCGGGCAAGTAACATACCGATGACAAAGGGAACAACGTATGTTGTTATGCGGTCTGACCGATAAAGATCTTCGTAGAATATGTAGGAGCCAATATGGGCATCCAGGTCCCGCTATTGGTTATTGACCGGAGACGTGTCTCGGTCATGTCTACATTGTTCTCGAACCGTAGGTTCCGCACACTTAAGGTTTCGATGACAGTTATATTATGAGTTTATGAGTTTTGATGTACCGAAGGAGTTCGGAGTCCCCGATGTGATCACGGACATGACGAGGAGTCTCGAAATGGTCGAGACGTAAAGAATGATATATTGGAAGCCTATGTTTGGACATCGGATGTGTTCCAGGTGAAATCAGGATTTTACCGGAATACCGGGAGAGTTACCGGAACCCCCCAGGAGCATGATGGGCCAACATGGGCCTTGGTGGAGAGGAGAGAGGGCTGCCCTCATGGGCTGCGCGCCTCCCCCCTTCCCCTAGTCCTATTAGGACTAGGAGAGGTGGCCGGCCCCTCTCTCTCTCTCTCCCCCTTGGAGAATCCTAGTCCAACTAGGATTGGGGGGGGGGGAATCCTACTCCCAGAGGGAGTAGGACTCTCCTGGCGCGCCAGGCTTGGCCGGCCAGCCCCTCCCCCTTGGCTCCTTTATATACGGGGGCAGGGGAGCACCCTAAAACACACAAGTTGATCTACGGATCGTTCCTTAGCCGTGTGCGGTGCCCCCTTCCACCAAATTCCACCTCGGTTATATCGTTGCAGTGCTTAGGCGAAGCCCTGCGCCAGTAACACATCAAGATCGTCACCACGCCGTCGTGCTAACGGAACTCTTCCTCGACGCTTTGCTGGATCGGAGCCCGGGGATCGTCATCGAGCTGAACGTGTGCCAAGAACTCGGAGGTGCCGGAGTAACGGTGTTGTGATCGGTTGGATCGCGAGGAGAACGTACGACTACTTCCTCT
Organism: Aegilops umbellulata; assembly: GCA_032464435.1. Lineage (NCBI taxonomy): Eukaryota > Viridiplantae > Streptophyta > Magnoliopsida > Poales > Poaceae > Aegilops > Aegilops umbellulata. The sequence continues at coordinate 133,003,335 of CP136058.1, read as the reverse complement.
ATGTTGCGTCAACGCTTCCGTTTCGGTCTACGAGGGTACGTAGACAACACTCTCCCCTCTCGTTGCTATGCATCACCATGATCTTGCGTGTGCGTAGGAAATTTTTTGAAATTACTACGTTCCCCAACAGGCAGAAAACGGGGCCGGGGCCTCGGGAGCCACGGCCCCAAGCGCTGGAAGCGGCTGCGCCACACCAACGGCCTCGGCAGCGCGGGCCTCGGGAGCTTTCTCGGACCCCGCTGTCTCCTGCCTCCCTGCTCCACCACTCGAGGAAGATTCGCCTAAGCCGACCGGAAGGGCGGTCACCACCACAGGGTTCTCGCGGGGCCCTTGGAAGCCGGCAGGGCGTAGCCCCCACTCGTCGAAGGAGGGCATCTGCCTCACGAAATCATTCCTGTTTTGGCAGAGGTACAGCAGAGCTCCTCCCCGCTGGATGCTGCCCGGGTTGGGGTCGCCGGTCAGGACCAAGAGCACTGTCCTTAGCACTCCAGGCGTCAGGTCTTCCTCCTGAAGCCTCATGTGATCACCATGTCCGCTGAAGGCCCACATCCGGCGAGAATGGCGCTGGAGAGGGGCAATGCGGCGCAACAGTAACTCCTTCACCACCTTGGGCGCCGTCACGCCGAGCGTTTTCAAGAACGTGAAGCGGCGCCAGACGAAGGCGAGCCGGGGGCTCTCGAGCGTCTCCTGGCCCCAGCCAGAGTTGGGTACAGCAGGCGAAGTTGGCTTCACCAGCAGGGTGCTGGGCACCCCGACATCAACGTACAACCACCGCTCATAGAACCCAGCTGAAGGTGGGGGGAGCTTGAAGTCAATGCCAGAAGCTGCAGTCTCAGGCACAGCAACGAAGCTCACGCATGCCGAGCATTGAGCGGGGTCAGAAAGACGCAGAGAGAAGAAGTGGCGCAGCAAGGCAACGGAAGGAGGGATGCCCATCAGCGCCTTGCAAACAAAAGCAAAGACCGAAAGGAGGGCGATGGATTCAGGGCCCAGATGCATCATGTGGATCTGGTAATGGGTGAGGACGGCGTTGAAGAAATCAGAGAAGGGGGGAACCAGACCCGCCCACAAGGCATCAGCAAAGTAATGAACCTCGGTGATTATCCTGTCGGTGGGGAAGTGAGACGTAGGCCAGGCCGTCGTCCTCCTGCACTCGTTGAAGACAGTGGCCAGAGCCGGGCTGAGCTTATCCAGGCACTCCAGATTGAGTATGATTGACTGGTCGACGGCGGGGGCGGCCGACGGCGGCGGATGAGATGGGAGCACAGGCTTCTTCCCTTTCTCTTTCTTCGTCGGAGCCATGGCTGAGGACGGGAGGGAGGAGATGTGAGATGGGATTAGAGGCAAGAGTCAGAGTTCGAAGGAAGGAAGAACAAGGGACTGTCGAGCAACAGGAAGAGGGGCGGCTGTGTACAACTGTGGGGCAACCTAGCGCGGCACAAAATAAGGGAGCGTGGGCAGACAGTACCGCCCACGTCCAATCAACCACCACACGGCGCCCGAGGCCGCAGGCTGTTAGGGCCTGCGGCGCTTCGCCCTCGCCCTTTCGCCTCTCGGCGCGGCCAAGTCCATGCGCGCCTTGGGCCCGGGGGCTACTGTCGGCGTTCTGGGAACGGGGGTCCCCAGACTTGCCTGCCTGCGGCCTGCGGCGTGGCGCAAATGGGGGCCCAGCACGGCCCATCTTCATCAACGCGAGACTCAAGACCCTCGCGAGGGGCCAAGCCTCGCGGGGCGGACGACACGGTGCTTCCTCAGGTGAGGTCTCCTCAGGCTGGCTCACGAGGAGGCGGAGAGATCAAGGCAGGGTACCTCGCGAGGTGCCCATGACGCAAGCCATGACGACCAAGGGTGTCAGGCGGGCACCAGACCGCGCAGTGTCCTTCCTTTTCCTCTTTGGTGCAAAGGGGGCAAGCGCAGGTGAGAGGATCAATCTAAGGCACCCATTTCGGTGCAACAAGACCAAGACCAGTCCAATGGTGGGAAGGAGGTCACCATGGAGCCCAGAACGGCGTCACCACAGGGCCTTTGGTAGTCGAAGACCAACTTTAGTCAGGATAAGTGTACCAGATGTTCCCCTTCGAATTGGCCAATTGTTGGCACCCTTCCCGCTCAAATATTTGGGAAGAGGCCCAGGGCCTTTGCCTATAAATAGGACTAGCCACCCCCAGGGTAGAGGCATCGATCTAGCAACCTGGAAGAGAGGTCTAATCAAGCCTTTAGAGCAAGGAGAGAGAGAGAGAGAAGGGCGATCGAACTCCCCCTAGCAGTTCATCCCCCTAGCCAAGAACAGACCCTCGTGAGGCTGTTCTCCCTTCTATTGTTCATCATCATCAGCCCAAGAGGCAATCCACCCACCACAAACTAGAGTAGGGTATTACACCACAATGGTGGCCCGAACTAGTATAAGCCCTGTGTCTCTTGTGCTGTTCTTTCTGTAGTTTAGATCCCTGCGAGATGGAGAGGTAGAGGGCATCATCTCCGCGCGCACCCCAGAGTTCGAACCTTAAGGGTCTGCCGGAACCCGTGATCCGACAGCCTCCGTCGGCAATGCTAAGCGCGGGTGGGCGCACTTGGCGTCCATCATGACCCATTTGGCCCGTATGTTGTTGGCTCTCTTCCCGGTGTTCGAGATCGAGTTGGCCTTGCCAGATGCGATGAAATTGGCGCACCCGGAGACGTGCCCCTCACTGACGCGAAGAAAGAAGAAGTGGCACAGAAGAGCCACAGACGGCATCACGCCCAGATACGCCTCACAATAGTAGGCGAAGATGGAAAGGAGGAGGATGGAGTTGGGATGAAGATGCAGCACCTGCAGCCCGTAGTGCTTGAGGACCTCATAGAAGAAGTCAAAGAAGGGGGGAACCAACCCGGCGGTGATCCTGCTCGTGAATAAGGGGAAGAAGGTGCTTCCCTCAGGCTCCGGCACGTCGGAGGCAAGCCGGAGCTCCGTCTCCCCCCTCGTTGCTCTCCCCCACTGTTAGTAAGCGCGTAGCGGCCAGGCTCTTCTCCGTGATGTTGGGCGCTTCAAGAGCTGGCTCATACCAAGTCGGTGTCGAGGAGGGCTTAACCTTGCGTGACGCCATCGGTCGCAAATGCGGAGCAATATTGGAGCAAATCTAGAGGTTACGGCAGCGAGGAGCGAGAAAGGGGATCTGAGGCAAGGCGAAAGGGAAAAGTGAAGGCAAGCGTTGTCCGCGCCAGCCTTTTTGTCAAGTCGGGCAATTGCCGAGGCAGCATGGGGAAGCGGAGACGCCCACGTCCTATCGACCGCCACGCGTCGACCAAGCCCGCAGGCTTTTGGGCCCCGCGGCGCTCCGCACTTACCTTTGGCTTCGCCTTGAAGCCAAGCCCGAGCGTGCCTTGGGCCCGGGGGCTACTATCGGCGTTCTGGGAATGGGGGTCCCCTGACTTGCCTGCTTGCGGCCCACGGCGTGGCTGTGTAGCAGGCCTGTACGGCCCACCTTCATCAACAAGGCATTCAAGACCCTCGCGAGGGGCCAAGCCTCGCGAGGCGGACGACACAAGACCTCCTCAGGAGCGGCCTCACCAAGTTGCCTTGCGAGGAGCGAAGAGATCAAGGCAGGGCAAACCTCGCGAGGCTCTCATGACGTGAGACATGACGATCAAGATCAGGCGAGCGCCAGCGCATGCAGTGTCTTTGTTTCCTCTCTGGTGCTAAGGAGGCAAGCGTAGAGTACCAATGCATCAAGCAAAGGTTACCATATCGGTGCAACGAGACCAAGACCAGCGGGACGGCAAGACGGAGGTCACCATGGAGCCCAATGCGGCGTCAGCACCAGAGCCTTTTGCAGGCGAAGACCGCTTTTGTCAGGATAAGCTGTACTAGTTGTCCCCTTTCAAATCGGCTGTTGTTGGCTCCCTTCCCGCTCAATATTTCGGAAGAGGACCAGGGCCTATATAAGTAGAACTAGCCACCATAGTAGGAGGCATATGATCTGATCTCATCTTGAGGGAATCGAGTCCTCACCCACACAAGTTGGCCAAGCACAAGAACAACTCAACCTCAGGAGGCTATTCTTCCCTTTGTACTATTCATCATCAGCCCAAGAGGCAATCCACCACCACCACACTGGAGTAGGGTATTACACCACAACGGTGGCCTGAACCAGTATAAATCTTGTGTCTTTTGTGTTGTGAGTTCGTCGAGTTCATCCACAAGATCTTAGCGAGCTAGGGCATGGATTGGTAGGGAAGAAATCTTCGTGCGCCCCCCAGTGTTCGAACCTTGAGGGTTTTGCCGGAAGCCGTGATCCGACACTAACTATATATTCATAATCTAAACCATGTTCCATACGTACACCGTGTTTATCACACAAAGTATAGTGCCTCGCCCCCTACATTATGACAAGTATTTAGCGCTGAGCTGCAAAAGCCACACATTAGCCCAAATTATAATCAATGTTCTATATATTATATGTAGTACTAGCAAGATGCCCATGCGTTCCACGAAACATCAATATGATCAAGGGGGGCATTATTTGCAAATGTGGAGAGGGGTGTGGGTATCTTTTTTCAAAATTGCCATGGTTTCCTTCCTATCCGTCAGATATAAATCGGACGGCCTATATTGGTGGATGGCAGGCACACCATCATCAACAACTCTATTTTTTATAAGAGTAGAGATAAAATATATTATATGTAGTATAATATGTTCATAACCACACCATGTGTATCACCGTTCTATATATATTCACGCATACGTCGGTTTAAAACACTATGACAAATTCTTCAAATATCCAAATCCAGTTTTTATAATGAATTATGATCTCTATTCATCTTTTCCACCCACACAATCCTCTTATCTTTGTAGCTACCGCTAACTTTCTCTCGTGCATGCACACACCCGCATCCCTGTGACCCTCCCTCAGCATTCTCTAGCTCCATCGCACAAATTCGACTTTTCACTTTAGGTTGTTCACCCACGGTGTGTGTAGGCCCCCCAGCTCCTTCTTTACGGCACACATCGATCGATATGCCTCTCTAGCCAGGTGTGCCTACCACAAACACAAGCTTTCCCTCTTCTCTTATCACCATCCATGCCTCACTCCCACCCCTCTTTTCATCGATCTCGTACTCGCACACTCCTTTCCCATCGATATAGTATGCCTCTCGCACCACCTCCTAGCTGCATCGCTCTCTCTCTATCCTTCTCCCCAGGCCTTATTTGCTTGTAACACATACATGCATTATTCCGATCGATCTCCCTACATATACCTAGGTCGACTTTAACTATTTTCCCCCACCCATCGATCGACGTACCTCACAAGTTATGTCTCTCCTCTCTCTGACAAAGGACGATTGATCTTCCTATGTAGTTACATTTGCTTACCACAGCCATATCGTCCCCCCTCATCATTTGTGCATGCCTCCTGTCCCGTCTCTCACACGCACGTGCACAGACAGGGAGCCATCCCATCTCTTATTGATATTGCAGGCGTTCACTCTGTTTGTCTAGCAAGCCTCTCCCACCATTTGTTAGAAGCAACTCCACCACCACCCCCTCCAACACTCTAGCTCTGTCTCTCTCCCAACCTTATTCCTCTCCTACACATATGCATGGATGCCAATCGATCTCCCTCAATACATAAGGTAGGCCTCTCTCCTCCTCCACACATATACGAACCATTGTACCTCTATAGTTAATTAGGTCTCCCCCACCCCACCCCCACCACACACCGATAGTCGAGCGTTGTAGGTAGGTGTCCATGGCATAGAGACAAATTGCACCTGTCCCCTCTCACGTTCCAGTAGGCCGGTCACCCTATATCTTTGACGTGGGCACACACAAATCCGACGTCACTCTTTATCGATCGCGCGCGCGCCCACCCACACACATCATCATCATCATCATCATCATCATCCCTCTCTTTGATTCTATGGATACCTCAACCCGATGATACCTCCACTCTCTTCTCGTGGATCGCCCCCTCTATGTATATGATATATCCAAGACTCTATTTCACACACATTGCATATGTTATGTTTTTTATTGAAATATCATCCACATATATTGCTTGTCTATTTCTCACCCCCCCAAGAAAAAAAACACTCACGAACCCACACACTACATCTCTCTACGTTTGTATCTTTCTGACACAACCCCTAGGAGCACGTACTCACGCTTTGTGCCCAGCCACACCCGCGCAGTTACACACTGGAGCTCATTTCTGTACGAAATGGCAGCCCACGTGCTAATTTGAACGTGTGTAGCGGTTGTTTACCTACGGAGGTCGTGTACCACACGTGCATGAAACAAAGTTCAATTTGATGCATTGGAGCGTTATTTTTAAATAAAGTTATATCGCTCAATGGCACATACATAGAATATAAAACGATTTTTATGGAGAAAAAGGTAGTCAGCTCCACTATATACAATGGAGCCTGCTTGCCTGGGTTTATCTCTCTTCAGAGTATCTCACAAAAGGCGGCGGTGGCCTCTCTCTCTTTCACCGTTGGTCACTGATCCGGATGCATCCCGTCCGCCGGCGGAAAGGGAGCATGTGCATCGTTTCTCCGTTTAATAGTGCCGAGGCAGCACGTCCTGATTTGCGGTACCCGCCGTTCTCTCTGACCAAGCTCCGGCGCGGTAGGGCCGACGCCACCTGCTCGCTGCCGCAGTATGGGCAGATCCCGCCCGCCGCCGCTCTCCTAGATACATCCCGACGACCCCCAGGTATCCCCTCCAGCCTTGCTCCATTGCCCATCTTCCACGCTGCTGCATGTGGAAAATCTTGCATGCGGATCTTCCATAGTTCTTTGCCCAAAACGTAGCTCGTTCGGCGTACTCTCCATATTGCAATCTCGTCCTCACACCATTTTAGTTAAACACAACCGTGTTGTTATCTTCCCTTAGGACAAGGAATATGCTTCTTTTTTGTCGTCGTATGTGTGATCAACTATTATTGGCAAGTAATTGTTTCCTTTCTACCTCTTTTTTGCAAATAGGGCTATCCATTTCACCTTGTTGCTATTGTGACCTTTTGGTGAACTGCACAAATCACTTTTTTCTTAAAAGTGTTTTGCGCAGTTATACAAAAATGTCACACGGGCAACGTCTCTACATTTCAGTGCGACTGCACAAAGGGAGATTGGTTTTGCTCTGTCCTCCTCATCCAACTCCAAGCCTAATCTTCTCCAACTATTTGCTTAATCTTCTCCAACTAGTTAGTCTTAAGAGATACTGCAAAGGTGAATGGCTTCTATTTGTGTGTTTATTGTTTAATCAACAGTCCTCTATTATTGTAATCACACTTAATATCTTTGGAACAGGGACGCTCAGCTCTATTTTAGTGGAACTGCACAAAATGATCAGAATGTTGCATGCTCCAGACAGCTACTTTTTTCCCAACATGCCTTGTTGATTTAGACAGAGCTGGGGGGATGTTGCTGCCAATGAAAGCATGGATCAATTTAATTTAACACCTTCTCACAACTTTGTCTTCAGTTGTGATGTAAATATTAGCTCTGACCTGCTAATCATTGATATGTATTAGCAAGGAAGTTAGTTTTTATTGTTTCTGAAAGAGCATGGATGGCAAGACACACGAAACAAAAGCTGAAAGCTCAGAGCATTGTACAATTTCATGTCACTGAAAATTATTTGTATAGTACGTCAGTTATGTAAACAAATGCTGGAAGCTTGATAGCATTGCCATAAGCCTCTTCAGCATCCGGGTCCATGTTCCATGCACAAAATTATACTTCCTCCGTTCCTAAATATTTGTATTTTTACAAATTTCAAATGGACATATTTTAGAGTGTAGATTCACTCATTTTGCTTCGTATGTAGTCACTCGTTGAAATCTCAAGAAAGACAAATACTGCATAGTGTATTTAAGAACGGAGGGAGTAGTGCACAACCAGATGGGAGACTCGGCCCGGTTGTTGCGCCGCACTAATAGTGAGTAGTAATGAGCAGTCAAATCATAAGCCCCACCTTTCCCACTGTAAGTTGCTCGGAAGAAGCAAGCATCAATACGCTCTTTTTTGATCCGCTCATACTACTCCCTCCATCACTGTTTATAGAGTGCGCTTCAAGAAAAACAACCTCTGGGACCAAGGCGATGAAGGAAATATGCCCTAGAGGCAATAATAAAGTTGTTATTTATATTTCCTTATATCATGATAAATGTTTATTATTCATGCTAGAATTGTATTAACCGAAAACTTAGTACATGTGTGAATATATAGACAAACAGAGAGTCACTAGTATTCCTCTACTTAACTAGCTCGTTGAATCAAAGATGGTTAAGTTTCCTAGCCATAGACAGGAGTTGTCATTTGATTAATGGGATCACATCATTAGAGAATGATGTGATTGACTTGACCCATCCGTTAGCTTAGCTCGATGATTGTTTAGTTTGTTGTTATTGCTTTCTTCATGACTTATACATGTTCCTATGACTATGAGATTATGCAACTCCCGAATACCGGAGGAACACTTTGTGTGTTATCAAATGTCACAACGTAACTGGGTGATTATAAAGATGCTCTACAGGTGTCTCCGACGGTGTTTGTTGAGTTGGCATAGATCAAGATTAGGATTTGTCACTCCAATTGTCGGAGAGGTATCTCTGGGCCCTCTCGGTAATGCACATCATTATAAGCCGTGCAAGTAATGTGACTAATGAGTGAGTTGTGGGATGATGCATTACAGAATGAGTAAAGAAACTTGCCGGTAATGAGATTGAACTAGGTATTGAAATACCGACGATCGAATCTCGGGCAAGTAACATACCGATGACAAAGGGAACAACGTATGTTGTTATGCGGTTTGACCGATAAAGATCTTCATAGAATATGTGGGAGCCAATATGAAAATCTAGGTTCCGCTATTGGTTATTGACCAGAGATTAGTCTCGGTCATGTCTACATAGTTCTCGAACCCGTAGGATCCGCACGCTTAACGTTCGATGACGATCGGTATTATGAGTTTATGTGTTTTGATGTACCGAAGGTAGTTCGGAGTCCCAGATGTGATCACGGACATGACGAGGAGTCTCAAAACTGTCGAGACATAAAGATTGATATATTGGACCATGTTATTCGGACACCGGACGTGTGCCGGGAGGTTTGGGATAAACCGGAGTGCCGGAGGGTTAATGGAACCCCCGCCCCGCCGGAGAGTTATTGGGCCCTTAGTGGGATTTAGGGGAGAGAGAGGGCAGCAGCCAGGAGGTGGCGCCCCCCAAGGGAGTCCGAATTGGACTAGGGGAGGGGGGGCGACCTCTCTTTCCCTCCCCCCTCTCATTCCTTCTCCTCCTAGTTGGACTAGGAAAGGAGGAATCCTACTCCTACTAGGAGGAGGATACCTCCCCCCTTGGCGCGCCCATGATGGCCGGCCGGCCTCCCCCTCCCTCCTTTATATACGTGGGGAGGGGGTCACTCTAGAACACATCAAAGTTGATCTTAGTCATGTGCGATGCCCCCCTCCACAGATTTCCACCTCATTTATATCGTTGCAGCGCTTAGGCGAAGCCCCGCATTGGTAACTTCATCATCAACGTCATCACATTGTTGCGCTGACGAAACTCTCCCTCGGCCTCAACTGGATCAAGAGTACGAGGGACGTCACCGAGCTGAACGTGTGCAGATCGCGGAGGTGCCGTGTGTTTGGTACTTGATCGGTTGGATCGCGAAGACGTTTGACTACATCAACCGCGTTACTTAACGCTTCCGCTTTTGGTCTATGAGGGTACGTGGACACACTCTCCCGCTCGTGTCTATGCATCACATAGATAGATCTTGCATGATCATAGTTAAAATTTTGAATTACTGCGTTCCCTAACCGTGGTATCAAAGCCAGGTCTATGGTAGATGTTATATGCACGAGTAGAACAGAAAGAGTTGTGGGCGATAATATTCATACTGCTTACCTGCATGTCATACTTTGATTCGGCGGTATTGTTGGATGAAGCGGCCCATAACGACATTATGCGTACGCTTACGCGAGACTGGTTCTACCGACGTGCTTTGCACAGGTGGCTGGCCGGTGTCAGTTTCTCCAACTTTAGTTGAATCGAGTGTGACTATACCCGGTCCTTGTTGAAGGTTAAAATAGCACACTTGACGAAAAATCATTGTGGTTTTGATGCGTAGGTAAGAACGGTTCTTGCTCAGCCTGTAGCAGCCACGAAAACTTGCAACAACAAAGTAGAGGACGTCTAACTTGTTTTTGCAGGGCATGTTGTGATGTGATATGGTCAAGACATGATGCTAAATTTTATTGTATGAGATGATCATGTTTTGTAACAGAGTTATCGACAATTGGCAGGAGCCTTATGGTTGTCGCTTTATTGTATAAAATGCAATCGCCATGTAATTGTTTTACTTTATTACTAAGCGGTAGCGATAGTCCTGATAGCAATAGTTGGCGAGATGACAACGATGCTTTGATGGAGATCAAGGTGTCAAGCCGGTGACGATGGTGATCATGACGGTGCTTTGGAAATGGAGATCAAAGGCACAAGATAATGATGACCATATCATATCACTTATATTGATTACATGTGATGTTTATCCTTTATGCATCTTATTTTGCTTAGTTCGGTGGTAGCATTATAAGATGATCTCTCACTAAATTTCAAGGTACAAGTGTTTTCCCTGAGTATGCACCGTTGCGAATGTTCATCGTGCCGAGACACCACGTGATGATCGGGTGTGATAAGCTCTACGTTCACATACAACGGGTGCGAGCCAGTTTTGCACACACAAAATACTCAGGTTAAACTTGACGAGCCTAGCATATGCAGATATGGCCTCGGAACACTAAGACTGAAAGGTCGAGTGTGAATCATATAGTAGATATGATCAACATAGTGACGTTCACCATTGAAAACTACTCCATCTCATGTGATGATCAGACATGGTTTAGTTGATTTGGATCACTTGATCACTTAGATGATTAGAGGGATATCTATCTAAATGAGAGTTCTTAAGTAATATGATTAATTGAACTTTAATTTATCATGAACTTAGTACCTGATAGTACTTTGCATGTCTATGTTGTTATAGATCAATGGCCCGTGCTACTGTTCCTTTGAATTTTAATGCGTTCCTAGAGAAAGCTAAGTTGAAAGATGATGGTAGCAACTACACAGATTGGGTCCTTAACTTGAGGATTATCCTCATTGCTGCATAGAAGAATTACGTCCTAGAAGCACCGCTAGGTGCAAGACCCGCTGCAGGAGCAACACTAGACGTTGTGAACATCTGGCAGAGCAAAGCTGATGACTACTCGATAGTTCAGTGTGCCATGCATTACGGCTTAGAACCGGGACTTCAACGACGTTTTGAACGTCATGGAGCATATGAGATGTTCCAAGAGTTGAAGTTAATATTTCAAGCAAATGCCCAGATTGAGATATATGAAGTCTCCAATAAGTTCTATAGCCGCAAAATGGAGGAGAATAGTTCTGTCAGTGAGCATATACTCAAAATGTCTGGGTATCATAATCACTTGACTCAGTTGGGAGTTAATCTTTCGGTTGATAGTGTCACTGACAGAGTTCTTCAATCACTGCCACCAAGCTACAAAAGCTTCGTGATGAACTATGACATGCAAGGGATGGATAATACGATTCCTGAGCTCTTCGCAATGCTAAAGGTTGCGGAGGTAGAAATCAAGAAGGAGCATCAAGTGTTGATGGTCAACAAGACCACCAGTTTCAAGAAAAAGGGTAAACGGAAGAAGGGGAACTTCAAGTAGAATGACAAGCAAGTTGCTACTCAAGTGAAGAAGCCCAAGTCTGGACCTAAGCCTGAGACTGAGTGCTTCTACTGCAAAGGGACTGGTCACTGGAAGCGGAACTACCCCAAGTATTTGGCGGATAAGAAGTATGGCAAGCTGAACAAAGGTATATGTGATATACATGTTATTGATGTGTACCTTACTAATGCTCGCAGTCGTGTCTGGGTATTTGATACTGGTTCTGTTGCAAATATTTGCAATTCGAAATAGGGACTACGGATTAAGCGAAGATTGGATAAGGACGAGGTGACGATGTGCATGGGAAATGGTTCCAAAGTCGATGTGATCACTGTCGGCACGCTACCTCTACATCTACCTTCGGGATTAGTTTTAGACCTGAATAATTGTTATTTGGTGCCAGCGTTAAGCATGAACATTATATTTGGATCTTGTTTGATGCGATACGGTTATTCATTTATATCCAAGAATAATGGTTGTTCTTTTTATATGAGTAATATCTTCTATGGTCATGCACCCTTGAAGAGTGGTCTATTTTTGTTGAATCTCGATAGTAGTGACACACATATTCATAATATTGAAGCCAAAAGATGTAGATTTGATAATGATAGTGCAACTTATTTGTGGCACTACTGTTTGGGTAATATTGATGTAAAGCGCATGAAGAAACTCCATTCTGATGGACTTTTGCAATCACTTGATTATGAATCACTTGGTACTTGTGAACCATGCCTCATGGGCAAGATGACTAAAACTCCATTCTTCGGAACAATGGAGCGAGCAACAGATTAATTGGAAATCATACATACTGATGTATGTGGTCCGATGAATATTGAGGCTCGCGGTGGGTATCGTTATTTTCTGACCTTCACAGATGATTTGAGCAGATATGGGTATATCTACTTGATGAAACATAAGTCTAAAACATTTGAAAAGTTCAAAGAATTTCAGAGTGAAGTGGAAAATAATCGTAACAAGAAAATAAACTTTCTACAATCTGATCGTGGAAGAGAATATTTGAGTTACAAGTTTGGTCTTCATTTGAAACAGTGCGGAATAGTTTCGCAACTCATGCCACCCGGAACACCACAGTGTAATGGTGTGTCCGAATGTAGTATCCGCACTTTATTAGATATGGTGCGATCTATGATGTCTCTTACTGATTTACCGGTATCGTTTTGGGGTTATGCTTTAGAGACAGCTTCATCACGTTAAATAGGGCACCATCTAAATCCATTGAAATGACACCTTATGAACTGTGGTTTGGAAAGAAACCAAAGTTGTCATTTCTTAAAGTTTGGGGATGCAATGCTTATGTGAAAAAGCTTCAACCTGATAAGCTCAAACCCAAATAAGAGAAATGTGTCTTCATAGGATACCCAAAGGAGACTGTTGGGTACACCTTCTATCACAGATCCGAAGGCAAGACATTCGTCACTAAGAATGGGTCCTTTCTAGAGAAGGAGTTTCTATGGAAAGAAGTGAGTGGGAGGAAAGTAGAACTCGATGAGGTAACTGTACCTGCTCCCTTATTGGAAAGTAGTTGATCACATAAATCAATTCCTGTGACTCCTGCACCAATTAGTGAGGAAGCTAATGATGATGATCATGTAACTTCAGATCAAGTTACTACTGAACCTGTAGGTCAACCAGAGTAAGATCCGCACCAGAGTGGTACGGTAATCCGGTTTTGGAGGTCATGTTACTTGACCATGACGAACCTATGAACTATGAGGAAGCGATGATGAGCCCAGATTCCATGAAATGGCTTGAGGCCATGAAATCTGAGATGGGATCCATGTATGAGAACGAAGTGTGGACTTTTGTTGACTTGCCAGATGATCGGCAAGCCATAGAGAATAAATGGATCTTCAAGAAGAAGACTGACGCTGACGGTAATGTTACTGTCTAGAAAGCTCGACTTGTTGCGAAAGGTTTTTGACAAGTTCAAGGAGTTGACTACGATGAGACCTTCTCGCCCGTAGCGATGCTTAAGTCCGTCCGAATCATGTTAGCAATTGCTGCATTTTATGATTATGAAATTTGGCAAATGGATGTAAAGACTGCATTCCTGAATGGATTTCTGGAAGAGGAGTTGTACATGATGCAAGCCGAAGGTTTTATCAATCCAAAGTATGCTAACAAAGTGTGCAAGCTCCAGCGATCCATTTATGGACTAGTGCAGGCATCTCGGAGTTGGAATAAACGTTTTGATAGTGTGATCAAAGCATATGGTTTTATGCAGACTTTTGGAGAAGCCTGTATTTACAAGGAAGTGAGTGGGAGCTATGTAGCATTTCTATATTATACGTGGATGACATATTGTTGATTGGAAATGATATAGAATTTCTGGATAGCATAAAAGGATACTTGAATAAGAGTTTTTCAATGAAAGACCTCGGTGAAGCTGCTTATATATTGGGCATCAAGATCTATAGAGATAGATCAAGACGCTTAATTAGACTTTCACAAAGCACATACCTTGATAAAGTTTTGAAGAAATTCAAAATGGATCAAGCAAAGAAAGGGTTCTTGCCTGTGTTACAAGGTGTGAAGTTGAGTTAGACTCAATGCCCGACCACTTCTGAAGATAGAGAGAAAATGAAAGTTATTCCCTATGCTTCAGCCACATGTTCTATTATGTATGCAATGTTGTGTACCAGACCTGATGTGTGCCTTGCTATTAGTTTAGCAGGGAGGTACTAAAGTAATCCAGGAGTGGATCACTGGACAGCGGTCAAGAACATCCTGAAATACCTGAAAAGGACTAAGGATATGTTTCTCATTTATGGAGGTGACAAAGAGCTCGTCGTAAATGGTTACGTCGATGCAAGCTTTGACACTAATCCGGATGACTCTAAGTCACAAACCAGATACGTATTTATATTGAACGGTGGAGCTGTAAGTTGGTACAGTTCTAAGCAAAGCGTCGTGGCGGGATCTACGTGTGAAGCGGAGTGCATAGCTGCTTCGGAAGCAGCAAATGAAGGAGTCTGGATGAAGCACTACAAAAAAATACACTTCCGTGATGATACGTGTTTGTCACAGTAGGTCACATTTTCTGTCATGCATGTACATCCATGACAAATTTATGACAGAATCAAGATAGTCATACCTGTGCTGTCGTAGAAGTGCTCCATGACATTACCAAAATTATCATCACGGAAGTGTCCACTTCCATGACGATAAATCGCGCATCATAGAAGTGCTTTCGTCATGGGAGACCGACACGTGGCATCCACCGTAACGGAACACCGTTAAGCTATCGAGTCTGGTTTTGGATCTGATAACCCGTTAACAGCCCCGACCAATGGGGATTTTCCATGTGTAAAATCACTATTGGCTGGAGGAAACACGTGTCAGCTCACCGTTGGGACAGACGTCATCCATTTATTGGATCCAAAGCGCCTATGATACGTCAACACGTGGCACGACCCAACAGAGGCCCATTCCTGTGAAAAGGCTGACCCGTTTGACTTGGTCAAAAGGTGGCGGGCCGGCCCACGGCAAGCCTGTTAACGGCCTGTTCGCATATAGCCCATTTACAGCCGCTAACCCAGGGACCATTTACGGCCTATCCGAATTAGGCCCAGTAGCGTCATCTGGGCCGTCCAACATAATTCCAGCCCGTTTTAACTTCCGGCCCATGTGTGGCCCATGACGTCTTTTGGCCCATATGAGGCCCTTAGTAACCCTCGGCCCATTAACGACCCGTGGTAAAACTGGCCCGTAATGAACAATGTATCACTTTATACCCATTAACGGCCCATTATTCCGTTGGGCCGTTTCCAGCCCATGTTATCTTTCGGCCTTCTTAGGGCCCATTTATTCTTGGGCTCATTTCTAGCATTCGTTTACTTTTGGCCCGTTACTTTCATTTTCTACTTGTGGGCCAAATATAGCCCGTGGTTACAGTTGGCCCATTTGTGACCCGTTAATACGTTGGGCCGTTTTCATAGCGTCATCAAATACGACCTATTAATGACGGCCCGTTATGGTCGGCCCATGAACAGACGATTTCAACTCTAGCCCATTTACGGCCATAATGTAGTCTGTTATTGCCCCATGTTTGGCCAACCGATCATACGGCCCGTAGAAGGCCCATTGTGTCTACGCCCCATAGAAGGCCCATTGTTTCTACGACCCTTAGAAGGCCCATTGTTTCTACAGCTTGTAGGAGGCCCATGTTAACTACAGTAAATATGTAGCCCATTGTTAATGTGGTCTAGTTTTAAAAAATAGTTTATTCCGGCCACTATCAAACCGCGGAAAAAGAACTGCACTAACTACAAGAAAACAAATAAAGAAGACAACGAAAATAAATAAGCAAGCAACTTACGCTTGGCTATCACGGCTATTACACATATTACATCCACTAGGTATCAAAGTTCGCCACAAGTGCAAATATAGGGAACAAAGCAGCATATAAACGCCACAACAAAACAAGTCCAAAACTGAAACCACTTCAGAAGAGCTCAAGAAACAATATCCTGGGTACCAATAATGCTGGCAAGATGCTTAGCAAACTTATTAACTTTCTCTTGTTTGGCGCTTAAATTCTCCAGCACTTGCTATTGTACCACAAAGTATGCATCTGAATGATGCAGGGACTTCCTCAGTCCTTCGGCTTCCTGTCGCATAACATCTGATCAATTTCTTTCAACTTGAAGTTGAGACTCAAGAAGCCTAACTGATTCAGGCAGCGAGTACGAAGAGCTGGTGCCAGCAGTAGTAGCCAGTAACTCGAACACTACATGAAGACATGACTTTGGGGTTGTCTCAGTGTCCTCAATATAGTTTTTATCAGCTTTCTTGGAGAACAACATGGATGTCTCACTATCTTGAACCTGATCTGCATTACTTCCTTTACCATTGCATAACGGGGTACTCTTCTCCAATATTTTATCTGTGTTCTAAAGGAGAAACAAACAAACACATCACAGGTTTACAATGTAGTATATGAAACTCATTTTGGTAAACCAACTCAGTAGTTAGGTGGACAGGATAACAGCATGAAACAAACATATATCTATGTAGTATGGTCACTGTATGGTCTATATCATTCTATGTTATGTTGCCAAATCAAGATAGATACAGTTTGAATCATATCTATTTAAGACAAAGCAGCATAGACAGAATATAAATGTGGGAAACTACACAACAATAACAACACTTGTAATGTGCATGGCATGAGAACATAACTGTTATTCAATTGAAACTGAAATCAACATAGAGCAAGTTACAACAGCAAACACGTTAAAGAAACAGGTTTAAAACATACATGTTGCGCCATTCGAGTTTCAATTGCATCCTTCAAATTTGAAATTAGTTGGTATGAGTAAATACAGTGATGCAAGAGCAAAGTAGTATGAACCATAGCTACGAAACCTGATTTGAGAAAAATTCTTCTTCTACTTTAAGCGTTGACTTGGGGTTCGGAGTGGTGGTCCTCGTGCTTTGGGCACTGCAGTTGCCTTACTAACTGCTCGCGTTTGGGTGCTCTGTGGTGGAGACGGTGTTGTGTCAACGGGAACTGGGTTACTATCTGCTGGGGTTGGGGTTAGAAGGGGTGTAGCTGGTTCTCTGTCCAACTTGGTAGGGGTACAATCTGTGTGAGTCTGGGTTATGTGTGGTGGGGCTGGTTCTTGGGCAAGTACAACCGTGGTTCTATCTCCATCGACAGGTAGCACGATCTTTTCTGAAGACCGTGTTTTTACTCCCACAAATACTGCCATCACCCCCTCCAATTGAAATGGCTAATAAACAAGAAAAGTAATTGAATGTACAAACATTGTAAGATAGACAGGTGCAATGGACAGTAGGGAAGAAAACAGGGCATGAAATAATTCACATTTATGTTGTTTAACCAAACAGAATAGGAGGACATAATTTCAAATATATGATGGCTAATTAAACAGGATAGCATGACACAATTTCACATGTATGACGGCTAACTAAACAGGATAGAATGGCATACTTCAAAATATGATGACTATGTAAACAAGATGACATGATATAACTATACGATGTGTCTATTAAAGTGGTTGGCATGCCATAAATCACAAACATGCCGTCGATGGAAACATGATGGCATGATATAATTCACGGATAGAATGACATAATTCAAAATATGATGACTCTGTGAACATGATGAGATGATATAACTATATTATGTCTTTAGAAAATGGGTTGGCATGCCATAATTCAGATACATGCTGTCTATGTAAACATCATGGCACGATATAATTCAAATATATGATTTATATACTAAGGAAGTGAGCAGAGGGCAATCGCATATATGATGTGTCAACTAAGGAGATGGCATTCAATATCGTGTATATGATGTAAAAACTAAGCATTACAATACAACATATGCATGATATGAGTAATATAACCATGCCAAGTTTGAGCATACACCTCAGGGGGATAATAGGACTGGTCATCTGCCTCTGAATCCTCCTCTGAAGAGCTATCTGTAACCAGCAACATATATGCTTCACCAGGTAGCATTGTCTGCTCCGAAGACCTTGTTTTCACTCCAGATTTCTCCATCACCAATTCAAATGGCTGATGCACAGGAAGAGCAGTTGAATATACAAACATTGTCGACAAAAGCAATGAGAAATACAAAAAAAGGATGGCATGATATAATTCACATATATGACGCTTGGCTAAACAGCATGGCATTGCATAATTCACATATATAATGCCTTGCAACAAGATAGCATTGCATAATTCACATATATAATGTCTTGCAAAAAGATGGCATTGCATAATTCACATATATGGTAATTAGACACTAAACATGTGGCATTCACACAAATCATGTCTAAACTAAGCAAATGACATAGCAATGCAAGATACCATACACACGATATGAGCAACATAACCCTGCCAAGTTAGAGCATGTACCTCGGGGGGGGGACATGACTGTTCATTTGTCTCTGAATCCTCCTTTGAGGAGCTATCCGTAACCAGCGAGATATGCGCTTCGTCAGATAGCATAGTCTGCTCTGAAGACCTTGTTTTCACTCCAGAATTTTCCATCACCGTGACAAATGATTGATGCACATAAGGAGTAGTTGAATGTACTAACATTTTTGACAAATGTAATACGTAATGAAAAAAAGGATGGCCTGATATAATTCACATATAAGATGACTGGCTAAGCAGGATGGCATTGCAAAACTCACATATATGATGCCTGGCTAAACAAGATGGCATTGCATAATTCACATAAACGATGAATAAACTAAACAGATGGCATTCACACAAAGCATGTCTAAACTAAGCAGTTGACATATTTGATGTATAAAGTAAGCAATGCAAGGCACCATATGCATGATATAACCAACATCAGCATGCCAAGTTAGAGCAAAGACCTCATGGGGTAAATAGGAGTGGTCTTCTGCTTCTGAATCCCCCTCAGAACAGTTATCTTCCTCTTGATTACGATACGAAATGGGTGGAGGGGGGTTGCCTTTGCGCCCACCATGGAGCGACGTCTGCATGAAATTTTATTGCCACTCAAGGCTCGTCTCTTTTGCTCTACATGTTCAGTTCCATTGTGTACAATAACTGACATGCATAGGAATAAAACATAGTGAGATTATGTAAGGAGTGCATGCACAAATCTAGAGTGATGGTAGAAAACTGTGGATAGACCCAAAACCAATGATAGCAGGCATATAATAGCTTTAGTTAAAAAATACAGATAATGGCTCCTTTAATGTTTGTTTGCACCCAACATGAAACTCGTAGTAGACACCCGAGATTAACCAGATAGTAGACAGATAGTACTGATTGCTGCCCCAATATGTAACCCACAACCATTTAAAAACTCAAGTTTCAGCATAAGTTTGGACCTGAGTCGGAGTCTAATAGGTGAACACGACGATAAAGTAGCATGTCATCATATTAAGCGATGCATAACGTAAGAAGACACGGAAGAGTGCGACCTCTCTTGCGGACCCGTGTAGTCCTCGAGGTCATTTTCTCAGTTGATGATGGTAATGCAGTTGTCGTGGCTGCTGGCGGCGGAAGACAGTCTGGAGAGCGGATCCCTGCTGTGGTGAACCCTTCCGTTGTTGGAGCAGCTGAGCTAGGGTGGAACACAACACCGCAGGAGTAGGACAAACCACGCAAGGTTTTCTTTGACACATATCTATAACAGAAGTAACTGTGTAAGAGCTTGTTTGAGTTTGAGGATTCTAACAATGCAGGGATAGGAAATAGATAGGAATAGGATAGGAATGCACGTGCAAAACAGAGAATTTAAGAACACAGGATTTCTGCCAATCTGGGTGTTTGGTTCACAAGAATTGGAAAATCACAAGATGCAAAGAAGCATGGTGAGATTAAGTCAAACCACAAGAAGTTACAACCTCTTTGGCGAAGCCATGTCGATCTCAGCGTGATTGGGTTGGTCGGTGAGGATGCTCCAGCTGACTTGATTGTCGGAGGAGGGGAACAAGATCTTAGGCGTCTGGAGATGGAGCCCGAGGTACTGCTCCGCTGTGAAGGAGGGTTTCGTCGTTGGAGCAGCTCTGGTGAGTTGTACGACGCCGAGGCTGAAGCAGGACAAGAGAGACAACGTTAACCTGAGTGGAATTCTAATAGCATCTCCAATAGATGACGTAAAATACATAACCACAAAGTGCTAGATGTATACATCAGCCGCTCATCTCTGAACTTAACTGTCGAAACTGAATTTAACTATCGAAACTGAACTTAATTGTCGAAACTGAATTTTGCTGTCGAAACTGAATTTTATTGTCAAAACTGAACGCACTAGAGGTGAGGCTACACGTCAGTCGACTGACTTTTTCATCTCTGGTCAATCGGTTTTGCAGCCGTTGGATACAAAATCAAGGGCCTGCAGTTCATCTTCAACCTCCACCCCCCTGAGCCGCCAGCCACCACCGGCCAAACAGCCGCCCCCCGCCGCCCGCGGCCGGCGGTGCACCGCCCCGCCTGCCCTCGACCATCCCACTAGCCCCCCCCCCCCCCCCCGTGTCGAGCTTTTTCTCCGGCGATCCCCATGCCACCGCCCCACCACCGCCGGCGACCACCACCCCCACCTTGAACCCCAAGATAGATAGTGGGGTACTTCTCCGGCGACCCCCCCTCCCCGCTGCGGCTGGTTCTTCCTTAACTCCGGCGAGCCCCCCACCCCCTGAAAATCGACTGACCCAAAAGTTGATTCAGTCGACTGAAGTGTAACTAAATCGGAGCAGCATCGCAAGCAAGAGCAAGAGCGAGAGCAGCAGCATGAGCAAGAGCAGACCAGGCAGGGGACCGAGAGCAATAGCAGCAGCAGCTCCTACTGATGTGGACGTCGCCGCCGAGGGAGCGACGTCATGCAGGAAGTGGTCGGCGACGTCGCGGTGGATGGAGCCGCGCCGTGTTGGCTCGGGACCGAGCGCCGGCAGCACCGTGAGATCGAATCAAGAAGAAAATGCGGCGATTAGTGTACAACCTCTTTGGTGGCGCTGATTAGGCCACTGTTCATCCGATGAAGCGGTGATGATGATGCTCTTCCGGTGGTGCAAGTGAAGACGACAGTGTCGGAATGGTGGTGGCGCTAAAGACAAGGGGAACGTCGGGGCAGCTCCTTGGAGGTGGAGGACGGGTGGCTGAACCGGCGGGACGACTAGATCAACGACGGATCCTCATCCAGTACGGTGGATGAGGGACGTCGAGGTGTTACTGTGGACGACGTCGTCGGGGAAGAGGCTCCGGCTGGGTGGCGGACGGAGGAGGGTGTGGGGCTTCGCGGGTTTTCCCGGCCTCGGTGTACGAATGGGTGGGCGGATGGGATGGGAGTGGGGAACCATGGCTTAGGAACGCGCTTGTCTGAAATGTGGTGTATGTTCCGAAAGTACCCCCACCGATTTGTGGCGGTTCTTTCGGTTCAGGGGTATCACGGGCATTTCGCGTGTCGGGATTTCACAGGAGGTGGGAGTTTTCGCGCGCATTGTAATTTTGGAATAGCAAGGCGCGAGTTGAGATGGAGGGAGTTGTCCGAGCACAACGAGACAAAGATATATCTTAAATATTTTGGGCTAACAAGGCGCGGGTTGAAATTTCCGGACAAGCCTAACGTGTACTGTACCAAATCAATTCGCACTACAAATGTCATTCAAAACATTGAATTCATGTTATGTTCAATTAAAATATTTCGCTACGTGTATAATGCATGCAACCTAGTACTCAAATGAACGTTTTAGTGCATTCCAAACATATATACTACCGCTTCAATATGAACTAAATTTGAATTCGTTTTCTATTTGAATAAGATCTACAATAATGATTGTTGTGAAGTCAAAGCGTTTGAATTCGTTTCTTTGTTTTAATAAGATCTACAGTCGTCATTATTGTCAAGTTAAACCATCGTTTATGTGTTATCTTCACAGCACACCACATGATTAGTCTCGAGTTACATATGAACTATGTGTACTATATGAACTCGAACTTGATTTTTTGAATCCACTTTATGTTGATTACAAATCATAGTACATTTCAAGCTCTAGCTAGATCTTCACAAACTAAACCATGTCTCATATGTATAATGTGTTTATCACATGATGTATGGTGCCCCGCCCCCTACGCCTACAAGTATTTAGATGTGAGTTGCAAACACCACACATTACCACAAATTCAAATAAAATGTGAGAATGTTCGATATATGGTATTGTTTAGATTGTTCGATATTTAGTTGTAAGCTGCAAACGCCACACATTATCACAAATTCAAATAAAATGTGAGATTGTTTGATGTATAGTATGGTTTAGATTGTTCGACATTTAGATGTGAGTTGCAAACGCCATGCATTATCACATTATGGTATAACATGTGCAAAACCACAACACACGTATCACTGCGATATTCATTCATGCATATGTTTAAAACACTATGATCTCCTATTCAAATATATGAATCCACTTTCATATCTAATTATGATCTTTGTTAGTCTCTTACACCCACACAATCCTCTAACCTTTGTAGCTACCACTAACTTCCTCTCGTGCATGCACATGCCCTCCTCGCCCTCCCCCTCCCTCAGCATTCTATCCATCGCGCACATTCATTTTTTTCTTTTGGTCGTTCTCCCACAGTCTCCACAACTCCTTTCCGACACACACAGATCGATAAACCTCTCTAGCGATGTCTGCCTACAACATACACACACACCTTCAATCTCCTCCTTTATGTGTCCTTGCCTCGTGTCTCTCATACGGTCCCACACACGTGTAAACTCTCGCTCCCCTTTTCATCGATCTCACAAACGCACACTCCTCCCCCTATCTAGCTAGTAGCTGGGCCTCTCGCACCACCTCCTAGCTCCATTATCTCTGTCTATCCGTCTCACCGGGCCTTATTTGCCTCTAACAAATGGACGTACACCGACTGATCTCCCGCTAGACATATAGCTAGCTAGGTCCTTATAACTTGTTTTTTCCCACGCGTCGATTGATCTACCTCATTAGTTATGTCTCTCCCTTCCTCCGACAAACAACAATTGATCTACCGATCTAGTTAGGTTTGCTTACCAAACACATGGTTCCCCTTCATCATCCATGGATGTGTCCCAACAGATCTATCACGCACAGGCACACACAGAAACACATCCCCACTCTTATTGATAATATTGCAGTTCCACCCTCAGTTTGTCTAGTAGGCCTCTCCCACCATCTTTGAGAAGCAACTCCATCACCCATCCAGCACTCTACCCCTCTCCCTCCCTCTCTCTCCTCTCTCTCTCTCTGTCCCATCCTATTTCCCGTCCTTCAGTTATGTATGGATGTCGACCGATCTCCCTCAAGACATAGCTGGGTCTCTCCTTCTCAACACATATACGGCTCGTTCTACCTCTATAGTTAGGCCTCTGCCTACCCCTCCCCCCACCCCCTCGCGCACACACGCACACACACCGATACATCGAGAACTCTAGTCATGTCTCCCTGCCACACACAAACTTGACCAGTGCCCTCTGACGTTCCGGTAGCTAGGTCAGTCGCCCTATATCTTTGACTTGCACACACACACACACACACACACACACACACACACACACACACAATTTCGATGGCTCTCCTCATCGATCTCGCACCCACCCACTTGATCCTCTCTTCGACTCTATCGATATCTATGACCCCTCCCTCTCTTCTCGTGGATCGCCCGACCCTCTATATATGATATGGATAGGCCTCCATTTCACACAGATTGCATGCAAAATTTTGGTTGAGATGTCATCGACACATATTCCCACAAATACATTCACAAATCAACCCCCCCCCCAAAACAAAAAACACTCATGAACGCACAAGCCATTTGTCTAGGTTTGTATCTCTCACACACACCCATGTAGGTAGGGGACGTGCACGAAGAGAAGAGGTGCACACACAGCGCACGTACTCCCGTCTCTTTCCCAACCACACCCGCGTGGGTACACGGTGGAGCTCATTTCTGTACAAAAAGGCAGCCCACGTGGTAACTTGACACGTGTACTGGTTGTCCACTAGATGGAAGGAGGATCGTCTACCACGGGTGAACAAACAAATTGCGGCTTGACGCGTTATCTTAAAAAAGAGGCAAACCATGTGGGGCCTACTTTAGAGGCAAGGCTCTATACACTGGAGTACTTTTGATGTGTCCCGTCAACTCGCAGAACGAGGAGAAGCTTGCTTAGTACACTGTCTCCCCCGGCCACGGGCGCGGTGGCTCGTAGGATGAGGTGAAGCTTGCGTACTACGCCTTAGGCTCGCTCCCTCGCCCACGCGCGCGGTGGCTCGCAGGACGAGGAGAAATTTTTACTAGTACTCCCTCCGTTTACTCCTCGTCCCTACCTTGGTTAGAGAGAAATTTTTACTAGTACTCCCTCCGTTTACTCCTCCTCCGTTTGGAATATATGTCCTTTAGTAGATTTCAATATGAACTACTAGTACATACTGTTGGGAAACATAGTAATTTCAAAAAAAATCCTACGCACACATAGGATCATGGTGATGCATAGCAACGAGAGGGGAGAGTGTATCCATGTACCCTCGTAGACCGAAAGCAGAAGCGTTAGCACAACGCGGTTGATGTAGTCGTACGTCTTCACGATTCGACCGATCGAAGTACCGAACCTACGGCACCTCCGAGTTCAGCACACGTTCAGCTCGATGACGTCCCGCGAACTCTGATCCAGCAGAGCTTCACGGGAGAGTTCCGTCAGCACGACGGCGTGATGATGGTGATGACATTGCTACCAACGCAGGGCTTCGCCTAAGCACCGCTACAATATGATCGAGGTGGAATATGGTGGAGGGGGGCACCGCACACGGCTAAGAGATAAAGAGATCAATTGTTGTGTCTAGAGGTGCCCCCTGCCCCTGTATATAAAGGACCAGGGGGAGGAGGTGGCCGGACAGGAGGAGGGCGCGCCAGGGAGGAGTCCTACTCCCACCGGGAGTAGGACTCCCTATTTTCCTAGTTGGAGTAGGAGGGGGAAAGGAAGGGAAGGAGAGAGGAGGAAGGAAAGGGGGCGCCGGCCCCTCTCCTTGTCCAATTCGGACTAGAGGGGGAGGGGGGCGCGGCCTGCCCTAGCCGCCCCTCCTCTTCTCCGCTAAGGCCCATCTTGGCCCATTAAACTCCCCGGGGGGTTCCAGTAACCCCTGGGTACTCCAGTATATGTCCGAAACTCCCTGAAGCCATTCCAGTGTCCGAACATAGTCGTCCAATATATCGATATTTACATGTCAACCATTTCGAGACTCCTCGTCATGTCTGTGATCACATTTCGGACTCCGAACTACCTTCGCTACATCAAAACACAAAAAATCATAACACAATCGTCACCGAAATTTAAGCGTGCGGACCCTGCCGGTTCGAGAACTATGTAGACATGACCGAGACATGTCTCCGGTCAATAACCAATAGCGGAACCTGGATGCTCATATTGGCTCCTACATATTCTACGAAGATCTTTTATCGATCAAACCGCATAACAACATACGTTGTTCCCTTTGTCCTCGGTATGTTACTTGACCGAGATTCGGTCATCGGTATCTCAATACCTAGTTCAATCTCGTTACCGGCAAGTCTCTTTACTCGTTCCGTAATGCATCATCCCGCAACTAACTCATTAGTCACATTGCTTGCAAGGCTTATAGTGATGTGCATTACCGAGAGGGCCCAGAGATACCTCTCCGACAATCGGAGTGACAAATCCTAATCTCGGAATACGCCAACCCAACAAGTACCTTCGGAGACACCTATAGAATACCTTTATAATCACGCAGTTACATTGTGACGTTTGGTAGCACACAAAGTGTTCCTTCGGTAAACGGGAGTTGCATAATCTCATAGTCATAGGAACATATATAAGTCATGAAGAAAGCAATAGCAACATACTAAACGATCAAGTGCTAAGCTAACAGAATGGGTCAAGTCAATCACATCATTCTCATAATGATGTGATCCCGTTAATCAAATGACAACTCATGTCTATGGCTAGGAAACTCAACCATCTTTGATTAACGAGCTAGTTAAGTAGAGGCATACTAGTGACACTATGTTTGTCTACGTATTCACACATGTGTTATGTTTCCCGTTAACTACCAAAAAGCAAAAACCCTCTATAGGGCATGGAACCGTATTGGAGGGATGGCTCAATGGACCCTGCAAAATTCATAGTACAGAGGGCGCTATACCAACACATAGCCTTAGAGCATGTTGGATACTCCGGCAGGTAGCCAAAAGTGGCGAGGATCTTCTCATTCCAGAAGCCACAGAGCACCATCCCAGGGATAACAATACGGTATTAACAGTCTTTGAGACCTTCGCATCAAATAACAGGCGAAAGCGAACACTCCGCAACCTTGCCAAAATCTACCACATGGCAACAATAAATCCATTGAGTGACACGACTATTACTTTCAATGCCACTGACGAACCTAAATTCCGAACAGCCCGAGCACCAGCCGCATTGGTCCTCAGTCCAATTGTCGACGGCTTTCGACTCAACAAGGTGCTCATGGACAGCGGCATCAGATTAAACCTCATCTACGAGGAAACCCTTCAAAAAATGGAAATAGACTGGAACCGCATCGAGCGAAGCAGCACAACCTTTAGAGGAATAATCCCCAGTCGGGAAGCGCGTTGTACAGGCAAAATCACACTAGATGTGGTGTTCGGCACGCCGGAGAATTACAGGACCAAACAGATTACGTTCCAAGTGGCCCCGTTCAGTAGTGGATACCACACCCTTTTAGGGTGGGAGGCGTTCATGATCTTCCAAGCCATACCCATTTACGGGTACATGAAGCTCAAGATGACCGGGCCCAACGGAATCATCACTCTTG
Source organism: Aegilops umbellulata (assembly GCA_032464435.1). Taxonomy (NCBI): domain Eukaryota; kingdom Viridiplantae; phylum Streptophyta; class Magnoliopsida; order Poales; family Poaceae; genus Aegilops; species Aegilops umbellulata. The sequence goes on along the minus strand of CP136058.1, from coordinate 132,976,260 downwards.
CTAGCGATCCGGACACAGGACTCCGTGCCGAAAACAAAACAGCCGCACTGGCCCTCGAGGTATTATCCGAAGCCCTAGCGGCCGAGGAAGTAACTGCGCTGCGCTCCATGGTGAACAGGGACGATGTGATACTCGATAAGAGATCCAAGTCCACCTCCTTTAAACCAGCGGACGAAATAGTCAAATTCCAAGTCCATCCAACGGACCCTACAAAAACAGCCTCCATTGGGGCACAATTAAACCCCGCCGTAGACGCCGCACTACGAGAGTTCCTGCGCGAGAACTGGGACATTTTAGCCTGGCATCCTTCATACATGCTAGGAATCCCATGCAGGCTGGCCGAGCACAGCCTCAATATTCTAAAGGGATTCAAGCCTGTCAAGCAGGCTCTTCGGCGTTTCCTTGAACCTAAGAGACAAGCCATGGGAGAGGAACTAGCCAAGTTATTGGAGGCCGGATTCATTAGAGAAATAAAATACCCGGACTGGCTAGCAAACCTGGTGATGGTACCAAAGAAGTATAAATCCTGGCGCATGTGCGTCGATTTCAAGGACCTCAACAAGGCTTGCCCAAAGGATCCCTTACCCCTCCCCCACATCGATCAAATTATCGATGCTACCGCAGGACACGAATCATTGTGTTTCCTTGACGCATATTCCGGCTACCACCAAATTAAGATGGTGGAGCCCGACCAAGCCGCAACGGCATTCATCACACCATACGACCCCTTCTGCTTCAACACAATGCCCTTTGGGCTCAAAAACGCTGGCGCAACATACCAGCGCATGATTCAGACATGTCTGGCAAACCAGATCGGCAAAACAGTGGAGGCATACGTAGATGATGTGGTCGTCAAAACCAAGCATGTCGACTCTCTAGTAGACGACTTGAGGCTAACATTCGATAACCTCCGAACATATGACATCAAGCTCAACCCGAAAAAATGCGTTTTCGGTGTGCCAGCCGGAAAGCTCCTGGGCTTCATTGTATCCGGCAGAGGAATTGAAGCAAATCCGGCCAAGATCCGAGCTCTGTCACAGTTGGATATCCCAACGGACCTCAAACAAATCTAGAAATTAACAGGATGTGTGGCGGCTCTAAGCCGCTTTATCTCCCGCCTGGGAGAAAAGGCATTACCCCTTTATCGCCTACTACGGCGCACCGAACACTTCGTGTGGACGGATGCCGCCACAGCCGGATTGGAAGAAATAAAGGCCATACTAGCAACCAACCCAATCCTGGCAGCACGAAACATTGGCGAATCTATGCTGTTATACATTGCAGCAACTCATCAAGTAGTAAGTGCAGTGCTCGTCGTCGAACGAGAAACGGAGGACATAAATTCCCCCTTCAAAAGCAGGTCTATTATGTATCCACTGTCCTTACTCCATGCAAGTCACGCTACCCGCATTATCAAAAGATAGCATACGCAGTATTCATGGCATCCCGGAAGCTGCGACACTACTTTCAAGAGTGTTCAATAACAGTGGCCTCGGAAGTGCCACTTAACGATATTATAAACAACCGCGACGCCATGGGCCGGATCGCCAAATGAGCCATTGAGCTCCTCCCGTTCGACATAACGTACAAACCACGGCGAGCCATTAAGTCGCAAGTATTGGCTAACTTTGTCGCCGAATGGATAGAAGCCGAACTCCCTAAAGAGTACGGCGCATATTCTAACTGGATCATGCACTTCGACGGCTCCAAAATGCTGGCTAGTCTAGGGGCTGGTGTCATTCTGACGTCCCCAACCGGATATACAGTTTAGTACGTACTCCAGATAATGTATACGGACTCCAACAACGCAGCCGAATACGAGGCCCTTTTACATGGTCTTCGGATGGCAGTATCCATGGGCATCCAACGCCTGGAGGTGCGCGGGGATTTGAACCTCGCAATATCCCAAATCAATGGAGACTTTGATGCCAAGGATCCGAAAATGGCGGCCTATCGCAACGCCGTCCTAAAAATGTCAGCTCGGTTCGAGGGGCTCGAATTTCACCATGTAGCCCGGGAAAACAATCAGGCGGCAGATGTCCTCGCACGCATCGGTGCAAAAGGCGATGCGGTCCCCCCTAACATCTTTTTGGAGGGGCTGTTCAAGCCATCCGTGGTATGGGAAGGGGACACCGGTAATAATAGCCCGGACCCAACCGCAATGCCCGATACCGAACACTCTGACATAATTGGACGCTCTGCCACCGAAATAACATCTTCAGCCCACGTTATAATGGTCGTCATCGCCCCGTGGACAGAACCATTCCTGGCCTACCTAACTAGGCAGGAACTCCCCGAGGACCAAAATGAGGCACGCTACATAGTGCGGCGATCTAAAGCCTACAGGGTACATGAGGGAGAGCTTTATAAGAAAAGCACCACCGGAGTCCTTCAAAGGTGCATCTCCGAAGAGGAAGGGCGAAGCTTCTGGCAGAAATTCATGCCGGACTCGGCGGCCACCACGCCGCAGCCCGGGACCTTGTAAGCAAGGCCTTCCGTACATGTTTTTACTGGCCTACGGCCCGAGCAGATGCACTGGACCTGGTCCAACGCTGCGTTGGTTGCCAGCTCTTTGCAAATCAAAGCCATATGCCACCCACCGCCCTACACACAATCCCCATTACCTGGCCCTTTGCGGTCTGGGGGCTTGACATGGTTGGACCCCTGAAAGGAGGAACCCACAAGAAAAAATACTTGCTGGTCATGGTGGATAAATTCACCAAATGGATAGAAGCCAAACCTGTTAAAACGGCAGAACCCGGACCGGTGATAGACTTCATATCCGAGGCTGTACACCGTTATGTCGTCCCCCACAGCATCATCAGTGATAACGGCACGAATTTCACTGCCGACGAGGTAAAACTCTGGTGCAAAAACATGGGCATTAAGCTCGATTATGCTTCCGTCTATCACCCACAAACTAACAGTCAAGTTGAGTGAGCAAATGGTCTTATCATGAGCGGCATCAAACCCAGATTAGTGTGGTCCCTAAAGGAATCTAACATGCACTAGGTAGAGGAGCTCGACTCCGTACTCTGGGGGCTGCGGACCACGCCGAATCGCACTACCGGATACACACCCTTTTTTATGGTGTACGGCGCAGAGGCGGTTCTGCCCTATGACATAATTCATGACTCACCTTGAGTGCGCATGGACGAAGAAAGAGAAGCCAAGCTCGATCGGCAGGACAATTTGGACACCCTAGAGGAGGATCGCGACGTCGCAAACTAGTACGGGCCAATAGGCTTGAAGATACCAAAGCAGAGAAGTACGGGCCAAAACTTATAACGTTGGCGAACTAGTTCTACGCCTGCCAGAGAAGAAAAAGACCAAGCTCGAGCCCAAATGGGAGGGTCCCTTCATCATTGACCAAGTTTTGACCGGTGGAGCGTACCATCTACGGGATGCATCAGATAATCGGCTTGAGCCGAACCCATGGAACGCAGCCAGGCTTCGGAGATTCTACGCCTAGCGCCGGACTCTGTGTTTGTACGTCTCCTACCTCTGTCCATTTTTATATACATTATATGTCCTTTATTTCTATCCTTCTTCTTTTATTTTTCCCAACACCTTCAAAGGCTAACTTGTGCCTTGCCCGCACACCATTGATGCTCTAGCCGCGCTCACTATACCTCGGGGCTTCTTTCACAGAAGCTTACTTATTTATCCGGGCCTCATGCCCAGCACATGTGTCATCCTTCCGCATGTACCTTTTCTTCGCCATTATATGCATTGATATGACTTAAGTTTTGGCCAAGCTGGGTTGCCTGGCTCTTGTATTTATGCCCTACGTTCCCGTTAATTCAGCTAGGGCATAAGGGGTGCTCTTCTGCGATTGTTACTGCCAGGTCAGCCAGATGTGTACCTCAGACTAGGTGAAGCTGAAAGCTAGTGTTCTTAAGGGAATATTCGGTCGGTGAACAAAACATGATTTTTTATTTAATTTCCATATGTGCCCCCAGATGTTTTTCTCTGTGACTTTTTTCGCATTCCGGAGCTGCACTTTAGGGCATGCATACCCAGGGAAAGGAACCCCTAACAGAACTATTCTCCTCGGAAGATGTTTCTTACTAACCATGTAATATAACATAACTAGTTGGGCACTTGTCTGTTCAAGCACTAATAACCCCTACGCCTAGTCTCCAAGCATGCCCCAGTTCTTACATAAGCGAGAGGGTATTCGGATACACTCCGGACTATCGGGTCCCGAGGTTGAAGCAAAAAGGTCCGCCATGACAAATGATCTACAATCCAACTACAAGGCATTATACATGTCACTTTAATTACATAGTCAATTTGACTGGATAAATTCCTCTTCTATACCATCCAACAGGTTGTCTAGTCTACAATCCTGTTGGGAATACTTTGCAGCCAATTGTACTTTCCCATACACTAAGCTAACATGGATCTCTTTCCCATCGGGCCCCACAGGTCCGACCTCGGCCATGTGGTTTGGGTCAGCCTTGGCATACCGCGTCTTCACCATGGCCCAGGCTTCCCTGGCACCTTGACGGCAGGCCGATATCTTCCATAATCGGAAGCGCCGCCGCGCTCCCTTAAGCTTCTCCGCAAGCTCTCCAAGTCCTTCGGGCAGGGAGATGGATGGCCATAAGGCCTGGGCAATGCCTTGCATCACCTGCCGAGCTCGTTCGTGTAGTTGTGAGAGCTCGGTAGAAGATCACCCACAGACCTGGGCATTTCATCCGCGGGACGACCCGTTAGCATACCTACAGACATAACTCTGATAGTCAGTTCCTTCGCCGAACTCTTCTTAAAAGTTCGTTCAAGCACTTACTAAAAATGTCGCGTCGAAGCCGCTGAATCTCCTTCACGGAGTCCGACAGTTGGGCACGAACATCCTTTAGTTCCACGCTTAGCTGGGTGTTGGCATCCTGGAGATTAGTTTTCTCCCGCCTAACTCTCGTAAGCACGCTCTCGCCAACCTTTAGCCGGCGTAGGAGATGTTGCTCATCCGGATTTCCTCCAGTGTCATCTGCAAAATTTGTTTTCAGATTTGCACACATGTCGCACTCTATACGGTATCTATCATTTGAAATAGGTATTACCAGAGGGGGTCTTCTGGGACTCCTCTGCTGCGGCCAGTGCGGCCTGAAGTTGGGATTCGCACTCTTCAAGCCCATGGGACAATTGGGTATTCTTCTCTGTAAGAACCCGCATAACAAATGATCCTTAAATCAGTTATCCTAACCGTTTCAAGTCTCAGGGGCTACTGTTATGTATAATCATCAAATTTTCTCACCCGTATATCCTTTACATACTGGTCCATGGCTCTGGCTAGACCATTTTGAGCAGCACGGAGGTACGCGTCTCCCGAGTTGAAGGCATCAAATGCCTCTTGGGAGAAACAAGCGTCACGGAGAATGGCTCAGCGACGCCTGTGGTTCATGGCGCTCTCCACCTCGGAATTTGTGGCGGATATTTTGTCCGCATCCTCTGTCGGAGGAGCATCTGGCGTGTGCCTCGTAGTCGCTTCCGCTTTCGTGTCCGGCCTTGGAGCCCGACTGGTTGAGGCGTGATTGGCGACCTCTCCGGATATAGTCCGGCGAGCGTTCTTCTTCCTAGAAAGCACGGGTGTTAATATGTCTTTAAAGACGATACCATGGAGTGAGGTGGCACATCATACCTCTGCGTCGGCGTGTCAGTCCGGACCGTGTTCCTTTTTAGCCTGCCCGGCCTCGGAGCCCCTTATTGGCTAGTCGCCGCGGGCTCGGCATGGCGTCCCACGGGCCTTCCCTGTGAAACACCGTTTGTACATGGTAAGCAAGGTGTGCAAGGACGAACCCTTTTCAAAATATTGGGACTTTGGTCTTAGTCACCTGCGAAGCTGGGAGCAGCCCAGGGTAATCGGTCGTGATGGCCACCAAGGCATGTCGCTGCTTAATTGGTAAAACACCCTATCAATCAGATCCACGGATATGTCCGGATCCTCTTTGAAGACCGGGTCGAGGGACCGCTCAGGATCCTCTGGTTGTGGAGGTGGGCTGTTGATCTCCCTTACAGCCTTACGCAGCTCCTGCGTTGAATTCGCAAAGTAAAATATTTAATTGTGGGAATATGGAACGAATGGGCATAAAAAGTGTTGACTTACCCAGCTCGGAGGATTGTCCATAGAAAATCCACCTTGTGGATTAACGCGGAGGAATTCCTCCTCTTCTCCCTTGTACAAATCGGACAAGATTTTTGCTAGAGCAGCGGTCGAGTCCGGCCCCTTGTGGCCACAATGGGTGGCGTCATCCTCCCCGTTGAAGCATTATCCTACTCGAGAAGGCCGGTCTGAACAGGATCCAGAAGAGGGACGTCTTCTATATAAAACCACTATGAAGGCCAGTCTTCCGACGTCTTCTTCGGGGTTCCGGATAGGTAGCCGGTCCCGACGATGTGCTATACTTCGGCTCCGCCCACCTGATATATTGACCCCCTCTGAGAATGGGGCACAAGGAAGAACAACTTCTTCCACAGTGCAAAATGATCCTCGCAACCCAAGAACTGCTCGCAAAGGGCTACGTAGCCAGCGATATGAAGTATGGAGGCAATGGCAAGGTTATGCAACTAGAGGCCGTAGAACTCCAGGAGCCCTCGGAGAAACGGATGGATTGGAAATCTGAGTCCCCTTATCAAATAAGGGACAAGGCACACCCGCTCTCCCTTAGAGGGGTTGGGAAGGCCCTCCGCTTGCTCCCCGCCATTATAGGTGGCGAGCCCGGCTTGAACTGGGACCATATATGCTGGGGGGAGAAATCCCTGGGTCTGAAGCTTCACTAATTGGCTGTGCGGGACGGAACACCTCTTCCAATCTCCGGGTTTGGGGCTGGGGGTACGAGAGGAGGAGCTGCACCGACCGACCATGTTGGAATGGATTTTTTCGGGCGCGCTCCGATGAATGCTCGCCAAGGGAGGATGGTGTGATTTGGATCTGAATCCTCGTCTCTTTAATAGACAACTCATTTGCATATCTAGGGGGGTAAACGTAAAAACACCCTGGCTCCTCACATTTGCTTGACACGTGGAAGGTGGTCATTATTGGGCGTTGAAGCCAAGGAGCGCAACATTTACAAGAAGCCGGACACTACTTAATAGGTATTCGGAATTTGGAGAAGAACCCGCCTTGCAATGCCGAAGGCAATCTGCGCGCCAGACTCATCATCATTGAAGCCTGGTTCGGGGGCTACTGAGGGTTTCCTGGATTGGGGGGTATCCGGACAGCCGGACTATAACCTTTGGCCGGACTGTTGGACTATGAAGATACAAGATTGAAGACTTCGTCCCGTGTCCGGATGGGACTCTCCTTGGCGTGGAAGGCAAGCTTGGCAATATGGATATGTAGATCTCCTTCCTTGTAACAGACTCTGTGTAGCTCTAGCCCCCTCCAGTGTCTATATAAACCGAAGGGTTTAGTCCGTGGGACATAATAACAATCATACCATAGGCTAGCTTCTAGGGTTTAGCCTCTCTGATCTCATGGTAGATCAACTATTGTACTACCCATATCATCAATATTAATCAAGCAGGAGTAGGGTTTTACCTCCATCGAGAGGGCCCGAACCTGGGTAAAAACATCGTGTCCCTTGTCTCCTGTTACCATCCGCCTAGACGCACAGTTCGGGACCCCCTACCCGAGATCCGCCGGTTTTGACACCGACAACCGCTGTCCAGTGATCCACTCCTGGATTACTTTGGTACCTCCCTGCTAGGCTAATAGCAAGACACACATCAGGTCTGGTAAACAACATTGCATACATGATAGAGCCTATGGCTGAAGCATAGGGAACATCTTTCATTTTCTCTCTATCTTCTGCGGTGGTCGGGCATTGAGTCTGACTAAATTTCACACCTTGTAACACAGGCAAGAACCCTTTCTTTGCTTGATCCATTTTGAACTTCTTTAAAACTTTGTCAAGGTATGTGCTTTGTGAAAGTCCTATCAAGCGTCTTGATCTATCTCTATAGATCTTGATGCCTAATATGTAAGCAGCTTCACCGAGGTCCTTCATTGAAAAACTCTTATTCAAATCTTCTTTTATGCTATCCAGAAATTCTATATCATTTCCAATCAGCAATATGTCATCCACATATAATATTAGAAATGCTACAGAGCTCCCACTCACTTTCTTGTAAATACAGGCTTCTTCAAAAGTCTGTATAAAACCATATGCGTTGATCACACTATCAAAACGTTTATTCCAACTCCGAGAGGCTTGCACCAGTCCATAAATGGATCGCTGGAGCTTGCACACTTTTTAGCTCCCTTTGGATCGAAAAAACCATCCGGTTGCATCATATACAACTCTTCTTCCAGAAGTCCATTCAGGAATGCAGTTCTGACATCCATTTGCCAAATTTCATAATCATAAAACGCGGCAATTTCTAACATGATTCGAACAAACTTAAGCATCGCTACGGGTGAGAAAGTCTCATCATAGTCAATCCCTTGAACTTGTCAAAAACCTTTTGCAACAAGTTGAGCTTTGTAGACAGTAACATTACCGTCAGCGTCAGTCTTCTTCTTGAAGATCCATTTATTCTCAATGGCTTACCGATCATCGGGCAAGTCAACCAAAGGCCATACTTTGTTCTCATACATGGATCCCATCTCAGATTTCATGGCCTCAAGCCATTTTGCGAAATCTGGGCTCACCATCGCTTCTTCATAGTTCGTAGGTTCGCCTTGGTCAAGTAACATGACCTCCAGAATAGGATTACCGTATCACTCTAGTGCGGATCTTACTCTGGTTGACCTACGAGGTTTAGTAGTAACTTGATCTGAAGTTTCATGATCAATATCATTAGCTTCCTCACTAATTGGTGTAGGTGTCACAGGAACCGGTTTCTGTGATGAACAACTTTCCAATAAGGGAGCAGGTACTATTACCTCATCAAGTTCTACTTTCCTCCCACTCACTTCTTTCGATAGAAACTCTTTCTCTAGAAAGGATCCATTCTTTGCAACGAATGTCTTGCCTTCTGATCTGTGATAGAAGGTGTACCCAACAGTTTCCTTTGTGTATCCTATGAAGACACATTTCTCTGATTTGGGTTAGAGCTTATTAGGTTGAAGCTTTTTCACATAAGCATCGCAACCCCAAACTTTAAGAAACGACAACTTTGGTTTTTTGCCAAACCATAGTTCCTAAGTGAAAGTGCTAGTTATCTACTAGAGGGGGTGAATAGGCGATTTTTATGGAAGTCTTCAAAGCATGGAAGTTTCGAAGACAAACAAGAGAAATAAACCTATTGATATGCAGCGGAAGGTAGACTACACTAAGCAAGCCATAGTCAAGTATGCAATGAAGTGAAAGCACGAAGACTAATTGCAGCTAGGTAGTAAAGATCAGGATGGAAGATAGTATGAAGCCAAACAACAATAGTAGTCAAGCAGTGAAGTCAAATAGGTAAGGCAATCAGGCAATGAATTCACGAAGACAAACTGTAAGTAAAGAGAGGGAGAGGATAGAACCAGTCACTTGTTGAGGACACATGATTTGATGGACCAGTTCCAGTTGCTGTGACAACTCTACGTCTGGTTAGGGAGGCTGAGATTCAACTCAGAAAACCACGTCTTCACCTTATTCCCCTTGAGCTAAGGACACCCAGTCCTCGCCCAATTACTCTGGTAAGTATTCAAGGTAGACTTCCAAACCTTCACAGACTTCGTTCACCGGCAATCCACAATGACTCTTGGATGCTCAGAACGCGACGCCTAACCGGCTGGAGGATTCACAGTCCTCAAGTGTAACAAGTCTTCAAGTCATGCTGATAGAAAGACTTCAGTGATGCCTAACACTCTTTGGCTCTGGGTGTTTGGGCTTTGTCCTCGCAAGGATTTCTCTCTCTCAAAAGCTTCGGAGGTGGGTTTCCCTCAAACGACAAAAGCCGTGCACTAACTCTGAGCAGCCAACCAATTTATGGTCTAGGGGGTGGGCTATTTATAGCCACTAGGCAACCCGACCTGATTTGTCCAAAACGACCCTGGGTCACTAAGGAACTGACACGTGTTCCAACGGTCCGATTTCAAACACACACGGCAACTTTACTTGGGCTACAAGCAAAGCTGACTCATCCAGCTCTGGATAAGATTTGCTCTCATTGTCTTCGCTTGAAGACATAGGATTTGGTTGAGCATCACTTCAGTCACCCTGACTTTGTTCACTTGGACCCTACTTAACAGTGCAGTGGTTCCTACGACTCGACAAAGAAGAAAAGGAAACAACGAAACAGCTAAGTCTTCGCCCTCCATAGTCTTCATGAAACGCCTTCTCTAGTCATAGTCTTCAATGTGAATGTCTTCACATACCACCATTGTCTTCAATGTCTTCATACATTTTTAGGGGTCATCTCCGGTAGGTAAACCGAATCAATGAGGGACTACTACCTGTGTTATCCTGTAATTCTCACAAACACATTAGTCCCTCAACGAGGTTTGTCGTCAATACTCCGAAACCAACTAGGGGTGGCACTAGATGCACTTACAATCTCCCCCTTTTTGGTGATTGATGACAAACTAGTTGAAGTTTTCAACGGGAATAAAGTATGTGAAATTGTAAAGGATAAAGGTATTGTCTTCATAAGTGGCAAAAGCTCCCCCTGAAGATGTGCATGTGAGTGATTTGCTTTTGGAATGAAAATGCAAATGGCAGGTTGTACTTGTGGAGATACTCTTTGACTTATGACGACAATTCATCATGCATGATTTGATGTAACAAAGATAATGACAGGCATAATGAAAAATGGACGTCTGCAAAATGACCTAAGTGCGGAAATTATCATCGCACATGCGGAATTTATGATCGCATCACAGAATAGCAAATAAGTAGCAGGCGACCATCGAGTTTAAGTGTTACAACTCAAAGAACGAAATGTATCAAAAAGTGAGAGTTGTAGACACTAGGCAAAATATAAAGCAACTGCCCATATGGACCCGCTTGAAGACTATCAACTCATATGCTTCTCTCCCTTTTGTTAGTAAGGACCAAAAAGGTTTGAAGACATAGAGCCTCTAGGCGTTCCTAGAAGGAGTAGGAGTAGATGCAGGGTCGGTGTCGGGGTTTGGCGGTGCAGTCGAACGTGGTGCAGTGTCGAGACGCGCTGAAGTCATAGGGGTTGAAGTAGCATCATCTTGATCATCGATCATTCTGGCATTCACCGTTGCAGCGGAGGAGGAATAGTCAGAGTCTTCAAGAGATGGAGTTCGACGTAGGACAGAATTCCTTGGGGGAGTAGTGTCAAACTTGAATCTTTCAGTGAAGCCATCGTCTTGAAGATCTGCTTCAGCACTGAGCAGTGTCAAACTCTTCCATGATCGCCGACAGGTCTCGTGAGTGACAAAAGCATTCTTGGTGGCAAGATTGCGAATGCGATTGACGTCCACCAAGAGACTTTGCATCAGTCGCTTAAGCCAGAAGTGATGCTTGTCTTGTTTCTGATGCAATGCCACAAGAAGTTCTCGGTCATTCAGAACACGAGAGCGCTTCCGAGGCCTTTGGGCAATGGTGCTCTCAGTAGCTTCAGTCTGTGCACGGTGTGGAAGGCAAGTATTTCCAGCCAATGGATAGACACGAGTGACTGCTTGGACCCCTTCAATGGTTTGCGAGAAGCTTTGGTGATCAGCATTTTTAAGACTAAGAGGCTCCTTGGCAGGCTCTGGGTATATGGCTTCAACTGACATATCAACCTCAGGCAGAAAATCAGATGATTGTGAGCAGAGGGCTGATAGTTGACAGCAGAGTGTAGCTTGATGAGGCGCATGACCCATGGAGCGTAGAACTTCAGGCCAAAAAGATCAGAGCCAGACGCAGCCAACTGTCTGATAAAGAAATCTTCTGATGATGAATGTCTTTTGACAGGCCATAGAGTTCGCCTGATGATGTGATAGATTGTGCGAGGCAGATACTCGAGGTCTTCAACAAAGAATTCCTTTGGGTAATCAGCGTCAGGTGGCAGAGGCTTCATCATGCTCAACATTTGGCTCATGTTGGGCTCTGGCTTATGGAAGATACTCTCCAGTGCATTGCGGTGAAGTTGACAACCAGGTTCATAAAGCTCTCCTGGAGTGGGCAGGCCGGTGAGCTCAATGATGTCAAAGGCTTTGGCTTCATGATGGACATTGTATGTCATCCACTCAAGGACCCAAGTGTTCGGATCCCTGTTGTAGCCGCGAATGTGGAGGGTAGCATAAAATTGGAGTAGAAGTTCTTCATTCCAATGCTCCTTGTTAGTCACAAAGTGGAGCAAACCCGCATCACGGAATTAGTCAAGGGCTTTTTCAAGGCATGGCAGTCTAGCAATAGCTTCAGTGTCAAGACGCATATGAGGGAAGATGTGCCCTTGATCATACAGAACACATGAATAGTAGCTGCACTGTTGATAGCTCCAGAACCAATCAGATGAGATCCTTGCCATAGAGTAGGGGTTCTTGGCGCTGTCGAAGAAGGTGTTGTGCGCTTTGAAGCCATTGGCATTGAAGGACCCTGGTGAAGTGGCAGTCCTTGGAAACCTGGGCAGTCTTGGCTTTGGCTTCTAAACTTGAGGCCTGTGCTCGACGTGGTAGTCAAATTGAGGACCAGCAGTAGGCGGAGGAACCAGAAGAGGCCATTTGACAGTGATAAGCTGCCCATAGTTGTATGCTTGCTTGATAGTATGGCGCCTTGGAGGTGGAACAGGAGCAGTGGCATTGACTTCAGGCTGCAGATTGGCGGTAGGTGCAGCATCAGCTTCAAGTGCTATCACTTCAGGCACCATATTGACTTCAGGCGCCACATTGGCGGTAGGTGCAACATCAGCTTTAGGTGCTGTCACTTCAGGCACCATATTGACTTCAGGCGCCACATTAGCTTCAGCCATGACAACGTCATTGGCTTCAGTGTTGGTGTTGGTGGCCGCCTCAGTATGTGTAACCTCCACTTCAGTAGCAGGAGGGTCGGACACGTTCTCCTCGAGAACAACTTGGTTGGCTGGGGGTGTGGCAACACGAGCTTCTCTTGGTTCTTCTTCTTTGTCATCGGCTGATGCAGCCGTAATATCTTTAGCCGCTTTGGCTTCAGACTCAGGGATGTTCACAGTAGGAGAGGCTTCAAGAAACACTTGGCGTGAGAAAGATTGGCGCCCATCTCCTACAGGAACACTTGACAGATTGACTTGAGGCCTTGGTCCTTTGCGAAGCCTGCGAGATGCTGAAGACGCTTGTGGAGATGGAGTTGGTTGGGCCTCAAAGTCTTCCTCATCAACCACTGGAGTGTTGACTTGAGTTGGGGGAGTAACTGGTGTGTCTTCATCACGTGGGGATCCTTGAGGGCGATCAGCCCATGAGTCATCCTGAGCAATTGGCGTCAATGGATGACCAATGCTAATGAGTTCGCTGTTCGTAAGAACACGCGATGATACCACATTGTGATCAATCTGAGAAAGGACTTCATTATCTTCAACATTGTCGTGGTAACCAATGTCTTCAGCTGCGGCGGGGTCAACAGCTGGAATATCTTCAGCTTCAGGAACCTCTGTGGAAGCAGGCTCATGAACTATCATGCGTCGTTCTTGGTGTGCTGAATCAGGACGAGTAACAGAGATTGGCTCGACAACAAGGGGCTCTGTGGGAGCAGCCCGATATTTCTTGGACTTGCGCTTCTTGGTGGGTTGTCAGGACCCCGATCCTAAGCCACATCGATCCAGCATGTAACACATCATATCACTTTGCAGCCTCACGCATGGTACTCCCACGGGTGCCACCTTACCTGGCCCGGGACCGTTTGCGCCTTTTGGCTCACATATACGATAGCGTCGCTAGCATCCATATGACAGAGAACCCGGGCCGACATGGCTAGTCGTGAACCCAAGGCGGCACTAACCCATGAGGACAGGCATACATGGATCACCTCGAGCATGTCGGTCAACAACGTATAAATCCGGGCTGTAGCACTGGGCTAACAGGACTCCGGTAACCCGGGCTGTAGCAGGCTAGGCAGGACTCCGGATAACACCGTGTGACATTTCCCCGAAGGGACAGACACAGGAACGAAGTGAAACACATGCCGGCCAGTCATGTGTTCCGAGCAGTAGTGCTGGGCTAGCAGGACTCCGGTGAACCGGGCTGTAGCGGACTACTATCGCTTCGAAACACTAGACTACATTTCCTCATATGATAGGCTGCCAAGGATAAACAACTAGATAGTCGGATCCCACTCATACCAAGCATTTCAATCATACACACAATATGCCCAATATGAGTAAATACAACATTGCATCACAACAAAACTCCACAACTCAAGTACTTTATTTAAGAGGCTCCGGAGAGCCATACATATCATCCATACAGGTAGGGGTCACATGACCCAACACTCAAGTCATACAAACATACAAGCACATGCGGAAGCAAAGTAGTCTGAGTACAGACACTAGAAAGAAAGAAGGCTTGACGAAGCCTGTCTATCTACATCGACCCTTCACAAGTCTTGGATCACCACCTGGGTGGTAAGTCACTCGTCAACGTCGAGGTCTACATAGAACCCATCGGAGGGGTTGGTGTTGTCGTCTGAAAACATTAATTAAAGCAACATGAGTACGGGGGTACTCAACAAGTCTTACAACAGAATCCTACAATACATGCACATTTTCAAGAAGGTAGTGGAGTTATTGCAGCAAGCCAGCTTTGACTCTTGGCTAAGCTATCCTACGACAGACACAACTTGTAATCTTTTGTCGCACACGAGTCCACTATCACCAACACAATACTCCACCGTGGATCCTCTCTCGCCATCCTACGAGAGGGCCATCCGCGGTACTCACACTTATCTTGAGGCTTTTAGTAGTATCCATTTACTTGTCTATGAACTGTATAGGTGACCAAGTAGTCCTTTACAGCGGACGCGGCTATTCGAATAGTTTATACCCTGCAGGGGTGTACTCCTTCACACATGGACTGGTGCAAGCCTCTCGGAGTTGGAATAAATGCTTTGATAGTGTGATCAAAGCATTTGGTTTTATACAGACTTTCGGAGAAGCCTGTATTTACAAGAAAGTGAGTGGGAGCTCTGTAGCATTTCTAATATTATATGTGGATGACATATTACTGATTGGAAATGATATATAATTTCTGGATAGCATAAAGGGATACTTGAATAAAAGTTTTTCAATGAAAGACCTCGGAGAAGCTGCTTACATATTAGGCATAAAGATCTATAGAGATAGATCAAGACGCTTAATTGGACTTCCATAAAGCACATACCTTGACATGATTTTGAAGAAGTTCAAAATGGATCAAGCAAAGAAAGGGTTATTGCCTGTGTTACAAGGTGTGAGATTGAGTAAGACTCAAAGCCCGACCACTGCAGAAGATAGAGAGAAAATGAAAGATGTTCCCTATGCTTCAGCCATAGGCTCTATCATGTATGCAATGTTGTGTACCAGACCTGATGTGTGCCTTGCTATAAGTTTAGCAGGGAGGTACCAAAGTAATCCAGGAGTGGATCACTGGACAGCGGTCAAGAACATCCTGAAATACCTGAAAAGGACTAAGGATATGTTTCTCATATATGGAGGTGACAAAGAGCTCACCGTAAGAGGTTATGTTGATGCAAGCTTTGACACTGATCCGGACGATTCTAAATCGCAAACCGGATACGTGTTTACATTAAACGGTGGAGCTGTCAGTTGGTGCAGTTCTAAACAAAGCGTCGTAGCGGGATCTACATGTGAAGCGGAGTACTTAGCTGCTTCGGAAGCAGCAAATGAAGGAGTCTAGATGAAGGAGTTCATATCCGATCTAGGTGTCATACCTAGTGCATCGGGTCCAATGAAAATCTTTTGTGACAATACTGGTGCAATTGCCTTGGCAAAGGAATCCAGATTTCACAAAAGGACCAAACACATCAAGAGACACTTCAACTCCATCCGGGATCTAGTCCAGGTGGGAGACATAGAGATTTGCAAGATACATACGGGTCTGAATGTTGCAGACCCGTTGACTAAGCCTCTTCGACGAGCAAAACATGATCACCACCAAGACTCCATGGGTGTTAGGATCATTACAGTGTAATCTAGATTATTGACTCTAGTGCAAGTGGGAGACTGAAGGAAATATGCCCTAGAGGCAATAATAAAGTTATTATTTATTTCCTTATATCATGATAAAGGTTTATTATTCATGCTAGAATTGTATTAACCGGAAACATAATGCATGTGTGAATACATAGACAAACAGAGTGTCACTAGTATGCCTCTACTAGACTAGCTCGTTAATCAAAGATGGTTATGTTTCCTAACCATGAACAAAGAGTTTTTATTTGATTAATGAGGTCACATCATTGGTTGAATGATCTGATTGACATGACCCATTATATTAGCTTAGCACCCGATCGTTTAGTATGTTGTTATTGCTTTATTCATGACTTATACATGTTCCTATGACTATGAGATTATGCAACTCCCGTTTGCCAGAGGAACACTTTGGGTACTACCAAACGTCACAACGTAACTGGGTGATTATAAAGGAGTATTACAGGTGTCTCCAATGGTAGATGTTGGGTTGGCGTATTTCGAGATTAGGATTTGTCACTCCGATTGTCGGAGAGGTATCTCTGGGCCCTCTCGGTAATGCACATCACTTAAGCCTTGCAAGCATTGCAACTAATGAGTTAGTTGCGGGATGATGTATTACGGAACGAGTAAAGAGACTTGCCGGTAACGAGATTGAACTAAGTATTGGATACTGACGATCGAATCTCGGACAAGTAACATACCGATGACAAAGGGAACAACGTATGTTGTTATGCGGTCTGACCGATAAAGATCTTCGTAGAATATGTAGGAGCCAATATGGGCATCCAGGTCCCGCTATTGGTTATTGACCGGAGACGTGTCTCGGTCATGTCTACATTGTTCTCGAACCGTAGGGTCCGCACGCTTAACGTTACGATGACAGTTATTATGAGTTTATGCATTTTGATGTACCGAAGGTTGTTCGGAGTCCCGGATGTGATCACGGACATGACGAGGAGTCTCGAAATGGTCGAGACATAAAGATTGATATATTGGAAGCCTATGTTTGGACATCGGAAGTGTTCCAGGTGAAATCAGGGTTTTACCGGAATACCGGGTGGGTTACCGGAACCCCCCGGGAGCCATATGGGCCTTAATGGGCCTTAGTGGAAAGGAGAAAGGGGCAGCCCTAGTGTCCGCGCTCCTCCCCCCTTCCCTAGTCCTATTAGGACTAGGAGAAGGTGGCCGGCCCCCCTCTCTCTCTTTCCCCCCCTTGAGGAATCCTATTCCAACTAGGATTGGGGGGGGGGGGAATCCTACTCCCGGAGGGAGTAGGACTCCCTGGCGCTCCACCCCTTGGCCGGCCAGCCCCTCCCCCTTGGCTCCTTTATATACGGGGGCAGGGGAGCACCCTAGGACACACAAGTTGATCTACGGATCGTTCCTTAGCCGTGTGCGGTGCCCCTTCCACCAAATTCCACCTCGGTCATATCGTTGCAGTGCTTAGGCGAAGCCCTGCGCCGGTAGTGCATCAAGATCGTCACCACGCCGTCGTGCTGACGGAACTCCTCCCCGAAGCTTTGCTGGATCGGAGCCCGGGGATCGTCATCGAGCTGAACGTGTGCCAAGAACTCGGAGGTGCCGGAGTAACGGTACTTGGATCGGTCGAATCAAGGAGAACGTACGACTACTTCCTCTACGTTGAGTCAATGCTTCCGCTTCGGTCTACGAGGGTACGTAGACAACACTCTCCCCTCTCGTTGCTATGCATCACCATGATCTTGCGTGTGCGTAGGAATTTTTTTGAAATTACTACGTTCCCCTACAGTGGCATCCGAGCCTAGGTTTTTATGGTTTGATGTTATTTGCATGAGTAGAACACAAGTAAGTTGTGGACGATACAAGTCATACTGCCTACCAGCATGTCATACTTTGGTTCAGCGGTATTGTTGGACGAGACGATCCGGACCAACCTTACGCGTACGCTTACGCGAGACCGGTTCCCTCGATGTGCTTTGCACATAGATGGCTTGCGGAAGACTGTCTCTCCAACTTTAGTTGAACCGAGTGTGGCTACGCCCGGTCCTTGAGAAGGTTAAAACGGAGTCTATTTGACAAACTATCGTTGTGGTTTTGATGCGTAGGTAAGATGAGTTCTTGCTTAAAGCCCGTAGCAGCCACGTAAAACTTGCAACAACAAAGTAGAGGACGTCTAACTTGTGTTTGCAGGGCATGTTGTGATGTGATATGGTCAAGACATGATGCTAAATTTTATTGTATGAGATGATCATGTTTTGTAACCGAGTTATCGGCAACTGGCAGGAGCCATATGGTTGTCGCTTTATTGTATGCAATGCAATCGCGATGTAATGCTTTACTTTATTACTAAGCGGTAGTGATAGTCGTGGAAGCATAAGATTGGCGAGACGACAACGATGCTATGATGGAGATCAAGGTGTCGCGCCGGTGACGATGGTGATCATGACGGTGCTTCAGAGATGGAGATCACAAGCACAAGATGATGATGACCATATCATAATCACTTATATTGATTGCATGTGATGTTTATCTTTTTATGCATCTTATCTTGCTTTGATTGACGGTAGCATTATAAGATGATCTCTCACTAAATTATCAAGAAGTGTTCTCCCTGAGTATGCACCGTTGCAAAAGTTCTTCGTGCTGAGACACCACGTGATGATCGGGTGTGATAGGCTCTACGTTCAAATACAACGGGTGCAAAACAGTTGCACACGCGGAATACTCAGGTTATACTTGACGAGCTATGCATATAAGATATGACCTCGGAACACAGAGACCGAAAGGTCGAGCGTGAATCATATAGTAGATATTCAACATAACGATGTTCACCATTGAAAACTACTCCATATCACGTGATGATCGATTATGGTTTAGTTGATTTGGATCACGTGATCACTTAGAGGATTAGAGGGATGTCTATCTAAGTGGGAGTTCTTAATTAATTTGATTAACTGAACTTAAACTTATCATGAACTTAGTATCTGATAGTATCTTGCTTGTTTATGTTGATTGTAGATAGATGGCTCGTGCTGTTGTTCCGTTAAATTTTAATGCGTTCCTTGAGAAAGAAAGTTGAAAGATGATGGTAGCAATTACACGGACTGGGTCCGTAACTTGAGGATTATCCTCATTGCTGCACAAAAGAATTATGTCCTGGAAGCACCGCTAGGTGCCAGGCCTGCTGCTAGAGCAACACCAGAAGTTATGAACGTCTGGCAGAGCAAAGCTGATGACTACTCGATAGTTTAGTGTGCCATGCTTTACGGCTTAGAACCGGGACTTCAACGACGTTTTGAACGTCATGGAGCATATGAGATGTTCCAGGAGTTGAAGTTAATATTTCAAGCAAATGCCCGGATTGAGAGATATGAAGTCTCCAATAAGTTCTATAGCTGCAAAATGGAGGAGAACAGTTCTGTCAGTGAGCATATACTCAAAATGTCTGGGTATAATAATCACTTGATTCAATTGGGAGTTACTCTTCCAGATGATTGCGTCATTGACAGAATTCTCCAATCACTGCCACCAAGCTACAAGAGCTTCGTGATGAACTATAATATGCAAGGGATGACCAAGACTATTCCTGAGCTCTTCGCAATGCTAAAAGCTGCGGAGGTAGAAATCAAGAAGGAGCATCAAGTGTTGATGGTTAACAAAACCACTAGTTTCAAGAAAAAGGGCAAAGGGAAGAAAAAGGGGAACTTCAAGAAGAACGGCAAGCGAGTTGCTGCTCAAGAGAAGAAACCCAAGTCTGGACCTAAGCCTGAAACTGAGTGCTTCTACTGCAAGCAGACTGGTCACTGGAAGCGGAACTGCCCCAAGTATTTGGCGGATAAGAAGGATGGCAAGGTGAACAAAGGTATATGTGATATACATGTTATTGATGTGTACCTTACTAATGTTCGCAGTAGCACCTGGGTATTTGATACTGGTTCTGTTGCTAATATTTGCAACTCAAAACAGGGACTACAGAATAAGCGGACACTAGCAAAGGACGAGGTGACGATGCGCGTGGGAAATGGTTCCAAAGTCGATGTGATCGCAGTTGGCACGCTACCTCTACATCTACCTTCGGGATTAGTATTAGACCTAAATAATTCTTATTTGGTGCCAGCGTTGAGCATGAACATTATATCTGGATCTTGTTTGATGCGAGACGGTCATTCATTTAAATCAGAGAATAATGGTTGTTCTATTTATATAAGTAATATCTTTTATGGTCATGCACCCTTGAAGAGTGGTCTATTTTTGATGAATCTCGATAGTAGTGATACACATATTCATAATGTTGAAGCCAAAAGATGCAAAGTTGATAATGATAGTGCAACTTATTTGTGGCACTGCCGTTTAGGTCATATCGGTATAAAGCGCATGAAGAAACTCCATACTGATGGACTTTTGGAGTCACTTGATTATGAATCACTTGGCACTTGCGAACCGTGCCTCATGGGCAAGATGACTAAAACACCGTTCTCCGGAACTATGGAGAGAGCAACAGATTCATTGGAAATCATACATACGGATGTATGTGGTCCGATGAATGTTGAGGCTCGTGGCGGATATCATTATTTTCTCACCTTCACAGATGATTTGAGCAGATATGGGTATATCTACTTAATGAAACACAAGTCTGAAACATTTGAAAAGTTCAAAGAATTTCAGAGTGAAGTTGAAAATCATCGTAACAAGAAAATAAAGTTTCTACGATCAGATTGTGGAGGAGAATATTTGAGTTACGAGTTTGGTGTACATTTGAGAAATTGTGGAATAGTTTCGCAACTCACGCCACCCGGAACACCACAGCGTAATGGTGTGTCCGAACGTCGTAATCGTACTTTACTAGATATGGTGCAATCTATGATGTCTCTTACTGATTTACCGCTATCGTTCTGGGGATACACTCTAGAGACGGCCGCATTCACGTTAAATAGGGCACCATCTAAATCCGTTGAGACGACGCCTTATGAACTATGGTTTGGCAAGAAACCAAAGTTGTCGTTTCTTAAAGTTTGGGGCTGCGATGCTTATGTGAAAAAGCTTCAGCCAGATAAGCTCGAACCCAAATCGGAGAAATGTGTCTTCATAGGATATCCAAAGGAAACTGTTGGATACACCTTCTATCACAGATCCGAAGGCAAGACTTTTGTTGCTAAGTTCGGAAACTTTCTAGAGAAAGAGTTTATTTCGAAAGAAGTGAGTGGGAGGAAAGTAGAACTTGACGAGGTAACTGTACCTACTCCTTTATTGAGAAGTAGTACATCACAGAAAACTGTTTCTGCGACACCTACACCAATAAATGAGGAAGCTAATGATGATGATCATGAAACTTTAGATCAAGATACTACTGAACCTCGTAGATCAACCAGAGTGAGATCCGCACTAGAGTGGTACGGTAGTCCTGTTCTGGAGGTCATGATATTAAATCATGATGAACCTACGAACTATGAAGAAGCGATGGTGAGCCCAGATTCTGCAAAGTGGCTTGAAGCCATGAAATCTGAGATGGGATCCATGTATGAGAACAAAGTATGGACTTTGGTTGACATGCCTGATGATCGGCAAGCAATTGAGAACAAATGGATCTTTAAGAAGAAGACTGACGCTGATGGTAATGTTACTGTCTACAAAGCTCGACTTGTTGCAAAAGGTTTTCGACAAGTTCAAGGGATTGACTACAATGAGACTTTCTCACCCGTAGCGATGCTTAAGTCTGTCCAAATCATGTTAGCGATTGCCGCATTTTATGATTATGAAATTTGGCAGATGGATGTCAAAACTGCATTCCTGAATGGATTTTTGGAAGAAGAATTGTATATGATGCAACCGGAAGGTTTTGTCGATCCAAAGGGAGCTAACAAAGTGTGCAAGCTCCAGCGATCCATTTATGGACTGGTGCAAGCCTCTCGGAGTTGGAATAAACGCTTTGATAGTGTGATCAAAGCATTTGGTTTTATACAGACTTTCGGAGAAGCCTGTATTTACAAGAAAGTGAGTGGGAGCTCTGTAGCATTTCTAATATTATATGTGGATGACATATTACTGATTGGAAATGATATAGAATTTCTGGATAGCATAAAGGGATACTTGAATAAAAGTTTTTCAATGAAAGACCTCGGAGAAGCTGCTTACATATTAGGCATAAAGATCTATAGAGATAGATCAAGACGCTTAATTGGACTTCCATAAAGCACATACCTTGACATGATTTT
The DNA here is from genome assembly GCA_032464435.1 of Aegilops umbellulata. NCBI lineage: Eukaryota > Viridiplantae > Streptophyta > Magnoliopsida > Poales > Poaceae > Aegilops > Aegilops umbellulata. Next base: position 132,954,022 of record CP136058.1, on the reverse strand, counting down.
GAAGAAGTTCAAAATGGATCAAGCAAAGAAAGGGTTCTTGCCTGTGTTACAAGGTGTGAGATTGAGTAAGACTCAAAGCCCGACCACTGCAGAAGATAGAGAGAAAATGAAAGATGTTCCCTATGCTTCAGCCATAGGCTCTATCATGTATGCAATGCTGTGTACCAGACCTGATGTGTGCCTTGCTATAAGTTTAGCAGGGAGGTACCAAAGTAATCCAGGAGTGGATCACTGGACAGCGGTCAAGAACATCCTGAAATACCTGAAAAGGACTAAGGATATGTTTCTCATATATGGAGGTGACAAAGAGCTCACCGTAAGAGGTTATGTTGATGCAAGCTTTGACACTGATCCGGACGATTCTAAATCGCAAACCGGATACGTGTTTACATTAAACGGTGGAGCTGTCAGTTGGTGCAGTTCTAAACAAAGCGTCGTAGCGGGATCTACATGTGAAGCGGAGTACTTAGCTGCTTCGGAAGCAGCAAATGAAGGAGTCTAGATGAAGGAGTTCATATCCGATCTAGGTGTCATACCTAGTGCATCGGGTCCAATGAAAATCTTTTGTGACAATACTGGTGCAATTGCCTTGGCAAAGGAATCCAGATTTCACAAAAGGACCAAACACATCAAGAGACGCTTCAACTCCATCCGGGATCTAGTCCAGGTGGGAGACATAGAGATTTGCAAGATACATACGGGTCTGAATGTTGCAGACCCGTTGACTAAGCCTCTTCGACGAGCAAAACATGATCACCACCAAGACTCCATGGGTGTTAGGATCATTACAGTGTAATCTAGATTATTGACTCTAGTGCAAGTGGGAGACTGAAGGAAATATGCCCTAGAGGCAATAATAAAGTTATTATTTATTTCCTTATATCATGATAAAGGTTTATTATTCATGCTAGAATTGTATTAACCGGAAACATAATGCATGTGTGAATACATAGACAAACAGAGTGTCACTAGTATGCCTCTACTAGACTAGCTCGTTAATCAAAGATGGTTATGTTTCCTAACCATGAACAAAGAGTTGTTATTTGATTAACGAGGTCACATCATTGGTTGAATGATCTGATTGACATGACCCATTATATTAGCTTAGCACCCGATCGTTTAGTATGTTGCTATTGCTTTATTCACGACTTATACATGTTCCTATGACTATGAGATTATGCAACTCCCGTTTGACAGAGGAACACTTTGGGTACTACCAAATGTCACAACATAACTGGGTGATTATAAAGGAGTATTACAGGTGTCTCCAATGGTAGATGTTGGGTTGGCGTATTTCGAGATTAGGATTTGTCACTCCGATTGTCGGAGAGGTATCTCTAGGCCCTCTCGGTAATGCACATCACTTAAGCCTTGCAAGCATTGCAACTAATGAGTTAGTTGCGGGATGATGTATTACGGAACGAGTAAAGAGACTTGCCGGTAACGAGATTGAACTAAGTATTGGATACTGACGATCGAATCTCGGACAAGTAACATACCGATGACAAAGGGAACAACGTATGTTGTTATGCGGTCTGATCGATAAAGATCTTCGTAGAATATGTAGGATCCAATATGGGCATCCAGGTCCCGCTATTGGTTATTGACCGGAGACGTGTCTCGGTCATGTCTACATTGTTCTCGAACCGTAGGGTCCGCACGCTTAACGTTACGATGACAGTTATTATGAGTTTATGCATTTTGATGTACCGAAGGTTGTTCGGAGTCCCGGATGTGATCACGGACATGACGAGGAGTCTCGAAATGGTCGAGACATAAAGATTGATATATTGGAAGCCTATGTTTGGACATCGGAAGTGTTCCAGGTGAAATCAGGGTTTTACCGGAATACCGGGTGGGTTACCAGAACCCCCCGGGAGCCATATGGGCCTTAATGGGCCTTAGTGGAAAGGAGAAAGGGGCAGCCCTAGTGGCCGCGCGCCTCCCCCCTTCCCTAGTCCTATTAGGACTAGGAGAAGGTGGCCGGCCCCCCTCTCTCTCTTTCCCCCCCCCCCCTTGAGGAATCCTATTCCAACTAGGATTGGGGGGGGAATCCTACTCCCGGAGGGAGTAGGACTCCCTGGCGCGCCACCCCTTGGCCGGCCAGCCCCTCCCCCTTGGCTCCTTTATATACGGGGGCAGGGGAGCACCCTAGGACACACAAGTTGATCTACGGATCGTTCCTTAGCCGTGTGCGGTGCCCCTTCCACCAAATTCCACCTCGATCATATCGTTGCAGTGCTTAGGCGAAGCCCTGCGCCGGTAGTGCATCAAGATCGTCACCACGCCGTCGTGCTGACGGAACTCCTCCCCGAAGCTTTGCTAGATCGGAGCCCGGGGATCGTCATCGAGCTAAACGTGTGCCAAGAACTCGGAGGTGCCGGAGTAACGGTACTTGGATCGGTCGGATCGAGGAGAACGTACGACTACTTCCTCTACGTTGAGTCAACGCTTCCGCTTTGGTCTACGAGGGTACATAGACAACACTCTCCCCTCTCGTTGCTATGCATCACCATGATCTTGCGTGTGCGTAGGAAGTTTTTTGAAATTACTACGTTCCCCAACACCCTATGGTCAGGGCTGCGTGCGGCCCCCAGCAACTACAAACACCAGAAACTACTTGCAACTCCTGGACAGAGGACGAGAGGGGTCGGTAAGTCGAGCCGGGTCATATTTCAGGGCCCAATGTGTGGTAGTAGCTGAGTCTTAAATCACACACACAGATCTCAGTTCTTAAGGACGACCTCAATGAAACAACCCACCATGTACTCCTACATGGCCTCTCATCGATTCCTTTACCAAATCGTATTCAACACTTTCACACTCTCGACAATGACACAACCTTTCACTCTAGTTCATCATCCCGATGAGCCAGACCTGACACAACTCTAAGCATAGCAAGCATAGCATGGTAGGGAACACACACACACACACATGGCTCAATCAACTCCTACACATGCTAGTGGGTTTCTTCTAGTTACTATGGCAATGACAGGTCATGCAAAGGAAGTGGGTTCAACTACCGCAACACACAGCAGTTTGAATCGCGTTGTCTTAATGCAGTAAACGAGAGCAGAAGCAAGAACATGGGTTTGTATCGGAATGATCAATGGGTTGCTTGCATGATGGAGTGGTAGCGGGATACTGCCCTTCAGTTGGATACTCGGGAATATCCTCGGAGGCAGAACCTACCACGAAGAACACATCGGAACACAATCAACACATGACGATATGCAACATTATGATGCATGCTATGACATGGCAATATGAAAGTGTCTTGGACTAATGCAAGCTAAACAGGAAGGAAAGTGCTTATTTGAACCAAAGGTTCAAGTGTTAACTTATTTAACATAGCCATATTAGTGCATCATCTTGTATTTCTTAAACAGCAAGGTTAACTTGTTCTAACATGCATGAAACCAGTACCAATGGATAGATTGAATTTTTTTGATCAATTTTCATATATAAAACTTTGCATTTGGAGTTACAGATTAATTTCTATGAATTTTTGAAGTTTGAACTAATTTCTGGAATTTCCTGTATAGAAATGATTCCAGTAATTTAATTACTGCGTCAGCATTGCGTCACAGTGACGTCAGGGTCAACGGGGTCGTCTAGGTCAAACTGACCAGTGGGTCCCGCATGTCAGTAGTTAATTAAACTAATTGTTTTTAGTTAGAAACTAATCTCGATAATTAGCAGAGGGGGGGCTCACTTGTCATTGACTCAGGGGAGTCAACCTGGGCCCACCCAGTCAACATCAACGGTCAAACTCGCCGGCGTTTAGCCGCCGGCGAGGCCAGACGCGGCGGTGAGAGTGCATTTGTGCATTCCGGCGACCAAACGAGCGGCGGAGAGCATCTACGCGTAGCTGAGAGCAAGCCGCGGCGTTTGGTGGCAGTGGTTGGGCTCGGGGTGGCCGGAAACGTCGCCGGCGACGAGCTTTGCGGTCGCCGGAGTCGGCTGGAAGTGAGCCCGAGGCTACGGGGCACAGCGAGGTGCGTGGAGTGGGGCGTTGAGCTCCTGGGGATGCGGTAAGGTTGTTAGACAGGGTGGCGTGGCTGGTGGTTGGCCGGAGTCACGTCGGCGACGAGCTCCGCGGCGGTGCGTGCGGGTGAGCTTCGTGCAGTTTCTATGGTGCACGAGGAGGCAAACGGTGAGGATGGGGAGGTGCAGCAGCTCACGGCGGTCACGTAGAGCCAGACGGCGCAGTCGGGGACGAGCTGATGCGGCGGCGACGTCGAAAGGGATCTCCGGCGGTGGCTGACGAAGGCGGGGTCGGTGAAGGTGTTGCAGAGCGTGTGAGCGCTCGGGGCTCGGCCTGTTCGAAGCAGTCGACGACGGCGGAGCGAGTGGACACAGTGGTGCAGCACGGGGACGGCATTGGACGCGACGACGGTGGCGGAACGGCGATGGCTGCGTCGGCCATGGCGAGGGAGTGCGAGGGAGAGGATCCAGGGGGAAAGTGCGGTGTCTGCGAGGTCGGGGAGAGAGAGGGAGCTCGTCCCACGTCGGCAGCTAGACGAGGGGAGCGGCGAGGCGGCGGCAGCTGCGTGGCGCGCATGCGGTGCTCGCCGTCGAGCACCTGGCTGCCTGCCTGGCCAAGCCAAGCTGCTCGCTGGCGCGGTGGTTGGGCTGGGCCGGCAGGTGGGCCTGGTGGGTGGCGCCAGGTAAGTTTTTCTATTTTGTTTTCTTTTTCTATTTTTCTGTAGATTCAGGGCTTTATTAAAAATACTTAGGCACTTTCTAAAATCCTGGAAATAATTGTTTGCTCTGTTGGGATTATTCCTAACAGCCCTCACTTAAATCCAGAATTGTTTGAACATTTAAAATATTTATCAGTATTTAAATGTCCAAAGGCAACATACATATGATTTAATCCAGTGACCTTTTGATGACCTAGAAAATTGTGCACCAATTTTGCCAGAGGTCCTAACCCAAGACAAAGAGGGTGAACATTTTAGAAGGGCATTTCAGGTTCATTGAAATTATTTTTAGTAAACCCTAGTTGATTTCAGGGGGGTGCTGGGGGTTCTGCCTTCCCCATTTCAAGTTTCTGTTGAAAGTAGACATGATGCAACACTCTAATGCATGGTCTAACTAGGATGTGACAACTCACCCCCACTCGAAAGAATCTCGTCCCGAGATTTAGGATCCGTTGGAAAGAGGGTGGGGTACTCATGTCGAAGACGATCCTCCCTTTCCCAAGTAGCTTCTTTCTCGGAATGGTGCGACCATTGAACTTTGAGAAATTTGATATTCTGGCGTCGAGTGGTACGCTTGGCTTGATCAAGGATACGAACGGGGTATTCTCGATATGTGAGTTTATCTTGAAGATCAAGCGTTTCGTGGTCCACTCCATGGATAGGATCCGAGAAGCAACGCCTGAGTTGAGAAACGTGGAAGACATCATGAACTCTGGAGAGATGCGGAGGTAGTTCCAATTGGTAGGCAACCTCCCCTCGTTTGGCAAGAATGCGAAAGGGTCCAATGTAACGAGGAGCCAATTTGCCTTTGATACCGAATCGATGGGTTCCCTTTAACGGTGTAACCCGAAGGTAAGCCATCTCGCCAACTTCATAAGCCATAGGCTTATGCTTGCGGTCATACTGACTCTTTTGTCGGGATTGGGCTGTTTTCAACTTCTCACGAATAATGCGAACCTGCTCTTCTGCTTCCTGGATCATATCCAGGCCAAAGAGTTGTCTTTCCCCGGTTTCTGACCAGTTAAGAGGCGTTCGATATTTTCGTCCATAGAGAACTTCGAAAGGAGCTTTGCCCAAGCTAGCTTGATAACTATTGTTATAAGCGAACTCAGCGAATGGTAGGCACTTCTCCCAATTCATACCGAAGGAGATGACAGAAGCTCGGAGCATATCCTCCAAAATTTGATTGACTCGTTCTACTTGACCACTTGACTGGGGATGGAAGGCGGTGCTAAAGGAGAGACGAGTTCCCATAGCATTTTGGAAACTTTCCCAAAATCGAGAGGTGAAAAGACTTCCACGGTCTGAATTGATTTCCAATGGAACACCATGAAGAGACACTATTCGGGAGATGTACAAATCAGCTAGCTGGCTAGCGGTTATACTCTCGCGAACAAGTAAGAAGTGGGCTACTTTGGAAAGACAATCGACAACAACGAAGATAGCATTATTCCCTCTTTTGGTTCTGGGAAACCCGGTAATGAAATCCATACCGATTTTATCCCATTTCCATTCGGGAATTTCCAATGGTTGAAGGGTGCCAGGAGGCCGTTGATGCTCTGCTTTAACGCGATGACATACGTCGCAATTAGCAATGTATTGAGCGATTTCTCTCTTCATCCTAGTCCACCAGAACCTCTGGTGTAGGTCTTGATACATTTTAGTACTACCGGGATGAATGGGGAGAGGAGATTTGTGAGCCTCCTTAAGGATCAGCTGCCGTAGATGTTGTTTCTTGGGAACCACCAAGCGGTTCTCGAAGAAGACAACACCTCGTTCATCCATGGAAAAACATTTAGCAACTCTGCTAGCGATGTTTTCCTTGATACGGGATATGCCCTTATCGCGCTTCTGGGAAGCTATGATTTGATCCGTAAGGTTAGGTTTCGCCACCAGGGTGGAAAGAAATCCTCGAGGAACAATGTGAAGGTTAAGCTTACGAAATTCCTCGTGGAGAAGTGGTTGACTTTGTTGTAACATCAGATTGTTACAATAGGATTTACGACTTAGTGCATCAGCCATGACGTTGGCTTTGCCTGGGGTGTAGGTTATTCCTAAGTCGTAATCCGAGATCAACTCGACCCAACGTCTTTGCCTGAGATTCAAATCCGGTTGGGTGAAGATGTATTTCAAACTTTGGTGATTAGTGTAGATTTCGCAACGATTACCAAGAAGGTAATGTCGCCAGGTTTTGAGTGCATGGACTACAGCTGCAAGCTCTAGATCATGTGTGGGATAGTTATCCTCATGTGGACGCAACTGTCGGGAAGCGTAAGCAATCACATGACGATCTTGCATGAGTATGCAACCTAGTCCTTGTTGCGAGGCGTCGCAATAGATAACAAAGTCCTTAGAAAAATCTGGTGGTACCAGTATGGGAGCAGATGTCAGGCGTCTTTTCAGTTCCTGAAAGCTGAACTCGCACTGTGGGGTCCACTCGAAGTTCTTATCTTTCTTGAGGAGTTCAGTTAGAGGCTTAGCAACTTTGGAGAAATTCTCGACGAAGCGGCGGCAATAGCTCGCTAAACCAAGAAAACTCCGAACTTGCTTGACCATTTCAGGTGGAGTCTAGTCAAGGACAGCTTGAACTCGCTCGGGATTGACAGCAATGCCCTTACCAGAGATTACATGGCCCAGATAGGTCACTTCTGGCAACCAAAATTCGCACTTGGAGAATTTGGCATAAAGGCAGTGCTCTCGAAGTTTCGTCAATACTAGCTTTAGATGTTCGGCATGTTCTTCCTCATTCTTGGAGTAGATGAGTATATCATTGAGGTAAACCACGACGAATTTATCCAGGTACTCCATGAAGATCGAGTTCATTAACCGAGAGAAAGTGGCTGGAGCATTGGTTAAACCGAAGGACATGACGGTGTACTCGTATTGGCCATAACGAGTGACAAAGGCCGTTTTGGGAATGTCCCCGTTCTTGATTTTAATTTGATGGTAGCCCAACCTTAAATCCATCTTGGAAAAGAATGAGGATCCAGCGAGCTGGTCATACAGGTCATTGATCCTGGGGAGCAGATACTTGTTCTTGATAGTGACCAAATTGACAGGTCGGTAATCTACAACCATCCGATCCGTTCCATCCTTCTTCTTGACGAAGAGGACGGGGCAAGCCCAAGGAGAAGAACTAGGACGGATGAAACCCTTTTGCAAGGACTCATCGAGTTGTTTCTTAAGCTCGGCTAGTTCTAGGGGTGCCATCTTATAAGGTCTTCTAGAGATTGGGACGGTTCCTGGAACAAGGTCTATCACGAACTCAACATCTCAGTCAGGTGGAACACCTGGCAGTTCCTCTGGAAAGACATCCAGGAAATCACGGACTACCGGAATATCTTCAAGGTCTGGAAGGGGGTTGGCATTTAAGGAGTAGAGTTGTCGCTCAGACACTCGGGTCAAAACATTGACTGTCTTGCCCGATGGATGGGTGAGCTGAACAGTTCAAGTTGAGCAATCAATCTTAGCGTAATGGGCTGACATCCAGTCCATACCCAAGATGATGTTTATGTCCAAGGACCTGAGAGCTCTTAGTGACGCGAGGAAGACCAATCTATCGACAAGAATTTCATTTCCATGGCTGATTCTCGAGGTTTGCCATCTAGAATCAGGAGTTTGAATTTCCATGGAGGTGGGCATGTCACTAAATGTGGTGTTGTGCAAACGAGCATAGCTCTCGGAAATAAATGAATGAGATGCTCCAGTATCAAAGAGAACAGTTGCCGGATGGCAATTAACAAGGAGCATACCGAGAACAACATTGGGGTCCTCCTGAGTCTCTTCAGCTGAGACGTAGTTGACATGGCCGCGAGCAGTGGTGGCCGGCTTGGCGACAAGCACCTTTGCTGTTGGCTTGCCACGGCCAACAGACTTTCCGAACTGGTTGGGGTTGTTCTGGGGACACTCGCGGATGTAGTGACCCGGCTCTCCACACTTGAAGCAAGTTATCATATTGGGGCGTGGAGCAGCATTAGCAGCGGGACCACCATAAGTCTTGGGCGGTGCATACTACTGGTTGGGGCGAGGTGCCTCAAAGGATGGCCTCGGAGTGAACCTGGATGGCACATAAGTGTTTGGGATCCAGACCCGGCGCTTCTGAGATCCAGAGCCGGATGAAGATCCAAAGTCACGGGAGTGTTTGCGTGAAGCTTCAAAGTCAGTCTGCCCTGTCTCGGCGCTGATGGCCTTGTTGACCAACTTCGGAAAAGAGGTGCAATCATGCAGACGAAGGTCACGGCGAAGCTCGGGACTAAGTCCCTTGCGGAACCTTGCCTGCTTCTTGGCGTCGGTGGATACCTCTTCGAAAGCATAATGTGCTAGCTTTCCAAACTCATGACTGTATGCATCCACAGTCAGTCTACCCTGGGTGAAGTTACAGAACTCCTCCCTCTTGCGATCTGTGAGACCTTCCGGATTGTGATGCTCACGGAAAGCAGCACTGAAATCAGCCAAAGTAGTGACTTGGCCCAACCGGCGCATAGCCTCATAATTTTCCCACCAAAGGCTAGCAGGGCCTTCGAGGTGATAAGCAGCAAAGGTGACTTTATCATCTTTGGCTACGTTGGCAAAACGTAGCTTGTGGGCGATGCTGCGAAGCCAGTCATCCGCATCGAGAGGTTCGACGGAGTGGTTAAACTTCGGTGGATACAGCTTGACAAAGTCATTGATTGACACCAGATTGTTCCTCTGCTGGCGTGCAGTATTCTGCTCAATCCGCTTCAGCAAGCGGTTAGTCTCACGCTTGTTTCATTCTGCCTCTAGCATCACTTCGGCCAGAGAAGGCGGTTGAGGCAGATTTTCATCCCTAGCTGCGCTAGCTTCACCCTGCTCTGGAGCAGCAGGGTTGCTGCGGGTGTTGACCATCCTAGGAAAACAAAACAACGGTTTAGACCAGGATGGCAAAATCTGGGCAAGGAAATGCAGAACGTAATGGACAACAAGGAATGCAGGGATGTTCATCCGTATGACATGGTAATATAGAAACTGCCATATATATATACCAACGGTCATACACACCATACATAGTTTAGTACAAGCCCAACTAAAGTACAACTATGATGAAAGACGTTACATCTCATCGGAGGCATTCCAAGCTCCTATACATTATTTTTCTACACCTCCAGAATGGATACACACTAAGTCATATTCCACAAGTCACGCAGGACGGTGGACATATAACGGTTACAATACTAGCGAACTACTACTAGCTCAGATAGCTCCATAGTAATCCTCATAGAAGTCACCGCCCAAGCCTGGAAGCGGAACATGATCATCTTGGAACAGACGGTCCTATGGAGCTTGCGGACCATAGGGACTTGGGTGTGGCCTTGGTCCAACAAATGGCAGCAGACGAGGTCCACGAGGAGGGGTGATGCCACCCACCTCACGCCACTCCATGAAATCTGGCAGACCAGCCCGCACAGGGTACAAGTCCCTCATGTCCATGTATCCGGCTAGCACTACAGGGGCAAACCGAGTCAAAGTGGCCTAGTGACCAGAACGAGCATTAAAGAGCTCCATACGCAAGGCCCGATTTTCACGGTCCTTGTCTTCCAACATATCAGTAGTGGTGCGGAGGACTGAGTCCTCATGGGATGCGTCACTGTACATACCCTGAAGGTAACCATGCGCCCCAGGGAGGGATGCTGGCATGTAGCGGAAATCGGTGTTGCTCAGCAAGGCAGTTCTGGCTCGAATAATAGTCATCATCGAGTAGGCTGCATCCTGCACGGACATCCCAATAGTAATCCCAAGTCCATAAGAATAGTGGAGCGGTTCAGTAGCTCCGGGATAAAATGGATATATCCTGACCGTGCACAGATATTGGCTTTGATTAAAGTCTCTAAACTGCTCCTCGATGGTATATTCGGGATACCATCAGTAACCTGTCTCGACCATCACACGAACCAACATGGCTGTGTGACCACATACATCAAGGCAACGGGTCAGACGAACCACTTGGTTCTGAGAACGGGTGGCCATCTGGAAGCACAAACATAATGCAAAGGCATTAGAATTTTCTAGGAGAATTTGGACAGCATAACGGCTGTAAATGCTCAGAAAAAGAATTGAGACATCCACAACAGTTAGCAAAACCACTCAACAACATCATATCAAGGTCCTGGTTCAACTGGCAAAATACTAAAATTTAGTAGAAACTGAACTGGGTTGTATCCAACAATCCTATAAGTTACTACGGATTAGTAACACGTGAACCTGATGAGAGAGGAGAGCCTAGCCCTTAACCCACGTGGAATGAGAAGAGAATGGCTCAGAACAGAGGGCATAAGGTAAAGGAGTAAAACAGCCTTACGTTCCCTCCCACATTCAATTCCCCTACATATAACTAAAGCATTTCTAGACTCGACATCAACCAGTTTGGCTTAGCGAACCTACAGGCAGTCCGGCTCTGATGCCAACGCTGTCAGGACCCCGATCCTAAGCCACATCGATCTAGCATGTAACACAACATATCACTTTGCGGCCTCACGCACGGTACTCCCACGGGTGCCACCTTACCTGGCCCAGGACCGTTTGCGCCTTTTGGCTCACGTATATGATAGCGTCTCTAGCATCCATATGACAGAGAACCCGGGCCGACATAGCTAGTCGTGAACCCAAGGCGGCACTAACCCATGAGGACAGGCATACATGAATCACCTCGAGCATGTCGGTCAACAACGTATAAATCCGGGCTGTAGCACTGGGCTAACAGGACTCCGGTAACCCGGGCTGTAGCAGGCTAGGCAGGACTCCGGATAACATCGCGTGACATTTCCCCGAAGGGACAGACACAGGAACGAAGTGAAACACATGCCGGCCAGTCATGTGTTCCGAGCAGTAGTGCTGGGCTAGCAGGACTCCGGTGAACCGGGCTGTAGCGGACTACTATCGCTCCGAAACACTAGACTACATTTCCTCATATGATAGGCTGCCAAGGATAAACAACTAGATAGTCGGATCCCACTCATACCAAGCATTTCAATCATACACACAATATGCCCGATATGAGTAAATACAACATTGCATCACAACAAAACTCTACAACTCAAGTACTTTATTTAAGAGGCTCCGGAGAGCCATACATATCATCCATACAGGTAGGGTTCACATGACCCAACACTCAAGTCATACAAACATACAAGCACATGCGGAAGCAAAGTAGTCTGAGTACAGACACTAGAAAGAAAGAAGGCTTGACGAAGCCTGTCTATCTACATCGACCCTTCACAAGTCTTGGATCACCACCTGGGGGGTAAGTCACTCGTCAACGTCGAGGTCTACATAGAACCCATCGGAGGGGTTGGTGTTGTCGTCTGAAAACATTAATTAAAGCAACATGAGTACGGGGGTACTCAGCAAGTCTTACAACAGAATCCTACAATACATGCACATTTTCAAGAAGGTAGTGGAGTTATTGCAGCAAGCCAGCTTTAACTCTTGGCTAAGCTATCCTACGACAGACACAACTTGTAATCTTTTGTCGCACACGAGTCCACTATCACCAACACAATACTCCACCGTGGATCCTCTCTCGCCATCCTACGAGAGGGCCATCCGCGGTACTCACACTTATCTTGAGGCTTTTAGTAGTATCCATTTACTTGTCTATGAACTGTATAGGTGACCAAGTAGTCCTTTACCACGAACGCGGCTATTCGAATAGTTTATACCCTGCAGGGGTGTACTCCTTCACACATGTTTCCACCACTTAGCGTCTGCACACGTCATGTGCTCGGCAGACTTCAAGCGAAAGCCGACGTGGGTGTAGACCACGACCTAACCAACCACACAAGTCTCTAGTCCAGGTTCATCGCCTATTCGGGTTCCATCCGCAAGGAGATCCGGCCGGGCTGTCCTCAACGGCCCCAAACGATGTGTGCAGGGTTCCCGAGACACCAAACGGGCGAATCGGTACACCGGGCCACGTGCCTACCGCAACACAGCCCACCCCTATGGTCAGCGCTGCGTGCGGCCCCCAGCAACTACAAACACCAGAAACTACTTGCAACTCCTGGACAGAGGACGAGAGGGGTCGGTAAGTCGAGCGGGGTCATATTTCAAGGCCCAATGTGTGGTAGTAGCTGAGTCTTAAATCACACACACATATCTCAGTTCTTAAGGACGGCCTCAATGAAACAACCCACCATGTACTCCTACATGGCCTCTCATCGATTCCTTTACCAAATCGTATTCAACACTTTCACACTCTCGACAACGACACAACCTTTCACTCTAGTTCATCATCCCGATGAGCCAGACCTGACACAACTCTAAGCATAGCCAGCATAGCATGGTAGGGAACACACACACATGGCTCAATCAACTCCTACACATCCTAGTGGGTTTCATCTAGTTACTGTGGCAATGACAGGTCGTGCAAAGGAAGTGGGTTCAACTACCGCAACACACAGCAGTTTGAATGGCGTTGTCTTAATGCAGTAAACGAGAGCAGAAGCGAGAACATGGGTTTGTATCGGAATGATCAATGGGTTGCTTGCCTGATGGAGTGGTAGCGGGATACTGCCCTTCAGTTGGATACTCGGGAATATCCTCGGAGGCAGAACCTACCACGAAGAACACATCGGAACACAATCAACACATGACGATATGCAACATTATGATGCATGCTATGACATGACAATATGAAAGTGTCTTGGACTAATGCAAGCTAAACAGGAAGGAAAGTGCTTATTTGAACCAAAGGTGCAAGTGTTAACTTATTTAACATAGCCATATTAGTGCATCATCTTGTATTGCTTAAACAGCAAGGTTAACTTGTTCTGACATGCATGAAACCAGTACCAATGGATAGATTGAATTTTTCTAATCAATTTTCATATATAAAACTTTGCATTTGGAGTTACAGATTAATTTCTATGAATTTTTGAAGTTTGAACTAATTTCTGGAATTTCCTGTATAGAAATAATTCCAGTAATTTAATTACTGCGTCAGCATTGCGTCAGAGTGACGTCAGGGTCAACGGGGTCATCCAGGTCAAACTGACCAGTGGGTCCCGCATGTCAGTAGTTAATTAAACTAATTGTTTTTAGTTAGAAACTAATCTAGATAATTAGCAGAGGGGGGCCCACTTGTCATTGACTCAGGGGAGTCAACCTGGGCCCACCCAGTCAACGTCAACGGTCAAACTCGCCGGCGTTTAGCCGCCGGCGAGGCCAGACGCAGCGGTGAGAGTGCATTTGTGCATTCCGGCGACCAAACGAGCGGCGGAGAGCATCTACGCGTAGCTGAGAGCAAGCCGCGGCGTTTGGTGGCAGTGGTTGGGCTCGGGGTGGCCGGAAACATCGCCGGTGACGAGCTTTGCGGTCGCCGGAGTCGGGTGGAAGTGAGCCCGAGGCTATGGGGCACGGCAAGGTGCGTGGAGTGGGGCATTGACCTCCTGGGGATGCAGTAAGGTTGTTAGACAGGGTGACGTGGCCGGTGGTTGGCCGGAGTCACGTCGGCGACGAGCTCTGCGGCAGTGCATGTGGGTGAGCTTCGTGCAGTTGCTATGGTGCACGAGGAGGCAAACGGAGAGGATGGGGAGGTGCAGCAGCTCACGGCGGTCACGTAGAGCCAGACGTCGCGGTCGGGGACGAGCTGATGCGACGGCGACGTCGAAAGGGATCTCCGGCTGTGGCTGACGAAGGCGAGGTCGGTGAAGGTGTTGCAAAGCGTGTGAGCGCTCGGGGCTCGGCCAGTTCGAAGCAGTCGACGACGGCGGAGCGAGTGGACACGGTGGTGCAGCACGGGGACGGCGTTGGACGCGACTACGGTGGCGGAACGGCGACGACTGCGTCGGCCATGGCGAGGGAGTGCGAGGGAGAGGAGCCAGGGGGAATGTGCGGTGTCTGCGAGGTCGGGGAGAGAGAGGGAGCTCATCCCATTTCGACAGCTCGACGAGGGGAGCGGCGAGGCGGCGGCAGCTGCGTGGCGCACATGCGGTGCTCGCCGTCGAGCACATGGCTGCCTGCCTGGCCAAGCCAAGCTGCTCTCTGGCGCGGTGGCTGGGCTGGGCCGGCAGGTGGGCCTTGTTTTCTTTTTCTATTTTTCTGTAGATTCAGGGCTTTATTAAAAATACTTAGGCACTTTCTAAAATCCTGGAAATAATTGTGGGCTCTGTTGGGATTATTCCTAACAGCCCTCACTTAAATCCAGAATTGTTTGAACATTTAAAATATTTATCAGTATTTAAATGTCCAAAGGCAACATACATATGATTTAATCCAGTGACCTTTTGATGACCTAGAAAACTGTGCACCAATTTTGCCAGAGGTCCTAACCTAAGACAAAGAGGGTGAACATTTTAGAAGGGCATTTCAGGTTCATTGAAATTATTTTTAGTAAACCCTAGTTGATTTCAGGGGGGTGCTGGGGGTTCTGCCTTCCCCATTTCAAGTTTCTGTTGAAAGAAGACATGATGCAACACTCTAATGCATGGTCTAACTAGGATGTGACATGGGTGGAGCTTCATCAGAGGTGTTCTTGGTTTTGCGCTTCCTGGCCTTGGCTTCAGCTGCCCTTGTCTTCTGAAGCTCTGAAGCCACTGTGGGGACCTTAGGCTTCACGCCTGTCATGCTGTCTGGGAAGACAATGCGAGGCTCTTCCCCCCTTGTTGGTTCAGTTTGGTCCACAGATGGCTTCTTCTCTTGGCAGCCATCCTGGGGTCGATGCCTGGACGCCCAAGAGCCTTGCGCTTTTCAGCTTCATTGTAAGCTTGCACGCACTTGGCAGCAAGAATCTCCATGTGCTCACGAGACCCTTTAGCTTCTTCACGTTTCTTGTGAAACACTTCCTTGAGCTCATGCAGCATGACCTTGAAGTTCTGGACATCCTTAACACTGAGCCTGGCCATATGCTTCTTGAACTGAGCCTTTTCAAAATCAATCTTGTGCTTCATCTCAACAATTTTCTGAGCAAGAGATAGCTCAGGAGCAGTGGCGCCGTGAAAGGAGATGCTGGGGCCAATTGGAAGTTGCATATCATCAAAGCTGAGATTGGGGGTGTCAAACCACTCATCAATGAAGTTGTTGATAACTGCCACGTCAAAGAGTGGCAAGTCATTGAATATTTTTGCTTCTTGCTTGCTCTTTATCAATTTCTCAAGAGCGTCATCAGCAAGATCTTCATCACTAGACAGGTCAATGGCTTCATTCTCGTTTCTTAAAACAGCAGCAGGAGTTAGAGCAGGACTGGAGGAGTGCATGTGCTTCTTCTTTTTCTTCTTGGTCTTTGAGACACGAGAGAGATCTTCAGACGGCACACTTGGTGCAGGTGGAGCAGTGGCCAAGGGCTTCACTCGTGAAGCTTTTGGTGGAGAGGAAGGCTTTGGAGCCTTGGGTTTCTTCTGCTTCTTCGGCTTCGGAGGTGCAGGCGCTTCATCAGAGTCAGCGTCATCTGCAGGTCGATCCACATCTGCCCCTTGAACCCTCATATGAGTGATGAGACCTTCTAGGTCATAGAAGGGCCCAACCAGATTTGGTTCTGCTTCGTGTGTGCCATCGGCACGAGGCGCAGAGGGGCCAGGGTTGAAGTCTAATCCCCAAGATTTCTTGTTCTCCTTGGCCGAGTTATTTGCAAACTGAAAATTGCGTGTCGGTGTCAAAACCGGCGGATCTCGGGTAGGGCGTCCCGAACTGTGCATCTAGGCGGATGGTAACAGGAGACAAGGGACACGAAGTTTTACCTAGGTTCGGGCCCTCTTGATGGAGGTAAAACCCTACGTCCTGCTTGGATAATATTGATAATATGGGTAGTACAAGAGTAGATCTACCACGAGATCAAGGAGGCTAAACCCTAGAAGCTAGCCTATGGTATGATTGTTGTATGTTGGAGTTGTTGTCCTACAGACTAAAACCCTCTGGTTTATATATACACCGGAGAGGGTTAGGGTTACACAAAGCCGGTTACAATGGTAGGAGATCTGAATATCCGCATCGCCAAGCTTGCCTTCCACGCCAAGGAAAGTCCCATCCGGACACGGGACGAAGTCTTCAATCTTGTATCTTCATAGTCCAGGAGTCCGGCTGAAGGTATAATCCGGCCATCCGGACACCCCCTAATCCAGGACTCCCTCAATAGCCACTGAACCAGGCTTCAATGACGACGAGTCCGGCGTGCAGATTGTCTTCGGCATTGCAAGGCGGGTTCCTCCTCCAAGTTCTTCATAAAAGATTGTAAACACTAAGAGTAGTGTCTGGCTCTGCAAAATAAGTTTCCACATACTTCCATAGAGAGAATAAAATTAACACAAATCTAATCTGCTGACGTATCCCGTAGCGTGGCATCACACTACGGCCAATCCTTTATTCGAATCGTTTTCACTTCTCCACCTCAGCGCGTTTCGCGAGGCGGTTTCCTTGGCACGTCTTGTCAAAGCAGAGATCGTGTCCCCTTTATTTATGGGATTCTCATCAATACGGACGTGGGTAACCCAATCGTGCCCGTTTAGCATGTTTTCTCGATTAAAGGCGAGTCCCAAACGGTCATGGGGAGGGCTCTTGGTATTCAACCACTTATAAAGAGACCAAGGCCTTACTCCTTTTTTCCAATCTCAAACGAGTTCGCCCGTCGCCTCGAGTTCCAACATCCTAGGCCCCAGATTCCAGGCGCTTCGGACCTTCGACAATGTCCGGTTCCGACCTTCAAGGCCGATGGATGCCCTCCTCCGTCACAGGGGAGGACGTGCTAAAGTTGAGAGAGGCTAAGTTCTTGACCAGCGAAATTCCGCACAGGTTTCCTGCTCAAGGGCAGGCGGTTCCCAGTCCCCAGCCCGGTGAGAGCGTGGTGTTCATGTCTCACTTCCTTCGGGGGTTAGGCTTCCCAATGGATCCCTTTGTGACGGGGCTGTTATTCTATTATGGGCTGGAATTTCACGACTTAGCTCCGGAGTCCATCCTCCATATTTCCTCATTCATCATCGTGTGTGAAGCGTTCCTCCGTGTTACCCCTCACTTCGGATTATGGCTCAAGACCTTCAAAGTGGAGCCGAAGATGATCGAGGGACGGCACGCAGAGTGCGGAGGTGCTGTTATAAGTAACAATGCTGATGCTCCATGGCCCCAGGGCTCTTTTGAAGAGGAGCTCGGCTTATGGCAACGGGAGTGGTTCTATGTCACCGCTCCCATGGGCACCAAATGGGTGGCGCCGCCTGCCTTTCGCTCGGGTCCCCCACAATAGCTAGGTTCATGGATCAATAAAGGCCTAGACTGGGGGCCATCCCAGGACGTGCCTTTGTTGCAGGGCCGCATCAGGGATCTCTTGGAAAGAGACCTCAGCCTAGTCAAAGTGACGCAAGTCATGCTGATCTGCCAAACCCTGCCCGGCAAACGTCGCTCCCATCGTTTGTGGGAGTTTAATCCGGAGGGACCACGAGCTCTCCAACATTTTATGGGCGCAACGCCCGTGGGATGTATAAACTGTTCTTCGGATCACAAGCAATGTGTCCGGATTTGACCGAGGACGCAGGTCTAAGCTGCAATCGCCCAAATACTCAAGTAAGTAACCTTGTGCCCGGACTCGCTATCTGTATAATTGTCGTAAACTTGCCCCTAAAAGAGTTGTCCTTTTAAACAGGAGTGGATAGCGAAAGCAAAGCTGATCAGGTGTCCGGCTCCCCTTCCTGAGACCAGGCCGGATCCCGTGCTAGTCAGGATGTTGAAGATTGTGCCTCTGGAGGGAAGTGAGGGAGAGGACAAGGAAACTATGGCCTCCTCAAAGGAGGCTATTCCGAAGGGAGGAACCGACAATTCCTCTCCAAAGGGGAAGAAGAGGGCCGCCTCTGACGACCAGGAGACCATGGCCTCAAAGCAGCGGGAAAATCCTCGTCAGAGGGTCCGATGCCGGGGGCTTCCTCGGCCGAACTATGCCCTCAAAGGGATCAGCCCTCCAGCGAGCCGTAAGTAGAGAAAGATTATATTTTTTGAGAGAAAGATCCTTGCTTTAAACCTGAGAAGATTAACCGAAATTATAACTTGTAGTTCGGACCTCAGCCCTTCTCAGCAGAGCTCGTCTTCGGGGGATCTTCTTCCGGAGATGATGGAGAGCGGAACGCCTCCCCCTGCTGTACCAGCTAGCGAGGCGGGCGACCCTGAGGTGTCGTCGCGGAGGGTTTCTCTGAATCCGGCAGGGGCGGAAGGTAGCCATATGGCCCCCAAGGTTCTCCGCGTCTGGCCTTTGATGGAGGCCATAGGACGAGTCCAGCACCGTCCGGTGCGCGGTCGGAGGAGCTGATGAATCTATTGGGGCGAGCTTCTATCTCAGAGGAGCACCGTGCATTGATGGGCATGGTGATTGGAAGGATTACGTCCGCGGAAAGCGGATTGCATGAGGCCGTCAGAAGTTTGATGACGGGTTTTGAGGTACCTTAGATAATGTACACTTTTGTCAGTTGCGGATAAATAAGATGCGCCCTGTGTAGATAGTAGCCCGTGAGACTCTGTGCGTTGTCAGAAGTGACAGCGTGCAGAGGATCATAATCCCAGGTCTAAAATGTTGCCTTTAAATGTAGGTGGCGAGGTGTCCGGAATCAAGCCGAACTGATGATTTTGCCGAACTAAAGCGTCAATTGGATGTGGCAGATGCCGACATCGCGCTTGTCAACAAGCGGCTTGATGAGGCTCAAGGTATGTAATTCCTTGGGCGGCACCTGGTAAGAGGAGCTTTATGCCAATATCTTACAATGTGTGTGCTTGACGCAGATGGTGCGGCCGCCATGGAGAGTCTTCGGGCGGAACTTGCCCGGGCTAAGGAACAAGCCAGAGAAAGAGATGCGGCTACCGAGAAGGCTCTTGAAGAGCTGAGAGCCGAACAGGCTGCTCACTGCTGAAGCAAGAAGGAGATGGCCGAGATGGCCGTGAAGTTAGAGAGCGCTGCTGACCGTTGCGAGCTTCTTGAGAAAGAAGACCGGGCGAGGCAGACGGACTTAGAGAAGGCTGTTGCCGATGCCAAGGACGCTCGCTCTGCGATGAGAGCTGCGAAGGAGGAGCTGCGTCAGGCCGGATAGATTGCGGCTGGAAAGCCCTTTATGCTGCGGAGGAAGTTTTGCGATCCGAAGTTTTCTCCGTTGGACCGGATGTGGAGTGTGGAGGACACCTATCTGGATTTTGCAGCGAGTGCTGCTGATGCGACCGAACACTTTCGAGATCAAGACGGTCGCGAAGTGGAAAAACTTTTCTGGTCGCAGTTTCACAATCCAGAGCGTCCACTGGCGGTGGACGATCGTCTGGCTCAATGGGCCGAACTGAATAGGTTGTCCGGACTTGCCATGAAGTGCGTCATGGGTCATTTGTGGCCGGGAAGATCGGAGCCGAAGAGTTATTTCAGCTTGGTGCAGCAACTCCTTGATGCGGTGCCACGTATCAATGCAATGAAGAGGTCAGCATGCATAGAGGGCGCACGGATGGCTCTTGCCCGTGTCAAGACATACTGGGCGGAGATGGAGACCACCGTTGTTGCATCCCGAGATTCGGACAAAAGCCGAGTACCCTCCGAACACTATTTTCAGGAAGTCCTTGAAGGCGCTCGTGTAATAGAGATGCAGTGCTCGAAGGATGTTGTGTTCTGATAGCATATGTAATTATAAAGCAGTATTTTGATGAATTGTAGTAGCCTTTTATACTTGTGCCTTCAAGTATGTTGAACACCTCCTGTGCGGCCGTTTTAAGATATATATATATATATAATCTGAAAGATGGCAGTCGTTGGCTGCAGCCCCCACGCACATAGTGCGGGGGTGCTCGCAGAAGGCGCATTTTCACACTTAATCCAACGTCTTGGTCCTACAAAGGAGGTGATGGCGCAGCAAGCTAGGCAACCGGACTATAATGTTTTAACACTTTCACTTAGCTATAGGAGCTTGACAGTGGGACTCTTTAGATAGCCCTTGGTGGCGACTGCGCTCGCTTGAATTCGGGGCGCGTATGTGCCTAGCCGGGAAATGGCCCTTCGATAATGCGGAGGAATCCTATAGATTCCGGAGAGTCGTCGAGTGGTTGACCAGTCTCACGCTATATCATGACAGATGGTTTTCGGCTTTCTCAACTGAGGTGCTCGCCTGGCCGAACCGGGGCACAATCGCAGTAGTTCTCCTGTTGCCGCCTTAGCCGATAGAGCGGAACGTAAGGCGGCCGAACACAGGAGCCGGGCAACCCAACATTTGACCAAAATCATGATTCGGAGCTGATGCATATAAGGCCAAACTCGCGATGCTGAACACTCCCTAAGGTATTCAGTCTTTATGAGAGAGAGCGAAGTAACGCTCTTAGGTATAAGCCCCTTGTGTCCAGGTACGCGCAGGAATTCTGACGTGGCCACATGCCAAGACGCCAGCCTCCTCCTTGGTTATAGAACCAGGGGATGTGTATCAACAAGAGACAGTAAAAAAGGTTTACGCAGGGTCTTAATCTGAAAAGAATCCTTGGAACGGGTCCCTACTGCACGTCTGCGCCTGTGTCTCCGTTGTGCCATATCCTGGACGGGTGCAACATGATGTTCATCTGTAAAAGAGAGGAGCTAAGTTGAAAAAAGGGCGTGCCGAACAAAAGTTATATTAAATAAATAAAGTATAAAGTAAAGTATGTAAAATTGAGCTTTATTGTCTCTTATATGTGCGGAGCCCCTAGGGCAGGGGTATGTGGCCACTAAGACATTAGCAAAGATACTTTTATGTCGGGCTCGTCTATCCGTGTCCGTGGTCTTAATGACCTATTCGGATGTTCTAGCTGGTGAAGCCATTGTATTGTGGGGCTGTTAAAGCGGCCGCACAATCCTCCGCTCGGGGGAGGCGCGCTCAATGCTTCCCCTTTAAGGAGATGATGCCTCATGGACCGGGCATCTTAAGCGTGAGAGATGCATAATGCGGTATTGCATTAAAGCGGGCGAAAGCTTCGCGTCCCAGCAGTGATTGATAGCGACTTGAAAATGGGACGATGTGGAAAGTCAGCTTTTCGCGGCGAAAGTTATCGGTAGAGCCGAATATAACTTCGAGTCGGAGAAAACCCATGCAATGGGTGTCTGGAACAGGTGTGACCCCTTGAAAGGAGGTTTTGCCATGGCGAATTCTTGTTGGGTCTATCCCCATGTAATGGATTGTGTCCTGATATATCAGGTTTAGTCCACTGCCACCGTCCATAAGGACATTTGAAAACTAGAGTCCGCCAATTATTGGATCGAGTACCAAGGCAGTCCAGCCTGCGTTCCTGATACTTCTAGAATAATCCAGATGATCGAAGATGATTGGTTTTGACAACCAGTGGCGGGACCCCTTTGGGATAGGTCGTGTGGCGCGTACCTTTATGGGCGCCGCACGTTTTGTTATGTGAAGTAAGTTTACTGTTTTTACTTTTTGTGGGACATTCGTTTGTTTCCTGGCGCTCTGCTTTTGGGGTTCGTCCTCGTCCTCGCTTGGTGTGTCGAGCCCCTTGTGTTCGGCGTTGAGTCTGCCGGATTGTTTGTAAACCCAACAATCTCTGTGGGTATGGTTAGCAGGCTTTCCAGGAGTACTGTGTATTTGACATATCATGTCCAGGATTTTGTTTAGGTTGGATAGATCATCTCTGTTATCCTGGAGGGGCGGCTTTTTCTGATTCTGCCGTGAGCTTTTGTATCAGGCGTTGACTGCCGTGCTCTTCGGATTGTTTTCCTTAGTCTGGCGACGATCCTTGTTGCGTCGCGGTTTTCCGTTTCCATCCCTAGTTTCGGATGTACTTGGGTCGCTGGTGCTACATCTTGCCAACCAGCTGTCCTCTCCTGCGCAAAAGCGGGTCATGAGGCTTGTTAATGCAGCCATTGTTCTTGGCTTTTCTTGGCCGAGGTGTCTGGCGAGCCACTCGTATCGGACATTGTGCCTAAAAGCCGCTAGGGCTTCGGCGTCCGGACAGTCGACTATCTAATTCTTCTTAGTAAGAAATCTATTCCAGAACTACCGAGCTGACTCTCCGGGCTGTTGTGTGATGTGACTGAGATCATCTGCATCCGGAGGGCGGACATAGGTCCCTTGAAAATTTGCTCGGAAAGCGTCCTCGAGCTCCTCCCAACTTCCAATTGTGTTTTCAGGAAGGCTTTTAAGCCAATGCCGGGCTGGTCCTTTAAGCTTGAGGGGTAAATATTTGATGGCGTGGAGGTCATCTCCTCTAGCCATATGTATGTGGAGGATGTAATCCTCGATCCAGACTCCAGGGTCCATTTTTCCGTCATATGCCTCTATGTTTACGGGTTTGAATCCCGCTGGAAATTCATAATCCAAGACCTCATCAACGAAACATAGGGGATGTGCGGCGCCCCTGTATTTGGGTGTGTCGGATTCTGATAGTGGCTTTATTGCATTGCTTACGAGAGCTTGCTTTCTTGGCCCATAAATGGACCTGGCTGGGCCATCTTTTTGATGCGAATCCGTAAGTGGGTCGCGTGCCGGCTTAAGTGCGGCGCCGCTTGCCGCTTTATGCTGGCCATGGGGTCGTCTATCCGACAGTGTGGCTTTCTTACTTTTTGAGTGCGAGGGCTCTAAGGCCTCTTCGTCGAATTCAGGCAGTAGATTTCGCTTCGGATAGCTTTTAGTGCGGCGGTTGTCGCCGTATTTGTCTGCGGTATTGATTACTTTACTCCATCTGATCCTGAGGGCGTCTTCCGCAGTTTTTAGCTTCCGCTTCTGCTTTTTCAGGCTGCGTGCGGTTGCAACGAGCCTCTTGAGGAGGTTCTTCTGCTCCGTGGGCTTATCCGGCGTAAGGTCGTCCGGAGTGCCGTTTTCGCCGGGGACGGGTTGTTCGGTTTCTTTATCCGAGCTGCCCTATTCGGACGGTTGCTCTAAGGCACGCTCGTCGTCTGCCGGCTCATCCTGCTCTATGGCTAGGTATGTATCGAGGAGGGGCTTGGAGCGGCGTTTACGCCGCCGCTTTTTTTGCTTTTCGAGAGATCGATCCCTCATTGCATCCCTGTGTTCCTCGTTGTCGCTTCCTTTAGGGGTGTCCACCATGTACACATCATGAGATGAGGTGGCTGTCCAATGCTCTGAAGGCATTGGTTCAGATGCGTCTCCTGCATCGCCGTCCATGTCGTCGATGTCTTCAGAGTCGAAGTTGAGCACGTCGTATAAATTATCGACGGTGGGTACCAAATGGGTGGTGGGTGAGTTTTGAATTTCTTCATCGTCCATATCCCAACCTTGCTGACCGTAATCCGGCAAGGGCTCTCCCGATAAAGAGAGAGACTTTAGTGACTTCAGGATGTCGCTGAAGGGCGAGTGCTGAAAGATGTCCGCGGCGGTGAACTCCATAATAGGCGCCCAATCGGATCCAATTGGCAGGCGCGCGGAGGGCTCGGAGTCCGGAGAGGAGTCCGGCAACTCGGAGTCATGGGCCATGCAGAGTGCGGGGCTGGTGTTCGGCTCGATCGCCTTTGGGATCACAGCCCCCGAGGCGGCTTCCAACCGCTCGTCCTCGATCGGTGCAACCGGTTCCGAATTAAAGGTCGGAACCGATGCGTGTGCGGCCTCCAGGGCACTGTTCGGTGGCAGAGTTAGATTGTGCCCATCGAGACAGTGTGGCGTGCTTGGCTGTGGCTCGAATCCATCGAAGATAAAGTCCCCGCGGATGTCGGCCGTGTAGTTTAAACTTCCAAACCTGACCTGATGGCCAGGGGCGTAGCTTTCGATCTGCTCCAGGTCGCCAAGCGGATTGGCCCGCAGTGCGAAGCCGCCGAAGACGAAAATCTGTCCAGGGAGAAAAGTCTCACCCGGGACTGCATCGTTGTTGATGATCGAAGGAGCCATTGGGCCTATAAGTGAGGACACAGAGGAACTCTCAATGAAAGCACCAATGTCAGTGTCAAAACCGGCGGATCTCGGGTAGGGGGTCCCGAACTGTGCGTCTAGGCGGATGGTAACAGGAGACAAGGGACACAAAGTTTTACCTAGGTTCGGGCCCTCTTGATGGAGGTAAAACCCTACGTCCTGCTTGATTAATATTGATAATATGGGTAGTACAAGAGTAGATCTACCACGAGATCAAGGAGGCTAAACCCTAGAAGCTAGCCTATGGTATGATTGTTGTATGTTGGAGTTGTTGTCCTACGGACTAAAACCCTCCGGTTTATATAGACACCAGAGAGGGTTAGGGTTACACAAAGCCGGTTACAATGGTAGGAGATCTGAATATCCGCATCGCCAAGCTTGCCTTCCACGCCAAGGATAGTCCCATCTGGACACGGGGCGAAGTCTTCAATCTTCTATCTTCATAGTCCAGGAGTCCGGCTGAAGGTATAGTCCGGCCATCCGGACACCCCTAATCCAGGACTCCCTCATTGCGTTTGAACAGATTGTCATCTCGACACCATAGCAATGACGATGGGTCAGCATTAGCTGGTTGTGGCCCATGGACCATGCAAGGATAGAAGCCTTGCTCAATGGCTTCAGCTCTGGACCTGGGTGGAAGATTTTTGTACAAAATGTCTCCCCATGGTCGCTTGATGGCATTCTTCTCGGCATACTCCTGGGTCACGAACCTGTACTTGTACCACTGTTCTGCCCAATATCTTCTAATCCTTTGGATTCGAGTCTTGTGCTGACCATAGCTTTCTTCTGGATTAGTTTTGTATAGTTCATATAGATCTTCAGGCAGATCCATTGATGTACCCCCACGCCGCTGTCTGCCACCCTTCCTAGCTGATTTCTCTGTTGTCATGAAGTTTAAACTGAAAAGTTTCAATACAGTCAAAGGCTTCCGTCTCCTGGTCAGACAAGACCTGGCTTCGGGAGAACTGATGTGATGTTGTAAGAATTCTGCAAATGAATGCAGACTATGAGAACCAAGGGATTCTCCCACGGACATGTACCTGTGACAACATTAGAGATGGGAGGGAAGGGGAAGAGGTCATATGCATTCTCAGAAGATTTTGAAGATAAATCAGTTTAGAAGACATTGACCTCATAGGGCGAAGACATTCACTTATATGTTGAGACTTGGTTCCAGATTTGTACGAATCCAAGAATAAGTACAAGTGAGGAATCTAACCATGTGTGAAGCATAAGTGAATATACTAGGCATTGTATAAGATGCAGACATGATAGATCTAACTTTGTGGAGACAGAAACCACTTTTGGTAAAAAGGATGAATCTTTAGGATCAAAAATAGGGCAAAAAGAGGGTTTTTATTTACCACACGAAGAACTGCTAGACGAAGAAGAAGTGGAGGCTGAGCAGTTCGATCTTACGTGCCCTAACTTGGCGACGGAGGACACCTACGGCGGCGGCGGAGAAGACGATGTCCGCGGCCGACGTGAAGGCAGCGTCGGAGAAGTCGCGGCAGCTAAGCGCTTCGTCGCTGGCATCGTCGGAAGCTAGCGGTGGCGCTAGGGTTTGGCGAGGTGAAGAGGTGAAAGAAAGATTTTGACAGTGATTGGACTTGCATTTATAGGGAAAGGGACGGCACAACGAGATTACGCAGGTGCCCCTGGCGGTTCACATCTGAGGAGCATGTGGCGTACATGCAACACATTTGGGGTTGTCCCACGTTCCCACGCCCGCCTGGATTGTCGGATGGTCGTTCCGGCTTCTCCGGATTTCAGGAAATAAGAATAGAGCATTTAAAACAGATTTAATGTTTGTCTCTATATCTTCTACTGACAAGGACGCAGAGAAGACATTCGACAGTTTCAATAGAATGCATATGATTTGGATAGATAGAGTTTGAGGTAGAAAGCATAGATAGGTTAGGGTCTGATCACATTCACTTAGTTCAAAAGATTCAACAGAGAAGAGATAGCTATAAGTGAATGTTGTAGAGGACAAAAAACTAATATATAAATATAAATATATATATATATATATATATATATATATATATATATATATATATATATATATATATCAGAATACAACCAAATCAACATAGTGAAGATAATCAATAAGACACGATGATGTCGAACACAAACCAAATGTGAAGACATAGCAAAAGTAACGCCATCAGAAAAACACTTCAAACAGAAGAATTTGGTGGTGGCGTTACCCACCGTATAGGAAGTATTAGACCCAGACACAGCGCACAATTATCGTGGTGCTCCGAAGTCAAATTCCACGTTAAGTTATTCACACTCAGAATGTAAGTCTTCATTGATTGAAGATATACTTTACTTCGCGTGTTGCACATCTAAGTCATCAACATGCATAAGTGTTAGGATGTGTGCCTGATTACAGGACATTTGAGGATTCCAAGATATTTAGCTCACATCGTAACTTCCAAAACCTTTTCTCATCCAAGGGCTTTGTGAAGATATCTGCCAGTTGCTATTCAGTGTTGACGTGTATGATATCAATATCTTCCTTCATGACATGATCTCTGAGAAAGTGATGACGAATTTCAATATGCTTTGTCTTCGAGTGTTGAACGGGGTTGTTGGCAATCTTGATGGCGATTTCATTGTCGCAGTAGAGTGGTACTTGTTTCAGATGGATGCCATAGTCCTTGAGAGTTTGCTTCATCCATAGGAGCTGAGCGCAGCAAGATCCAGCAGCAATGTATTCAGATTCAGCAGTGGAGAGTGATACACAGTTCTGCTTCTTTGAAGACCAACAGACAAGTGATCGTCCCAAAAAATGACATGTGCCTGATGTAGACTTGCGATCCACCTTGTCACCAGCTTAATCAGCATCCGAGAAACCAACCAGATCAAACTCTGAGCCCTTTGGATACCATAATCCTAATGTTGGGGTGTAAGCCAAATATCGAAGAATTCGCTTCACAGCTAAGTGATACGATTCCTTTGGTGCCGCTTGGAATCGAGCACACATGCAAACACTAAGCATAATATCTGGCCTAGATTCACCTAGATAAAGTAAAGAACCAATCATGGAGCGGTATACCTTTTGATCAAACTCTTTACCATTGTCGTCGGGACCCAGGTGGTGTTTAGCTGGCATTGGCATCGTGTAACCTTTGCAATCTTGCATTCCAAACTTCTTCAGGCAATCTTTGAGGTATTTCTCTTGATATATGAAGATGCCATTTCTTTGCTGACGAATTTGAAGACCAAGGAAGAACTTCAGCTTACCCATCATGGACATCTGATATTGCTCTTGCATCATGTGTCGGAACTCATCACTGTATTTCTGATTGGTGCAGCCGAAGATAATGTCATCCACATATATTTGGCACACAAAAAGTTCACCATCATATGTCTTTGTGAAGAGTGTGGGATCCAGGGAACCAGGTTTGAAGCCTTTGCTCTTTACGAAGTCTTTGAGCATATCATACCAAGCGCGAGGAGCTTGTTTGAGGCCATACAGTGCTTTGTTTAGCTTGTACACCATATCAGGATGTTTCGGATCTTCAAAGCCAGGAGGTTGTGCAACGTATACTTCTTCTTCAATCTTGCCATTGAGAAATGCACTCTTCACATCCATTTGATATAGCAAGATGTTGTGATGGTTAGCATAGGCTAGCATTATGCGAATAGCTTCAAGCCTAGCCACAGGAGCAAATGTTTCATCGAAGTCAATCCCTTCCACTTGAGTATATCCTTGAGCAATGAGACGTGCCTTGTTTCTGACGACTTGACCATGCTCATATTGCTTGTTGCGATATATCCATTTTGTGCCTATTATGTTGTGCTTGCGAGGGTCAGGTCGCTTGACTAGTTCCCAGACATTGTTCAGTTTGAACTGTTGAAGCTCTTCTTGCGTAGCTTGAATCCATTCAGGTTCCATAAAGGCTTCAGCAACTTTCTTGGGTTCAGATATTGAGACAAAAGCAAAGTGCCCACAGAAATTTGCTAGTTGTGTTGCTCTTGAACGAGTGAGTGGACCAGGCGCATTTATGTTGTCAATTATCTTCTCAATCTGTACTTCGTTTGCAACACGCAGATGAACTGGACGAAGACTTTGTTCTTGCTGATCATTGTCATCATTGGAAGGATTGTCTTCAGGCTGAACATTGTCTTCAGTTTGATTAGGTGCAGAAATGATAAGTTCCTCTTCAGGCTGTGCTTCAGAAGGCATGATTTCACCAGTTCCCATTAGCTTGATAGATTCACTGGGTGGAGCTTCGTCTAGCATATTTGGCAGGAGCTCTCTTTGCGATCCATTGGTTTCATTGAACCGTACATCCGCAGTTTCAATGAATTTATAGAGATAGAGGTTGAAGACTCTGTAAGAGTGCGAGTCCTTTCCGTAACCGAGCATGAAACCTTCGTGAGCTTTCGGTGCAAATTTTGATTTGTGATGCGGATCCTTGGTCCAGCACCTCGCTCCAAATACTCTGAAGTAACTGACATTTGGCTTCTTGCCAGTGAGGAGTTCATAGGATGTTTTCTTCAGAAGCTTGTGTATATAAACACGGTTGATGACATGGCATGCAATGTCAATAGCTTCAGGCCAGAATTTTCTTGATGTCTTGTATTCGTCGAGCATCGTTCGAGCCATCTCAATGAGGGTTCTGTTCTTGCGCTCCACGATGCCATTCTTCTGAGGTGTGTACGGAGCTGAGAACTCATGAGTGATTCCCATAGTATCCAGATAAAGATCAAGGCCGGTGTTTTTGAACTCAGTGCCGTTGTCACTTCTGATTTGCTTGATCTTGACGCCATAGTTGTTCATGGCATAGTTGGCGAAGCGTCTGAAGACATCCTGCACTTCAGTCTTGTAGAGAACTACGTGCACCCATGTATATCTTGAGTAATCATCAACAATGACGAAGCCATAGAGACAAGCAGCGTTGTGAGGGTAGAGTAGTGAGTAGGGCCAAATAAGTCCATGTGTAGCAGCTCTAAGGGTTGAGATGTCGTCATGATTGTCTTCGAGGGATGCTTGGCCCTAGTCATCTTTCCAGCTTCGCAGGCACCGCACAAATGATCCTTCTTGAACTTGACGCCCTCGATGCCTATCACATGCTTCTTCTCGGCGAGAGTGTGTAAGTTCCTCATGCCAGCATGCCCTAGTCTCCGATGCCAGAGCCAGCACTCTGAAGCTTTTGCAAGAAGACATACGACAAGCTGTGGACCTGCTGAGAAATCTACCATGTATAGATCATCTTTCCGGTACCCTTCAAAGACTAGAGACTTGTCAGATTCCATTAATACAAGGCAACGATATTTTCCAAATATCACAATCATGTTCAAGTCACAAAGCATTGAGACAGACATTAAGTTGAAACCAAGGGATTCAACAAGCATCACTTTATCCATGTGTTGATCCTTTGAGATTGCAACTCTACCTAGACCCAATACCTTGCTTTTACCAGTGTCAGCGAATGTGATGTGAGTCTTGTCAGATGGACGTAAAGTTGAGTCCATGAGAAGACTTCGATCACCAGTCATATGATTAGTGCATCCGCTATCCATAACCCATTCTGAAGCATGAGGTGTCATACCCTACAGTAAGTCAGGGGGATAGGCTTCGCCAACAGATGTGTGAAGCATAAACATTTGACGGCCAAGAGTATTATTGAAGCTCAGATCAAGATTAGGACTGATAGGATGAATGGCAAACGATTCAGGAACAAAATACATAGTGAGACCATTTGGGCATTTGATCTTGTGCCCTACAAGATGTTTTAGGTCCCCAACAATAGCATCAGACGCCTTTGATTTATGGCTGGAGACCTTTCCCTGCAAAAGAAAGTTAATTCTTCTTAACCACCCACATCTTCAGGGGTGGCTTAGAAGCAATGAGTCTAAGTGCAGCATCTGAGAACTTTGGAGCCCTAGCAAATAGCCTTGCAGGAGAAGAATGATACTCATATGAATAAGCAAAAAAGTTCTTAGTTCTATGAACATAGTGGTTCGAAGACACACGCTCATATTCATAAGTCTGAGTATGGTTTCCCTGCAAGACATTGGCGTTAGGGTGACTCAGGTGAGTCCTTTGTCTCTATGAAGCCTTTGGGCCATATGAAGCCTTAGGCCTGGGGTTTGTCTTCTTCCCAGGTGGTGTCATGATGACATTCACTGGAAGATTCTCAAGACAGCTTTAGGGAACCCAGATCTTCTTCATAGGTGGCCCATTCATGCAGTTAGTACCAATATACCTGGCAAACACTTCACCATTCTGATTCTTAAACAGTTTATAGTTTGCATCAAAGGATTCATCAATGACAATAGGGTTAGCACAGGTAAAGCCAGATAAGGTGGATGGGTCCACTGAAGGTCCCTTTGCAGCAACCCATGTGGTTTTGGGGTAATGCTCAGGCTTCTACTAGGAACCATAAACATTCATTTTCCTTTCGAACCCAACACCCTCTTTCCTAGGGTTTCGGTTCAGAATCTGCTTTTTGAGGACATCGCACAATGTCTGATGCCCTTTCAGACTTCTGTACATTCCTGTTTCAAGCAATGTCTTCAACCTAGCATTTTCATCAGCAATAGTAGTGGTATCCTCAGCAGAGGGGTTAGTTACCACATCAACAGTTGAAAGACAATGCAACAGTAGCAGCAGTAGAACATTCAGCAACAGAGGTAGCGTTGTAACGCTCAAGGCATTTTAGACATGGTGGTTCAAATCCATCCTGAGCGGGACTGATTTGTTGAGCGCGAAGTGACTCATTCTCTTTTTGAAGATCTTCATGAGCCGCTTTCAATTTCTCAAGCTCTTGCTTCCTTTGAAGATAATCATAGGAGAGCTTTTCATGAGTGGTTGAGAGTGTTTCATGACGACTTTCAAGTTCTTGGTACTTAGCATGAAGATTTTTTATGTCTTCGACTAAGGACTGTGAACGGGTCATTTCCGCGTCCAACAGGTCATCGCTTTTGTCTAACAGTTTTTGAGTATGTTCCATAGCTTTTTGTTGTTCAGTTGCAATTTTAGCAAGTGTTTTGTAGCTGGGTTTGGATTCACAATCAGAGTCATCTTCACTTGATGTTTGAAAGTAAGCATCTTGTGATTTTACCTTGGCACCACGTGCCATGAAGCAGTACGTGGGAGCAGAGTCGTCCTTGTCATTAGCTTCAGCATAGGTGACGGAGTCATTGTCTTCAGTGTTGAAGATGGACTTGGAAACATAGGCTGTGGCTAGAGCCAGACTTGCAACGCCAGGGCCGGACTCCTCCTCAGACTCCACCTCCGCCTCCTCAGAAGCAGACTCCTCCTCTGAATCCATCTCCTTGCCAACAAAAGCACGAGCCTTGCCAGATGAGCTCTTCTTATGAGATGAAGACTTGGATGAGGACTTGGAAGAAGACTTTGAAGATTTATTCTTCTTCTTGTCATCAGTATCATATTCCTTGCTCTTCTTCTTCTTCTTCTTCTCATTGTCACACTGTGGACACTCAGAGATATAGTGTCCAGGTTTCTTGCACTTGTGACATGTTCTCTTCTTGTAGTCATGAGTGGAAGCTTCATCATTTCTTGAGCTGGATCGTGAAGACTTTCTGAAGCCCTTCTTCTTAGTGAACTTCTGGAACTTCTTCACAAGCATAACAAGTTCCTTTCCAATGTCTTTAGGATCATCATAACTGCAGTCAGATTCTTCTTCAGATGAGGAAACAACTTTTGCCTTCAAAGCGCGAGTTCGTCCATAGTTGGGACCATAGATATCTCTTTTCTCAGATAGCTGGAACTCATGTGTGCTGACCCTCTCAAGTATATCAGACGGATTGAGCGTCTTGAAGTCAGGGCATTCTTGTATCATGAGGGCAAGGGTGTCAAAGGAGCTGTCAAGTGATCTCAGCAGTGTCTTGACGATTTCATGTTTGGTAATCTCAGTGGAGGCAAGAGCACGAAGCTCATTTGTGATGTCAGTGAGGCGATCAGACATGAGGTGGACATTTTCATTGTCGTTTCTCTTGAAGCGGTTGAAGAGGTTGCGAAGAACACTGATCCTTTGATCTCTCTGGGTTGAGACGCCTTCGTTGACCTTGGAGAGCCAGTCCCAGACTAGCTTTGACGTTTCCAGAGCACTCACACGGCCATACTGTCCTTTGGTCAGATGACCACAGATGATGTTCTTGGCAGTTGAATCCAGTTGAATGAACTTCTTGACATCAGCATGAGTGACACCTTCACCAGTCTTGGGAACGCCATTCTTGACGACATACCAGAGGTCGACATCAATGGCTCCAAGATGCATGCGCATCTTATTCTTCCAGTAGGGATATTCAGTTCCATCGAAGACGGGGCAAGCAGCGGAGACTTTGATTATCCCTGCAGTCGACATAGCTAAAAATCCAGGTGGTTAAACCGAATCACACAGAACAAGGGAGTAACTTGCTCTGATACCAATTGAATGTGCTAGTTATCGACTAGAGGGGGGGGTGAATAGGCGATTTTTATGAAAGTATTCAAAACATGGAAGTTTCGAAGACAAACAATAGAAATGAACCTATTGATATGCAGCGGAAGGTAGACTACACTAAGCAAGCCATAGTCAAGTATGTAATGAAGTGAAAGCACAAAGACTAATTGCAGCTAGGTAGTAAAGATCAGGATGGAAGATAGTATGAAGCCAAACAACAATAGTAGTCAAGCAGTGAAGTTAAACAGGTAAGGCAATCAGGCAATGACTTCACGAAGACAAACTGTAAGTAAAGAGAGGGAGAGGATAGAACCAGTCACTTGTTGAGGACACAGGATTTGTTGGACCAGTTCCAGTTGCCGTGACAACTGTACGTCTGGTTAGGGAGGCTGAGATTCAACTCAGAAGACCACGTCTTCACCTTATTCCCCTTGAGCTAAGGACACCCAGTCCTCGCCCAATTACTCTGGTAAGTCTTCAAGGTAGACTTCCAAACCTTCACAGACTTCGTTCACTGGCAATCCACAATGACTCTTGGATGCTCAGAACGCAACGCCTAACCGGCTGGAGGATTCACAGTCCTCAAGTGTAACAAGTCTTCAGGTCACGCGGACAGAAAGACTTTAGTGATGCCTAACACTCTTTGGCTCTGGGTGTTTGGGCTTTGTCCTCGCAAGGATTTCTCTCTCTCAAAAGCTTCGGAGGTGGGTTTCCCTCAAACGACAAAAGCCGTGCACTAACTCTGAGCAGCCAACCAATTTATGGTCTAGGGGGTGGGCTATTTATAGCCACTAGGCAACCCGACCTGATTTGTCCAAAATGACCCTGGGTCACTAAGGAAGTGACACGTGTTCCAACGGCCAGATTTCAAACACACATGGCAACTTTACTTGGGCTACAAGCAAAGCTGACTCATCCAGCTCTGGATAAGATTTGCTCTCATTGTCTTCGCTCGAAGACATAGGATTTGGTTGAGCATCACTTCAGTCACCCTGACTTTGTTCACTTGGACCCCACTTAACAGTTCGGTGGTTACTATGACTCAACAAAGAAGAAAAGGAAACAACGAAACAGCTAAGTCTTCGCCCACCATAGTCTCCATGAAACACCTTCTCTAGTCATATTCTTCAATGTGAATGTCTTCACATACCACCATTGTCTTCAATGTCTTCATACATTTTTAGGGGTCATCTCCGGTAGGTAAACCGAATCAATGAGGGACTACTACCTGTGTTATCCTGAAATTCTCACAAAATCATTAGTCCCTCAACCAGGTTTGTCGTCAATACTCCAAAACCAACTAGGGGTGGCACTAGATGCACTTACAATAAGGCGTCGTCTCAATGGATTTCGATGGTGCCCTATTTAACGTGAATGCAGTCGTCTCTAAAGTATAACCCCAAAACGATAGCGGTAAATCAGTAAGAGACATCATAGATCGCACCATATCTAGTAAAGTACGATTAGGATGTTCGGACACACCATTACGCTCTGGTGTTCCGTGTGGCGTGAGTTGCGAAACTATTCAACATTGTTTCAAATTATAACGCCCTCGATGCGGCTATATCTCCCACGTGTCGAAGCACGACTTAGAGGCATAACCGCATTGAAAGCAATGTCGCAAGTGAGGTAATCTTCACACAACCCATGTAATACATAAGGGAAAAAGATACATAGTTGGCTTACAATCACCACTTCACACAATTACAAGAGTAAAGCATTACATCAACCAAGTACAATCAGGGCCCGACTACGGAGCCAAAATAAAAGAAGAAACCTCAAAAGCGACAAAGGTCCACGATCGACCCTAACTGGGCTCCACTACTGATCGACTAGAACGAAACAACATAAAGGATAAGATATTCATCGAGCTCCTCCTTGAGCTCGGGTGCGTCACCTGCACGGTTTCTTCGGCACCTGCAAACTGGTTTTGGAAGTATCTGTGAGTCACGGGGACTCAGCAATCTCACACCCGCGAGATCAAGACTATTTAAGCTTATAGGTAGGGTAAAAGGTATGAGGTGGAGCTGCAGCAAGCGACTAGCATATATGGTGGCTAACATACGCAAATGAGAGCGAGAAGAGAAGGCAAAAGCACGGTCGATGAACTATGATCAAGAACTGATCCTGAAATTACTTACGTCAAGCATAACTCCAACAACCGTGTTCACTTCCCGGACCCCGCCGAGAAGAGACCATCACGGTTACACACGCGGTTGGTGTATTTTAGTTAAGATCAACTTCGGGTTTTCTACAACCGGACATTAACAAATTCCCATCTGCCACATAACCGCGGGCACGGCTTTCGAAAGTTCAAAACCCTGCAGGGGTGTCCCAACTTAGCCCATGATAAACTCTCGCGATCAACGAAGGATATTCCTTCTCCCCGGGAAGACCCGATCAGCCTCGGAATCCCGGCTACAAGACATTTCGACAGTAATAAAACAAGTCCAGCAAAGCCGCCCGATGCGCCGACATCCTGATAGGAGCTGCACATATCTCGTTCTCAGGGCAACACCGGATGAGCAGTCCGTACAACTAAAACCAAGCCTCAAGATTCCTTGAGGGGGCGCTACAAAGGGCTCTAGTTCGGACCAACACTTAAACAAGCATTGGCCCGGGGGGGGCTGAATAAAGATGACCCTCGGGCTGGCCGACCCAAGGGAAAGGGATAGGTGGTAGGCAAATGGTAAAACCAATGTTGGGCCTTGCTGGAAAAGTCTTATTCAGAGCGAACTATCAAGGAACATAACACCGATATGACGGAAACTAGGGCGGCAAGAGTTGAACAAAACACCAGGCATAAGCCCGAGCCTTCCACCCTTTACCAAGCATATAGATGCATTAATTAAATAAGATATATTGTGATATCCCAACAAGTAAACATGTTCCAACAAGGAACAACATCTCCATGTTCCAACAAGGAACAAACTTCATCTTCACCTGCAACTAACAACGCTATAAGAGGGGCTGAGCAAAGCGGTAACATAGCCAAACAACGGTTTGCTAGGACAAGGTGGGTTAGTGGCTTGGTTTAACAATATGGGAGGCATGATAAGCAAGTGGTAGGTATCGCAGCATAGGCATAGCAAAAGAGCGAGCAATCTAGCAAGCAAAGATAGAAGTGATTTCGAGGGTATGGTCATCTTGCCTGAAATCCCGCAAGGAAGAGGAACGAGTCCATGAAGAAGACAAACGGACGAAGACGAACGAATCCTCACAACTCCGGAACGAAACCGAAGCTAACGAGAGGCAACCCGGAAACAAACAAACAACATAGTAAACAACCATCACATAAACATGGCATGATGCACAACCAAGTATGATGCATGTCCGGTTTAATGAAGCATGGCATGGCAAAGTGCAACGGACAATTCTACAAATTAAGTGGAGTGCAATATGCAACGAGTTGCATATTGATGGAACACCACAACAATTTATTTAGTTCTCTCTCGTTTAGGCTACCCAACAATATTAAATGTTATTAAACATGGCAAGGGGTGAGGCAAACTAAAACTACCTATCTAGTCAAGTTTAAATGAGGCCGGAAGCAACGAACAACAATTCCGGAAACTCCTCATGAGCAAATAATAGATTTGGTACTGTTCTGCCCTAAACACAATTTTAGAGTTGTTAAGCATGCAAAGTAAGGCCACCATGTTAAACTAGGCAAAACTCTACCCCATTTACATATAAAGTTTGTTAGGTTTGGAGCTACGGTTGAATAGTTATGAATTAAATCATTTTAGCATGGCATTTATGCAAGTTTAAACAAACATCATTTTTTAAGCATTTTAAATGTTGTTATTATGATGCGGATGACATATGTAATTTATGCAATTTTAAGAAAATGTTGACATGATGAGATAAGAGGCATTTGTCATCATGGCGGAAACGAAAGGGGTGCCACGGCAATGATAACGAAACAGTGCCACGACAACGTTCCGGTTCCGATAACTCGATTGAGTTGCCGGTGCAAAAGAGAAGTGTGCGGAAGCGAGTAGAGCAAGATGGTGGGGTGATCCCGGATACCGGGTTCCCACGAGACGATGGCATGGCAAAAGAGCGGCATCGCAACGAACAACCGCAAACGGTGCAACACGCGGTTCATCTCATACATCACACAACATTCGGCCACGGGCGTCGTCTTGGCTGTTATACCTTCGAAGCGTGCATTTTCGGAGCGGTCCGGGTTGCGGTACGATGTAGAGTAAGTAGTGGTACACGGCGACGGTAGTGGAAGTAGGGGTACATGACGACGGTAGAGGTACTCGCGACGGTAGTCGTTCACGTTCACGTTACACGGGTCTTCGGCGACGGTCGTCGTACATGGTTCGGAGTGGTACTTGCACCTTCGGACTTGACGAATCCGAGGGCTTCAGGATCGACGGTAGTGGTACATGTTTTGTAGACGTTCGAGCCATCGGTAGCGGTACTTGATGAATCCTGAAACGGACTTGGCGTCTTCGCGCGTAGGGGTGCTTGGCATTTCCGGTTCGGTGGTCGTTCGGGCGCCGTATGTCGTGGTACTTGGCGTGCATCACCTGTTGACCAACAGTGTGCAGGAGGCAGCAAGGCATGACCGACTTGGAGTGCAACCAAAGATGGACTGCGGGTGTCTGTGTTGACCTGGCCACGACAAAGGCAGCAAGGCCAACGGGGCAGCCAGCTCGTCGGGGACCGATGCAGGGACGGGCAGAACAGGCGGCGATGGTGTTGGCCTAGCACGGCGCCGGAGACAGGGAACGGGTGGATCCGAGGTTCCCAGCAGCAGGGACGGCATCTGGCGAAACGACATAGGCAGGGCGAGGTCGATGACGAGCGAGAGAAGGCGTCTCGATCTGCTCGCGGACGAGCTCCGGCTCGGGATGCTCCTGCGAGGCAGCAACGTCGGGGAAGAGGAGGCGGGACGGCCTGGTTGCTGCTGCTTCTTGCCGGCGGCGGGGACGAGGCAGAAGCAGGGGAGGCAGACGAAGCGTTGGCGTTGCACCTCCTGCGTGCAGAGAACGAGCGGGCCAGGCAGGGGACGAGGCGCCTGGTGGCTTCATGCGGCGGCGGACTTGGGTGCAGCTCCGGCGAGGGGCTTGAGGCCGCGGGGAAGGAGCCGCACAGAGAGGCGGTGCTCGGTGGCGGGGCCGACGTCGAGGAGGAGGTTGGGCGCGGGGCGGCCGGTGCTCGAGGAGGCCGACGGCCATGGCGCCAGCGCACAGGGACGGCCGCGGCTCCGAACGGCGACGGGGTGGAGGAGGTCCGAGGCGGCGGGATGGCGAGGAGGATTGGGGTCGAGCCTTCCCCTGGTGGCGTGGTCGGGAGAAGGACGAGGGGGATCGAGAGAGAGTGGCGGCGGAGAGGGAGGACGAGGGAGCGAGGAGAGGGATCGAGGGGAGATCGGGCGTGGGGCGCTCGCTAGGGTTAGGAGGGATGGTGGTGGCGGCTGGGTCTTGGGCCAACTGGGCCGCGGGGAAGCAGAGGGAGGAGGTGGCGGCTGGGCTCTCTCTAAAGAAAAATAAAAAAACAAAGCAGAGAAAAAGAGAAAGGAAAAGAGAGAAGAGAAGGTTAGAGGAAGAATTTGGGCACGCGGACAATTTTCCCGGACTCACGAAAATGCGCTTGTCCCAAGAAAATAGAAAAGGCCATGATTGAAAGATTTAAATTCAAACTCATTTGAATTAAATTCAAATGGGTGAATAGGAAGTGGAGGTTTGGAAGGTCCAAAAATGTTGAGAAATTTGGTGGAGCTCCGGAAAATGATGAAAAGATAAATGGCGCAGTTAGAGGTCAAGAGTTGTGATAACAAAGGCATTGGGATTTTGCAAGTGTGTTTATGGGTGATTCCGAAAAATGGAATATTTGATAATAGCTCCCTAATAATAGTAGGAGGCTTTGAATATGTTTTAAAGAGAAATCACCATGTGAATTCCCTCGATTTAAATAGATCAAAAGATCTATGCAATTTATTTAGATGAGTTGCAAAAGATTTATGAGATGATGGCATGATGACATGATGCAATGCAAAAATAAAAGGGCAGGCACAAATGAAACACGCGGCGAAACCCGGAATATATGGAAGTCTTCTTGAGCATCGGTCTCGGGGCGTCACAACACTCCACCACTACGAGAGGATCTCGTCCCGAGATCTAGGACGGCACCGGAGAGAAAAAGAAGAGGAAGGGAAGAGGTAAAACTAAGTTGCTTTTTGACAAACGAGTGAAACCACGAACCTTGAGAGGTTGAACAAAGTGAAAGAAAGAATACAATGGAGATGACGAGATTGCAAGCACTCCGTTATCAACGAGGAGCAAGGAACACTGCAAGAACCTTGTTCTTTGAAAGACATGGAAAAAGAGCTTCACGAACGAAAGGAATATGTCCCCCTCAGTATAATGAGATAGTCAAGGAACAAGAATGACAGAATTTGGACAGCACTCCGGTAGAAAAGAGAAGGAAAACTTGATAAGATGGAAAGAACTTGAAAAGAGAACACCACACTCCGGTTAAATGGCTTAGCAGGAAAAGAACATGATCCTGGCAAAACGAGATGTTGAGTCGAAGAGAGTAACATCACAATGCCTCTGGAACGAAAGAATGGAAGTTAGATGGTTGGGAGAAAAGAACGGAGAAGATAATGGTAACTTCTACTGCAATTGAATTTGGAAAGCATCCTTCCAAGAAGGTTAGAACAGAGTTGTTGGAAAAACAACAATGAAAGGATAAGCTTGATATGGGCTTATGGAAGACAACTCAAAATTATGAGGTGAGCTTCTGCCACCAACGGAAACAAATGATTGAATTGATATCAACAAGGAGACGAGAAACTTATTTCACCGGGTGGACAAATGAAGAACTTGGGTCATTTATGAGCACCATAAATAGCAACAAACCTTAGGGAAGGATTTAGGTGAAGTATAAACCCAAGATAACTCCAAAGAAGAGCTTGATGGATTTAAAATATCTCATTCTTAACAACAAGTGAATCATGAGACATGAACTCAAATTATCAAGAATGACATAATACCACCTCGAATGATATGGTTGAAAGAATTTCACTTCGGGATGCAGGAAGAAGAATACTTGAACTCCTCAAAACAAAACATGTGTTGAGCACCATGTTTATTTTGAAGTATAGCTTGGCGGATCTTAGCTTTGAGAGAATTCTTGAAGAACACTTGAAGAATGAAAGGAATCCTTGACGAACCAACATGTAGAGCCTTCATGAAGAACTCCGGTAATGAAAGGATGATAACAATAAAGAGAAGTTGAAAAACACAAGGTGAAACCTTGTAATGCTTTAGATGTATCTCCGTGATGATATAATTGCGAGAGCTTGGAACTCCGGAAAAGAAAGATGAGCTATTTAAACCAAGGGTTTGAAGAACCTCCGAAATAGGGAATTGAGTTTACTCGATGAAACAAGAATAAGAATTACACTATGCTCATCCTTCACCAATTAAATTGATGACAAGCAACGGATTTGGCATACTACTTATTCTCGTAGAAAGGATCAAGAGAGATATAGCACAAACTTGGAGAAGGACTTCAACGAACCACCGGTAACAACGGAAGAGAATTTGGAAAGAATGGATGAATTGATATGATAACAACGGAAGAGAATTCTTGAACGAACCACCGTAAAAATTGAAAATGAAAGTAGTAAAGGCACAAAACACCGGGAAGAATTGGAAAATGAATAAGATACTTGAGGGTATTTAGATACATGGGAACGAAGAGATCAAGAGCTGACTAAGGGATACTTGAATGATGCCCCGGTAAGATTTGGAGAACGATAGACGAAGCTGATAATGAATAATTCTTCTAAAATGATGGCCTTCGGAGAATCAAACTGAAAAGACTCCTGAAATTGCTCCGGATGGTTTGAAAAGAATTCTCACAATCGAAAACAATTATGAGAGGATGGCAACAAGCTAGAACAATGAATCTTGAAGAGAATGGTGCAAGATTTAAGATAAACTCTTCTTCGGTCTTCAGATGTCGAGAATGACGATGAGAAACACCACCATGAATTGTTCAGGCACTCCGGAATGAAAATTGGAAAGGTTGAATCAACGATGAAAAGAATTTGAAAGATCTTGAAGAGGGCATTTGACTGATGATAACTCATTCTTACGTCAAACTTTGAAAAGAATATGAGAATAACTCCGGAAAGAATTAGAAGAGTCAGGTAAGATCCTGGAAAATGACCTGTGGGTTAGGGCCCACTCAAAATATACAACGTTGAATGATTGCTTGAAAGGGAGGTTGCACCGGTTGAGTTAAATGGCTTGAATGAGATAGCATCCTCAAAAGAAATTGAGAGAATTGAGAATCGAAACTTGAATCTTCTGAGGTATTTTCATCACTCCGGAACAAATTAATAGCGAGAGGTGGATGATTAAGAAATACAACGGCATAATAAAGAACTTGAAATGAGGGAAAAGGGATAAGATCAACACCGAAATCTTGCATTGAATCCACTGGAGAAGAAAAGAATGAAGAATAATAAACTTGAAGAACATCTTCTTGAGAACCACCGGGTAAGAACATGAAGGAGAGAATGGAGAGGCTTCACATGAATAAAATGGATACTTGGTTAAGACATATGATTCCTTGAAG
Source organism: Aegilops umbellulata (assembly GCA_032464435.1). Lineage (NCBI taxonomy): Eukaryota > Viridiplantae > Streptophyta > Magnoliopsida > Poales > Poaceae > Aegilops > Aegilops umbellulata. The sequence continues at coordinate 132,912,487 of CP136058.1, read as the reverse complement.
AAAAAGAAGGGGTGGGAGGGCGGGAAAACAAAGACAACTTGGAGCGGATGAAGCAAACACCGTTGAGAAAAACTGATAATTGATCTTGCGAATGTTGAAGTGATCGGGTTCACTTGAAGAGAAGCACACCGATTAGAAAAGAATTGGCATGATAATCTTGATGATCAATAAGGATTAGTATTCACATAGCAATATGAGAACACCATTTAGGAAAGGTATGGAATCAACACTTGACATCGAAGCAACTCGAATACCACAAATAAAACAAAACAAAGGATTGGCTTGTAGAATAAGCCGGAAACAAACATATGATAGATCCCATATCGTATCATGTGTCTGTTGGAAAGATATCCTACGAGGTACTTGAATTCCCACTTATAAACTCCCGAAACTTTCTGGTTATGCAATCAGGTGTTGGGGATACAGGGGACACAAAATATATCACCCAAACTAACAATACCAAGATCCAGCTGTATCCATCCTTCAACACATAACCAAGAAACCTTCGGAAATCGTCTACCTCAACCTTCGAAAAGCATCCGTTACACGAGTTATGGCAATACTCCCGCACTCGCCTCAGTACTGGGCTATCAGGGTTATCTCACCAACAACTGTACAAAAGAGATTTTCGATGTCGGCGTACTAAACTCAGGTATTCCAGAACAGCAACGATAAAATTATGATGACAACACCTCGGAGCTCAACTCCCCGGGACACCTCCACTAAACCCCTGCTGACAGGAGGCACCAAGACAATGTTGTCATCATAAAACCATCGGAACGATTCTAAGATACCCGCGTGATCCTAAAATTTTTTTAGTGAAATTTGAGAAGAGAAGAGTCAAAACTCTACGTCAGGATGCCTTACCAGAGCGATGAGGAGACTGGGAAGTAAAAAGAATTCCTAAACTCTCCGATATATAATTCCTAAATGACTCAAAACATTTTTCTAGACACAACTCGGCCACTAAAAACGATCAATCAGTGGGGGCTCCTAAGGTCGGGGCTGGCTCTGATTACCAACTTATAACGCCCTTGATGCGGCTATATCTCCCACGTGTCGAAGCACGACTTAGAGGCATAACCGCATTGAAAGCAATGTCGCAAGTGAGGTAATCTTCACACAACCCATGTAATACATAAGGGAAAAAGATACATAGTTGGCTTACAATCGCCACTTCACACAATTACAAGAGTAAAGCATTACATCAACCAAGTACAATCAGGGCCCGACTACGGAGCAAAAATAAAAGAAGAAACCTCAAAAGCGACAAAGGTCCACGATCGACCCCAACTGGGCTCCACTACTGATCGACTAGAACGAAACAACATAAAGGATAAGATCCTCATCGAGCTCCTCCTTGAGCTCGGGTGCGTCACCTGCACGGTTTCTTCGGCACCTGCAAACTGGTTTTGGAAGTATCTGTGAGTCACAGGGACTCAGCAATCTCACACCAGCGAGATCAAGACTATTTAAGCTTATAGGTAGGGTAAAAGGTATGAGGTGGAGCTGCAGCAAGCGACTAGCATATATGGTGGCTAACATACGCAAATGAAAGCGAGAAGAGAAGGCAAAAGCACGGTCGATGAACTATGATCAAGAAGTGATCCTGAAACTACTTACGTCAAGCATAACTCCAACAACCGTGTTCACTTCCCGGACCCCGCCGAGAAGAGACCATCACGGTTACACACGCGGTTGGTGTATTTTAGTTAAGATCAACTTCGGGTTTTCTACAACCGGACATTAACAAATTCCCATCTGCCACATAACCGCGGGCACGGCTTACGAAAGTTCAAAACCCTGCAGGGGTGTCCCAACTTAGCCCATGATAAGCTCTCGTGATCAACGAAGGATATTCCTTCTCCCCGGGAAGACCCGATCAGCCTCGGAATCCCGGCTACAAGATTTTTCGACAGTAATAAAACAAGTCCAGCAAAGCCGCCCGATGCGCCGACATCCTGATAGGAGTTGCACATATCTCGTTCTCAGGGCAACACCGGATGAGCAGTCCGTACAACTAAAACCAAGCCTCAAGTTTCCTTGAGGGGGCGCTGCAAAGGGCTCTAGTTCGGACCAACACTTAGACAAGCATTGGCCCGAGGGGGGGGGCTGAATAAAGATGACCCTCGGGCTGGCCGACCCAAGGGAAAGGGATAGGTGGTAGGCAAATGGTAAAACCAATGTTGGGCCTTGCTGGAAAAGTCTTATTCAGAGCGAACTGTCAAGGGGGTCCCATAAATCACCCGACCGCGTTAGGGACACAAAATCCGGGAACATAACACCGATATGACGGAAACTAGGGCGGCAAGAGTGGAACAAAACACCAGGCATAAGGCCGAGCCTTCCATCCTTTACCAAGTATATAGATGCATTAATTAAATAAGATATATTGTGATATCCCAACAAGTAAACATGTTCCAACAAGGAAACAACATCTCCATGTTCCAACAAGGAACAAACTTCATCTTCACCTGCAACTAACAACGCTATAAGAGGGGCTGAGCAAAGCGGTAACATAGCGAAACAACGGTTTGCTAGGACAAGGTGGGTTAGTGGCTTGGTTTAACAATATGGGAGGCATGCTAAGCAAGTGGTAGGTATCGCAGCATAGGCATAGCAAAAGAGCGAGCAATCTAGCAAGCAAAGATAGAAGTGATTTCGAGGGTATGGTCATCTTGCCTGAAATCCCGCAAGGAAGAGGAACGAGTTCATGAAGAAGACAAACGGACGAAGACGAACGAATCCTCACAACTCCGGAACGAAACCGAAGCTAACGAGAGGCAACCCGGAAACAAACAAACAACATAGTAAACAACCATCACATAAACATGGCATGATGCACAACCAAGTATGATGCATGTCCGGTTTAATGAAGCATGGCATGGCAAAGTGCAACGGACAATTCTACAAATTAAGTGGAGTTCAATATGCAACGAGTTGCATATTGATGGAACACCACAACAATTTATTTAGTTCTCTCTCGTTTAGGCTACCCAACAATATTAAATGTTATTAAACATGGCAAGGGGTGAGGCAAAGTAAAACTACCTATCTAGTCAAGTTTAAATGAGGCCGGAAGCAACGAACAACAATTCCGGAAACTCCTCATGAGCAAATAATAGATTTGGTACTGTTCTGCCCTAAACACAATTTTAGAGTTGTTAAGCATGCAAAGTAAGGCCACCATGTTAAACTAGGCAAAACTCTACCCCATTTACATATAAAGCTTGTTAGGTTTGGATCTACGGTTGAATAGTTATGAATTAAATCATTTTAGCATGGCATTTATGCAAGTTTAAACAAACATCATTTTTTAAGCATTTTAAATGTTGTTATTATGATGCGGATGACATATGTAATTTATGCAATTTTAAGAAAATGTTGACATGATGAGATAAGAGTCATTTGTCATCGTGGCGGAAACGAAAGGGGTGCCACGGCAATGATAACGAAACGGTGCCACGGCAACGTTCCGGTTCCGATAACTCGATTGAGTTGCCGGTGCAAAAGAGAAGTGTGCGGAAGCGAGTTGAGCAAGATGGTGGGGTGATCCCGGATAACGGGTTCCCACGAGACGATGGCATGGCAAAAGAGCGGCATCGCAACGAACAACCGCAAACGGTGCAACACGCGGTTCATCTCATACATCACACAACATTCGGCCACGGGCGTCGTCTTGGCTGTTATACCTTCGAAGCGTGCATTTTCGGAGCGGTTCAGGTTGCGGTACGATGTAGAGGAAGTAGTGGTACACGGCGACGGTAGTGGAAGTAGGGGTACATGACGACGGAAGAGGTACTCGCGACGGTAGTCGTTCACGTTCACGTTACACGGGTCTTCGGCGACGGTCGTCGTACATGGTTCGGAGTGGTACTTGCACCTTCGGACTTGACGAATCCGAGGGCTTCAGGATCGACGGTAGTGGTACACGTTTCGTAGACGTTCGAGCCATCGGTAGCGGTACTTGATGAATCCTGAAACGGACTTGGCGTCTTCGCGTGTAGGGGTACTTGGCGTTTCTGGTTCGGTGGTCGTTCGTGCGCTGTATGTCGTGGTACTTGGCGTGCATCAACTGTTGACCAACAGTGTGTAGGAGGCAGCAAGGCATGGCCTACTTGGAGTGCAACCAAAGATGGACTCCGGGTGTCTGTGTTGACCTGGCCACGACAAAGGCAGCAAGGCCAACGGGGCAGCCAACTCGTCGGGGACCGATGCAGGGACGGGCAGAACAGGCGGTGATGGTGTTGGCCTAGCACGGCGCCGGAGACGGGGAACGGGTGGATCCGAGGTTCCCAGCAGCAGGGACGGCATCTGGCGAAACGACATAGGCAGGGCGAGGTCGATGACGAGCGGGAGAAGGCATCTCGATCTGCTCGCGGACGAGCTCCGGCTCGGGATGCTCCTGCGAGGCAGCAACGTCGGGGAAGAGGAGGCAGGAAGGCCTGGTTGCTGCTGCTGCTTGCCGGTGGCGGGGACGAGGCAGAAGCAGGGGAGGCAGACGAAGCACTGGCGTTGCACCTCCTGCGTGCAGAGAACGAGCGGGCCAGGCAGGGGACGAGGCGCCTGGTGGCTTCATGCGGCGGCGGACTTGGGTGCAGCTCCGGTGAGGGGCTTGAGGCCGCGGGGAAGGAGCCACGCAGAGAGGCGGTGCTCGGTGGCGGGGCCGACGTCGAGGAGGAGGTTGGGCAAGGGGTGGCCGGTGCTCGAGGAGGCCGACGGCCATGGCGCCAGCGCACAGGGACGGCCGCGGCTTCGAACGGCGACGGGGTGGAGGAGGCCCGAGGCGATGGGATGGCGAGGAGGATTGGGGTCAAGCCTTCCCCTGGTGGCGTGTCGGGAGAAGGACGAGGGGGATTGAGAGAGAGTGGCGGCGGAGAGGGAGGACGAGGGAGCGAGGAGAGGGATCGAGGGGAGATCGGGCGCGGGGCGCTCGCTAGGGTTAGGAGGGATGGTGGTGGCGGCTGGGTCTTGGGCCAACTGGGCCGCGGGGAAGCAGAGGGAGGAGGTGGCGGTTGGGCTCTCTCTAAAGAAAAAAAAACAAAACAGAGAAAAAAGAGAAAGGAAAAGAGAGAAGAGAAGGTTAGAGGAAGAATTTGGGCACGCGGACAATTTTCCCGGACTCACAAAAATGCGCTTGTCCCAAGAAAATAGAAAAGGCCATGATTGAAAGATTTAAATTCAAACTCTTTTGAATTAAATTCAAATGGGTGAATAGGAAGTGGAGGTTTGGAAGGTCCAAAAATGTTGAGAAATTAGGTGGAGCTCCGGAAAATGACGAAAAGATAAATGGCGCAGTTAGAGGTCAAGAGTTGTGATAACAAAGGCATTGGGATTTTGCAAGTGTGTTTATGGGTGATTCCGAAAAATGGAATATTTGATAATAGCTCCCTAATAATAGTAGGAGACTTTGAATATGTTTTAAAGAGAAATCACCATGTGAATTCCCTCGATTTAAATAGATCAAAAGATCTATATAATTTATTTAGATGAGTTGCAAAAGATTTATGAGATGATGGCATGATGACATGATGCAATGCAAAAATAAAAGGGCAGGCACAAATGAAACACGCGGCGAAACCCGGAATATATGGAAGTCTTCTCGAGCATCGGTCTCGGGGCGTCACACAAATTTAGACCAAACTCGTAACTCAAATATTCTCCTCCGCGATCAGATCATAGAAACTTTATTTTTCTTGTTACGATGATTTTCCACTTCACTCTGAAATTCCTTGAACTTTTAAAATGTTTCAGACTTATGTTTCATTAAGTAGATATACCCATATCTGCTCAAATCATCTATGATGGTGAGAAAATAGCGACACCCGCCGCGAGCCTCAATATTCATCGGACCACACACATCAGTATGTATGATTTCCAACAAATTTGTTGCTCGCTCCATTGTTCCGGAGAATGGCGTTTTAGTCATCTTGCCCATAAGGCATGGTTCGCAAGTACCAAGTGATTCATAATCAAGTGATTCCAGAAGTCCATCAGTATGGAGTTTCTTCATGCGCTTTACACCAATATGACCCAAATGGCAGTGCCATAAATAAGTTGCACTATCATTATCAACTCTGCATCTTTTGGCTTCAACGTTATGAATATGTGTATCACTACAATCGAGATTCAACAAAAATAGACCACTCTTCAAGGGTGCATGACCATAAAAGATATTACTCATATAAATAGAACAACCATTATTCTCGGATTTAAATGAATAACCGTCTTGCATCAAACAAGATCCAGATATAATGTTCATGCTTAACGTTGGCACCAAATAACAATTATTTAGGTCTAAAACTAACCTCGAAGGTAGATGTAGAGGTAGCGTGCCGACGGCGATCACATCGACTTTGGAACCATTTCCCACGCGCATCGTCACCTTGTCCTTAGCCACTCTTCGCTTAATTCGTAGTCCCTGTTTCGAGTTGCAAATATTAGCAACAGAACCAGTATCAAATACCCAGGTGCTACAGCGAGCTCTAGTAAGGTACACATCAATAACATGAATATCACATACACCTTTGTTCACCTTGCCATCCTTCTAGTCCGCCAAATACTTGGGGCAGATCCGCTTCTAGTGACTAGTCTGCTTGCCGTAGAAGCACTCAGTCTCAGGCTTAGGTCCAAACTTGGGTTTCTTATCTTGAGCTGCAACTTTTTTGCTGTTCTTCTTGAAGTTCCCCTTCTTCTTCCCTTTGCCCTTTTTCTTGAAACTGGTGGTCTTGTTGACCATCAACACTTGATGCTCCTTCTTGATTTCTACCTCCGCAGCCTTTAGCATTGCGAAGAGCTCGGGAATTGTCTTATCCATCCCTTGCATATTATAGTTCATCATGAAGCTCTTGTACTTGGTGGCAGTGATTGAAGAATCCTGTCAATGACACTATCATCTGGAAGATCAACTCCCAGTTGCATCAAGTGATTGTTATACCCAGACATTTTGAGTATATGTTCACTGACAGAACTATTCTTCTCCATCCTACAGCTATAGAACTTATTGGAGACTTCATATCTCTCAATCCGTGATGTGACCATAGACCATGCTATTCCATGTACACTGCAGATTGGAGGTTTTTGTATTGAGCTGCCGTCGACATAACCAGAGAAGCAAGAGATCAAACCAACCTTCAGAACACCATGCCATTTCTTTTGTATTGATCGTGTGTGTATGGAGTACCAGGACGTGAAGGCCGAAGCCCCATGGCAACGTGGAGGAGTCCAAACCAGGTTGATTTAGCTTTAACATACATACGTTCCTTGAGTACTAGTCTGTTTTGGATTTTTGTGATCACCTTGCCGGATACTTAATTAATTAAATCATGTTTAGTTAGAATAAAAGAGATAAGAGTCCGTATATTTTTAGCTTGTTTGTTAGGTCGGTTCATTCAGGTTTAGTTTTGCCTATAAAACAGGCAGGCCTCGGCCTTGTACGAGACAGAAGTTTTTGCAGTTAAAAATACAGAGAAAAGCATCGCGTTGGATGCACCAAATATCATCTTTTGCTAATCCTCGAGGGATTTAGTTGCTGCTGCGCGCCTGGTTCGATTCTATCGTTTCCGTTCGCAAGTTTTATTCTTTGGTCTTCTTGCATATTGCTAGATCCAAGAACCGATCTGCTACTCATCGTCTACGTGTGCTATTACAACTTCTGTTCGTCGTGGAATTTTCTACTTCGTCGAGTACCGTGAAAGATTGGGCCAACAAAAGACTCGCCATCTAATCGGGTCTCATCAAGTGGTATCAGAGCAAGGTTGATCACAGTACAATTTTCTCTCTCTGGTTCTTTAGTTGATCTATTTGAGTTGCTACAATGGTGAATTCACAGAAATCAAATTCAAGTGTGCATGGTGCACATGAAGGAGATGCGGAGGACGAGCTGCCCTTACCCACCTATGATCTGGGTGTTGCGCCGGCTATCGTGCTAGGATTGGAGGCAACTCGTGACTATGTGTTGAATCTAGTGGGGAGGCGCATTGATAAGGTTGAGGAAAGTCTAGGAAAAAATATTGCTGATTTGACCGAGGCCGTTCATCGATTGAGACCATGTTCACCACCTAGTGATCGGTCTGCTGCACCGCGTCGTCATCGGCAATTATCTGGACAGCAGGTTGGCGAACAAGTTCGCAACAATGGTGAGATTGAAGGCCATCAGTCTGAGGGTGCTGGTAGCTATTATGAGCCTACGCGGCGTGCTTATAACCATCATGGAGGTGGCCTGCACCATGGGGGAGGACATGAACGACCGCGGCACGCCTACGAAGATGATAGTATTGGAAGAATAAAAATTTCCATACCGTCGTTTAGTGGCAAAGACAACCCGGATGATTATTTGGAGTGGGAGATGCGCGTGGATCAGATTTTTGATGGGCAGCGGTACACCGAGGAGAAAAAGGTTTGTGTTGCATCTATTGAGTTTACGGGCTATGCTTTAATATGGTGGAACCAACTATGTCGCGCGGGAGGACGCCCGGAGTCTTGGAATCAGATGAAGAGTATCATGAAGAGACGCTTTGTTCCGGAGCACTTCACTAGGACCTTGTACACACGCTTGCAGCAGCTTCGACAAGGTAACTCTAGTGTTGAGGAGTATTATAAGGATATGGAAATATTACTGATTCGTACAGGGGTAGAGGAGCCTGAAGAAGCTACAATGGCACGGTTCATGCATGGTCTAAAATCAGAGGTACGAGACCGTGTCGATATGGTAGAATATAATGGATTGCAGGGATTATTACACCATGCCATTCGAGCAGAGCAGCAAGTCAAGCGTCGTGTCGGTCATGATAATTTATCAAACTCGGTGCGGCATACTTTTCAGAGAGAGGGTGGAGGTAATAGTGGTTTCAAGTTAGATTCTAAGTCGGCTACCAAGGAAGTATCTCAATCCAAGGTTGAATCGTCTCGTGCTTCTAACGCCCGTACCAGTGATATTGTGTGCTTCAGGTGTGGTGGTAGGGGCATAAGAAGTTTGAGTGTCCTAATGAGAGGAGGGTTCTCCTCACAGAAGAAGGATACATGTCTGCGAGTGATGGAGAGAAAAATGCTGACACGTCTAGTGAGAAATCTGAAGATGATGAAAAAGTTACCGCGAGTTTTGAAGCCGCAGAAGCATACCCATCATTAATGGTGCAACGAGTGCAAGAAGATCGTGTTGAGGATAAGGGGCAGCGCTGGAATATTTTTCAGTCTAAGTGTAAAATCAACAACACCAATTGCAAGTTGATAATAGATGGTGGAAGCTACACCAATGCAGTCAGCAAAGGTGTGGTTGATGCTTTGGGGTTGCCTGTATGGAAGCACCCGCAACCCCATCGTGTCGAGTGGATGTATCATACAGGGAAGTTAAAGGTTACTCATAAGGTGCGCGTCAAATTTTCTGTTGGTGATTATACTGATATGGTGATATGAGATGCCATTCCTATGGATGCATGTCAATTGTTATTGGGGAGACCATGGCAATATGATCACGATGCTATACATGAAGGTCGGACGAATACATATTCATTTTGGGATTCTGGGAAGCGACGCGTGCTGCGGCCGATGTTTGAGAACGCAATCAAGGTGGATGGACATGTCACATTGAAGAAGAAGGTTGCAAAGACTGCCTCAAAACCGAGGACAGTTTCTTTTGAAGGGGGAGGGGATGATGTGACCATAGACCATGCTATTCCATGTACGCTGCAGATTGGAGGTTTTTGTATTGAGGTGCCGTCGACACAACCAGAGAGGCAAGAGATCAAACCAACCTTCAGAACACCATGCAATTTCTTTTGTATTGATCATGTGTGTATGGAGTACCAGGACGTGAAGGCTGAAGCCCCAAGGCAACGTGGAGGAGTCCAAACCAGGTTGATTTAGCTTTAACATACGTACGTTCCTTGAGTACTAGTCTGTTTTGGATTTTTGTGATCAGCTTGCGGATACTTAATTAATTAAATCATGATTAGTTAGAATAAAAGAGATAAGAGTCCGTATATTTTTAGCTTGTTTGTTAGGTCGGTTCGTTCAGGTTTAGTTTTGCCTATAAAACAGGCAGGCCTCGGCCTTGTACGGGACGGAAGTTTTTGGAGTTAAAAATACAGAGAAAAGCATCGCGTGGGATGCACCAAATATCTCTTTTGCTAATCCTCGAGGGATTTAGTTGCTGCTGCGCACCCGGTTCGATTCTATCGTTTCCGTTCGCAAGTTTTATTCTTTGGTCTTCTTGCATATTGCTAGATCCAAGAATCGATCTGCTACTCATCGTCTACGTGTGCTATTATGACTTCTGTTCATCGTGGAATTTTCTACTTCGTCGAGTACCGTGAAAGATTGGGCCAACAAAAGACTCACCATCTAATCGGGTCTCATCAATCCGGGCATTTGCTTGAAATATTAACTTCAACTCCTGGAACATCTCATATGCTCCATGGAGTTCAAAATGTCGTTCAAGCCCCGGTTCTAAGCCGTAAAGCATGTCACACTGTACTACCAAGTAGTCATCAACACGCAACTGCCAGGCATTCACAATGTCTGCAGTTGCCGGCGCAGGTGGTACACCTAGCGGTGCTTCCAGGACGTAACTCTTCTGTGCAGCAATGAGGATAATCCTCAAGTTATGGATCCAGTCCGTGTAATTTCTACCATCATCTTTCAACTTTGCTTTCTCAAGGAACGCATTAAAATTCAACGGAACAACAGCACTGGCCATCTATCTACAATCAACATAGACAAGCAAAATACTATCAGGTACTAAGTTCATGATAAATTTAGGTTCAACTAATCATATTACTTAAGAACTTCCACTTAGATAGACATCCCTCTAATCATCTAAGTTATCACGTGATCCAAATCAACTAAACCATGTCCGATCATCACGTGAGATGGAGTAGTTTTCAATGGTGAACATCACTATGTTGATCATATCTACTATATGACTCACGCTCGACCTTTCGGTCTCAGTGTTCCGAGGCCATATCTGCATTGCTAGACTCGTCAAGTTTAACCCGAGTATTCTGCGTGTGCAAAACTGGCTTGCACCCGTTGTAGATGAACGTAGAGATTATCACACCCGATCATCACGTGGTGTCTCGGCACGACAAACTTTGGCAATGGTGCATACTCAGGGAGAACACTACTATCTTGAAATTTAGTGAGAGATCATCTTATAATGCTACCGTCAATCAAAGCAAAATAAGATGCATAAAAGATAAACATCACATGCAATCATTATAAGTGATATGATATGGCCATCATCATCTTGTGCTTGTGATCTCCATATCCGAAGCACCGTCATGATCACCATCGTCACCAGCGCGACACCTTGATCTCCATCGTAGCATCGTTGTCGTCTCGCCAACTATTGCTTCTACGACTATCGCTACCGCTTAGTGATAAAGTAAAGCATTACAGGGCGATTGCATTGCATACAATAAAGAGACAACCATATGGCTCCTGCAAGTTGCCGATAACTCGGTTACAAAACATGATCATCTCATACAATAAAATATAGCATCATGTCTTGACCATATCACATCACAACATGCCCTGCAAAAACAAGTTAGACATCCTTTACTTTGTTGTTGCAAGTTTTATGTGGCTGCTACGGGCTGAGCAAGAACCGTTCTTACCTACGCATCAAAACCACAACGAGGAGGGCGCGCCAGGGAGGAGTCCTACTGAGTAGGACTCCCTCTTTTCCTAGTTGGAGTAGGAGGGGGAAAGGAAGGGAAGGAGAGAGGAGGAAGGAAAGGGGGGCGCCGCCCCCCTCCTTGTCCAATTCGGACTACAGGGCGAGGGGCGCACGGCATGCCCTAGCCGCCCCCTCCTCTTCTCCACTAAGGCCCATCTTGGCCCATTAAACTCCCCGGGGGGTTCCGGTAACCCCCTGGTACTCCGGTATATGTATGAAACTCCCCAAAACCATTCCTGTGTCCGAACATAGTCGTCCAATATATAGATCTTTACGTCTCGACCATTTTGAGACTCCTCGTCATGTCCGTGATCACATCTGGGACTCCGAACTACCTTCGGTACATCAAAACACAAAAACTCATAATACAATCGTCACTGAACTTTAAGCATGCGGACCCTACGGGTTCGAGAACTATGTAGACATGACCGAGACATGTCTCCGGTTAATAACCAATAGCGGAACCTGGATGCTCATATTGGATCCTACATATTCTACGAAGATCTTTTATCGATCAAACCGCATAACAACATACGTCGTTCCCTTTGTCATCGGTATGTTACTTGCCCGAGATTTGATCGTCGGTATCTCAATACCTAGTTCAATCTCGTTACCGGCAAGTCTCTTTACTCGTTCCGTAATGCATCATCTCGCAACTAACTCATTAGTCACATTGCTAGCAAGGCTTATAGTGATGTGCATTACCGAGAGGGCCCAGAGATACCTCTCCGACAATCGGAGTGACAAATCCTAATCTTGAAATACGCCAACCCAACAAGTACCTTCGGAGACACCTGTAGAGTACCTTTATAATCACGCAGTTATGTTGTGACGTTTGGTAGCACACAAAGTGTTCCTCCGATAAATGGGAGTTGCATAATCTCATAGTCATAGGAACATGTATAAGTCATGAAGAAAGCAATAGCAACATACTAAACGATCAAGTGCTAAGCTAACGGAAAGGGTCAAGTCAATCACATCATTCTCCTAATGATGTTATCCCGTTAATCAAATGACAACTCATGTCTATGGATAGGAAACTCAACCATCTTTGATTAACGAGCTAGTCAAGTAGAGGCATACTAGTGACACTATGTTTGTCTATGTATTCACACATGTATTACGTTTCCGGTTAATACAATTATAGCATGAATAATAAACATTTATCATGATATGAGGAAATAAATAATAACTTTATTATTGCCTATAGGGCATATTTCCTTCACATACTCCTAACACTGATGTATATAGACGTATTTTAGAGTGTAGATTCACTCATTTTGCTCCGTATGTTGTCCATATTGAAACAGACATAATAGTACTGTCACGCCCAAGATGCCACCCTATCCTTAAGGAACTCGAAGGTCCCACCAAGGATATAAGCGCATCTTGAAGACGCTTTTGCAAGGTGGATATCATTACATCAACATTACATAATAGTGGGGGTACATCCAAAACATAAAAGTCACATGAATACAACAATGCATCATATACATGATCAACATTCGCCTACGGATGAAACATAAACAGAAACTCAAACAATATCCACCCTGCTAGCCCAGGCTTCCGACCAGGAACCTAACCCTCAATTGAAGAAGAAGCAGCGGAAGAACTCCAACACAAATAAACATCGCTCTCGCGTCATGGTCATCGCATAACCTGTACCTGCAACTGTTGGTGTAGTAATCTGTGAGCCACGAGGACTCAACAATCCCATTACCATGGGTATCAAGACTAGCAAAGCTTAATGGGAAAGGAAGGGGTAAGGAGGTGAGGTTGCAGCAGCGGCTAAGCAATGTATGGTGGCTAACTTATGCAAATCAGAGCGAGAAGAGAAGCAAAGCAAGCGGTCGTGAACTAGTAATGATCAAGAAGTGATCCTGAACTCCTACTTACGTCAAACATAACCCAGAAACCGTGTTCTCCTCTCGAACAACCCCGAAAAGAGACAATCACGGTTACGCACACGGTTGGTGTCGTGGAATTGTCACGGCAGATGTCCTCTTGCAAGGACTTAGTCGCGAGGCCAACGCATCTATGTGGTAGCTTGAAGGGGTTGAGCGGAATCGAGAGACACAACACACAAGACGAGGATTTAGACAGCTTCGGGCCCCGGGAAACATCATCCGGTAATAACTCTACATGTTGTTTGTGGCTAGGTCTCATTATGCTCATCAGGGAGTCGCCGCATAAGCCGACTCCTCCTTTGTGTCTAGCCCTAGATATTGTTTCTTGTTGTCTCCCCTCCTTTGGGGAGCCCTTCCCCTCCTTATATAAGTTAGAGGGGCGGGTTACATGTGGAGTCCTTGTAGGACTAGGACTAGTCTATCTTCTCTTACAAGTTGATTACAAGTCCGGGTCTTGCTTCCTTGTAAAGGAGAATATTCCTTGTGCTTTCCTCATAAACCGGCCCACCATAACATGAGCCGGCTTTACATGAACCGGCTTCTGGGCCGCGGGGTCTTGTCGTTCCTCTGACCCGCTCGCCGGGTCACCCATGAGTCGCCAGGCTCGGGCGGATCACTTAGTGAGTCGTCCAGTCAAGGCAGGTCATTAGTGAGTCGCCAAGTCCGGCCGGGTTATACTTCCGGCTGGGTTACACCGCGGGGTATATCCCCGACATTAGCCCCCAAGTTTAGCTTGGATTTATCCATGGTAAACTTATGCTGCAAAATAAACACAAGAACAAATTTGACAGGTTGTGCTCTGGGTTAAGAATTCTTGTAAACCGGTACCTGAACATCCTTAAGTCCTTGTCATTTCCTTATTCTAGAAAATCCGGGTCAATAGACTAGCTTCAGAGTCAATTTGCTGGCATTGGTCTCTTGTAGAGAAATATTGTAAGAAATAATCCACTTGAATCGGCTTCCAAAGCGCCGGCTTAAAACTTATTGGTCTTGAAATACTCATCTGACTTTCAGCCGGCTTGAAGAGGTAAAACTTGCCGGTTTATCACAACCAAAATTGCCGGCTTGTAAATATTGATAGCACCGGGTCATAACTGTAGCCGACGCCGGGTCATAATTATTGGTGACACTGGATCATGATTGTTGCAAACACCGGGTCAATCCGATCTGCTCAAAACTAAGAATTTCAACATATTTCTCCCTTATATCCATATTACCTGTAGCCCCCAAGGTCCGGTTTAATCAACATGAATAAGCCGGGACTTATCACCATGGCTTTAAATAAAATCTAGCTGTGCATCCCCAAAGGGCTGGCTCAGTAATATATTACTGAGCTGGGACTTTGTATATAATTCATTGACAATAACATCATATGATGTAATCTCCACCATGGGGCTTGAACCCACGTCCACAAGGTTAAGAGCTTTGTGCTTTACCAACTGAGCAATGGATCCTTCAATATAATGGATTAAGACTTGTGTACCTTGAACTGTTGACAGGAGCAATTGGTAGCCCCCAAGGGCCGTCTCATTACGATGTTATGAGTCGGGTCTTCAATGATGTGAGCAGAAATGACTTTGCATTAGCCCCCAAGTGTCATGGTGCATGCTTGCAGCGACATGAGACTTGCATATTTGATGTAACCTCAACTTGAATAATGTAGCCCTCAAGTGCCGGGTTGTAAGCCTGCAGCGACTCGGGACTATTTCCTCCATTGTAAAATAAATCATGCCCATTGATAAAGATAATAGCTGTTGTGCTAAAGCGACTTTGAAAACCTCAATCATAATACTGGTTATTGATAATCATAATAGAAATCTAGCCATGTTGGCTATTCAAGATAAGAATAATATAATCCGGTATGAAAACCTCAATCATTCAATATCATCATGAAAATCCAGCCATGTTGGCTATTAAAGTTTTGAATAACCCGGTTTGAAAACCTCAATCATTCAATATCATAACGAAAATCTAGCCAAGTTTGGCTATTTAAAGATTTCAAATACCTTATCTGTTGACAAGTAAATCCGGAGTTTAAATACCCGGCGGCTCTTGGCCGATGGCGATTCAATACGCCTTCATTGTTAACCGGAACTTTCATGACCCGGCGGCTTATAGCCCTTTGAGAAAAATCCCGAACGGATAATCATTTTGAAGCATCAACTTTGGTAATGAGCTTGAACTTAATCATTTATATGTCATATTTCTGCAAATCCTGCAGAGAGTTTAAACAACATATGCCCTGGCGACTTAGCGTCAAAACCTCGGCGGGTCATAATATCTCACATATAACCACTTTGATATTGAATTTGTACTGCCGGCTTACATAACCTGTGCAGTAAGGGTGATAACCCAATCCTTAGAAGCCAATGTTTCCACATAGATGATGATTGTCATAAACTGGCGACTCAAAAGTCAAGCCGGGTTAAACATAAAACACTTATATATATTTGAGATATAATCCCAAAAAGGTCTCAAGTTAAGTAATTGTGGCTGCAATAAACTTTACCAGAGACAGAGTAAAACTTCTTGAGGCTTCTGATTCGGATACGATCAGTAAATCATTCCAAAGGGGTTAAGCTAAGATTCGAATACGATCATATAGCCCCCATTGGCTTTGGCGATGCCGATCAAGTGGGTATCGACAGCTATGTTCTCTTTGGTTCGAATACGACCTATGTTTGAACAGGAAGCCCCCAAGTGACCATAAGAGTTGTTTAATGACGCTGATTCGAATACGATCCACGTCAGACCCAAAGGGGTGAAGCTATGATTCAAATATGATCAAGAAGCCCCCAAATGGGTTTGGCAGTATGCCGATCAAGAGGGTATTGACAGCTATGTTCTCTTTGGTTCGAATACGACCTATGTTTGAACAGGAAGCTCCCAAATGACCATATAACTTTTGGCATTGCGCCGATCAAGAGGGTACTGATAGCTATGCTTGATGAGCAGGAAGCCCCCAAGTGATCATAATAAGATAAGCCGTAAGGCAGGATATCCAAGTTTGAACCGCGCATCATGGCAGCAAGTTCTTTTGGCAACCTTTAATTTTTCTGAGAACTCGAACCTGCGAGAGATTAAATATTTTTGAACCAGAACTTTAAACCGGATTTAAAAGCTTCGAAACTTTGTGAGAGACAAATTTACCTTGAGCCGGATTTTGAACCGGGTCTGATAGCTTCAAAGCTTTGCGGGAGAGAGATGTCTCTTGAGCTATATTTTAAACCGGAATCTTTATTTTGAGCCGGAAATTTTTCTGACGGCCTTTAAATATTCGCCAATAAAGAGTAGCCTCCGGGGCCGGGTTATCTTCCCTTCAATGACCTGGAGTTCTTGAATTCATTGAAACCGGCTAATTTTGCCGAGCCATACCATTGTAGCCCCCGAGTCTCAAGACGACTCGAAGAGTTGGCTTGAGATTCTCCATTTGACCATAGCAGAAGGTGTATATCATTGGCGTTGATAACGCGATGTGAATCCACAGAAGGTTGAGATGACTGCGGCGGGTTATAGATGATCTCGTATGAGCCGTGTCAGCAACTCGGCCAATGGTTCCTTCCAACTGGTTGTTTGAAGCTTAACCGACTGCGGTGGGTTATAGATGATCCCGTATGAGCCGTGTCAGCAACTCGGCCAATGGTTCCTTCCAACTGGTTGTTTGAAGCTTAACCAAACTGTAGTGGCGGCGATTTGTGCGCCTGCCCATTGAGTCATCCAGTGCAGACGGCGGTTGATAATATATGATAATTTGCCTCCAATTTGTTGGAAGAGAAAACCGGGCTTCCCAAGCAGTGACTTGCTCATACTCGATAAACAGCTCATGCAGATAGGTGTGGCCCGATGTGTTGATGTAGACCAGACCACGAGAGGTGGGCGGTAAAGATGACCACAACATCTGAGACGGCACCGACAGATGAATCGGCCGTGGCATTGTAAGCCGGTGTGGACGGGCAAGTTGTCCTCCAATTTGTTGTAAGCCGGCGTGGTCGCGAGAGACGGCCACGGCGTTGTAAGCCGGTGCGGTCGCGAGAGACGGCCACGGCGTTGTAAGCCGGTGCGGGAGTCCGTTGAGTAACGACGACCACCTATGCCGAAAGATATTGGCGTGCCTCCATCTCCGCGGTATAATATCACTTCTTGTCATAAATAATTGCCCTGCATAAACAATATTGCAGACCAAGGCAAAGATAAACTTGTTCTTTGACAAAAACAACGTGTGCTAATAAAACAAACTTGGATGGATATCACCTGATTTGTTTGGACGAAGGATGATCCGTTTATCACGACAGAGGTGGCTCAGGCAGACCAACGACTCAATATTGTTCCGGCGGCTCAGGTAGACCGGCGACTTAATATAACCCCGGCGGCCCAAAGCGGCAAGGGCGGCTCAACACGGCTCCGGCAGGTTGATGTAGATTAAGCTGCACGACCGGCGACTTGCGCACACTTGTTCCATCAGTAAGTGGGTGCAGACGCCGGCGCGTGATGGTGCTTACATACACTTCATAGGCACAACACGGCACCACCTTTGCTGCACATAAAAATATACAGACCAAAGTAATTGTTCTTTGATGAAAACAACACGTTTAATAAAATGAACATAGATGAATATCACCAGATTCGTCCGGACAACAGATGAGTCGGCCGCGGCGCTGTAAGGTGGTGCGGACGGGCGAGTCAGCCGGTACGTTGACATAAACCGGACCGTGACACCCTATCCGTGAAGCCGTGCGATACAGCCGAACGTGCATCCGTGATATAACACCAACCCTATTTTTTTTAATAGTTGCCCTACGTAAAAATATTACAGGCCAGAGTAATTGTTGTCGGATGAATTAACATGTACTGATAAAATAATAGAAAGGATAGCACCTGGTATTTTTTGCCGGACGCTGGCGCCAGATAATGCATAGTGCTGCTTTTATTTTGACAAAAGAGTTGATTGGTTCTGTGTCTTGTAATGCCTGAGGTCTCCACATAACCTGACCGGAACTTTTTGAACCGGAATTTCTGGAACCGGAGTTTCTTGATAATCCGGCCGGAACTTTTGATAATCCGGTATTTTTGAACCAGAACCTCTTGATCGTCCAACCAGAATTTTTGATAACCCGGAACCTTTGAACCGGAACCTCTTGATAATCCGGCCGGAACCTTTTGCTAATCCGGAAGTATTTGATAATCCGGAACTTTTCTGTAGCCTAAGTCAGAACTCTTTGATAACTCGGACAGAACCTTTCGGCGATGCGGCTGGAACCCTTCGGTGATTCGGACTGAACTTTTCGTCTAGGCGATCGGAACTCTTTGATGATTCAGACAGAACCTTTCGTCGAGACGGTCGAAACTTTTCAATGATCCGGCCGAACTTTCGGACGAGCCGGCGGAACCTTTTGATGAGCCTGATGGAACTTTTCGCCAAGCCAGCAGGAACTCTCCGACGAGCAAGTCGGAACTTTTCAATCAGCTGGGCGAAACTTTTCAATTTCCGGAATAGCGCCCTCCAAGAACTCAACACCACCGTGCGCGAGCCCCACGGTGGGCGCCAACTGTCGTGGAATTGTCACGGCAGATGTCCTCTTGCAAGGACTTAGTCGCGAGGCCAACGCATCTGTGTGGTAGCTTGAAGGGCTTGAGCGGAATCGAGAGACGCAACACACAAGACGAGGATTTAGACAGCTTCGGGCCCCGGGAAATATCATCCGGTAATAACCCTACATGCTGTTTGTGGCTAGGTCTCATTATGCTCATGCGGGAGTCGACGCATAAGCCGGCTCCTCCTTTGTGTCTAGCCCTAGATATTGTTTCTTGTTGTCTCCCCTCCTTTGGGGAGCCCTGCCCCTCCTTATATAAGTTAGAGGGGCGGGTTACATGTGGAGTCCTTGTAGGACTAGGACTAGTCTATCTTCTCTTACAAGTTGATTACAAGTCTGGGTCTTGCTTCCTTGTAAAGGAGAATATTCCTTGTGCTTTCCTCATAAACCGGCCCACCATAACATGAGCCGGCTTTACATGAACCGCCTTCTGGGCCGCCGGGTCTTGTCGTTCCTCTGACCCGCTCGCCGGGTCACCCATGAGTCGCCAGGCTCGGGCGGATCACTTAGTGAGTCGTCTAGTCAAGGCAGGTCATTAGTGAGTCGCCAAGTCCGAACGGGTTATACTTCCGGCCGGGTTACACCGCGGGGTATATCACCGACAGTTGGTGTATTTTAGAAGAGTTTACTTCAAGTTTACTACAACTGGACATTAACAAATTCCCATCTACCACATCACCGCGGGCACGGCTTTCGAAAGTTCAAACCGTACAGGGGTGTCCCAACTTAGCCCATGATAAGCTCTCGCGATCAACGAAGGATATTCCTTCTCCCGGGAAGACCCGATCAGTCTCGGAATCCCGTTTGTAAGACATTTCGACAATGGTAAAACAAGTCCAGCAAGACCTCCCGGCGTGCCGACACCCTGATAGTAGCCGCGCGTATCTCGTCTCAGGCCACGACCAGATAAGCTAAGCGTACAGGTACCAACATAACCCAAGTTGCCAAGGGACGGTCCCGCACGGTGCTTTAGTTTGGACCAACACTTAGACAAGCATTGGCCCGGTGGTTTAAAATAAAGATGACCCTCAGGATGCTTGACTCCCAAGGGAAAAAGGTAATAGGCTGAGGCATATCGTAAATCCAAGGTTGGGCCTTGCTGGAGGAGTTTTATTCAAAGCGAACTGTCAAGGGGGTCCCATAAATCACCCAACCGCGTTAGGGATGCAAAATTTGGGAACATAATACCGATATGACAGAAACTAGGGCGGCCAGAGTGGAACAAAACACCAGGCATAAGGCCGAGCCTTCCACCCTTTACCAAGTATATAGATGCGTTAATAATATAAGAGATATTGTGATATCCCACCATAAACATAAACATAATCCAACATGGAGCAATCTTCATCTTCACCTGCAACTAGCAACGTTATAAGAGGGGCTAAGCAAAAGCGGTAACATAGCCAAACAACTGTTTGCTAGGAAGGGTAACAAAGGTTAGAGGTTCATGGCAATTTGGGAGGCTTGAGCAGCAAGTGGTAGGTAACGCAGCATAGCGATAGAACGAAGCAACTAGCATAGCAATGATAGTAGTGAGATCCAAGGTGACGGCCATCTTGCCTGAAATCCCGCTAGAAAGAAGGACGAGTCCATGAAGAAGATGAAGCCACGAAGACGAACCAAGCGTAGACGAACGAATCCTCACGATCGCAACGAAACGGGAACTATAGAGAAGAAGCACACAACATGGTAAACACACCACACATGAACAAGGCATGATGCTCAACCAAGAATGATGCATGAAAAGGCTACATGAAGCTACTCATGGCAAGAGATGATGCATACAAGAACAACACATCAAAGCAAGTTTAAATGAGGCCGGAAACAACATAGAGCAACTACGGCAAGTCCTCATATGCAAATTTCGAAATTGGTCCAGATCTGAATAAATATTATGTTCAAGTTCTTAAACAGCAAGTTAAGATGCACCACGATGATCCACACGAAATTCTAGTCAAGTTACATATAAAGTTCATTAGATTCGGAGCTACGGCCTAGAAGATATGAGCAAATCAAGATAAGCATGGCATTGATGCAAAATGCATTCAAACATCAAGGTAACATGAAGGTACATGCAAAACGAAGCAAGTTCCATATAGAGCACACTCAAAACGGAGCAACGGTTCCACACATACACTCTATACAAGTTCAAAGGACAAGCTGTCCCAAACAGCAACTAGGCATATTGCAAGCATCAAAACAATAAACTACAGCACCTTAACATGAAAACAAAAGGCATTTTCATGATGTACAAGTAAAGCATGACAAAACATGAACACTGAGCTATCTCTAGAAACTACCAGAACATGCTCAAAAGGACATGGTAAGATTGCAACTAATAACAGGTTCACAGACTTGGCGGAAATCACAGGACATGGCAGAAATAACATCAGGTTACCAAGTTTAGATCTATCAAACAACATGCGAAATAAACTTATCATGGCAACCAAAGGCATGGAATGAATCTACTAATTGCATAGAACAAAAGTCCCTTACTGACCATGAGCCAAAAGGATCAGAAGATATGATGGCACCCATGTAAACTTAGCAAATTTCGTTACAGATTCAGACTAGGCATGTTGGTGAGCTTAAATCACTCACCACAAAGTGTTGCATGACAAAAAAAGTATACCTACAGCAATAAGACATGTTCTTGAAGCTAAACATGGCAAGAACAAGTTCATAGTATGCTTGGATCACTAACAACAATCATGGCAAAATTGATTAACATGTAAACAATCTGCCAGGAACATTTTATAGCAAAAGTAGAGCAAGATTAAGACATGCTAGATCAGTCTATAAATGCAAACAGAGACATGGATGGATAGAACATAACCATATGTCCAAAACATCCTTAATGAACATACTCACAAGATGCATGGATCTCACTGTAGCAACAAGAATACATGGCATTAAAATAACAGCAGAACAAGGACTTCGTGAAATCCTAAGTCCCTGAAATCAGCAACATCACGGAGGCTACTTTGCAAGCTTGAAAAAGTCAATACATGTCCTATCATGAATAATGGATTGCACCACAGAAAAGATGGCATGGCATATCTCATAACACATATAGACTTCGTGCTCAAAAGAAAAACACACAAAAAGATGCAAAAATAACAAATGAGCAAGTTCTGTTAACAGACAGCAAACAACATTATATAGCACTCTTGCAACGATGATTAGGGCATCAATATGGAATCAAACAAGCATAGAACAATAGAATTAGATGTATAAAATCTCATGATGAACATTTCGATATATTCTACGCACAAAACGGACCAACGGTCATGGAGGTATGGCATGATGAATAAGGCACCCAAATGTAGGGAAATCAGGGAAGTCACCGGCGGCGCGGGAAACGAGGATGGCCGGAGAAAGGGACGGGCGCGCGCGGCGTATCCGGGCCGGATCTCGCGGGATCCGGCCGGATCCCGGCGCGGGGTGGCGGAGGTGGTCCCGCGGCGGGCGGCGACGTGGAGAAAGGCGGCGGAGCTCCGACGAGGCGCGCGTTGGAGCTCGCGGGCCGAGGAGCGCGGGCGGCGGGGTTGAGGCGGCCGGCGCTGGGGCGGCGGGCGGCGGCGGCCAGCCCGCGCGGTCAGGCGCGGGCGGGGCACCTCGGGCGCCGTCGAGGACGGCGGGAGGCGGCGGCGGGCGCGGCACGTGCGCGGGCGGGCCGGCCGTGGGCCCGCAGGGCCGCGGCGGCGCGGGGACGAGAGGGAGGGCGCGGCGCTGGTGACTTGGAGGGTGCCGGTTGGCTGCGGCGGCGGGGAAGGTGACGTGGAGCGACGCCATTGGACGAAGGGACGTGTCCGACGGACGTGTCCGACGGACTTGTCCGACGGTGCGAGGAGGAAGACTGCTAGGGTTTGATCCGGGATTTTCAGGGGAGGCACCTATTTATAGGTAGAGGGAGTTAGGAGACTCCAAATGGAGTGTGGTTTTCGGCCACGCGATCGTGATCGAACGGCCAAGAGGACGGAGGTGACTTAGATGGGTTTTGGGCCACTTTGGAGGGGTGTTGGGCTGCAACACAAAGGGCCCTTTACGGTTACCCGGTTAACCGTTGGGGTATCAAACGAACTCCAAATGGCACGAAACTTGACAGGCGGTCTACAGGTGGTGTACCAAGGCCGCTTGACAAATCTTGGTCCATTCCGAGAACGTTTAACACCCACACACGAAAATAGGTAAAAGGGGGCGCCGGAGGGCATAGGAGTGTCGGATTGCAAAACGGACAATGGGGAAAATGCTCGGATGCATGAGACGAACACGTACGCAAAATGAGATGCACATGATGACATGGCAAAATGCAACACGCAAGCAAATGACATGGCAATGACGACGAATAACTGGAAGACACCTAGCGCATCGAATCCGGGGCGTTACAACTCTCCTCTACTAACAAGAGATCTCATCCCGAGATCTTAGGAACGAGACGGGGGAAAGAATGAGGATGAGGTGAAACAAGAACGCAAGAGGGAAAATGAACAAAGTCAAGAACACTCGAGCAGAAAAAGAGTGATGTTGAGTATGACAAGAAGCAAAAGCTCAAGGAATAATATTGGATTTGAAGCCACTCCGGTTAGGACAAGATAACAAAGGAATAAGACTGAAAGAATTTAGGCAGCACTCTGGCTAAACATGGAAAGAGTAGAACATGAACTTGAGAAGATGGAATGCTACTTGACGAGAGGAATAACACAATGCCTCCAGAAGAATTGAAATGGTGGAAAGAAAAGAATCGGAGAAGAAAAATGACAACTTCTTCGACGAATGAATTTGAAAAGCATCCTTGCGAAGAAAAGATTGAACAAAGTTGTCGAGAAAATCAACAACAAAGAATTGCTTGTTGTGAACTTATGGCTAGCATCTCAAAATTATGAGGTGATCACCGACCACAAGCGGAAAAGATTAAATAGCTGAGAGGAACGAAGAAATGCAAAACTCCACTTCCAAAGAATACGGAAAATTAATTGCACTTCAAGACGCAAGAAGAAAAGATACTAGAACTCCTTGAACAAGAATCTTGATGAACTCTTGAAGAATAAATTAAATACTGACGAACCACCGTGACGAACTCCGGTAACAAATGGATGACAAGATAAAATTGAAGGATGAAACAGACAAGATTAAAGCTTTGCGATGACTAAGATGGAGCTTCGTGACGGAACAAGCGGTAAGCTTGGAACTCCGGAAAAGAAAAGACGAACAACTTAGAACCGAGAAATTATTCAACATGAACAATCGCCGAAGGAAGGAATTAATCGACTTGATGAAAGAAGAATAATAATTACGTTATGCTTAATCCTCCACCAATTAAATTGATGAGAAGCAATGGATTGCATACAACTTATTCACATTGGGAAAAGATTAAGGGGAGATATAGTGCCAAATTTGGGGAGGTCTTCATGAGCCACCGGTAGGATTGAAAGAACAAATGAATTGATACGATAACAACGAAAAAGGAATCTTGAACGAACCACCGTAAGAATATTGAGACGAACGAAGGGGCACGGATATGGAATAATTAGAGAACGAATCGCCGGAAAGAATTAGAAAATGAACGAAGATACTTGAGTAAATCGAGATGCACGAGAACGAAGAGATCGCGAACTGATTAGAGAAAGCTTGAAGGAAGCACCGGTACAATTATGGAACGAACGAAGCTGAAAACTTGGAACGAAGAAATCTTCCAAAAAGTTGGCCTCCGGATAATCAAGAGAGAACGCAAATCCTGAAATACTCCGGATGGATGAAAAGAATTGCACGACTGGAAACAATATGATAGGATAACATCGAGCTAGCACCACGAATCTTCGAGAGAATGGACAAGATTTAGGGAAAACACTACTTCGGTCTTCAAATGTCGACGAGAAACAACATCAAAATTGTTGTTATACTCCGGGAGAATGAAAAGAGGAAAGATTGACCCGAACATGAAAGAATTTGAAAGTGATCTTGGAGAAGGCATCTGACAGATGAAATTCATTCTTATGTCAAACTTCGAAAAGAACTTGAGAATAACTTCGGAAAAATCAGAAGAGTCAGGTAAGATCCTGGGAAAAGACCTGTGGGTTTGGGCCCACTGAAAAGAAACACCGTTGGAAAGGATTGTCGAAAAGATGATGCACCAGAACGAATAAAAGATTTAAATGAGGTGACAACCTCGAAATAATAGAATGCGAACATGAATCCGCTGAGATGTCTTCAACACTCTAGGATAATAGAACGGCGAGAGGCGAACGAGCAAAGGAAAATATTTGAGCTGAGGGAAAGAATACGATCGACATTGAAAAACTTGAATTTGGATCCACCGGAAAGAAAACAAGACGAACGTTGATGAACTAGACAAGAATTCACCGGTTGCGACAATTGAGCAAAGACTGAAGATGCTCCGCATGAATGAAATTGATTACTTGAATAAAGGCTCAGGCTCTGGAATAAAAGGGAGGGAGGGCGGGAAAAACACAGGCAACTTGAACAAGGAATCGACGAATAACTTGCAAGGGGGAAACACCGGTTGGAAATAATTGAGGAGAGAACGCAAAGGCTTCGCACGAGTAGGATGGATACTCGATTATGGACTTCGGTTCCGATAAGAAGAAGGGCGGGCCGGTGGGGAAAAAACAAGGACAACTTCATACAGGGAAACAAAATCGATTGAAAAGAACTGAGGATTGATCTTGCAGAAGATGACGGGGATCGAAACCAGTCGAAGAGAAGTGCAACGGATTGAAAAGAGGATGAACAACGAACGAAAACTAACCGCGTGATCCTAAATAAAAAAAATTGAACGGGAAGAGGAGTAGTTCAAAACACCTACGTCGAGATTTCTCACCAGAGCGACGAAGGGGCCGAGGAGTAAAAAGAAATCCTACTCTCCGATATAACTAGACTACGAAAAAAGTTTTTTTCTAGACTCGACATCGGCCAAACTACACGATCAATCAAGGGGGCTCCTAGGGTCGGTCGAGGCTCTGATACCAACTTGTCACGCCCAAGATGCGAGCCTATCCTAAAGGAACTCGAAGGTCCCACCAAGCATAGAAGCGCATCTTGAAGACGCTTTTGCAAGGTGGATATCATTACATCAACATTACATAATAGTGGGGGTACATCCAAAACATACGAAGTCACATGAATACAACAATGCATCATATACAAGATCAACATTCGCCTACGGATGAAACATAAACAGAAACTCAAACAATATCCCCCCTGCTAGCCCAGGCTGCCGACCAGGAACCTAAGCCTCAATTGAAGAAGAAGCAGCAGAAGAACTCCAACACAAATAAACATCGCTCTCGCGTCATGATCATCGCATAACCTGTACCTGCAACTGTTGGTGTAGTAATCTGTGAGCCACGAGGACTCAGCAATCCCATTACCATGGGTATCAAGACTAGCAAAGCTTAATGGGAAAGGAAGGGGTAAGGAGGTGTGGTTGCAGCAACGGCTAAGCAATGTATGGTGGCTAACTTACGCAAATCAGAGCAAGAAGAGAAGCAAAGCAAGCGGTCGTGAACTAGTAATGATCAAGAAGTGATCGTGAACTCCTACTTACGTCAAACATAACCCAGAAACAGTGTTCTCCTCTCGAACAACCCCGAAAAGAGACAATCACGGTTACGCACACGGTTGGTGTATTTTAGAAGAGTTTACTTCAAGTTTACTACAACCGGACATTAACAAATTCCCATCTGCCACATAACCGCGGGCACGGCTTTCGAAAGTTCAAACCCTGCAGGGGTGTCCCAACTTAGCCCATGATAAGCTCTCGCGATCAACAAAGGATATTCCTTCTCCCGGGAAGACCCGATCAGTCTCGGAATCCCGTTTACAAGACATTTCGACAATGGTAAAACAAGTCCAGCAAGACCTCCCGGCGTGCCGACACCCTGATAGTAGCCGCACGTATCTCGTCTCAGGCCACGACCGTATAAGCTAAGCGTACAGGTACCAACATAACCCTGGTTGCCAAGGGACGGTCCCGCTCGGTGCTCTAGTTTGGACCAACACTTACACAAGCATTGGCCCGGGGGTTTAAAATAAAGATGACCCTCGGGATGCATGACTCCCAAGGGAAAAAGGTAATAGGCTGAGGCAAATGGTAAATCCAAGGTTGGGCCTTGCTGGAGGAGTTTTATTCAAAGCGAACTGTCAAGGGGTCCCATAAATCACCCAACCGCATTAGGGACGCAAAATCCGGGAACATAATACCGATATGACGGAAACTAGGGCGGCAAGAGTGGAACAAAACACCTGGCATAAGGCCGAGCCTTCCACCCTTTACCAAGTATATAGATGCGTTAATAATATAAGAGATATTGTGATATCCCACCATAAACATAAACATAATCCAACATGGAGCAATCTTCATCTTCACCTGCAACTAGCGACACTATAAGAGGGGCTGAGCAAAAGCGGTAACATAGCCAAACAACAGTTTGCTAGGAAGGGTGACAAAGGTTAGAGGTTCATGGCAATTTGGTAGGCTTGAGCAGCAAGTGGTAGGTAACGCATCATAGCAATAGAACGAAGCAACTAGCATAGCAATGATAGTAGTGAGATCCAAGGTGACGGTCATCTTGCCTGAAATCCCGCTAGGAAGAAGAACGAGTCCATGAAGAAGATGAAGCCACGAAGACAAACCAAGCGTAGATGAACGAATCCTCACGATCGCAACGAAACGGGAACTATCAAGAAGAAGCACACAACATGGTAAACACACCACACACATAAACATGACATGATGCTCAACCAAGTATGATGCATGACAAGGCTACATGAAGCTACTCATGGCAAGAGATGATGCATATAAGAACAACACATCAAAGCCAGTTTAAATGAGGCCGGAAACAACATATAACAATACCGGTAAGTCCCCATATGCATATTTGGAAATTGGTCCAGATCTGAATAAACCTTATGTTCAAGTTGTTAAACAGCAAGTTAAGATGTACCATGATGATCTACACGAAATTCTAGTCAAGTTACATATAAGTTCCTTAGATTCGGAGCTACGGCCTAGAAGATATGAGCAACACAAGATAAGCATGACATTGATGCAAAATGCATTCAAATATCAAGCCAACACATCAAAACATGAATGCAACAAGGTAACATGAAGGTACATGCAAAACTAAGCAAGTTTCATAAAGAGCACACTCAAAACGGAGCAACGGTTCCACACATACACTCTATACAAGTTCAAAGGACAAGCTGTACCAAACAGCAACTAGGCATATTGCAAGCATAAAAACAATAAGCTACAGCACCTTAACATGAAAACAAAAGGCATGGACATGATGTACAGGTAAAGCAGGACAAAACATGAACACTGATCTATCTTCATAAACTACTATAACAGGCTCAAAAGGACATGGCAAGATTGCAAATAATAACAGGTTCATAGACTTGGCGGAAATCACAGGACATGGCAGAAATAACATCAGGTTACCAAGTTTAGATCTATGAAACAAAATGCTACATAAGCTTATCATGGCAACCAAAGGCATGACATGAATATACTAATTGCATAGAACAAAAGTCCCTTACTGACCATGAGCCAAATGGAACGGAAGATATGATGGCACCCATGTAAACTTAGCAAGTTTCGTTACAGATTCAGACTTGGTGAAAATAACAGCACATGGCAGGAACAACGATAACTAGGCATGTTGGTGAGCTTGAATCACTCACCACAAAGTGTTTCATGAGAAAACAAGTATACCTAAAGAAATAAGACATGTTCTTGAAGCTAAACATGGCAAGAACAAGTTCATAGCATGCTTGGATCACTAACAACAACCATGGCAAAATTGATGAACATGTAAACAATCTGCCAGGAACATTTTATAGCAAAAGTAGAGCAAGATTAATACATGCTAGGGCAGTCTATAAATGCAAACAGAGGCATGGATGGATAGATCATAACCATATGTTCAAAACATCCTTAATAAACATACTCACAAGAGGCATGTATCTCACTGTAGCAACAAGAATACATGGCATTAAAATAACAGCAGAACAAGGACTTGGTGAAATCCGAAGTCCCTGAAATCAGCAACATCACCGAGGCTACTTTGCAAGCTTGAAACAATCAATACATGGCCTATCATGAATAACTTATTGCACCACAGAAAAGACGGCATTTCATAGCTCATAACACATATAGACTTCATGCTCAAAAGAAAAACACACAAAAAGATGCAAAAATAACAAATGAGCAAGTTCTGTTAACAGACAGCAGACAACATTATATAGCACTCTTGCAACGATGATTAGGGCATCAAAATGGACTCAAAAAAGCACGGAAATATGGAATAAAATGTAGACAATCTCATGATGAACATTTTGATATATTCTACGCACAAAACGGACCAACGGTCATGGAGATATGGCATGACGAATAAGCCACCCAAATGTAGGGAAATCAGGGACTTAGAAATATTTTCACCTCGCGGCAAAAGTCACCAGCGGCGCGGCAAACGAGGATGGCCGGAGAAAGGGCCGGGGACGGGCGCGCGCAGCGGATCCGGGCCGGATCTCGCCGGATCCGGCCGGATCCCGGCGCGGGGAGGCGGAGGAGGTCCCGCGGCGGGCGGCAACATGGAGAAAGGCGGCGGAGCTCCGACGAGGCGCGCGGTGGAGCTCATGGGCCGAGGACCGCGGGCGGCGGGGTTAAGGCGTGGCGCGGCGGCGGGGTTGAGGCGGCCGGCGCGGTGGCGCTGGGGCGGCGGGCGGCGGCGGCCAGCCGGCGCGGTCAGGCGCGGGCGGGGCACCTCGGGCGCCGTCGAGGACGGCGGGAGGCAGCGGCGGTCCCGGTGCGGGGAAGGCGCGCGGGGCGGCGAGCGGGCAGCGGCGGGGTGCGGCTCAGGCCAGGCGAGGGCGCGGGCGGGCCGGCCGTGGGCCCGCAGGGCCGCGGCGGCGCGGGGAGGAGAGAGGGGGCGCGGCGCTGGTGACGTGGAGGGTGCCGGTTGGCTGCTGCGGCGGGGTAAGTGACATGGCGTGACGCCATTGGATGGAGGGACGTGTCCGGCGGACATGTCCGGCGGCGCGAGGAGGAAGACTACTAGGGTTTGATCCGGGATTTTTGGGGGAGGCACCTATTTATAGGTAGAGGGAGTTAGGAGACTCCAAATGGAGTGCGGTTTTCGGCCACGCGATCATCATCGAACGGCCAAGAGGATGGAGGTGACTTAGATGGGTTTTGGGCCACTTTGGAGGGGTGTTGGGCTGCAACACAAAGGGGCATTTATGGTTACCCGGTTAACCGTTGGGGTATCAAACGAACTCCAAATGGCACGAAACTTGACAGGCGGTCTACCGGTGGTGTACCAAGGCCGCTTGACAAATCTTGGTCCATTCTGAGAACGTTTAACACCCGCACACGAAAATAGGTAAAAGGGGGCGCCGGAGGGCATAGGAGTGTCGGATTGCAAAACGGACAATGGGGAAAATGCTCGGATGCATGAGACAAACACGTATGCAAAATGAGATGCACATGATGACATGGAAAAATGCAACACGCAAGCAAATGACATGGCAATGACGACGAATAACTGGAAGACACCTGGCGCATCGAATCCGACGCGTTACAAGTACGCACTCTCCCTCGCCCCTCGACCCTCGCCATGTGGTGGACGTGCAACAATTCATTCGGTCTCATATATCTAGAACGATATATACTGTAGTACCATTATTTCTTGACTTCCCGAAGAGGCGAAGAGCCAATCGCAAGGTTAATAGTTTGGAGATGCTAAGCGCAAGGTTTATAGGAGAACGAGTAGTAGGTGTCGTGTCATTTATAAATAAAGTTTTTTTCTTCAGTGGCACGTACGCAATATAAATAGGTTCATATGGAGAGAAAAGGAAACCGCTCCACTCTATACATAGGCAGGACGAGCCTACACGGTTGCTTGCTGGGGTTGCTCTCTTCAGTTTTCACACTCTCTCGCACAAAACCACTGTGGCCACATCTTTAACATCCCGGCGGATCACGTCCGGTGGGGGAAGGGGTGGATGCTTAGTGTAGATGCGGCCGCCGTCGCTGACAGCGAAAACCCACTGTCGGCACGTCCCGATCAGGGGTCCCCGCCATTCTCTCTCACAAAGCCGGTGAGGTTGCCTTCGTCCATTGCTCACTACCGCGACATGGGTAGTTGCCTCCTCCCTCCGCCCTCCTCGAGGTTGAGCTACGTCCCGACATCCCTCAGGTACAACTCCCTTTACAGCCAGCTTGCACCACTGCTCCAGCTGCCCGCATCACTCCATGTGGATATTTCTCTACTTCTTTTCCCCACACATACCTCTATTGGCTTCTACGTACTGTATTTGTGATGAGTTTATGCCTCATCAACTAGTCCTAGTAATCTTATTCTAATCACGCGTCTTCAATTTCTTTGCCACAGGAATGCTCATCTCGATTTTGGTGAAACTGCACAAAATGATCCGATGGTCGAAGGGTTGCAAACTTCATTTCTTAGGAAGCACTGACGTTGCCAGCAAATTAAAGCCTGCGGCGCGAAAGCCCCAAGCGGCGTCTTGGGGACGGATCCCCATGGCCTGACGGGTACGCGTGCAACCGGGTGAGCCACCTTCCCGTTCCGAACGCGGTTGCTCGAACTGTCGAGCTTGACTCGAGTCAGAATCGAGAAAGTTGCCGATTTACGGGAGGCTACCCTGCCACTCTCGGCGCAGCCGCTCGAGCTGTTGAGTGGACTCGAAACAGGGCGAGGGCGTTGCCAATCGTGGTAGAGCCCCCTGGCGTGCAGGTTTTTTTCATACAAAGCGAACATCTCCGGGGGGAATAACCTCAAAATAAAAAGGGAATTGTAGGCAAGAGTTCAGTGCAACTTAGCTTTTGTCTACGATCGCTCGAGTGTCGATCTCCTGGCCCCTTTTCTTCTTCAAAGATCACGGAGACGAAGGAGCATCGAACTGGCTGCTAAAGCCGATTCTCACAACTGTGCAGCACCTGCCTGGCGCGCCAAAGATGTCGGTGGGAAACGACACCTATGGGATCACGAGAATCCCTTTCTGTGGTTGCAGGGCGCGCGGGTCGTGAGAAGAGCGGATCGAGCAGGCAGTACACGATTCCTTTACCTAGGTTTGGACCGCGAAGATGCGTAAAACCCTACTCCTCCTTTGGTGGATTATATGCTTGTGTTCTTGAGCTAGCTATGGGGCGTGAGGAGCTCCAAAAAGCCGAATCCCCCTCCTGGTCGGCTAGGGCCTCCTTTTATAGGGAAAGGGGCTGCCACAATGGCACACAAGAGGTGGAAAGGGTACAGTGATGCGAGGTTATCCCTCGCATTACATGACAAGGTGCATTTAATGCGCCTTGCTTATGTGTCCTAGCTTTATCGGGGGCGGGGGAGAGCCCTGTCTCGTCCGTCGCCGCTCTCTCCCGTGTTGACACGCGCCCTGGCCAGCGGTGCCTGCGATGCCATGTAGGCGGGCAGGCAGCTGAGGTGGCGCAGCGGTGGGTCTCCACGGGGATTTGCATGCCGCCACGCAGGTGCCTGCCCAGCTGGTTGGGTCGGCAGCTGCGTGCGAACGGTGGTGGATGTGTGACTGGTGCGGGTCCGATGGTGGCCCCGCGGGTGTCCTTGGCAAGGGCCTTGCCGCGGCCCCGACAAGGGTCTTGCCGGTGTCCCGACAAGGGTCTTGCCATGGCGCCTGCTGCCATCCCCGGCAAGGCTCTTGCCGGGGGCCTTGTGGTTTTCCTTGGCTGGGATCCCGCCACGGACCATCATCTTCTAAAGTGTGCATATGAGCTTGAATGTCTTCACAAAGATCTGCATACCACCACGGGGATGCCTCCCGAATCCTTGCCCCATGGGGGCAGTGGACTCAAGGGTGACCCGCTCCGTGGGTGTGGGGCGAGCTGCCACGGCAAGGGTCTTGCTGGGTTTGCAAAAACCGCCTCCCGGCAAGGATCTTGCCGGGGGGGGGGCCCGCTCCGTCCCCTTTGCTCTTTGTGGTCTTGGTCTTGGCGTCGTTCTGCTCCTCTTTGGCTTCGGCCTTACCTTGGTTCTACCTCCCTTGCCGGGCTTGTTGCGGCGGCGCCCGTGGTTCAGACTGCCCGTGCACAGTCATAGGGGTACAAAAAGTGTACCCCTCTTTTTGTACACCGACACAGGGTTATCTACTTCACCTCGTTGACCCTTTGTTGCACTTCTCAAAACACTTTCATTTTAAGAGTGTTTTGTGCAATTCAATCAAAATGTCACACCGACAATGTTGCTTGATTGCTTGATCTTAGTGGAACTGCACAAGAGGAGATCTTACTTCCTATCCATGTTGGCAAATTTGGTTCAGATCTTCTTATTGTGAGTTGTTTGAATTCCGCGTCATGAGAGGTCAGTACTAGCCTTCTTTCACATGATTCTGCAATGTGCTTTCATATGTTGTGCTACTTGTACGGTAATGTTGCTTGATTTTAGTGAACTGCACAAATGGAGACAAGACTTCCAATCTGTATGTGCAACGTAATATCCCATTGAGGTAAGATAAGGGTATTTCACAACTGTTGGCCTGTATTTTGCCACGTTCATCAGAAAATTAATGTCATTGCTTAGTGCTATACTTGTGCAACCTAATTGACATGCCAAATCTTACATTGAAGGTGAAGCTTGTCTGTTACTGAACCAAGTGATGAAGGGGAAGAACAAGCGGAAGAAAAATAAAAATCAACTCCTGGTGCTGTAATGAAGCACTAGAACTGTGATGACACAAGTAATGATATTGTTTTGCATCTTAATCTATTGCTATGGCTGGAACGAGCAATTGTTTTGCCACTGATTTGATGCCACTTAATGTAATACGCAATTATCTCTACTTGTGCAAACAGGGATCTTCTTTGAAGATACCTTATATTTTAGGGAACTGCACAAGAAGATGTTGGACATTAATCTAATCGAGGAGTATATAGTAAGCATGGCCACCACAATAGATAGCAACAGATGGTTCCGGAGAAGTGCTTCATCTGTATGCTCTACACAATAAGCCTCCTGACAAAGGATGTCCTCGAGCGGGAGTGACGAGGAGGACAGCGACCTCGATGACGAGGGAGTCGAGCGGCGGGACGCCGACCTCGACTCCGACTGACCGCGTCGCCCCTCCCTCGGCCACGCGCCCTACCGAGGGCCTTCCTTGTCAAGCTCTCCATCGACGCACTCCCCATCGCCTCCTTGAGTCGCTGGTGTAGGAGGGCCGAAGAAGGTGAAGAAGGCGGGCAGTGGCCGTCAAATCGGAGTACGCGGGCACCGACACCTTCGTCATGTATTGCCGGGCCGCTGCCTCATCTTCCAGCCCCTTACCCGGCATCGGTAGGCTCTCTTGGTGCCTTCTGCTTCTCGCACCTCACCTAGGCGCTCCTTTCGTCCTCCTGCTATCTTGTTCCACCTTGTGAGGAGAGGGACAAGAAAGGGATTACGGGCACATTATCTCTTTTTAGTTTGTAAGCCTGCGGGCACTTCTTAATTTTAAGACTTGTAATCCCCTTGCTCATGTTTTTAATTCCGTATGAACTGTACCTGTATGGGATGTTTTTAATGAAAAAGAGTGCTTGCCGAGTTCTTTGTGCATGAGCGAGGCCCATGCCAAGGAACGAATCCTTGTTATTTTTAAGATAAACATTGTCGCCCGGCAATAGGCCTTGCCGTCCCCCCACTCCAGTCGACCATTCTCGCGCTCTTGGCGGAGGTAGGGGTGAAGTAGAGTTAGGCCCCTCGTGTATTTCCTGGCCACCGCGTCTACGACCCGGTTCTATCCCAGTGGCTTGGGTACAAGAAGAAGGGGGAGCACGGTGGTTTCGGAATGAAACGAGGTCTCATTTGTCCCAGTTTCATATGGAAATGGATAACAGGGGATGAAAGACTTATCTGAATCCGCAGCCCCCGGCAACCTTGGCTTGTCGTGGTCGGATCCTTGTGTCTTTAGCCCCCGGCAGTCTTGGCTTGCTGGGGCCGGAGCGATGGTCCGTTCTCTTTCTCCCAAGTGGCTCAGTAGAAGTGTCCATGTGCCCTACGAACCAAAGAGGACAGAAAGATGCACACTCGACCTCTAGGCTAGGGGTTAGTCGCTGCTAAGCACTATCAACCCTAACCGAGGGAGAGATTCAACCTAGCATGCATGCTATAACTTAGGGCGCCAGCGCTTCATTTATTTATGCTTAGGGTCTGCGCCTGGCTTTGTACAGAGGGTTACATGCCTTGTTGGCAAGGCTTGTACAAAAGGGTGTCTTGCCAGGATGCCCGGCAACCGCGCCTTATGGGTAAAACATGTGAAGATGTTCGATGTTACAGGAGTTGCTCACTAGGATAGCATCTTCGGTCTCCAGGTGGACTGCACCGGACCTGGTGACTCGTATTACCTGATAAGGGCCTTCCCACTTCGGCGTCAACTTGTTGGAACTCTTGGCTGACTGAACGCGCCGAAGAACAAGGTTGCCTTCCTCAAAGCTTCGGGCATGAACCTTGCGGCTATGATAGCGGCGCAAGGCTTGCTGGTAGCATGCTGCTCTCACAGCCGCCCAAAGACGATCTTCCTCAAGGAGCGTTGCGTCATCTTGCCGCAATCGCTCTTGCTCAAGCTCGTTGTAAGCGAGCACTCGAGGTGACCCGTATATGAGTTCCATGGGGAGAACTGCTTCTGCCCCATATACCAGGGCAAAGGGTGTCTGGCCGGTGGCTCGATTTGGTGTCGTTCTGATCGACCAAAGAACTACCGGCAACTCATCAATCCAGCGCCTTCCACTCTTATGCAGCCTGTCAAAAGTCTTTGTCCTCAGGCCTCACAACACTTCAGCATTCGCCCTCTCCGCCTAGCCATTGCTCCGTGGATGTGCCACGGAAGCGAAACAGACCTTGCTGCCGAGGTCTTGGATGTATTGCATGAAGGTGTGGCTTGTGAAATGTGTGCCGTTGTTGGTGATGACTCTGTTTGGCACACCAAAATGGCAGACTAGCCCTTTGAAGAACTTGACGGTTGACTGTGCAGTAACCTTCCTCACTGCCTCCATCTCTAGCCACTTTGTGAACTTGTCGATGGCAACGTACAAGTACTCAAAGCCCCCGACAGCGCGAGGGAAGGGGCCCAGTATGTCGAGCCCCCAGACCGAAAATGGCCAGGAAAGAGGGATTGTTTGTAGGGCTTGAGCTAATTTATGAAGCTTCTTTGAATGGAACTGGCACGCTTCACACTTGGTTACTAGTGCCGTCGCATCCTGGAGGGCAGTGGGCCAGAAGAAACCTTGCCGGAACGCCTTGCCGGCAAGGTCCCTCGACCCTATGTGGGAGCCACATATGCCTCCATGTATCTCTGCCAACAGCTCCAGTCCTTCCTCCCGTGGGACGCACTTCAATTTCACACCGTTCGGCCTCTTCCTGTATAGGACGTCATCGACGAACTGATACATAGCAGACCGACGGGCTACTTTCTCCGCTTCTTCCTGCTCCTCTGGAAGCTCATCTGTTTGGAGGAATAGGACGGTATGTTGTGCCCATGCCGGAGCCTGGGGCTTGATGGCAAGGACCAAAGGCATTTCTTCTGCCATGGGGGGCGGCCGTCTCTACGACTAGGGCTTGGCGCCCTGCCGGAGCCAGCCGCTCCTCGGCAGGCTCAGAATCCGCGGAAACACCCTTGCCAGCGGCCCCTGGGGGCACGGTGGGAAAGTACTTGTCGAGGCCTGATTTCCTTCTTTTGTTCTGCTCCGTTGATGGTTTGATGGATGGCTAAGTTAACCGAAGCAAAAAGGTACCTGGTTCCACAGGTAGCTTGAATGCAGCGCGCTTTGACAGGTAATCGGCGATGTCGTTCTCCGCCCGGGGAACGTGCTCCACTTGTATACCGTCAAAGCGCTCCTCCAGCTTCCTCACCTCATCACGTAGGCCTCCATCAACGGGCTCTGATAATCTTTGTTAACTTGTCTGACGACAAGCTGTGAATCACCCCTGACGATGAGCTTTTTAACCCCGAGGTCTACTGCGATCCTTAGACCAGCGAGCAGCCCCTCGTATTCAGCAGTGTTGTTTGTGGACATCTCCCTGGGAAAGTGCATCTGGATTACATACTTGAGGTGTTGTCCGGTGAGTGCGACAAATAGCACACCGGCACTGGCGCCTTGCAGCGAGAAGGCCCCATCAAAGTACATGATCCAGTCGTGACTTGCTTTCTTGCCGGGGAGAGCAGTCTCCTGGATTTCCTCGTCAGGCGTTGAGGTCCATTCTGCAATGAACTCCGCCAAGACTCTGCTCTGGATTGTCGAAGTACTTTCAAACTTCAAACCAAAGCTGGATAACTCCAGGGCCCACTCCACAATCCTTCCGGTTGCGTCCGGATTGTGCAGTATCCGCTGCAACGGGAGGCGGGTGACGACAATGATCTCGTGGGCTTGGAAGTACTGATGCAGCTTCCTCGAGGCCATAAGGAGGCTGAAGAGCAATTTCTGCACACCGGAGTACCTTGACCTAGCCCCCTGCAAGAGGGAGCTGAGAAAGTAAACCGGGTGCTGCATCATCATCTTCTTCTCCACCACTTCACTTGGTTGCGCGGGCTCCGTTCTGATGACGTCAAACTCTGTCGGGGGCCTTACCTTGCCGGCGCCAGGCCCCGCCGGGGGGATCTTTGACTTGCCATCCGCCGGTCCTACCGTTGCCACTACCTCTTCGTCGACCTCCCTTTGCGCCACCAGTGCGGCGCTAACCACTTGATTCGTCGCCACCAGATACAGCAACAACGACTCTTGTGGTTTAGGCACCACCAGTACTGGTGTAGAAGAGAGGTATTTCTTCAGACCCTGCAGCGCTGTCTTTGCCTCTGCGGTCCACTTCATTGGGCCCGCCTTCTTCAAGATCTTGAAAAAGGGAAGGGCACGCTCAGCGGATGTCGGATCTCGGGTTCCGACAAAACCCTTAAGGTTCGAACTCTGGGGTGCGCGCGAAGTTCTTTCCCTCCTACTGATCCATGCCCTAGCTCGCTAAGATCTCACGGACGAACTCGACCAACTCGCAACACAGAAAGACACGGGATTTATACTAGTTCGGGCCAACGTTGTGGTGTAACACCCTACCCAGTGTGGTGGTGGTGGATTGCCTCTTGGGCTGATGATGAACAATACAAGGGGAAGAACAGCCTCCTAAGGTTGAGGTGTTCTTGTGCTTGGTGAATTTGTGAGGGTATGGATCCGATCAGCACCGGCTCAGTTGCCCCCTACTGTGGTGGCTAGCTCTACTTATATAGGCCCTGGTCCCCTCCCCAAATATTGAGCGGGAAGGGAGCCAACAACGGCGGGCAATTTGAAAGGGGACAACTAGTACAAGCTATCCTGACAAAAGTGGTCTTCGCCTGCTAAAGGCTCTGGTGATGACGCCGTCTTGGGCTCCACGGTGACCTCCGCCTTGTCGTCCTGCTGGTCTCGGTCGTTGCACTAATATGGAAACATTTTCTAGATGCCTCGGTACTCCACGCCTGCGCCTGCCTCCTTGGCACCAAAGAGGAAACAAGGACGCTGCGCGCCCTGGCGCCTGCCTGGTGTCGATCGTCATGGCTCACGTCATGAGAGCCTCATGAGGTTTGCCCCTCCTTGATATCTCCACTCCTCGTGAGCCTGCCTGGCTAGGCCACTCCTGAGGAGGTCTTGCGTCGTCCGCCTTGCGAGGCTTGGCCCCTCGAGAAGGTCCTGATTTCCTTGTCGATGAAGATGGGTCGTACGGCCCGCTAGCTTAGCAACGCCGTGGGCCGCAGGCAGGCAAGTCTGGGGACCCCCGTTCCCAGAACGCCGACAGTAGCCCCCGGGCCCAAGGCGCACTCGGGCTTGGTTTCGAGGCGAAGCCATGGGTTAATTACGGAGCGTTGCGGGCCCCAAAAATCTGCATCCTTGGTTGACGCGTGGCGGTTGATTGGACATGGGCCTCTCTGCTTCCCCACGCTGCCTTTGAATCCGCCTGGCTATGCGGCGCCCGCAGCCTACACAGTTATTCCTCCGCCGCCCGCGCCTTGCTTCCTTAACCTCTCTGCTTCCTCGAGACTCCACTTCTCCTCTCCGATCTGACCTGCCTCTGGCCAGTTCCATCGCTATGGTGCCGAAACAAGTAGACAAGGGAAAGAAACCCCTGTCTTCACCGAGTGCGCCTCCGTCCATTAAGCTGGTGCTCGGCCGATCCTGGGTGCTCAACGACGAGGCCATGGACGAGGTGCGTCCAATGCCTCAATGTGGTCTTGGATCACTAAAATATGAAATGTAGAGTCTTGAGCTTCAAGCTTGAGCCAATCCCTTGTCCTTAGTATTTTGAGGGATCCACTTTCCTCATCCATGCCATGCCATTCATTGAGCTTTTCCTGAAATATTAATCTTGGAATAATGTTAGCTCAATGAGCTATATGTTGTTAGGAATTACCAAAACCACCCAGGGATAGTTGCACTTTCAATCTCCCCCTTTTTGGTAACTGATGACAACATATAGATCAAAGCTTTGACAAATGATAATAAGAGTGAAAGATATTGTCGCTTTGAGAAGTATGTGAAAAGCAAGAGCTCCCCCTAAATTTGTGCATATCTTAAGATTTGCTTTGGACTGCAAATGCACAAGGAGTTAGGATCATGGGTTACTCTTCCATGTCACATACATCTTGGTGGAGCGCTCAAAATGATAAGAATTAAATACATGCACTCATCACCAAGCAAAGTGAATGATCAAATAGGGATAAAATGATAGTATCATCCAACAAGCATTAATGTAGCATATGATCAAACACACATGATCATCCAAGTATCACAAACAAGCATAAAGTATCTCAATCAAGCAAATAAAGTTCAACCACCAA
This sequence comes from Aegilops umbellulata, assembly GCA_032464435.1. Taxonomy (NCBI): domain Eukaryota; kingdom Viridiplantae; phylum Streptophyta; class Magnoliopsida; order Poales; family Poaceae; genus Aegilops; species Aegilops umbellulata. Next base: position 132,872,477 of record CP136058.1, on the reverse strand, counting down.
AGCAAGAGAGAATAAAAAGCAACGCTCTCTCTCGAAGCCTATGATCTATACATTTTTCTCCCCCTTTGGCAACAAGTTACCAACAAGTTCATAGAAAATGCATAGCACTAAAACGACTCTCAGGCTTGATCTTCAGGTGGTGGAGTCCGGATAACGCCAAGGACAAAGGCTTCAGTTAAAGTAGATGGAGCTGCTGGGGTAGGTGCTGGAGCTGGTGGCGCTGAAGCTGTAGCTGGTGCAGATGAAGTGGCTCTGGTGTCTGATACTGGTACTGCAGTCGACCTCTGACCTCTAGGCACTCTAGCAAATGCATTAGTGGTTGTCTTGCCCTTCCTCTCCTGCATGTCATCCTGTAGCTGCTCCACAACTGACTGAATCTCAGTTACTTTGACATCTAAATCATATAATTTTTGTTCCATGATTCTTTCCAGGCTCTCCTGGTTTTGAGTTAGGGTGGCCAACCCCTTCTCAATCCTCATAGTTGATGCTATCAAATAACCAAGCTGGTCCTGCTTGCTTTTCAAAAAGTACTCAGATGCCTCCTCTTGAGTTGGCATCTTGGCAGCTTTCTCCATCTTTGCCTTCTCCTTCCTTGCTTGTGCACTGAGGAGGGTTCATCTTCATTCATCACAACTTGGTTGTCCTTGAAGTATGGGTAGATAGGCAAGTGTTCCTTATCCAACAAGTATGTGCCTGTGCCCATCTTTGAGTTTATCAACTCCTGGATCTGTGGGGCATATCCACAACTTCTTTTCTGGTCAGCTGTTGTCCTCTTGATAGTCTCAACCATGAGGCTCATGACCTTGAATTTCTGTGGCACATCAAATATGTGTAGCAAATTAATTGCATGCCCTCTGATCATGTTGTGGTCACCTCACTTGGGCAAAAGAGTGTGCCTTAGGATCCAATTGATCATTGGTAGTCCTGACAGAAGAAAATGGACTGACCCAAACTTGAAAGTCTCAAGAGCTTTGTCTGGGATCTCCTTGTACATCTGTGACATAGAGTTGTGATCCATCTTTTTCTTGGCATAAACATCCAAGTCATCTTCACTTTCCTTTGGGGCATTGATCAGATTGGCCCATTCCTCAATAGTTGATTGGTACCTTGTACCTTCAGACATCCATACTATCCTGCCATCTGGATAGAAGTGTGCTGTGGAGTAGAATTGCATTATGAGCTCCTCATTCCACTTTGTGAGCTTTTGCCCAACAAAGTCTGCAACTCCACAAGCACTGAAGCTATCATACACTCCAGGATAGTGTTCTTCATTCTCCTTCATGTAGGTCTAGTCGACCCACCTCATATCACACACAATAGGTTTCTTGTCCAGCAGCACTGTCTCATAGAAATCTTGTTGTTCCTTTGTGTGGAACCTGTAATCAACAGCAGTTCTTCTCCTGGTAGCATATGGATCTGTCTCTCTCCATTTTCTCAGTCCTGAGTCTCTCCTGGTCTTCATGTTCTCAGCCACAGGATGAGCATCATTGTGGTCTGGAATCTTGGGTTTGAGCTTCCTCAGGACTTGTCCTTCATCATCTTCATCAGCAGCAACTTCAGGCTCTGGGGCCTTGTTCTTCTCAGTAGCAGATATGTTTCTTGTATTCCTCTTTGGTGCAATCTTGGGCTTAGAGGCAGCTTTGGGTGCTTCTTTGGGCTTTGATGAAGTAGCCCCTGTCCTGATAGCATCACCCGTAAGCTTCTGGGCCTTAGGTGCTGGTGCAGCAACCTATTCCTCTTCTTCTTCTTCTTCTTCAGAAGAGTGCTTCTCAAATTCTGCCATTGGATCCACTTTCTTGCACCATCTGCCCCTCTTTCTTTCCTTCTTCTCTTTTGCAGCCTCATCTCCTATAGTTGACTTGGAGGGTTTCTGAGAGGATGCTCTGGCTTTTGACATTGGTTGTCTTCCTGCTGTCCTTTTGGTCTTCAGACCTGGCTTAGTGGCTGCAACTGAGCCATACTCCTTTTTCAGCACTTTCTTCTTTGATGTGGCTTCCTCTTCCTCTGCCACATAATCTTCATCCTCAGATTCTGAAGTTCTTTTCTTGCTTGCTCTAGTGGCAGCCTTTGGCAAATTGCGTGGGGTGCTCCTGCTACCCTCATCTGAGCTGCTAGAGGGACTAGTGCCCTCACTCATGTGCACCTGCTCCTTTGACTTGTTCTGGCTGTCACTCTGGTCAGACATGTTGCAAACACTAACTGCAGACCCTGTGAATAGATTCTAGATGAGATAGAGTGGGTGAGCATCACAAAATACAGAGATTTTTGCAAAAGAATTAGTCAAAAAACTTAGTTTTAGTTTTCCTCAGAAAGCATTTTGGATCAACCGATTTGTAAACTCGGTGATACCGAAGCAGTCTTTGGAACCTAAACTAGTGAACTCGGTCAGACTGAGTCACAGTTCGGTGGCACCGAGACTGCTAGGGTTTCACAAAGTCCTGAACTCGGTCACACCGATTTGCAGTTCTCGGTCAGACCGAGAACCACATGTGCAATGGCCTTGGCCGAATCGGTGGAACCGAGTTCTGCAACCCGGTGGATCCGAGATGGTTTCGGCAGAAACCTAACCCTAAATTTTCGATTCAACTCTAATCTACGGAGTGTTTTGACTGGATAGAAGCGTTTCAATTGTGGTAAGAATCATAATTAACACAATGTGCTAGGAATCGGACGGGGATAGCACTGTGATCGAGTCCATACCCTAGTTCGGCGATGAACTCTCTACGGCGACAACGGCGGGGAAGAATTCCGTTGACGGCGGCGGAGACCAGCGACAGGAGGCGGCTGGCGACGAGGAGGACGATCCGGAGACCCAGGAGGCAGAGCGAGCTATGCGCGGGTGAAGGGGTTTCGGAGAAATTTCCAAAATTTTGCCCGTGAGTATATATAGCCCGACCTTGTCGGTGTGACCGAGTGGAACAACTCGGTGGCACCGAGATGCATAACTGTTGACAGTTACAGCAACTCGGTGTGACCGAAAAGTTCAAATCGGTTGCACCGAGATTGAAAACATAGATCGACTTAGTGATCTCGGTATGACCGAAATGGAGGAATCGGTCAGACCGAAACACACAAAGAAGTTTTGGAAGTTTAAGTCTATGATGAATCGGGGACTCCGAGTGCTCCCCACACAGAGTGGTTCGAATATGACTTGATCAAATTTTGTGATGTAGCATGAATAGAGTTTGAGACGAGAAAAGCATAGATAGCTAGAGAAGGTTCTTAGGCATTCTTGTCCATCCACTTGGCCAAAGAAAAAGAAACCAATCAATCAAAACAACAAGTGGACGTCCTCGAATGAGTGAAATATGCGACCAACATGCTCACACAATAAAATGACAAATGAAATATGTGACAAAGCATGCACAACCAATTCTTGCATCTATCAGGCAATTGGCGATGACTAGGTCATCTATATATATGAGTATATTGACTTAGGAGTCAAATGAGAACATTTGATCATAGGTCATACTGATCGTTTAAGCACAAGTGGGGTTACCACTTTTACATAAAGCATTGTTGTGTTCACACCATTAGAGTTGATTTAGCTCAATTCTTAGAGTAAGACTCCCCCTAGATGTGAGATCCCCCCTTAAGAGGGATGAACTAACCTTGGGTTTTGTCGATGATGACTTCATGTAGATGTTGAAGATGTGGATGCTCAATGTCGATGTAGATCAGTTGGAGCTATCCATTGGAGTGAGTTGCACTTTCAATGCCTACACGGGTTAGTCCCACAAGGAACAAACAAGGATATCCATAGACATAAAGTGATGCACACACAAGATGATGTCTATGAAAGCTTTTAGGTTACCTTGTCCCTTGTCTTACCAACAAGAGGGTTTATGACTCCTTGAACTAGTGCAAGATGTGGAAGTTGATTGCACTTGTTCTTGCCAAGATGATAAGAGTGAAGTATGTTGGCGGAGTCACCCTCAAGAACTCTCTAGTTCTTCTTCTTCGGGATCCACACCATCTTGATGGGAATCCTTGGTGTTGTAGTTGTACTTGATGAAGTGGAACTTGAAGTAGTCTTGGGAACCCACTTGACCAAGGCCTTAGGAGCTTCTTCAAATGCATCAATTTCCCTTTGAAGCTTGTCCTTGCCTTTTTGCTTGTGGTCTTGTGGTGGAAGATCGTCTTGAGCTTGTGTCGCTTTGAAAGAAGTAGGATCATACTTCTCTTGTTGAGGAACAAACTTTGTCTTGGGGTATTGATCTTCTTCCCACTCAACTCCATTGGTATTGAACTTTCGTTCAAAACCAACACCTTGATTCTTCCGGTGCCTTCCTTGCTTGCGTACAATTTCCTTGAATTGCTTACTTCCGGCAAGGCTCATGTAAACACCTTTCTCTATAATTCCCTTCAATAAGCTATTTTCTTGCTGAAGTGTAACTTGGCTAAGAGAATCATTAGTGGAATCAAGAGAACTACTAGAAGCAACAATATTGGATTTAGCATGATTATTGTTACTACTAGAGGAAGAATCTTTCTTGTTCTTGTTACTAGACTTGACTTAAGGCATGTAAGTGGATAAGAGTAAACGCTTGGCAATGTAAGAAGAACTTTTCTTACGAAGATCATCATTGATTGCTTTTAATAACTCATGCTCTTGCTCAAGGTTGAGCTTTTTAAAGCGTAATTTCTCATGAGTCCTTAAAAGTTCTCGATGATCTCCTAAGATAGTTTCATGAGCTAACTTAAGAGTGTTTAGTTCTTTAGTTAGAGACTCAATCTTCTCCTTCTCATTGTCATTCGTTTTATCTTGATTAGCATGATTAATTGATGTTTCATCATAGTATTCATCACTAGAGTTGTCAATTAGTAAATCATCATCACCTAAAAAGTCATCTTCATCACTATTGAAATCAACATACTCGGGGTGTGATACCTTTGGGCCTTTAGCCATGAAGCATGTTCCAACTCCTTCATTTGGTGAGTCAAATATGTCGTAGGAGTTGGTTGTCACAAGTGCTAGACCGGCAACACCTTCATCTTGAGTATATTTGGAGTCGGAGTGATAGCTTCTCTCGGAGTGGTTGTCGGAGTCGGAGCCGGATACCCATTCACCAACATGAGCTTGATGTCTTCTTTTTGTGTATCTCCTTGATGACTTGTCCTTTCTTTCCGAATCCTTGCTTCTCCATGAGGGTCTTCATTCATAATGGTCATCTCTACTCCTTCTTTCTCTAGATGCTGATTCTTCTCTTCTACTTCTTCTCTTGGGAGAATCTTCTCTTCTCTTGTAGGGGGCCGTACACTCATTGGAATTGTGTCCGGGCCTTCCACAATTGTAGCAGTTTCGCTCTCGACTAGAAGATCTTTTGTCATTGTAGGACCTTGACTTGGAGCTTCTCTCTTTGCTTCTACTCTTGTATAACTTGTTGAAGTTCTTCACCATTAAGCTCAATTCTTCATTGAAGGTTTGTTTCTCACTAGATGATGTGGGGGCTTCACATGAGGCTTTGTAAGCACCACTTGATTTTTTGTGAAGTTCCTCTTTATCCTTGAGTGACATCTCATGAGCAACAATTCTTCCAATGACTTACTGTAACATCCCAATTTTCAATTTGGATGTTTATAAATAGATCATTCATATGCATCCATGATTTATGCATTTTTGCCTCATTTCTTTTATTTTGAATTTTGATCCAAGGAACTTTGAGCAACTCAAGGACCAAAAGAGAGAGTTGGAAGTTTCCCTAAAAACCAATTTTGAATTTTTTCGAAGTTGGGATATGGATCAAATTTGATTTCACCAAAAATTCATTTCCATTATATCAAAAATAAAATAAAGAGAGAAGATAAAATGACTTCTTCAAAAACAGAAGGAAAATATTGGAAATTGAGTTTGGAACCAAAATATAATTGTTGGGTTTTATTTGCAATTTATTTTATTAGTTTAGCAAAAATATTTTTTTTGAAAAAACTTGCATTTTTAGGCCAGATAAATGTTCACAAGGTCATATATAAGACCATATTATTATGTGAAATTCTATGGGATTTTTAGGCTAACTTTTATTTGTATTTTCGATGTTTCATTGCTTCTGTAAAAAAAACGTTAAAAAAAGTGGGCAGCCAAGGCCCAAGGAAGGCCCATGCCCATGCACTATCTTCTTCTTCCTCTCAACGTACAGAAACTTGTACGCACGCACCCAGGGCAGCACCCCACCCTAGCGCACCACCCCTCCCCTTCCTCTCCCTCGCCCCGAAAACCCTCTGAATGGAATCCCCTCAACTCCCTCTACCATTTCCACCCCCTAGTGCGCCTCCTAGACAGCCATAATGGCCACCACGAACGCTTCATACTGCAGCCATTAAACACATTAATTCCGGCAACGCCCCGCTCTCCTCTGGCTTCCCCTGACCCTCTATAAAAGCCTAGAGCGTTGCCCCAGTTCCCCTCGTCCGAAGCCCCCTGTTTACAAAAGCTATCTCCCTCCCTAACCTCGCCAATTGCTCGCCGGAGTTCGTGGATTCCGGCGGCTTCTCCACAACGCTAGGAGGCGATACTGACCCCGCGGCACTGCTCCTCGGTTCCGCCTTACGTTGCTCTTCACCGTCCCGCACGCGCCCTTCGCTGAAGCACACCGGAGCCGCCTTCTTCCTCGTCTCCGGCGACAAGTCCGGTGAACACCCAGGCCAAATTTGTCTCTTTTTCCAGTATTTTTTTCAATCTCAGATTCTATACCAGTTCTTGTTTCTTGTATATCTTTTATTCTATAGATCCGATTTAGTTGATTCTTTTTCCTACTAGTTCATATAAATCCCCTCTATCCAGAGTACCAAACGAAAAATATTTTTGAAAGTTTTAAAATTTGAATTCAAACATATTTGAATTCAAACTTCGTTAGGCCGTATCTCGAGTTCCGTAACTCCGTTTTAGGTGATTCTTTTTGCAAATCGAAGCTTGTGTCGTGTACTTTCTGTTAAACCCAAACACACATATTTTTGCTGCTGTAAAAATTACGTTCTGTACAGAAACTTTATTTAGTTGTTTTGGAGTTTTTCGAAGTCTTTCATTTGTTTTCTTTTTGGATATTTGCTTGTATGCTTATGTATGTTATTGCTTGCTTACGCTAGATCATCCGGAGTGCGAAGCTTGCTACTACGAATCTTTACAGTTCAACGAACGTCAGCAAGGCAAGTTCACACTTTGATCATAATTTTCAATACCCAGTTTTTATTATGCATTAGTTTCACCCTCAAAGATTGCATGAATAGGATTGGCAACATGTGGTTATGCTATGTAGTTCATGTGGTAGGAACCTATGACCTTTGATCACCCCGGGAATATTCGTTATATCATATATTGCTTAGCCATGCTCGTAGACGGGGATTGGTATGTGTGATTCATGCAAGTTGTGAGAGATAATAATTTTGGGATAACCTAAGGTGGCAACTTTAATACACATCTGGGTGGATTGTTTGGGGCACCTGGAGAAACCAGTGCTTGCCCAAGGGGAATCCCGGAGTACCCGTGTGGTTACCCTAGGTCCGCCACCCAGGCTCAAAGGGATCATAAGATATTTCATGCCTAGAAACTTTCGTGTGCAGCCACAAGCCATTATGGGCTCGGGCATAGTTGAGTAAGTTGTGTGACCTCTTTCCGTGGTAGACTAGCTGATGTAGGGGATAGTAGGTGTACCGGTCTACCCAGGGTTAAGGGGAAATACTTCAGAAAGGCTATGTCTCGATCTTCCGATCATGGAGGTGGTCGAGTCTTGTGGGGAAAAGTGTGCAAACCTCTGCAGAGTGTATAAACTAATCATGATTAGCCGTGTCCCCGGTTATGGACAACTTGAGTATCTAGAAGTGAATTATTGGTTGATCTCATCACTCTATTTAATGAAATTATTGGGTTAATAATAACTTGGAAATTTTTGGTTTGAGTTGGAGGAACCTTCTCAGTAATGGCATTTTAACTTAGTAGTAATAAAAAAATTATTCCTTTGTTGTAGGGTAAAATTGGCTTTATGCAAAAATTAAACTTAGAGCCTCCACCAGCTAAATTTGCATATAGAGATAGTTTTTTCATTTATTATTATTCTATGGTGTGAAATTGCCAGCATATTCCATGTGCTGACCTACACGGCTGCAACGTCTCATGTTGCAGACTTTTCGGACGAAGATTAAAGGTGCGATAGGTCGTTGTTCTGCACTCAGTTTGCCGTGGAGTTGGATGGACTCATTTACCTTTGAAGCTTCCGCAGTTATTTTTATTTAGATGGCCTTTGGCCATATTATTGTAATAAATACTCTTTTGAGAACCTCGATGTAATAAAGTGTGATTGAACTTTGTTATAATTCCTCGAGTACTGTGTGTGTCAGCATACTGATCCAGGGATGACACTTAAGCACAGAGACTTCGATCCATTTTGGGTCGGGTCGCTACACTTACGTTGGCTTGAGATCTTTGTAATTTGGCATAATTTGGATCAATGTGCACACGGTATCATATTTTCCATCCAAGGCTCTTAGGATCTTCTTGATGATGAATCAATCGGTCATCTCTTCACTCCCTAAGCCGGCAATCTCATTTGTGATAAGAGCAAGCCTAGAGTACATTTCAGCGACACCTTCACCATACTTCATTTTGAACTTGTCAAGTTGACTTTGAAGCACATCCAATTTGGATTCCTTGATGGAGTTGGTACCTTCATGCATATCAATCAAAGTATCCCAAATTTCCTTTGCATTCTCAAGATGGCTGATTTTGTTGAATTCTTCGGGGCACAATCCGTTGAAGAGGATATCACAAGCTTGAGCGCTGTATTGCCGCATCTTCAACTCTTGCGCGGTAGCTTCACGGTTCAGTTCTTTCCCATCAAAGAATTCACCTCGCAAGCCAATGCACACAATAGCCCAAACGGCGGGGTTATGTCCAAGAATATGCATTTTCATCATATGCTTCCAACTAGCAAAATTAGTACCATCAAAGTAAGGACCTCTACGGTGATAATTTCCCTTGCTAGACGCCATACTCTCCTAGGTTGTGAAACCAAGGCTATGACCACCAAAAGCTATGGAAATCAAAGCAAATGGAGACCAAAGCTCTGATACCACTTGTAGGATCGAAAGTATGTCTAGAGGGGGGTGATTAGACTACTTGACCAAATAAAAATCTAGCCTTTTCCCAATTTTAGTTCTTGGCAGATTTTAGCTATCTTAGCACAAGTCAAGCAATCTCCACACAATTCAAGCAAGCATGCAAAAGAGTATATGAGCAGCGGAAAGTAAAGCATGCAACTTGCAAGAATGTAAAGGGAAGGGTTTGGAGGATTCAAACGCAATTGGCGACACGGATGTTTTTGTCGTGGTTCCGATAGGTGGTGCTATCATACATCCACGTTGATGGAGACTTCAACCCACGAAGGGTAACGGTTGTACGAGTCCACGGAGGGCTCCACCCACGAAGGGTCCACGAAGAAGCAACCTTGTCTATTCCATCACGGCCGTCGCCCACGAAGGACTTGCCTCACTAGTGGTAGATCTTCACAAAGTAGGCGATCTCCTTGCCCTTACAAACTCCTTGGTTCAACTCCACAATCTTGTCGGAGGCTCCCAAGTGACACCTAGCCAATCTAGGAGACACCACTCTCCAAGAAGTAACAAATGGTGTGTTGATGATGAACTCCTTGCTCTTGTGCTTCAAATGATAGTCTCCCCAACACTCAACTCTCTCTCACAGGATTTGGATTTGGTGGAAAGAAGATTTGAGTGGAAAGCAACTTGGGGAAGGCTAGAGATCAAGATTCATATGGTAGGAATGGAATATCTTGACCTCAACACAAGTGTAGGTGGTTCTCTCTCAGAAAATATGTATTGGAAGTGTAGGTATGTTCTGATGGCTCTCTCCACGAATGAAGAGTGGGTGGATGGTATATATAGCCTCCACACAAATCTAACCGTTACACACAATTTGCCAAACTCGGTGGGACCGAATGGTTAAACTCGGTCGGACCGATTCAGCAACCCTAGTGACCGTTAGGATTTTCGGTGGGACTGAGATGCAACTCGGTAGAACCGATATGGTTAGGGTTAGGGCATAACGTAATCTCGGTGTGACCGATTACACAAACTCGGTGGGACCGATTTTGGTAATAAGCTAACCAGAGAGTTGGTCAGGTAAACTCGGTGGGACCGATTCGCTCATCTCGATTAGACAGAAATGTTACAAAAGGGAAACAGAGAGTTTACATTGCAATCTCAGTGGGACCGATCGCTCATCTCGGCAAGACCGAAACATTACGAAGGGAAACAGAGAGATTACAATCTCATCTCGGTGAGATCGAGATCCCTATCGGTGAGACCGATTTGCCTAGGGTTTGTGGCAGTGGCTATGACATTTGAAACTCGATGGCGCCGGATAGAAAGAATCGGTGAGGCTGAGTTTGACTTTTGGTTTAGGTCATATGTGGATGTAGGAAGGTAGTTGAGGGTTTTGGAGCATATCACTAAGCACTGAAGAGCAAGAAACTCATTAAGCAACACCTCATCCCTCCTTGATAGTATTGGCTTTTCCTATAGACTCAATGTGATCTTGGATCACTAAAATATGAAATGTAGAGTCTTGAGCTTCAAGCTTGAGCCAATCCCTTGTCCTTAGTATTTTGAGGGATCCACTTTCCTCATCCATGCCATGCCATTCATTGAGCTTTTCCTGAAATATTAATCTTGGAATAATGTTATCTCAATGAGCTATATGTTGTTAGGAATTACCAAAACCACCCAGGGATAGTTGCACTTTCAGCTACTTTACTACATCACCCTTTCCTCTTCAAGGGAAAACCAACGCAGTGCACAAGAGGTTGCACATACCTCTATAGTAGTAGTACTAGTACTAGTAAACTTTGTGCTTGGCTGTTCGCCTCTTCGGGAACTCAAACAATAATAGTACTAGTATAGTGTATGCTTCTGGCAATCTGACACCGAATTAATTGTTGCACGTCCACCGCCTGAGTGGGGCAAAGCTTGCATTAGTCAAAAGTTTCTCCTAGTCCTGCGAGCCACCGCGCGCAAGCTTCTCCTGTCCTGCAAGCGGACTATGCTTCGGTGCCTTAAGGCACCTGCCTTTGTGTCCATGACATGTGGGCCCAACAAGTGTCTTCCCCACATGTCAGTGACACAAAGGCAGGTGCCTTTAAGGCACCAGAGCTGCGTCCCCTGCAAGCTTCTCCTTGGTCGGCAATTTGACGGGACACGGCAAAGTAATGCTAGTCCATACTGCCTCCTTTTCGGTTAATATGGCTTCATTTCAAACGAGATAAATAAACTGTTTGTCACTGTATATTTGTAAAAATATGGTTAGTGGACTTCACAATACGCTCATTGCGCTCAATATATACATTTTCCGGTGTTTATACGGTCACTAGCTCACCCTAGCTAAGTATGTGTGTACATGCACGTGTAGGTTGAGCACTTGAGCGTGACCGTGTGTGTTCCGTCGTGTGCTCGGACATGCATGCTTTGTCAAAACGTTGCATTCAAGGTTTAATCATTCATTGTTCATGCATGCATTCCCGATATTAATACGTTGGTAAAGACAATTTCTTGAGGAAAACGAGCCCATGAATTGAGTACAAAGTGGACCAATAAGCCAGGACGGAGGGAGTACCAGTAGTGAACCGGAAGGAGGGAGTAGGTACTAGTAGTACTACGTAACAACGTGCAGTAACAAAATTCCTCTATGTGCATCCTGTCTACGTGTCATGCAAGAAAATAGAGATATGTACAAGTGAGACTCAGGAACGGTCATACACGTAGGGGGAGTACGTGTGGGGGCCACTAAGGAGCAGTCAAATCACACAATAAATTAGTCGGAAGAAGCAACCATCATTTCACTCTTCAATGACACGTACGCAATATAAAATGGTTGATATGGAGAGAAAAAGAAAACCACTATATATACACTAGCAGGAGCCTAAGCTACAAGCCTGCTTGATTGGGTTGCTCTCTTCACAAGCATAGAACGACGTCGGGGGAAGGGAACGATGTTCTGCATAGACGCAGTCGACATCGGCGAGGGAGAAAACCCATAGTCGGTGCATCCCAATCGAGGGTCCCCTCGGTATGGGCATATGCGGCCTCCCAACCGCCCCTCTAGCTACAGCCCGACGTCCCAGGTACATCTTCCTTTTGGAGACGGCTTGCTCCACTGCCGCAGCTCCCCACGTAGCTCCATCTCCATGCCGATCTTTCTCTACTTCTACCGGGCTTCTATTTGTGATGAGTTTATGTCTCATGAACTAGTGCCAGTACTATTATTCTAATCACACTTCTTCAATATCTTTGCCATCAGGGATGCTCAACTTGATTTTAGTGGAACTGCACACAAGCATCGTATGATCCGAGGGTGTCAGCCGTCTTTCCTTCGACAGGTTCTACCTAGCCAGGAAATTAAATCATGTTTAGGGTTTAGGGTTTAAGTCGTAGTGACCCCCATCAGTAGTTTTTCTTTTGTACACGCTCTCACAACTTTTGTCTTTAGTTGTGAAGTAAATATTGGCTATCATCTGTGAATCATTGAGATGCATCAGCATGCGTGTTAGTTTTCCTTTGTATTTGATGGAATGTTGTAACGGGGCAACCTTGGAGTATGATAACTTTCCCGCCTTCTTGTCGATGGATCGCGCCATGGAGTACTAGCACTATTGGAAGAGATTGACGAGTTGGGAGAGGACAGCTAGCTGTAGCACGGACTCCCAAGAACTTTTATCATGCATGTTGTGGCCGGCTATTGCGACCTTTGAACGCGGAGCAGTCGCATACGCTGGGAAGCGGCGCGGGTGACACTCTCTTGGCCGGCGCACCGCTTCAATGCCGACGCCAGTGAGAGGTCGCGTCCGCTCTGGCCGGGCATGGATGCGACACTGACCGTTTCGGGCGGAAAGCACGCGCGGGTGATGAAGAGAGTTCGGGTTGGTCAGGAGTGGGCGTGGCAGCAGTCCAGACGCCCGCAAACAAGAGATGATGTATGTTAATATTGCTGTGTATATAATTAACAACGTAAATAATGTGCCAGTTGGACAAATATGATTGGAGATGGAGATGGAGATGGAATTTTACGTAAACACGGATATGCATGTCTATGTCTATGTGTGTGTGCGACGACTCTCGTGACCTGGAAGCGGGGGCGTGTTTTTGATCGAGTTTTCTTTCTTGGTACGTTAAAAAAATTGTCACCCAGTTTTCGTTTCCTTTTTCCAGGAACGCACGTATTCTATTTAAAACCACTTCTATAGAGATTTTTTTACTCCATTGTACATATAGCCTTTTGTTTGATAGGGTTTATCGCCTCTCGCACTGTCACCCTCTCCATATCAAAACAAGATGACAGTGTCAACTCTATCTCTCTCCTCACCGGTGGTCACAGATCCGGCTGAATTCCATCCGCTGCGGGAGGTGAGGAGGTGCAGCGTTGACGTTGTCACCATCGGTGATGGAGGAAGCCGATGCGCACCGTCCTCTCGGAGCCGGCGCTGGCGCGGACGAAGGTCCTCCGCGCCCTTGTTCGCTGCCGTCATGTGGGCAGATCCCGCCCGTCCGCCTAAGCGACATCTCGCCCACCTGAGGTATAACTTCTTGTACTGGTCCAACTCCCCAGGTCGCTGCATGCGGGTTTTCTTCTATGCAACTACTCCCTAGCTCCCCATGTACAGTAGCTAGGGTTCGTCGGCTGGTCCAACATCACCTACTATTATAGAGGAAATGCCACTCGAAAAGTTGTCATGGTTTATGCCTCGATGGAGGTATACATGTTGTTTCGACAAAAAGTACATGGTGGTTGTGCGGTTATTGTCCATATGCTCCTATTGCTGCTGCTAATCTAATAGTACTTGTCGGTGTCAAAACCGGCGGATCTCGAGTAGGGGGTCCCGAACTGTGCGTCTAAGGCGGATGGTAACAGGAGGCAGGGGACACGATGTTTACCCAGGTTCGGGCCCTCTCGATGGAGGTAATACCCTACTTCCTGCTTGATTGATCTTGATGATATGAGTATTACAAGAGTTGATCTACCACGAGATCGTAGAGGCTAAACCCTAGAAGCTAGGCTATGGTATGATTGTTGTTGTCCTACGGACTAAACCCTCTGGTTTATATAGACACCGGAGGGGGCTAGGGTTACACAGAGTCGGTTACAATGGGAGGAGATCTTCATGTCCGTATCGCCAAGCTTGCCTTCTACGCCAAGGAGAGTCCCATCCGAACATGAGACAAAGTCTTCAATCTTGTATCTTCATAGTCCAACAGTCCGGCCAAAGGATATAGTCCGGCTATCCGAATACCCCCTAATCCAGGACTCCCTCAGTAGCCCCTAAACCAGGCTTCAATGACGATGAGTCCGGTGCCCAGATTGTTTTCGGCATTGCAAGGCGGGTTCTTCTCCAAATCCTAACTACCTATGAGTAGTGCCCGGCTTCTCATAAATGTTGCGCGTCTTGGCTTGCACGCCCCATGATGGCTATCTTCCATGTGTCGAGCGAATGCGAGGAGCCAGGGCATTTTTGCATTAACCACCCTAGCTATGTGAATAAACTGCCTATTTAAAGAGACGAGGATTCTCAGATCCAAACCACACCATCTTCCCTCAGCGAGCATTCATCAGAGCGCGCCTGAAAAAATCCATCCCAACATGGTCGGCTAGCACAGCTCCTCCTCTCGCTCCCGTAGCCCTAAGCCCGGATATTGGATGAAGTGTTCCGTCCCGCACAGCCAATTAGTGAAGCTATAGACCCAGGGATTCCTCCCCCAGCGTACATGGTCCATGTTCGAGCCGGGCTCGCCACCTATAATGGAGGGGAGCAAGCGGAGAGCTTTCCCAACCCCTCCAAAGGGGAGCGGGTATGCCTCGTCCCTTATTTATTAAGGGGACTCGGATTTCCAATCCATTCGTTCCTCCGAGGGCTCCTGGAGTTTTACGGCCTCCAGCTGCATAACTTCACCCCTGCTTCCATATTGCACATCGCTGGTTACGTAGCTCTTTGCGAGCTGTTTCTGGGCTGCGAAGCTTATTTCACACTATGGAAGAGGCTATTATGCCTTGTGCCCCGTACACAGAGGGGCACAATATATCAAGTGGGCGGAGCCGAAATATGGCGCATCGCCGGGACCGGATACCTATCCGGTACCCCAAAGAAGACGTCCGAAGACTGGCCTTCAGAGTGGTTCTATATGGAGGACGTCCCCCTCCCGGATCCTATTCGGATTGGTCTTCTTGAGTTCGACAATGCCCCTTTAAAGAAACACCAAAGCTGGCGCCCACGGAGCCCTCAGGAGAAAGATGACAGAGACGTCCTTTACTTGATGGGCTGGATAAAGGTACTGGCTCAATCAGGACTGACAATAACCGAGGTTATGTCAATTTTCATTATGCGGGGGGTGCAGCCGCTTCAATATCAAGGCCACCCCATGTGGCATTTCAACGGGGAAGATGATGCCACTCGCCGCGGCCGTAAGGGGCCAGACTCAGTTGCTGCCCTAGCAAAAATTCTGTCCGATTTGTATAAGGGAGAGGAAGAGGAGTTCCTCCGCATCAAGCCACGGGATGGATTCTCCATTTACAACCCTCCAAGATGGGTGAGCTGCAACTTCTTAATCCCATCCTCCCCAAGTTTTTGTAATAAGTATTTACCTTGCTACTTCATAGCAGGAACTGCGAAAGGCTGTAAGGGAGGTTAACAGCCTGCCCCCACAACCGGAGGATCCCGGCCGAGCACTCGACCCCGGCCTAGAAGAGGATCCGGATATATTTGTGGAGCTGATCGACAGGATATTCTATCAATTAGGCTGTGATGATGCCATGGTGGCCATTATATTGGACTATCTTGGGCTGCTCCCCGCCTCGCATGTAAGTGAAACCAGAGTCCCAACTTTCGAGAAGGATCCCTTTTTATGCACCTCACCTACTGTACATGTATGGTGTTTTATAGGGAAAGTCCTCGGGACACCATGCCGAACCCGTGGCGAATCGCCAACAAGGGGCGCCGAAGCCAGTCAGGCTAAAAAGGAAGGCGGTTCGGACAGAGACGCCGACGCAGAGGTATTATACAAAGCCTCGCTCTATGGTTATCATCTTCTAAAACATAATAACACCCATGTTTCCTAAAAGGAAAAACGATCGCCGGACTATATCCGAAGAGGTTGCCGATCACGCCTCCACCAGTCGGGCTCCAGGGCCGGACACAGAGGCGGAAGCTAACGCGGGGCACGTGCCAGATGCTCCTCCTACAGAGGATGCGGATAAAATATCCGCTACAAACTCCGAAGTGGAGAGCGCCATGAATCACCGGCGTCGCTTGGCCGTACTCCATGACGCTTGTTTCTCCCAAGAGGCGTTTGATGCCTTCAACTTAGGAGACGCATACATCCGTGCTGCTCAAAATGGTCTTGCCAGAGCCACGGACCAGTATGTAAAGGATATACGGGTAAGAAAATTTGATGATTATATGTATAGCAGTAGCCCCTGTGACTTGAAGCAGTTGGCGCAACTGATTTAAGGATCATTATTTGTGAAGGTTCTCACAGAGAAGAACACCCAATTGGCTCAAGAGCTGGAAGAGTGCAAGGCCCAGCTACGGGCCGCAGTTGCCGCATTTAAGGAGTCTGAGAAGGCCCCCTCTGGTAACACTTGTTTCAAAGAATGATAGGTACCATGTAGTATGCGGCATGCCTGCAAATCTAACAATAAAAATTGTAGATGACGCCGGAGTGAATCCGGATGAGCAACATGTCATAGGATGGCTAAAGGCTGGCAAGCGTGTGCTCACGAAAGTTAGGCAGGAGAAAAACAATCTCCAAGACACCAATACCTAGTGGCTGACTCCGTGAAGGAGAATAAGCGGCTTCGACGCGGCATTTTCAGTAAGTGCTTTGAATGAACTTTCGGGGGAGTTTGGCGAAGAAGCCTGCTAACATAGTTATGTCTGTAGGTGTGCTGACGGGTCGTCCCGCGGAGGAGATGCCCGGGTCTGCAGGTGATCTTCTACCAGAGCTCTCACAACTGCACGAACAAGTTCGGCAGGTGATGCAGGGTATTGCCCAGGCCTTGTGGCCATCTGTCTCCCTACCAGAAGGTATTGGAGAGCTTGTAGAGAAGCTCAAGGGAGCGCGGCGGCGCCTCCGTTTATGGAAGATATCGGCCTGCCGTCAAGGTGCCAGGGAAGCCTGGGCCATGGTGAAGACGCGGTATACCAAGGCTGACCCAAACCACATGGCCGAGGTCGGACCTATGGGGCCCGATGGGAAGGAGGTCCCCGTTAGTCTGGTTTATGACCAAGTAGAATTAGCCGCAAAGTATTCCCAACAGGATTGTAGACTAGACAGCTTGTTGGATGGGATAGAAGAAGAATTTAGTCAGTCTAAGTGAATGTGTAATTTAAATGACATGTATAATGTCTCTAGCCGGATTGTAATTCATTTGTCATGGCGGACCTTTTCGCTTCAACCTCAGGACCCAATAGTCCGGAGTATATCCGAATACCCGCTCAGTTATGTAAAAACCGGGGTATGCGTGGAAACCAGGCGTAGGGGTCATAAGTGCTTGAACAGACAAGTACCCAACTAGTTAGGTTATATTACATGGATAGTAAGAAACATCTTCCAGGGAGAATAGTTCCGTTAAGGGTTCCTTTCCCTGGGTACGCATGCCCTAATGTGCATGTCCGGACTGCGAGAAGAGACGCAGGCAAAAAACATCGGGGGGCATGTGGAAAAAATAGAGAAAAGTCATCTTTTGTTCGCCGACCAAATATTCCCTTAAGAACGCTAGCTTTCGGCTTCACCCAGTCTGAGGTACACATCCGGCTGACCCGGTAGTAACAATCACAGAGGTGCTCCCCTTATGCCCTAGCCGAATTAACGGGAACGTAGGGCATAAATACAAGAGCCATGCAACCCAGCTTGGCCAAACCTTAAGTCATATCGATGCATATAATGGCGAAAAAAGGTACATGCGGGAGAATAACACATGTGCGGGGCCTGAAGCCCAGAAAAATAATTGAGGTTCTGTGTAAGAAGCCCCCAGGTATAATTAGCGCGTTAGCGCGTCAAGATTGTGTAGACGAGACACAAATTCGCCTTTTAAGGCTGTGAGGAGAAAGGAGAAAAAGGGAGAGAAGACAGATAACGGATATGCAAAGAAAAATGGACAGAGGTAAGGAGACGAACATAGAGTCCGGCACTAGGCGTAAAATCTTCGGAGTCTGGCAGCGTTCCATGGATTTGGCTCGAGTCGATTGTCCGATGCGTCCTGCAGACAGTACGCTCCGCCGGTCAGAACTTGGTCGATAATGAAGGGACCTTCCCATTTGGGCTTGAGCTTGTTCTTTTTCTTCTCCGGCAGGTGTAGAACTAACTCGCCAACGTTATAAGTTTTGGCCCGTACTTCTCTACTTTGGTATCTTCGAGCCTGTTGCTGATAGAATGTAGAACGGGCCTTTGCCACGTCACGCTCCTCCTCGAGGGCGTCCAAACTATCCTGCCGATCCATCTCGGCCTCTCTTTCTTCATACATGCGCACTCGAGGTCTGTCATGAATTATGTCGCAGGGCAGAACCGCCTCTGCGCCGTACACCATAAAGAACGTTGTGTATCCGGTAGTGTGATTCAACGTGGTCCGCAGCCCCCAGAGTACGGAGTCGAGCTCCTCTACCCAGTGCGTGTTAGATTCCTTTAAGGACCGCACTAATCTGGGTTTAATGCCGCTCATGATAAGACCATTTGCTCGCTCGACTTGACCGTTAGTTTGTGGGTGATAGACAGAAGCATAATCAAGCTTGATGCCCATGTTGCTGCACCATAGTTTTACCTCGTCGGCAGTGAAGTTCGTGCTTTTGTCAGTGATGATGCTGTGGGGGACGCCATAACGGTGTACAACCCCGGATATGAAGTCTATCACCGGTCCGGATTCGGCCGTTTTAACGGGTTTGGCTTCTATCCATTTGGTGAATTTATCCACCATGACCAGTAAGTATTTTTTTCTTATGGGTCCCCCCTTTAAGGGGTCCAACCATGTCAAGCCCCAAGACCGCAAAAGGCCAGGTAATGGGGATTGTTTGTAGGGCGACGGGCGGCATATGGCTTTGGTTTGCAAAAAGCTGGCAACCAACGCAGCGTTGGACCAAGTCATGTGCATCCGCCCGGGCCATCGGCCAATAGAATCATGTACGGAAGGCCTTACTTACGAGGGCCCGGGATGCGGCGTGGTGGCCGCCGAGTCCGGCATGGATTTCTGCCAGAAGCTTCCGCCCTTCCTCTTCAGAGATGCACCTTTGAAGGACTCTGGTGGTGCTTTTCTTGTAAAGCTCTCCCTCATGGACCTTGTAGGCTTTAGATCGCCGCACAATGCAGCGTGCCTCATTTTGGTCCTCAGGAAGTTCCTGCCTAGTTAGGTAGGCTAGGAATGGTTCAGTCCATGGGGCAATGATGGCCATTATTACGTGGGTTGTAGGTGTTATTTCGGTGGCGCAGCCTCCGATTATGTCAGAGTGTTCGGTATCTGGCGTTGTAGCCGGGTCCGGACTATTGTTGCCGGTGTCCCCTTCCCATACCACGGATGGCTTAAACAGTCTTTCCAAGAAGATGTTGGGTGGGACCGTATCGCGCTTAGCGCCAATATAGGCGAGGATATCCGCCGCCTGGTTGTTTTCCCGAGCCACATGGTGGAATTCAAGCCCCTCGAACCGAGATGACATCTTGAGGACGGCGTTGCGATAAGCCGGCATTTTCGGATCTTTGGCGTCAAAGTCTCCATTTATTTGGGATATTGCGAGGTTCGAGTCCCCATGCACCTCCAGGCGTCGAATGCCCATGGAAACTGCCATCCGGAGACCATGTAGCAGGGCCTCGTATTCGGCAGCATTGTTGGAGTCTGTGTACAGTATTTGGAGTACATATTGGACTGTATCTCCGGTAGGGGACGTCAGGACGACGCCAGCCCCTAGACCAGCCAGCATTTTAGAGCCGTCGAAGTGCATAATCCAATTGGAGTATGCGCCATACTCTTTAGGGAGTTCGGCTTCTGTCCATTCAGCGACAAAATCGGCCAATACCTGCGACTTAATGGCTCGCCGAGGTTTATATGTTATGTCGAACGGGAGGAGCTCAATGGCCCATTTGGCAATCCGGGCCGTGGCGTCGCGGTTGTTTATTATATCATTCAGTGGCACTTCCGAGGCCACTGTAATTGAACACTCTTGGAAGTAGTGTCGTAGTTTCCGGGATGCCATAAATACCGTATATGTGGGTACCGTGATTTGCATGGAGTAAGGACAGTGGATACATAATATACCAGCTTTTGAAGAGGAAAATTGTGTCCGTTCGTTTCCCGTTCGACGACGAGCACTGCGCTTACAACTTGATGAGTTGCCGCTATATATAGCAGCATTGGTTCGCCAATGCTTGGCGCGGCCAGGATTGGTTTGGTGGCCAGGATGGCCTTTATGTCTTCCAGTCCGCCTGTGGCCGCGTCCGTCCACTCGAAGTGTTCGGTGCACCGAAGGAGGCGATAAACCAGCAATGCTTTTTCTCCTAAGCGGGAGATAAAGCGGCTTAGGGCCGCCACGCATCCAGTTAATTTCTGGATTTGCTTTGAGGTCAGTTGGGATGGCCAACTGTGACAGGGTTTAGCCGGATTTGCTTCGATTCCTCTACTGGAGACGATAAAACCCAGGAGCTTTCCGGCGGGTACGCCGAAAATGCATTTTCTCGAGTTGAGCTTGATGTCATATGTTCGGAGATTGTCGAACGTGAGCCTCAAGTCGTTTATTAAAGAGTTGACGTGTCTGGTTTTAACGACCACATCCTCTACGTATGCCTCCACTGTTTTGCCGATCTGCTTTTCCAGGCATGTCTGAATCATGCGTTGATACGTTGCACCGGCGTTTTTAAGCCCAAAAGGCATTGTGTTGAAACAGAAGGGGCCATATGGCGTGATAAATGTCGTTGCGGCTTGGTCGGACTCCGCCATCTTAGTTTGGTGGTAGCCGGAGTATGCGTCGAGGAAGCACAATGAGTCGTGTCCTGTGGTAGCGTCGATAATTTGATCGATGCAGGGGAGGGGGAAGGGATCCTTCGGGCAAGCCTTATTGAAGTCCTTGAAATCGACACATAGGCGCCAGGATTTGTCCTTCTTTGGTACCATCACCAGGTTTGCTAGCCAGTCCGGGTGTTTTATTTCTCTAATGAATCCGGCCTCCAATAACTTGGCTAGTTCCTCTCCCATAGCTTGTCTCTTAGGTTTGGAGAATCGCCGAAGAGTCTTCTTGACTGGCTTGAATCCTTTTAGAATGTTAAGGTTCTGCTCGGCCAATCTGCGTCGGATTCCTGTCATATCTGAGGTATGCCAGGCGAATATGTCCCAATTCTCTCGCAGGAACTCCCGTAGTGCGGCGTCCACAGCGGGGTTTAACTATGCCCCAATGGAGGCTGTTTTTGTTGGGTCCGTTGGGTGGACATGGAATTTGACTATCTCGGCCGCTGGTTTGAAAGAGGTGGACTTGGATCTCTTGTCGAGTATCACATCATCCCTGTCCACGATGGAGCGTAGCGTAGTTAACTCCTCTGCCGCGAGGGCTTAAGATAATGCCTCGAGGGCTAGTGCGGCTATTTTGTTTTCGGCGCGGAGCGCTATGTCCGGATCACTAGCTAGAGTGATGATTCCATTGGGCCCGGGCATTTTGAGCTTCATGTACCCGTAATGGGGTATGGCTTGGAAGATCGTGAATGCCTCCCGCCCTAAAAGGGCATGGTATCTGCTACTGAATGGGGCCACCTGGAATGTGATTTCTTCGGACCTATAATTCTCCGCGTGCCGAATACCACATCTAGTGTGATTTTCTCAGTGCAACGTGCTTCCCGACTGGGGATGATTCCTCTGAAGGTTGTGCTGCTTTGCTCAATGCGGTTCTTATCTATTTCCATTTTTTGAAGAGTTTCCTCATAAATGAGGTTTAATACGCTGCCGCCGTCCATGAGCACTTTAGTGAACCGTAAGCTATCTACAATTGGACTAAGGACCAATGCGGCTGGTGCTCGGGTTGTTCGGAATTTAGGTTCGTCACTGGCATTGAAGGTGATGGTCGTGTCGCTCCATGGGCTTATTGTTGCCACCTGGCAGATTTCGGCAAGGTTGCGGAGTGTTCGCTTGCGCCTATTATTTGAGGCGAATGTTTTGAAGACTGTTAATACTGTATTGTAATCCACGGGATGGTGCTCTGCGGTGTTTTGAATGAGGAGATCCTCACCGCTCTTGGCCACCTGCCGGAGTACCCAGCATGCTCAAAGGCTGTGTGTTGGTATGGTATCCGCTGTACTGTGAATTTTGTAGGGTCCATTAAGCCATCCCTCCAATATGGTTCCACGCCCTGTAGTGGGCTTTTTCTTTTTGGTAATTGAATCGGGCGACTTATGAGGATGCACCCTTTTAATTCGGACTCGGTGTTTAGTCAGAGCCGGATTATCCCAAAATTTTGTTTCGGTTTTCTAGGCGCTTTCCATCGCACAGTACTTCCGCACTACTGCCGCCAAGTCAGCGAAGTGTGCTATGTCATGGCGACTTATGGCGTTAGGGATTCCCTTGTCCGTGCAATTATTGCAGAAGAATGAGATTGCGTCTTCCTCGTGACAGTCCTTGACCTTGTTCATTACAAGGAGGAGTCTGGCCCAATAGTGATGTACCATTTCCTGGGGCTCTTGTCTAATGTGGGAGAGATCGCTTATATCTGGGTGGGTGGGTGGATTTAAGTCCGATCCCTGACCCGATCTAAGACCCAGGGGCAGGGGAGTTTCCGATCTTGGAAGTTCGGTCTCCGGGATGTCGCCCGATAGGTCTAGCCCGCTACCTGATTCTAGGTTCAAGGCTTGGGCGATGTCCTTCCGTAAACGGGTATCCGGCTCGGAGAGCTCGGGAATCCGGACATAGTTTGTCCTCAAGATAGAGGAAGAATTGCCGCATTGTTCCTCCACCACCGCTATCTGATGGGTGACCGGCGGAGAGTTAATCTCCCTTTGGTCGGGTTTAAGCCCAATCCGATCATAGTCCGTAGCGACTCCCAAAGCGGCAATGCGATCCAAGAGCTCATTTAGGGAAGAGAGCTCCATCGGACCCATCTGCTCGGCAAGTTCCGAGCCGACGTGGAGGCTGTTTTCGATGACCCGAGAAGCCATTGTCGGCGCAGCAGCTGAACGGGCGGTCATGACGAAACCTCCTAGCCGGAGAGTTTGGCCGACAGCCAGGGCTCCCCCAGAGGTAACGTTGTCCTTGACAACGAGACGAGGCATCCTTCCTTATGGTGACGGCATAGTGGAACTCTCAATGAAAGCACCAATGTCGGTGTCAAAACTAGCGGATCTTGGGTAGGGGGTCCCGAACTATGCGTCTAAGCTAGATGGTAACAGGAGGCAGGGGACACGATGTTTACCCAGGTTCGGGCCCTCTCGATGGAGGTAATACCCTACTTCATGCTTGATTGATCTTGATGATATGAGTATTACAAGAGTTGATCTACCACGAGATCGTAGAGGCTAAACCCTAGAAGCTAGCCTATGGTATGATTGTTGTTGTCCTACGGACTAAACCCTCTGGTTTATATAGACACCGGAGGGGGCTAGGGTTACACAGAGTCGGTTACAATGGGAGGAGATCTTCATGTCCGTATTGCCAAGCTTGCCTTCCACGCCAAGGAGAGTCCCATCTGGACATGAGACGAAGTCTTCAATCTTGTATCTTCATAGTCCAACAGTCTGGCCAAAGGATATAGTCCGGCTGTGCGGATACCCCCTAATCCAGGACTCCCTTAATACTATCACTAGTTAAATGAAGAAATGCTTTTTTTCTCGGGTATCCTGGTTTATTTCCCATCAAGGTAAATGATGCTTCTGTTTGTTGGTGTACTTTTCATTAATTCTTGTTGACAATTGAGATGTTGCTGTTAATCCTGTACAACTGCCAAAACAAAGTAACAACACTATATCCCCTTTTTATATTTTTGCAAATAGCGATGCATATCTCCATACCTGGGCATGTCTTCCTCAATTTTAGTGGAACTGCACAAGGCCATTGTTGTTCTGCCACACTGTCCTCTGCCATGTGGTTATTCCTTCCTCAAGCTTGATTACTGAGAAGAAACAAACCACAGTGAGGATTTGTCGAACTTCATAGGTGCCTCACCCAAACTTGATGCCAAATGGATGATAAATCACCACGATGACCTATTGATGCTCATGGTTGCACCTCATGGTTACATCGGCTGGTGAAGCTAATCAATTTTCCATGAAAAACAAGTTGTCTTCCATCAGTGCTCTTTGCTTGTTACCCACAAAGATGGTTTCCTTCATCAGTTCACCTTAGTTGCATTGGAGACGCAATTGTCTTTCACGTTGGTGCAATTTTATCACACAATTGGCTATGAACCAAATGTTTCCTCGAAGAAGGATCGACATTGGTACTAAGAGCATAAGTTTTGTATTGATTTCTAAGCCTTCTCAAAACTTTGTCTTTAGCTCCCCTGTAATTTTATTTGTCCAACTATTAACTTTGACTAAAAAATGGTGTGGACTAAAAACCCGGATGGACGTAGTAGCCCTCCATTTTTATTTACTCTTCATATTAGATTTGACTGAAGTCAAACTTTGTAAAGTTTGACCAAGTTTAGGCCGAACACAACAACCCAATTATTGTGAGAGGGCAAACTTTACATACTCTCAAACCTTTTCGACAATTGAAATTAAAATTCTTTATTTGTACACACTCTGACACGTTTCCAATAATTTGGCGCATGTGTGGTTGTTCACTTAAGGGAGGGTAGTGTACCGCACGTGAAGGACAGGAAGTGCGACCAGGACGCGTGGATCGTTAGTTTCGGAAGTAGTAGTTTTCTTCACTGGCACGTTAAATAAAGAGTTTCGTTTCGTACTTACACATTTAAAATGATTGTTATGGAGAGAATAAGAAAACCACTCCACTATATATTAGTAGTATACACGAGTACTATATGGACGCGACTTCATTGACTTAGTGCACCTGCCTTTGGGTGTATGACAGGTGGACCCAAAATGTGGTTGGCCCACCTGTCAGATAGCCAAAGGCAGGTGCAGTTAAGGCACCGGAGCTCAGTCCATAATACAATACATATACTATATAAGCAGGAGCCTCAGCGCTTGTTCGCTAGGGTTTGCACTCTCCACACTCTCGCCGCACTACATAGTATACACGCTGGAGGCTCAGCGTTCCTTTGCTAGGGTTTGCTATATTCACAGTCTCTCACCCTCTTCACCAGATCTAAACAAGACTGTGTTGGCCTTTGTCTCTCTCTCCCCCTCATAGCTGGTGAAGGAGGCATTTGGATCCCGTCGCACCGGGAAGTGGAGGAGGTGCATCATTCACTCTATCGCCTTCAGCGAGGGAGGCAATCCACTGCCGGCTGCGCTGTTCTCTTTCACCCAGCGCCTGTGCGGGCGCATGCGTAGTGTGGGCAGATCCGGCCTCTCGCCGCACGCCTTGCCACATCCCGACGACCCTAAGGTATAAGTTTCTTTGAAACCGTCATTGCTCTAGCTGCATGCAGATCTTTTTCGATTCTGTAGTTGAATCTAGGTCTTGGTTCAAAGAGGAAAGAAGGGTGCGGTGGGGTGGAGCATGTATCTAGGACGTGGTTCAATGAGGAAAGGAGGGAGGGAAAGTAGTATAGACTGGATATCCAGCCGCTTTGTTGGTCGAAAAGGGAAAGGGGGGGTAACCCAGTACACACATCTGTAAGGAACCGATCTCTTTGTTGAAAAGGGAAAGAAACTGGGGGGTCGGGTAGTTTGTGCAGGACTAGATTTGCTGCCCTCACATAGGAAAAAAGTTCAAAGAGAACAAATATGGGACCAACGCAGATATGCTGCTTGGCTACATACTCTGCATCACCCATTTGTACGTGTGGACGCACATGGTGCTGGCATGTCCCATGTCCCATGTCCCATACAACTATTTTGCTTTTGTTAATCTAAGAATGCTGCTGGAAAATTGAAGCAATGCCACAATTAAAAGTAAATTACATTCTTAATGAATGTTTTTTAAGAGAATGTCTCTGTTAATATGAATCAATGCAACTGTTTTACAAATGCTACTGTCCTACTTTGTTTTCCATCAAGATAATTTAGATGCTTCTTTTTGTCGCCGTTTGTTTCATCCTCCTTTATTGGCCAATAATTGGTTCCTTTTTTGCCTCTGTTAAAAAAGGGATATATATTCAACTTGTTGCTATAGCAAACTTAAATGTCACACCGGCGACTTTGCTTGATTTCAGTGCAACTGCACAAAACGAGATTGGATTTCCTATTCGTGTTGGCAGATTCATAGGTGATCTTGTGTCCGTCATGACGGGTTGTGTCGTGGATTTGGCACGGCAGATGTCCTTAGTGTCGGGACTTAGTCGCGAGGCCAACGCATCTATGTGGTAGCTTGAGAGGGGTTGAGTGGGACGAGAGACGCAGGGCGGATCAACACGCAAGACAAGGATTTAGACAGCTTCGGGCCCTGGGAAACATCATCCGGTAAAAACCCTACATGCTGTTTGAGGCTAGGTTTCATTATCATCCCGAGGGAGACGCCGTAAACCGGCTCTTGTGTCTAGCCCTAGAGATTATTGATTGCTTGTAGCTTGTAGCTTCTAACTTGTCCCTCTTTGGGGAGCCCTGCCCCTCCTTATATATGTTGAAGGGGCGGTTTACATGTGGAGTCCCATTAGGATTAGGACTAGTCTATCTCTAATACAAACCGGATACAAGTCCTGGTCTTAACTCTTTGTAAGATAAATATTCCTTTCCTCTTAAACCGGCCCACCATAGTTGAACCGGCCTTCTAGGCCTTGGGTCTTGTCATCCGTCTGATCCGCCCGTCGGTTTACCAGTGAGTCATAACGACCAAGCGGATTGCTTGTAAACCGCCAAGGTCAGGGCGGGTCTTCAGATAAACCGCCAAGTCCGGCCGGGTTAACTTCCGGCCGGTTTACACCGCGGGGTATATCCCCGACATTAGCCCCCAAGTTTAGCTTGGATTCATCCATGGTAAACTTATGCTGCAAAATAAACATAAGAACAAATTTGACAGGTTGTGCTCCGAATTAAAAATTCTTGTAAACCGGCATCTGATCATCCTTAGTCTTTGCCATTTCCACCTTCTAGAAAATCCGGGTCAATAACCAGCTTCATATTCAACTTGCTGACATTGGTTTCTCATAGAACATATATTTGTGAAAAAATAATCCACTTGAGTCGGCTTCCAAAACGCCGGTTTAAGAAATATTGGTCTTGAAATATTCATCTGATATTCAGCCGGTTTGAAGATGACCCCGGTCTTGAAAACTTGCCGGTTTAACATTACCAAATGGTCGGGTTATAAAACTGATGACCCCGGATTATGATTGTTGCATACACCGGTTCATGATTGTTGCCAACATCGGTCTATGATTGGTGACGCCGGGTCAATCTGATTTGCTCAACATAGAACTTGGAAATCTTTCTTCGATAGTAATATATAATACCTGTAGCCTCCAAGTGCCGGGTTGTCATGCTTACAGCAACCTGGGACTTTTAATTGACTGATGCCCATAAAACTTCAACCAATGTAGCCCCCAAGGGCCGGGTCATTATGTAATAATCAGCAGGGAGTTTGTAAATATAATCTTGTAAACTTTGAACAGCAATGTGTAGCCCCCAAGGGCCGGCTCAGTAAGATAATATTGAGCTGGGACTTTGATATATACTTCTATGAAAATAACATCATATGATGTAAACCCCCATCATGGGGCTTGAATCCACGCCCACAAGGTTAAGAGCTTTGTGCTTTACCAACTGAGCAGTAGACCCTTCAATATAATAGATAAAAAGCTTTGTACCTTGAGTAGCTGACAGGAGCAATTGGTAGCCCCCAAGGGCCAGCTCATTACAATGTGATGAGTTGGGTCTTCAATAAGATGAGCAAAAATGATCTTGCATTAGCCCCCAAGTGTCATGGTGCATGCTTGCAGCAACATGAGACTTGCATATTTGATGTAACCTCAATTTTGAATAATGTAGCCCCCAAGTGCCGGGTTGTAAGCCTGCAGCAACTCGGGACTATTCCTTCAATTGTATAAAATGATAACCATTGCGCTAAAGCGACTTTGAAAACCTTAATCATAATATTAATAACCGTAATAAAAATCCAGCCATGTTGGCCATTCAAGATAATATAATCCCGTATGAAAACCTTTATTCATCCAATATCATAATGGAAATTCAGCCAAGTTTGGCTATTTGAATAATATAATCCAATAATTTATAAGCGCATGATTCAAATGGCGCAATCCAAATATATACTGGCGACTTATAGTCCAAAGCCAGACCGGTTTAATAAACACTGGATAATTTATCATCATACTGGCGACTTATCGTCTCAAAGCCAGGCCGGTTTAACAAACACCGGATAATTTATAATCATGCTTTATTCAACCTGTTTCTGCATAGAACAAGTTTAAAGTGTCCTGGCGGCTTACCGCCGGACGGGTCATAATGCTCAACATATAACCTGGGTTTATAACCAGGGCTGCACTTAAAAATATGAAATATATCATACCTGTGATATAGTCGGTTTACCAACTTTTCATAGTAGAGGAATTTTGAGTAATGATAACTCCTTCCATATTGTGCCGGTTTATGATAAAACCGTACCGGGCTGTGATAAACACCGGTTTAACAATATATAATACTGGTGACTTGTAGTCAAACCAGACCGGGCTGATAATCTCCGGATTATAACTTGATCATGTACTCACAACTTGTAGTTGAAAGCCGAGCCGGGTTGATAAACACCGGTTTACTCCATAATAGGATGGTAACAGAAAATCAAACCGGGCAGATAATCCCCGGATTAAGATTTGACCGTGTTCCGTCAATTTGTAATTTGACAGTTGAACCGGTTTAAGAATTGTCGGTTAAAAATGCAACCAAGATAAAAAACAACTCCTCAAAAAAGGCAATTGAAGCAAAAGCAATGGCAACAACTTTTTGCAAAAGAAGAGCTCTACTGAGCTTGGTCAGATGGAATTACCATGGTCCGACGCAACCAAGCCCCCCGAAGGCGTAGCGATGGTGCCAGTCAGCCAGGACCCCAAAATGACGCGTGGCGTTACGCCGGCCAAGTGGCATTGCATTGGTTCGGATTCGACCAAGCCCCCAAGTGACTCAGTGGCCTAGGGCCGATCAAGTGGCATTGCATTGGTTCGGACACGACCAAGCCCCCAAATGACTTATTGGCTGTTTAAAAGCCGATCAGAAGGCATTACCATCATCAAGACATGACCGAGCTCCCATAAGGTGTAACTATGGTTCAAGTCGATTAGGTCCCCAACTGACTTAGTGGCAAATGTGCCAGCCAGAAGGCATTACCGTCGTCAAGACATGACCAAGCTCCCAGGAGGTTTAGCTACGGTTCAAGTCGACTAGGTCCCCAACTGACTTTGTAAGGATAGCTATGTTCTCTTTGGTTCGAATACGACCTATGTTTGAACAGGAAGCCCCATGTTTGAACCACGCATCATGGCAGCAGGTCCTCTTCAGTAATTTTTAACCTTTTTGCAAGAGATAAATTCTTCTTGAACCGGGATCTTGAACCGGATATTAAGAGCTTCAAAGCTTTGTGGGAGACATCTTTCCCTTGAACCAGATTTTAAACCAGAATCTTCATTTTCAGCCGAAAATTTTCTGACGGCCTTTAAACTCGAACTTGCGAGAAGTTAATTCCTTTTTGAACCGGACATGGTTAAACCGGATCTGAGCGCTTCAGAACTTTGTGGGAGAATAAATTTCTCTTGAACCGGATTATAAACCGGATATTTGAGAGCTTCAGTGATACTGACTTCCCTTCAACCAGGTTTCAAACCGGAATCTTTTCTGATGATCCGAAACTTCTTCATTGAGCCGGGATTTTGTAACTGTCATATACTTTCTAAGCCGGAAATTTTCTGACGGCCTTTAAATTTTCATCAATATAACAGTAGCCTCCGGGATCGGGTTATCTTTCCCTCCATCGTCCTGGGGTTCTTTAAACCGGCTGAAACTGGCAAGAATTGCTGAGTCATGTCATCGTAGCCCCCGAGTCTCAAAGGTGACTCGAGGAGTTGGCTTGAGACTCTTCATATTTGACCGTGATATAAACCGGCATAACTTGTATATCATTAGCGTTGATAGCACGATGTGAATCCATAGAAGGTTGAGGTGACTGCGGCGGGTTATAAATGATCCCATATGAGCCGTGTCAGCAACTCGGCCAATGGTTTCTTCCAACTGGTGATTTGAAGTTAATCAAAACTGTAGTGGCGGCGACTTGTGCGCCTGCCCATTGATCCATCCAGTGCAGACGGCGGTTGATAATAATTTGCCTCCAATTTGAAAGAAAACCGCGCTACCCAAGCTGTGACTTGCTCATACCCAATAAACAGCTCATGCAGACAGGTGCGGCCTAGTGTGTTGATGTAGATCAGGCCGCGAGAGACGGACAGCAGAGACGACCGCAACATCAGAGGCAGCATGGACAGATGAGTCGGCCGCGACATTGTAAAGCCGGTGCAGACGGGGAAGATCGGCACCGGTCTCGTAAACCGGCTTGAATGGGCGAGTTAATCACGGGCGCGGTCCCGGCAAGCTGATGTAAACCGGGCCTCAGGGACGACGACCTTCTCACGTTTATTCACCGGATGGTAGGACACGGACGAAACACCCGTGCAGAACGTTGCTAACGCATGCTCCGTGCCCGTAACATAGCTCCTCATTTGTAATGAACAATTGTCCTGCATAAACGGTATCGCAGACCAAGGCAAAGATAAACTGCTCTTTGACAAAATAATATGTGTCAATGAAAATATGTTTTAGATAGATATCACCTGATATGTCAGGCCGGAAATAATCCGCCATGAAATTGACGATCGCTACGTGAAACTGAAATCGCTTCACGGGTGAAACGACCGCGGTGTGGTAAACCGCTGCGGATGGGTGAGTCGGCCGCGACGTTTGTAAGCCGGTGCGGACGCGTGAACCGCCATGAGAGCAGACGGGTGAGCCGTCCGTGGTGTTGTAAACCGGTGCAAACGCGAGAGCGGACGCGGCGCTGGCAGTAGGAGGGCAGCACGACCGGCTCAAGATGGATGCCTCAGAACCCGTGGTCGGATGGAGCGCTTGAACTCCAGTCGGCCTCGGAGCAGTAACGCTGCAGACAAATCACCTCGTGCAGAAGGTCTTGCCTCAGACTCGGCGGATTGAGACAACGTGACGGCGACGCATGGCTGAACCGACAGTGGATTCAAGGCGCAGCGATGGCCGGTTTAACATGCAGTGGCAGACCGAAAGTTGTAGCAGAAAACGGCCTGGCCGTAGCTCACGGCACGGCCGGCTCGAAAGTTGCAGCGGAAGTGTAGATTAAGACTTGGTTCGCCGGCGAAATGAGTTTCGGCGACTCGGGGCGTGGACGACGAGGTCGCTTGGCCGGGGCAACTCAGGGCGCGTTTCGGACGGCGGACAGCGGTAGCAGACGGAGGAGCGGCCGAATCGGCCGAGCCCGCAGCTGCGGGTCAAACCGGACCGGGTCAAGTCGCTTGCACCGGGGCGGTTTAGTACAGTCATAGGTGTTGACTTGGAGCGAGGATGACTGCAGAGTCCGTGTCCTTCTCCGGGTCATGGTTGTAGGATTCCCAAAATGAGCTGTATGGATCTTCAGACAATTGATTTTCTCCGTCTATCTCATGCAGGTGCTGAGTATTTCCCTTGCAATAAGCGTCGGTGTTGGAGTATAGCAGCCAGTGCGCTCCAGCGGGTCAACGGTACGGGCAAACCAGTAATGAGGCAGCAAACCGGCCAGGCGAAATACAGTGAGGCGAGTCCGGCTTGTAGTGCGGCAGCGAAGGTGAATAGCAGAAGTGTGTCTCGAGGGCAGATCGCAGAGACAATCGGGCAAGCAAAGCGTCCACCGTCGCGCGAACACAGACCAGCTTCTGGGCCAGCGAATCTTGCGTGCGTTTTCTTCTGACAGCTCAGTGCTTTCTGTTGTACGATCTACTGGTCATCCGAATCATCCCTGGGACTTGATCTTCTTTTCCTTTATTTTGTTATAATCCTGTCGCGCTGTTTTACTTCCAGCAGTAGGCCATGCAGACAAGCACACCTGGGCTGGGATTTCCACCGGGACTTGATACTTGTGATCCCACGTACTGAAGGGACCCAGCAATTTAATATTCCAAATAATAGGTTTGCTCCTGGCAGTCCAATAGTAGCATTCGGACCTGATTTTCTTCACAGGTATAATAACTGCCATGCATGTGGAAAGTGCTGGATCGATGGGTTTAGAGCTTAACAGACAGCAGAACGGATCGTGGTGCGTAAGACTCGTGGTAACCCAGATTTCTTTTTCCCTGAGGTCGAGCTTGGCGACTTGCTGTCGCAAACCAACGCAAACCCTAGCTTCTCCGGATCTCAACCTCGTCTATGATGTTCCAAAGCTAATCATAATCCGGATCATAAACGGTAAATTTGCCGGCTTACTGCGTGATTGCTCCATGCCGATCCGATCAAGTGCGACCACGCCGGGTTATCCCACGCCGGATTATTCCACGCCGGGTTATCCTACGATTACTCCACGCGAGTGCTTCTTCATCCAATCTTACCACGACTTTCTTATCCCTGAAGGCTCCCTTCAAGAACTCAACACCACCGTGCGCGGGCCCCACGGTGGGCGCCAACTGTCGTGGATTTGGCACGGCAGATGTCCTTAGTGTCAGGACTTAGTCGCGAGGCCAACGCATCTATGTGGTAGCTTGAGAGGGGTTGAGTGGGACGAGAGACGCAGGGCGGATCAACACGCAAGACAAGGATTTAGACAGCTTCGGGCCCCGGGAAACATCATCCGGTAAAAACCCTACATGCTGTTTGAGGCTAGGTTTCATTATCATCCCGAGGGAGACGCCGTAAACCGGCTCTTGTGTCTAGCCCTAGAGATTATTGATTGCTTGTAGCTTGTAGCTTCTAACTTGTCCCTCTTTGGGGAGCCCTGCCCCTCCTTATATATGTTTAAGGGGCGGTTTACATGTGGAGTCCCATTAGGATTAGGACTAGTCTATCTCTAATACAAACCGGATACAAGTCCTGGTCTTAACTTTTTGTAAGATAAATATTCCTTTCCTCTTAAACCGGCCCACCATAGTTGAACCGGCCTTCTAGGCCTTGGGTCTTGTCATCCGTCTGATCCGCCCGTCGGTTTACCAGTGAGTCATAACGACCAAGCGGATTGCTTGTAAACCGCCAAGGTCAGGGCGGGTCTTCAGATAAACCGCCAAGTCCGGCCGTGTTAACTTCCGGCCGGTTTACACCGCGGGGTATATCCCCGACAGGTTGGTACTTGTCTTCATCCACATGATCGTGCAGTGTGTTTTGAGATGTTGTGCTACCTGTATTGGTACTGTTTTAAATAAATGTTGAATTGAAGCTATTGTATTCCTCTCTTTTCCCATTAAGTAGTGAACAAAAATGGTACCAACCCAGACATGATGCTTGTTGCTTTGTTACAACAAACTCTGCATCACCCCCTTTATAAGTAGATGGAAGCACATGGTGTTGTTGCGCCCACTCTCCCCTGGAATTGTTTATGCTTTTTGTAAATCTAATGCCGCTGGTAAAATTAAGCAATGCCACTCTCAGAATTAACTAATGAATCTTAGTTCAAAACTGCAACACTTGTTAGGGATTGGAGGGATTACCATTTTTGTGGCCGCATGTTTCCTCCTCCTTTATTGGCCAGTAATTTATTCCTTTTTTGCCTCTATTAAAACAGGGATATCTATTCAACTTGTTGCTGTTGCGACATTTTGCTTCGCTACGCGAAACACTTCTGTTTTAAGAGTGTTTTGTGCAGTTCAACTTGATTGTCACACCGGTGACTTTGCTTAATTTTGGTGTAACTGCACAAAAGGAGATCATGGATTTTCATATATGTGTTGGGATTTCTTTCAAGTCCTCCTCGCGAGTTGTTTCAAATGTTGGTCAAGAAAGCTCAGTACCGACTTTCATCCACATGATGCTGCAGTGTGCTTTGAGATGTTGTGCTACTTGTATTGGTACTATTTTGGATAAATGTTGAATTGAAGCTATTGAACTGCTATCTTTTACCGTTAACTGGGCGAAAATTGTTCCAACCCGAACATGATGCTTGTTTCTTTGTTACAACAAAACTCTGCATCACCCCCTTTATAAGTAGATGGAAGCACATGGTGTTGTTGCGCCCACTCTCCCCTGGAACTATTTATGCTTTTTGTTAATCTAATACCGCTGGTAAATTTAAGCAATGCCACTCTCAGAATTAACTACTAAATCTTAGTTCAAAACTGCAACACTTGTTAGGGATTGGTGGGATTACCATTTTTGTGGCCGCATGTTTCATCCTCCTTTATTGGCCAGTAATTGATTACTTTTTTGCCTCTGTTAAAATAGGGATATCTATTCAACTTGTTGCTGTTGCGATTTTGCTTCACTTAATTTTGGTGGAACTGCACAAAAGGTGACCGGATTTCCATATATGTGTGGAGATCTCTTTTAGGTCTTCCTCATGAGTTGTTTCAAATCTTGGTCTTGAAAGGTCAGTACCGACTTTCCTCAGAATTAACTACTGAATCTTAGTTCAAAACTGCAACACTTGTTAGGGATCAGCGGGAGTACCATTTCTGTTAGGGATCGGCCAGAGTACATGTTTAAGAAATGTATTGTTCAGATAATGTCTCTGTTATTATATATCAGTTACAGTGTTTTACAAATGGTACTATCCTGCTTTGTAGTTCTTTCTACATGTTTAACCAAGGTATTGTTAAGATAATGTCTCTGTTAAAATGAATCAGTCGCATTGTTTTATGAATGGTACTTTTCTGCTTTGTCGTTCTTTATACATGTTGAAACAAGGCATTGTTAAGATAATGTCTCCGTTAATATGAATGAATCACACTGATTGAGAATTTATACTCTCCTGCTTTGTTTCCCATTAAGATAAGGTACATCAGTAGATGTTTTTCTTCTGGGAGTACGAGTCATCAACTGTTATTTCTCAGTAATTGTTTCCCTTATACCTATTGTTGCTTACAGGGATATCAAAATTAAAGCTCGGTTTTATTCTGATTTTGATTTTAGTTGAACTACACAAAAGGAGCCAATGTGTCTAAGGCAAACTGCTGCATTAGTGGGTCCAGTTGGTCTTACCACTTTGCATAAAGAAGTAGTCACTGTTTGCGCTACATTACACAAGGAATGATTGAGAAGATTTATAGAGTATTAGTAGACGCTGGTGACATGACTAGTATGCAGAGAGCATAGGCAACTCAACAACAAGTGGAGTGCACTGGGCAAAAAGTGCCCAAACAAGTACAAGAAGCCAGGACAGGACTCCAAGTCTGTCAATGTCATTCTAAGCAACAATGATGGGGCATCTGGGTATGGTAATCTGTTTACCGTACTTTCAGTTTGTTAGTCCACTGATTGGTGGGTTGACACTGGGGCCAATATTGATGTGTGTGCTGATGTGTCTTTGTTTTCTTGCAGCATATAAATACGAAATCCACAAGGATGCTCAGCTTGATTTTAGTGGAACTGCATAAAATGTTCAGATGGTTCGTGTCCTCCATAATACTTCATCATGCACAATACATCGAATGGTTCTCTAATCATTCGTTGTCACCTTGAGCCACCGGACTATCAGGTGACAAACTGATGACAAACTCTGCTTGTTCCACAATCATAGGCATTACATAGTTTTAATGGGAAAAGCTTGTCAAAGTTTAATCATTGATGTTAGCAAGAAGACATTAGTTTAATATATTGGAATTGGAAAACCTTGTCAAAATTTTCTTATTGATGTTAGCCAGAAGACATGCATTTGATATTTTTGAGTGGGACACCCTTTGCTGTGAGCAACGTCGATTGTTTTTTCCTGTTCCTGTCTTCAGTTCAGAAATATTTACTCTACTGAGATGCAGTCACATGAATGTTGACTTATGTAAGGCATTTTAAGAGTTTGTTCTGAATGTTGTCGATGTAATGCCAGGCCATGTGAGTTTGTTCTGAATGTTGTCATTGGAATGCTGTGGCATGCGGCGTCACGAGCTGTTCACTGTGCCTCCTGAGAATAATGCTTCATATTGTTTTGCATGTTGAGCTAATGCCTGTGATTTGCATGTTATGAAGATCACTCTTCTGTTATTTCTGTGCTTAAGAAGTTCATTGTCTTATGTTTCATTCATAGCCTATACGACAACTCGGGTAGGTTAGAGGTGAAGCCATATGATCTTCCGACCAACTCATCCTCTTAGGCCATGATTGGATCGTCGTTTTCCAACCAAAACCGCTTGTAAATAAAAGCAGATGGTCTCGGGCGAAGTGATTGGTTGGTCGATTTCGACTAGTAAAATATACACTAGTCTGTCAAATTACACGCGTACACGCCGGTTTTCGTTAGAGACCTCGAGCCCTCGGTTTCATTACGGATGTATTTTACGCGTTGTTTCCGATGACGAGTAAATTACACTTGTATCTTAATACATGTGTGAAATAACCAGAGCTCACAAGCGCGGCCTTACCGTTTCATGCCGTCTCAGTCTCTTGAAGGTGCTCATAGGTGTCCGATGATCTTGGCTTCCTGAATGAGTAGGGGGCGCTGTATCAGACCATCCATAGGGCCCACGAGGCCCTCTCTGTCGTCCTTCGAGTTGTTGCGCTCGCCGTGGCGCCGAGCATTGTCAACATGGTTCACGAACATGAGGATTCAGGAGATGACTTTATTTTGACTGGATGATAGTAGGGACCCACTAGGGCCATAGCCGTACGTACGCAAGTTCCTCCTTATTATGTACAACTATATTTTTTGCAACCTACTGGTTTCCTGACATCACGATCCCACACCATTGTCAACCTATGTATCCAATAAACGAGAGAATTGCACCAGGAGCGGCCAACAGCTGGGACCAAGCAGCTCGAGCAGTATTTGTGTTTTCGAGGTGTGAGCACTGCAGAGTTTTTCTTGAGCGATGTTTTCGTTGTTGTTCAGAGGAGAGCAGGGTATTAACTGGGCGGGTTGTGGCCCGTCTAGCCCAGGCCAGATATCCAGCAAAGATATTAAAATTTTCAAGCTAAAAATGGCTAGCCCAGCTATACTTTTTTTGAGGAATACCCAGGCAAGGTCAACTTGTTATTCTCCGCCCTACTGGGCTGCAAATCTTTCCTAGGAGGGATGCATTAGGCTTAACAAGAAAATGGGCTTTAAGAAATAATAAATGGGATGTAATTATAAAAATTGGGCAGTAACTATAAAAAAATGCAACCAACACGTAATTAGTTTATAAAATATTATTTTTGGATTTTGAAAATTTTAATTTCATTATTGTTGCGCACGCAATGTTTCGTTGGCTTTTTACGTAATACAAATTTATATTGAAACTGTATTTAATCTGACTAGAAATTTTGGGATAAAAATATTTTGGATCCCATCAAAATGGGGGAAATTTTATTGAATTCTATTTTGAACGGATGGTTGAAATTATTAATTGTTTTCCTAGCTAGAAAATGGGTTGTACTTTTAACAAATTGTAAATGGGCTGTAGTAAATTCCATTAGAATTCAAAAATGGGTTGTACATTCTTAAAAATCGCAAATGGGCTATATGTTCTCTGCCACACACTTGTGGGCCTACTAAGTTGACGCGTCCCCTAAAAAACTAAGTTGACGTGTATGCAAGGCTTTGTCAACTTATAGTCAACACACGGTTCTAGCAGCAGTGGCCGTTGGATGTCCATCCAACGGATGTCATGCTTCTTCTTCAATCTTGGATATTCTAGCTTCAGCCGCCCAAAAAATGATTCCTCCCCCTGACATCTTGGGCGCACCATTTTGGAGGCTGACCTGTGGGCCTACTAAGTTGTCGCGTACCAAGGGCTTTGTTAACTTAGTCAATATAAACGATTCTAGCTGCACTGACCGTACGATGTCCATCCAACGGCCGTCGTGCTTCTTCAACCTCTGGTCTTCTTGCTCCAGCTGCCCAAAGCAGCGCCGGCCGTGCCACCAGGTACGGCCTCCCGTGGTCGGCTGTGTTTTCGCGGAGGCTTCACCGCCCCCTACTACTCCCACCGCTGGCCAGACCATCCCTCGACTCACCCACACCCCTGTTATTCTGCGGCGACGGCAGCCTCACACCACAGCCGAACCAGTGAACCCTCGTACTCCTCTCCGCATGGGCATCCACTACCGCGTCTTCCCCGGCTTCGCGTTGTCCCCTTCCTAGGCCTCGCCATCGTCCACCGCCCTGGTGCTCTCGGCGCGGCGTGGTCAACATGATCAAGGAACGACTTCCATCGGAAGAGTACTGTACGTGGAGAGGCTGACAGCTGGGTCCACGGCCGCAGCACAGAAGTGCCTGTTTATTACGCGGAAAATAATGATTCCTCCACCTAACAGCAGGGACCCACCCGACGGGCCATCGTATTTTGTGAAAAAAATGTTTTCCCCAGACTGCTGGGACCCACCAGCTACATCTTCGCACGCAAGGAAGTGCGTCCATATTACGGGCAAAAAAATGATTCGCCCCCCTGACTGTTGGGACCCACCAGCTACATCGTTGCACGCAAGGAAGTGCCTGACAGTCGGGATCCACGTGGTCGAAGCGTACGTAGCATTGTCATTCTGGCTGCGAACGTGTACGTACATACTGGTTGATGTAGAGGCGCGCACGTGTAGTAGTAGAGGCGCGCACGTGTCGTAGTTGAGGCGCGCACGTGTCGTAGTATAGGCGCGCACATAGCATGTACACATACGTACAGCGGCCAGGGTGCAAGAAAGTAAATACGGCCACGTACGTACATACGGGCGGGGTCTCGAACGCCTACTCGCGCATACGTACGGCCAGGGCTCGTGTACATGGCTGGGTCAGAATGGAGAAACTGCGTCGTCGCCGTGTTCATGGGGAGCCAACCGGCTGGGTCAAAACAGAATGCGTCGTCGTGTTCATCGGGAGCCAACTGGCTTGGACGGAATAGCCGATGGAAACAAGGCCTGGCATACGGCAGAACAGAGGAAACGGCCTTGTGTTCGACCGACCATGGTCGAAACGGGATCCTATTCATTGGGAGGGGTCTAACATACCGCATAATGGAGGAAACAGACTTCTCTTGGTCGAAACGGGGTCCTATTCATCGGGAGGGGTGTGGCATACCACAAAATGGAGGAAACGGACTTGTGTTGGAGCGCTACGATCGAAAAGGTGGTCCTGTTAATCGGGAGGGGTGTGGCGTACCGCAAAACGGGACTCCACGGGATACTGTTCATCTCCACCGTCGACCTCCTCCAGCCTCCACGGGCTACTGTTCATCCACCGTCGACCTCCTCCAGCCTCCACATGCGACTGTTCATCCACGACATCTCCCCTCCTGCCTCCACTAGCCACTGTTCATCCATGGGCTCCTATTCATCCAGCCTCCACCGGCTACTGTTCAACCAGCCCTCTCCACGGGGTCCTGTTCAACCACCCCACCACGAGCTACTGTTCATCCAGCCCTCCACCGGCTACTATTCAACCAACCCTCCACGAGGCCGTCCTGTTCATCCACCCCTCCATGGGGTCCTGTTCATCCACCCCCCAACCGGCTCGATCAGGGTCGTGTTCATCCAGCGGCAACAGCCTCTACTACCACGGGGTCCTGTTCATCTAAGCCCCCCACCGGGAACTGTTCATCCAAACCCCCTCCCCCCCCCCCCAACAATGCTCATTGTTCATCCAGAGGCAGCATCGATCGGCTTCAGTTAGCAGCAGTAGTGAAGGAATCACTCGGGTTCAGTTAACAGCATGGGATCGATCGATCGCTCGGGTTCAGTAACGCGTAGCCTGCAATGCAATTGCTTGGGTTCAGTTAGAGCCCAACGCCTCGCTCGGTTCAGTTAGAGCCCAATGCCTCGCAGACACGTGCGTACGTATGAGAGACACGCGCATCGCTCGGCACCCGACCACCCACCGTAACCGGGAACTCCCCTGATATTCTCCTCTCCCTCGCTTCTACCACAGTTTTTTCTGTCATGGACGGCCCAAAGAATGTCATGCAGCTGTGTCTCCGGCCCGCCCAGGATGAAAATAGGAGTAGGAGCCCACCACATCTATGATGATACCGGGTTTTGTCACAATTATCGTTATAGAAGTGTCATAAGCATGACAGAAAAAATTTCGTTCGAACCAAAATGTCACGGATGTGTGCTTTTTTATAGTGATATGTTCTTAGTCAACTTTGCAACTACAATTCATCATCTTTTTGGGAAGGGTCACGTATCGGAGCCTTTAGGCAAGTCCACATACTCAACCATCATATAGTCTTCTATGATTGCTAACACTCACCGCATACACATGAGCAAAACGTTTCAACCGGACACATAGAAAGATAGGGGCTTATAGTTTCGCCTCCCAACATATTAACCTCAAGGGTGATGTCAACAATAATAACTCATGCTACCTATATTCAACTAGACATATGTGCCTAGATATTTCCTCACCACATGATGCTTGCCAAAGGAGAAAAATAAAAAGGAATATAGAGAAAAACTTTGACTCTTGCATAAAAGTAAATACATAAAAGTAAAAGATAGGCCCTTCGTGGAGCGAAGCAGAGGTTGTCATGCGCTTATTTATTTGTATGCTCAACTCCTTAGTGCAAAAGAAAGTCATGTTGTATTGCCCCATGTGATGGCATCCTTTATTATGCAGTCTGTCGCTTCTTCACCACCACAAGTTCGTACAACGCTCAATTTTCTCTAATACTAATTGATATCACACTTTTAGAAGCATTTTTTATTGCCTTATTGCACCGATGACAACTTACTTCAGGGATCTTGCTCAATCCCTAGGTAGGTATTGGACTCATGAAAATAAGATTTGGGTTTAAGGGTTTTTGGATGCACAAGTAGTATCTCTACTTATTGCGTAATTTGTGGCTAGCAAAGGTAAGGGGCAAGCACCACATGTTGAAGGATCTATGACAATATAACTTCTATGTGAATATGAACAAACATAAACCATTACGTTGTCTTCCTTGTCCAACGTCAACAATTTTGGCATATAATATTTTGATGGGGGCTCACAATCACAAAAGATTTCCAGGATAGTGTATTTATATGTGAATCTTCTCTTCCCTTATCAATTCTTTCATGAATTGCATCATTCACCAATGCTATGTTTGTCAATCTCTAATAAAATTTCCTACTTATACTTTTCCTTATGTGGTGTCATCAACTACCATAAGATTAGCATATGATCTTTTTAATTTATTTCCTTTCTTTTTATTGCAACATTAAAGTAAAGAAAGCAAAAACTCAAAACTAAACTTTATTATATATCTCGCACACGATTACAAGGATAGATCACTAAGCAAGCTCTCGAAAACAAAGGATCAAACTAAACTTTTCTTCATCTAAAGCAAAAGATAACTATGGACCAAACTAAAATATGTGAAGGCAAAAGATAGTGGGGGTGATACAATACCGGGGCACCTCCCCCAAGCTTGGTGGAATCCAAGGGGAGTTCCTATACCCGAAACTCAGTTTTCTTTTGGTGATGAAGAAGAAGGTGGTGGTGAAGTAGAGGGTTTGTCCATCTTCCTCAGCTTACGCTTGAGGATGGAATTTTCCTCCTTCAATTCACCGATCTCCCGCTCAAGCTCTAGTACCTTTTTGCATAAATCTTGCTTATTTTCCTGCAAAAGGCGGAAGGGTATAAACCGAATTTTAGGCCTCTTTGCTTTGTTTGGGAGGCTTAACTTCTTGAATTCCACATGCATGTCCCCAGGTTGAGGCAATGGGGCTTCGTCCTCGTCTGAGCTCGTCTCCTCCTTCTCCCTAGGATAATAGTCTTCCTCTTCCTCCGAGGTCCAGCCATAATGCTCCACATCCCCATAGGACTTGGGGTTTGCGATAAAATCAGAAACATAGCTCTCACCCTCAGAATCTTGGGATGACATATTTTCAGATCTATCAGGAAATCCGCAAGAAAAGAGAACAGAATATTTCTCCGTGATAAGGTGGTCAATAGGTTCGGGGGGTATATAAAGATTTTTTTATCTTGAGAAACAAGCAAACTGTAGAAAAACAGAGTCCAAAAGGTACTCGAGGTGGGCACAACCCACCTGGGCGCGCAAGCCAGGCGCGCCCTGGTGTCTTGTGCCCACCAGGGTGACCTTCCTGGTTGTTTCTTATTTTCCTAATTTTTGTTTTATTCTAAAACTAAAAAAATTGCGGATTTTTCGGAGTCTGTTTACTTACCGTATCAGGTACCTCCTCTTTTTCACGATTCTGGAGTGTTCCGGAAGGACTCTTTTATGTGTTCTTCCGGTGTCATAGTTTGGATAATATTAGTTTTAATATTAATGGCCATACCTAAGATATAATGTTTTATTCGCTGCCCATTAACAACCTTTGGGTCAGTACCTTCGACATTATTTATTTTGATAGCTCCGGACCGATAAACCTCCTCGATAACATAGGGGCCTTCCCATTTGGAGAGGAGTTTTTCTGCAAAGAATCTGAAGCGAGATTTGTACAAACGAACATATTCTCCAACTTTAAACGCACGCTTTTGAATTCTTTTATCATGCCATCTTTTAACTCTTTCTTTAAATAACTTGGCATTTTCATAAGCTTGGGTTCTCCATTCATCTAATGAGCTAGTATCAAATAACCTCTTTTCACCGGCAAGTTTGAAATCATAGTTGAGTTCTTTGATTGCCCAATATGCTTTATGTTCTAACTCAAGAGATAAATGACAAGCCTTTCCATAAACCGTTTTATAAGGAGACATACCCATAGGATTTTTATATGCTGTTCTATAAGCCCAAAGTGCATCATCTAATTTGATAGACCAATTCTTCCGGGACCTATTGACAGTCTTTTGCAAAATTAATTTTATTGCTCTATTGATAAGTTCAACTTGATCACTAGACTGAGGATGATAGGGTGATGCAATTATATGGTTAACATCATACTTGGCAAGCATTTTACGGAAAGCACCATGAATAAAGTGTGAACCAGCATCAGTCATTAAATATCTAGGGACTCGAAACCTTGGGAAAATAACTTCCTTAAGCATTTTAATAGAGGTTTTGTTGTTGGGAAACGTAGCATGCAATTTCAAAAAAAATCCTACACTCACACAAGATCTATCTAGGATATGCATAGCAACGAGGGGGGAAGAGTGTGTCCATGTACCATCATAGATCGAAAGCGGAAGCGTTTGACAACACGGTTGATGTAGTTGAACTTCTTCTAGCTCCATTCGATCAAGTACCGAACATGCGACACCTCCGAGTTCTGCACACGTTCAGCGCGATGACGTCCCTCACCCTCTTGATCCAGCAAGGTGTAGAGGAAGTAGATGAGTTCCGTCAGCATGACGGTGTGGTGACAGTGATGGTGATGTGATCCATGCAGGGCTTCGCCTAAGCACTATGAAGATATCACCGGAGGCATAAACTGTGGAGGGGGGCGTCGCACATGGCTAATGATTATTGGTGTGTTGTGCTAGGGGCGCCCCCGACACCCCCCATATATATATAGGTGGGAGGGGGAGGTGAGGCAGCCTGGCACACCACATAAGTGGCCGGCCAGCCCTAGGGCTCCTGCCCTGGCCGAGCCCCTCCCCTGCCATGTTTGGACAAAGGGGAAAGGAAGGAGGGGGAGGGGAAGGACGTAGGAATCCTACTTCACAATTTCCTTTTCCTCCTCTCCTTTCCTTTCTTCCCCATATGGCTGGCCCTATAGGGGGCGCACCAGCCCCTTGTGGGTAGGTGTCTTCCCTCACTTAGCCCATAAAGCCCATATCTTTGTCGGGGGTGGGTAATCCAACCGTGCCGTTTACACAGCCCTTGGGAATAGGCGAGTTTTGAGGCGAGTGGGGAGGCGTTTGATATTTACTGCCTTTATAAGGGGATAAGGATTCCCCTTCTTCACCATGCCCTCCTTCATCCTCTGCCTTTCCATTCTCGTGCTCCAGTGCCCAAGTTCTCGTTTCTTCCACTCTGAGCAAGCTCTTGACCATGTCCGGCTCTAGAGGGCAAGGCAAGTGGATGGCCTCTTCCATCACGGCGAAGGACATCACCGAGCTTCGGGAGGCCGGGTATCTGACGAAGGAGATCGCCCATCGAATTCCGGCCAAGGGACAAGTCGTCCCCACACCGAAACCCAACGAGAGGGTGGTATTCCTCCCTCATTTCGTCCGCGGACTTATGTTCTATTACGGGCTATATTTCCATGATCTAGCCCCGAACTCTTTCCTCAAAATCTTGGCATTCATTGTCGTGTGCGAGGCTTTCCTTCGCATCCAGCCCCACTTCGGTCTGTGGCTTAAGATCTTCAACGTGAAGCCGAAGGTGGTGGATGGCCAACACGCGGAGTGCAGAGGAGCCATGGTGAGCAAGATGCCCAATGACACATGGCTCAAAGGTATGTTTGTGGAGACTGTAAAGGAATGGCAGAAGTTGTGGCTCTATATCACAGAGCCCCGCGACGCCACCTGGGCCGCGGCTCCCGAATTCAAGTCCGGGGCTCCAATGCGGCTGACCTCCTGGATGGAGAAGGGCCCAAATTGGTCTTCGTCGGACGAGCTGATGGCGCTGCAAATGCGCATCCAAAGCATGGTGGACAAAAACATCAAGCTCGTCGA
Source organism: Aegilops umbellulata (assembly GCA_032464435.1). Classification (NCBI taxonomy): domain Eukaryota; kingdom Viridiplantae; phylum Streptophyta; class Magnoliopsida; order Poales; family Poaceae; genus Aegilops; species Aegilops umbellulata. The sequence continues at coordinate 132,827,743 of CP136058.1, read as the reverse complement.
CGTGATACAGGTTATGCTAGTTCGCCAGATCCTCCCCTGCCAAAGCCGAACTTCCCCTCTATGGGAATTCGATCCGAAGAAGCACCAGACCTTGGTGGGGCTCTTCGGCACCACCCACGAAGATGCCTGGAAGCTGCTCTTCAAGGGCGTCGAGAAGCCGCCTGCCATAGACTCGGATCGTGGGCACGATCTTGCCCACCCCGCCAGCGCTGTAAGTCCTTCACATCTCAAGGCGTATTCTCTACCAGTTTGTTCAAGGAGGGTAACTAAACTTCGCTAATTTGTCCTTTCAGGAATGGACGGAGAAAGCGGAGCGAATTCACAGTTCGGCTCCGCTGCTCGAAGAGCCAATCATCCCGCTCCTGGCGAAGATGCTGGTCTCGGCGCCCTATCAGTCACCGGAGAAGAAGGCCAAGAAGAAGGCCAAGGGGGGGCGGGGGGGCCCCCACCGCCAGGGCACTTCGGACGTGATGTCCGAAGACAAGACTCACTCCTCCATCGCCGAAGACGACAAAGAGGAGGAGGAGGAAAGCAACCCTCCCCCTGATGGGGAGAGGAAGAAGAGGGCGGCCTCCACAAATCTGGAGGCGGAGGCGCCCAAGAAGGGGAAAGGCTCCCTCGCTGATAAAATCGCGTGGGACGTCGACAGCAGTCCGGAGCGACGCCCCCGGAGCAAGCCCCCGGCCGCATCGTAAGTACTAACAGACTCGTACTCGCCCGTGTATCCGGCCTTTCTTCCTCATTGTATTAACATGGTTAATTGTGCAATTGCAGTCCGTCCCACGACAGCTCCCAGTGATCCTCATCAAGAGGTTCGTTGGATTCAAGCGCGATGGCCAGCGCGTCACCGTCGGCCGCTTACTCTCCCACGGCCAAGGGCGACACCGAGGTGCTATCGCGAAGGATTTTCCCAGGCCAGGGAGAGTCTTGGGAGGCTGTTGGGGTGGCGCCAGAGGGCGAAACCTCAGCTACCGAACACATGGGGGAGCAGTCCCCCATGGAGAATGGTGATGGGGGCTATATTCAGTTTGGCCCCCGTCTGGATACGGTTCTGGAGACCTACACGGCTCCGGAGTCCGGCGTGCAGCCTCCTTTGAAAGACAGAGGTGTGCCTATCCCACCCGTGACCTCTGTTCAACCAGAGGCACCGGACAATCTTCTGGAAGCGTTGCGAGGTGCTTCCATCATGGAAGAACACCGTATCCTTATGGGTACGGTGATTGAGAGGGTTCAGCCCGTCAAGAGCAGACTGGCCGAAGCCTGTAGTGGCCTGCTGACAGGTTTTGGGGTAAGCGACGCAAAGGAGAAAATCCCCATATAGACAGTAGCCCCTAAGACACTTTCCAGTGTTCGAAAAGCAAAAAACGGCTAGAGGATCAATTCGTTTTTGCAGGAAACTAAGTAAATGTGTCTTGTATTAATGAGCAGGCGTTGTTACTGGCCGCGACCTCACACGCACCAAAGTCTCCGGACTAAAGCAGAGACTGGAGCGGGCCGAGGAGGAGCTCGGCCAAGCGAGGAAGGACCTAGCAGACTAGCAAGGTATTTAATGACTCACTATATATTCGGAAAGAATAAATGATGTGTATTGACCATAGCGTTATGATATGTGCAGGAGCAACGACCGAGGTCGAGGCCCTTAAAAAGGCCCTGGCCGAAGCCAAGGAGAAAGTTGCCAAGGAGCAAGCCACCCGCAAGAAGCTCAAGGCCAGGGTCAACGAGGTTCGGCAAGAGCTCCAGGACGCTGTGAAGAAATGCGAGGCCTTGGAGTGCGATGTTTTGGCTCGAGAGGCCGAACTCGCCAAGGCCTGCCAGAGCGCGGAAGAATCCCAGGTTGAGGCCCAGTGTCGGTGTACAAAAAGGGGGGTACACTTTTTGTACCCCTATAACTGTGCATGGGCAGTCTGAGCCACGGGCACCACCACACCAAGCACGGCAAGGGAGGTAAGCCAAGGTAAGGCTAGAGCTCAAGAGAAGCAGAACGACGCCAAGACCAAGACCACAAAGAGCAAAGGGGGCGAAGCGGACTCCCCCGGCAAGATCCTTGCCGGGGGGCAGTTCTAGCAAACCCGACAAGACCCTTGCCATGGCAGCTCGCCCCCCACCTATGGAGCGAGTCACCCTTGAGTCCACTGCCCCCATGGGGCAAGGATTCGAGAGACATCCCCGTGGTGGCATGCAGATCTTTGTGAAGACATTCAAGATCAGATACACACTTTAGAAGATGATGATCCTTGGCGGGATCCCAGCCAAGGAGGACCACAAGGCCCCCGGCAAGAGCCTTGCCGGGGATGACAGCAGGCGCCACGGCAAGACCCTTGCCAGGGCCGCGGCCAGACCCTTGCCGGGGCCGCGGCAAGACCCTTGCCAGGGCCACGGCAAGGCCCTTGCCATGAACCCCCGTAGGGCCACCATCAGGCCCACGCCAATCAAGCCTCCACCGCCGTTCGCATGCAGCTGCCGACCCAACCAGCTGGGCAGGCACCTGCGTGGCAGCAAGCAGATCTGTATGGAGACCCACCACTGCGCCACCTCAGCTGCCTGCCTGCCTACATGGCATCACGTGCACCGCTGGCCAGGGCGCGTGTCGACACAAGAGGGAGCGGCGACGGACGAGACAGGGCTCTCCCCTGTCCCCAATAGAGCAAAGACACCTAAGCAAGACGCATTAAATGCGCCTTGTCATGTAATGCGAGGGATAACCTCGCATCACTGTACCCTTTCCACCTCCTGTGTGCCACTGTGGCAACCCCTTTCCCTATAAAAGGAGGCCCGAGGCGACCAGGAAGAGGATTCGGCTTTTTGGAGCTCCTCACGCCCCATCGCTAGTTCAAGAACACAGATAAACAAACCACCAAAGCAGGAGTAGGGTTTTATGCGTCCTAGCGGCCCGAACTTGGGTAAAGGAACCGTGTGCTATCTGTTTGATCCGCTCTTCTCACGACCCCGCGCCCCACAACCGTAGTAGGGATTATTGTGATCCCATAGGTGTCGTTCCGCACCGACATCTTTGACGCGCCGGGTAGGGGCGCAGTTGTGAGAATCAGCTTTAGCAGTTAGTTCGGCATTTCTTCATCGTCATGGCGCCCAAGAAGAAGACGACGGTGGCGGTTGCCCCGTCGGAAGCCGGGCATCCCGTCCCGACGCGGGCGAGCAGCGGACCGGTCGCAGAAAGGACCCGGGGCGCCGTTCGCGAACACCAACACCATCCCAGCAGCCGGAGTTTGGGAGGCGGCGATGTTCGTGCGCCTGGTAATGGGCTGCACGCCGCCAAATCCAAATATGGAGCCAGGCCCTCCGTGGGTGGCGCGGGGCCCTCCAAGATCGCTGCCACCCCGCCCGAAGGCGACGCGAGGGCTTCCAAGACTCCCACGCCGGCGCCGACGGCGCGCTCCTCTCAAGCGGCGCGCGACGAATGGCGTGACCACGCCGAAGACCCCGGGCATCTCCGCGGGAAGAGCCCCGAGCGCCACTCCCGGGATGTAGAAGACCTGCCCGCTCGCCGAGGCGCTGGTGAAGATGGCATGTGACTGCGGGGTCGTGATAGAGCTCCTTCTAACAAGGTCAGAAGTCGAAGCGCGTCGCGATCCGTGCAGGTTTCGCTGCCACCAACGCCAGCAGAAGCCCTGGCGCGCGCGCAGTTGCTCCTCGATTTTACTCCCACTACGTGGAAACTCGACGAATGGAGAGCCACTATCCGAAGTCTTGTTGCGGTGGCCAACAAAGACGAACCGAGTCCGGTGGAGCCCCTGGGTCGATGCTCCGACGGAGTCCCATGTACCAGTGGCAGGAAAGCCGGCGGCGCCGCGACCACGGTGCACTCGCCTCCTCCTCGCCCGGTGCCACGGACGCCAGCCCGTCGTGACGTTACGGCGACGAAATCTCCATAGCGTCGTCCGACCCGCGGACCCACTATGACCAACGCCAAGTTCTTCGGGAACGAGAACATGAAGACGCTCGAACCACTATCGAGCGTCGGCGCGGAGCGCGCCACCAATCAGACAGGCAAGCAGGGCCTGCTGCGAACCACCCGGCACTGGGGAGCCCTGGAGGCCTACCTTACGAGGTAGGCTGTCCGGCTTTTACCCGTGAGCTGCGGCAGTTCTAGTGGCCCACTCACCGCACCTTCAAACCTGACGTGGGCGAAAAGTACGGCAGCAAGACCCATCCGTCCGAGTTCCTCAGCATCTACACCATCGCGATGCAAGCTGCCGGAGCCCTTGACGATAAGGTGCTTGCGAATTACTTTCCGTTGGCTCTTAAACCCAACGCCATGTCATGGTTGATGCACTTGCCGGTAGACTCTATTTCCTCCTGGTCGGATTTGTGCCATGAGTTCGTGGGCGCCTTTACTGGAGGCCACTAAGCCCATGGCCAAGCGAGCGACCTGCACGTCATCCCCCAGAAGGGAGGCGAGAGTCTCCGCAAGTATATACAGAGGTTCAGCCGGATACAGTACAATATCCCTGATGTTCACCCTGCCGCCATCATCAGCGCGTTCCATCAGAACGTGCGTAACCGCAAGATGTGCGAAGAGTTGGCAATGAACAAGGTGAAAGATGTAGCAGAACTCTATGTTCTTGCTGACAGATGTGCCTGAGCTGAAGAGGGAAGGAAGTACCCCGACGAAGATGCCGGCGTGGAAACCGACTCCTCAGATGACGATACTGCCGCCCCGGCGAAGAAGGGCTGGCACCGCAACAGGAAGCGCAAAGGTAAAGCCGTGCTTGCCGTCGAGGGATCTGATGACACCGGCTCCGCCAAGAAAACCAAGGCAGATGACCCCGGCAAGGAAATTGTCGGGTGTGTCGCCTGCCGGGCCTTGGCGGCTGCCGAGAAGCCAGGAAGCTCCGACAAGCGATACTGCAAGATCCATCGTACCAAAGGTCATGCTCTCCAAGACTGCCGACAGGTTGAGCTCCTCGCTGAGAAGCAGAGGGCTGAGTATGAGAGGCGGGACAAGGAGAAGGGCCAAGACGGTGCTGAGGGGTCCGGCAAGAAGCGTGACGGCCAGGCGGGCCGTCACGGCAAGGATAAACAACAGGAGAGGCCCACCCGAGGCCGTGACAGAAAGCCAGAAGACGACGATCACGAAGAGGACGACGAATCCGGCGACCAAGAGTTTCAGAAAGCTATAGAGGCCATGTGCGTCGACGGCGGCGCCTCGCTGCATACTTCTCACTGCCGGCTTAAACAGTGGGCGCGGGAGATTACAGCGGCAGAGCCGTCGTTTGATGCCCAAAGGCCGCTGAAGTGGTCCAGTACACCTATCATTTTTGACACTGAGGATCACCCTGATCGCACTACTGCGGTCGGGTGCTTGCCATTGTTGGTTTCACCAACAATACGCAACCTCAAGGTGACAAAGATGCTAGTCGATGGCGGGGCCGGTCTGAGCTTAATCTCGCCTGCCGTGATCGAGAAACTGCAGATTCCTGATGGAGACCTCGAAGAGACGGGCACGTTTCAGGGGGTCAACCCGGGAAGAAGCCAACCCAAGGGAAAGGTCACGCTGCCCGTGACTTTTGGAAGCAACCTGAACTACAGGACGGAGAGGATCGTGTTTGATGTTGCCAAGATCCCCTTGCCCTACAACGGGATCCTTGGCCGCCCAGCGCTGGCCAAGTTCATGGCAGCGTCACACTACGCCTACAACACCCTGAAGATGCCAGGACCTGTGACGATCATCACCATCCCTTCCGACAAGAAAGATGCGCTGATTTGCGCTGACCAACTATACCAGCAAGCAGTTGCAGCAGCTGCCGCCACTAGGGAACTTGCTCCTGCCGCTGGGACCCCGGGGGGAAGAAGAAGAAGAAGACCGGTGAGACCTCGGACACCCACTCCGGCAAGCGCACCTCTTCGGAGTGTAGCGCTGCCGTCGAGGACATGCCAGAGAGCTCCACCGGCGAAAACAAGAAGCCCAGGGCCATACCGCCGGGTACCAAGAAGGTTTCTGTCAATGGGGACGGCACGGGAGGAGCTTTCATCATAAGCTCCACCCTTGACGACAAATAGGAAGACACGCTCATCACCTTCCTGCGGGCGAATGTCGATGTGTTTTCATGGCAAGCTTCCGACATCCACGGTGTTCCCAGGGAGGTGATTGAGCACCACCTTGCTGTCTGTCCTCATGCGCGACCCGTCAAGCAGAAGGTCAGAAAGCAAGCTTTGGAACGACAAGAGTTCATCACAGAAGAGATCCGGAAACTAGAAGTAGCGGGTTTGGTAAGAGGAGTGCTCCATCCAACATGGTTGGCCAATCCGATCGTAGTGCGCAAGGCAAATGGGAAGTGGAGGCTGTGTATTGATTACACAGATATCAATAAGGCTTGTCCTAAAGACCCCTTCCCGTTGCCCCGCATCGACCAGATTGTTGACCCCAACGCTGGGTGTGATCTGTTGTCATTCCTCGACGCCTACTCCGGCTACCACCAGATCTTCATGACAAGAGAAGACGAAGAGAAAACAACATTCATCACCCCATGTGGTACGTATTGTTTCATGTGGATGCCTTTCTGGTTGAAGAGTGCTGGTTCGACGTTTGCAAGGGCGGTCCAGATTGGTTTTGAACCCCAGCTCCATAGAAATATGGAAGCTTATATGGATGACATAGTGGTCAAAACCAAGGACAGGGCAACCCTCATACCAGATTTGCAAGAAACATTTGCAAACCTGCGCAAGATCAACCTCAAGCTGAACCCTGAGAAGTGCGTCTTTGGCGTCCCGTCCAGCAAGCTTCTCGGGTTCTTTGTGTCACAGCGTGGGATAGAGGCCAATCCGGACAAGATCAAAGCTATAGAGAAGATTGAAGCACCCAAGCGAATCAAGGATGTGCGTCGGCTTGCTGGTTGCATCGCTGCCATGGGCAGGTTCATTTCCAAGTCTGCTGAGCGCGCCCTTCCCTTTTTCAAGATCCTGAAAAAGGCAGGCCCGATAGAGTGGACGGCGGAAGCCGAAGCAGCATTGCAAGATTTGAAGAAGTACCTCTCCTTCGCGCCGATACTAGTTGCGTCTAGGCCACAGGAGCCGTTGCTGCTATACCTGGCGGCAACGAACCAGGTGGTCAGCGCCGCACTAGTGGTGCAGAGGGAGGTTGACGACGAGGTAATGGCAGTGACAGAGCCCGACGCCACCAATGTAGAGACGACACAGCCAGTTGGAGTGCCGCCGAAGAAGAAAATGATGCAGCACCCGGTCTACTTTGTTAGTTCCCTCCTGCAGGGGGCTAGATCAAGGTACTCCGGCGTGCAGAAACTGCTCTTCGGCCTTCTTATGGCCTCGAGGAAGCTGCGTCACTACTTCCAGGCACACGAGATCACTGTCGTCACTCGCCTCCCTCTGCAACGGATATTGCACAATCCAGATGCAACGGGAAGAATTGTGGAATGGGCACTGGAGCTGTCCAGCTTTGGCCTCAAGTTTCAAAGTACTTCAACGATTCAGAGCTGAGTCCTGGCGGAGTTCATTGAAGAATGGACCGCAATGCCTGACGAAGAAGCCCAAGAGACTGCTCTCCCCGGCAAGAAGGCAAGTTCCGATTGGATCATATACTTTGATGGGGCTTTCTCCTTACAGGGCGCCGGGGCTGGCGTACTGCTGGTCGCGCCCACCGGAGAGCACCTCAAGTACGTGATCCAGATGCACTTCCCCAGGGAGGCGTCAACCAACACTACGGCAGAGTACAAAGGGCTGCTTGCCGGTCTCAGGATCGCGGCGAACCTCAGAATCAAGAAACTCATCATCAGGGGTGACTCGCAGCTCGTCGTCAAGCAAGTCAACAAGGATTACCAGAGCCCGTTGATGAAGGCCTACGTCGATGAAGTGAGAAAGCTGGAAGAGTGTTTCGACGGTATACAGGCTGAATACGTTCCCCGAGCGGAGAACGATATCGCCGACTACCTGTCAAAACGCGCTGCCCTCAAGCTACCTATGGAACCAGGTACCTTTGTGCTCCAGCTAACTCAGCCATCCGTTGATCCATCAACAGAGCAGAGCAAGAGGAGGAAATCAGGGCCCGACAAGTACTTTCCCGCCGAGCTCCCCGGAGCCGCCGGCAAGGATGTTGCCGGGGACACTGAGCCCGCCACGGGACGACTAGCTCCGGCGGAGCGTCAAGCTCTTGCCGTCGAGACAGCCGCTCCTATGGCGGAGGAAATGCCTTTAGTCCTCGCCGTCGAGCCCCAGGCTCCGGCATGGGCACAGCATACCGTCTGATTCCTCCAAACAGGGGAACTTCCTGAGGAGCAGGAAGAAGCGGAAAAAGTAGCCCGTCGCTCCACCATGTACCAGTTTGTCGATGACGTCCTATACAGGAAGAGACCGAACGGTGTGAAATTGAAGTGTATCCCTCGGGAGGAAGGACTGGAGCTGTTGGCGGAGATACACGGAGGCATATGCGGATCCCACATCGGGTCAAGGGCCCTTGCCGGCAAGGCATTTCGGCAAGGTTTCTTCTGGCCCACCGCCCTCCAGGATGCGACGACACTGGTCACCAAATGTGAAGCGTGTCAATTCCATTCAAAAAGCTTCATCAGCCAGCTCAAGCCCTTCAAACCATTGCTCTCTCCTGGCCCTTCTCGGTCTGGGGGCTCGACATACTGGGCCCTTTCCCCCGTGCTGTCGGGGGTTTTGAATACTTGTACGTTGCAATCGACAAGTTCACAAAGTGGCCGGAAGTGGAGGCAGTGAGGAAGGTCACAGCTCAGTCAGCCGTCAAGTTCTTCAAGGGACTAAGTGCCGCTTTGGTGTACCCAACAGGGTCATCACCAACAACGGCACACAGTTCACAAGCCGCACCTTCATGCAATATGCCCAAGACCTCGGCAACAAAATCTGTTTCGCTTCCGTTGCTCACCCGCGAAGCAATGGTCAAGCTGAGAGGGCAAATGCTGAAGTGCTGCGAGGCTTAAGGACCAAGACTTTTGACAGGATGCACAAGAGCAGAAGGCGCTGGATTGATGAGTTGCCGACGGTTCTTTGGTCGATCAGGACGACGCCAAATCGAGCCACCGGCCAGACACCCTTTGCCCTAGTATACGGGGCAGAAGCAGTTATCCCCACTGAACTCATATACGGGTCACCTCGAGTGCTCACTTATGATGAGCTTGAGCAAGAGCAACTGCGGCAAGATGATGCATTGCTCCTTGAGGAAGATCGTCTTCGGGCGGCTGTGAGAGCAGCACGCTACCAGCAAGCCTTGCGCCGCTACCATAACCGCAAGGTTCATGCCCGAAGCCTTGAGGAAGGCGACCTTGTCCTTCAGCGCGTTCAATCGGCCAAGAATTCCAACAAGTTGACGCCAAAGTGGGAAGGCCCTTATCAGGTAATACGAGTCACCAGGCCTGGCACAGTCCGCCTGGAGACCGAAGATGTCGTTCCGGTGAGTAACTCCTGGAACATTGAGCATCTTCGCAAGTTTTACCCGTGAGGCGCGGCTTGTCGGGCCCCCCGGCAAGCCACCTTTTGTACAAGCATTGTCGATGATGCATGTAACCCTTCGTACAAAGCCAAGCGCAGACCCTGAGCATAAATAAATGAAGCGCTGGCGCCCTAAGTTATAGCATGCATGCTAGATCGAGTCTCGTCCTTAGTTAGGGTTAATAGTGCTTAGCGGCGGCTAACCCCTAGCTTAGAGGTTGAGTGTGCGTCTCTTTGCCGTTCTTTTGTCTTCTTTGGTTTGCAGGACTCACAGATATCCTTGCCGGATCACTTGAGGACGAAAAAGAGAAGAGGGGCAGACCAGCATCTAAGACCCCGGCAAGCCAGTATTGCCGGGGGCTGCAAGTGCAAAGGTTCACCCACGGCAAACTAAAGTTGCCGGGGGCTACAGCTTCAGATAAGTTCTTCATCCCTTATCATGCATTCCCTTATGGGCTGCGGTATGTGAAACCTCGTTCCTTCCTAAAACTACCGTGCTCCCCTAAACTCTAGGCCCTAGGGCTCGTTCCTGGGGCCAGGTCTGGTCGTAGTCGCGGCAGCAATGATGAAACAAGGAGCCTGAACCCACCTCATCCCTGCATCCGCCGAAAGCGTGAGAAAGGTCGAGCAACGTGGGAAGACGGCAAGGCCTGCTTGTGATAGCCTGGCTTATTAGGGATGATAGACTACTCATATCAATAAGGAATTCCTTCTTTTCCGGGAGCCCATTCGGACAGAACTCCAAAGTTAAGCATGCTCAGCTTGGAGTAGTGTCAAGATGGGTGACCGACCGGGAAGTTGCTCCCGGGTGTGCACGAGTGAGGACAAAGTGCGCAGAAAAGACTAGTATTGATCTGTGGGGCCAGTCTAGATCCCGCTAGGAGTAACGACCACCGGCGGGTGTGTCCGGGGCGTTACAAGTTGGTATCAGAGCCGACCCTCGCGGTTATACGGATGGTTGCGGACAGGTGCGTGGTCATGTTGTTCATGACGTTTGTGACCCGTCGTGGCACCCGGCATGGCACATGTACCGGACTGGAAGCACAGACGTTTGTGCCAAGAGGGAACGTTCCTGTGGCCCGACGAGGACGTCGGTTCCTCTGAGTGGGGGTGTATGTGATAGCCTGGCTTATTAGGGATGATAGACTACTCATATCAATAAGGAATTCCTTATTTTCCGGGAGCCCATTCGGACAGAACTCCAAAGTTAAGCGTGCTCAGCTTGGAGTAGTGTCAGGATGGGTGACCGACCGGGAAGTTGCTCCCGGGTGCGCACGAGTGAGGACAAAGTGCGCAGAAAAGACTAGTATTGATCTGTGGGGCCAGTCTAGATCCCGCCAGGAGTAACGACCACCGGCGGGTGTGTCCGGGGCGTTACACTGCTGCCGGGCAAGGAAATGTTTATCTTAGAGATATCAAGGATTTACTCCTTGACGTGGGTTCTACCCGCAAACAAATGACCCGGCAAGCATCCCTTTTTCATTCAAAACATTCTAGTCAGGTACAGTCCATAGGGAATGAAAAACATGAATGATGGGATTACAAGTTTTAAATTCAGCTAAGGCCCGAAGGCTTACAAACTAAAAAGAGATAAGCTGCCCGTAATCCCTTTCTTGTCTCTCTCCTCAGGAGGCAGGTCAAGGAGGCGAAAAGGACAAAAGGAGCACCTAGGCAAGGCACGAGGGAAGAGGAGAAAGTGAGCAGCGCGCCCGCGGTTATTCCCTCTTATGGGGGAAAACGCGGGCCGCCTCCTTTCGCATTAACTATGATGTGACGCATGCCCGCGGGAAGCAAGCCCACGCATGCCGCCCACGTCACACACGCCTCCCCACGCCGCGCCACGCGCGGGAAGCGTGGGAAATGCAGTGCGCGAAGGAACTTACCACGGTAAAAACCTCCCCGCCTGCCCGCGCACCGTTTTTGGGCCTAGCCCAACAACGCGTTGCGCTTATGTGTGGCCCAGGCCCGGGGGCTCCTGTCGGTGTACAAAAAGGGGGGTACACTTTTTGTACCCCTATAACTATGCACCGGCAGTCTGAGCCACGGGCACCACCACACCAAGCACGGCAAGGGAGGTAAGCCAAGGTAAGGCCGAAGCTTAAGAGAAGCAGAACGACGCCAAGACCAAGACCACAAAGAGCAAAGGGGACGAAGCGGACTCCCCCGGCAAGATCCTTGCCGGGGACAGTTCTAGCAAACCCGGCAAGACCCTTGCCGTGGCAGCTCGCCCCCCACCTACGGAGCGAGTCACCCTTGAGTCCACTACCCCATGGGGCAAGGATTCGGGAGACATCCCCGTGGTGGCATGCAGATCTTTGTGAAGACATTCAAGATCAGATACACACTTTAGAAGATGATGATCCTTGGCGGGATCCCAGCCAAGGAGGACCACAAGGCCCTCGGCAAGAGCCTTGCCGGGGATGACAGCAGGCGCCACGGCAAGACCCTTGCCGGGGCCACGGCAAGACCCTTGCCAGGGCCACGACAAGGCCCTTGCCATGAACCCCCGTAGGGCCACCATCAGGCCCACGCCAATCAAACCTTCACCACCGTTCGCATGCAGCTGCCGACCCAACCAGCTGGGTAGGCACCTGCGTGGCGGCAAGCAGATCTTCGTGGAGACCCACCACTGCGCCACCTCAGCTGCCTGCCTTCCTACATGGCACCGCGGGCACCGCAGGCCAGGGCGCGTGTCGACACAGGAGGGAGCGGCGACGGACGAGACAGGGCTCTCCCCCGTCCCCGATAAAGCAAAGATACCTAAGCAAGACGCATTAAATGTGCCTTGTCATTTAATGCGAGGGATAACCTCGCATCATTGTACCCTTTCCACCTCATGTGTGCCACTGTGGCAACCCCTTTCCCTATAAAAGGAGGCCCGAGGCGACCAGGAAGAGGATTCGGCTTTTTGGAGCTCCTCACGCCCCATCGCTAGTTCAAGAACACAGATAAACAAACCACCAAAGCAGGAGTAGGGTTTTACGCATCCTCGCAGCCCGAACCTAGGTAAAGGAACCGTGTGCTATCTGTTTGATCCGCTCTTCTCACGACCCCGCGCCCCGCAACCGTAGTAGGGATTCTTGTGATCCCATAGGTGTCATTCCGCACCGACACCCAGGGCGCCCTCTAGGAGATCCAGGAGGCCAGGAAGATCGCCGCGAGTAAGGCGCTTAGTATTCAAAGCAAGTATGTGAAGAAGCAGTATGTCTTACTAACCCGGATTCGGAGTTCTCCAGGGGCGTTTGCGGATTAGCCGTGCAGTGTGTCAGACGCTGCGGAGTTCTTCCAAGCCGAAGAAGGGAGCTCAACGGAGAAGCTGTTCCGGTCGCAATACCTTGCACCAGAACATCCAGTGCCCTTCACCGATCAGCTAAAGCAGCTGGTCGAGCTGCATAGGGTGGCCGAACTGGCCATGAAGTATTTAATAATCCGGTTGTGGCCTGCCGAAGCTATACCCGGCAGTTACTTCGGCCTCGTGAAGCAGCTGGTGAACACCTGTCCTCGGCTGGATGTCATCACGCGATCGTCTGCATCGAGGGAGCGCGGATGGCCTTCGCACGAGTCAAGGTGTGGTGGGAGAAGATGGATGCCAAGCTTGTGACCGAGGGGCCGCCCAAGGGCAAGGAGCACCGTACACCCGAGCGGTATTTTGGAGACGTCCAGGAGGGGTCTCGCCTTGTAGCGACGCAGTGTTCACAAGACATTATATTTGAATGAATATATTCAAGTTGTTTGTGCCTTGTACGATAAAACAAAGTGGTTATGTAATATAATGTTTGTTATGTTTAAAAAAATTACCTCTTGTGCGGCCGTTTTGTATGAAATTTGAGAGTTGGCCAGTCGTCGGCTTCTGCCCCCACGTAGGTAGTACGGGGGTGTTTGGGATGGAATCTAAAAATTCTTGATCCAATTGTTTGGTCCTTGAAGGAGGTGTTTAGCGCAACGAACCAGACAATCAGACTATGTGGCTTTAGCACTCTCACTTAGCCATAGGAGTTTGACAATAAAGACGTGGGCGCAGCCCCTAGTATCCAAACTAGAGTGTTATAAGCACCTGACCGGGTAAGTACCGATCCTTCGCATAATGCGGAAAAATTTCTATTGATTTGAAACCTCCAAAGAGCTGACCGGCTCTCGCCGCATCATGATAGTCAGTTTTCAGCTTTCTCTACTGAGGTGCTCCTTCGGGTAAACCAGGGCACAATCGCAGTAGTGCTCCCTTTACTACCTTAGCCGATATAGCAGAACGTAAGGTAGCAAGCACAGGAGCTGGGCAACCCAACTATTGACCAAAGACATGATTCGGAGCCAATGCATATAGTGCTAAATTCGGGGTGCCGAACTGTACTGTAAACAGTGTTCGGACTTTGTTGCCATGGTGTGGGGCGCTATGAAGCCCCTAGCAAATTGAAATGTACCATAGCGTACGGGTGCTATCTGATAAGCTTATTAATAATAAAAATAAAAACATAAAAAGAGCAAAAACAATAAGCAAGAGCCCTAAAATTTGGGCCGCAAGCTGTTTCCATTATGTTTTGATTAATACGTCAAAGAGCATTGATATAGGTAGTGCGACAAGCAACGGGATATTGACATGCCATGACCAAGGGAGAGCTGCGCGTGGGACCCTAGAAACAGGTAGAGTGGTCATTAAAGAAACCACTTAGAAATTCCCCTCCACGTCCAAGCTGACTGTCGGCTTGGTGTATTTGTCCTTTGAAAGGACCTGCGATCAAGTCGTCAGGGAAGGCTTCTGGAGAACAAACCTGAAAAGCAGAAAAGAAACAATGAAAGTATATGTGTCCGGGAGCGGTCAGGACGTATTGTGGATCACAAGCTAGTTATGCCTCCTCCTATCCCCATGGTATTTTGAGTGCGTAGTTATGTACGCGCGGTGCGAATGCCGCCACTACGTCGGGACTGGGACGGAGGCCAAATTGCTAGTCGAGCTTGATACGTCTCCAACGTATCTATAATTTTTTATTGTTCCATGCTATTATATTATCTCTTTTGGATGTTTAATGGGCTTTACTAAGCACTTTTATATTATTTTTGGGACTAACCTATTAACCCAGAGCCCAATGCTAGTTTCTGTTTTTTCCCTTGTTTCAGTGTTTCGCAGAAAAGGAATATCAAACGGAGTCCAAACGGAATGAAACCTCCGGGAGCGTGATTTTTGGAACTTACGTGATCCAGGAGACTTGGAGTTGAAGTCAAGGAAACTTCAAGGTGGCCACGAGGCAGGGAGGCGTGACTGCCCCCCCGGGCGCGCCCCCACCCTCGTGGGCCCCTCGTGGCTCCCCTTACTGACTTCTTTCGCCTATATATATCCATATATCCTAAAAACTTCAGAGAACAAAATAGATCGGGAGTTCCGCCGCCGCAAGCCTCGGTAGCCACCAAAAACCATTTGGGACCCTGTTCCGGCACCCTGCCGGAGAGGGGGAACCCTCACCGGCGGCCATCTTCATCATCCCGGCGCTCTCCATGACGAGGAGGGAGTATTTCACCCTCGGGGCTGAGGGTATGTACCAGTAGCTATGTGTTTGATCTCTCTCTATCTCTCTCTCTCGTGTTCTTGAGGTGATACGACCTTGATGTATCGTGAGCTTTGCTATTATAGTTGGATCTTATGATGTTTCTCCCCCTATCCTCTCTTGTAATGGATTGAGTTTTCCCTTTGAAGTTATCTTATCGGATTGATTCTTTAAGGATTTGCGAACACTTGAAGTATGTCTTGCCGTGCTTAACTGTGGTGACAATGGGATATTCACGTGATCCACTTGATGTGTGTTTTGGTGATCAACTTGCGGGTTCCGCTCGTGAACTTATGCATAGGGGTTGGCACACGTTTTCGTCTTGACTCTTCGGTAGAAACTTTGGGGCACTCTTTGAAGTACTTTGTGTAGGCTTTAATAGATGAATCTGAGATTGTGTGATGCATATCGTATAATCATACCCACGGATACTTGAGCTGACATTGGAGTATCTAGGTGACATCAGGGTTTTGGTTGATTTGTGTCTTAAGGTTTTATTCTAGTACGAACTCTTGAATAGATCGATCAGAAAGGATAACTTTGAGGTGGTTTCGTACCCTACCATAATCTCTTTGTTTGTTCTCCGCTATTAGTGACTTTTGAGTGACTCTTTGTTGCATGTTGAGGGATAGTTATATGATCCAATTATGTTATTATTGTTGAGAGAACTTGCACTAGTGAAAGTATGAACCCTAGGCCTTGTTTCCTAGCATTGCAATACCGTTTGTGCTCACTTTTATCATTAGTTACCTTGCTGTTTTTATATTTTCAGATTACAAAAACCTATATGTACCGTCCATATTGCACTTGTATCACCATCTCTTCGCCGAACTAGTGCACCTATACAATTTACCATTGTATTGGGTGTGTTGGGGACACAACAGACTCTTTGTTATTTGGTTGCAGGGTTGTTTGAGAGAGACCATCGTCATCCTACGCCTCCCACGGATTGATAAACCTTAGGTCATCCACTTGAGGGAAATTTGCTACTGTCCTACAAACCTCTGCACTTGGAGGCCCAACAACGTCTACAAGAAGAAGGTTGTGTAGTAGACATCAAGCTCTTTTCTGGCGCCGTTGCCGGGAAGGTGAGTGCTTGAAGTTATATCTTTAGATCTTGCAATCGAATCTTTTTGTTTCTTGTTTTAGCACTAGTTTAGTTTATAAAAGAAAACTACAAAAAATGGAATTGAGTTTGCCTCATATGCTTCTTCTTTTTAATTCGTGAGTATGATGGAAAGGAAAATTGTGCCAAAGTGTTAGAAGAAGAATGCATTAAAATGTTTGGCACTAAATCTTTGAATGATGAGCATGATTGCAATGTTGTTAGTATGAACTCCTTGAATATCCATAGTACTAATCATGATTGCACTAGTTATGATGAAAATATCTCTTATAAGGATGTCGATTTTTGTGGAGTGCATAGAGTTTGCAAGTACATACCAAATAGGAAAAGTAGATTTTGCAAGAGGCATAAGTATTTGGAAACTAAATGGTTGCAAGAAAGGCTAAATGTTAGTGCTGGAAATTTAAAATATCTTAGCCATACTTGTGAACTTTGCAATGAACATGGTAATTTAAATATCAAATGCAAATTGTTTCATGATCGAATCATGTCCAAAAGTTGTGATGACTTGATTTCCCTTGCACACCATAATGAACTTAGTTTGCTTTTGGGTTATGAAGAAATGAAACGTCAAACTAAGATTATTCCAGAATATAACCTCGAGAAATTCCTCGATATTGATCTAGAAGAAATTTATATGTATTGTGCTGTGAATTGCATTGAAAATCCTTATATTGCCAATTACATAAAGAAAAGAAAAGAAATAGAAGATGAATAGAATACTAACGAAAGGGAAGATAATTCCCAATATTCTCCTATTATTTCTTATGATGAATCAGGTAACGAGGAGGAGCCTTCTATTCAACCAATTTCATTAATAAGGAGCTCCAAAAAGAGGATTGAACCCACACATGATGTGAAGAACAAAAAGAAAAGACGAAGAAGCAAAGGTAGGAAGGTATCTCTCCCAAATGATGTTGCTCCTATTACTCATCGTGATGATGATAATTGCTATACTATTGGTGCTATCCATACTATCAATGATGAGAGTGATTATGCTTATGATATGAAAAGGCCCAAGCTTGGGGATGCTATGTTTGGTTAAGATGATGTTTTTGAGAATATATTTTCTGGAATTAATGTTTGTCCCAAGCTTGGGGATGCTATGTTTAATGAAGATGATATTTTTAGCCTCCCAAGTTTTGATATGCAAATTTGTTATGATGATAGCATGCCTCCTACTTATGATGATTATATTGATGAAAGTGGGTTTGGAAGAGTGTCAACTTTAGGAAGTAATGATCCCACTATTTTGGAGGATGTTGAATCTTATGATAATTATGAAAGTGGATTTGGAGAGGTCATGACTTTATTTAGTAATGACTCCACTATCTTGGAAGAGGTTTCAATTGATTATGATGAGAACAAAGTTGCTACTTATGATGATTATTGTGATGAAACTTATGCTATAAAAAGTAGTGATGATTATATTTATAAAACTTGTCATGATTATGATTACCCTTTTAATGTGGAAACAATTTATAGTATTCGAGTTTCTTATGATACTCCCACTATTCCGAATGAGAAGAATTTTGCTTATGTGGAGAGTAATAAAATTTCTATGCTTGTAGATCATGAAAAGAATGCTTTAGGTGCTGGTTATATTGTTGAATTCATTCGTGATGCTACTGAAAATTATTATGAGGGAGGAACATATGCTTGTAGGAATTGCAATAATATCAAATTTCCTCTCTATGTGCTTAAAGTTTTGAAGTTATGCTTGTTTTGCCTCCCTATGCTAGTTGATTATTGTTACCTATTTGCTCCCAAAATCCCTATGCATAGGAAGTGGGTTAGACTTAAATGTGCTAGTAATATTCTTCATGATGCTCTCTTTATGTTTCAATTCTTACCTTTTATGTGAGCATCAATGAAATCATCATGCCTAGCTAGGGGCGTTAAACGATAGCGCTTGTTGGGAGGCAACCCAACTTTATTTTTGTTCCTTGCTTTTTGGTTCTGTTTAGTAATAAATAATCCATCTAGCTTCTGTTTAGATGTGGTGTTAATTTTTAATTAGTGTTTGTGCCAAGTAGAACCTTTGGGAAGACCTGGGTGAAGTTTATATGATCTTGCTGTAAAAAACAGAAACTTTAGCGCTCACGAGATTAGCTAATTTTTTTTACTGGAGAGTGATATTTAGTTGATTCTTTTTGCATATGATTACTAGACAAATTCCTCAGGTCCTCCAGTTTATTTCAGAATTTGTGGAGTTCCAGAAGTATACGTTTGATACATATTACTACAGACTGTTCTGTTTTTGACAGATTCTGTTTTCTATGTGTTGTTTGCTTATTTTGATGAATCTATGAGTAGTATCGGAGGGTATGAACCATAAAGAAGTTGTAATACAGTAGATATTACACCAATATGAATTTAAAATGAGTTCACAACAGTACCTAAGTGGTGGTTTTATTTTCTTATACTAAGGGAGCTTACGAGTTTTCTGTTAAGTTTTGTGTTGTGAAGTTTTCAAGTTTTGGGTAAAGATTCGATGGACTATGGAATAAGGAGTGGCAAGAGCCTAAGCTGGGGATGCCCAAGGCAGCCCAAGGTAATATTCAAGGATAACCAAGAGCCTAAACTTGGGGATGCCCCGGAAGGCATCCCCTCTATCGTCTTCATTCATCGGTAACTTACTTGGAGCTATATTTTTATTCACCACATGATATGTGTTTTTCTTGGAGTGTCATTTTATTTTATTTTGTTTTGCTTGCTGTTTGAATAAAATACCAAGATCTGAAATTCTTAAATGTTAGAGAGTCTTCACATATTTACATAATTATTCAACTACTCATTGATCTTCACTTGTATCTTTCGTAGTAGTTTGTCGTTTGCTCTAGTGCTTCACTTATATCTTTTAGAGCACGGCCGTGGTTTTATTTGAAGAAATAGATGAACTCTCATGCTTCACTTATATTATTTTGAGAGTCTTTAGAACAGCATGGTAATTTGCTTTGGTTATGAATTTAGTCCTAATATGATGGGCATCCAAGAGGGATATAATAAAAACTATCATATAAAGTGCATTGAATACTATGAGAAGTTTGATTCTTTATGATTGTTTTGAGATATGAAGATGGTGATATTAGAGTCATGCTAGTTGATTAGTTGTGAATTTCATAAATACTTGTGTTAAAGTTTGTGATTCCCATAGCATGCACGTATGGTGAACCGTTATGTGATGAAGTTGGAGCATGATTTATTTATTGATTGTCCTCCTTATGAGTTGCGGTCGGGGACGAGCGATGGTCTTTTCCTACCAATCTATCCCCCTAGGAGCATGCGCGTAGTACTTTGTTTCGACAACTAATAGATTTTTGAAATAAGTATGTGAGTTCTTTATGACTAATGTTGAGTCCATGGATTATATGCACTCTCATCCTTCCACCATTGCTAGCTTCTCTAATACCGCGCACCTTTCGCCGGTATCATACACCCACCATACACCTTCCTCAAAACAGCCACCATACCTACCTATTATGGCATTTCCATAGCCATTTCGAGATATATTGCCATGCAACTTACCACCGTTCCGTTTATTATGACATGCTTCATCATTGTCATATTGCTCTGCATGATCATGTAGTTGACATCGTATTTGTGGCGAAGCCACCTTTCATAATTCTTTCATACATGTCACTCATGAGTCATTGCACATCCCGGTACACCGCCTGAGGCATTCATATAGAGTCATATTTTGTTATAAGAATCGAGTTGTAATTCTTGAGTTGTAAGTAAATAAAAGTGTGACGATCATCATTATTAGAGCATTGTCCCAGTGAGGAAAGGATGATGGAGACTGTGATTCCCCCACAAGTCGGGATGAGACTCCGGACTAAAAAAAGGGGAGGCCATAAAAAAAGAGAAAAGACCAAACAAAAAATGAGAGAAAAAGAGAGAAGGGACAGTGCTACTATCCTTTTACCACACTTGTGCTTCAAAGTAGCACCATGATCTTCATGATAGAGAGTCTCCTATGTTGTCACTTTCATATACTAGTGGGAATTTTACATTATAGAACTTGGCTTGTATATTCCAATGATGGGCTTCCTCAAAATGCCCTAGGTCTTCGTGAGCAAGCGAGTTGGATGCACACCTACTTAGTTTCTTTTGTTGAGCTTTCATACACCTATAGCTCTCATGCATCCGTTGCATGGCAATCCCTACTCACTCACATTGATATCTATTGATGGGCATCTCCATAGCCTGTTGATACGCCTAGTTGATGTAAGACTATCTTCTCCTTTTTGTCTTCTCCACAACCACCATTCTATTCCACCTATAGTGCTATGTCCATGGCTCACGCTCATGTATTGCATGAAGATTGAAAAAGTTTGAGAACATCAAAAGTATGAAACAATTTCTTGGCTTGTCATCGGGGTTGTGCATGATCTAAATATTTTGTGTGGTGAAGATAGAGCATAGCCAGACTATATGATTTTGTAGGGATAACTTTCTTTGGCCATGTTATTTTGAGAAGACATGATTGCTTTGTTAGTATGCTTGAAGTATTATTGTTTTCCTGTCAATATTAAACTTTTGTCTTGAATATTATGGATCTGAATATTCTTGCCACAAAAAGGAGATCACATTGATAAATATGTTAGGTAGCATTCCACATCAAAAATTCTGTTTTTATCATTTACCTACTCGAGGACGAGCGGGAATTAAGCTTGGGGATGCTTGACACGTCTCCAATGTATCTATAATTTTTGATTATTCCATGCTATTATATTATCTCTTTTGGATGTTTAATTGGCTTTACTAAGCACTTCTATATTATTTTTGGGACTAACCTATTAACCTAGAGCCCAGTGCCAGTTTCTGTTTTCCCCTTGTTTCAGTGTTTCGTAGAAAAGGAATATCAAACGGAGTCCGAACGGAATGAAACCTTCGGGAGCGTGATTTTTGGAACGAACGTGATCCAAGAGACTTGGAGTTGAAGTCAAGGAAGCTTCGAGGTGGCCACGAGGCAGGGAGGCGCGCCTGCCCCCCTGGGCACGGCCCCACCCTCGTGGCTCCCCTTACCGACTTCTTTCGCCTATATATATCCATATACCCTAAAAACTTCGGAGAACATAATAGATCAGGAGTTCCGCCACCGCAAGCCTCTGCAGCCACCAAAAACCAATTGGGACCCTGTTCCGGCACCCTGCCGGAGGGGGGAACCCTCACCGGTAGCCATCTTCATCATCCCGGCGCTCTCCATGACGAGGAGGGAGTAGTTCACCCTCGGGGCTGAGGGTATCTACTAGTAGCTATGTGTTTGATCTCTCCCTCTTGTGTTCTTGAGGTGATACGACCTTGATGTATCGCGAGCTTTGCTATTATAGTTGGATCTTATGATGTTTCTCCCCCTCTCCTCTCTTGTAATGGATTGAGTTTTCCCTTTGAAGTTATCTTATCGGATTGAGTCTTTAAGGATTTGAGAACACTTGATGTATGCCTTGCCGTGCTTATCTGTGGTGACAATGGGATATTCACGTGATCCACTTGATGTATGTTTTGGTGATCAACTTGCGGGTTCCGCTCGTGAACTTATGCATAGGGGTTGGCACACGTTTTCATCTTGACTCTCCGGTAGAAACTTTGGGGCACTCTTTGAAGTACTTTGTGTTGGTTTGAATAGATGAATCTGAGATTGTGTGATGCATATCGTATAATCATACCCACGGATACTTGAGGTGACATTGGAGTATCTAGGTGACATCAGGGTTTTGGTTGATTTGTGTCTTAAGGTGTTATTCTAGTATGAACTCTTGAATAGATCGATCAGAAAGGATAACTTTGAGGTGGTTTCGTACTCTACCATAATCTCTTCGTTTGTTCTCCGCTATTAGTGACTTTTGAGTGAATCTTTGTTGCATGTTGAGGGATAGTTATATGATCCAATTATGTTATTATTGTTGAGAGAACTCGCACTAGTGAAAGTATGAACCCTAGGCCTTGTTTCCTAGCATTGCAATACCGTTTGTGCTCACTTTTATCATTAGTTACCTTGCTGTTTTTATATTTTCAGATTACAAAAACCTATATCTACCATCCATATTGCACTTGTATCACCATCTCTTCGCCGAACTAGTGCACCTATACAATTTACCATTGTATTGGGTGTGTTGGGGACACAAGAGACTCTTTGTTATTTGGTTGCAGGGTTGTTTGAGAGAGACCATCGTCATCCTACGCCTCCCGCGGATTGATAAACCTTAGGTCATCCACTTGAAGGAAATTTGCTACTGTCCTCAAACCTTTGCACTTGGAGGCCCAACAACGTCTATAAGAAGAAGGTTGTGTAGTAGACATCAGAGCTCTTGACGAGTCGAGATGTCCTACTACAGAGTAGTCCGGACCCTCTTTATAGTGTCCGGGGGCTCGGCCGCCGAATTAAGGCCTTGCTTGAAAAGGTCGCTCTGTACTTCTGCTGCTATGGTAGCGGTGTGCTCCTCGGTACGGAGGGAGCGTTCCGTGTTTCCATTAACTGTGATGACGCCGCGTGGTCCGGGCATTTTGAGCTTGAGGTAAGCGTAATGAGGGACCGCATTGAATCGAGCGAATGCGGTTCGTCCGAGCAGTGCGTGGTAGCCGCTGCGAAAAGGGACGATATCAAAGATTAGCTCTTTGCTTCGGAAGTTGTCTGGAGATCCGAAGACAACCTCTAGCGTAATTGAGCCCGTACAACGGGCCTCTACACCTGGTATGACTCCTTTAAAGGTAGTCTTTGTGGGCTTGATCCGTGATGGGTTAATGCCCATTTTGCGCACTGTATCCTGATAGAGCAGGTTCAAGCTGCTACTGCCGTCCATAAGGACTCACGTCAGGTGGAATCCGTCAATTATTGGGTCAAGGACCAATGCGGCTGAACCGCCATGACGGATATTGGTCGGATGATCCCGTCGATCAAAAGTGATCGGGCATGATGACCATGGATTAAATTTTGGGGCGACTGGCTCTATCGCATAGACATCCCTAAGCGTGCGCTTGTGCTCCCTCTTGGGGATGTGTGTAGCATATATCATGTTCACCGTTTTGAACTGGGGGGTAACTTCTTTTGTCCCCCTGTGTTCGGTTGCCGGGGCTCCTCGTCATCGTCCTCGCTTTGCGATCTCTTTTCTTTGTTCTCGGCATTTAACTTGCCGGCCTGTTTAAAAACCCAACAATCTCTATTGGTATGATTGGCTAGTTTGTCTGGGTGCCATGGATCTGGCACGGACGATCGAGTATGCGGTCCAGGCTGGATGGTCCCTGACTGTTTCTTTTATATGGCTTCTTCCGCTAACCGGACTTGGAGCCACTGAATCCGGCGTTGACTGTCGTGTCATTGGTGTTGTCACCATTGCTTCGGCGTTTGTGTCTGCTGCGTCGGAGCTTGCCATTGCTATTTTTGACCTCGGAGGTGCCCGTTTTGCTTTCTGTGTTTTTGCTATGGGCCAGCCAGCTATCCTCACCCGCACAAAAGCGGGGCATGAGTGCCGTGAGGGCTGCCATGGACTTCGGCTTTTCCTGGCCGAGGTGGCGGGCGAGCCATTCGTCACGGATGCTATGTTTAAAGGCCGCTAGGGCTTCGGCATCCGGACAGTCGACGATCTGGTTCTTTTTAGTTAGGAACCTAGTCCAGAATTTCCTGGCTGACTCTCCAGGCTGTTGAACTATGTGGCTTAAGTCATCGGCGTCTGGTGGCCGGACATATGTACCTTGGAAGTTGTCAAGGAAGGCTTCTTCCAAGTCCTCCCAGCTACCAATAGAATTTTCAGGCAGACTATTTAACCAGTGCCGAGCTGGCCCTTTGAGTTTTAGTGAGATGTATTTGATGGCGTGAAGATCATCTCCGCGGGCCATATGGATGTGGAGAATAAAATCCTCGATCCATGCTGCGGGATCTGTTGTTCCATCATATGATTCGATGTTTACGGGTTTGAACCCTTCTGGGAATTCATGATCCATTACTTCATCGGTGAAGCAGAGAGGGTTTGCGGCGCCTCTATATCGGGCTGCATCGCGACATAGCTACGATGGAGTCCGTCTGCGGTTTTCGGCCCGGGCGTGACTAGGTTTGTCATGTCTGAATAGGTAGCCGTCGTCGCGTGTCAAGGCACGTCCTCGCGATCCATAGATCGATCTTGTGTGTCCTGCTCTACTATCTAGGTCCCACCGAAGGTCATTTGTGTAACCCTGAGCTGTTTTGTTCCTGCCTTTATGGCAAGGTGGGGCGACCTGGTGTTCGGCTTGAGTTGCCGCTTTATCCCGACTGCGTGGTGGTTGGTCAGCCGCATTGCGCGATGATGGTACGGGCTCCGGCGCCTCGTCATCGAACTGAGGTAACAATTTGCGCTTCGGGTAACTTTTGGTTGGGCGCTTAAGGCCGTATTCTTCGGCTACCAGGACATTAGTCCGTCTATCATTGAGCAGATCTTGGTCAGCTTGAAGCTGCTGCTTCTTCTTTTTCAGGCTTCTCGTAGTGGCTATTAGTTGGCGCTTAAAGCGCTCTTGCTCGAGAGGTTCCTCAGGCATGACAAAATCCTCGTTGCCAAGTCTCACCTCATCCTCGAAGGGTGGAAGATAAGTGCTGCCCTCTGAGTCATCGTTTGTCGCCTGTTTAGTAGGGCTGACTTGCCCATCTTCCCGATCGTCCTGTTCGGCCGTTTGTTTGTTGGGATCTTCTCTGTCTTCGGCACCGCCCGGAGTGTGATCGTCTCATGTGCCGGTGTTGCTGTCCTTACTGCGGCGAGTTTTAGAGCGGAGCCGCTGACGCCGACGCTTTGGTTGTGTCTTGGGAGGCTCGTCCTCAACTGGCTTTTACTTGCCCTCGCCGCTATTCTCTTTGGGTGTATCCACCATGTATACGTCATATGACGAAGTGGCCGTCCAGCGTCCGGTAAACGGCGGGTTTTGGCCATGCTCCTCGTCTGCATCGTCGTCCATATCGTCGATGTCTTCAGAGCCGTAATCGAGCATGTCGGTTAAGTCCACGACAGTGGCTATGTAGTGGGTGGCGGGTGGGAAGCGACATTCCCAATCATCAGCCTCCAGTTCGAACCGGACATAGTTCGGCTGTGAGTCCCCCGCTAAGGATAGGTTTTTTAATGAGTTAAGCACGTCGCCTAAAGGCGAGTGCCGAAGATGCCGGTTGCGCCGAATTCAGCAATCGATGACCAACTCGGCATAAGCACGCGCACATGGTTCGGAACTTATCACTGGAAACGAGTCCGAGGTTCCGGAGACATAGATATCACCCGGGGTTAGGTTTGTGTGCGGCTCCAACACCGCGGAGTCTGCGGCTTCCGTGGCGGGGTTGAGCTTCCCATCCTCGGACGTCGCGATCTGCTCTGGATCTAAGGCCAGAGTAGTTACAGGTGCAATTTCCTGAGTATGGACCGGTGACACATTTAAGTCATGTTCACCGTAGGGACAGGGAGCGGCTGCCGTGGTCTCGAAGCCGTCGAATATCAAGTCTCCACGGATATCCGCGACGTAGTTCAAGCTCCCAAATCTGACCTGATGGCCAGGGGCATAGCTATCGATCTGCTCCAGATGGCCAAGCGAGTTGGCCCGCAGTGTGAAGCTGCGGAACATGAAGATCTGTCCAGGGAGGAAGGTTTCCCCTTGGACGGCATCATTGTTAATGATTGAAGGAGCCATCGAACCTTTTGGGGACGGCACAGTGGAACTCTCAATGAAAGCACCAATGTCGGTGTCAAAACCGGCGGATCTCGGGTAGGGGGTCCCGAACTATGCGTCTAAGGTCGATGGTAAGAGGAGATGGGGGACACAATGTTTACCCAGGTTCGGGCCCTCTCTATGGAGGTAATACCCTACTTCCTGCTTGATTGATCTTGATGAATACGAGTATTACAAGAGTTGATCTATCACGAGATCGTAATGGCTAAAACCCTAGAGGTCTAGCCTGTATGACTATCTGTCTTTCCGGACTAAGCCCTCCGGTTTATATCACACCGGAGGGAACTAGGGTTGTACAAAGTCGGTTACAGAGAAATCAATCTTCATATTTGGTCGCCAAGCTTGCCTTCCACGCCAAGGAGAGTCCTATCCGGACACGGGAGAAAGTCTTCGATCTTGTATCTTTATAGCCCATTAGTCTGGCCCATGTCCAACAGGTCGGACGCCCGAGGACCCCTTAGTCCAGGACTCCCTCACTTGGGAGCCTCCATCCTGATGTGGAGTTGACCAAGAAGTTTGTAAGGGCAAGGACATCACCCACTTTTGAAGATCTACCCGAGTGAGGCAAGTCCTTCGTGGGTGATGGCCATGGTGGGATAGACAATGTTGCTTCTTCATGGACCCGTCGTGGGTGGAGCCCTCCATGGACTCGCGTAATCGTTACCCTTCGCGGGTTGAAGTCTCCATCAACATGGACGTACGATAGCACCACCTATTGGAACCACGCCAATAATCCTCCGCGTCTCCATTGCGTTTGCACACTCCAATTCCATCACTTTAAATTCTTGCACTTGCATGCTTTACTCTTTTCTCTGCTCATACTCTTGCTATGCTTGTGTGAAATGCATTGTGTGTGCTTTAACATGTGCTAAACTCAACCTTAACTTGGGCAAATTAAAAACTACCATTTTTGCTTGTTAAGGGTCTAATCACCCCTCCTCTCGATCCTTTCAGTATTCAACTTGCGGATTATCGTGACATTGGGGTAATTTATGCATAGGAGTTGATACACGTTTTCGTCCTCCCTTCTCCGGTAGAAACCTTGGGGCACTCTTTGAAGTTCTTTTTGTTGGATTGAATATTATGAATCTGAAGTTGTTTGATGCATATCGAATAATCAACTCACAGATACTTGTGGTGACATTGGAGTATATAGGTGACATTAGAATTGGCTAATGTGTATCATATAGTGTTATTTTAGTACGAACTCTGGTGCTGTTTGTGACACTTATAGGGATAGATCCAAAAATTGATCGGAAAGAATAACTTTGAGGTGGTTTCGTACTCTACAAAAAAAATTCATCTTATGTTCTCCGCTTGATAAGAAATTTGGAGTGATTCTTTGTCGCACGTTGAGGGATTGTTATATGATTCAATTATGTTAGCATTGTTGAGAGATTGCACTAGTGAAAGTATGAACCCTATGCCTTGTTTTAAAGCATTGCAATAATGTCTGTGCTCCATTTTATCACTTGCTACCTTGCTGTTTTATAGTTTCATATTACAAAAACCTATATTTACTATCCATACTACACTTGTATCACCGTCTCTTCACCAAACTAGTGCACCTATACAAATTACCATTGTATTTGGTGTGTTGGGAACACAAGATATTTCTTGTATTTGATTGCAGGGTTGTTTAAGAGAGACCATCTTCATCCTACAGATTGATAAACGTTAGGTCATTCCACTTGAGGGAAATTTGCAGATGTCCTACAAAACTCTATGCTTGAGGCTCTCAACACGAGTCTACAAGAATAAGTTGTGTAGTAGACATCAACGGTTGCCAGGGATGGTCCAAAGGGTGCCAACAGGAAAGAAATCAAGCCGAAGATCAATTTCGAGAAGGTCATGCCCTTTGCTTGAATCTTCGAAAAGGATTGTCATCTGGATAGGCTTATAAATGGCCTATAAAATTATTTTCTATAAGCCATTTTGAGTTGAATTGACGTTTTTATTTGTATACCGACGACGTTGTCGATGTTGCTCGAGATTGTATATTTAAGATACTTGCGTTAACCAGCCATTGGCTTCTACCTCTCTAGCCAAAGGCCAATGAAGAGTTCTCCTGGTGACTTGCTTGTTCTGGGGATGCCCGATGGTGCAAGGCAATCTGTCCTTTAGGTCTAAATGAAAGCCCAACAGAGAGCAGTTATATGAGTGCTTAACACAACCGATGTTTTTGCATAGGGATGTCCTCTGATGAGGACATGACCACCTTGGATACGACCAAAAATATTGCGTACATGCATATTTGTCAGGTGATTTTTAGTGTCAACTATTCAATAATCTATTTATATTATCCAGAACAAAAATACTTCACACACTTTTAAGTTTTGTCTAATTGTAGGTGTATGAAACATTTGTACAATCCATGTATGAAGATAGGGGAAAAGGAGAAGTTTAAGTTCTGTTCAAAAAGTCCTCTCACGTCACTTTTGGGCCAAGAGAAGATAGAGTCCAAGTCTCTCACGTTCTGGATTCAGATTCGGACTGCACAGACATACCTGACTCAAAACGGCAAGAACTCTTTCATACGGACTTCGAATTGGGTGATTCTTTTTTTGTTGGAAAGTAGATTTCGTGCTCTTTCCAGGCCAATTGGATTCACCCTAAAATTCATCCGGAGCGTTGAGTTATTAACGAAACAATCTGACGCTGCAGTAGAATCCGAGTCAAACTACAAGTCCAAAGGTGTTGCATCACCTCCACTTGGGCCCATGAGCCTTGTACGACCTAGGGTTGGTTTTAGGCTGCCTTGGGACGTCCTCCCACCTCCTTGGCTGCCACCCCTTGCTCCTATATAAGTAGATCCATCTAGTAGCTTTTTCCTTGGGATTTGTTTAGTTAAAAGTTAGCCATTGCAACTTCGTGTACTTCGTTTGTGTCCAACGACCAGATCAAGACCGCTTTTGGATCCCCACCTTTATCAACACTTCATCTATATTCGCAATATTCAGATTGCATTATCATATTCTTGCTTGTTCTTCGATTGCTTGCAGGAATAGACTTTCGTGGTCAGGTTGATTGTGCTGCGGCGTGGTCAATAACCTCTCGGAGTTGGTTTAGCGATTGCCAAGGTGCAACGTCATGCACGTTTGTAGTCGGATCGTGAAAGGCGTCTCCACCAAATCGATAGTTATCATCTCATCGAAAGATCGGGACACCCTCGCCTCTATTAAGTGGTATCAGTTTTCAGGTGGCTCGGTGAGAATTTCCAGTTATCCCTAGATTAGATTTATTTTCTTACCTATTGTCCAAGAAAAAGCCACACAAAAAAGTTAGATCTGTTCATCCTTTGTCCAAGCCAGTCTGAGCCTTTGCATAATCTTTTTAGTGTTTTGCTTTGTTGAATTTGTGGTTACATCGTCGTGTCAAGTTGCTGGTCTTAGTGTCTAGTCCTTTAGAGTTTCGAGTTCTGTTCACAGTTTGTCACGTCACCGCCGCACCATCTTCATTGTCGTTGTCATATACCACCACCGCGTCATTATTGCATCCGTTGTCCACCACCGCCATCCATCAATTTCCACCACGTACTCCCCATCATTCATTGTCATAATCATACTTCAGGTCGTTCGCGTCATCACTAGATCCAATCTGCATCTTATCTAACTTGTTTTTTAAAAAAAAAGAGAAAGAAAAAAAAGAAAAAAAAGTGAGAGAAAAAAAAAGAAAAAAAAGAGGGAAAAAAAGAGGAAAAAAAGTGAAAAAAATCCGTGAAAAAAGGAGAAAAAAAGATATTCAGAGTGTGCTCCGCCTTTGTTACGCGTCGCGCCGTGATTTTTTTTAGTGTTCTAGGCTCGCGTCTCTAGCACGGTCTAGCCTAGGACCAGCACAGTACCGTCGTTGAGCGTTTATTCAACATTGCATCTCTGAATTGATTATTGCTGATATTTTGCTACCATATATTGGCCTTCCATGCTCCACATATTTCTACACCGTGTATACATACGCTCACCTGGCAATCGCTTTACTCAATCTTTGGAGTTATTTGACACCGCTGGTTGCCGGTCAACACCTGCTGCATGGTAAGAACTTGTAAGACTTTGATATTTGCTATACTGTGAGCGTTTTACCACCACATCCTAGTAGTTCATAGGAACATTATTCTTGGATTTTGTTTCTTGTTTTTCTACTAATCATGACAGGCTCCGGAGACAGAAGTTCTTGGACGACGGACACAACATCACCATCACGAGAGTTGGGACAACACACACAAGCACATGGTCAGGTTATCTCTTTACCGTCATTTGAAGGTAGATTTAATCCTGTTATTTATCTAGCTTGGGAGCTTGAAGTAGAACAAGTTTTTAATCACCATGACTTTTCTGAACTTGAGCGAGTACGAGCTGTCATTAGAGCATTTACTGGTTTTGCTTCTGTTTGGTGGAGTGTGCATTGTAAGAAAAACATTGATAACCAACCCACAACTTGGAAAAATTTGAAAGATGTAATGAGACAACAATTTTTCCCTCCTTACTATCGTCGTGAATTGCTTCGCAAATTTGAACAATTTAAACAAGGCAACAACACTGTTCATGCTTACTACCAAGAGTTCAAATCTTATATGCATCATTGTGACATAGAAGAATCTGAGGATGATACAATGAATAGATTTTTTGGTGGTTTGAACCATGATATTCAGGCACGATTTCAGTATATTCCTCGTTGCATTACTGGTATGTATGTTCGTGCTTGTACCTTTGAGAGACAGTTACAGGAGGATGCATTGGGTGACTACAACAACTACTATTCTAGTTCATGCTCACCACCACCGCTTGGTTCCTCCACTGTTGCACCTACTAGAGCAGCCACACCTCAGATTGTGAGCGCGACATCATCTCAAGAGTATGGTACATTGCCATCATCCGTACCTACATTAGCTACATCTTTGCGACAAGGTAACTGTAAAGGTATTGATGATATAACTTCACATGAGAATGATGCATGCCTAGTTAACTTGAATACATTATGTGTTGAGTTACCTGTTGATTTGAGCGCATCACCTATTTTAGAGAATCATGTTACTGTCATGAATGCGTCATGTGATCAAGCAACTGAAATACCAACAATTTTGAGTGCACCCAATGAATTAATTGTTGATGCAAAAGAACCAATGTTTAATCATTTTTATATGACCTCTAATCTTGGTGATGATTCTGTGTCAAATGACTTATTGCATGTTGGCTTATTTAAGCATGTTGTAGCATGTAAATTTGATGCAAGTAAGGTTTATTCACCAATATTGGGATGGTTTAATGATGAATATTGTCAATCTTTTCATATGAATAAGAGCTTCATTTATACGTGCAAACTGAGTTGCAATACTTTCATGCCTTCTAGTTCTTGTGATAATATTTTGGCTTTATATTTTATTCACTATGAAAGTTACTCATGTATACATGTGTCATATGTGCAAATTCCACGGGAAGTAAAAATTGATGACATATACATATACAACATGTACACCTTGTCTCTTTTGTTAGCCACATTTCAGATAAAGCAACGTCGAGGACGGCTTTATTTTCAAGAAGGGGAGGATGATGAGGACATGACCACCTTGGATACGACCAAAAATATTGCATACATGCATATTTGTCAGGTGATTTCTAGTGTCAACTATTCAATAATCTATTTATATTATCCAGAACAAAAATACTTCACACACTTTTGTGTTTTGTCTAATTGTAGGTGTATGAAACATTTGTACAATCCACGTATGAAGATAGGGGAAAAGGAGAAGTTTAAGTTCTGTTCAAAAAGTCCTCTCACGTCACTTTTGGGCCAAGAGAAGATAGAGTCCAAGTCTTTCACGTTCTGGATTCAGATTCGGACTGCACAGACATACCTGACTCAAAACGGCAAGAATTCTTTCATACGGACTCCGAATTGGGTGATTCTTTTTTTGTTGGAAAGTAGATTTCGTGCTCTTTCCAGGCCAATTGGATTCACCCTAAAATTCATCCGGAGCGTTGAGTTATTGACGAAACAATCTGACGCTGCAGCAGAATCCGAGTCAAACTACAAGTCCAAAGGTGTTGCATCACCTCCACTTGGGCCCATGAGCCTTGTACGACCTAGGGTTGGTTTTAGGCTGCCTTGGGACGTCCTCCCACCTCCTTGGCCGCCACCCCTTACTCCTATATAATTAGATCCATCTAGTAGCTTTTTCCTTGGGATTTGTTTAGTTAAAAGTTAGCCATTGCAACTTCGTGTACTTCGTTTGTGTCCAACGACCAGACCAAGACCGCTTTTGGATCCCCACCTTTATCAACACTTCATCTATATTCGCAATATTCAGATTGCATTATCATATTCTTGCTTGTTTTCCGATTGCTTGCAGGAATAGACCTTCGTGGTCAGGTTGATTATGCTGCGGCGTGGTCAATAACCTCTAGGAGTTGGTTTAGCGATTGCCAAGGCGCAACGTCATGCACGTTTGTAGTCGGATCGTGAAAGTCGTCTCCACCAAATCGATAGTTATCATCTCATCGAAAGATCGGGACACCCTCGCCTCTATCATCCTCCAGTGGTTCCTTCGTCCGAGGTGTCATGTTGTTACAACTACGTTGTCGTCAACTCGCCGTTGTCCGAGGAGGACTGGTGAGCTATATGAAGCTCTAAAACCACCCGGGGACTAGTTGCACTTTCAAGTTGGATGCCGGGTTGGATGTTGTATACAGAGATGACAAGAGAGGCTTAATGTTAAATCAGGGGCTATGTGACTTGCATCATGATGCACCATGAAGTTGTAGCTTAATCTCACATTTGCATCATTGGTTCAAGGCTGATATGGTGGCTCGGGCGTATGGGAAGACAAAGCAAATTATGGGTTTGATCTCCTGCCTTGAATCTTGAATAGTAGGCCACGGATCAAGACCCTTAGATCTTGCCATTGCATCGCCGGTTGAGGGAGACCCCTTTTGGCATTGAGTGTTGAAGGAAAGTCAAGTGTCAAGCTTATTGATGTATAGAATAACGACCGAGTTTTTAGGACATATGAACGATGATTATATTTCCCTCAGCCTAGTGGCTGAAATGTTGTTGTGCGTCTCAGCCGATGCAGGTTCGAACCTAGGTTCGAGTGTGAGTCTCACATCTTTTTATCTTAATTAAAAAAACGTAGGGCTCCTGCTCTATTGGTCTATATTTTTTTTAGGACGTCAAATATATGGGAAACGTTTCATTGAGACGTTTTCCCTGAAATTGCCATGCAATATTACAGAAAATTGCCTTTAAAAAGATGCCATGTAGCGGAAAAAATGCCAGCATTCTTTTTAAAACTGCTATTTGCCTGATCTGGATCCAATGGCCGTGGGGTGTTCTGTGAGACCTTCCCTAGTTAAAATTTTCTTTAGAAAATACTCCCTCTGTCCCAGAATATAAGAACGTTTTTGATACTATGCTAGTATTGAAAAGTTCTTATATTTTAGGATGGAGGGAGTATATATTTCGTTTTGTATAAGAAGTAGGTACCAAGACACAAAGAAAACAATGATGTTGAAGAAACCCTGCAAACTTACGGACTTTATTAATGTGGCATGACATGTCACATGGATATCCATTTTGCACATCCACGGCTGAGATATCCCTACAGATATACTCTGAATTTATTTTCTTCCACTTTTCTCTCGGAGCATAGTGCATCAGCGTTCTTTTGGACACTTTATCCTAAGCCTATCTATTTTATCTCCTATCTGCACTATAATTGCCACCATTGGTTGGTAGCAGCTCCAGAGCCCAGGACCTCCCGAGCAGCGTCGCACTCCACCTACCAGCCGGCCTCTTCCCACCGCCCCCAAATTCTACCGAGCAGCTCAGCCGGCCAACCCATGGCGCACTGCCTCGCCGCCGTTGCCTCCTTCTCGCCGTCCGCCGTCCGCCGGCGGCTGTCCAGCCAGGTGCCATTCTCGGACTGACCGCTGTCTTGTCACAGATTTGGTCATTTGCATAGTTCTAGTTTGCGATTCATGAGATTCCAAGGCTGTTCCTGTGTGTTTCTTCTAAGTTCGTGGTTGATTTGGTTGGATGCTTGGATGAATAGATGCTTTCTTGGTTTGATTCAATAGTTCACTGAGTAGCATAAACATGCTTCCTCTTTTGATATCTTGGCGATGTTTCTCATATGCCTGTATTTTTCACACTAAGCGTTGAAAAAAAAACAGCACTAAATTGAGTATATATTGAGCACATCATAAGATGAGTCCATGCGTTCAGTCCATATATTCATTTATCTAGAGAGAAGTCGGTACATTTGAACTGGTATAGTATGGTTAGAAAGGCAGAAAAGCTTTAACTTGTTACCTATGAGGTTAATTAACCTTACACGGGTGGGAAAATTGGCTTATTTACACATATTTACTAACAGATGTTGACAATTTGATTTATTTTAGTACAAACTTCAAAGATTCCAAAATGGCCGCGTTTAACGTAACCAGCGTTGCAACTGGATCTGGATGGCTCAGTAAGGCTTATTTTAAAATTTTCAGTTTAGTATTCTAATGTAGCCTGGTTCAGAAGATGCAAAGCTCTAGGAAGCCACCCAAGCACATCACATGCTTCAGATCTTGCTGAATTAGATCAACAGTTCTTTACCAATGTGTTGCTCTCCACATCGACGTTGATGCGTTAGCCAAATAGAAAATGCCGGCCTTTTGTTTTACAATTGTATATTGCCCTGTGCCTCCGGTCTGACCTGGAGTGTCCTGCACTATTAGATTCCAGAATCCATTTGGAGGTATTTTTGGGTTCAACATGGCTAGTTTCATGTTTGGCCTGGTATTTGAGAAACTTGGTTGACGCATGGTTGCATCGTGATCCTTGTGTATTGTACCAATGTCTTGGGTTAAATTTCGAATACCTAGACCGGATAATTCATGAAAATTTGTAGTGCTGGTTGCCAGCCAGGAAGCAGGACACTTGGTATCAGAAAGGCACTAGTAGTTTATTCCTTCCTCTGCTTTGAAGCGCAGCCCAATGGTTATTTCACATTCTGGTTCGAAAGCGCTGCTCAACGACGATTCCACATCCTCATTCGAAACTGCAGCTGACTGCGCAGGTGCCGACAAGCTCAAGGATCCAGAGCACTGATCACCCTGACCCTTTTGGCCCATTTGGCAACTTTGCAAAACGAGCGAGCAGAAGTTCCATCATGGCACTCTGGCTTGAAATCTGTGAGCTTAAGTTTCATCATGTCGTGTTGCTTGCTTTATCTATTTTCAAGGGATTAATTTGCATTTGGTTGATTTTTTTAGAAAAAGAGGACGACCCCCGGCCTCTGCATCTGGACGATGCATACGGCCACTTTATTAATTATTGACACAAGACCGTACAGAGTCATACAACAATAAGTCTAAAGCCACCAAACTAAGCAACAACTGTCGCTATCCCTATCCAGTTGATGTAGGGGCGCTGAAAGTCTGGGCCTAATACCAAACAGACCACACAGCCAAACCTAAACATCTAAAGACTTGAGGTCCCACCCAGGACGCCTGCCGGGTATGGGCACCCACCAGTCCGGCGTGCTTCTCAACCAGGACCCCTGCCGGGTATGAGGCCGCCGCAGCCACCTGCCACGAATCCATCTTCAGAGCTGTACTGCTGCATCAACCTTGGCCGGTCCAACTGCCGCCGACGCCACCATGACGCCAGGCAGCGTCACCCTCTTGCGCGAGTCCATCTCCGCTCATCAGGCGCCGAGTCTCCACTGTGCCACGCCGCCGAGATCCGCCGTCATCAATGGAGCAGATGAAACACCGCTCCTCCTCTTGTCCCCTCCAACCAGCACTCGCTCCAAAACGATGCCCCCAGGAGGGAGAACGGTATCGATAGCACCGTCATCGTCCGATCCGGTAGACCCAGATCTAGGGTTTCCCCCGGAACTTCCCGATCAGGTTGATGAGACCTGCAACGACGATGCCTCCAGAAGGAAACGACGTCTGAGACGCCGCCATCGTCCGCCAAGACCGCAGTCTGGCGCGATTTTCACCGGAAGCCACGTCTTCCCGACCTCGTGGCTGGCTGGAACCGAGCGGAACCTCGCCACGAAGACGTATGTTGCCGTCGGTACTCCGGCGGAGATCCGGCATCTCCTCACCGGTCCCTCCACGCGCCGCCGGTCGGCGAAAGGCCTCCCCGCGACGGATCCAAACGGGGCGTTGGATCCGCAGTAGCCGTCGTCACCATCACGAGCAGGACAGCCCACCTCGCCGGATGGGGCGCAATTTGCATTTGGTTGATCAACTGCACTTTATTAATTTCAAATAGTTCATGCATTTTTGCTATAGTATTTTTTTTCTGTGGTCTGTGTGTTTGAACAGTTCAGTTATGGAGACAATTTCTTGGTTCGTTGCAGGTGGCTAATGTAATTTCGAGCCGGAGCTCAGTTTCCTTCCGTAACCAGAAGATGAGCTTTGTATCCATCAGTTCAAGACCGAGTTCGCTTCGGTTTAAGATTTGTTGTTCGGTAGGCACACATTTCTTCTCTGTCGCAATAGTAAAAGTTTGCCACCATGCGTTCACGATATATATATCTTTTTTCCAAACCTTTGTACTTCTATAGGTGGCTAAGTGATTCACCCAGGTGCTTACTGGCTAGCACCATGGATGGTGGGCTAGGCAGCCTGGGTTCGATCTGGAACTCTTATCTTAATAAAACTGATATCTAGTTCTTCCTAGACATACGTCATTTTTAAAATATTTTTTGTATATTAAAATTTGAGAACAAGTTTGAGATTGAAATAGGTGAGAATTGTTTGCGTTGGCAGTAATTGAAATATGTAAATAAGTTTAGGGTTAAAATAGGTGAGAATTGTTTACACTGGCGGTAATTGAAACATTAAATATGGGCAAGTCTTTTCATCATTTCATGGCAAATGTTCTTTCAAATTGCAGTCTAGACACCATAGGTGCAGTAAAAATCCTCCTTGCATAACATTATCAGATAAAGATGGCAAATGTTTCAGCATTTTTTTTACAACCACGCTCGATGTACTGATTTGAGGTAGTGATGTTCATTTGTTTCTTGAGAAGGCCACGGGTGAGGCACAGGCCAAGAAAGAGACAGTCGACAAGGTTTGTATGATAGTCAAGAAGCAGCTGGCAGTTCCTGATGGGACCCCTGTCACAGCGGAGTCAAAATTTTCTGAACTTGGTGCTGACTCACTGGATACGGTAAATCCGCAACTCCCCATCCCACAGAAATGGCCGTAGCCGAAAAGCAGCGCCATTCATACATAACACCGATTATGTTTTGCAGGTTGAGATTGTGATGGGCCTCGAGGAAGAGTTCAACATAACCGTCGATGAAACAAGCGCGCAGGACATTGCAACCGTGCAGGATGCAGCGGACCTTATCGAGAAGCTTGTGACAGAGAAGACCGCGTAAGTGCCTCGGTTCATTGGACAGCTTTAGAAGGCAAAGGTGTCGTCTGGATCTGTGGACTTCTGATTTTTCGGTCGCATTTGGGGCGAGAGAAAATAATTTATGGACAGCTTTGCATTCAGTCTATGTTGTGTGTTCATTACCATTTGTTCTTTCTTCATCCTCTCGAGATTTTGTGTTGTTGCTGAGGGTTAATTACCCAAAGGCTTCATAAACAAGCTAGGACCATGTCCTAAGTTCGAATTCATATGTGTTGTACTATTGTTATAGAAAAGCTAATGGACCTATGAAGATTGAAGAGTCATTGGATTTTGTGTTTTTTTTGCATGTCTGAGAAGTTATACGGCTGTGAATGTATATCTTTCTTTTCTTTCATACCACAGCTATGACCCATTTCTCATAAAAAGGAGGGTCTCTGATTCTTGGTTCTGCCGTATTTTTTTTCCATATGATCACTCGCTCGCTAGATTATTAATTTTAGATAATGTCTCGCTTGCATCATTATGGTGTTGTCTTGTTGAACTTCAAAGAATCAAGCACATTATAGCACCCCAAATAAAAAAGAATCAAGCACATCTACTTTTCCCCCTCGAACTAATTTGGGCTCACTTAACCCTAAGTCAGGCACACCTAGGGTATTTTAGCCCTTATCTGATTTTTGGAATGACAGGATTAACCAAAAAAATCTGCAAAATTCCATATGCTTTTGCGTTATAAAGTGTATACCAGTACAATTTTGGTTTAGAAATAAGAAAAATCACAATTGTGAAGGCAAAAACATTTTTTTTAAATAATGCACAGGTCACACATTTTTATATTTTCAAATCAACTTCAATATACACCTTTTTTTTAACTAACATTTAGGCTCCGTTCGGAGCCGAGGGGTACAAAACAAAGGAATTAAAAACTTTACAGGAATGTACTTGGAAAAGCCTTGGAATGTGAAACACATGGATGCAAAAACTTGCTGCGTTCGGCGTGAACTAGCAAAGCCAAAAGAACCCGAGGATAAAAGCTAGTGCATGCACTTGTCTCCAACTGTGTTCTCTCAAAAAAAAAAAAACTTGTCTCCAACTGTATGAAAATAACTTTTTATTCATCCGTACATGCAGCTTGCTTGGTCGCTCGCTTAACACTCACATGAGGATATTTTAATACGGCCAACTGACAGTTTGCATCGGTCTTCGGCCCAAACATTGGGTCGCAGATTTTTTTCGGTCCCGTGAAAAGTACATGCTAGGTAAACTTTACTATAGAACGAGTGAGGACGTTTCTTCGAATCGAACGCATCACAGATTATTATTCTGATTATCATTTTTTATTGGAAACCCTAGCTATACGATCAAAAATATTGCATACATGTATATTTATGACGTTATTTCTAATGCGAACATTGCAATAATTTATTTATATTATCCAGGACAAAGATACTTTACAAACTTTTGTGTCATGTTTAATTGCAGGTGTATGGGACGTTTATACAATCCACATATGAAGATAAGGGAAAAAGAGAAGTTTCGGTGTTGTTCAAAAAGTCTTCTCACGTCACTTTTGGGCCAAGAGAAGATAAAGTCCAAGTCTCTCACGTTTCGAATTCAAATTTACACTGCACAAACATATCTGACTTAAAACGCCAATAAATCTTTCATACGGACTTCGAATTGGCGATTTTTTTTTGTTGGAAAGTAGATTTCTTGCTCTTTCCAACACAATTGGATTAACCTTAAAATTCATCCGGAGTGTTGAGTTATTGACGAAATAATCTGACGCTGCAGCAGAATCTGAGTCAAACTACAAGTCCAAAGGTGTTGCATCACCTCCACTTGGGCCCATGAGCCTTGTACGACCCAGGGTTGGTTTTATGATGCCTTGGGACGTCCACCCACCTCCTTGACCGCCACCCTTTGCTCCTATATAAGTAGATCCATCTAGTAGCTTTTTTCCTAGGGATTAGTTTAGTTAAAAGTTAGCCATTGCAACTCCGTGTACTTCCTTTGTGTCCAACGACCAGATAAGTCCGCTTTAAGATCCTCACCTTTATCAATACTTCATCTATATTCGTAATATTCAGATTGCATTATCATATGCTTGCTTGTTTTTCGATTGCGTGTAGGAATAGACCTTCGTGGTCAGTCTGATCATGCTTCCAGCATTGTCAGTAACCTCAGGAGATTGGTTTAGCGATTGCTAAGGCGCAACGTAGTGCACGCTTGTAGTCGAATTGTCAAAGTCGGCTACATCAAATCGATAGTTATCATCTCATCGAAAGATCCGGACACCCCGCCTCTATCAAGTGGTATCGGTTTTCACGTTGCTCGGTGAGAATTTCCAGTTTTCCCTAGATTAGATTTATTTTCTTACCTATTGTCCAAGAAAAGCCATAAAAAAGTTAAATCTATTCATCCTTTGTCCAAGCCAGTCTGAGCCTTTGCAATTTTCTTTTCATTGCTTGCATTGTTGAATTATCGATTGCATCATCGTGCCGAGTTGCTGGTCTTAGTGACTAGTTCGTTTAGAGTTTCGAGTTATGTTCACATTAGTCACGCCGCTGTTGCATCGTTATCCCTTCCGCTGTCCACCACCCATCCATCAATTTCCACCATGTGCTACCCATCGTTCATTGTCATATTCATAGTTGAGTTCGTTCACATCTTCGCTTGATCCAATCTGCATCTTATCTAGTTGTCTTGAAAAGAGGGAGAAAAAAAGGAGAGAAAGAAAAGGAAAAAAAGTGTGAGAAAAAAAAGAGAGAAGAAAAAAAATTCAGATCTATCTAGTGTCAATCTCGTAGCTGATTTCGGATTGGAATATGTTTTGTGCACTGTTCAGTAAAATAGGCATATCTTCCTCATTCAAAGTCCGTTTTAGTTCCGTGAGTACTCAAATTAAAGGTAGCGATGAGCCGCATCTAAATAAATGCAGAAGCTAGTTCAATATTTGACACCTCAAAATCGTCTTCTAAATAGGTATTTTTGCCCTCCGAAGTTTGCGAACATAGCTTGTTCCAGTTTTTCAAGCCAGATTTACAATTTTTTGACTCCTCATATCAACTCGGAATTGAGTGATTCTTTTTGCGTTTTAAAGCTTGAGTTAGTGCCATTCTTTAGAAAAATTATCACAAAATTGGCACAAACTTTTCCAGAGGAAAGTTGACGAGAAAGTTGTTGGTATATCCTACTTGGCAGTTGTTTCACATCATTATCTTTATTTCTATTGTGATATTCACTTATATCTTGCTGTCCAGAGCTACTTCATGTCCTTTATTAATGCTAGTTGTGCTATGCAGTGATCTCATTAGTGTTTTAGGCTCGCGTCTCTAGTCCGGTCTAGCCTAGGACCAACACAGTACCATCATTGAGCGTTTGTTCAACATTGCATCTCTGAATTGATTATTGCTAATCTTTTGACATCATATATAACCAACCCAGCTCCACATATTTCTAGACCGTGTATACGTACGTTCCCCTGGCAATCGCTTTACTCAATCTTTGAAGTTATTTGACACCGCTGGTTGCCTATCACCACCTGCTTCATGGTTTGTAAGATATTGATATTTGCTATACTGTGAGTGTTTTACCACCACATCCTAGTAGTTTATAGGAACATTATTCTCGGATTTTGTTTCTTGTTTTCTACTAACCATGGCAGGTTCCGGAGTTGTTACTTCTTGGGCTTCATCGATTATGGGAGATTTGCCACCACCTAAGAAAATACAACAACCGTCACAAGTGGAGCAACAATGTCAGAATACACATAATCACGTTAATATTTCCATGCCACCATTTACTGGTCGTTTTAGGACCGATTTATATATTTAATGGGAGTACGAAATAAATGCTATATTTGCTTCCCATAATTTTGATGAGCGTGGAAAATTTCAAGCTGCGGTTAGTACTTTCAGTAGCTTTGCTTTAGTTTGGTGGATTGAATATTGTCGGTTAAACCCTAATCTTATACCACTACTTGGGATGATTTAAAACTTGTCATGAGAGATAGATTGGTTGATGTTTATTATACTCGTGGCATGATTAAAAATTTACAACATTTAACACAAGGCACTGACACGGTAACAAAATACTATGATGATTTACAAACTACATTGTTGCACTCATTTTTAGAAGAAAGTGAAGAAGATTTTATGGATAGATTTTGGGGAGGATTAAACCGTGATATTCAAGAGATACTAATTCACGAGGAGTGTTATCTATGGACCATTTGTTTTGTATTTCCTGCAAAGCTGAACAGGAAATAAAACGACGTGTTACCCACAAGGAGAACAAGCGCATGGTGCACATTCAACTGTTGATACATATGTTTCTTCAACTACTAGGCGTACTATGACAATCACATCCGTTGTTGCAAGGAAGACATGACTACCTTGGAAACAATCAAAAATATTGCATATATGTATATTTTTGAGGTGATTTCTAATGCAAACTATGCAATAATTATTTATGTCATCCAGGACAAAGATACTTCACAAACTTTTGTGTCATGTTTAATTGCAGGTGTATGAGACGTTTGTACAATCCACATGTGAAGATAAGGGAAAAAGAGAAGTTTAGGTGCTGTTCAAAAAGTCTTCTCACGTCACTTTTGGGCCAAGAAAAGATAGAGTCCAAGTCTCCCACGTTCTAGATTCAGATTCGAACTACACAGACATACCTGACTCAAAATGCCAATAAATCTTTCATACAGACTCCGAATTGGGTGATTCCTTTTTTGTTGGAAAGTAGATTTCCTGCTCTTTCCAACCCAATTGGATTCACCTTAAAATTGGTCCGGAGCGTTGAATTATCGAGGAAACAATCTGACGCTGCAGCAGAATCCGAGTCAAACTACAAGTCCAAAGGTGTTGCATCACCTCTACTTGGGCCCATGAGCCTTGTACGACCTAGGGTTGGTTTTAGGATGCCTTGGGACGTCCTCCCTGTCGGTGTTCTGGTAACGGGGGTCCCCAGACTTGCCTGCCTGCGGCCTGCGGCGTGGCTCAAATGGGGGCCCAGCGTGGCCCATCTTCATCAACACAAGACTCAAGACCCTCGCGAGGGGCCAAGCCTCGCGGGGTGGACGACACGGCGCTTCCTCAGGCACGGCCTACTCAGGCTGACTCGCAAGGAGGCGGAGAGATCAACGCGGGGTAACTCGCGAGGTGCCCATGACGCAAGCCATGACGATCGAGGGTGCCAGGCGGGCGCCAGCCCGCGCGGCGTTCCCCTTTCCTCTTTGGTGCAAAGGGGGCAAGCGCAGGCGAGAGGATCAAGCAAAGGCACCCATTTCGGTGCAACAAGACCAAGACCAGTCCAACGGTGGGAAGGAGGTCACCATGGAGCCCAGAACGGCGTCACCACAGGGCCTTTGGCAGGCGAAGACCAACTTTAGTCAGGATAAGTGTACCAGATGTTCCCCTTCGAATTGGCCAATTGTTGGCGCCCTTCCCGCTCAAATATTTGGGAAGAGGCCCAGGGCCTTTGCCTATAAATAGGACTAGCCACCCCCAGGGTAGGGCGAAATCGATCCACGAGCGGGAATCAATCCACGAACGGAGCTAGCAACACACCCAGAGAGTGAGGAGGGCGATTGAACTCCCCCAGCAGTTCATCCCCTAGCCAAGAACAGACCCTCACGAGGCTGTTCTTCCTTGTACTGTTCATCCTCATCAGCTCAAGAGGCAATCCACCCACCACAAACTAGAGTAGGGTATTACACCACAATGGTGGCCCGAACTAGTATAAACCCTGTGTCTGTTGTGCTGTTCGTTCTGTAGTTTAGATCCTTGTGAGACGGAAAGGTAGAGGGCATAATCTCCACGCGCATCCCAGAGTTCGAACCTTAAGGGTCTGCCGGAACCCGTGATCCGACATTTGGCGCGCCAGGTAGGGGTGCGCCGGAATCTGTCTTCCACCGCTCCGCTCTCCTCCGACCGTCGCATCCATGTCTGACGCTCGTCGGGCCCGCGCCGAGCGCCGGGCCGCCATCGCTTCCCGCGTCGCCCAGACAGCCCCCGTCGGTGGGCGTCCTCGTCGTTCTCCGTCTCCCGCCGTCAACGCCGCCACCGGCCCGGCGGGGAACGAGCAGCAAGCATCGTCTCAGCACCCGTCCGTGCGGCAAGACGGCCGCACCGCTTCACCCCGGCCGGCTCTTTGTCCCGCGCGCTCCGCGCACCCTTGGAGGCTCGAGCTGCGCTCATTGCGGCGAACGAGCTCCTGCGCTACGGCCCCGTCGACGACGTCTACGAGAAGTGGCTCGACCGCGTCACCGAGCTCGTCTGCGCCGCAGGGGGCTCTCCCACGCCGTCCGCACCGCTGCGCCGCACTCCGCCCCACGTGGGCAATGAAGCTCCGGGGGCGTACCAGCCGCCTCCTCTCCAAGAAGACGCCATGGCTCCAAGGCGCGCGGCCCTTGGGCGAAACCCGCTCCGTCAGGCGCCAGCCTAGCAGGAACGGAGCTGCCAAGAAGTCCCTCGACCGCAAGAGGCTGCTCGGGCGCTCCCAGCTCCGGCTCGCCGAGACCCCGCTCCAGCTCCGGCGCATCAAGACCCCGCGCTACTCCCGGCAGCAGTGCAAGGGGCCCGCAAGGCCAAGCTCTCCCTCAACCGAAGCCTCCCGTGGTCACCGCAGGCTGCCGCGCCTACACCACCGAGCTGCGCAGCGTCGCATGGCCCGGCAAGTTCAACCCGGACCTTCCCCCTCGCTACGACGGCACAACTGATCCCGCAGAGTTCCCCCAGCTCTACGAGCTGGGAATCGAAGCTGCCAGCGGGGACGAAAAGGTCATGGTGAACTGGTTCCCCATGGCGCTGAAGGAAGGAGCTCGCACTTGGCTCCTGAACCTGGCCCCAGGCACGATCTCCTCCTGGGACCAGATGCGTACTCGCTTCATCGCCAACTTCCAAGGTACCCGCGACCGGCCTCCCGCCGTGAGCGACATGCGCCGCATCAAGCAGCAACCTGGGGAGACTCTACAAAAGTACATCCAACACTTCAACAGTGCGCGCCTCAAGATCCCCAAGGTGTCCGAGGAAGCCATCATTTCGGCCTTCTTCGATGGCGTGCGCGACGTCAAGATGAAGGAGGAGCTGGCGATGCATGAAGACCTCTGCACCTCCCTGGAGCTGTTCAACTTGGCGACCAAGTGCGCCAGGGCTGAGGAGGGACGTCTCTCCCTCCTCGAGCTGCCTGCCACAGACCCAGAAGAGAAGAAGGCCAAGGACGTGAAGCGCAAGGGGGCTGCCGTACTCGCGGCGGAACCAGACACCAAGCGGGGCAAGGATCTGCCCGAATCCTCCAGGGGCAGCCGGTACTGCGTGTACCACGACCTCCACACGCACAACACCAACGAATGCCAAGAACTCCGTGCCGTGCGAGAAGGAAGAATCGGCCGTCGCCCTGACCGTGCTGACCGGGGCTACGAC
This sequence comes from Aegilops umbellulata, assembly GCA_032464435.1. Taxonomy (NCBI): domain Eukaryota; kingdom Viridiplantae; phylum Streptophyta; class Magnoliopsida; order Poales; family Poaceae; genus Aegilops; species Aegilops umbellulata. The sequence goes on along the minus strand of CP136058.1, from coordinate 132,783,185 downwards.
CGAGGAGGAGGAAGAAACCCAGGACGCTGGGAAGATCGTGGCCCGCGCCAAGGGTGGCGCGACCAACCTCGCGAGGACCGCTGGCGGGACCCGCCTCGCGAGGGGGACTGGAGGGATCAGCCTCGTGAGGATCGCCCTCACGGCAACCCAGGCCTTCCGCTGCTGCCGCCTCAGCCAAGGAGGAATGAAGACCGCCACCAAGATGAGGGGGCTGGGGGCTTCCAAGAGCCGCGCGCGATCGCCTGCATCCTGGGCGGAGCTCAAGCCCCAGCCTCTCAGCGTATCTTCAAGCAATTTTCCCGCGAAGTGAATGCAGTTCTCCCCAAGCTCGAAGCAACGCGTCCCCTCAGGTGGTCGGCGTGCGCCATCACGTTCAGCTCGGCAGACCAACTCAAGTGCGCGGCCACAGCTGGAGTCCTCCCGATGCTCTGTTCCCCAGTCATTAGCAACGTTCAGGTCACCAGGACCCTCATCGACGGTGGAGCAGGGCTCAACGTCTTGTCCGTGGAAACATTGAACAACCTCCAAGTGCCCTATGACCAGCTTCAGCCAACCAAGCATTTTTCTGGAGTCATCGACGGTTCCACAGTCCCGATCGGGCAGGTCCGCCTTCCTGTCACCTTCGGGGCCCGCAGCAACTACCGCACCGAGCTCATCGACTTCCACGTCGCCCACATCCGCCTGCCGTACAACGCCATCCTCGGATACCCAGCGCTGACCAAATTCATGGCTGTGACTCACCACGGCTACAACGTCCTCAAGATGTCAGGAAGTGGTGGCGTCATCACGGTGCCCTGTGAAGAGAAGGACGCAGTGTGTTCCCTGGAGCGAGCCTTTCAGGATGCGTCGCTAGAAGACCCAGACCACGGAAGCAGGAGGCTTCCTGAGACCACCCCCAAAAAGAAGAAGACGTCGTCAGGGTCAGTCCCTCAGGAGGCAGGCCCTTCAGGGCCCGTGTCTGCCCAGGGGGACCCTCCTTCCATCGCATAGGGAAGCGCGCCTGGCGCCCTCCTCAGGCAGGGCTCGAGGGCTCTCACCTGGAGGGCCACCGACCTTGCCAGGGTCACGAGGGAGGCGCTTGGGCACCATGTGGAGTCGTGCTTCGAAGCATGATTCCCTCGAGAAGGAGCCAGGTGAGGAAGATCAGACCAGCATGAGTTTGTTAACAAGGCCATTCAAGAAATACAGGAGTCAAGGATCATGAGAGGTTGCCGTCGTCCACCAGCTGTGGCTCCACATCCAGGCGAGGATGGTGGGTTGCGCGTCTGCGTCGACGTACCAGGGCTCAATCAGATCGCCACGACGGAGCGCCTCTGGCCCTCCTGAGTGGGGTGCTGCGGAGGACCGCCCCACAGCTATGTTCGCATGCCTTATGGCCTGCCGAGCATGGCTGCGGCGTACCAGCGCCTCATGAGGGGCATCTTGGAGGCTCAGGAAGACAGGCGTTCTGCGGCTCTGGCGGAGATGGAGACAGCCCGCGAGGATCCATCAGTGCCTCCGGAGCCTCCCGAGGCCCCAGGGCCTGGGGGCTCGTGAGGATCGGCTTCCGCAGCCCACCGAGTCTACTGCACCAACGCCACTTCGCCGATGACATATTCAGGTGACATCTTTCAAGTTTCATTCCCAGCTGGGAGCGCCCTCCCAGGGTTGCGTCACTCCCAGGCCGCGTGGGTCCGTCCCCGTGGCATGTATCCCTCTTTATTTTCTTTACTCGTTAGCTTGCTTCGCTGGGGGCGCCCCTCGGGCTGCATCATCCCCAAGCCGCTCGGTCTAGGACCAGCGACGTGTATCTCCCCCGCGTTTATTTCAAATTATGCATTCGCCTATCATGCTTGATTACTTGATGCCGTCCACGGCACCTCTTCTTCTCCATGTCGACCACTTGCACGTTAAAGGGGGGGTGCCTGAGCATCGCGACTCAGGGCTCTTACTGGCTCTCCAGCCCTCACCCTCTGGCCTTGTCCACGGCATCGCGACCTGGCATACCAGCGACGGCTGAGACAAGCTCGAGGGCCGGGACCCGAGGACGTAGAGTGCCGGCATCTAACCAAATTTTGCAGGGACACATCTCAAGATACGACCCAGTGCCAGGCGCAACCTGCCTAGAGGTAGGGCCTCGTGAGTCCCGCGCTGGCTCACGGGTGCCCAGATACACCTCACCTAGCCCTACCGTGCCGGCCACATGTCAGGGCGGGGCTATACACGCCCCGGGGGCTCCTCCCGGAGGGGAGCCCCCTCCCACGTACCAGTGGAAGCACCATGCTCCGCGCTGGCTGACGACACTGCCGAGGAGCGGCTATGCCCGTACACATACGGAAGCGCTATGCTCCGCGCTGGTGATAAACAACTGAGGGTGGCCTCCGGGCTGCGTCAACCTCAGGGAGCCCAGAGCTTAGTGGCTGGCCTCTTCGCAACGCCTCCCCTCGGGAGCGCCGCGCGAGGGGGCTGGGCACGGGGGCTACGACTGGGTCATGCCCAGACGTACGCCGCCCAGCCAGGCCCCTCGGGCCTGGTTCGTCGCGCATCTCTCCCCGAGCGGAGCCAAGGTATGAAGGCCGTTTGAGCGTCAAGGGGGACCCCTGAGCATCGCGACTCAGGGGCCTAACTGGTCCCGTAGCCCCTCACTCCTTAGTTTCGAAAGGCTATGCTGGGTGAGGTACGCGCGGGGCCGGGCTCTGCAGACATAGAACGGTAGCCCCGCTTACATCTCGCCTCATCACCCGCTGTTCGCGCGTCAAGGGGGACTCCTGAGCATCGTGACTCAGGAGCCTAACTGGCTCCGTAGCCCCTCACTCCTTAGTTCCGAAAGGCTATGCTGGGTGAGGTACGCACGGAGTCGGGCTCTGCAGACGTAGAACGGAAGATACACCTACATCACGCTTCCCTACTTGTTGTTCGTGCGCCAAGGGGGACTCCTAAGCATTGCGACTCAGGAGCCTAACTTGTCACGTAGCCCCTCACTCCTTTGGTCCCGTCCTGGTTTCCGGTCAGGGCTAATGCTGGGTGAGGCACGCGCGGGGCCGGGCTCCGCCGGCGTAGAACACAAGCAAGTAGGGAAGAAGAACATAAAATTCAAGGAACTTAAAAGCAAATATTACAACCCATACTATCGCCTTAGTACCAAACGCAAATTTAAATGCCTCCCCGAGGCGTCGTACATGTGCAGGAGTCGAAAGAAGAACAGGAACGATAGCGAAGTCACTTGTCGGCGGTGGAGCTGCGTGGAGTGGCTTCGCCTCGTGGAGCATCAGGGCCGGCAACTCCTTGCTTTGGCCTGGTGCTGAAGGCCCGGAACTTCCCCAGCAGTGCCTCTGCGCGCCCCTTCACGGCTTCGACAGCAGCGGCAGCACCCTCGCCGCTCACCGGCTCCAGCAGGCTGTCGAGGTCGGCGCTGGGATCGCGAAGGTACATGTGGGCGAAGACCCGCGTCAGCGCAACAGAAGACAGGACACGCGCCTCGGCCTCGGCCGTGGGGCCGATGCCGAGGGCGACATCCCCAAGGGCTTTAACCAGGAAGGGAAGCAGCTTGGCGGGGCCGTCCCCGTCACCGGCTAGCGGGCTATCCAGGCCGCTCTCGTAAAGCGTCTTCAGCGAAGCGCGGGCATCTTTCTCCATGTCCGTGAAGGCCACGCGATCCTCGGCGAGGACCTGGGCCTTGGCGTCCAGCTCGGCCTTCGTCACCTCTAGCTCCTTCTTCAACGCGCTTAGGTGGCCGCGGCGCTTATTGAGCTTGGCCTCCCGGTCCTCGAGCGCCGCCTCGCGAGACTTCGCCCCCTTTTCCTGCTCTTGGCGAAGGTGGACCTCCTCCGCAAGTCGGCCTCACAAGCCTTGCAGCTCGTCCTCCAACTCCTTGCAGCGACCACGGACTCCAACCACCTCTCCCAGGGCCGCATCTCGGGCAGCCTTTGCCTCGAGGGTGGCCTCCCTCTCTCCTTCACAGGCCGTTGAGGCCTGAACCAACGCCGCCCGAATCGAGGCATCAGAGCGAATCCACGCCGAAGCCAGTTCCAGGCGCCCGGCCACCAGGCGAGGGTCGGCGCCGAGAAGATCCTACCGCAGCCGGTCCAGTTCGGCAACGGCGCGCTCCAGGATGGAAGAAGAAGGCGGAGAAACATCGGTGCGCTCCAAGACAACAGGAGGAGTTGGGGAAGCAGCGGTCGATGGAACGGGAGGAGAAGATAGTGGCGGCGAGGCCGCAGTGTCCCGAGGCGGAGTCCGCTGCGCCTCCCCAGCCATAGCAGCGGCGCCAGACAAGGGCACCTCGGGGGTCACTTGAGCCATGGGGGTTGTCGCCCCAACCAGATCAGCCAAGCCCCGCAAGGACGAGCGGGCAGGAGAGGCTCGCGCGTCACGGTCACCCTCCCCCGCAGGCGGAGGCGCCGCCGTAGATGAGGCCTCAGGAGCTCCCCTCAGCTTCTTCGCCATGGGCGCCAGCCTACTCAAGAGAAGCAATCATCAAGCCTCGACGGCGGAACAAAAAACCAAAGATCAAGGATCAAGCACTTACGGGTCGTCGCCAGAAGGCTCCAGCTGCCTCCTGCCATACTTGAAGCCTGAGAGCCGGCTGGAAGGGTCGACCTCTGAAGCAGAAGGCGCGTCAGCGGTTCGCCCCGGAGTCAGGACAGACCCGCGGGGAATCAACCCGGTCCTGCCCTTCTTCGGGACCGGGGGCGAGCTCCCGCTGCCCGTCATCATCATCATCATCGCTCAACGAAAGGTGGAGAGTGCGGGGCTTGCGCTGGGGAGGGGGAGCCCTGGACTCTCCGTCAGTTGCCTCAGAGTCAAGACCTTCCTACCGCTCCTCTTCGACCCCCTCTCCGCTTGAGTCGCCGGAAGACACGTCCACAGGTCCCTCGGGGGCCACCACGGGCACGGGCCCGTCCCCGTTGAAGACAGGCATGGACTTCACCACTTGCTCCCAATCGTCGCGAAGGAACAGGGGCGAGGGTGTGCCCTCCAACCTTGCTACCTCGCCCCCGACCAGGGATTGGAGAACCGCGGTCACATCCTCTTCGCCCACAGCTGTGGGGCTCGGATGAGGCCTCCACATCGGGGGAGAGTACTGCCGAAGCGGTGCCAATTGGTGCTCCAGGAACTCCCTCAGCAGCGACGCCCCGGTCAGCTTTGCCGCCGCCATGCTGGCCAGCTTCAAGTCGACATCCATCTTCGCCAACATCGACTTCGCGCGGGGATCCGTGAGCTCCGCTCGGCACCAGTCGCTAGAACTCACGGGCGGCTCCGTGGGAAGGATCAACCGAGGATGGATGCACCCGGCGTCCACCAAAACCCACTTGCTCCGGAAGCCCTCGATCCTCTTCCCCGGATTCGAAATGGCCATGGCACTGCCGCACGCGACGAAGCCCGCGCACGCAGAAGGGGAACCACGGGAAGTCCGGAGGTAGAAGTAGTGGCGCAGCAAGGCCACTGAAGGCTGCACCCCCACATGAGCCTCGCAGTAGTAGGCAAAGATCTCCAGAAGAAGGATGGAGTTGGGGTGGAGATGCAGAGCTTGCAAGTTGTAATGGCGGAGGACGGAGAGGAAGAACTCAGAGAAAGGAGGCACCAAGCCCGCAGTAATGGAGCTCACGAAAAGAGGATAGAAGGTGCTCCCTCGGCCCTCAGGGGTGGCGGAGCCGACCTTGAACACCTGCGCCCCGTTGATGCCCTGCGCCGCCGCCATCCGATGCAGTCGGGCGAGGCTCGCCTCTGACACGTTGGGCGAGTCCAAAGCAGGCGAGAACCAAGCTTCAGCCGGGGGCTGGCGAGGCGCCATAGCTACCTAGGTCAAGCAGATGGAGCAGATCTAGAAGCTTGGAGGAAGAGAGGAGAGGCGCAAGAAAGGGGATCTGAGCAGCGGCCGAAGAAGGAGAAGAGCAAGGCCGGAGCGGATGCCACGCCTTTAATAACCCGCACAGTTGCAAAAGCACCCACGTCCAATCAACCGCCACGCGGCGCCCAAGGCCGCAGGCTGTTAGGGCCCGCGGCGCTTCGCCCTTGCCCTTCCGCCTCTCGGCACGGCCAAGTCCATGCGCGCCTTGGGCCCGGGGGCTACTGTCGGCATTCTGGGAACGGGGGTCCCCAGACTTACCTGCCTGCGGCCTGCGCGTGGCTCAAATGGGGCCCCAGCGTCGCCCATCTTCATCGACACAAGACTCAAGACCCTCGCGAGGGGCCAAGCCTCGCGGGGCGGACGACATGGCGCTTCCTCAGGCACGGCCTCCTCAGGCTGACTCGCGAGGAGGCGGAGAGATCAAGGCGGGGTACCTCGCGAGGTGCCCATGACGCAAGCAATGACGATCGAGGGTGCCAGGCGGGCGCCAGCCCGCGCGGCGTTCCCCTTTCTCTTTGGTGCAAAGGGGGCAAGCGCAGGCGAGAGGATCAAGCAAAGGCACCCATTTCGGTGCAACAAGACCAAGACCAGTCCAACGGTGGGAAGGAGGTCACCATGGAGCCTAGAACGGCGTCACCACAGGGCCTTTGGCAGGCGAAGACCAACTTTAGTCAGGATAAGTGTACCAGATGTTCCCCTTCGAATTGGCCAATTGTTGGCGCCCTTCCCGCTCAAATATTTGGGAAGAGGCCCAGGGCCTTTGCCTATAAATAGGACTAGCCACCCCCAGGGTAGGGCGAATCGATCCACGAGCGGGAATCGATCCACGAACGGAGCTAGCAACACACCCAGAGAGTGAGGAGGGCGATTGAACTCCCCCAGTAGTTCATCCCCTAGCCAAGAACAGACCCTCGCGAGTCTGTTCTTCCTTGTACTGTTCATCCTCATCAGCCCAAGAGGCAATCCACCCACCACAAACTAGAGTAGGGTATTACACCATGATGGTGGCCCGAACTAGTATAAACCCTGTGTCCCTTGTGCTGTTCGTTCTGTAGTTTAGATCCTTGTGAGATGGAGAGGTAGAGGGCATAATCTCCGCGCGCACCCCAGAGTTCGAACCTTAAGGGTCTGCCGGAACCCGTGATCCGACACTCCCACCTCCTTGGCCGCCACCCCTTGCTCCTATATAAATAGATCCATCTAGTAGCTTTTTCCTAGGGATTTGTTTAGTTAAAAGTTAGCCATTGCAACTTCGTGTACTTCGTTTGTGTCCAACGACCAGACCAAGACCGCTTTCAGATCCCCACCATTATCAATACTTCATCTATATTCGCAATATTCAGATTGCATTATCATATGCTTGCTTGTTCTTCGATTGCATGAAGGAATAGACCTTCGTGGTCAGCCTGATCATGCTTCCAGCATTGTCAGTAACCTCAGAAGATTGGTTTAGCGATTGTTGCGCAACCTCGTGCACGCTTGTAGTCGAATCGTCAAAGTCGGCTCCACCAAATTGATAGTTATCATCTCATCAAAAGATTGGGACACTTTCGCTTCTATCACTAGCCGCCCCTGCCGTCGGCCTTCCTCCACCCTCCCTTCCCCCTCGCCGCCACCGAGAGCTATCGTTGGGCAAAGCCCAGGCAGTGCCGGCGGCGGCGGGGCTTCTTGCCTGGCGCGGCTTCCCTTCTTCCTCGCGGCGGCTTAGTCACTCCTGGTGAGCTTGGTGGCGCAGCGCTTCGAAGCTCCGGCAGTGGCTCGCTTTGCGGCAGGTTGGAGGGCATGTCCCCGTCTGGTGGTACCGCCTAGACAGCGGTTGCGGCCTAGGGCTCTTGACCCCAGATTGGATCTGGGTGGTGCTCGGGCCTGGCCGTGGCTTCCTGTCAGGCGTGGTGGCGGAGAGTCTTGCGGCCTCTGGGCATCGTGGAGGTGCCGACGGCGGCATGTGCTTGATACGTCTCCAATGTATCTAGAATTTTTTATTGTTCCATGCTATTATATTATCCATCTAGGATGTTTTATATGCATTTATATGCTATTTTATATGATTTTTGGGACTAACCTATTAACCTAGAGCCCAGTGCAAGTTTCTAATTTTTCCTTGTTTTTGAGTTTTACATAAAAGGAATACCAAACGGAGTCCAATTGATGTGCCAATTTTTGATAATTTTTTATGGACCAAAAGAAGCCCCCGGAGTAAAATAGTTGGGCTAGAAGAGTCCCGAGCCGTCCACGAGGGTGGAGGGCGCGCCCTACCCCCTGGGCGCGCCCTACCCCCTGGGCGCATCCCCCTGCCTCGTGGATGACTCGGAGACCCCCCCTGACATGAGACCGACGCCAAAAATTCCTATAAATACACAAACCCCCAGAAAGAAACCTAGATCACGAGTTCCGCCGCCGCAAGCCTCTGTAGCCACCAAAAACCAATCGGGGCCCTGTTCCGGCACGCTGCCGGAGGGGGGATCCATCACCGGTGGCCATCTTCATCATCCCGGCGCTCTCCATGACGTCGGGGCTGAGGGTATGTACTAGTAGCTATGTGTTTGATCTCTCTCTCTCTCTCTCTCGTGTTCTTGATTCGGCGCGATCTTGATGTATCGCGAGCTTTGCTATTATAGTTGGATCTTATGATGTTTCTCCCCCTCTTCTCTCTTGTAATGGATTGAGTTTTCCCTTTGAAGTTAGGATTTGAGAACACTTGATGTATGTCTTGCATGTGCTTATCTGTGGTGACAATGGGATATTCACGTGATTTACTTGATGTATGTTTTGGTGATCAACTTGCGGGTTCAGTGACTTTGTGAACTTATGCATAGGGGTTGGCACACGTTTTCGTCTTGACTCTCCGGTAAAAACTTTGGGGCACTCTTTGAAGTTCTTTGTGTTGGTTGAATAGAAGAATCTGAGATTGTGTGATGCATATCATATAATCATACCCACGGATACTTGATGTGACATTGGAGTATCTAGGTGACATTAGGGTTTTGGTTGATTTGTGTCTTAAGGTGTTATTCTAGTACTAACTCTAGGATAGATCGAATGGAAATAATAGCTTTGTGTTATTTTACTACGGACTCTTGAATAGATCGATCAGAAAGAATAACTTTGAGGTGGTTTCGTACCCTATAATAATCTCTTCGTTTGTTCTCCGTTATTAGTGACTTTGGAGTGACTCTTTGTTGCATGTTGAGGGATAGTTATATGATCTAATTATGTTATCCTTGTTGAGAGAACTTGCACTAGTGAAAGTATGAACCCTAGGCCTTGTTTCAACGCATTGCAATATCGTTTTCGCTCACTTTTATCACTAGTTACCTTGCTGTTTTTGTATTTTCATATTACAAAAATCTATATCTATCATCCATATTGCACTTGTATCACCATCTCTTCGCCGAACTAGTGCACCTATACAATTTACCATTGTATTGGGTGTGTTGGGGACATAAGAGACTCTTTGTTATTTGGTTGCAGGGTTGTTTGAGAGAGACCATCTTCATCCTACGCCTCCCACGGATTGATAAACCTTAGTTCATCCACTTGAGGGGAATTTGCTACTGTCCTACAAACCACCGCACTTGGAGGCCCAACAACGTCTACAAGAAAAAAGTTGTGCAGTAGACATCAAGCTCTTTTCTGGCGCCGTTGTCGGGGAGGCTAGGTAACCGGCACTAACACCCCGTCAACTAAGCTCTTTTCTGGCGCCGTTGCTGGGGAGGTGAGTGCTTGAAGGTATATCTTTAGATCTTTCAAGAGAATCTTTTAGTTTCTTGTTTTATCACTAGTTTAGTTTATAAAAGAAAACTACAAAAAATGGAATTGAGGGTGCCTCATATGCTGCATCTTTTTAATGTCTTTCATGAAAATAAGTATTCCGATATTTGTGCCAAAGTGTTAGAAGAAGAATGCATTAAAATGTTTGGCACTAAATATTTGAATGATGAGCATGATCGCAATGTTGTTAGTATGAATTCCTTGAATATCCATGATGCTAATGATATGCAAAGCCACAAGCTTGGGGATGCTATGTTTGACGAAGATGATATTTTTTGTCCCCCAAGTTTTGATGAACAAATTTATTATGATGATAGCATGCCTCCTATTTATGATGATTATATTGATGAAAGTGGGTTTGGAAGAGTGACAACTTTAGGAAGTAATGATCCCACTACTTTGGAGGGTGTTGAATCTTATTGTGATAATTATAAAAGTGGATTTGGAGAGGTCATGACTTTATTTAGTGATGAATCCACTATTTCGGAAGAGGTTCCAATTGATTATGAGAACAAAATTGCTATCTATGATGATTATTGTGATGACATGTATTCTATAAAGAATAATGATAACCATGAAACTTGTCAGCATGATTTTAATTTTCAATTGGATTATGCCTCACATGATAGTTATTTTGTTGAGTTTGCTCCCACTACTATTAATGAGAAGAAATTTGCTTATGTGGAGAGTAATAAAATTTCTATGCTTGTGGCTCATGAAAAGAGTGCTTTATGTGATAGTTATATTGTTGAATTCATTCATGATGCTACTGAAAATTATTATGAGGGAGGAATATATGCTTGTAGGAATTGCAATAATATCAAATTTCCTCTCTATGTGTTTAAAATCTTGAAGTTATGCTTGTTTCGCTTTCCTATGCTAGTCGATTCTTGTTCCCATAAATTGTTTGCTCACAAAATCCATATGCATAGGAAGTGGGTTAGACTTAAATGTGCTAGTAATATTCTTCATGATGCTCTCGTTATGTATCAATTCTTATCTTTTATGTGAGCATCATTGGAATCATCATGCCTAGCTAGGGGCGTTAAACGTTAACTCTGGTTGGGAGGCAACCCAATTTTATTTTTGTTCTTTGACTTTTGCTCCTTTTTAGTAATAAATAATCTAGCTAGCCTTTGGTTAGATGTGGTTTAATGTTTTAATTAGTGTTTGTGCCAAGTAGAACCTTTGGGAAGACTTGGGTAAAGTCTTTGTGATCTTGCTGTAAAAAACAGAAACTTTTGCGCTCACGAGATTAGATGCCATTTTTTACAGGAGAGTGAATTTAGGTTGATTCTTTTTGAAGATGATTAATAGACAAATTCTTCATGTCCAGCAATTTATTTCAGAATTTTTGGAGTTCCATAAGTATTCGAACAAAATATATTACTACATATTGTTCTGTTTTTGACAGATTCTGTTTTCTATGTGTTGTTTGCTTATTTTGATGAATCTATGAGTAGTATCGGAGGGTATGAACCATAGAGAAGTTGGAATACGGTAGATATTACACCAATATGAATTAATAATGAGTTCACAACAGTACCAAAAGTGGTGATTTATTTTCTTATACTAATGGAGCTTACGAGTTTTCTATTGAAGTTTTGTGTTGTGAAGTTCTCAAGTTTTGGGTAAAGATTCGATGGACTATGGAATAAGGAGTGGCAAGAGCCTAAGCTTGGGGATGCCCAAGGCATCCCAAGGTAATATTAAAGGACAACCAAGAGCCCAAGTGATGTGGAGCATCCTTCCATCATCCCCATGGACTCTACACCAACACATCAAGCCCCACGTGGACCTATGACAAGAGCTAGAGCACATGCATTGGAAACCGAGGTGAACTCCTTCCTACTTGACTTGCATACGAATACGAATGAAACATGGTTGCTACCTCACAAAAATATGCTATGCCTCATTTGGTACAAAGATGAACACCACCAAGAAGCTTAGGAGCATCACCAAGGAGAAGGAGGACCACCCCAAGGCCACGTGAACCAAGACGGAGTGCAACGGCAGCAACACTGGAAGGCCCAGGTGACCCCGTACGCACGGGCCCCCGAAGCCCCATGCCCATGGACTATCCATAGAGTTGGCGCTCGGGCACCCCGTGCGCACGGGCGTGTACCGTGCCCACGGGCCCAACTTACCCCGTGCGCACGGGCCTCCCAGGATGGCCGGCTGAGATTGCCTCTTCGCCCTCCTCTTCATCTCCTTCGACCCCAAGGCTATATAAGTCATACCTAGGACCATGTTTAGGTTTAGCAAAGTATTTAGAACACAAAATAGGGCTTTGCTCATCTTCCTCCTCTAGGAGACCTAGACCTCCTCTTGGAGAAGCTCCTCTTGGAGATCAAGCCCTCCTCTTGGAGAAGATCCTCTTGGATGCAAGACCTCACCTAGTGGGAAGCACCTTTATCCTAGTGCTACTTTTCTTGAATTGTTCATGTAATCTTGTGGATCTCATGTATGCTACTCTAGTGGATATGATATTGGGTTTGTTTGAGTGATTTGTGCCTTGTGTTCTTGAGTGTTCTTCCTCCTTTTCCCCCTCCAAGTGTGAAAAGATCCCCTATAAGGTTTCACCCTACAACATCTTGGTATCTAGAGCCACGTTTCTCACGAAATCGGAGCCCTCCTCTTAATTTTCTAGCCTAATTTTGCTTGTTCTTGACCAATTTCGAAAATACCCACAAAAAGAGCCATACCAATTTTTTTGTGATTTGAAGTTTCTTGTGAGTTTTTGTTGATTTTGATCCGTGGATCTGGTGTCTAGCAAGTAGATCTAACTCCTATTGCATACCCATACCCCAATTTTTCTTTTCCCCTTCGAATTTGACAAGAAAATCGCGAAATTTCTGCCTACCCCGTGCCCACAGGTCCCCGAAAAGTCTCCGGACACCCCGTGCCCACAGCCTTTGACCCCGTGCGCACGGCCCTCCCAGAATCAGCCGCGTGCACTTCACGTTTTCGGTCATAACTTCCACTCCCGGACTCCGATTTGGGTGTTCTTTGGCTCATTGAAAAGCTAGCGACGTGCACGAGCTGCTCATCTTGGTTTTACCACCTTTTGACTCCATCAAATTTGGCCCATTTTTGCATCTTTTGCATAGGCCTTCCGCCATAACTTTCGCCCCACCATATACAACTTCCGCAAACTAACCCATTTTGGTTCCTTTGGTATTTGTGGTTGTTTGAGTTGTGATTTGAGTCTCCTAAGGTGTTTCAGCTACTTAGGGACGGTTACATCTTCATTCACCACCGGACACTTGTATCGTTCCATCGACTACGTCACCAAGGGCCACTTTTTCATCGCGCAACGAGCTCTCCATCAAGAGAGTGAAGCCTTGGGTGAACGCCTTGACCAAATCACCGCCGACCTTCGCCAATCGAAAGCAAGGAACCGCGACTACATCGACGGCACACAAATGGAAGAACTCCGCGAGATGATCGTGTGACGCCCTTCTTCCTCCTCCTCATCAACAAGACGACGCTGAGGGAGTCCTGGATTAGGGGGTGTCCGGACAGCCGGACTATATCCTTCGGCCGGACTATTGGACTATGAAGATACAAGATTGAAGACTTCGTCCCGTGTCCGTATGGGACTCTCCTTGGCGTGGAAGGCAAGCTTGGCGATACGGATATGTAGATCTCCTTCCCTATAACCGACTCTGTGTAACCCTAGCCCCCTCCGGTGTCTATATAAACCGGAGGGTTTAGTCCGTAGGACAACAACAATCATACCATAGGCTAGCTTCTAGGGTTTAGCCTCTATGATCTCGTGGTAGATCAACTCTTGTAATACTCATATCATCAAGATCAATCAAGCAGGAAGTAGGGTATTACCTCCATCGAGAGGGCCTGAACCTGGGTAAACATCGTGTCCCCCGCCTCCTGTTACCATCCGCCTTAGACGCACAGTTCGGGACCCCCTACCTGAGATCCGCCGGTTTTGACACCGACATTGGTGCTTTCATTGAGAGTTCCACTGTGCCGTCACCATAAGGCTTGATGGCTCCTTCGATCATCTGTAACGATGCGGTCAAGGGTGAGGTTTTCCTCCCCGGACAGATCTTCGTATTCGGCGGCTTCGCACTGCGGGCCAACTCGCTTGGCCATCTAGAGCAGATCGATAGCTACGCCCCTGGCCATCAGGTCAGGTTCGTAAACTTGAACTACACCGCCGACATCCGCGGAGACTTGATCTTCGACGGATTCGAGCCCATGTCAGGTATGTCGCACAATCTCGACGAGCATGATTTAGCTCTGCCGTCGGACAGTGTTCGAGAGATCACACCTGCAACTGCTCTGGCCCTCAAGCCGGAGCAAATTGCGCCATCCGAGGACAGGGGGATAGACCCCGCCATGGAGGCCGCACTCTCAGTGGCGATAGAGCTGGATACTGACTTCACCCCTTACGAGAGCCGTGTTGCCGAACCATTGGATTCGTCCCCGGCCACGTGCTCCGAACCGCCTGCATCCGTGCCCATCGAATCCGATTGGGCACCGATCATGGAGTTTACCTCCGCGAATATCTTTCAGCGCTTGCCTTTCGGCGATGTGCTAAATTCATTAAGGTCCCTCTCTTTGTCAGGAGAACCTTGGCCGAACTATGTCCGTCTAGGATGGGATACGGATGACGAAGAAATTCGCTCCCCACCCACCACCCACTTAGTAGCCTTTGTCGACGATTTAACCGACATGCTCGATTTCGACTCCGAAGACATCGACGGCATGGACGACGGTGCATGAGACGAACAGGAACCACCGCCCACAGGGTGCTGGACCGCCACTCCATCACATGACATATACATGGTGGATACACCCAAAGAAAATGATGAAGAGGAACGGGAGGATGCAGTGAAGGACAACTCCGTCGAGAAGCAACCAAAGCGTCGGCGTAGGCGCCGCTCCAAATCCCGCCTCGGTAAAAACAGCGATAACAACAGTGAAGCGGCAAACGGCGAACGTAGTACGAACCTGCTGTTCGAACACGGAGACGCCGAGGATATAGCTCATAAACCTCCCTCCGAAGAGGAAAACAGTCCGGACGAAGATGCACACATCATCCCGGAAAGGCACTTGGAACAATATAACCTCCGCATACAGCTTATTGCCACCGCGAGGAGTCTAAAGAAGCATAAGCAAAGGCTTAAGGCCGCGCATAATACACTCAATAATAGATGGAACAAAGTGCTCGACAATGAAGAAAAATATGGTGGTAGTTACCACACAAAGATCTATCCAAAGCGCAAGCTATTGCCTGAATTCGATGATGAGGTCGCAGAGCCCACACAGCTGAAAAATAAAACCGCCGACCGATCGGATCGACCACCTCGTGGCCGCGATAGGGCGGCCAACGATGCCACACATAAGTCAACACATGATCTACGTGAGGACTTGCGCCAAAAATCCAGTATGACCAGATCCATCTACGGATCTAGGAGGCGCGCTCCGGCACAAAATCAAAGCCGAATACCACAACTGTCCGAATGCCCCGATACTTCCAAGTACAGGGGTGCCGCACACCCCCTATGTTTCATCGACGAGGTGATGGACCACGAATATCCAGAGGGATTCAAACCAGTAAACATAGAGGCATACGACGGAACCACAGACCCTGGAGTCTGGATTGAGGACTTTATCCTCCATATTCATATGGCTCGCAGAGACGATCTCCACGCCATCAAATACTTGCCCCTCAAGCTAAAAGGACCAGCTCGGCACTGGCTGAAAATCCTCCCCGAAAACTCAATTGGAAGTTGGGAGGAGCTTGAGGACGCTTTTTGGGCTAATTTTCAAGGGACTTATGTCCGACCTCTGAATGCAGACGACTTAAGTCATATAGTTCAACAGCTCGGAGAGTCAGCCCGAAAGCTTTGGAACAGATTCCTCACTAAGAAGAACCAAATCGTCGACTGCCCAGATGCCGAAGCCTTAGCAGCTTTCAAACACAGTGTCCGGGACGAATGGCTCGCCAGACACCTCGTCCAAGAAAAACCGAGAATAATGGCAGCCCTGACAAGCCTCATGACCCGCTTTTGCGTGGGCGAAGATAGCTGGCTAGCTAGTAGTAGCACCAGCGACCCAGGCACATCCGAAGTCAGAGATGGCAATGGAAAACCACGATGCAGTAAAAGCAAGCGTCGAAATAAGGAAGACATCCCAGATAACACGGCGGTAAACGCCGAATTCAGGGGCTCTCGACCGGGTCAGCGGAAAAAGCCTTTCAAGGGCAACAGAGATGGACTGTCCAGCCTAAACAAGATTCTAGACAAACTATGTCAGATTCACGGCACCCCCGATAAACGTGCAAATCACACCCACAGAGAATGTTGGGTCTTCAAGTAGGCCGGTAAGCTAAACGCCGAACATAAGGGGAGGGAGACACCATGTGAAGACGAGGACGAGCCTCGCCAGCAAAGCACCAGGGGACAGAAAAAATTCCCACCAGAGGTCAAAACAGTGAACATGATTCACGCGACGAAGAGGAGAAGCAAACATGCACTCCGAGGCACACGCGCCGCAGTGCCCGTCACCCGTAAGTTCAAACCCTGGTTCGCCTGCCCGGTCAGTTTCGATTGCAGGGATAACCCGACAAGCATCTGACACGAAGGATTGGCCGCCTTGATGTTAGACCCAATAATAAACGGATACCATCTCACACGAGTCCTTATGGACGGCGGCAGTAGCCTAAATCTGATATATCAGGACACAGTCCGCAAAATGGGGATAGACCCGACAACACTCAGTCATAGTAATACTACCTTCAAGGGAGTAATACCAGGCCCAGAGGCCCGCTCCATGGGCTCTCTAATACTAGAGGTTGTATTCGGTTCACCCGACAACTACCGAAGTGAAATGCTAAACTTCGACATCGCTCCATTCCGAAGCGGCTATCAAGCACTACTCGGAAGAACATCTTTCACTCGTTTTAACGCAGTACGTCATTACGCTTCTCTCAAACTTAAGATGCCTGGCCCACATGGCTCCATCACTGTTAGCGGAAATATTGAGCGTTCCTTACGCGCGGAAGAACGCGCGACGGCTTTAACAGCCGAACACTAGACGGCCTCACCAACCAGAATAAATGACCAGTCGTCAAGACTGCGGACACGGCTGGACGAGTCCGGCGCATCACTAGATATACCTGAGATCAGTTCGATGGTTATACGTTCATGGACGGTACCAGGGGCTTCCCGCGCGTAAACAGGGCTAGATCGGCTTAACTTGACTTGTCTTGAATATTAAATGATTTATTGAGAATAACCAATTTTTTGCACGACAACTTTCATCTAAGTTCTTCTCTTTTACAGACGACAATCGTGCTACACCCGTCCAGGATACGGCACAACGGAGACACAAGCGTAGACGTGCAGCAGGGACCCGCTCAAAGGTTTCTTTTTAGATTAAGACCCTGCGTAAACCTTTTTTACTGTCTCTTGTTGTTCACATCCTCCGGATACTCAATACAACCGAGAAGGATGCTGACATTATTGGCATCTCGCCACGTCAGAATATTGCACGTACCTGGACACCAGGGGTTTATTATCAAGGGCATTGTTCAGCCCGACATACGTTATAAAGACCGAATACCTTAGGGAGTGTTCGGCGTCGCGAGTTTGGCCTTATATGCATCAGCTCCGAATCATGTCTTTGTTCAAATGTTGGGTTTGCCCAGCTCCCGTGTTTTGCTACCTTACGTTCCGCTCTATCCGCTAAGGTGGCACCAGGAGAACTACTGCGATTGTGCCCTGGTTCATCCGGGTGAGCACCTCAGTAGAGAAAGCCGAAAACTGACTGTCATGATAAAGTGCGAGACTGGTCAACCACTCGATGACTTAGCGGAATCTTCAGGATTCCTCTGCATTAACGAAGGGCCGTTTCCCGGTCAGGTACGTACGCGCCCCATACTCGGACGAGCGCGGAAGTACCAGGGGCTATATAGTAGTCCCACCGTCGAACTCCTATGGCTAAGTGAAAGTGTTAAAGTAATATAGTCCGATTGCCTCGTTCGCTGCGCCATCACCTCCTTAATGGACCAAGACGTTGGATCAAGTGTGAACACGCATTTTTTGCGAACACCCCCGCATTATATGCGTGGGGGCTGAAGCTGACGACTGCAAACTTTCAGGTTATATACACAAATACATAAACGGCCGCACAGGAGGCATCATAATACTTTCAGGAAAAAGTATAAACGCAGCCTTAACAATTTAATAAGCATTGTTTTTACAATGGGAATATATGTCATTAGAACATAATATTTTTCAAGCACTGAGCTTCTATTGAACGAGCGCCTTCAAGGACTTCTTCAAAGTAGTGCTCGGCAGATACTCGGCCCACTGCCAAACTCTGGGTTGCAATAGTGATGGCCTCCATCTCTGACTAGTATGTCTTGACACGAGCAAGAGCCATCCGCGCACCCTCTATGCACGCCGCCCTCTCCATAGCGTCGAAGCGCGGCACAACACCAAGGAACTGTTGCACTAAATTAAATTAGCTTCTTGACTTTGGCTCTTCCGGCCACAGATGATCCACAACAGACCTCATGGCAAGTCCGGACAACCTATGGAGCTCGGCCCACTCGGTCATTCGCTCATTCAACAGAAGCGGACACACTGGAATATTGAATTGTGACCAGAACAGCTTTTCCACTTCCCGATATTTTTTATCTTTGAAGTATTCGGCCGCATCAGCAGCACTTGCTGCCAAATCCACATATGCGTCTGCGGAACTCCATAGTTGATCAAGAGGAGCGTACTTAGGATCTCCGAACTTCATCCGCAGCATAAAGGGCTTCCCAGCCACGATATCCCCGGCTTGACGCAGCTCCTCCTTCGTCGCTCTGATTGTAGAGCGGGCGTCCTTGTCCGCCACCGTGGCCTTCTCCAGGTCCATCACCATTGCCCGATTTTTATTTTCAAGAAGCTCGTAACGGTCGGCGGCATCCTTCAATTCTACAGCCATCTTGGCTATCTCATCCTTGCTTCAGCAATGCGCAGCCTGTTCGGCTCTCAGCTCTTCGACCGCCTTTAGAGCGGCCGCATCACTTTTCATGGCTTGTTCCTTGGCTCGGGCAAGTTCCGCCTGAAGGGTCTCCACGGCGGCAGCCCCGTCTGCAGTCACAACATATTAAAGATACTAGCATCATGCTCCTCTTACTATGTGTTGATCACCGGAGAAATCACATACCCTGCGCCTCGTCGAGCCGTTTGTTCACAAGCATGATGTCGGCATCTGCCGCATCCAGTTGCCGCTTTAGCTCGGCAAACTCACCAGTCCGGCTAGCCATTGGACCTTCCACCACCTGCATATGAAGGCGGCCTGATTATTACCTGGGACTATGATCCTCTGTTTGCCACCACTCTCGACAGCAACCAGAGTCTCAGGGGCTACTATCTGCATAGGGCACACCTAACGTGTGCGGTACCGTAAAAAGCATACACTATTTCACGTACCTCAAAGCCTTTCAGCAGACTCATGAAAGCTTCATGCAACCCGCTTTCGGCGGATGAAATCCTCTCAATTACCGTACCCATTAGCGTACGATGCACCTCTGAGATAGCCGCTTGCTCCAGAAGATCCTTCAGTGCGTCCGATCGCACACAAGACGGCTCCGGGCTCTTTCTGTTGCTCTCTTTAGGAGCCGAATACTGAGGACTTCGGGTGGCCGAAGGATTACCCTCTGACCTTGGTGGATCAGGAGAAACCCTCTGCGACGACACTTCAGGGTCGCCCGCCTCATGAGGCGGGGTGGTGTGGGGAGGTGTTTCGCTCTCCATCATCTCCGGAAGAAGATCCCCCGAAGACGAACTCTATCGAGAAGGGCTACGATCCGCACTACAAGATATATGCTTCGGTTATTGCCTTCAGAAGTACAGAGGGATATTTTTTACTATTAAGTACTTTTTGTTTACTTACAGCTCGGTGGAAGGCTGATCCCCTTGCAGGCACCGTGCAACAAGGGTACCCTCCGAGACAGGACCCTCTGGCGAAGATTTCTTCCCCCATTTGGAAACCATTGTTTCCGGGTCTTCAGAGGTGGTCCTCTTCCTTCTTTGGGGAGAGGGAATTTCAGATTCTTCTCCCCGGTTGTCCTCCTTCGCGGAGGCGCTAACTCCCCCGGTTTGGATGAATAGTGAGCGAGGCCCACTTTCGGCCTCCTTATTCCCCCCTTTATCCTCCCCTGAGGGCGCTTGATAAGGCGCAAGCTCGAGCATCCTAGCCAGTACAGGATCCGGTGAGACCTCAGGAAGGGGGGCCGGACACCTGACCATCTTCGCCTTTGTCACCCAGTCCTGGTCAAAGAGTGACTTCTCAGAATGATGTTGTAATAAATAAAACAATGTGTTCGGCCACGGGATTACTTACTTGGGTATCTGGACGATTGCAGCTCAGACCCGCATCCTCAGTGGTGTCCGGACACCTTATTTGTGGTCCGAAGAACAATTTGTACATCTCCTCGAGCGTCATGCCGAGGAAGTGCTGAATAGCTCGTGGTCCTTCAGGGTTGAACTCCCACATACGGAGGGGTCGACGTTTGCAAGGCAGGACTCGACAAACTAGCATGACTTGCATTACCGTGGCCAGGCTGACATCTCTCTCGAGGAGATCTCGGATGCGACTCTGCAATGTCGGAACATCATTTACTGGCCCCCAGTCCAGCCCCTTGTTGATCCATGACGTCAGTTGTGGTGGGGGGCCCGAGCGAAAGGCAGGGGCGGCCACCCACTTGGTACCCCGGGGAGCCGTGATATAAAACCACTCCCGTTGCCATAAACTGGACACCTCCGGGAAGGAACCCTATGGCCATGGAACATCAGCCGCTTTTGCCTATTACGGAACCTCCGCACTCTGCGTGTCGCCCCTCAATCATCTTCGGCTTCACATTGAAAGTCTTGAGCCATAGGCCGAAGTGTGGGGTAATGCGGAGGAAGGCCTCGCACACGACGATGAACGACGAGATGCGAAGGATGGAATCTGGGGCCAGGTCATGGAAATCCAGCCCATAATAGAACATGAGCCCCCTAACAAAGGGATCCAGAGCGAGGCCTAGCCCCCGGAGGAAGTGAGAGATTAATACAACGCTCTCGCCGGGTTCGGGAGTGGGAATGACCTGCCCTCGAGCAGGCAGCCTGTACGAGATCTCGCCGGTCAAAAACCTGGCCTCTCTTAGCTTCTTGATGTCTTCCTCTATGACAGAGGAAGGCATCCACCGACCTTGAAGGTTGGAACCGGACATGGTTGAAGGTCCGAAGCGCCTGACCTAAGCCTTGGGTGTTGAAACTCGAGGCGGGAGGAAGGATTCGATTGAGTTTGAGAGGAAAAAAGGACATGCCTTGGCCTCTTTATGAAGAGGGTGAATATCAAGCGTCCTCCTCGTGGCCGTTTTGGGACCTGTCTAAAACCGAGGAGTCATACCAACGTGCACGATTGGGTTACCCACATCCGTGTTGATGAGAATCCCGTAATAAGGGGGACACGATCTCTGCTTCGACAAGACGTGCCAAGGAAACTGCCTCGCGATATGCGCAGTGCTAGTTAAGAAAAACGGTTCAGATAATGACCGGGCCATGGCATGGTGTCATGCTACTAAATGTGTCAGCAGATTAGATTTGTGGAAATATGATTCTCTCTATGGTGGTATGTGGAACTTGTTTTGCAGAGCCGGACACTATCCTTGTGTTCAAAATCTTCTATGAAGTATTCGGAGGAAGAACCCTCCTTGCAATGCCGAAGACAAATTTGCACGCCGGACTCATCGTCATTGAAGCCTGGTTCAGGGGCTACTGAGGGAGTCCTAGATTAGGGGGTCTCCGGACAGCTGAACTATATCCTTCGGCCGGACTGTTGGATTATGAAGATACAAGATTGAAGACTTCGTCCCGTGTCCGGATGAGACTCTCATTCGCGTGGAAGGCAAGCTTGGCGATACGGATATGTAGATCTCCTTCCCTATAACCGACTCTGTGTAACCCTAGCCCCCTCCGGTGTCTATATAAACCGGAGGGTTTAGTCCGTAGGACAACAATAATCATACCATAGGCTAGCTTCTAGGGTTTAGCCTCTACGATCTCGTGGTAGATCAACTCTTGTAATACTCATATCATCAAGATCAATCAAGCAGGAAGTAGGGTATTACCTCCATCGAGAGGGCCCGAACCTGGGTAAACATCGTGTCCCCCGCCTCCTGTTACCATCCACCTTAGACGCATAATTCGGGACCCCCTACCCGAGATCCACCGGTTTTGACACCGACAGGCGCCACTCCAGCCGCCGCTCAAGTCGGCAATCTTCGGACTATTCCTCTTACGAAGCAAGTCTGCCACGAGGTCGAGTCCCTCGACGTGATGATCCTCAAGATCACCAAGCTCAAGAAAATCCTTTCCATGGCAATGGCTTATAACAACGAGTTCGAGCACGTGAAAGGGCGCGACATCAAGCGCAAGAAGAAACGGAGAAAGAGCAAATACCTCCTCAAGTGCAACGTCAACCATCTCAAGACGGTGATGCATTTCGACAAGCACATGAGCGTTGTCAAGCACAAGCCCTCGAACGTGAAGCGCAAGCACTCAAATCTCAACGAACACTCAACGAGGACACTAGAGCCGTCGAAGAGCGCAACCACCAAGTCCGTGAACAAGAAGATGCACTTCTCCAAGTGTGACAAGAAGAAGCTGCTCGACTTGAATAACAACAAGAAAGGCGCAACCACGCGCATCTTCCTCATCCTCCTCCACGACAAGAGCGACAACTTGAGGAACGAGCATTCGAGGACCTTCCTCCACGGCAAGGGCAACATCAAAACTGCTACTATGATGAATAACTCTGCTACGGCAAGCTCAAGTTCACCATGCCCAAGTTTTCCGAAAGCAATGATCCCGAAGAGTATCTCTCATGGGCCTTGAAGGTGGACAAGATATTCCGTCTACACAACTACGACGAGGAAAAGAAGATCGCCATGGCCTTCCTCGAATTTCAATACTACGTCCTCATTTGGTGGGAACAAGTGATCGAGCGACGACATACAAGAGGTGAACCACCAATCACAACGTGGACGGAAATGAAGGATGTCATGAGAGCCCACTTCGTGCCTACACACTACACCCGTGATCTCTTCAAGAAGTTGCAACTCCTCAAGCAAGGCACATAA
This sequence comes from Aegilops umbellulata, assembly GCA_032464435.1. Lineage (NCBI taxonomy): Eukaryota > Viridiplantae > Streptophyta > Magnoliopsida > Poales > Poaceae > Aegilops > Aegilops umbellulata. The sequence goes on along the minus strand of CP136058.1, from coordinate 132,760,431 downwards.
AGGTTGAAGAATACTACCAAGAAATGGAGATTGCCATGATACGAGCCAATGTCAAGGAAGACAATGAGCAAAAAATGGCACGCTTCTTGAACGGCCTCAACCACCCAATCAAGCGGATTGCCGACTTCCAACCATACTCAAACCTTCTCGAGCTAGTTCATCAAGCGACCAAGGCCGAGCGACAAGTCCAAGATGACTTCAAATACGCCAAGTACTCGTCCAAGACCTACGGATCCTACTCACAAGCTCCCGCGACTTCAGCAACTCCTACCTCAACTAGAGCAACACCAAGTACCGGCGACAAGTAAAGTTCCAAGCAAGCTACGCCTTCTTCAACTCGTTCTCCGGCAAGAACCTACAAATCCAAGACTCCCTCATATTCAACGCCGATGTCTACTACACAACCTTCTTCTTGTAGACGTTGTTGGGCTTGCAAGTGCACAGGTTTGTAGGACAGTAGCAAATTTCCCTCAAGTGGATGACCTAAGGTTTATCAATCCGTAGGAGGCGTGAGGATGAAGATGGTCTCTCTCAAGCAACCCTGCAACCAAATAGCAAAGAGTCTCTTGTGTCCCCAACACACCCAATACAATGGTAAATTGTATAGATGCACTAGTTCAGCGAAGAGATGGTGATACAAGTGCAATATGGATAGAAGATATAGGTTTTTGTAAACTGAAAATATAAAAACAGCAAGGTAACAAGTGGTAAAAGTGAGCATAAACGGTATTGCAATGATAGGAAACAAGGCCTAGGGTTCATACTTTCGCTAGTGCAAGTTCTCTCAACAATAATAACATAGATAGAACATATGACAAGCCCTCAACATGCAACAAAGAGTCACTCCAAATCCACTAATAGCGGAGAACAAACGTAGAGATTATGGTCGGGTACAAAACCACCACAAAGTTATTCTTTCAAATCAATCCGTTGGGCTATTACTATAAGTGTCACAAACAACCTTGGAGTTTTTACTAGAATAACACCTTAAGATACAAATCAACCAAAACCCTAATGTCACCTAGATACTCCTTTGTCACCTCAAGTATCCGTGGGCATGATTATACGATATGCATCACACAATCTCAGATTCATCCAACCAACATAAAAGTACTTCAAAGAGCGCCCCAAAGTTTCTACCGGAGAATCAAGAACGTGTGCCAACCCCTATGCATAGGTTCCCAATGTCACGAAACCCGCAAGTTGATCACCAAGACATACATCAAGTGTTCTCATAAAGACTCAATCCGATAAGATTACTTCAAAAGGGGAAACTCAATTCATCACAAAGGAGTAGAGGGGGAGAAACATCATAAGATCCAACTACAATAGCAAAGCTCAGGATACATCAAGATCGTGCCATAGAGGAACACGAGAGAGAACACGAGAGAGAGAGAGATCAAACACATAGCTACTGGTACATACCCTCAGCCCCGAGGGTGAACTACTCCCTCCTCGTCATGGAGAGCGCTGGGATGATGAAGATAGCCACCGGAGATGGACCCCCCCTCCGGCAGGGTACCGGGAAGGGGTCCCGATTGGTTTTTGGTGGTTCTGGAGGCTTGCGGTGGCGGAACTCCCGATCTATCTTCTGTTCTGGAAGTTTTAGGGTACGACGGTATATATGGGTGAAGGGGGAACGTCGGTGGAGCTACGGGGGCCCCACGAGGCAGGGGGCGCACCCAGGGGGGAGGGCGCGCCCTCCACCCTCGTGACCGCCTCGTGGCTCTTCTGACGTGGGGTCCAAGTCCATCAGGTGGGTTTCCTTCCAAAAATAACTTCTCAAGTTGATTTCGTTCCGTTCTGACTCCGTCTGATATTCCTTTTCCTCGAAATACTGAAATAGGCATAAAACAGCAAATCTGGGCTGGGCCTCCAGTTAATAGGTTAGTCCCAAAAATAATATAAAAGTGGATAATAAAGCCCAATATTGCCTAAAACAGTAGATAAAGTAGCATGGAGCAATCAAAAATTATAGATACGTTGGAGACGTATCAAGCATCCCCAAGCTTAATTCCTACTCGTCCTCGAGTAGGTAAATGATAAAAAGAAGAATTTTTGATGCGGAGTGATACTTTGGCATAATTTCAATGTAATTCTTCTTACTTGTGATATGAATATTCAGATCCGAAAGATTTAAGACAAAAGTTCATATTGACACAAAAATAATAATACTTCAAGCATGCTAACTAAGCAATTATGTCATCTCAAAATGGCATGGCCAAAGAAAGTTCATCCCTACAAAATCATATGGTTAAGCTATGCTTCATTTTCGTCACACAAAGATGTTCCCAACTTCTATACCCCCGATGACAAGCCAAGCAATTGTTTCATACTCAAATAATCTCAAACTTTTTCAACCTTCACGCAATACATGAGCGCGAGCCATGGACATAGCACTATGGGTGGTATAGAATATGATGATGGGGATTGTGTGGAGAAGACAAAAAAGGAGAAAGTCTCACATCAACGAGGCTAATCAATGAGCTATGGAGATGCCCATCAATTGATGTTAATGCAAGGCGTAGGGATTGCCATGCAACGGATGCACTAGAGCTAAGAATGCTCAACAAAAGAAAACTAGTGGGTGTGCATCCAACTTGCTTGCTCATGAAGACCTAGGGAATTTTGAGGAAGCCCATCATTGGAATATACAAGCCAAGTTCCATTATGAAAAATTCCCACTAGTATGAACAAGACAACTTATGAGACTCGCTGTATGAAAATCATGGTGCTACTTTGAAGCACAAGTGTGGAACAAGAGATAGTAGCATTGCCCTTTTTATTTTCTCTTTTTTTTGGCCTTTTTTTTTCTTTTTGGCCTTTCTCTTTTTTTTGATTGGGCAATGCTCTAATAATGATGATCATCACACTTCTATTGATTACAACATAATGATCACAACTCGATACTAGAACAAGATATGACTCTATATGAATGCCTGCGGCGGTGTACCGGGATGGTGCAATGAATCAAGAGTGACATGTATGAAAAATAATGCATGGTGGGTGTGCCACAAATACGATATCAACTACAAGATCATGCAATGGCAATATGACAAAAGTAAAGCATGTCATGATGATGATGATGATGGTGGAAGTTGCATGGCAATATATCTCGGAATGGCTATGGAAATGCCATGATAGGTAGGTATGGTGGCTGTTTTGAGGAAGATATAGGGAGGTTTATGTGTGAAAGAGCGTATCATATCATGGGGTTTGGATGCACCGGCGAAGTTTGCACCAACTCTCAATGTGAGAAAGGGCAATGCACGGTACCGAAGAGGCTAGCAAATGGCGGAAAGGTAAAAGTGCGTATAATCCATGGACTCAACATTAGTCAAAATAACTCATATACTTATTGCAAAAATTTAGAAGTCATCAAAAATCAAGTACTACGCGCGTGCTCCTAGGGGGATAGATTGGTAGGAAAAGACCATCGCTCGTCCCCGACCGCCACTCATAAGGATGCACAAGCCAGGTACACTTCATGCTTCAAATTTGTTACACAACTTGACCCATACGTGCATGCTACGGGACTTGCAAACTTCAACACAAGTATTTCTCAAGTTCACAATTATCAACTATCACGACTTTGATATTATTACCTCCATATCTCAAAACAATTATCAAGCATTAAATTTATCTTAGTATTCAATTCACTCAAAAGAAAGTTTCACATATCTTGAACACTAAGTATATTAACATTAAGCAAATTACCATGCTATTAACGAATCTCAAAATAATATAAGTGAAGCATGATAATTCATCTATTTCTTCAAAATAAAACCACCATTGTGCTCTAAAAGATATAAGTGAAGCACTAGAGCAAATGACAAACTACTCCAACAAGATATAAGTGAAGATCAATGAGTAGCTAAATAATTATTATGCAACTATGTGAAGACTCTCTCTCATTTAAAAATTTCAGATCTTGGTATTTTATTCAAACAGAAAGCAAAGCTAAAGAAAATAAAATGACGCTCCAAGCAAAACACATATCATGTGGTGAATAAAAATATAGCTCCAAGTAAAGTTACCGATGAACGAAGACGAAAGAGGGGATGCTATCCGGGGCATCCCCATGCTTAGGCTATTGGTTGTACTTGAATATTACCTTGGGGTTCCTTGGGCATCCCCAAGCTTAGGCTCTTGCCACTCCTTATTCCATAGTCCATCGAAGCCTTACCCAAAACTTGAAAACTTCACAACACAAAACTTAACAGAAAACTCGTGAGCTCCGTTAGCGAAAGAAAACAAAACACCACTTCAAGGTACTGTAATGAACTCATTCTTTATTTATATTGGTGTTAAACCTACTGTATTCCAACTTCTCTATGGTTTATAAACTATTTTACTAGCCATAGATTCATCAAAATACGCAAACAACACAATGAAAACAGAATCTGTCAAAAACAGAACAGTCTGTAGTAATCTGTAACTAACGCAAACTTCTGGAACTCCAAAAGTTCTAAAATAAATTGGTGGACCTGAGTAATTTGTCTAGTAATCATCTGCAAAAATAATCAACTAAATAGCACTCTGCAGTAAAAAGTTCTAGCTAATCTCGTGAGCGCTAAAGTTTCTGTTTTTTACAGCATGATCATAAAGACTTCACCCAAGTCTTCCCAAAGGTTCTACTTGGCACAAACACTAATTAAAACATAAAACCACATATAAACAGAGGCTATATGGATTATCTATTCCTAAACAGAACCAAAAAGAAAGAAACTAAAATAAAATTGGGTTGCCTCCCAACAAGCGCTATCGTTTAACGCCCCTAGCTAGGCATGATGATTTCAATGATGCTCACATAAAAGATAAGAATTGAAACATAAAGATAGCATCATGAATAATATGACTAGCACATTTAAGTCTAACCCACTTCCTATGCATAGGGAGTTTGTGAGCAAACAACTTATGGGAACAAGAATCAACTTGCATAGGAAGGTAAAGCAAGCATAACTTCAAGATTTTAAGCACATAGAGAGGAAACTTGACATTATTGCTATTCCTACAAGCATATATTCCTCCCTCATAATAATTTTCAGTAGCATCATGAATTAATTCAACAATATAACCAGCACCTAAAGCATTCTTTTCATGATCTACAAGCATATAAATTTTATTACTCTCCACATAAGCAAAATTCTTCTCATTCAGAATAGTGGGAGTATCATAAGAGACTTGAATACTATAAATTGCTTGCACATTAAAAGATTAATGTTCAGAGAAAGGATACTCATAATCATGACAAGTTTTATAAATATAATCATCACTACTTTTTATAGCATAAGTTTTATCACAATAATCATCATAAGTAGCAACTTTGTTCTCATCATAATCACTTTGCATATCAAAACATGGAAGGCTAAAAATATCATCATTATTAAACGTAGCATCCCCAAGCTTGGGACAAACATTAATTGCAGCAAGTATATTCTCAAATATGTCATCCTCATCAAACATAGCTTCCCCAAGCTTGGGCCTTTTCGTGTCATAAGCATAATCACTCTCATCATTAATAGTATGGATAGCACCAATAGTATAGCAAACATTGTTATCATATTCTTCCAAGCAAGAGCCAAAAAGATTTTCAAGATCATAAGGAGTATCATTATCTTCCCAATCATAATCATCACAACAAGCAATAGGCATAACGAGATCATCATCAAGTGTATCATCTTCATTTTCATGAGGCACAACAATAATAGGAGCAACTTTATTTGGGGGAGATACCTTTTTACCTCTCTTCATTTTTCTTTTCTTCTTCTTCACCTCATGTGTGGGTTCAATCCTCTTTTTGAAGCTCCTTATTAATGAGATTTGTTGATTAGAAGGCTCCTCCTCGTTACATGATTCATCATAAGAAATAATAGGAGGATATTGGGAAGTCTCTTCCCTTTCATTAGTATTCTCTTCATCTTCTATTTGTTTTCTTTTCTTTATGTAATTGGCAATATAAGGATTTTCAATACAATTCACCGCACAATACATATAAATCTTCTCTAGATCAAAATCAAGAAATTTATCAAGATTAAATTTTGGAATACCCTCAGTTATACGTTTCATTTCTTCGTAGCCCCCCAAAAGGCTAAGCTCTTTATGATGCTCAAGGGTAATCAAATTATCACAATATTTGGACACGACTTGATCATGAAACAAATAGCATTGGAGCTTTAAATGACCATGTTCATTGCAAAGTTCACAAGGGGCGCTATAAATATTGAATCTTTCAGCGCATTCATCTAGCTCTCCTTGCAGCAATTTGGTTTCTAAGTACTTATGCCTCTTGCAATATCTATCTTCCCTATTTGGTGTGTACTTACAAACCCAATCTACTCCACAAAAATTGACATGTTTATAGGAGACATTTTCATCATAACTAGTGAAATCATCATTAGCATCATGGATATTCAAAGAATTCGTACTGACAACATTGCAATCATGCTCATCATTCAAATATTTAGTGCCAAACATTTTATAGATTTCTTATTCTAGCACTTTGGCACAATCTTCCTTTCCATCATACTCATGAAAGATATTAAAAAGGTGAAGCGTATGAGACAAACTCAATTCCATTTTTTTGTAGTTTTCTTTTATAAACTAAACTAGTGCTAAAACAAGAAACAAAAAGATTCGATTGCAAGATCTAAAGATATACCTTCACTTACCTAGCCTCCCCGACAACGGCGCCAGAAAAGAGCTTGATGTCTACTACACAACCTTCTTCTTGTAGACGTTGTTGGGCCTGCAAGTGCACAGGTTTGTAGGACAGTAGCAAATTTCCCTCAAGTGGATGACCTAAGGTTTATCAATCCGTAGGAGGCATGAGGATGAAGATGGTCTCTCTCAAGCAACCCTGCAACCAAATAACAAAGAGTCTCTTATGTCCCCAACACACCCAATACAATGGTAAATTGTATAGGTGCACTAGTTCGGCGAAGAGATGGTGATACAAGTGCAATATGGATAGAAGATATAGGTTTTTGTAAACTGAAAATATAAAAACAGCAAGGTAACAAGTGGAAAAAGTGAGCGTAAACGGTATTGCAATGATAGGAAACAAGGCCTAGGGTTCATACTTTCGCTAGTGCAAGTTCTCTCAACAATAATAACATAGATAGAACATATGACAAGCCCTCAACATGCAACAAAGAGTCACTCCAAAGCCACTAATAGCGGAGAACAAACATAGAGATTATGGTCGGGTACGAAACCACCACAAAGTTATTCTTTCAAATCAATCCGTTGGGCTATTCCTATAAGTTTTACAAACAACCCTGGAGTTTTTACTAGAATAACACCTTAAGATACAAATCAACCAAAACCCTAATGTCACCTAGATACTCCATTGTCACCTCAAGTATCCAAGGGCATGATTATACGATATGCATCACACAATCTCAGATTTATCCAACCAACATAAAAGTACTTCAAAGATCGCCCCAAAGTTTCTACCGGAGAATCAAGAACATGTGCCAACCCCTATGCATAGGTTCCCAATGTCACGAAACCTGCAAGTTGATCACCAAGACATACATCAAGTGTTCTCATAAAGACTCAATCCGATAAGATTACTTCAAAAGGGGAAACTCAATTCATCACAAAGGAGTAGAGGGGGAGAAACATCATAAGATCCAACTACAATAGCAAAGCTCGGGAAACATCAAGATTGTGCCATAGAGGAACACGAGAGAGAACACGAGAGAGAGAGAGAGAGAGAGAGAGAGAGATCAAACACATAGCTACTGGTACATACCCTTAGCACCGAGGGTGAACTACTCCCTCCTCATCATGGAGAGCGTCGGGATGATGAAGATGGCCATCGGAGATGGATCCCCCCTCCGGCAGGGTACCGGAAAGGAGTCCCGATTGGTTTTTGGTGGTTCTGGAGGCTTGCGGCGGCGGAACTCCCGATCTATCTTCTGTTCTGGAAGTTTTAGGGTACGGCGGTATATGGGTGAAGGGGGAACGTCGGTGGAGCTACGGGGGCCCCACGAGGCAGGGGGTGCGCCCAGGGGGGAGGGCGCGCCCTCCACCCTCGTGACCACCTCGTGGCTCTTCTGACGTGGGTCCAAGTTCAGGTGGGTTTCCTTCCAAAAATAACTTCTCAAGTTGATTTCGTTCCGTTTTGACTCCGTCTGATATTCCTTTTCCTCGAAATACTGAAATAGGCATAAAACATCAAATCTGGGCTGGGCCTCCGGTTAATAGGTTAGTCCCAAAAATAATATAAAAGTGGATAATAAAGCCCAGTATTGCCTAAAACAGTAGATAAAGTAGCATGGAGCAATCAAAAATTATAGATACGTTGGAGACGTATCAAGCGCCACCAAACGACCCCGTCAAGACAAGTTCTTTCGACTGCTTCACATGTGGTGGCCGAGGACACAAGTCCTTCGAGTGCACCAACAAGCGAACCATGATCTTCAACGATGATGGCACATATGAATCGATGAGTGAAGAGGAAATGTAAATCCTTGAGCACGTGGCCATGCACCGGCACGTCAACGAAGATGAAGATGATCAAGTGTTTTGTGACAATGATTCACGTCCCTCTCTCGTGGTCTCCAAGGTCTTGACGCTCCAACACCATCAAGATGAAGACCAACGGTGCCACATCTTCCACACCAAGGCCGGCATCAACGGGCGTTTCGTGAAAGTCATAATAGATGGAGGAAGTTGTCACAACTTGGCAAGTGAAGAGCTATGTTCCAAGCTGCAGTTGGTCAAGAAGAAGCACCCTCGTCCCTACAAGGTGCAATGGCTAAGCGACTCCGGCACTATCCAAGTGGAGCATACGGTGCAAGTTTCTTTCAAGATAGGCGCCTACGAGGACACCTTGGAGTGTGACGTAGTGCCTATGACCGTGTGCCATCTTCTATTGGGACGCCCTTGGCAATTTGACCGCGGAGTCATCCACAATGGAAGAACCAACCACTATAGCTTCAAGATGAAAGGCAAGGAATATGTGCTTCGACCAATGTCACGAAGCCAAGTGATGGCCGATAAGCAAGCATCCACCCATCATGGAGATCCTAGTGAGAGAGTGAACCACCAAAAGGAAAGTGAGCGCCACAAGCCAAAATTGAGCGACTCTTCGCCAAGAGAGAAAAACTTAGTCCTCCTAGACACAAAAAGAGAGATGAGAGAAGTGTGTGAGAACCCACCAAGTGTCATCCACTTTGTCCTACTTTGCAAAGATGAGGTGGCAAAAACTAACACTCCTCATCCTCTACCTCTAGTGTTTTCTAACTTGTTGCAGGAATTCAAGGATGTCTTCCCTGATGAGCTACCTCCTGGTCTTCCTCCTCTGCATGGCATTGAACATAGGATCGACCTCATCCATGGAGTGCCTCTTCCGAACAAGGCTCCCTATCGAGTCAACCCCAAAGAAACTAAGGAGATCCAACGACAAGTACAAAAACTCATCGACAACGGCCATGTACGTGAAAGTTTAAGCCATTGTGCCGTTCCGGTTATACTTGTGCCCAAGTAAGATGGTAGTTTTCACATGTGCTCCGATTATAGACCCATCAATGCTGTCACCATTCGTTATAGGCATCCCATTCCTCGCCTAGATGATATGCTAGATGAGCTTAGCGGTGACACCATTTTCTCAAAAAATTGATCTTAAAAGTGGCTATTATCAAATCCGCATACAAGAAGGTGATGAATGGAAAACCGCTTTCAAAACTAAATTTGGCTTGTACGAGTGGTTAGTTATGCCTCTGGGTTTATCGGAGGCTCTCGGTACTTTCATGCGACTTATGCATTTTGTGCTTCGTCCTTACATTGGAGTGTTTGTTGTGGTCTTCTTCGATGACATACTTGTTTTTAGCAAATCCATCAAAGATCATGTAAATCATGTTCGGGCCATTTTGCAAACTCTTCGCAAGGAACGTCTTTATGCAAACATGAAAAAGTGCACTTTTGGAGTTGACAAGCTTGTTTTCTTGGGTTTCGTTGTTTCCTCCAAGGGTGTCCATGTTGATGAGTCTAAAACTGAAGCAATTAAAACTTGGCCACAACCCACTAATTTGCAACAAGTGCGTAGTTTTCCTGGCCTTGAGGGTTTCTATCATTGCTTTGTGAAAGATTTTAGCTCTATCGCCGCACCTTTGCATGCCTTGAGAAAAAAGAACGCACCCTTTGTTTGGGGACCTTTGCAATCAACCGCTTTTGATGAGCTCAAATATTTGCTTACTCATGCTCCGATTCTTGCCTTGCCCAACTTTGACAAAACTTTTGAGGTTCATTGCGATGCTAGTGGTAACGGAATTGGTGGAGTTTTGATGCAAGAAAAATGAGCTATTGCATATTTTAGTGAAAAACTCTCTGGTGCTCAACTCAATTACCCCATCTATGACAAAGAATTGTATGCTTTAGTGCATGTGTTGCATGTTTGGGAACATTATCTTAGACCGCATGAGTTTGTCATACATACCGATCATGAGACACTTAAGTACCTTAAAGGTCAAACCAAGCTGAATAAATGGCATGCTAAATGGAGTGAATTTATTGAATCTTTCCCCTATGTGATCAAGTACATTTAGGGCAAAGAGAATGTTGTGGTGGATGCCCTTTCCCGCAAATGCATGTTACTTACTCTACATGAATTGAATGTTGTTGGATTTGATCATATCAAAGATTTATACGAGCATGATGCGACTTTTGCTACCCCTTATGCTAAATGTGTGACACATACTTCTTGGGAACGATACTATATCAACGATGGTTATCTTATGAGAGCTAACAAACTATGCATTCCCGAGTCTTCTCTTCGTTTGTTACTTTTGCAAGAGGCTCATGGAGGTGGACTCATGGGACACTTTGGACGCGACAAGACTTTTGGCACGCTCTCCAAGAACTATTTTTGGCCCAAGATGTTTCGCGATGTCGCCCGCTTCACCAACCAGGGCTCTACATGTTGCAAAGCTAAGTCACAATCTCAATCCCATGGTTTACATATGCCACTACCTATTCCACATCAACCTTGGGAGGATATTATCATGGGTTTTGTGCTTGGATTACCTAGAACTCAAAATGGCAAGGACTCTGTATTTGTTGTTGTGGATTGATTCTCTAAAATGGCTCATTTTATCCCATGCAACAAGATAGACGATGCTTCACATGTTGCCAATCTCTTTTGTAGGGAATTCTTGAGGTTGCACGGTGTGCCAAAGACAATTGTGTCGGATCGAGACGTCAACTTCTTAAGCTACTTTTGGAAGACGCTATGCGCCAAGCTCGGAATCAAGCTACTTTTCTCCACGGCCTATCATCCTCAAACCGATGGCCAAATGGAAGTCACCAACCGGACGCTTGCAACTCTCCTACGTGTGTTGATAAAGAAGAATATCAAGGAGTGGGAGGAGTGCCTACCCATCGCCGACTACGCCTACAACCACGTAAGACACTCTACCACCGGCAAGTCCCCCTTCGAGGTTGTCTACGGCTTCAACCCTTTGTCGTCATTGGACATTCTCCCTCTACCGCTTCAAGAACGAGCAAACATGGACGCTAGCGCAAGGTCCACCTACCTCAAGAAGATACATGAAGAAACACGTTCCACGATCGCACGCCACATACAACGGCTCACCTCCAAGCTCAACATCCACAAGTCTCCGATGGTGTTCCAACCGGGTGATCAAGTATGGATACATCTACGCAAAGACCGCTTCCCCAAGGAATGCAAGTCCAAGATACTCCCGAGAGCCGATGGACCCTTCAAGGTGCTCGCACGCTACAACGACAATGCATACAAGGTCGACATTCCACGAGACAAGTACAACGTGAGCGACATTTTCAACGTCAAAGACTTGGCCAAGTATCATGGTGATGACGATCACGATCCGTGGACGGATCTCTCCCAAGGGGGGGGGGGGATGATGCGGAGCATCCTTCCATCATCCCCATGGACTCTACACCAACACATCAAGCCCCACATGGACCTATGACAAGAGCTAGCACGTGCATTAGAAACCGAGGTGAACTCCTTCCTACTTGACTTGCATACATATACGAATGGAACATGGTTGATACCTCACCAAAATATGCTATGCCTCATTAGGTACAAAGAGGAACACCACCAAGAAGCTCAGGAGCATCACCAAGGAGAAGGAGGACCACCCCAAGGCCATGCGAACCAAGACGGAGTGCAACAGCAGCAACTATGAGTGGGCAGTCGGCTGCCTTGCAGCCGACTCCTAGAAGGCGGCTCTTCGTCCTAGGGTCTTGAGGGGCGCAACCTGCCAAGATGTCTTGAAAGGTTCAGGGGCTCGGGTTATCCTACCCGTGGCCCATTATTCCGACACAGTCCCTTCACGGCCACTTGCAAAAGTGAGATCTGATAAAGATGATAAGATAAATATTTTTGGTATTTTTTATTGTATAGATTGAAAAGTAAAGATTCCAAAATAAACGCTGACAGAAATAGCTAGTTGGCAGGAGATTAATATGATGGAAGATAGACCCGGGGGCCATAGGTCTCACTAGTGGCTTCTCCCAAGATAGCATAATCTACGGTGGGTGAACAAATTACTGTCGAGAAATTGATAGAAAAGCGCATAATTATGAGAATATCTAGGCATGATCATGTATATATGCATCATGTCCGTGACAAGTAGACCGAAACGATTCTGCATCTACTACTATTACTCGACACATAGACCGCTATCCAGCATGCATCTAGAGTATTAAGTTCATAAGAACAGAGTAACGCATTAGGCAAGATGACATGATGTAGAGGGATAGACTCAAGCAATATGATATAAGCCCCATCTTTTTATCCTCGATGGCAACAATACAATACGTCCCTTGCTGCCCCTGCTGTCACTAGGAAAGGACACCGCAAGATTTAACCCAAAGCTAAGCACTTCTCCCATTGCAAGAAAGATCAATCTAGTTGGCCAAACAAAACTGATAATTCAAACAGAATTGCAAAGATATCAAATCATGCATATAAGAATTCAGAGAAGAATTGTAGCGACCCGACCCAAATGGATCAAGTCTCTGTGCTTAAGTGTCATCCCTGGATCGGTATGCTGACACACACAGTACTCGAAGGATTTATAACAGAGGTAAATCACATGTATAAAGTAACGTAAATACTATTACCTCAATCCAAATATAGCGGAAGCAACAAGGTTGTGGATTCCCATCAACACCAACGGCAAAGTTGAGTGTAGAAATCATAACCCTAACGTATCAATTACTCGACGTAAGAAACCTGCAACATGAGACGTTGCAGCCCAAAATGGGTCAGTAGATTGAATGTACTGGCAAATTCACACCATAGAGAAAATGATGAACAATGGCTATCACTACATGCATATATGGCTGGTGGAAAAGCTCTATGGTTATAAAGTTTTTGCGAAAAGCCAATTTTTCCCTACTGCAAAGGCATAAATTTTATTTAACTATCATGGTGGTTGTTAAACATTGAGAATGGTTGACAGCATTCTCAATCCGAATTAAGCATCATCATTAAAAACCCAACAAAATTAATTAAAGTAACAAGATGAGATCAACAGGATAATCCAAGAACTAGATACTCAAGATGTCCATAACCGGGGACACGTCTAACCATGATTAGTTTGTACACTCTACAGAGGTTTGCGCACTTTTCCCCACAAGACTCGATCGCCTCCGTTTGGTTTCTCGCACTACATGGTGTTAGAGAAACGGATGACCGAGACATAGTCTTTCAGAAGCGCTAGCACCTTACATTGGATAGACTGGTACACCTACTTTCCCCTACATCTGCTAGTCTACCCTGTAAGAGTTCGCACGACTTAATCAACTATGCCAGAGCCCATAATGGCTTGTGGCTGCACACGGAAGTTTCTAGTATGAATAATCTCATGATCCCTTTGAGCCTGGGTGGCGGTCCAAAAGAAAAACACGCAAGTCCTGGAATACCTAGGTGCCTAGACAGGCAAGTCCTGGAATACCCAGGTGCCTCAATCCACCCAGATGTGTGTTCATAGATAATCTTGGTCATAAACCCACAATTCATCGGATCTCGAAAAACACACCACAAAAATAATTACATCGAATAGATCTCCAAGAGAGTCGAGCATAACTTTGTACTGAGATCCAAAGAGAGAGAAGAATCCATCTAGCTAATAACTATGGACCCGAAGGTCTGTGGTAAACTACTCACACATCATCGGAGAGGCTATGGTGTTGGTGTATAAGCCCTCCGTGATCGATTCCCCCTCTGGCCGAGCGCCAGAAAAGGCCCCAAGATGGGATCTCACAGGTGCAGAAGGTTGCGGCGGTGGAATTAGGGTTTCATGGTGCTCCTGGATGTTTTTCAGGAAATATGAGTATACATAGGCGAAAGAAGTAGGTCGGTGGAGCCACGAGGGGCCCACGAGGGTGGGGGCGCGCCTACCCCCCTGGGCGTGCCCTCCTACCTCGTGGCCGCCTCGTTGCTTCCTTGACGTCCACTCCAAGTCTCCTGGATTGCGTTTGTTCCAAAAACAATCCTCGCGAAGGTTTCATTCCGTTTGGATTCCGTTTGATATTCCTTTTCTGTGGAACACTGAAATAGGTAAAAAAATCCAGCAATTTGCACTGGGCCTTCGGTTGATAGGTTAGTCCCAAAAGTAATATAAAAGTGCATAATAAAGCCCATTAAACATCCAAAATAGATCATATAATACCATGGAACAATAAAAAATTATAGATACGTTGGAGACGTATCAAGCATCCCCAAGCTTAATTCCTGCTCGTCCTCGAGTAGGTAAATGATAAAAACAGAAGTTTTGATGTGGAATGCTACCTAGCATAATTCTCAATGTAATTTTCTTTATTGTGGCATGAATGTTCAGATCCGAAAGATTCAAGAAAAAAGTTTAATATTGACATAAAAATAATAATACTTCAAGCATACTAACAAAGCAATCATGTCTTCTCAAAATAACATGGCCAAAGAAAGTTATCCCTACAAAAACATATAGTCTGGCTATGCTCTATTTTCATCACACAAAATATTTCAATCATGCACAACCTCGATGACAAGCCAAGCAATTGTTCAATACTTTTGATGTTCTCAAACTTTTTAAATTTTCACGCAATACATGAGCGTGAGACATGGACATAACACTATATGTGAAATAGAATGGTGGTTGTGAAGAAGACAAAAAGGAGAAGATAGTCTCACATCAACTAGGCGTATCAACGGGCTATGGAGATGCCCATCAATAGATATCAATGTGAGTGAGTAGGGATAGCCATGCAACGGATGCACTAGAGCTATAAGTGTATGAAAGCTCAACAAAAGAAACTAAGTGGGTGTGCATGCAACTCGCTTGCTCACGAAGACCTAGGGCATTTTGAGGAAGCCCATCATTGGAATATACAATCCAAGTTCTATAATGTAAAATTCTCACTAGTATATGAAAGTGACAACATAGGAGACTCTTTATCATGAAGATCACAGTGCTACTTTGAAGCACAAGTGTGGTAAAAGGATAGTAACATTGTCCCTTCTCTCTTTTTCTCTCATATATATATATATATAGGGATTGACTATTCATCACCCTGGGTGAGGAATAGTTATTCTTCACCCACCTTTATTTTAACATCTATGCACCGTAATTTTACGTTTCGTAAATTTTGTCTTATTTTAGACATAAAAAGAGAACATAAGAAAACCTATAATCTTCGTAAAAAATATTTTATGTTATGTAAAATTACAAATGTAAAAACATAGTATAAAATGTACATAAAATACAATTTTAACCTATATTTTTTTGTTATGCCAAATTTTATGCAGTAAATCAAATATGAATGTAACTATTTGTATTTCAAATGTAATTTATTTTTGAAATGATCATAAGATTACCTCGGGTGAAGAATAACGTATTCTGCACCCTGGGTGATGAATAGTAACACTATATATATATATATATATATATATATATATATATATATATTGGGCCTTTTTCTCTCTTTTTTTCTTTTCGTCCGGAGTCTCATCCCGACTTGTGGGGGAATCATAGTCTCCATCATCCTTTCCTCACTTGGGACAATGATCTAATAATGATGATCATCACACTTTTATTTACTTACAACTCAAGAATTACGAATCAATACTTAGAACAAAATATGACTCTATGTGAATGCCTTTGGCGGTGTACCGGGATATGCAATAAATCAAGAGTGACATGTATGAAAGAATTATAAAGGTGGCTTTGCCACAAATATGATGTCAACCTCATGATCATGCAAAGCAATATGACAATGATGAAACATGTCATAACAAACGGAACGGTGGAAAGTTGCATGGCAATATATCTCGGAATGGCTATGGAAATGCCATAATAGGTAGGTATGGTGGCTGTTTTGAGGAAGGTATATGGTGGGTGTATGATACCAGCGAAAGGTGTGTGGTATTAGAGAAGCTAGCAATGGTGGAAGGGTGAGAGTGCGTATAATCCATGGACTCAACATTATTCATAAAGAACTCACATACATATTGCAAAAATCTATTAGTTATCAAAACGAAGTACTACACGGATGCTCCTAGGGGGATAGATTGGTAGGAAAAGACCATCGCTCGTCCCCGACCGCCACTCATAAGGAAGACAACCAATAAATAAATCATGCTCCGACTTCATCACATAACTGTTCACCATACGTGCATGCTACGGGAATCACAAACTTTAGAAGAAGTATTTCTCAAATTCACAACTACTCAACTAGCATGACTAATATCACCATCTTCATATCTCAAAACAATCATAAAGAATCAAACTTCTCATAGTATTCAATGCACTATATATGATAGTTTTTATTATACCCATCTTGGATGCTCATCATATTAGGACTAATTTTATAGCTAAAGGAAATTACCATGCTATTCTATAAGACTCTCAAAATAATATAAGTGAAGCATGAGATATCAATAATTTCTATAAAATAAAACCACCACCGTGCTCTAAATAGATATAAGTGAAGCACTAGAGCGAAATTATCTAGCTCAAAAGATATAAGTGAAGCACATAGAGTATTCTAATAAATTCCAATTCATGTGTGTCTCTCCAAAAGGTGTGTACAGCAAGGATGATTGTGTCAAACTAAAAATCAAAGACTCAAATCATACAAGACACTCCAAGCAAAACATATATCATGTGGTGAATAAAAATATAGCCTCAAGTAAAGTTACCGATAGACGAAGACGAAAGAGGGAATGCCTTCCGGGGCATCCCCAAGCTTAGGCTTTTGGTTGTCCTTGAATTTTACCTTGGGGTGCCTTAGTCATACCCAAGCTTAGGATCTTGCCACTCCTTGTTCCAAAATCCATCAAATCTTTACCCAAAACTTGAAAACTTCACATCACAAAACTCAACAGAAAACCTCATGAGCTCCGTTAGTATAAGAAAACAAACCACCACCTTAAGGTACTGTAATGAACTCATTCTTTATTTATATTGGTGTTAAACCTACTGTATTCCAACTTCTCTATAGTTCGTACCCCCCAATACTAGCCATAGATTCATCAAAATAAGCAAACAACACACGAAAAACAGAATCTGTCAAAAACAGAACAGTTTGTAGTAATCAGATTTGTTCGAATACTTATGGAACTCCAAACATTCTGAAAAACTAGGACAACCTGGATAATTTGTATATTGATCTACTGCAAAAAGAATTGGCAATTTATCACGTTCTGGTGAATTTTAACAATTATTTTCGTGAGCGCAAAGTTTCTGTCTTTTTCAGCAAGATCAAACAACTACCACCCAAGAAGATCCTATTGGTTCTACTTGGCACAAACTCTAATTAAAACATAAAAACACATATAAACAGAAGCTAGATGAATTATTTATTACTAAACAGAAACAAAAAGCAAGGAACAAAAATAAATTTGTGTTGCCTCCCAACAAGCGCTATCGTTTGACGCCCCTAACTAGGCATTTAGATTTCAATGATGCTCACATGAAAGACAAGAATTGAAGCGCAAAGAGAGCATCATGAAACACGTGAGAAACACATCTAAGTCTAAGATACTTCCCATGCATTGACATTTTATAAGCAAACAAATTATCAAGGCAAGCAAAAGCTAGCATATGCAAGGAAGTAGAAAGAGACGATAGCAATCTCAACATGAAGAGAGGTAATTTAGTAACATGAAAATTTCTACAACCATATTTTCCTCTCTCATAATAATTACATGTAGGATCATAAGAAAATTCAACAAAATAGCTATCACCTAATATATTCTCAACACGATCCACATGCATGCTAAGTTGACACTCTTCCAAAATAGTGAGATTAACATTAACTAAAGTCATGACCTCTCCAAACCCACTTTTATAAAAAAATTCATAAGATTGAACATTCTCCAAATATGTGGGATATAAAGTTGACACTCTTCCAAATCCACTTTCAATATTATTGCAAAAATTATTATCAATCTCATATTCATCATGGGGCTTAAATAAATTTTCAAGATCATAAGAAGAATCACACCAATCATGATCATTGCAACAAATACTAGACATAGCAAAACTAGCATCCCCAAGCTTAGGGTTTTGCATATTATTAGCACAATTGACATCAATAGAATTCATAGTATAATCATTACAATCATGCTTTTTATTCAAAGATCTATCGTGAATCGCTTCATAAAGTACTTCATCACAATTTTCAGATTCACGAATTTCAAGAAAAAAACCTCACAAAGATAATCTAGTGCACTCAACTCACTAGCAATAGGTTCATCATAATTGGATATCTTAAAGAGATTAGCAAGTGGATGAGGATCCATAAGCTTTTAGCAAGCGAAGATGCAAGAAAAAAGAAGGTACATGGTAACACAAGCAAACAAAAGGACGAACGGAAGAATGGCAAATAAAACGGCAAAGGTGAAGTGGGGGAGGGGAAAACGAGAGGCAAATGGCAAATAATGTAATGCGAGGGATAAGAGTTTGTGATGGGTACTTGGTATGTCTTGACTTGTGCGTAGATCTCCCTGGCAACGGCGCCAGAAATCCTTCTTACTACCTCTTGAGCATGCGTTGGTTTTCCCTTGAAGAGGAAAGGGTGATGCACCAAAGTAGCGTAAGTATTTCCTTCAATTTTTGAGAACTAAGGTATCAATCCAGTAGGAGACAACACGCAAATCCCTCGTACCTGCACAAACAATCAAGAACCTTGCAACCAACGCAATAAAGGGGTTGTCGGTCCCTTCACGGGCACTTGCAAAAGTGAGATCTGATAAAGATGATAAGATAAATATTTTTGGTATTTTTTCGTTGTATAGATTGAAAAGTAAAGATTGCAAAATAAACGGTGACAGTAATGGCTAGTTGGCGGTTGATTAATAAGATGGAAGATAGACCCGGGGGCCATAGGTTTCACTAGTGGCTTCTCTCAAGATAGCATAATCTACGGTGGGTGAACAAATTACTATCAAGCAATTGATAGAAAAGCGCATAATTATGAGAATAACTAGGAATGATCATGTATATAGGCATCAAGTCCGTGACAAGTAGACCGAAACGATTCTGCATCTACCACTATTACTCCACACATCGACCGCTATCCAACATGCATCTAGAGTATTAAGTTCATAAGAATAGACTAACTCATTAGGCAAGATGACATGATGTAGAGGGATAGACTCAAGCAATATGATATGAACCCCATCTTTTTATCCTCGATGATAACAATACAATATGTGCCTTGCTGCCACTGCTATCACAGGGAAAGGACACCGCAAGATTGAATCCAAAGCTAAGCACTTCTCCCATTGCAAGAAAGATCAATCTAGTATGCCAAACCAAACTGATAATTCGAAGAGACTTGCAAAGATATCAAATCATGCATATAAGAATTCAGAGAAGAATAAAATATTGTTCATAGATAATCTTGGTCATAAACCCACAATTCATCGGATCTCGAAAAACACACCACAAAAATAATTACATCGAATAGATCTCCAAGAGAGTCGAGCATAACTTTGTACTGAGATCCAAAGAGAGAGAAGAAGCCATCTAGCTAATAACTATGGACCCGAAGGTCTGCGGTAAACTACTCACACATCATCGGAGAGGCTATGGTGTTGGTGTAGAAGCCCTCCATGGTTCATTCCCCCTCCGGCGGAGTGCCGAAAAAGGCCCCAAGAAGGGATCTCACGGGTACAGAAGGTTGCAGTGGTGGAAATAGGGTTTCGTGGTGCTCCTTGATGTTTTCAAGGTATATGAGTATAGATAGGCGAAAGAAGTAGGTCGATGGAGCCACAAGGGGCCCATGAGGGTGGGGGCGCGCTGATGACCCACAAGTATAGGGGATCTATCGTAGTCCTTTCGATAAGTAAGAGTGTCGAACCCAACGAGGAGCAGAAGGAAATGACAAGCGGTTTCCAGTAAGGTATTCTCTGCAAGCACTGAAATTATCGGTAATAGATAGTTTTATGATAAGGTAATTTGTAACAAGTAACAAGTAATGAAAGTAAATAAGGTGCAGCAAGCTGGCCCAATACTTTTTGTAGCAAAGGACAAGCCTGGACAAACTCTTATATGAAGGAAAACACTCCCGAGGACACATGAGAATTATCGTCAAGCTAGTTTTCATCACGCTCATATGATTCACATTCGTTACTTTGATAATTTGATATCTGGGTGTACCGGTGCTTGGGTACTGCCCTTCCTTGGACAAGCATCCCACTTATGATTAACCCCTATTTCAAGCATCCGCAACTACAAAAGAAGTATTAAGGTAAACCTAACCATAGCATGAAACATATGGATCCAAATCATCCCCTTACGAAGCAACGCATAAACTAGGGTTCAAGCTTCTGTCACTCTAGCAACCCATCATCTACTTATTACTTCCCAATGCCTTCCTCTAGGCCCAAATAATGGTGAAGTGTCATGTAGTCGACGTTCACATAACACCACTAGAGGAAAGACAACATACATCTCATCAAAATATCGAATGAATACCAAATTCACATGACTACTTATAGCAAGACTTCTCCCATGTCCTCAGGAACAAACATAACTACTCACAAATCATATTCATGTTCATAATCAGAGGGGTATTAATATGCATAAAGGATCTGAACATATGATCTTCCACCAAATAAAACAACTAGCATCAACTACAAGGAGTAATCAACACTACTAGCAACCCACAGGTACCAATCTGAGGTTTTGAGACAAAGATCGGATACAAGAGATGAACTAGGGTTTTAGATGAGATGGTGCTGGTGAAGATGTTGATGGAGATTGACCCCCTCCCGCTGAGAGGATCGGTGGTGATGACCATGGTGATGATTTCCCCCTCCCGGAGGGATGTTTCCCTAGCAGAACAGCTCCACCGGAGCCCTAGATTGGTTCCGCCAAGGTTCCGCCTCGTGGCGGCGGTCTTTTGTCCCGAAAGCTTCCTTATGATTTTTTCAGGGTGAAAGACTTCATATAGCAGAAGATGGGCACCGGAGGCCTGCCAAGGGGCCCACGAGGCATGGGGCACGCCCAGGGGGTAGGGCGCGCCCCCACCCTCGTGGCCAGGGTGTGGGCCCCCTCTGGTTGATTCTTTCTCCAGTACTTTTTATATATTCCAAAACGTGCCTCCGTGAAGTTTCAGGACTTTTGGAGTTGTGTAGAATAGGTCTCTAATATTTGCTCCTTTTCCAGCCCAGAATTCTAGCTGTCGGCATTCTCCCTCTTCATGTAAACCTTGTAAAATGAGAGAAAATAGGCATAAGTATTGTGACACAATGTGTAATAACAGCCCATAATGCGATAGATATCGATATAAAGGCATGATGCAAAATGGACGTATCAACTCCCCCAAGCTTATACCTCACTTGTCCTCAAGCGGAAACCGATAACGAAAAATATGTCCACATGTTTAGAGATAGAGGTGTCGATAAAATAAAATACGGACATGAGGGCATCATGATCATTTTTATAACAGCAACATATATAAATATTTTCATATGATTTCTTATGCTCAAGTAATAATCTTTCACAATGTCAAGTATGAATCAGAAACTTCATTGAAAATTAGCAAACTATAATCTCAGTCATTGAAGCAATTGCAATTTATCATAGCATCGAAAAGAGTCAATATAAGAGCTTTTCAGCAAGTCCACATACTCAACTATCATTTAGACTTTCATAATTGCTAACACTCACGCAATACTTGTAGGTATGGATTTTTAATCGGACACAGAAAGATAGGGGCTTATTGTGTTGCCTCCCAACCTTTTACCTCAAGGGTAATCTCAACAATAATAGTTCATGCTAACTTACATCCAATTGGATATATATATATCAGGATCTTTCCAACACACTGTGCTTGCCAAAGGATAAATTGTAAAAAGGAAAGGTGAAGATCACCATGACTCTTGCATAAGGTATAAGACAAGAATAAAAAGATAGGCCCTTCGCAGAGGGAAGCAGAGGTTGTCATGTGCTTTTATGGTTGGATGCACGAAATCTTAATGCAAAAGAACATCACTTTATATTGGCACATGTGATCTGGACCTTTATTATGCAGTCCATCGCTTTTATTGCTTCCACATCACAAGATAGTATAAAGCTTATTTTCTCCACAATAATATATCATACATATTTAGAGAGCAATTTTTATTGCATGCAACGATGACAACTTACTTTAAGGATCTTACTCAATCCATAGGTAGATATGGTGGACTCTCATGGCAAAACCGGGTTTAAGGATATTTGGAAGCACAAGTAGTATCTCTACTTGGTGCAAAGGATTTTGCTAGCATGAGGGGGAAAGGCAAGCCCAACATGTTGGATGATCCATGGCAATATACTTTATTTTGCATATAAGAAAACATAACCCATTACGTTGTCTTCCTTGTACAATATCAACTCTTTAGCATGTCATATTTTAATTAGTGTTCACAATCATAAAATATGTCCAAGATAGTATATTTATATGTGAAAACCTCTGTTTCTTTATTACTTCCTATTAATTGCAACGATGACCAAAACTATGTTTGTCAACTCTCAACAACTTTTATTCATCATACTGTTTATATGTGAAGTCATTACTCTCCATAAGATCAATATGATCTCTTTATTTCTTTTTATTCCTTCTTTTTCTTTAATTCCCTCAAGATCATAGCAAGATAATCAAGCCCTTGACTCAACACTAATATTTATTATATATAGCTCACGGACTCGATTACATAGAGGGATCATAAAGCAAAACTCAAAACTAAATCATACTAAAACTTTATTCTAATAGATCAAGATATTACCAAAAGGATCGAACTAAGAAAAATGGTAAAGATAGGAGTGTGATGGTGATACGATACCGGGGAACCTCCCCCAAGCCTGGCAGTTGCCAAGGGGAGTGCCCATACCCATGTGATTATATCTCTTTCCTTGGGGGTGGTGATGATGGAGTTGTTGATGATGTAGGCTTGTTGTCCATCTTCCAAGGCATAGGCTCACCATCATAGAAGGATGATCGAGTCTCCGGAATCCTCAAATCTGCAGGCAAACTCATCCTCTTGAATCTATATTCGTACTCACAGTTTTGGTTTTGCAGGTCATAGATCTAGGCTTGGAGATGCTCAATTTTCTCGTGAAGCTTGAAGAAGGCCTCCCCGATGTTCTTGGCATCCAGCTTGTGATTGTTGGTGAACTCCGTGATCATTATATGATTGGCGTCGAGTCCATGTTCCACCATCTCCTAGCACTTGAAAACTTGTTGCTCCATTGCCTCGAGCCTTGTCTCCACACTTCCGGTCCTCCTTGGTCCCTCAACATCGCGGATGTGCAGCAACCCCTCATGCATCTCAATGGTTTTAGGATGTTGCAGCACTTCCGCGAGGTAGAGGTTGATGACCTTCTCGAAGAACTTATCCTTGGGGGCACTTGGAGACGTCATGGTGATCTAGATCTGTCAGAAAAATAGCTCAAAACAAAACAGAGGATATTTGCGTGGTATGGTGGTCAAAACCTTCGAGAGATTATATAATGAATTTCTACCGACCAAAAGAAGTATCGTGCAAGAAAACAGAGTCCGGAGGGCACATGAGGTGCCCACGAGGCAGGGGCGCGCCCAGGGGGGTAGGGTGCGCCCTCCACCCTCGTGGATGCCTCGTGTCCTTCTCGGACTACTTCTTATTTTCCTATTTTCTTAAATGTTCCAAAACGGAGAAAAACTGCCATTAGAACTGTTTTGGAGTCAGTTGACTTACCGTACCACATACCTATTCCTTTTCAGAGTCTGAAACATTCTGGAAAGTATCCCTTATGTATTCCTCCGGGGTTACGGTTTCAATAACATTCGTTTCAACGTTTATTGGATTAACTGAGATATAATGTTTGATTCTTTGACCGTTCACCACCTTCGAATTTGTGCCTTCGAAGTTGTTGATTTTTATGGCACCGGAACAATAGACCTCTTCGATAACGTAAGGACCTTCCCATTTAGAGAGAACTTTTCCTGCAAAAAATCTTAAACGAGAGTTGAATAGCAACACATAATCACCTAGATTAAACTCACGCTTTTGTATCCTTTTGTCATGCCATCTTTTAACTTTTTCTTTAAACAGTTTGGCATTCTCATAGGCCTGGGTTCTCCATTCATCAAGTGAGCTAATGTCAAATAGTCTCTTCTCACCAGCAAGTTTGAAATCATAATTGAGCTCTTTAATGGCCCAATATGCCTTATGTTCTAGTTCGAGAGGTAAGTAACATGCTTTTCCATAAACCATTTTATACAGAGACATACCCATAGGATTTTTATATGCAGTTCTATAGGCCCATAAAGCATCATCAAGTTTCTTGGACCAATTCTTTCTAGATCTATTAACAGTCTATTGCAAAATTATTTGAGCTCTCTATTACTAAGTTCTACTTGACCACTAGACTGCGGGTGATATGGAGATGCAATTCTATGATTAACATCATACTTAGCAAGCATTTTGCGAAAGGCACCATGAATAAAATGTGAACCACCATCAGTCATTAAATATCTAGGGACTCCAAACCTCGGAAAAATAACTTCTTTAAGCATCTTAATAGAGGTGTTATGATCAGCACTACTAGTTGGAATAGCTTCTACCCACTTAGTAACGTAATCAACAACAACTAAAATATGTGTATACCCATTAGAGGAAAGAAACGGTCCCATATAATCAAAGCCCCAAACATCAAATGGTTCAATAACAAGTGATTAGTTCATAGGCATTTCTTGACGTCTACTAATATTACCAATTCTTTAACATTCATCACAAGACAAGACAAACTCACGGGCATCTTTGAAGAGAGTAGGCCAATAAAAACCGGATTGCAATACCTTATGTGCAGTTCTATCTCCAGCGTGGTGTCCTACATAAGCCTCAGAGGGGCACTTGCGTAGGATCTGTTCCTGTTCATGCTCAGGTATACAACGTCTAATAACACCATATACTCCTTCTTTATAAAGGTGTGGGTCATCCCAGAAGTAATGTCTTAAATCATAGAAAAACTTTTTCTTTTGCTGGTATGTGAAACTAGGTGGTATAAATTTAACAACACTGTAATTAGCATAATCAGCATACCATGGAGCAGTACGAGAAGCATTTATGATAGCTAATTGTTCATCAGGAAAGCTATCATCAATAGGTAGTGGGTCATCAAGAACTTTCTCTAACCTAGAAAAGTTGTCTGCAACGGGGTTCTCAGCTCCCTTTCTGTCTATAATATGCAAATCAAATTCTTGTAGCAAGAGAACCCATCTAATAAGTCTAGGTTTAGCATCTTTCTTTTCCATAAGATATTTAAAAGCAGCATGATCAGTGTGGACAGTTACTTTAGAATCGACAATATAAGGTCTAGACTTATCACAAGCAAATACGACTGCTAAAAATTCTTTTTCCGTGGTAGCATAATTTCTTTGGGCACTGTCTAGAGTTTTACTAGCATATTGGATAACATTTAATTTCTTGTCAACTCTTTGTCCTAGAACAGCACCTACAGCATAATCGCTAGCATCACACATAATTTCAAAGGGTAGATTCCAATCAGGTGGCTGAACAATAGGTGCAGAAATCAAGCCTTTCTTAAGTATTTCAAATGCTTCTACACAATCATATTCAAATACAAAAGGAACATCTTTTTGTAAGAGATTAGTCAGAGGCCTAGAAATTTTTGAGAAGTCTTTAATGAACCTCCTATAAAAACCGGCATGACCAAGGAAACTTATTATACCTTTAATGTCCTTAGGACACGACATCTTTTCAATAGCATCAACTTTAGCTTTATCAACTTCAATACCTCTTTCAGAAATTTTATGCCGCAAGACAATGCCTTCATTAACCATAAAGTGGCACTTCTCCCAATTGAATACAAGATTAGTTTCTTCACATCTCTGCAAAACTCGATCAAGGTTGCTCAAGCAATCATCAAAAGAAGTTCCATATACGGAGAAATCATCCATGAAAATCTCAACAATCTTTTCACAAAAATCAAAGAATATAGCCATCATGCATCTTTGAAAGGTAGCAGGTGCATTACATAAACCAAAAGGCATACGTCTATAAGCAAAGGTACCAAAAGGGCAAGTAAAAGTGGTCTTTTCTTGATCCTCTTTTGACATAGGTATTTGAGAGAAACCAGAATAACCATCTAGAAAGCAAAAATGTGTATGTTTGGATAATCTTTCTAGCATTTGATCAATAAAATGTAAAGGGTAATGATCTTTTTTAGTAGCTTTATTTAATTTGCGGAAATCAATTACCATTCTATGACCTGTAATAATTCTTTGTGGGATCAATTCATCTTTATCATTAGGAACAACAGTAATACCTCCCTTCTTGGAGACACAATGGACATGACTTACCCACTGACTATCAGCAACTGGATAAATTATACCTGCCTCCAGAAGCTTTATTATTTCTTTTCTTACCACTTCTTTCATCTTAGGATTTAACCATCGTTGGTGATCAACAACTGGTTTAGCATCTTTTCTCCAATTTTATTTTGTGTTGACATAAAGTGGGACTAATGCCCTTAAGATCATCAAGAGTATATCCAATAGCAGCACGGTGCTTCTTCAGAGTTTTCAATAATTTCTTTTCCTCATGCTCTCAAAGGTTAGCACTAATAATAACATGATATATCTTTTTCTCATCAAGATAAGCATATTTAAGAGTATCAGGTAATGGTTTTAGCTCAAACATGGGATCACCCTTGGGTGGAGGAGGATCCCCTAGGATTTCAACAGGCAAGTTGTGTTTCAAAATAGGTCCCTGTTTAAAGAATACTTCATCTATTTCCCTTCTTTCATTCATAAACATATCATTTTCATGGTCGAGCAAATATTATTCTAAAGGATCATTAGGAGGCACGACAATAGAAGCGAGACCAATAATTTCATCTTTACTAGGCAATTCTTTATCATGGGGTTGTCTATGAAATTTAGCAAAATTAAACTCATGAGACATATCCCCCAAACCAATAGTAACAACATCCTTTTTGCAGTCTATCCTAGCATTAACAGTATTCAAGAAGGGTCTACCAAATATGATGGGACAAAAGCTATCTTGTGGGGAACCAAGAACAAGAAAATTAGCAGGATATTTAACTTTCCCACACAAGACTTCAACATCTCTAACAATCCCAACTGGTGAACTAGTGTCTGTATTGGCAAGCTTAATTGTAACATCAATTTCCTCTATCTCAGCAGGTGCAATATCATGCATAATTTCTTTGTATAAGGAATGAGGTATTGCACTTGCACTAGCACCCATATCACATAAGCCATGATAACAATGATCTCCTATTTTAACAGAAATAACAGGCATGCCTACAACAGGTCTATGTATAGTTTTAGTATCAAGTCTAGCAATTCTAGCAGCTTCATCGCAGAAGTAAATAACACGCCCATCAATATTATCATCCAAGAGATCTTTAACCATGGCAGTACTAGGTTCAACTTTAATTTTCTCAGGGGGTGTAGGTGTTCTAGTGTTACCCTTACGAACCACAGTTGAAGCTTTAGCATGATCCTTTATTCTAACAGGGAAAGGTGGTTTCTCAATATAAGCGGTAGGAACAACATTATAAGTGATAATCTTTTCTTCAACTTTAATAGGTGCAACTACTTTTACTTCAATGGGAGGATTATATTTAAACCATTTCTCCTTAGGGAGATCAACATGAGTAGCAAAGGATTCACAAAAAAAGCTACTATCTCAAAGTCAAGTCCATATTTAGTGCTAAATTCACGGAAAACATCGATATCCATAAAAGATTTGACACAATCAAACTTAGGTGTTATACCTGACTCCTTACCTTCATCGAGATCCCAATCTTCAGAGTTGCATTTAATTCTTTCTAATAAATCCCATTTGAATTCAATAGTATTCATCATAAAAGAACCAGTATAAGAAGTATCGAGCATGGAGCGATTATTGAGAGAAAGCCGAGCATAAATTTTTTGAATAATAATTTCTCTTGAGAGCTCAAGATTGGGGCATGAATATAACATTTATTTAAGCCTCCATGATCCCATATCATCACTCAATCGGTTGAGAAAGCATCGCTCAAGCTTGGGGAGGCTTAAATAAATGTTATATTCATGCCCCAATCATGAGCTCTCAAGAGAAATTATTATTCAAAAAACTTCTGATGAAATTCCAATTTCAATCGGTTGTAGTTCCATGATCCCATATCATCACATAGCCTAAACCATGTTAATGCCTTTCCCTTCAAAGATAAAGGGAAGACCTCTTCTTGATAACATCCTCGGGGATACCTGCAAGCTTAAATAATCAACAAACTTCATCCACATAGATTAGGTGCAAATCGGGATGTAATGTTCCATCACCTGTGAAAGGATTAGCTAGCAGTTTCTCTATCATACCCGATGGAATTTCAAAGTAAACATTTTCAGTAGGTTTAGTAGGTTGAGGAGCAAATCTTTGCTCTACTGGTCGGGGTGAAGATACCCCGAACAAGCCCCTCAAAGAATTATGTTCCATAGTAACAAGTGACAGTAAATTTCAGCACACTATATAAATCTTTCCTTACCAAATTCCACCTACCAAAGGCGCTTCACTCCCCGGCAACGGTGCCAGAAAAGAGTCTTGATGACCCACAAGTATAGGGGATCTATCGTAGTCCTTTCGATAAGTAAGAGTGTGATGACCCACAAGTATAGGGGATCTATCGTGGTCCTTTCGATAAGTAAGAGTGTCGAACCCAACGAGGAGCAGAAGGAAATGATAAGCGGTTTTTAGCAAGGTATTCTCTGCAAGCACTGAAATTATCGGTAACAGATAGTTTTGTGATAAAGTAATTTGTAACGGGTAACAAGTAACAAGTGTAAATAAAGTGCAGCAAGATGGCCCAATCCTTTTTGTAGCAAAGGACAAGCCTGGACAATTTCTTATATGAAGGAAAACGCTCCCGAGGACACATGGGAATTATCGTCAAGCTAGTTTTCATCACGTTCATATGATTCGCGTTTGGTACTTTGATAATTTGATATGTGGGTGGACCGGTGCTTGGGTGTTGTCCTTACTTGGACAAGCATCCCACTTATGATTAACTCCAATTGCAAGCATCCGTAACTACAAAAGAAGTATTAAGGTAAACCTAACCATAGTATGAAACATATGGATCCAAATCAGCCCCTTACGAAGCAACGTATAAAATAGGGTTTAAGCTTCTGTCACTCTAGCAACCCATCATCTACTTATTACTTCCCAATGCCTTCCTCTAGGCCCAAACAATGGTGAAGTGTCATGTAGTCGACGTTCACATAACACCACTAGAGGAGAGACAACATACATCTCATCAAAATACCGAACGAATACCAAATTCACATGACTACTAATAGCAAGACTTCTCCCATGTCCTCAGGAACAAACGTAACTACTCACAAATCATATTCATGTTCATAATCAGAGGGGTATTAATATGCATAATGGATATGAACATATAATCTTCCACCAAATAAACCAACTAGCATCAACTACAAGGAGTAATCAACACTACTAGCAACCTACAAGTACCAATCTGGGGCTTTGGGACAAAGATTGGATACAAGAGATGAACTAGGGTTTGAGAGGAGATGGTGCTGGTGAACATGTTGATGGAGATTGGCCCCCTCTCGATGAGAGGAGCGTTGGTGATGACGATGGCGATGATTTCCCCCTCCCGAAGGGAAGTTTCCCCAGCAGAACAGCTCTGCCGGAGCCCTATATTGGTTCCGCCAAGGTTTCACCTCATGGCGGCGGAGTTTCTTCCCGAAAGCTTGCTTATGATTTTTTCTCGGATGAAAGACTTCATATAGCAGAAGATGGGCACCAGAGGGCCACCAGGGGGCCCATGAGGCAGGGGGTGCGACCAAGGGGATAGGGCGCGCCCCCACCCTCGTGGCCAGGGTGTGGGCCCCCTCTGGTACTTTCTTCGCTCAGTATTTTTTATTATTTCCAGAAATGACTTCCATGGAGTTTCAGGACTTTTCAAGGTGTGCAGAATAGGTCTCTAATATTTGCTCCTTTTCCAGCCCAGAATCCCAGCTGCCGGCATTCTCCCTCTATATGTAAACCTTGTAAAATAAGAGAGAATAGGCATAAGTATTGTGACATAACGTGTAATAATAGCCCCTAATGCAATAAATATCAATATAAAAGCATGATGCAAAATGGACGTATCAGAGTGTCGAACCCAATGAGGAGCAGAAGGAAATGACAAGCGGTTTTCAATAAGGTATTCTCTACAAGCACTGAAATTATCGGTAACAGATAGTTTTATGATAAGGTAATTTGTAACGAGTGACAAGTAATGAAAGTAAATAAGGTGCAGCAAGAGGGCCCAATCCTTTTTGTAGAAAAGGACAAGCCTGGACAAACTCTTATATGAAGGAAAACGCTCCCGAGGACACATGGGAATTATCGTCAAGCTAGTTTTCATCACGCTCATATGATTCGCATTCGTTACTTTGATAATTTGATATGTGGGTGGACCAGTGCTTGGGTACTGCCCTTCCTTGGATAAGCATCCCACTTATGATTAACCCATATTGCAAGCATCCGCAACTACAAAAGAAGTATTAAGGTAAACCTAACCATAGCATGAGACATATGGATCCAAATCATCCCCTTACGAAGCAACGCATAGAGTAGGGTTCAAGCTTCTGTCACTCTAGCAACCCATCATCTGATTATTACTTCCCAATGCCTTCCTCTAGGCCCAAATAATGGTGAAGTGTCATGTAGTCGACGTTCACATAACACCACTAGAGGAAAGACAACATACATCTCATCAAAATATCGAACGAATACCAAATTCACATGACTACTTATAGCAAGGCTTCTCACATGTCCTCAGGAACAAACGTAACTACTCACAATTCATATTCATGTTCATAATCAGAGGGGTACTAATATGCATAAAGGATCTGAACATATGATCTTCCACCAAATAAACCAACTAGCATCAACTACAAGGAGTAATCAACACTACTAGCAACCCACAGGTACCAATCTGAGGTTTTGAGACAAAGATTGGATACAAGAGATGAACTAGGGTTTGAGATGAGATGGTGCTGGTGAAGATGTTGATGGATATTGACCCCCTCCCGCTGAGAGGATCGGTGGTGATGACGATGGTGATGATTTCCCCCTCCCGAAGGGATGTTTTCCCGGGAGAACAGCTCCGCCGGAGCCCTAGATTGGTTCCGCAAAGGTTCCGCCTCATGGCGGCGGTGTTTCGTCCCGAAAGCTTCCTTATGATTTTTTTCAGGGTGAAAGACTTCATACAGCAGAAGATGGGCACTGGAGGCCTGCCAGGGGGCACACCCAGGGGGGTAGGGCGCGCCCCCATCCTCGTGGCCAGGGTGTGGGCCCCCTCTGGTTGATTCTTTCTCCTGTATTTTTATATATTCCAAAATGTGCCTCCGTGAAGTTTCAGGACTTTTGGAGTTGTGCAGAATAGGTCACTAATATTTGCTCCTTTTCCAGCCCAGAGTTCCAGCTGCTGGCATTCTCCCTCTTCATGTAAACCTTGTAAAATGAGAGAAAATATGCATAAGTATTGTGACACAGTGTGTAATAATAGCCCATAATGCGATACATATCGATATAAAAGCATGATGCAAAATGGATGTATCACGCGCCTACCCCCCTGGGCGCGCCCTCCTACCTCATTGTAGCGATCCGACCTCAGATGGTCAAATCTCTGTGCATAAGTGTCATCCCTGGATCGGTAATGCTGACACATACAGTACTCGAAGGATTTATAACAGAGTGCAATCACACACTTATTACATCGAATGTCTGAAAAGAGAACTTATTACAATAAATATGGCTTAAGGCCATCAAAATAAGGTAACAGCGGAAGGCTTGGAAAATAAAGTGAGTCCATCAACTCCAACGGCATAGCTAAGTGCACGACAATGGCCTAGCGAACCTTACTCATCGTCTGAAAAGTGTGCAATATAACACGTTGCAGCCCGAAAACAGGTCAGCACATGGAATACGTTGGCAAAGTAACACAGCAAAGCAATGAACAAATGAATACTATCACTACATGCATATATGGCTGGTGGAGGCTGTAATGGTTAATATGTTTTGCGAAAAGCCAATTTTTTCCTACAACAAAGGAACAAATTTTATTTAACTATCATGGTGGTTGAACAACACTGAGAATGGTACCCCCATCTCAATCCCAATTAAGGTAAATAATCATCAACCCAACAGTTTAATTTTAGAGTGATGAGATACAATAGGATAATCCAAGTACTAGATACTCAAGATGTCCATAACCGGGGACACGGCTAACCATGATTAGATTGTACACTCTGCAGAGGTTTGCGCATTTTTTCCCACAAGACTCGATCTCCTCCATTGGATTTCTCACCCTACATGCTGTTTGAGAAACGGATGACTGAGACACAGTCTTTCAGAAACATTAACTCTTTACTCCGGGTGGACCGGTACACCTACTTTCCCCTACATCTGCTAGTCCACCTCTTCAAGAGATCATGTAGCATACTCAACTATGCCAGAGCCCATAATGGCTTGTGGCTGCACACGGAAGTTTCTAGCATGAAATATCTCACGATCCCTTTGAGCCTGGGTGTCGGACCGTAGGAGGATCACACGGTATATCCCCCCCGGATCTCCTAGGACAACACTGGATTCCCCAGGTGCAAAAAACAAGCAATCCACCCAGATGTGTATTAAAATTGCCACCTTAAGTTGAACCATTAAATAACTATCTCACATTTGTCATGGATTCACTCACCCAAACCACGGCTACGAGCATAGCATAGCAATAATAGCATAACGTAGAAGTAACTCCCAAGGTTTGATAATAAATGGGGCAATAGGTTCTACCTCATCATCTACTTCCCAATACCCACAAGTTAATCACATCCTAATCATGCAGTGTTTGAGGATTGGAACTAATGCATAAAAACTGGGTATGAAAAGAGTATGATCAATGTGTTACTTGCCTTGCTGACGATCTGCAAAACCTAGAGACTCGTAGTAGCACGCTTCGCACTCCGGGAATGCTATCGCAAACAAACAATAGCATACATAAGCAATCAATCATAGATGCACGGGTAAACTCAAATAAGAAGATCGAATCTGAAAACACAACTGAAGAGATTCGATTTGCAAAAAGAATCAAATCAAACGGAGCAACAAACTCAAACTACGAAAGAAACAAGATCCGTTTACTAATCTGGACTAAAGTCAAATTTTACAGGACCAAAATCTTGTTAAAGTTGGTTAAACAGAAAGAGGGCTTCGAGAGGAAGATCTAGGCGCTTGAATCGCCTGATTCTGATAAACGAGCGAAAAGATAAACTAAAACGAAAATCAGGTCAGTAATCGCGATCGAAAATAATCGCGAAAAACCTTGGAAAAAGAAAAACTGACGAATAGGCTAACGAACGAACATTCGCTGTCTGTAACTAATGGGTGAACGGCATTCGTTAAATCGAACGTACGGACGAACGTCCGCAATTTAACCGAACCGAGAAAAACCGAACCGATCTATTTTTGAAGAAAACATATCTAGGGTTTCAAAAAAGGGTTAATTGGATCTATGCCACTACAATTTTCGTGAGTTGGAAATATGCCATTACAAAAGCTCAAGTTGGAAATATGCCACTACAACTTCCCCGTACATCTATCTATGCCATTTTCTCTAATACTCAGCCATATACTTCCCATATACGTGCGGATATACATCCATAGGGCCCCACATCCATACGTATCCAATTGACACACCCCCTCAGCTAGCACACACACATCTTATCCAATCTCCACCCCGACTCACGCACAGCAACCCTAGCGAGCGGCGGCTGGAGGCACGGGCGACGGCAGCTGGAGGCGCGGGCGACGCGCCGGGGCCCAAGGCGGCGGGAGGCGGGCGCCACAGCTCACGGTTGTTCGCTCGCTCGCGCCGCTGGGCGCGACGCGGCAGGGCCCAAGGCGGCTGGAGGCGGGCGCCGCGGCCTGCGGCGACTGGAGCTGCGCGGCACGGCAGTGGCCCGCGGCGGAGGGGAGCAGGCTCCCGGCTGTTGGCTCGCGCTGCTGCGGCTGCTGAAGCATCCATGGAGTCGCCAATCCCCAAGTCGCCGTACAAGTGAGTTCCCGAGCCCCAACGTCACGCCTGAACCTCATGCCCCAACCCCTTCTCTTATTGATTGAATTTTTTTTCATAGATGTTAATTGAAATAGCCTTTTACCTGTGCTATTTTTACCTGAAACTTGTAGGTTGGAGCCAACGAATATTTTTAGCTTAGACCTAGTTCTTCAAGGGTTTCTATTGAAGGAACTGAGCGGTAGGAAATCATATGTGAAAGGGAAAACAATTAGATGGAACGTAGACTCGGAGGATTTCACAATTGATGTGCTAATGGATGGCTTAGGTGCTGAGCTGAGAGTTGGCAGGAATCAGAGTGTTACTGTGTGGTATTTTGACATGATAATGGCGCAAGATGTTAGACTAACTCATAAGGATCAACTTCATGTGATGTTTGACATGTACAGAGCAGAGAAGAATCTTACATTGGCTGTTGTTGTGCTTGATAACTCTGATTCTGAAACTCCTGTACCCGTCGTTGACAATGTTGTTCATGTGCCAGAAGCAACTATTCCTGACAATGATGTGCTGCT
This sequence comes from Aegilops umbellulata, assembly GCA_032464435.1. NCBI lineage: Eukaryota > Viridiplantae > Streptophyta > Magnoliopsida > Poales > Poaceae > Aegilops > Aegilops umbellulata. The sequence continues at coordinate 132,725,297 of CP136058.1, read as the reverse complement.
GATGGATACGCAAGATTGTCCTTTATCATCTCATGCAAACACACCATTAAAGCAATCTGCACAAGTAGAGCCATCTGCCCAGAATGTAGAAACTGACCCATTTGACATGGTTGAGGAGTACGTAGGGGTAGATGATGAGTACATGTATATTGTTGAGCCATTTGCCCTTGTCCCAGCAGCATCTGTTGAGCAGGGCAGCAACATTCAGGAGAAAGAGGATGATGGCGCTGATGTATTTGTGCACCACGAGGAGGAAGAAGTGGTTGATATTGATCCTGCAGGCTATATTGTGGTGCATGACATTGAGAACCCAGACATCAGGGTTGGGGCTCTCTTTCCTGACATTGTGACTTTCAGAAAAGCTATAAGGCAACGTGCTATTTTAGTTGGGTTTAAGTTGGCTAAAATCAAAACGGACAAAACTAGGTTCATTGCTGAGTGTGCACATGGGCCATGTCCATGGCGCATACATGCATCCACATTGCAAGATGGTAGAACAGTCATGGTATGGGTTGTCTACAATGCTATTATCTATCTTATGTAGTTATTTTTTGTTGCATCTCATTTATGTAGTCCTTGTGATTTTTGCAGATAAAAACGCTTCCATTTGAGCACAACTATCCAACTACAAAATTATCAATTTGCAAAATGGCTTCACAAGGATGGATTGCAGATAAGATTGGGGATTGGGTGAAGAAAAATCCTGGTGTTGGTGCAAAAGACGCCAAAGGGAAGTTGGAAGATGAGTTCAACATCAAGCTGAAATACAACAAGGCTTGGTACGGTATGAAGGTAGCCCTTGATCAAATCCATGGTAGTTATGAAGATTGTTTTCCATTGCTTTTTAACTGGAAAGCTGAGATAGAACATAAATGCCCGGGGAGTATTGTACAGATAGAGCTCCTAAAAAATGGAGATAAATACCATTTTAACAGAATGTTTGTTGCATTCAAGCCTTGCATCGATGGTTTCTTAGCTGGTTGTAGGCCTTATGTTGGTGTGGACTCAACAGCACTTTATGGCAAGTTTAAGGGCCAGTTAGCATCAGCAACTGTTGTAGATGGGCACAACTGGCTATATTATGTAGCATTTGCTGTGTTTGATTCTGAAACCGGTGAAAACTGGAAATGGTTCATGAAACAATTGCATAGAGCTATAGGTTCCCCACCTGGTCTTGTTATTTCTAGTGATGCATGCAAAGGATTAGAGACTGCCATTGACCTTGTCTTTCCTAATTGTGAAAACCGAGAGTGCATGAGGCACTTGTATGCAAATTTTATGAAGAAATTCCATGGTAAAGTGTACACAGATAATCTTTATCCAGCTGCACGGTCTTTCTCGCATCGAAAGTTTATGCATCATATGAAGAAAATCCAGGATGCAAATCCAGCGGCTATTGAATATCTAGATATTCATCACAATAGGTTGTGGTATAGATGTGGTTTTGGAGAGGCCAGTAAGGTTGATTATTTGACAAACAACATATCCGAGAGTTTCAACAAGCAAATAAAAGACTTCAAAGGGCTCAATGTCCTGAACCTTTTTGACAAAATTAGGGAGATCATCACAGAGAAGTTCTATATTAGAGGACAAGTAAGTAAGCAGCTAAAGGGTAGGATTCTTCCTCATGTCATTAAGCAGCTAAATGCTCTCAGCAAAACCATTGGTCGAAACAAGATTCTTTGGACCAGTGAACATGAGGCAGAAGTCATGTTGTTGGATCTCAAATTTGTCAAAAGACACATTGTCAACTTGAAAGATAGAACATGTACTTGTAGAGTTTGGCAAGTTTCAGGAAAGCCATGCATGCATGCACTGGCCTTCATTTGTAGCATCAATGGTGCTGAGATTCAAACATATGTGGATGATTACTATTCTGTGGATAAGTTCAAGGCAGCGTATGCTGGGAATATCCCTTCCATGACAGATAAGTCACAGTGGATCCAAGTGGATTTGGGTGTCAAGGTGCACCCTCCTTTGCAGCAAACAGTGGCTGGTAGGCCACGAGTTCAGAGAATTAGAGGATGGCTAGAGCCTGGAAGGAAAATAGTCAAGTGTAAGAGGTGTGGTGAACCTGGGCACATGCAGAAGACATGCAAGGTTCCTAATCCTGAATATATGGCGGTAGATGATGATATACCTATAGAGGATCCATCTAAACCTACAAACAAAAGGTAATGCAACATCTGCTACAGCATAAGTATTTTCTGAATTTGTTTTCATGACTAATCTATCACAAAACTGATTTCTCTTGTTTGTACCGCAGGAAGAAATGTGGTGAAACAACGGCTACAACAGATGGTGATGCAACAGATGATGAAGTCCTTATCAATCTTATAAGGTAAATTACTGCACTTGTCTTAATCTATGATTACTCAATCTAAAACACATGTTGTCAATGCAGGAAAAGGGCCAGAACAACTCCACAGAAGCCGAAGGCACCTGAAAAGGTCAATGCACCAGCCAAGAAGAAGACACCTGTGAAGATAGCTGCGGTAGAAGAGAAGACCAAGAAAAAGACTCCTGTGAAGAAAGCTACAACACAACAGAAAACCAAAAAGAAGACCCCCGTGAAGAAAGTTGCATCACAAGAGAAAGCCAAGAAGAAGACATCTAAAGGGAAGAAAGTCAAGAAGAATGTTCCATTTGCGCCGGTTATACCTCCACCTCCACCTCCAGAAGGGCAGCCTACAAATGGTGCAAAAAGAAGCCTTCTTTATTGGCTTGGTGGCTAGCGGCTGCCGAAATTAAGTCGTGCTTGTGAACCTGTTTATGTGAACCTATTTACTCTACTAAATCGTGCTTGTGAACCTATTTACTCAATTAAATCTTGCTTGTGAACCTGTTTATGAATCCATATGAATTGTGCTTGTTAATTTGTGTTAAACTGGGCAGAAATGCTGTTGAAGTTTCTGGCCAGATTATTTGCATGTCAGTTTAAGGACCCATATGTGCACAGAAATGGCTCAGATTTGAACAGTAGGCTCATAATATTGTTCATGATTTTCTGTAATTTTTTCAGATTTTTCTGAGAAGTTCAATTTTTTGCCAAAATTTGAATTATTTGAACTTTTTGGCGTCGGGAAGTCCCAAACGTGCTGATGAAAGTTGGAAACAGGGGTAGTATGGTAAATATGTCAGTACAAACTAGAATACATGTATTATTTGAACCGTTATTGGTTTAAGTTGAGAAAATGGCATAGATAGATGTACGGGGAAGTTGTAGTGGCATATTTCCAACTTGAGCTTTTGTAATGGCATATTTCCAACTCACGAAAATTGTAGTGGCATAGATCCAATTAACCCTTCAAAAAAACTGAACTAACCGAAAAAACAATGGTCAACTCATGAAAACCAGCGGCGGCGGAGGCTACCTCGGCGGTGGGATTGGTGGGGTGGGGCAGCGGTGGCGCGACGGCAGCGGGCGGTGGCGGCGAGTGGCGGCAGCGGGCGGCGGCGGCGAGTGGCGACGGCGGCGCGTGGCAGCGGCGGCGGCGAGTGGCGGCTAGGGTTCGGGAGGCGTGGCGCGGTGGCTGGTGGGCTGCAGGGTCTCGGGCCCCCGGCTTATAAAGAGGTCGGCCGGGTTGGTGTCCAGGTCGGACACTGTCGTGGGTTTGTCACGGCACATGTCCTAGCGAAAGGACTTAGTCGTGGAGCCATCGCAACGGGTTAACTCGAAGGGGTTAAAGCGGACAAGGGACACATGGAGTTTATACTAGTTCGGCCCCTTCGATGAAGGTAAAGGCCTACGTCTAGTTTGTGATGGAATTGATGGGGTTTCGATGACTAGGGAGCAAACACGCTTCGCCTAGCCCTCGAGTGATCATTTTCTATCCTGAACCGCTATCGGGTTGTCCCCTTATATACACGGGCGACACCCGTCGGTTCATAGAGTCCCAATCTCCGGTTTATATTCGTATCCGGGTTGGTCTCTCCCTATTCCTAACTTATGGTACAAGTTTATATACACGCCGGTTTACGGCGACAGATACTGAACTGACTATGGCCTTGGGCCTTTGTCTAGCCTCTGGGCTTTAGCACCTTTAGACTACTGATGAAGTCAACCCGACCCACTTAGGCCGGTTTACGCCCAGCAGTAATATCCCCAACATTAGGCCCCAGATTGATTTGAACAGGTTCATGTCAATCCTTAGCCAAAATCTTTGTCTTCATCATCTTCCTGTATCTGTTGAACCGTCGTGTCGTCATCTTCTTTGGTTGCTGTAAACCGGCATGACGTCATCATGAAGCTGGCTTTTATGATGCCTTCTTTGTTTAATAGATCCGCAATAATCGAGGCGACAACTCCGAAATTTGTGGCTCCTGTATTCGCGCGCCTGACACATGTCCTTTGCCTTATAAATAGGGCCGAAGGGTCATTTCCTTTTCTCTCCTTCATCCCCTTTCTCTTCGTCTTCTCCGCGCCGCCAGCCCCGGAGCTCCGCCGCCGCTGCTGACCTCTGCATCGTCTTGGGCCGCTGCATCGACCTGACCGTACCAGAAAACCGCGGCGTCCTTCCGCGTCTCCCCCGGCTCCGGTAAGATCTCTGTTTTTATCAATCTGAATCCATACTAGGGTTTCGCGTTCTTGCCGTGTTCTTGCTCACTGCTCATGTTCCTGCTCATACCTCTGGGTAGATCCAAGAAAATCCTACTGTGATTTACCAATGGGCCTTTAGCATTCGTCTTGTAGATTCATGCTTAAGTTCATAGATCCAAATAACCTTTCTGCTCTTTGAATCAATATTGTTCCGCCTTGAGCTTTTAAATATTTTCCTTTTTCTGAACTGGCTTTAGATCCGTCGTTTGTAGAGAAGTCTTGTGAAATCTGTTTCTGTATTTGTATACCCTCGATTGCCTTCAATGTTCAGATCCGGCGGTTTAACCTTGGCGTAGAAAATGTGAAGGACCAGTATATATCATTAGTCCCCTTGTTTGAACCGCCAGACGTTGCCACCTTACATAACTCCGGTTTGGATAGGAATGCCTTCGGTTTAAATAGATATGCATCCAGTTTAATCAAACATATACTTGAACCGAAACTACTTATCTTGTAGATTTCCTCATGGCCAAGCAAATATATGAATGCAACTGGGTTCCTTCCCGTGTTACGGAAACACAGTTGAACAACTTAGTTCTCACCGGCGCTTTAAGCAGTAAAAACACCATCCACTGGAGAGTCCCAGGCATAGAATGTCCTCCCACCCCTGAAGAGGGAGAGGTTGTTGTTTTTGCGGATCACCTGGCCCGGGGCTTTAGTCCGCCCGGTTCAAAGTTTTATCGGGATGTCTTAGCCAATTTCCAACTGCGCCCACAAGATACCGGTCCCAACTCTGTCACTAATATATGCCACTTCCAAGTGCTTTGCGAAGTGTACCTCCAAGAGGAACCCACGGTGGAATTGTTCCGAGATTTCTTTCACTTGAACCGTCGCACAGAGTTTACTGATGGCCCCAATATGGAACTGGGTGGTATGGCAATCCAAAAAAGGAAAGAAGTCACTTATCCTCATGCGAAACTGCACAGTCATCCCCAGGAGTGGAATAATTCCTGGTTCTATTGCAAAGACACTTCCCCTGCCGAAGAGAATCCCTTGCCTGGTCTCCGTCCGGAACGGCTTAGCAACACTCACCCTTTTCCTCAGAGGTTAACTAGCAAAGAGAGGAGTAAGTACGCTCCCCAATTGTCCAAGCTCAGAGCTTTCCTAGCCAACAGTTTAACTGGAGTTGACCTTGCCCGTTGTTGGATATCCTGGAGTATACTGCCCCTCAGCCGACGCTCCGGTTTGATGTGTGAATATACGGGCAGTGTTGACGATCCGCTGCGGCATGTAAACATCCAGCTTACTGATGAAGAAGTCACAGAAGCTGTAAAGAAAATTTTGAATGAATCGGAGCACGTTTGCGCTCGTACCGGCCTGCTTCCTTTTTGCGCCATCAACAAAACGCCAGTCGTAAGTCTGCATTTTTCCTTTGTACTAGCCTTGATGCTATTGTACTTGTTTATTACTGATGCCGACATCTGTGTGATGCAGGGTAATGATCCGTTTTGGAGCAACAAAATCCCACAAGAGAAAACCAATAAACCGGACAGACCAGTCCGGCCCAAGACCAAGGTTGTTAAGAAGTCTGCTCATAAAAGGAGAACCACCGCTTCCTCTGATCCGCCCGCTGATGATGATGTGGGTAATCCGGACCTTGAGGCAGAACTTGATTCCCTTGGTTTACTTTTTGTACACCTTATTGATGATAATATTTGTCAGGATGATGCTGAAGCTAGTCATGCTGACGATGTAGAGGTAATTGTTCTTTCCTCTGACTCAAGCCTTCCGCCTTCACATAAAATCCGTCGGACAAACCGCAAAGTTAAATTTTCTCATCCCCTTGCTTATTTGGATCCCAACTTTCTTATGAAGACCCAACTGCATGAGGTGCGCCGCACAACTCGACACAGCGGTTAGGTAGTTACCTCCGCCGGTTTACCGAACAATCCGGTTCGAAGACGTCATTCAGAGGTCTCTAATTTGCTTGTCAGTATTCGTCCTAAAGCGGGCTGTTTTCGTCAACCACTTAATCCGTCTTACTCCGATTATCAGGTCACCTCGCACTCCTCTTCTGGCGAGTCAACTGGCACCCAGCTGCCTCCACTTAAAACCGTGCTTGGGTAAGCTTGCACTTATCATAACGTTGTTGATTTTTGTAGTTTTCAACATGTACTGTCTTTGATTTTGCTGCTTCTTTTTAGGGCCAAACCGAGGCCAAGTAAGAAAGCTCGCCTGGATAAGGCAGCTGAAGAAGATGCTGCTCCTGAACCGGATGTTACCCCAAACATTGAAGCGGTCATCCATGAAGATGTGGTTAATGACCCGCTAGTACGAGATGAAGTTGTTACTGCCGATGAAGGTTTTGTTAACACCTCCGGTCCTGCTGACCAGCCAGCCAGTCTCATCCGGATTGAGAAAACCACCAGCCCTTCCAGACCTGCCGATAAACCGACTACGCCGGTTCAAACCGGCGAGTCTAAGGATGATGAAGTTATAATCACTGGCATTGGTCGTTCTGAACCGGGGAATCCCATCGCCTTAGCCAAGCATACTGCCAAAGAAGAAATTTCTGCCATGAGTAAAGGCAAATGGGATGTTGATCTGGCAACATATACTGCTCTGGGCGCCCAAGATGTGCATTCTGGATACTTGAACCGGCTGTATACTAGCCGTGATTATGAAGCTAATCTGGTAAAGCTGATGAAAGAGAAGCTTGAGGTAACTTCCATGAACTTGTTCCTGCTTATCACCATTGTAGCCCCCAAGGGCCGGTTCAACCTATCATAGTTGAATCGGGTCTTGACATAAAAAAATTCCATGCTTCAAAATTCCTTGATATAGCCCCAAGGGTCGGTTTAACTTGATGTAGTGAAACCGAAACTTTAATCTTCATACCGTGGCATCAGAAACTTATCAGAGCAAATAGCCATTAGCCCCCAAGTGCCAAGTTGAATATTTGTATTGAGCTTGGGACTTTGACAATTAACTGATAGCTATAGATCAAATAAGCATTAGCCCCCAAGTACAAAGCGCATAACTTGTTATGTGGTTGGTACTTCATTGTTCATGTTTGCTGTTAAACCGTATAACTGTCGGAATGCAGGCTGAAGTAAGGGCCAAAGAAAACCAAGTTGCCGACCTTCAAGAGAATTTGAAAACCCAACAAGCTGAAACCTCCAAGGCAAAGGAAGAGCTAACCAGCGCTTTAAGCAGCATGGAGCAGCTGAAGGAGGATTTCAAGAAGGAACGGGCTAACTGGGCCACAGAAAAGGCCGCTTTAACCAAGAAGATTGAAAATGCGGAGGCTGCCCTAAAACCGGTAACTGATGACTTAATCAGCGTAAAGCGACAAGTGCACGCCATGACTGCCGCCATCTTTGGTAAGCTTCTTCCAACTTGTATAATAATAGTGATCCTCTTATAAAACAGCCCGGTTTGTAAACTGTTGATCATGTTACAGGCACTCGTATTAACCACTTGGGGTCAGACGTGCGGATGAAACTGAAAGCCGCCTACACCTTAATCGAGCAGCTGTACACTGGAGCGCAGCGGATTATCGCAACTGCGTCACACAATAATCCAGCACCCACTTTGATCCAAGATACTCCGAAGAGACTGTCAATGCTCCCTGCTCGGATTGATGAGCTAAAAAAGTCTGCTGCTCGAACCGGAGCCATTAATGCCTTAATCCAGGCAAAAGCATGGGTGCCCGATTTTGATCCTGTTGAAGCGGCTCAAGGCTATCCCAGCTTGAAGGAGGATGGCTCAGAATTCAGCGAAGAGGATTTAAGAGAGATAAACTGGGCGGTGCGCCCTCTGGCCTGCCAATTGGTGGAGGAAGCAAATTTGTCGCATTATCAAGCTTAGTATAATGACCAGAACAAAAGAGTGGCTGCACCAATCCCTGAAGCGGAAAACCTGATTCCTCCCATCCGTAAGCATACTTACGCCCCTGATATTGAACCGTCTTCACTGATCCATGAAGAGGCTGTCTTTCAAGCATTAATGGGAATCGACTGGACCACTGTTGACTTCCAGCCGCTGGATAGAGACGAGGAAGCTGAAGCGGCGCAGGATGATCCAGAACAATCAAACCGGGGTGGCCAGCAGGCGTAAACTGAAGGCAGCTTTATCGAGCTTCCTTGTTATATCTTGTCAAGAAAACAATTATCTCATTTGGGCTCCAAACCGCCTTGTAATAGGATAGACAATACTTTTTGCTTCCTGAGATGCCTTCGTGCATCTATGCTGATACCTTTATTTGGAAGGTCAATATTACCAACTTATATCTCCTGCAATCATAAAATCTTAAACTGCCATTTATTGGGCACGAAGTAGGCGCGTAGCCAATCATGAAACGGGGGTTTGATAACCCTAAACCGTCATGGGAGAAAGCAGCTCCTGTATATATAACGCCGGCTTACTGTGTAAACCGTGCTTTGATCATAGTAGCCTTTTGTTACTCCAAAAAAGGATGTGAATAGAAAAAATTAAACCGGGCAAATAATCTTTGGTTTAAAAAATGGACCGTGTTCCGCCAATTTGGCTGTTTGAACCGGTACAAAGCACTGTCGGTTTAAAAAACGCAACTAAGATAAAATAGCAACTCCTTAAGAAAAGGCTATTTAAAGCAAAGGCAATGATAAAACTTTTTGCAAAAAGAGAGGCTGTGCTGAGCCGGTCAGATGGTGTTACCATGGTCAGATGCAACCAAGCTCCCCAAAGGTGTAGCTATGGTGCCAGTCGGCCAGGTCCCCAAATGACTCGTGGCATTACGACGGTCAAGTGGCATGGCAATGGTTTGGGTTCGACCAAGCCCCCAAGTGACTCTAAGGCCTGTAGGCCGACCAAGAGGCGTGACCGGTTCAGACTTGACTGTGTCCCCAAGTGATCTGGTGGCTTTCGCCGATCAAGAGGTGTTGCATCGGTTCGGACACGACCGATCCCCCAAGTGATCTGGTGGCTTTCGCCTATCAAAAGGTCTTGCATCGGTTCAGACATGACCAAGCCTCCAAGTGATATTGATAATATTTGCAAGGGGTAAACCAGAGGTCATTTTAAAACAGAACAACTTCGTGTAACCACACATGATAGAAACGAACAGATACCCCGCTTTAGCCGAGGATCCGGTTTATTATATTGAGAATATATACATTGTCATAATATGTACATAAGCAGAGCCAATGGCTCAGGTGTAGTAAGGCCGAAGATGAGCTATGTTCCATGGCCTGCTGGTCTCCTCTTCTGACTTACGTGAGTCCTTATGCTCTCGAATATCAATCAGATAGTATGATCCGTTGTGCAGATTTTTGCTGACCACGAACGGTCCTTCCCAAGGTGGAGATAACTTATGCATATCGGTTTGATCTTGAATGAGTCGAAGCACCAAATCTCCTTCTTGAAAGGTTCTGGTTCTGACCCGACGGCTGTGATAGCGACAAAGATCTTGTTGATAAATTGCCGAGCGGGCAGCTGCTGTGTCTCGCTCTTCATCCAACCGGTCTAATGCATCTTGCCGGGCCATCTCATTGTTCGCTTCAACATAAACCGCAACCCGAGGTGAATCGTGATGGATATCACTAGGGAGAACCGCCTCTGGTCCATAAACCATGAAGAACGGCGTGTATCCAGTTGATCTGTTGGGCGTGGTATTGATGCTCCATAATACAGAGGGTAATTCTTCGACCCAACAACCCGGTGTTCTCTGCAAGGGAACCATAAGCCGGGGTTTGATGCCTCTCAAGATCTCCTGATTAGCTCTTTCTGCTTGACCGTTGGACTACGGGTGTGCCAACGATGAAACGTCAAGGCGGATGTGCTCCCGTTCGCAGAACTCTCTCATGGCACCCTTAGACAAATTGGTACCATTGTCTGTGATGATACTATGTGGAAAGCCAAACTGGAAAATCACTTTTTTAATGAACTGAACCGCAGTGGCTGCATCACACTTGCTAACGGGCTCTGCCTCCACCCATTTTGTAAATTTATCAACCGCCACCAAGAGGTGGGTCTTCTTGTCTTTGGACCTTTTGAAAGGCCCAACCATATCCAGCCCCCAGGTTGCGAATGGCCAAGTAATTGGAATCATCCTCAATTCCTGAGCCGGAACATGAGCGCGTCTTGAGAATTTTTGGCAACCATCACATCGCCTGACCAGATCCTCCGCATCAGCATGGGCAGTCAGCCAATAGAAACCGTGGCGAAACGCCTTAGCCACCAAAGACTTTGAACCGGCGTGGTGACCACAATCCCCTTCATGGATCTCATGCAAAATTTCACAGCCTTCCTCAGGAGACACACAGCGTTGAAATGCTCCTGATACACTGCAATGATGCAACTCGCCATTGATGATTGTCATGGACTTGGACCGCCGTATTACTTGTCTGGCCAGAGTCTCATCCTCTGGTAACTCGCCCCGGTTCATGTACGTCAGGTAAGGAAGTGTCCAATCCGGAATGACGTGGAGTGCCGCCACCAACTGAGCCTCTGGATCAGGAATAGCCAAATCTGCTTCTCCAGGTAGCTGAACCGATGGGTTGTGTAATATGTCGAGAAAGACATTAGGCGGGACCGGTTTATGCTGTGACCCTAGCCGGCTCAAAGTGTCCGCTGCTTCATTCTTCCGACGGTCCACGTGGTCCACCTGATAACCCTTGAAATGACCAGCAACAGCATCCACCTCACGACGATATGCCGCCATGAGTGGGTCCTTAGAATCCCAAGTACCAGACACTTGTTGAGCTACCAGGTCCGAGTCACCGAAGCACTTAACCCGGCTTAAGTTCATCTCTTTAGCCATCCGGAGATCATGGAGCAAGGCTTCGTACTCAGCTGCATTGTTAGTACAAGGGAACATTAAGCGGAGAACATAACAAAACTTGTCACCTCGTGGGGAAGTTAATACGACTCCAGCCCCCGAGCCCTCCAATTGCCATGATCCGTCAAAATGGTTGGTCCAATATGTGTGATCCGGCTTCTCTTCAGGGGCCTGCAGCTCTGTCCAGTCGTTAATAAAATCGACAAGTGCTTGGGACTTCACCGCCGTCCGAGGCACGTATTTCAAACCGTGTGGCCCAAGTTCTATGGCCCACTTGGCAATCCGACCTGTTGCTTCACGGTTCTGGAAGATATCACCTAAAGGGGCAGAGCTGACCACTGTGATGGGATGCCCTTGGAAATACTGCTTCAGCTTCCGGCTTGCCATGAAAACTCCATATACCAGCTTCTGCCAATGCGGATATCTTTGTTTAGACTTAATAAGCACTTCGCTGATATAATAAACCGGACGCTGCACCGGGTACTCTTTGCCTGCCTCCTTCCGCTCCACCACTATAGCTACACTGACCGCACGAGCATTAGCAGTGATATACAACAATAATGGTTCTTTGTCAATGGGGGCGGCGAGTACAGGCGGATTGGCCAATTGCCGCTTTAAATCCTCCAAAGCCTGATCCGCGGCAGAACTCCGGATAAATTGATCCATTTTCTTCAACATCTGATACAACGGGATCGCCTTCTCACCGAGGCGACTGATAAACCGGCTCAACGCGGCAATCCGGCCAGCTAAGCGTTGAACATCATTAATACATTTCGGTTTAGCTAGAGAAGTGATAGCCGTGATCTTCTCCGAATTAGCCTCAATTCCCCTGTTGGACACCAGAAAACCCAATAGCTTGCCTGCTGGTACACCAAAGACACATTTGGCCGGATTGAGCATCATCTTATACGTCCTCAGGTTATCAAAGGTTTCCTTCAAGTCATCGACCAAAGTCTCCTTCTTCCTTGATTTAACAACGATATCATCCACATAAGCATGCACATTACGGCCAATCTGTTTTTGGAGACAATTTTGCACACACCGTTGATAGGTTGCCTGGGCACTTTTGAGCCCAAAAGGCATAGACACATAGCAGAAGGCTCCAAAAGGAGTTATGAACGTCGTCTTCTCCTGGTCCTTCACTGCCATTTTGATCTGATGATAGCCGGAATAAGCATCCAGGAAACACAAACGCTCGCAACCCGCCGTAGCATCAATAATCTGATCAATACGGGGGAGGGCAAAAGGATCTGCGGGACAGGCTTTGTTAATATCAGTATAATCCACACACATGCGCCAGGTGCCGTTTTTCTTAAGGACTAGCACTGGATTAGCAAGCCACTCAGGGTGGAAAACCTCAACAATGAAGCCAGCTGCTAAGAGCCTGGCCACTTCTTCTCCAATAGCTTTTTGCCTCTCCTCGTTGAACCGACGGAGGAACTGTTTCACCGGTTTGTATTTAGGATCCACAATAAGAGTGTGCTCAGCGAGTCGCCTCGGTACACCAGGCATGTCAGAAGGCTTCCATGCAAAGATGTCCCGATTCTCACGGATGAACTCGATGAGCGCGCTTTCCTATTTCGGATCCAAATTGGTGCTGATACTGAACTGCTTGGATGAATCGCCAGGTACGAAATCAACAAGCTTAGTCTCAGCGGCTGATGTAAACTTCAGGGCCGGATCATGCTCTGTAGTAGGATTCTTTAAAGGAGTCATATCCGTTGGATCAACATTATCTTTGTAATATTTGAGTTCTTCGGTACTACAAACCGATTCTGCGTAAGCTGCATCTCCTTCTTCGCATTCCAAAGCTATCTTGCGGCTTCCATGAACCGTGATGGTCCCCTTATGACCTGGCATCTTGAGTTGCAAGTAGACATAACAGGGTCGTGCCATGAACTTCGCATAGGCCGGTCAACCGAACAGGGCGTGATACGGGCTTTTGATTTTCACCACCTCGAATGTCAGCGTCTCAGACCGGGAATCGTGATCATCTCCGAAAGCCACTTCTAATGCTATCTTCCCAACGGGGTATGCCGACTTGCCAGGTACCACACCATGAAAAACCGTATTTGAAGGCCGGAGTTCCTTATCTGTTAGCCCCATTCGACGAAAAGTCTCATAGTACAGGATGTTAATGCTGCTACCTCCATCCATGAGTACCTTGGTGAACTTATAACCTCCAACCTGGGGTGCCACCACTAATGCCAGCTGACCCGGATTGTCAACCCGGGGAGGGTGATCCTCCCTACTCCATATGATTGGTTGCTCCGACCAGCACAGATACCGGGGCACGGCCGGTTCAACAGAAATAACTGCCCGCTTCTGGAGCTTCCTATCCCGCTTGTCCAAGCTAGTGGTGAATACATGATACTGCCCACTATTTAGCTGCTTTGGATTGCTCTGGTAACCCGACTGCTGCTGTTGCTGATTGTTACCACCCTGGTTATTCTGATTATGCTGGTTGTTATGCCCGCCCGGGTTACCATTAAATCCTGAACTGGAATTTCCACCACCGTGACTCGGTCCAGACCCAGAACCTCCACTAGAGTTGGGGTCATACCGGAAGGCATTGGAATTCTTGAATTCGTGCATGATATAACAATCTTTCCAAAGGTGGTTTGCCGGTTCCTCCCTTGTTCCATGCTTTGGACAGGGCTGGTTTAACAGATAGTTCAGGCGTTCCGGATTAGGACTGGGCCCTCCACTGCGGTTTTTGCCCTTCCGCCGCTGGCCTCCATTCTGTGCGTTAGTATTGGCCACAAAATCCATGTTGCCATCGGCTTTACGCTTGCCTCCCCCACCGTTTCCAGTTGAGTGATGGTGCTGACCTCTGAAGTTGCCATTCTTCTTTCCCTTCCCTGTCTTTTCATCATCAGACTCGGGATCCTTGGTACTATCAGAATCAGCGTACTTTACCAAAGCGCCCATGAGGGTCCCCATGTCAGTACAATGGCGTCTCATTCGTCCTAACTTCAACTTCAAAGGTCCAAACCGGCAATTGCCTTCCAAGATTACAACTGCGGTGTCTGCATTGATGCGGTCTGAAGAGTGTAGAACTTGTGAGACCCTGCGAACCCAATGAGTCGTTGATTCTCCTTCCTCCTGGACACATGCAGCTAAATCCACTATTGACATGGGCTTCTTACACGTGTCTTTGAAACTATTGATGAACCGGTCTCTCAGCTGGGCCCATGAACTGATAGAATTGGGCGGCAGGCTTTTTAACCAAGTGCGGGCTGTCCCTTCAAGCATCATGGTAAAATATTTTGCACACGCCGCTTCATCAACATCAAGCATCTCCATGGCCATCTCATAACTCTCCACCCACGTCTCTGGGGGTTGATCCGCCGTGTAGTACGACACCTTGCGCGGGCCTTTAAAATCCTTGGGCAGGCGCACATTGCGTAAAGCAGGGACAAGACAAGGCACTCCCAAAGCGCTAGACGTGAGCCCCGGTTCAACCGAAGTGGTGGGACGAACCGGCGTCAACTGATGAGCCTGATACTGTGCTGCTAACTCAGCTTCCCTGCGCGCTTGGGCCCGGTCTACCACCTCCTGGGCATCGGGAGCCGGATTGTTGCCACGGGGTGCTTCACGCCGCGCATTACTTGATACAGCTGGTTCCTCCATACGCCTGCTATAACTCTGAGCCGGACGTGGGGTAGAATGAATCCGGTCGCGGCTGTATGAGTATGCTTCCTGTTGGATCAAGGCCGTCCTGAGGAGCTCCTTAACCCGGCGCGTTTTGATCGCCTGTAATGAATCACCTTCAACCAGAATAGCCTCTAGCCGTGCCGCAGCTGCAATGAGGTTATCCATCGGATTGGAGTAGTGACCTGGAGGTGTAGGCACGGCCTGCGGTACACCAGCATTATGACGAGGCAGATCTATTAAACGGGGTTGAACCAGTGCTCCTGCCGCAGGTGCCTCCGCCCGGTTCACTACCGGCGGATTATTGATTCCTGCTTCAGGGGTGTTGAAAAGGTTCCTTCCTTCAAAAACTGAGGGTAATCGAGATCGGTATTTCCTCCTCATGGCTTCCTGTGAGGCGTTCTGGTCCAGCATGAGTTTATAAGCTTGGGCATCCAAAGCGGCCCGCTCCGTGGTCATCCTGACCTCTTCTGCTGCCAGATCCGCTTTGGCCTGGGTAATCTGCTCT
Organism: Aegilops umbellulata; assembly: GCA_032464435.1. Classification (NCBI taxonomy): domain Eukaryota; kingdom Viridiplantae; phylum Streptophyta; class Magnoliopsida; order Poales; family Poaceae; genus Aegilops; species Aegilops umbellulata. The sequence goes on along the minus strand of CP136058.1, from coordinate 132,709,775 downwards.
CTCACCTTTGCGATCTCCGCGTTATGAGCATCCTGATCCACCGGATTAGCCTCCGCCATGAGTGCAGCCAATGCGTCGAATAGATCTAATAATACTTGAACCGGCGGGCGCACCGAGCCTCCTGCTCCGGCAGCCATTGCTGCTGCTGAACCGGAAATCATCGCCGCGGCTGTCAATGAGTGAGGTGCTACTTGTGTACCTGCCATGAATATCCCAACCCGGTTGGGCAGATCGGAGGGGTCCGGAATACTGTCGCCATCGGAACAACCCCCAATCCGGCCATCTTGTAGCTGATACACTGACTCGGTCTCTCCGGCCGATGACTCGTCGCCAGAGTAAACGACGGTTTCACCACCAGATCCTGATCCGTCCTCATAGCTTCCTCCATGGATGACTCCCACGAAGGAACGCTTCACGGCCGGTTTAACCCGGGCGGGTCGTGCACGCTGAGCTATCTCGACGAGGTCGGTGCAGGTGTCCAGCTCAGGGCCCGGTTCACCGATCTTGCCGATGAAGACATGTATGCCACCAAAGGGGACCTGGTACCCGTACTCAATTGAGCCGGCCTCGGGGCCCCAGCCTGCGTCGTCGATGTAGATCTTGCCGCGACGACTCTTGGTCATCCGACCCACGCGTATCCCTCGAGTCCTTCAAAGCGGCCCTCCAAGAACTTGAAACCATCGTGCGATAGCCCCACGGTGGGCGCCAACTGTCGTGGGTTTCTCACGGCAGATGTCCTAGCGAAAGGACTTAGTAGTGGAGCCATCGCAACGGGTTAACTCTAAGGGGTTAAAGCGGACAAGGGACACATGGAGTTTATACTAGTTCGGCCCCTTCGATGAAGGTAAAGGCCTACGTCTAGTGTGTGATGGAATTGATGGGGTTTCGATGACTAGGGAGCAAACACGCTTCGCCTAGCCCTCGAGTGATCGTTTTCTATCCTGAACCGCTATAGGGTTGTCCCCTTATATACACGGGCGACACCCGTCGGTTCATAGAGTCCCAATCTCCGGTTTATATTCGTATCCGGGTTGGTCTCTCCCTATTCCTAACTTATGGTACAAGTTTATATACACGCCGGTTTACGGCGACAGATACTGAACTGACTACGGCCTTGGGCCTTTGTCTAGCCTCTGGGCTTTAGCACCTTTAGACTACTGATGAAGTCAACCCGGCCCACTTAGGCCGGTTTACGCCCAGCAGTAATATCCCCAACAGACACGGCCCGGTAAGGCGGTTGCACTTTAAAACAAATATTCCAATGCGCAGAAAAATGAAGAAAAAAAATACTAAACTGACTCCAAAAATCCCGAAATAAATTTTCCCCGTCCTCTAAAAATCTACCGGACAAGGTGGACATTTATTTAGGACTCTAATACAATTTTGAAAAACGCGTATTTTTCCTAATTCAAATAAAATAGCAATAAAATCCAAATAAAAATGTTTATTTGTTTTTAATATTTTCCTCCAATATTGCATTATTTTGGGGAAGTCATATTATCCCTTCTCATATATTTTGATATGAAATATTTTCGAAGAGAAAAATAATTAAAACAAATGACCCTTATTTCAATATTTGATAAAATTCAAATATGAAAACAATGAAATCCCCAACTCTCTCCGTGGGTCCTTGAGTTGCTTAGAATTTCTAGGATCGCAAAGCAAATATGCAAATGAAATATGATATGCATGAATGATCTATGGATAACATTCCAAATTAAAAAATTGGGATGTTACAAACCTACCCCCCTTAAGATGAATCTCGCCCTCGAGATTCGGGTTGTCTAGAAAACAGGTGTGGGTGGTCTTTGAGATCATCCTCTCATTCCCAGGTGGCTTCATCCTCGGTATGGTGGCTCCACTAGACTTTGCAAAACTTGATAACCTTATTGCGTGTGACTGGGCTGGCAAACTCGAGAATCTTGACGGGTTTCTCCTCATATGTCAGATCACTGTCCAACTGAATCGCTTCTAGGGGCACTGTATCTCTCAGGGGTATATCGGCCATCTCCGCATGACACTTCTTCAACTGGGAAACGTGAAACACATCATGAACTCCTGACAGTCCTTCGGGTAACTCCAACTTGTAGGCAACCTCTCCCATACGTTCCAAAACTCGGTAAGGTCCTACAAATCTCGGGGCTAACTTTCCTTTAACTCCAAAACGTTTAAGTCCTCGCAGAGGCAACACTCGCAGATATGCTCTGCCTCCGATTTTATAGACTACCTCTTTGCGTTTCGAGTTTGCATAACTCTTCTGCCTTGACTGAGCTACCTTCAGTCTGTCTCGAATCAACTTAACTTTCTCTTCGGACTCCTTGATCAAATCAGGTCCAAACAACTGTCGGTCTCCAACTTCATCCCACATCAACGGTGTTCTGCACCTTCGTCCATACAGGGCCTCGAACGGTGCCATCTTCAAACTGGCCTGGTAGCTATTGTTGTACGAGAACTCCGCGTAGGGCAAATTGTCATCCCAACTAGATCCATAATCCAGCGCACAAGCTCTCAACATATCCTCCAGAATCTGATTGACTCTCTCTGTCTGTCCATCTGTTTGCGGATGAAAGGCTATACTGAACTCTAGCCTGTACCCAAAGTCTGGTGCAACTGATGCCAAAACTTTGAACTAAACTGCGTTCCTCTATCTGATACGATGGTCCTCGGAACTCCATGCAGACATACGATCCTGGTCATATATATCTTGGCCAACTTCGCACTTGTATAGGTGGTCTTCACTGAGATAAAGTGAGCCACTTTAGTCAAGCGGTCAACTACTACCCAGATAGAATCATATCCCGATCGGGTCCTGGGCAACCCGGTGATGAAATCCATGCCAAGCTTATCCCACTTCCATTCGGGTATCGGCATAGGCTGCAGTAATCCTGCTGGCTTCTGATGTTCTGCCTTCACTCTCTGACATACATCACATACGGCTACATACCCAGCAATATCCTTCTTCATACTAGTCCACCAGAAACGCTCCTTCAAATCCAAATACATCTTGGTGTTTCCGGGGTGAACTGAGTATGGTGAGTCATGAGCCTCCTCAAGTATCAACTTCCTGATCTCTGCATTATTGGGCACATAAACGCGGTCCTCAAACCATAAGGTGTCGTTCTCATCCTCACGAAAACCTTTGTCTTTTCCTTCACCCATTCTCTCCTTTATCTCGGCAATCTCCTTATCATCCTTTTGAGCTTCCCGAATCTTTCCCAACAATGTAGACTGAACTTCCATAGCTGCAACAAAATCTCTAGGAACAATCTCCAAACGAAGTTCCCTAAGATCCTCGGCTAACTCCTTTGGCATCCCTCTGCTTACGAGGGTGTTAACATAACTCTTACAGCTCAAGGCGTCTTCTACGACATTGGCCTTTCCTGGATGATAATGCAGCTTCATGTCATAATCCTTTATGAGTTCTAACCATCTCCTCTGCCTGAGGTTCAGCTCCTTCTGTGTGAAAATGTACTTCAAACTCTTGTGATCCGTGTACACATCACAACGGTTTCCAATCAGAAAGTGTCTCCAAGTCTTGAGTGCATGCACCACGGCTGCTAACTCCAAATCATGCATGGTATAATTCAACTCATGCGGTCGAAGCTATCATGAGGCATACGAGACAACTCTTTCGTCTTGCATAAGTACACCTCCAAGTCCTAAGCATGAAGCATCGCAATACACCTGGAAGTCCTTACGTATATCTGGCAGAATTAGCACTGGGGCTGTAGTCAAACGTTTCTTCAACTTCTGAAAACAGGCCTCACATTCTTCCGTCCATTTGAACTTGGTGTCTTTCTTCAACAACTCCGTCATGGGCTTCGCAATCTTGGAAAAATTCTCAATGAATCTCCGGTAATATCCCGCGAGTCCAAGAAAACTGCGGATCTCGCTAACCGAAGTGGGTGCTAACCACTCAGTGACTGACTGAACCTTGGTGGGGTCTACTACTATACCTTCTCCTGATATAACATGTCCAAGGAATCCAACTTCCTTCAACCAAAACTCACACTTGCTAAACTTGGCATACAACTGATCTTCCCTGAGTTTCTTGAGAACTAAACGCAAATGCTCCTTGCGCTCCTCTTCATTTTTTGAGTATACCAAGATATCATCTATGAACACCACAACAAACTTATCCAAGAACTCCATGAAAACTTTGTTCATCATACTCATGAAATAGGCAGGGGCATTAGTCAATCCAAATGACACAACCGTATACTCATACAGTCTGTACCTTGTGGTGAAAGCTGTCTTAGGTATATTCTTCTCCCGAATCTTCAACTGGTGGTATCCTGATCGCAGGTCGATCTTTGAAAACACTTTAGCTCCTTGCAATTGGTCAAACAAATCATTGATCATCGGCAGTGGGTACTTGTTCTTGATCGCCACTTCATTCAATGCCCGATAATCAACAACCATCCTCAACGATCCATCTTTCTTCTCAACCAAGAGCACTGGGGCTCCCCACGGTGATGAACTTCGTAAGATGTAACCTTTCTCCAATAACTCCTTAATCTGCTTCTTAATCTCCTCCAGATCGTTTGCGGGCATCCGGTATGGTCTCTTCGATATAGGCCCGGTGCTTGGCAATAGTTCTATTAAGAACTCAATGTCTCGATCCGGTGGCATGCCTGGTAATTCCTATGGAAACACATCCGGGTAATCCTTCACAACAAGTACTTCCTCCTGAACAACTCCTGAGAGGGAATTTACTTGGGTTCTCCTTGACGTATGCCTGGATACATACTTGATCCTTTCTCCCTCTAGGGTGGTGAGATAAATCGACTTACTGGCGCAATCGATGTTCCCTCCATACATCGACAACCAATCCATGCCCAGTATCACATCCAACCCTTGTGACTCCAGAATTATAAGGTCTGAGGGGAAAGTATGACTACCTATGGTTAATGGCATCTGAAAACATCCTCTGCTTGCCATATACTCAGCTCCGGTTGAGGTTACTAGCATAGGTGTCTTAAGAACTTTGGTGGGAAACTTATACTTATCCATGAATCCCCTTGATATGTATGAATGCGATGCACCAGTATCAAAAAGAACGAGTGCAGTAAATGACTTAACCAAAAACTTACCGATAACGGCGTCTGGCTGCTCTTTAACCTCCTCCACGTTAACGTGGTTCACTTGTCCTCGGTTGAATGGGTTAGGCTTGTTCCCAGAGCTTCCATTTCCATTGACATTCTTCAACTCAGGGCAATCATTGGCGTAGTGTCCAGTCTTCCCGCACTTGAAACAAGTAATGTGACTCTGGTCCTTCTTGGCGGATGTGGCTGGGTTAGAGCGGTTCTGATTGTTGCTTGCTCCATTCCCATTCCCATTCTTGTGGCCATTGTGGTTATGAGAACTTCCTCCATTGTGAGTGTGCCCCCATGGTTATGGGTAAATCCTCCCGAGTCCGGAGTAAAGCGAGGCTTCTGCTGAGCTCTTGAATTGTACTTCCCTTGTCCGTACTTCCTCTTGTGGCTGTCAATCTGCTGTTGCTTCCCTTCAATCATGAGAGACTTGTCTACCAACTCCTGGTAGTTGTTAAATGTCGCCACCTTCAACTGCATGCTCATCTCATCGTTCAGCCCTTCCATAAGCTTCTCCTGCTTCGCGGCATCTGTGGCCACATCATCAGGGGCATAGCGAGATAACTTGCTAAACTCATCCACGTACTTAGCTATAGTACGGTTTCCCTGGCGTAAGTTGCGAAACCCACGCTTCTTCATGCTCATAGCTCCAGTTGAGACGTGTGCTGTGCGGAATGCTTGCTGAAACTGATCCCAAGTGACATTGGCTATAGGGAAAGTGGTTGTGTAATTCTCCCACCATGTTGTTGCTGGTCCATCCAATTGATGTGCGGCAAAGCGCACCTTCTCAGCGTTTGTGCAACCTACGGTGGTCAACTCCCTTCCAGTACAGCATAGCCAATTATCTGCAACTATCGGCTCGGTGCTACTGGAAAACACCGGCGGCTGCAACCTCAGAAAACGGGCTAAGTTGTCAACTGGAAGTGGCGGCGGTGGGTTGTTGTTGTTGTTGTTGTTGTTGTTGTTGTTGTTGTTGTCGCCTTGGTTCTGAACTAACAATTGCATCAAGGCATTCTGCTGCTGGATCAACAGAGTGAGCTCCGGTGGGAAGGAAGATTCGGTATCACGTCTCGGAGGCATCTGATGGGTTTAGAGGGAAGAGATTTAGAATAGAATGAGGTCTAGTGAGAAAGCACTACCCATATGCACATGAGACAAACACAATCATAGCATATCACTCAATCAATCAAGCAAGGGCATACAAACGGTCTAACTATCGTTACAGTGCTCAGACTACTACTATATACATGGGGGAATACTACTAGTCATATGGGGGTCATCTAGGAATTTTGATCGGTGGAAGACTCCATGATATCTTCTCCACCTTCGTCTTCATAATCATCATCACTGCTGTCGGGGTCGGAGTCGGTGTCGTCGATGATGATGTAGTTTTCGGAACGAATCTCCGGGTTTGTCGTCTTCTCCTCCTGGCATGGGATCTCCCATGAATACTCCGATCTTCTTTATTAGGTCGTCATTCTTCTCCAATAGTATTGCGATTTCCTCCTCATATCCGCCGCACGTAGACTTGAGTTCCTCTTCTAGCTACGTGATCCTGGTCATTGCCTTCTTCAGATCCATCATGCCTGCGAACATCTGGTTCTCCAGGCGTCGAATGTGCTGGCTTAACTCCTGGATGAAAGCTACAATGGACCTGTCCTTCCTGGTGCTGATCATCTCCCATTGCTCATCTCGGCGCCCACATATCTGGTAGATAGTGTCCTTCAGCTCCTGTTTGTAGACTTCTCCAATACGTCCCATAGTAATGTGGGCTGCGATGCTCTTGCCTAGACTCCAGGTGGGTGCACCGAAGGAAAACTCTATGGGCTCAGTGACTAGCGTGAATGTCCTTCCTGGAATATGAACTCGAACACTCCAACGCTCCTCTTCTGGTAAAGTGGCGGTGTAGGTCCCGGTGAAGCTTGGTATTCCGATGTTCAGGTACCTAGTGACCTCCTTCAAGTGTTGTCCAAAGGGTGTGTCTTCATCCGGTTGTGCAAACTTGTTCCTTGAGTCCACCATCCTAAAGAGTGGAAAAATGGAGAGAAGTCAGAAATGAGTAGACAAGAGTGACCTATGGCTTGTCTTTGTGGTCGTGTCCTACAGTCAGCGTGTGCTCTGATACCATCTTGTAGCGATCCGACCTCAGATGGTCAAATCTCTGTGCATAAGTTTCATCCTTGGATCGGTAATGCTGACACACACAGTACTCGAAGGATTTATAACAGAGTGCAATCACACACTTATTACATCGAATGTCTCAAAAGAGAACTTATCAATAAATATGGCTTAAGGCCATCTAAATAAGATAACAGCGGAAGGCTTGGAAGATAAAGTGAGTCCATCAACTCCAACGGCATAGCTGAGTGCACGACAACGGCCTAGCGAACCTTACTCATCGTCTGAAAAGTGTGCAACATAATACGTTGCAGCCCAAAAACGGGTCAGCACATGGAATATGCTGGCAAAGTAACACAGTAAAGCAATGAACAAATGAATACTATCACTACATGCATATATGGATGATGGAGGCTGTAATGGTTAATATGTTTTGCGAAAAGCCAATTTTTTCCTACAACAAAGGAATAAATTTTATTTAACTATCATGGTGGTTGAACAACACTGAGAATGGTACCCCCATCTCAATCCCAATTAAGGTAAATAATCATCAAACCAACAGTTTAATTTTAGAGTGATGAGATACAATAGGATAATCCAAGTACTAGATACTCAAGATGTCCATAACCGGGGACACATCTAACCATGATTAGATTGTACACTCTGCAGAGGTTTGCACACTTTTCCCCACAAGACTCGATCTCCTCCATTGGATTTCTCGCACTACATGGTGTTTGAGAAACGGATGACCGAGACACAGTCTTTCAGAAACATTAACTCTTTACTCCGGGTGGACCGGTACACCTACTTTCCCCTACATCTGCTAGTCCACCTCTTCAAGAGGTCATGTAGCATACTCAACTATGCCAGAGCCCATAATGGCTTGTGGCTGCACACAGAAGTTTCTAGCATGAAATATCTCACGATCCCTTTGACCCTGGGTGGCGGACCGTAGGAGGATCACACGGTATATCCCCGGGATCTCCTAGGACAACACTGGATTCCCCGGGTGCCCAAAACAAGCAATCCACCCAGATGTGTATTAAAATTGCCACCTTAAGTTGAACCATTAAATAACAATCTCACATCTGTCATGGATTCACTCACCCAAACCACGTCTACGAGCATAGCATAGCAATAATAGCATAATGTAGAAGTAACTCCTATTGCCCTATTTATAATACACAGGGCAATAGGTTCTACCTCATCATCTACTTCCCAATACCCACAAGTTAATCACATCCTAATCATGCAGTGTTTGAGGATTGGAACTAATGCACAAAAACTGGGTATGAAAAGAGTATGATCAATGTGTTACTTGCCTTGCTGATGATCTGCAAAACCTAGAGACTCGTAGTAGCACGCTCCGCACTCCGGGAATTCTATCGCAAACAAACAATAGTATACATAAGCAATCAATCATAGATGCACGGGTAAACTCAAATAAGAAGATCGAATCTGAAAACGCAACTGAAGAGATTCGATTTGCAAAAAGAATCAAATCAAACGGAGCAACGAAACTCAAACTACGAAAGAAACAAGATCCGTTTACTAATCTAGACTAAATTCAAATTTTACAGTACCAAAATCTTGTCCAAGTTGGTTAAACAGAAAGAGAGCTTCGAGACAAAGATCTAGGCGCTTGAATCGCCTGATTCCGATAAACAAGCGAAAAGATAAACTAAAACAAAAATCGGGTCAGAAATCGCGATCGAAAATAATCGCGAAAAACCCTGGAAAAAGAAAAACTGACGAATAGGCTAACGAACGAACATTCGTTGTCTGTAACTAACGGTTGAACGGCGTTCGTTAAATCGAACGTACGGATAAACGTTCGCAATTTAACTGAACCAAGAAAAGCCGAGCCGATCTATTTTTGAAGAAAACAGATCTAGGGTTTCAAAAAAAACTAAACTAACCAGAAAAAAAAACGACGGTCAACTCGCGAAAACCGGCGGCGGCGGGAACAGGCGGGGCGGGGCGGCGGCGACGCGCGGCTGCAGCGGCGGCGAGTGGCGGCTAGGGTTCAGGAGGCGCGGCGCGGCGGCTGGTGGGCTGCGGGGTCTCGGGCCCCCGGCTTATAAAGAGGCCGGCCGGGTTGGTTTCCAGGTCGGACACGGCCCGGTAAGGCGGTTGCACTTAAAAAAAGAATATTCTGACGCGCAGAAAAATGAAGAAAAGAAATACTAAACGAACTCCAAAAATCCTGAAATAAATTTTCCCCATCCTCTAAAAATCTACCGGACAAGGTGGACATTTATTTAGGACTCTAATGCAATTTTGAAAAATGTGTACTTTTCCTAATTCAAATAAATAGCAATATAATCAAAATAAAAATGTTTATTTGTTTTTAATATTATTCCTCCAATATTTCATTATTTTGGGGAAGTCATATTATCCCTTCTCATATATTTTCATATGAAATATTTTTAGAGAGAAAAATAATTAAAACAAATTACCCTTATTTCAATATTTGATAAAATTCAAATATGAAAATGATGAAATCCCCAACTCTCTCCGTGGGTCCTTGAGTTGCTTAGAATTTCTAGGATCGCAAAGCAAATATGCAAATGAAATATGATATGCATGAATGATCTATGTATAACATTCCAAATTAAAAATTTGGGATGTTACACTCGTGGCCGCCTCGTTGCTTCCTTGACGTCCACTCCAAGTCTCCTGGATTGCGTTTGTTCCAAAAACGATCCTCGCGAAGGTTTCATTCCGTCTGGATTCCGTTTGATATTCCTTTTCTGCGGAACACTGAAATAGGCAAAAAAAATAGCAATTTGCACTGGGCCTTTGGTTAATAGGTTAGTCCCAAAAATAATATAAAAGTGCATAATAAAGCCCATTAAACATCCAAAACAGATAATATAATAGTATGGAACAATAAAAAATTATAGATACATTGGAGGCGTATCACATAATTATTCGACTACTCATTCATCTTCACTTATATCTTTCGGAGTAGTTTGTCATTTGCTCTAGTGCTTCACTTATATCTTTTTAGAGCACGGTGGTGGTTTTATTTTGAAGAAATTGATGAACTCTCATGTGTCACTTATATTATTTTGAGAGTCTTAAACAGCATGGTAATTTGCTTAGGTTATGAATTTAGTACCAATATGATAGGCATCCAAGAGGGATATAATAATACTTTCATATAAAGTGCATTGAATACTATGTGAAGTTTGATTTCTTATGATTGTTTTGAGATATGAGGATGGTAATATTAGAGTCATGCTAGTGAGTATTTGTGAATTTGAGAGATACTTGTGTTAAAGTTTGTGATTCCCGTAGCATGCACGTATGGTGAACCGTTATGTGATGAAGTCGGAGCATGATTTATTTTTTGATTGTCTTCCTTATGAGTGGCAGTCAGGGACGAGCGATGGTCTTTTCCTACCTATCTATCCCCCTAGGAGCATGCGCGTAGTACTTCGTTTTGATAACTAATAGATTTTTGCAATAAGTGTGTGAGTTCTTTATGACTAATGTTGAGTCCATGGATTATACGCACTCTCACCCTTCCACCATTGCTAGCCTCTCTTGTGCCGCACAACTTTCGCCGGTACCATAACACCCACCATTACCTTCCTCAAAATAGCCACCATACCTACCTATTATGGCATTTCCATAGCCATTCCGAGATATATTTCCATGCAACTTTCCACCCTTCCGTTTATTATGACACGCTCCATCATTGTCATATTGCTTTGCATGATCATGTAGTTGACATCGTATTTGTGGCAAAGCCACCATTCATAATTCTTTCATACATGTCACTCCTGATTCATTGCACATTCCGGTACACCACTGGAGGCATTCACATACAGTCATATTTTGTTCTAAGTATCGAGTTGTAATTCTTGAGTTGTAAGTAAATAAAAGTGTGATGATCATCATTATTAGAGCATTGTCCCGGTGAAGAAAGGATGATGGAGACTATGATTCCCCCACAAGTCGGGATGAGACTCCGGACGAAAAAAGAGGCAAAAAAATAGAGGGCCCAAAAAACAAAAAAATGAGAGAAAAAGACAGAAGGGCCAATGCTACTATCCTTTTACCACACTTGTGCTTCAAAGTAGCACCATGATCTTCATGATACAGAGTATCCTATGTTGTCACTTTCATATACTAGTGGGAATTTTCATTGTAGAACTTGGCTTGTATATTCCAATAATGAGCTTCTTCAAAATGCCCTAGGTCTTCGTGAGCAAGCAAGTTGGATGCACACCCACTTAGTTTCTTTTGTTGAGCTTTCATACATTTATAGCTTTGGTGCATCCGTTGCATGGCAATCCCTACTCACTCACATTGATATCTATTGATGGGCATCTCCATAGACCGTTGATACGCCTAGTTGATGTGAGACTATCTTCTCCTTTTTGTCTTCTCCACAAGCACCATTCTATTACACCTATAGTGTTATGTCCATGGCTCACACTCATGTATTGCGTGAAGATTGGAAAAGTTTTAGAACACCAAAAGTATGAAACAATTGCTTGGCTTGTCATCGGGGTTGTGCATGATCTAAATATTTTGTGTGATGAAGATAGAGCATAGCTAGACTATATGATTTTGTAGGGATAACTTTCTTTGGCCATGTTATTTTGAGAAGACATAATTGCTTTGTTAGTATGATTGAAGTATTATTATTTTTATGTCAATATTAAAATTTTGTTTTGAATCTTATGGATCTAAATATTCTTGCCACAATAAAGAGAATTACATGGATAAATATGTTAGGTAGCATTCCACATCAAAAATTCTGTTTTTACCATTTACCTACTCGAGGACGAGCAGGAATTAAGCTTGGGGATGCTCGATACGTCTCCAATGTATCTATAATTTTTGAATGTTCCATGCTATTATATTATCCATCTAGAATGTTTTATATGCATTTATATACTATTTTATATGATTTTTGGGACTAACCTATTAACCTAGAGCCTAGTGCCAATTTCTATTTTTTACCTTGTTTTTGAGTTTTCCAGAAAAGGAATACCAAACAGAGTCCAATTGACGTGCCAATTTTTGATGATTTTTATGGACCAAAAGAAGCCCCTAAAGTAAAATAGTTGGGCCAGAAGAGTCCCGAGCCATCCACGAGGGTGGAGGGCGCGCCCTACCCCCTGGGCGTGTCCCCTGCCTCGTGGACGACATGGAGACCCCCCTGACGTGAGATCGACGCCAAAAAATTCCTATAAATATAGAAACCCTCAGAAAGAAACCTAGATCGGGAGTTCCGCCGCTGCAAGCCTCCTTAGCCACCAAAAACCAATCGGGACCCTGTTCCGGCACGCTGCCAGAAGGGGAATCCATCACCGATGGCCATCTTCATCATCCCGGTGCTCTCCATGACGAGGAGGGAGTAGTTCACCCTCGGGGCTGAGGGTATGTACAAGTAGCTATGTGTTTGATCTCTCTCTCGTGTTCTTGATTCGACACGATCTTGATGTATCGCGAGCTTTGTTATTATAGTTGGATCTTATGATGTTTCTCCCCCTCTACTCTCTTGTAATGGATTGAGTTCTCCCTTTGAAGTTATCTTATCGGATTGAGTCTTTAAGGATTTGAGAACACTTGATGTATGTCTTGCATGTGCTTATTTGTGATGACAACAGGATATTCACGTGATCTACCTGATGTATGTTTTGGTGGTCAACTTGCGGGTTCAGTGACCTTGTGAACTTATGCATAGGGGTTGGCACACGTTTTTGTCTTGACTCTCAGGTAGAAACTTTGGGGCACTCTTTGAAGTTCTTTGTGTTGGTTGAATAAATGAATCTGAGATTGTGTGATGCATATCGTATAATCATACCCACGGATACTTGAGGTGACATTGGAGTATCTAGGTGACATTAGGGTTTTGTTTGATATGTGTCTTAAGGTGTTATTCTAGTACGAACTCTAGGATAGATCAAAAGGAAAGAATAGCTTCGTGTTATTTTACTACAGACTCTTGAATAAATCGATCAGAAAGGATAACTCTGAGGTGGTTTCGTACCCTACAATAATCTCTTCGTTTGTTCTCCGTTATTAGTGACTTTGGAGTGACTCTTTGTTGCATGTTGAGGGATGGTTATATGATCTAATTATGTTATCCTTGTTGAGAGAACTTGCACTAGTGAAAGTATGACCCTAGGCCTTGTTTCAACGCATTGCAATACCATTTTCGCTCACTTCTATCATTAGTTACCTTGCTGTTTTTATATTTTCAGATTACAAAAACCTATATCTACCATCCATATTGCACTTGTATCACCATCTCTTCGTCGAACTAGTGCACTTATACAATTTACCATTGTATTGGGTGTGTTGTGGACACAAGAGACTCTTTGTTATTTGGTTGCAGGGTTGTTTGAGAGAGACAATCTTCATCCTACGCCTCCCACGGATTGATAAACCTTAGGTCATCCACTTGAGGGAAATTTGCTGCGGTCCTACAAACCTCTGTACTAGGAGGCCCAGCAACGTCTACAAGAAGAAGGTTGTGTAGTAGACATCAGTGCTCAGCTTGGTGATGGTGGAGGCCGTGCACGGGAGTTGGATTCCTTCGAACAGATTTGAGTGAAAACTTGCTTTCGGCTACTGCCAAGGCTGGCGGTGGCGGCGCTATCTACATCGCTCCCTTCTTGAAGGCATCGCCATGGAGAAGTTCAAGGCCACTCTCTGCTACCTCCGGGGGAAACCCTAGATAGGATGATCGGATGACGGCGGCCCTTGGTGTCGTTCCCCACTTGGGGGCGTCATTCTTGGAGGTACGTGATGACCCACAAGTATAGGGGATCAATTGTAGCTCTTTTCTAAGTAAGTACGTGATGACCCACAAGCAGAAGGAAATGACAAGTGGTTTTCAGCAAGGTAATGTCTGCAAGTGCTGAAATTGTAAGTAGCGGAGTAGTTTGATAGCAAGGTAATTTGTAACAAGCAAGTAACGGTAGTAGTAACACAAGTGCAGCAAGGTAGCCCATCCTTTTGAGGCAAAGGACAGGCCAAAAACGGTCTCTTATGATAAGCAAATCGTTCTTGAGGGTGCACGGAAATTTCATCTAGTCACTTTCATCATGTTGGTTTGACTTGTGTTAGCTACTTTGATAATTTGATATGTGGGTGGACTGGTGCTTAGTTGCTGTTCCTACTTGAAAAAAACCCCTACTTATGATTAACCCCCCTGCAAGCATCCGCAACTACGAGAAAAGTATTAAGAATAAATTCTAACCATAGCATTAAACTTTTGGATCCAATCGGTCCCTTACGGAATAGCGCATAAACTGGGGTTTAAACTTCTGTCAGTCTCGCAACCCATCATCTAATTGCTACTCCACAATGCATTCCCATAGGCCCAAATATGGTGAAGTGTCATGTAGTGGACGTTCACGTGACACTACTAAGGGAATCATAACATACATACTATCAAAATATCGAACACATATCAAGTTCACATGATTACTTGCAACATGATTTCTCCCGTGACCTCAAGAGCAAAAGTAACTACTCACAAATGATAACCATGCTCAAGATCAGAGGGGTATTAAATATCATAATGGATCTGAACATATAATCTTCCACCAAATAAATCATATAGTAATCAACTACAAGATGTAATCAACACTACTAGTCACCTGCAAGCACCAATCTATAGTTCCGGTAACAAGATTGAACACAAGACATGAACTAGGGTTTGAGACAAGATGGTGTTGTTGAAAATGTTGATGGGATTGCCCTCCCCAAGATGGGAAGGTTGTTGGCAATGATGATGACGATGATTTCCCCCTCCGGGAGGGAAGTTCCAACGGCAGAATCGCTTCGCCGGAGGGCAAAAGTGCTCCTGCCCAAGTTTCGCCTCGAGGCGGTGGCGCTCCGTCCCGAAAGTCCTCTCCTTATTTTTTCCAGGTCAAAATGACCTATATACCAGAAGATGGGCACCGGAGGTGGGCCTGGGTGAGCACAACCCACCAGGGTGCGCCTGAGCTCCCTAGCGCGCCCAGGTGGGTTGTGCCCACCTGGTGGGCCCCCTCTGGTAGTTATTTGCTCCAATAATTCTTAAATATTCCATAAAAAATCTCCGTGAAGTTTCAGCTTGTTTGGAGTTGTGCAAAATAGGTAGCCTGACGTTGCTTTTCTAGGTCCATATTTCCAGCTACTGGAATTCTCCCTCTTGGTGTGTACCTTGCAAATTATGAGAGAAAAGGCATTAGAATTACTCCAAAAAGCTTTATTATGAATAAAAACATTGTAAATAACAGTAAGAAAACATGATGCAAAATGGACGTATCAGTACACACGTGATCGGGGGACCAGAGGAAGGACTCTTTGGTGGAGCGGTGCGTCATCTCACTCATTGATGGTGGCGGATCTCGGCGGCATGGCGTTGTGGTGACTGGTCGTCCGATGCGCGGAGATGGACTCACGCAGGAGGGTGATGCAGTCTGGCGTCGTGGGGGCGTTGACGGCAGCTAAACTGGGCAAGGTAGATGCAGCAGTATAGCTCTGAAGATGTGATATCTACTACACAACCTTCTTCTTGTAGACGTTGTTGGGCCTCCAAGTGCAGAGGTTTGTAGGAAAGTAGCAAATTTCTCTCAAGTGGATGACCTATGGTTTATCCATCCGTGGGAGGCGTAGGATGAAGATGGTCTCTCTCAAGCAACCCTGCAACCAAATAACAAAGAGTCTCTTGTGTGCCCAACACACCCAATACAATGGTAAATTGTATAGGTGCACTAGTTCGGCGAAGAGATGGTGATACAAGTGCAATATAGATGGTAGATATAGGTTTTTGTAATCTGAAAATATAAAAACAACAAGGTAACTAATGATAAAAGTGAGCACAAACGGTATCGCAATGCGTTGAAACAAGGCCTAGGGTTCATATTTTCACTAGTGCAAGTTCTCTCAACAATAATAGCATAATTGGATCATATAACTATCCCTCAACATGCAACAAAGAGTCACTCCAAAGTCACTAATAGCGGGGAACAAACGAATAGATTATGGTAGGGTATAAAACCACCGCAAAGTTATCCTTTCTGATCAATCTATTCAAGAGTCCGTAGTAAAATAACACGAAGTTATTATTTCCATTCGATCTATCATAGAGTTCGTACTAGAATAACACCTTAATTAAGACACAAATCAACCAAAACCCTAATGTCACCTCAAGTATCCGTGGGTATGATTATACGATATGCATCACACAATCTCAGATTTATCTATTCAACCAACACAAAGAACTTCAAAGAGTGCCCCAAAGTTTCTACCGGAGAGTCAAGACGAAAACGTGTGCCAACCCCTATGCATAAGTTCACAAGGTCACTGAACCCGCAAGTTGATCACCAAAACATACATCAAGTAGATCACGCGAATATCCCATTGTCACCACAGATAAGCACATGCAAGACATACATCAAGTGTTCTCAAATCCTTAAAGACTCAATCCGATAAGATAACTTCAAAGGGAAAACTCAATCCATTACAAGAGAGTTGAGGGAGAGAAACATCATAAGATCCAACTATAATATCAAAGCTCGCGATACATCAAGATCGTGCGAAATCAAAAACACGAGAGAGAGAGAGAGAGAGAGAGAGAGAGAGAGAGAGATCAAACACATAGCTACTGGTACATACCCTTAGCCCCGAGGGTGAACTACTCCCTCCTCGTCATGGAGAGCGCCGGGATGATGAAGATGGCCACCGGTGAGGGATCCCCCCTCCGGCAGGGTGCCGGAACAGGGTCCCAATTGGTTTTGGTGGCTACAGAGGCTTGTGGGGCGGAACTCCCGATCTAGGTTTCTTTCTGGAAGTTTGGGTATATGTAAGAGGTTTTGGCGTCGGGAACAAGTCAGGGGGGGTCTCCGAGGCGGCCACGAGGTAAGGGGGCGCGCCTAGGGGGTAGGGCGCGCCCCTCACCCTCGTGGGTGCCTCGAGACTCTTCTGGCCCATCTCCGATGCTCTGTGGGCTTCTTCTGGTTCAAAAATGATCTCCGTCAAATTTCAGGTCAATTGGACTCTGTCCTTTTCTGCGATACTCAAAAACAATGAAAAAACATAAACTGGCACTAGGCTCTAGGTTAATAGGTTAGTCCCGAAAATCATATAAAATAGCATATAAATGCATATAAAACATCATAGATGGATAATATAATAGCATGGAACAATAAAAAGTTATAGATACGTTGGAAACGTATCAAGATGGATTGGTGGCAGGTGGGTACAGCGGCCTCATACCCGGCAGGCGTCCTGGTTGAGGAGTGCGCCGGACCGGTGGGTCCCCATACCCGGCAGGCGTCCTAGATGGGACCTTAGGTGTTAGATGTTAGGTTTGGCTGCAAGGTCTGTTTGGTATTAGGCCCAAACTATCAGCATCCCTTTATCAAATTGGATAGGAGTAGCGACAGATGTTGCCTAGACGGTGGCTTTAGTCTTACTGTTGTATTACTTTGTAAGGTCTTGTGTGAACGATTAACAAAATAACTGCATGCATCGTCCAGATACAGAGGTAATGGGTCTTCCTCCTTTTCTAAAAAATAGGTTATTATTCTGAAGGAAACCTGATCTATACACCTGAAAAAAAACTGACCTATGAAAATTTCAGCAGAATTCCTTCAGATCAAACGGAGCCTAATATGCATCCTTAGCTGCACGTCCAACCTTTTTTTCAAAATTTTGTAAAATATATAATTTTGCTTTTCAATAAATCGGGAGGGACACTAAAAAAAGCGAAGAAAACGATCAAATCAATTTAATTTAGACTAAAAAGAGTAAAGGCTTTAGAAGAAAACAATGAACTCTATGT
This sequence comes from Aegilops umbellulata, assembly GCA_032464435.1. NCBI lineage: Eukaryota > Viridiplantae > Streptophyta > Magnoliopsida > Poales > Poaceae > Aegilops > Aegilops umbellulata. The sequence goes on along the minus strand of CP136058.1, from coordinate 132,691,760 downwards.
ATTAATTTGGTTTATACAGAAATAGTACTCCCTTCGTATGGAAATATTTGTTCGAGGAATAGATGTATTTAGTTGTATTTTAATTTTATGGACAAGTATTATCAGACGTAAAGCGTAGTTTGAAAAGAGGCAACACACCACAGTCACACACCACACCTCTCTAGAAAAGGAGACATAGAAGAACCAGAAGAAAAAGGAAGAGAAAAAAAAAAGAGGGGAAATGGCATCTTCTACCTCATCCTCTGCCTTTCTCCTCTTCCATGGCCTCGCTTGTGCTTCTCCCTCGAAGGCTTGTGCTTTCTTCGCTTCCCCCAACAGCCCCTCCTCCCCACTCTCGACCTTCACCTCCATCAACGCGTCCTCTCCGCGGCGGCCCTTGCCCCCTGCTCCTCGCGCCGCCGGCCGCGGCGGTGACAAGGACAACCGCGTGCAGGAGCTGAGGGTGCCTGATTCTTGGCTCACGCCCGCAGGAGCAGCGCAGGTTCGCATCCATGATTCCACCTCCGTCATCTCCATCCCGTTCATTTAATCTTGTAGCGGCACCTCCTGGAGTAGCTCGATTGCTCGAAAGTTGTTATGTACTAGCTGAACTTAAAATCCCTGTTATGGAGGAGCTCGAAAGTTGTTAGGCAGTGATCTAAAACGCTTTTATATTTTCAATATAAAGGGAGTACTTCACAAAGCTAGATTATTTCTCCTGCTCCTATTTCTGGACTGTTATTATTAGCTCAAGTCTATTTACACGCGATCTGTACAGCCATTGAACAAGGCCACCTCCATCTTTCCACCTCTTACCAGGAATCCGAATGGCTGAGGGGAACGCTACACAAGTGGCTGGACGACGAGTACTGCCCCGAGCCGGCCAACGTGGACATCAGCAACACGGCCGCAAGGTCGTACCACGAGTCCCTCACGGCGAAGCAGTCTGATGTGGGGGAGATCCTGATGAAGATGGTCGGGGATCTGCAGGAGCTGTCGTACCAGGAGAGCTTCCACGGGGCCTTCTCCGCCGCCAACGCCGCGGTGCGTTTGATAACGCAGAGGATGGAGTCGTCAGCCGGTGAGTGATCTTTGACATACACAGCTAGCCGATCGGGCATTGGGTGGCGCTGCCCCGACCATCCTTGTGTTTAGTGCTTCGGGGTTGATGCGGCATGTTTGTCCACGGGAAGGCAATCTGCTTTGTTTCACTGGGAAAATGCTGTAATTCGGATGCAGATTAGCTTTGTGAATTACCTGGCGTTGGCGCTGGCGCTGGCAAGTGGTCTGTTCAATTTGAATCCAAGTGACATACCGTGTCCTATGTTTTTCTTTCGAGAGTACGCCTGGGCGTACCATAGCTTTATAGAAGGCAGAATTGAAATTACAAGAAGCTACCACTCGCTGCAAACAACGAGCGTAGCACACACCACACCACTCACGACCAAGATTACAAGCGAACAACACTGCAAAGCAAGCTACAACACAGAAGAGCCTATCCTTAACTGACACACACCGCGTCTCGACCGACGCCGGACACCTCCGAAGACCACCACTTTTCATAGAACACCGCTTGTCGACGCACCATCCACTCTGAGCGCCTAAAAGGAAGTGGCAAGTGGAAGGCAGGACTTGCTCCGATCTAAAAGAAGCACCGTCTTGAAGACACCAGCGATGAGCGTACATAGCGCCGCAAAGGACCAACAGAGGACAGCGGCGAACACCGGAGAAGAGCAGTAAGGACCCAACCATGTCTCCACACACAAAGCTCCCAACAGAGATACGACGTCGAGGACGCCGCCAATGTGCCAATCCAACATCGAATCGAGGCTTTCGCCCGGAGACAGCCACCAACTCCAAGTGAGCGAGGGGCATGGCGCACACGCCTCGACGACGCCTTCAAGAAGGGAATGACACCCACAGGTGCCGTCGCCGCCGGCCCGGCATAAGCCAAGCAGGATTTTCATCCGCGCAAACGCACATCACCACGCTTCCTGGAAATGGGCTACACCGTCCAATTTGCCTCGCACCGCCGCCACCGCAACTCTAAGTCAAAGTAGCTGCAAAGTCGAGGACCGACGACCGGCTGCAAGACCAAGAAGAACCCGGCCACCGCACCAACTCCCAGCCCGAACAAGAGACTGCAACCACCCCCACCTCCGGCAGGGTCCATAACCGTCCGCAACTGCCTACGTCCACTCCAAAGGCTGGCCTTGCGACGGACAGACCCGCTCCTCCGCGAAGAACCAAGCCGCGCCACCGAGAGAGCCCCGCAACTCACCACACCGCGCAGAGGAGTCCAGCCACTCGCTGCTCACCAAGACTCCATCTTGGCCGAGCCATCGCAGCGCCACCACCACCAGCCTGGCCGTGGGTTTGCTCCGCTGCCTCCAGATGACGCCGCCACCGCCCAAGCACACCACCACACTGCTGCCAGCTCTGTCCAAGCCTGCTGCCCTGCCAGGCTCCATGTTGCGCATCCGCCGCCATCCTCCTCCACCAGCAGCAGCAGATCTGGCCAAGACAAGCCCCGCCACGAGAGAAACACCGCGCCGCCACCGGCTCGCGCGCTCCGCCACAACAACGCGCCTCCATCGGCCAGCGGCTGCGCTGCCCCACGCCACCACCGCAGCAGCGCCATCCGACACGCCGGCCTCCGGGATCCACCGTCTTGAGCAAAGAAGAGGCCCCCCGCACCAGCCAAGGGCGAAGGAGATCCCGCCGCCGCCGGCACCGCGCGGGCTTTGCCCGGCGGCGCCCGCCGGTGGCGGCGGCAGGAGAGGGAGCGGGTGGGGGTAGGTTCTGGCGGCTAGGTTTGGGGCGCCCGGGTCGCCTGTGGGGGAGCGACGCGGAGCAGATCTGTGGGGAGCGACGCATGACAAACAAGATCAAACTTTGAAAACAAATTACTGTGTCCTATGTTAACAGTATGTACTTCTATGGCATGTTGTCAACTCTGAGCAGACAACGAACTAACTTGTGGTTGGACGATGTTAGAGGGACAACGGTAAGTCTTGGTGCTTGCACTATTTCTGAATTTATTATAGAATTTCTGGTGATGTGCTTTCAGTGGGAGGAGATGTTCCCGTCGACGACGAGACGCTCATGGTGACTTGGTAATTCTCAACATGATATGGCGGCTCAGTTTTTCGAAGGTGCTCATAGGGATAGGGTGTGTGTGCGTTCATAGTGTGAATGTATGCGCTTACGTCTATACTGTGTTAAGAAAAACCTAGGCGACACGGGGACAGGGCGGCGTCCCCCCTTCCCACAGTCCGTTGCATGCGGGACCTCCTGGTTGTCTCGACGTCATCCCCTTTTGGACCGCTGCTTTTCGAGTGCTTTTTCGAGTGCCGGGTAAAAACCTAGGTCCGATTCACCGGATCAGACAACAACGGTGTCTCAACGTCGTCCCCTTTTGGACCGCTCCTCAAGGTGTGTGCATCCGGGACACAATGTACGACATCGCTAGCGCTTCTTTCAAGGCTTCTCCCTCCGCTTCGGCCAAGTCCTGCAACCCACTTATCGATCCTCTAGGCGCTTGAGGTGAGATGTATGTTGATCCGTTCAGCCTTGGAGTCGTGACCGTGCGACCGAGGTTTTATCATTTATCATTTTTTTCTTTGTTTCTTGTTTTCTCATTATACATTTTTTGTATATGTCAACAATATTTTTCTAATACATATTCAAAAAATTTCCATTACAAATGTAACTTTTTTAACATATAACAAAAAAATCTATACAAATTTTTTAAAAAATTCAAATGCTTGATTAATTTTTTTACAAATACAATATTAAGATTTTTTGAATGCATAATCAATGTTTTTCTTATCAACACTTTAAACATTTTTCAAATGCTGGTTTAAAATATTAAATACAAGTTTAACATTTTTATAATACATGGTCGACATTTTTCTATGGATATTTAACATTTTTCAAATGCTTAATCAACATTTTTTTTCAAAGTGAAAGATTAACAGTTTTTGGATGAATGTTCAACTTTTTTTCTATACACATTTAACTTTTTCAAATGCTTGATTAACATTTTTTAAATCCCGTTCAACATTTTTTTTCAAATGCTTGATTACAATTTTTATATACAATGATCATTTTTTTAATTTTTTAATGCATGGTCAACATTTTCTCTATTCACATTTAACATTTCCCAATGCTTGGTTAACATTTGTGAAGTACTTGTTAAACATTTTTGTGAGAGCTGATTTAATAGGAATGATAGACTACTCATATCAATAAGGAATTTCATCTTTTTCGGGAGCACATTCGAAAAGAACTTCAAAGTTAAGCGTGCTTGGCTTAGAGTAATTCTAGGATGGGTGACCGACCGAGAAGTTGGTCCCGAGTGCGCATGAGTGAAGACAAAGTGCGTAGGAAAGATTAGTATTGGTCTGTGGGGTCAGTCTAGATTCCTCCAGGTGTAACGGCCGAGAACCGATGGCTATGGACAGGGCGTTACAATTTTTTTCAAGTTCTTGATTAATATTTTATTTATATGATCAAAATATTTCATCATTATTTTCATGATTAACATTTTAAAAAACATTATGTAAAGTATATTTTGGTAATATATATGTTAATAATATTTGAAAGTGTAAACAAAACTAAAAAAGGAATAAAAATGAAATATAAAGAAAAAAACAGAAAACAAAATTAGGCACTGTATACTACCGAGAACTGGGGTGGCCCATATGCTTGCGCGTCAGCTAGTCGTCGGAAGCTCGACTCGCGCGCCCCTGAATCTCGGCCGGCGCCTCATTCTGGGCCAACCCACCGTCGCGAGGCTGCTTCTTCCCTTCTCTGATTTCCTTTTTCTATTTCTTATATCTTTTGTTTCCTTTTTCCTTTTCCCTTTTTTTATGTTTCTGTTTTTATTTCTGTTTCTATTTATTTTCCATTATCTTTTTTATTTTTTTCCTTTTTCATGTATTATGCAAAGTTCATTTCATGTTTATATACAAAAATGGTCATCGTATATTTAAGGAAATATTTACCCTACACTAAAAACATGTTCAGCATATTTAGAAGATGGTCGTTGTGTATTTTTATATTGTGCTGCATATATCACAAAAATATCCAATGTGTATTTAAATATTTTCAGCATATGTCACAAAAATGTTGAATGTCTATTTAAATATAGTTCAGTGTATATCACAAAAATGTTCTGTGTGCATTTTGAAAATTGTTCAGGGTATGTTTACAATTTTTTCAGCATGTATAATACTCCCTCCGTTTCTAAATATTTGTCTTTTAGAGATTTTAAATGGACTACCACGTACGGATGTATATAGACATATTTTAGAGTGTACATTCACTCATTTTGCTTCGTATGTAGTCATTTGTTGAAATCTCTAAAAAGACAAATATTTAGGAACGGAGGGAGTAGAATCAATAAATGTTCGGCATTTCAAAAAAATTGTTCATGTTTTTCAATTTTTGTTCACTTTAAAAAAATCACGTTTAAATGTTTGTTTGAATTCGAATTTTGCTCACAAGTTTTTAAACATTATTTACAATGTTTGTGAACTTTTATGAAAGAGTAGCATGAATTATTCAGAAAATTTCAAAATAAATTCAGTTCTGCCAGTGCAATCGATACTTAAAGTCTGGCGCTGCGAACGAACCGCCAGAACTCATAAGGTCTACTAGTTAGGAACATGTGATGACAAGTGGGACGTCGTCACCTATTCGCGGCTGCCTTCAGCGAAGGCTCAACAATTTGCCACCCGCGGGCGGTAAATAGGAGGTCTTCCGGGCGATCAAACTCAAGTTATCCGGGTCTAAAATTTGATAGATTTTTGGCTGTCAATTAAAAGTGGTAGTTCTGGAGACACAAACCACCTCAAGCACCTCTTGAGTCCAGCGACCAATTTGCGCGCAATGGACAAGTAAATGACCATGGATGACTTCTACTCTTAACGAATCGCACAATGTTGTTTGTACATGCTCATAGACTAACCCTGAACACATCACAATGCTGTTTGACCTACTGATGTGCAAGTTCCGTTCTTTTGTGCGAGAAGTGCAAGCGATCTCAGAGTTGACTTGCAGAGATGCGGCAATGTGAACACGCTGGCGGATTACGGAAGTACAGAGTTGTGCGCCAATTTAAAATCTCAAATGATAAGTGCCATGCGTGTGACATGAAGTAATCTCGCCCTGATGTTTTTTACAAATAAAGTTACCATCCGAAAAGAAAAAACAAACCCTAAAAAACCTATAACTCGCCATCCGAAGAGAAAGTTGCCATGCCAACTAAATTTGGCATCCTCGCGTCATTAAACTTGCATAAAAAAGATTCAGAGTTGTCGTGTGTTTGTACCATACGTGTGGCACTTATCAAGGTCCTAAAATCCCAAATGTGCCACACATGTACGCTCGAGTCTAGTTTTACCTCCATGCACGCCATGAATGCTAGTAACTTATAACTGTTGAAGATGTCATAGTTTGATTGCTGCCATGCACGACATGAACGCTATTTATATATATGCACGTGATATAAGTAGGACGCTGATAACGCCCACACGTGTGGTGGGAGCAACATCCGTCCACACGCCTTATAACACACAGATTGCGCCACGTCACCGTATGCATGCATGTTGAAATCTTTTTGAATTTTCGGTTTTTAAAATGTTTTATCTCTTAAAATGAAAAATTCGATTGAACATCCGTTTACATCATTAAATCCATCGCAATGAGATTTTTGAAACTAGATACCATATCAATATGTTTTGACGCCTATTTTTTGGGGTTAAAAATTATCATGTCTATTGCACATGAATTGTCATGGTGTTCATACTGAAGTTGCCATGATATGTTTTCGCTATTTTTTTCTTCTACCTTTAAAAATAAATTTTGACATATTATAAAACGGGGAACTAAGAAACTAGACTCGCCATGAACCATAAACTAAAATTGCCATTGGTGAATTACTTAAATTTGCCATGGTTCATACAAAAAATAATGTTCATGATCAAAATATTAAAATTGCCATGATCTATAAACTAAAATTCCCATAATCTATAAACTAAATTTGCCATGGTTCATACAAAAAATAATTTTCATGGTCAAAATACTAAAATTGCCATGTTCTATAAACTAAAATTCCCATGATCTATAAACTAAATTTGCCATGATGGATTACTAAAAATTGCCGTGATCCATGCATTAAATTTGCCGTGGTTAATTACTAAAAATTGCCGTGATCCATGCATTAAATTTGCCGTGGTTAATTACTAAAAAATGCCATGGTAAATTAATAAAAATTGCCGTAAAAAGTAGTTGAAAATACAACGGTAGCTTTAAATCTAGAAAAAAAATAAAACATGTCATGACAACTTTAGTGTAAACAGTATGACAACTACAGTGTAAACATCATGACAATTTTTGACAAAAAATTTCGTCCAAACATATCAACATGCAATCTAGTTTTAAAGATCTCGTTGAGACAGATTTAATGATGAAAATGGATTTTTAATTTGATTTTTTAATTAAGAGATAAAATATTTTTAAGCCGAAAACTAAAAAGATTCACGCTGGTGTCATCTGTTTTGACGTGGCAACATGGATTGTAATGAAGATGTATGAGTCATGTTGCTTCTTGTTACACGTGTGAGCGTTAATATTATCGTATAAATATTGTTGTTTGTACGCTCATACCCTAACGCTGAACTGTCCTTAACCGCCTGTAGCGACCTTGTGATGTGCAAGTTCCATTGTTTTGTGCGAGAAGTGCATGCAATCTCAGAGTTGACTTGCAGAGATGCGGCAACGTGAACAAGCTGGAGGATTACGGAGGTACAGGGTCGCGAGCCAATTTAAAAATTATTGCTGCCGGTAATCTATTCCACCGTCTGAGGCTAGTTCCACCTCCATGCATACCATGAACGCAACACTATCTTGAAACTGCTGGAGATGTCCTGCCATGGTTGACAGCTGCCTGGTTTGAGTTAGTATAATTGACAGCGAGGACGTCTGTACGCGTTGCATGTTGAGGGTTCCCCATCCCACCTCTCTCTCCATGTATATATATGCTACCGTAGGAGCGATCGCTCCGTAGTAGGAGTACGTGGCTAGCGAGTAGTCGGAATGGGCTCTCGTATTGGGATGGTGGTCTCTCGTGGATTGCCTTGCGTCCTGCTCCTGCTGGCTTGTTGCTGGCTGTGCGAAGCCGGTGCAGGGTTGGCTCCGGCGCTGTACGTGCTCGGCGATTCGCAGGCGGACGCCGGGACCAACAACCACCTCGTGACGGTGCTCAGGGCGGACCACCCGCACAACGGCGTCGACTACCCGGGGTGCAAGGCCACCGGCAGGTTCAGCAACGGCAAGAACTTCGTCGACTTCCTCGGTGCGTATGTGCCTTAAACAGTTGATGCCAAGTCTCTTTCTTCTTCAGATTTTTAAACTGGGCATTGCTTCAAGAAGAGTGAACCTGTAACTTTTGCATTTTTTATGGGCATCAGCCGGCCGGCGGGATGATCATCAAGTGGTGAGGGTAGTCGTGCGTGCATGATCTTTAACGTTGTACTCCCTGTGCCTGAACATGCATGGCATTACTGAGTAGTTGACCAAAGTTAATTTTATCGAGAGCAACTTCAACTCGCAACGATCTAAATGTACGCACGCTTTATCTGTTTTTTTTTCGTTTGGGTCGACCTCACACTCGGCGTCCGTCGTGTTTTTGATTTAGGTCGGCAGTGCGCCCAACGCATCGACCTATATTTGCCCGCGCGGCCGGCCTGCCGCTGTTGTTCAACAAATATACACATTTGCATGGTTTCACAAGCAAACAAATATAGCATAATCCCACAACCCAAATAAATATATTGTAGTTTACAAGCCGAATAAAAATTAAATTGTCTCAAATACATTTTATAAAAGATACATCTATTGGTTGCCAACATGAGCCTATATATGCTCAATCAAATCATCTTGCAGCTGAATGTGAGTTTCCCGATCACGCATTTGATGATGAAATTTGGTGAACTGTGCAAACATTGCCACTGCTCCTCCATGCTCAGGCACAACATTGTCACCCTGAAACTGAAATCCTTGATCGTAGATACGTTCCGGGCGCTCATCCTCTACGATCATATTATGCATTATCACACAAGCAGTCATCATGTTCCACAACTTCTTGGTGCTCCAAGTTCTAACAGGATACCGAACGATGTCCCATCGAGATTACAGAACACCAATGTCATGCTCTGTTGGGGAACGTTGCAGAAAACAAAAATTTTCCTACGGTTTCACCAAGATCCATCTATGAGTTCATCTAGCAACGAGTGATCGGATGCATCTACATACCTTTGTAGATCGCGAGCGGAAGCGTTCAGAGAACGGGGATGAGGTAGTCGTACACGACGTGATCCAAATCACCGGAGATCCTAGCACCGAACGGACGGCACCTCCGCGTTCAACACACGTACGGTCAGCGTGACGTCTCCTCCTTCTTGATCCAGCAAGGGGGAAGGAGAGGTTGATGAAGATCCAATAGCACGATGGCGTGGTGGTGGACGCAAGGCATCACAGCAGCAGGGCTTCGCTGTGTACTACGAGAGGAAGAGGTGTAGCAGGGAGAGAGGGAGGCGCCAGGACTCTGGGTGTTCTTGCCCCCTCCCCACCTCATATATATAGCCCCCTAGGGGGGGCGCCGGCCCTAGGAGATTGGATCTCCTAGGGGGGGCGGCGGCCAAGGGCTGGAGTGGCCCCCAAGCCAAGGTGGGGCGCCCCCCACCCCTAGGGTTTCAACCCTAGGCGCATGGGGTGGGCCTAGGGGGGCGCACCAGCCCACTATGGGCTGGTTCCCCTCCCCACTTTGGCCCATGGGGCCTTCCGGGATGAGTGGCCCCACCCGATGGACCCCCGGGACCCTTCTGGTGGTCCTGGTACAATACCGATGAACCCGAAACTTGTCCCGATGGCCGAAACAGCACTTCCTATATATAATTCTTTACCTCCGGACTATTCCAAAACTCCTCGTGACGTCCGGGATCTCATCCGGGACTCCGAACAACATTCGGGTTACTGCATATACATATCTTCACAACCCTAGCGTCACCGAACCTTAAGTGTGTAGACCCTACGGGTTCGGGAGACAGGCAGACATGACCGAGACGACTCTCGGGCAATAACCAACAGCGGGATCTGGATACCCATGTTGGCTCCCACATGCTCCACGATGATCTCATCGGATGAACCACGATGTCGAGGATTCAATTAATCCCGTATACAATTCCCTTTGTCAATCGGTATTTTACTTGCCCGAGATTCGATCGTCGGTATCCCAATACCTTGTTCAATCTCGTTACCGGCAAGTCACTTTACTCGTACCGTAATGCATGATCCCGTGATCAAACACTTTGATCACATTGAGCTCATTATGATGATGCATTACCGAGTGGGCCCGGTGATACCTCTCCGTCATGCGGAGTGACAAATCCCAGTCTCGATCCGTGTCAACCCAACAGACACTTTCGGAGATACCCGTAGTATACCTTTATAGTCACCCAGTTACGTTGTGACGTTTGGCACACCCAAAGCACTCCTACGGTATCCGGGAGTTACACGATCTCATGGTCTAAGGAAAGGATACTTGACATTGGAAAAACTCTAGCAAACGAACTATACGATCTTATGCTATGTTAGGATTGGGTCTTGTCCATCACATCATTCTCCTAATGATGTGATCTCGTTATCAATGACATCCAATGCCCATAGTCAGGAAATCATGACTATCTATTGATCAACGAGCTAGTCAACTAGAGGCTTACTAGGGACATGTTGGTGTCTATTATTCACACATGTATTACGATTTCCGGATAACACAATTTTAGCATGAATAAAGACAATTATCATGAACAAAGAAATATAATAATAATGCTTTTATTATTGCCTCTAGGGCATATTTCCAACAGTCTCCCACTTGCACTAGAGTCAATAATCTAGTTACATTGTGATGAATCGAACACCCATGGAATTCTGGTGTTGATCATGTTTCGCTCTAGGGAGAGGTTTAGTCAATGAATCTGCTACATTCAGGTCCGTATGTACTTTACAAATATCTATGTCTCCATCTTGAACATTTTCACGAATGGAGTTGAAGCGATGCTTGATGTGCCTCGTCTTCTTGTGAAACCTGGGCTCCTTGGCAAGTGCAATAGCTCCAGTGTTGTCATAGAAGAGTTTGATTGGCCCCGACGCATTGGGTATGACTCCGAGGTCAGTGATGAACTCCTTCACCCAAATTGCTTCATGTGCTGCCTCCGAGGCTGCCATGTACTCCGCTTCACATGTAGATCCCGCCATGACGCTCTGCTTGCAACTGCACCAGCTTACTGCCCCACCATTCAATATATACACGTATCCGGTTTGTGACTTAGAGTCATCCAGATCTGTGTCGAAGCTAGCGTCGATGTAACCCTTTACGATGAGCTCTTCGTCACCTCCATAAACGAGAAACATTTCCTTAGTCCTTTTCGGGTACTTCAGGATATTCTTGACCGCTGTCCAGTGTTCCTTGCCGGGATTACTTTGGTACCTTCCTACCAAACTCACGGCAAGGTTTACATCAGGTCTAGTACACAGCATGTCGTACATAATAGAACCTATGGCTGAGGCATAGGGGATGACCCTCATCTCTTCTATATCTTCTGCCGTGGTCGGACATTGAGCTGAGCTCAATTTCACACCTTGTAACACAGGTAAGAACCCCTTCTTAGATTGATCCATATTGAACTTCTTCAATATCTTATCAAGGTATGTGCTTTGTGAAAGACCTATGAGGCGTCTTGATCTATCTCTATAGATCTTGATGCCTAATATATAAGCAGCTTCTCCAAGGTCCTTCATTGAAAAACTCTTATTCAAGTAGGCCTTAATGCTGTCCAAGAGTTCTATATCATTTCCCATCAAAAGTATGTCATCTACATATAATATGAGAAATGCTACAGGGCTCCCACTCACTTTCTTGTAAACGCAGGCTTCTCCATAAGTCTGCGTAAATCCAAACGCTTTGATCATCTCATCAAAGCGAATGTTCCAACTCCGAGATGCTTGCACCAGCCCATAAATCGAGCGTTGGAGCTTGCACACCTTGTCAGCATTCTTTGGATCGACAAAACCTTCCGGCTGCATCATATACAATTCTTCCTTAAGGAAAGCATTAAGGAATGCCGTTTTGACGTCCATTTGCCATATCTCATAATCGTAGAATGCGACAATTGCTAACATGATTCGGACGGACTTTAGCTTCGCTACCGGTGAGAAAGTCTCATCATAGTCAACCCCTTGAACTTGTCGATAACCCTTAGCGACAAGCCGAGCTTTATAGATGGTCACATTACCATCCGCGTCTGTCTTCTTCTTAAAGATCCATTTATTTTCTATGGCTCGCCGCTCAACGGGCAAGTCAGTCAAAGTCCATACTTCGTTTTCATACATGGATCCTATCTCGGATTTCATGGCTTCCAGCCATTTGTCGGAATCCGGGCCCGCCATTGCTTCTTCATAGTTCGAAGGTTCACCGTTGTCTAACAACATGATTTCCAAGACAGGGTTGCCGTACCACTCTGGTGCGGAACATGTCCTTGTGGACCTACGAATTTCAGTAGGAGCTTGATCAGAAGTATCTTGATCATCATCATTAATTTCCTCTCTAGTCGGTGCAGGCACCTCAGGAACGTTTTCTTGAGTTGCGCCATTTTCCGGTTCAAGAGGTAACACTTCATCAAGTTCTACTTTCCTCCCACTTACTTCTTTCGAGAGAAATTCCTTCTCTAGAAAGGATCCATTCTTGGCAACAAAGATCTTGCCTTCGGATCTGAGGTAGAAGGTGTACCCAATAGTTTCTTTAGGGTATCCTATGAAGACACATTTTTCCGACTTGGGTTCGAGCTTTTCAGGTTGAAGTTTCTTGACATAAGCATCGCATCCCCAAACTTTTAGAAACGACAGCTTAGGTTTCTTCCCAAACCATAATTCATACGGTGTCGTCTCAACGGATTTCGACGGAGCCCTATTTAAAGTGAATGCGGCAGTCTCTAAAGCATAGCCCCAAAAAGATAGCGGTAAATCGGTAAGAGACATCATAGATCGCAACATATCTAATAGAGTGCGATTACGACGTTCGGACACACCATTACGCTGAGGTGTTCCAGGCGGCGTGAGTTGTGAAACTATTCCACATTTTCTTAAGTGTGTGCCAAATTCGTGACTCAAGTATTCTCCTCCACGATCTAATAGTAGAAACTTGATCTTTCTGTCACGTTGATTTTCAACCTCACTCTGAAATTCCTTGAACTTTTCAAAGGTCTCAGACTTATGTTTCATTAAGTAGATATACCCATATCTACTCAAGTCATCAGTGAGGGTGAGAACATAATGATAGCCACCGCGAGCCTCAACACTCATTGGACCGCACACATCAGTATGTATGATTTCCAATAAGTTGGTTGCTCGCTCCATTGTTCCTGAGAACGGAGTCTTGGTCATTTTACCCATGAGGCATGGTTCGCACGTGTCAAATGATTCATAATCAAGAGACTCTAAAAGTCCATCTGCATGGAGCTTCTTCATGCGTTTGACACCTATGTGACCAAGGCGGCAGTGCCACAAGTATGTGGGACTATTGTTATCAACTTTAACTCTTTTGGTATTCACACTATGAATATGTGTATCATCACGTACGAGATTCATTAAGAATAAACCATTAACCATCGGAGCATGACCATAAAACATATCACTCATATAAATAGAACAACCATTATTCTCGGATTTAAATGAGTAGCCATCTCGAATTAAACGAGATCCAGATACAATGTTCATGCTCAAACTTGGCACTAAATAACAATTATTGAGGTTTAAAACTAATCCCGTAGGTAAATGTAGAGGTAGCGTGCCGACGGCGATAACATCGACCTTGGAACCATTCCCGACGCGCATCGTCACCTCGTCCTTCGCCAGTCTCCGCTTATTCCGCAGCTCCTGCTTTGAGTTACAAATATGAGCAACTGCACCGGTATCAAATACCCAAGAGCTACTACGAGTACTGGTAAGGTACACATCAATTACATGTATATCACATATACCTTTTGTTTTGCCGGCCTTCTTGTCCGCTATGTATTTGGGGCAATTCCGCTTCCAGTGACCACTTCCCTTGCAATAAAAGCACTCAGTCTCGGGCTTGGATCCATTCTTTGGCTTCTTCTCGGCAGCTTGCTTGCCGGGCGCGGCAACTTCCTTGCCGTCCTTCTTGAAGTTCTTTTTACCCTTGCCCTTCTTGAACTTAGTGGTTTTATTCACCATCAACACTTGATGTTCCTTCTTGACTTCTACCTCTGCTGATTTCAGCATAGCAAATACTTCTGGAATGGTCTTTTCCATCCCCTGCATATTGAAGTTCATCACAAAGCTCTTGTAGCTTGGTGGAAGCGACTGGAGGATTCTGTCTGACCGCGTCGTCCGGGAGATTAACTCTCAGCTGAGTCAAGCGGTTATGTAACCCAGACATAGTGAGTATGTGCTCACTGACAGAACTATTTTCCTCCATGTTACAGCTGAAGAATTTGTCGGAGACTTCATATCTCTCGACCCGGGCATGAGCTTGGAAAACCATTTTCAGCTCTTCGAACATCTCATGTGCTCCGTGTCTCTCAAAACGCTTTTGGAGCCCCGACTCTAAGCTGTAAAGGATGTCGCACTGAACGAGGGAGTAGTCATCGGTACGTGCCTGCCAAGCGTTCATAACGTCTTGTTCTGCAGGGAGAATAGGTGCGTCACCCAACGGTGCTTGTAGGACATAATCTTTCTTGGCAGCTATGAGGATGATCCTCAGGTTCCGGACCCAGTCCGTATAGTTGCTGCCATCGTCTTTCAGCTTGGTTTTCTCTAGGAACGCGTTGAAGTTGAGGACTACGTTGGCCATTTGATCTACAAGACATATTGTAAATATTTTAGACTAAGTTCATGATAATTAAGTTCATCTAATCAAATTATTAATGAACTCCCACTTAGATAGACATCCCTCTTCTAGTCATCTAAGTATAACATGATCCGAGTCAACTAGGCCGTGTCCGATCATCACGTGAGACGGACTAGTCAACATCGGTGAACATCTTCATGTTGATCGTATCTCCTATACGACTCATGCTCGACCTTTCGGTCTTCTGTGTTCTGAGGCCATGTCTGTACATGCTAGGCTCGTCAAGTCAACCTAAGTGTTTGCATGTGTAAATCTGTCTTACACCCGTTGTATGTGAACATTAGAATCTATTACACCCAATCATCACGTGGTGCTTCGAAACAACGAACTGTCGCAACGGTGCACAGTTAGGGGAAACACTTCTTGAAATTATTATGAGGGATCATCTTATTTACTACCGTCGTTCTAAGTAAACAAGATGCAAAACATGATAAACATCACATGCAATCAATTAATAAAAGTGACATGATATGGCCAATATCATATAGCTCATTTGATCTCCATCTTGGGGCTCCATGACCATCTTGTCACCGGCTTGACACCATGATCTCCATCATCATGATCATCATCATCGTGTCTCCATGAAGTTGCTCGCCAACTATTACTTCTACTACTATTGCTAACGCGTTTAGCAATAAAGTAAAGTAATTTACATGGCGTTTCTCAATGACACGCAGGTCATACAAAAAATAAAGACAACTCCTATGGCTCCTGCCGGTTGTCATACTCATCGACATGCAAGTCGTGATTCCTATTACAATAGCATGAACATCTCATACATCACATATAGATCATTCATCATTCATCACAACTTTGGCCATATCATATCACAAAGCACTTGCTGCAAAAACAAGTTAGACGTCCTCTAATTGTTGTTGCAAGTTTTACGTGGCTGAATTAGGGTTCTAGCAAGAACGTTTTCTTACCTACGTGAAAGCCACAACGTGATTTGTCAACTTCTATTTACCCTTCATAAGGACCCTTTTCATCGAATCCGCTCCAACTAAAGTGGGAGAGACAGACACCCGCCAGCCACCTTATGCAACTAGTGCATGTTAGTCGGTGGAACCGGTCTCACGTAAGCGTACGTGTAAGGTTGGTCCGGGCCGCTTCATCCCACAATACCGCTGAAGCAAGATAAGACTAGTAGCGGCAAGAAAGTTGACAAATCTACGCCCACAACAAATTGTGTTCTACTCGTGCAAGAAGAACTACGCATAGACCTAGCTCATGATGCCACTGTTGGGGAACGTTGCAGAAAACAAAAATTTTCCTACGGTTTCACCAAGATCCATCTATGAGTTCATCTAGCAACGAGTGATCGGATGCATCTACATACCTTTGTAGATCGCGAGCGGAAGCGTTCAGAGAACGGGGATGAGGTAGTCGTACACGACATGATCCAAATCACCGGAGATCCTAGCACCGAACGGACGGCACCTCCGCGTTCAACACACGTACGGTCAGCGTGACGTCTCCTCCTTCTTGATCCAGCAAGGGGGAAGGAGAGGTTGATGAAGATCCAGCAGCACGATGGCGTGGTGGTGGATACAGGGCGTCACAGCAGCAGGCTTCGAGGTGTACTACGAGAGGAAGAGGTGTAGCAGGGAGAGAGGGAGGCGCCAGGACTCTGGGTGTTCTTGCCCCCTCCCCCCCTCATATATATAGCCCCCTAGGGGGGGCGCCGGCCCTAGGAGATTGGATCTCCTAGGGGGGACGGCGGCCAAGGGCTGGAGTGGCCCCCAAGCCAAGGTGGGGCGCCCCCCCACCCCTAGGGTTTCAACCCTAGGCGCATGGGGTGGGCCTAGGGGGGCGCACCAGCCCACTATGGGCTGGTTCCCCTCCCCACTTTGGCCCATGGGGCCCTCCGGGATGGGTGGCCCCACCTGGTAGACCCCCGGGACCCTTCTGGTGGTCCTGGTACAATACCGATGACCCCGAAACTTGTCCCGATGGCCGAAACAGCACTTCCTATATATAATTCTTTACCTCCGGACTATTCTGAAACTCCTCGTGACGTCCGGGATCTCATCCGGGACTCCGAACAACATTCGGGTTACTGCATATACATATCTTCACAACCCTAGCGTCACCGAACCTTAAGTGTGTAGACCCTACGGGTTCGGGAGACAGGCAGACATGACCGAGACGGCTCTCGGGCAATAACCAACAGCGGGATCTGGATACCCATGTTGGCTCCCACATGCTCCACGATGATCTCATCGGATGAACCACGATGTCGAGGATTCAATTAATCCCGTATACAATTCCCTTTGTCAATCGGTATTTTACGTGCCCGAGATTCGATCGTCGGTATCCCAATACCTTGTTCAATCTCGTTACCGGCAAGTCACTTTACTCGTACCGTAATGCATGATCCCGTGATCAAACACTTTGATCACATTGAGCTCATTATGATGATGCATTACCGAGTGGGCCCGGTGATACCTCTGTTGGGGAACGTAGTAATTTCAAAATTTTCCTACGCACACGCAAGATCATGGTGATGCATAGCAACGAGAGGGGAGAGTGTTGTCTACGTACCCTCGTAGACCGAAAGCGGAAGCGTTATATCAACGCGGTTGATGTAGTCGTACGTCTTCACGATCCGATCGATCCAAGCATCGTTACTCCGGCACCTCCGAGTTCTTGGCACACGTTCAGCTCGATGACACTCCCCGGGCTCCGATCCAGCAAAGCTTCGGGGAGGAGTTCCGTCAGCACAACGACGTGGTGACGATCTTGATCTTCAACTGTCGCAGGGCTTCGCCTAAGCACCGCTACAATATGACCGAGGTGGAATATGGTGGAGGGGGGCACCGCACACGGCTAAGGAACGATCACGAAGATCAACTTGTGTGTCCATGGGGTGCCCCCTGCCCCCGTATATAAAGGAGCAAGGGAGGGAGGAGGCCGGCCCTAGGTTTGGGCGCGCCAGGGGAGTCCTACTCCCACCGGGAGTAGGATTCCACCTTTCCTAGTCCAACTAGGTCAAGGGGGGAAAGACGGGAAGAGGGGAAGGAAGGGAGAGAGGGGCCGCGCCCCAAACCCCTTGTCCAATTCGGACTGGGCTTGGGAGGGGCGCGCGCCACCTCCTGGTCCTTCCCACCAAGGCCCATCAAGGCCCATTGCTTCTTCCTCGTATTCCCATAACTCCCCGGTACCTCCGAAAATACCCGAACCACTCAGAACTCTTCCGATGTCCGAATATAGTCATCCAATATATCGATCTTTATGTCTCGACCATTTCGAGACTCCTCGTCATGTCCCCGATCTCATCCGGGACTCCGAACTCCTTCGGTACATCAAAACTCATAAACTCATTATATAACTGTCATCGAAACCTTAAGCGTGCGGACCCTACGGTTCGAGAACAATGTAGACATGACCGAGACACGTCTTCGGTCAATAACCAATAGCTAGCGGGACCTGGATGCCCATATTGGCTCCTACATATTCTACGAAGATCTTTATCGGTCAGATCGCATAACAACATACGTTGTTCCCTTTGTCATCGGTATGTTACTTGCCCGAGATTCGATCGTCGGTATCCAATACCTAGTTCAATCTCGTTACCGGCAAGTCTCTTTACTCGTTCCGTAATACATCATCTCGTAACTAACTCATTAGTTGCAATGCTTGCAAGGCTTAAGTGATGTGCATTACCGAGAGGGCCCAGAGATACCTCTCCGACAATCGGAGTGACAAATCCTAATCTCGAAATACGCCAACCCAACATCTACCTTTGGTGACACCTGTAGTACTCCTTTATAATCACCCAGTTACGTTGTGACGTTTGGTAGCACCCAAAGTGTTCCTCCGGCAAATGGGAGTTGCATAATCTCATAGTCAAAGGAACATGTATAAGTCATGGATAAAAGCAACAACAACATACCAAACGATCGAGTGCTATGCTAATGGAATGGGTCTTGTCAATCAGATCATTCAACTAATGATGTGACCTTGTTAATCAAATGACAACTCCTTTTGTCTATGGTTAGGAAACTTAACCATCTTTGATTAACAAGCTAGTCAAGTAGAGGCATACTAGTGACACTCTGTTTGTCTATGTATCCACACATGTATTATGTTTCCGGTTAATACAATTCTAGCATGAATAATAAACATTTATCATGATATGTAAGGAAATAAATAATAACTTTATTATTGCCTCTAGGGCATATTTCCTTCAGTCTCCCACTTGCACTAGAGTCAATAATCTAGGTCACATCACCATGTGATTAACTCACATCACCATGTGATTAACTCACATCACCATGTGATTAACATCGATAGTTCACATCATCATGTGATTAACACCCATAGTTCACATCGCCATGTGACCAACACCCAAAGGGTTTGCTAGATTCAGTAATCTAGTTCACATCGCTATGTGATTAACACCCAAAGAGTACTTAAGGTGTGATCATGTTTTGCTTGTGAGAGAAGTTTAGTCAACGGGTCTGCCACATTCAGATCCGTTATGTATTTTGCAATTTTCTATGTCTACAATGCTCTGCACGGAGCTACTCTAGCTAATTGCTCCCACTTTCAATATGTATCTAGATCGAGACTTAGAGTCATCCAGATCGGTGTCAAAACTTGCATCGACGTAACCCTTTACGACGAACCTTTTGTCACTTCCATAATCGAGAAACATATCCTTATTCCACTAAGGATAATTTTGACCGCTGTCCAGTGATCTACTCCTAGATCACTATTGTACTCCCTTGCCAAACTCAGTGTAGGGTATACAATAGATCTGGTACACAACATGGCATACTTTATAGAACCTATGGCCAAGGCATAGGGAATGACTTTCATTCTCTTTCTATCTTCTGCCATGGTCGAGTTTTGAGTCTTTACTCAACTTCATACCTTGTAACACAGGAAATAACTCTTTCTATGACTGTTCCATTTTGAACTACTTCAAAATCTTGTCAAGGTATGTACTCATTGAAAACTTATCAAGCGTCTTGATCTATCTCTATAGATCTTGATGCTCAATATGTAAGCAGCTTTACCGAGGTCCTTTCTTTGAAAAACTCCTTTCAAACACTCCTTTATGCTTTGCAGAATAATTCTACATTATTTCCGATCAACAATATGTCATTTACATATACTTATCAGAAATGATGTAGTGCTCCCACTCACTTTCTTGTAAATACAGGCTTCACCGCAAGTCTGTATAAAACTATATGCTTTGATCAACTCATCAAAGCGTATATTCCAACTCTGAGATGCTTGCACCAGTCCATAGATGGATCGCTGGAGCTTGCACATTTTTGTTAGCACCTTTAGCATTGACAAAACCTTCTGGTTGCATCATATACAACTCTTCTTTAATAAATCCATTAAGGAATGCAGTTTTGTTTTATCCGTTTGCCAGATTTCATAAAATGCGGCAATTGCTAACATGATTCGAACAGACTTAAGCATAGATACGAGTGAGAAACTCTCATCGTAGTCAACACCTTGAACTTGTCGAAAACCTTTTGCGACAATTCTAGCTTTGTAGATAGTAACACTACTATCAACGTCCGTCTTCCTCTTGAAGATCCATTTATTTTCTATGGCTTGCCGATCATCGGGCAAATCCATCAAAGTCCATACTTTGTTCTCATACATGGATCATATCTCAGATTTCATGGCCTCATCATGGCTTCCTCATAGTTCGCAAGTTCGTCATGGTCTAGTAACATGACTTCCAGAACAGGATTACCGTACCACTCTGGTGCGGATCTCACTCTGGTTTACCTATGAGATTCGGTAGTTACTTGATCTGAAGTTACATGATCATCATCATTAGCTTCCTCACTAATTGGTGTAGCAGTCACAAGAACAGATTTCTATGATGAACTACTTTCCAATAAGGGAGAAGGTACAATTACCTTATCAAGTTCTACTTTCCTCCCACTCACTTCTTTCGAGAGAAACTCCTTCTCTGGAAAGGATCCATTCTCAGCAACGAATATCTTGCCTTCGGATCTGTGATAGAAGGTGTACCCAACTGTCTTCTTTGGGTATCCTATGAAGACATATTTCTCCGATTTGGGTTTGAGCTTATCAGGATGAAACCTTTTCGTATAAGCATCACAACCCCAAACTTTAAGACAAGACAACTTTGGTTTCTTGCCAAACCACAGTTCATACGGTGTCGTCTCAACGGATTTAGATGGTGCCCTTTTTAACATGAATGCAGTTGTCTCTAATGCATAAACCCCAAAACGATAGTGGTAGATCGGTAAGAGACATCATAGATCGCACTATATCTAATAAAGTACGGTTATGACGTTCGGATACACCATTACACTGTGGTGTTCCAGGTGGCACGATTTTGTGAAACTATTCCACATTGTTTTAACTGAAGACCAAACTCGTAACTCAAATACTCTTCTCCACGATCAGATCGTAGAAACTTTATTTTCTTGTCACGATGATTTTTCACTTCACTCTGAAATTCTTTGAACCTTTCAAACGTTTCAGACTTATGTTTCATCAAGTAGATATACTCATATCTTCTCAAATCATCTGTGAAGATCAGAAAACAATGATACTTGCCGCGAGCCTTAACACTCATCGGACTGCATACATCAGTATGTATTATTTCCAATAAGTCAGTTGCTCGCTCCATTTTTCCGGAGAACGGCGTTTTAGTCATGTTGCCCAAGAGGCATGGTTCGCAAGCATCAAGTGATTCATAATCAAGTGATTCCAAAATCCCATCAGCATGGAGTTTCTTCATGCGCTTTACACCAATATGACCTAAACGGCAGTGCCACAAATAGGTTGCACTATCATTATTAACTTCGCATCTTTTGGTTTCGATATTATGAATATGTGTATCACTACGATCGAGATCCAATGAACTATTTTCATTGGGTGTGTACGACCATAAAAGGTTCTATTCATGTAAACAGAACAACAATTGTTCTCTAACTTAAATGAATAATCGTATTGCAATAAACATGATCAAATCATATTTATGCTCAACGCAAACACCAAATAACACTTATTTAGGTTCATCACTAATCCCGAAAGTATAGGGAGTGTACGATGATGATCATATCAATCTTGGAACTATTTCCAACACACATCGTCACTTCACCCTTAACTAGTTTCTGTTCATTCTGCAACTCCTGTTTCGAGTTACTATTCTTAGCAACTGAACCAGTACCAAATACCGAGGGGTTGCTATAAACACTAGTAAAGTACACATCAATAACATGTATATCAAATATACCTTTGTTCACTTTGCCATCCTTCTTATCCACCAATTACTTGGGGTAGTTCCGCTTCTAGTGACCAGTCCCTTTGCAGTAGAAGCACTCAGTCTCAGGATTAGGTCCAGACTTGGGCTTCTTCATTTGAGCAGCAACTTGCTTGCTGTTCTTCTTGAAGTTCCCCTTTTTTCCTTTGCCCTTTTCTTGAAACTAGTGATCTTGTCAACCATCAACACTTGATGCTCTTTCTTGATTTCTACCTTCATCAATTTCATCATCATGAAAAACTCGGGAGTCGTTTTCGTCATCCCTTGCATACTATAGTTCATCAAGAAGTTCTACTAACTTGGTGATGGTGACTAGAGAATTCTGTCAATCACTATCTTATCTGGAAGATTAACTCCCACTTGATTTAAGCGATTGTAGTACCCAGACAATCTGAGCACATGCTCACTAGTTGAGTGATTCTCCTCCATCTTTTAGCTGTAGAACTTGTTGGAGACTTCATATCTCTCAACTCGGGTATTTGCTTGAAATATTAACTTCAATTCCTGGAACATCTCATATGGTCCATGACGTTCAAAACGTCTTTGAAGTCCCGATTCTAAGCCGTTAAGTATGGTGCACTAAACTATTAAGTAGTCATCATATTGAGCTAGCAAAACGTTCATACCGTCTGCATCTGCTCCTGCAATAGGTCCGTCACCTAGCGGTGCATCAAGGACATAATTCTTCTGTGCAGCAATGAGGATAAACCTCAGAACACGGATCCAATCCGCATCATTGCTACTAACATTTTTCAACACAATTTTCTCTAGGAACATATCAAAATAAACATATGAAAGCAACAACGCGAGCTATTGATCTACAACATAATTTGCAAAATACTATCAGGACTAAGTTCATGATAAATTAAAGTTCAATTAATCATATTACTTAAGAACTCCCACTTAGATAGACATCTATCTAATCTTCTAAGTGATCACGTGATCCAAATCAACTAAACCATGTCTGATCATCACGTGAGATGGAGTAGTTTCAATGGTGAACATCATTATGTTGATCATATCTACTATATGACTCACGCTCGACCTTTCGGTCTCCGTGTTCCGAGGTCATATCTTATATGCATAGCTCGTCAAGTATAACCTGAGTATTCTGCGTGTGCAACTGTTTTGCACCCGTTGTATTTGAACGTAGAGCCTATCACACCCGATCATCACGTGGTGTCTCAGCTCGAAGAACTTTCGCAACGGTGCATACTCAGGGAGAACACTTCTTGATAATTAGTGAGAGATCATCTTATAATGCTACCGTCAATCAAAGCAAGATAAGATGCATAAAAAGATAAACATCACATGCAATCAATATAAGTGATATGATATGGCCATCATCATCTTGTGCTTGTGATCTCCATCTCCGCAGCACCATCATGATCACCATTGTCACCGGCGCGACACCTTGATCTCCATCGTAGCATCGTTGTCGTATCGCCAATCTTATGCTTCTACGACTATCGCTACCGCTTAGTGATAAAGTAAAGCATTACAGGGCGATTGCATTGCATACAATAAAGCGACAACCATACGGCTCCTGCCGGTTGCCGATAACTCGGTTACAAAACATGATCATCTCATACAATAAAATTTAGCATCATGTCTTGACCATATCACATCACAACATGCCCTGCAAAAACAAGTTAGACGTCCTCTACTTTGTTTGTTGCAAATTTTACGTGGCTGCTACGGGCTTAAGCAAGAACCAATCTCACCTACGCATCAAAACCACAACGATAGTTTGTCAAATAGACTCCGTTTTAACCTTCTCAATGACCGGGCGTAGCCATACTCGGTTCAACTAAAGTTGGTGAGACAGTCTCCCGCAAGCCATCTGTGTGCAAAGCACGTCGAGGGAATCGGTCTCGCGTAAGCGTACGCGTAAGGTTGGTTCGGGTCGTCTCATCCAACAATACATGCTGGTAGGCAGTATGACTTGTATCGTCCACAACTCACTTGTGTTCTACTCGTGCAAATAACATCAAACCATAAAAACCTGGCTCGGATGCCACTGTTGGGGAACGTAGTAATTTCAAAATTTTCCTACGCACACGCAAGATCATGGTGATGCATAGCAACGAGAGGGGAGAGTGTTGTCTACGTACCCTCGTAGACCGAAAGCGGAAGCGTTATATCAACGCGGTTGATGTAGTCGTACGTCTTCACGATCCGACCGATCCAAGCACCGTTACTCCGGCACCTCCGAGTTCTTGGCACACGTTCAGCTCGATGACACTCCCCGGGCTCCGATCCAGCAAAGCTTCGGGGAGGAGTTCCGTCAGCACAACGGCGTGGTGATGATCTTGATGTTCAACTGTCGCAGGGCTTCGCCTAAGCACCGCTACAATATGACCGAGGTGGAATATGGTGGAGGGGGGAACCGCACACGGCTAAGGAACGATCACGAAGATCAACTTGTGTGTCCATGGGGTGCCCCCTGCCCCCGTATATAAAGGAGCAAGGGAGGGAGGAGGCCGGCCCTAGGTTTGGGCGCGCCAGGGGAGTCCTACTCCCACCGGGAGTAGGATTCCACCTTTCCTAGTCCAACTAGGTCAAGGGGGGAAAGACGGGAAGAGGGGAAGGAAGGGAGAGAGGGGCCGCGCTCCAAACCCCTTGTCCAATTCGGACTGGGCTTGGGAGGGGCGCGCGCCACCTCCTGGTCCTTCCCACCAAGGCCCATCAAGGCCCATTGCTTCTTCCTCGTATTCCCGTAACTCCCCGGTACCTCCGAAAATACCCGAACCACTCAGAACTCTTCCGATGTCCGAATATAGTCGTGCAATATATCGATCTTTACGTCTCGACCATTTCGAGACTCCTCTTCATGTCACCGATCTCATCCGGGACTCCGAACTCCTTCGGTACATCAAAACTCATAAACTCATTATATAACTGTCATCGAAACCTTAAGCGTGCGGACCCTACGGTTCGAGAACAATGTAGACATGACCGAGACACGTCTCCGGTCAATAACCAATAGCGGGACCTGGATGCCCATATTGGCTCCTACATATTCTACGAAGATCTTTATCGGTCAGACCGCATAACAACATACGTTGTTCCCTTTGTCATCGGTATGTTACTTGCCCGAGATTCGATCGTCGGTATCCAATACCTAGTTCAATCTCGTTACCGGCAAGTCTCTTTACTCGTTCCGTAATACATCATCTCGTAACTAACTCAATTAGTTGCAATGCTTGCAAGGCTTAAGTGATGTGCATTACCGAGAGGGCCCAGAGATACCTCTCCGACAATCGGAGTGACAAATCCTAATCTCGAAATACGCCAACCCAACATCTACCTTTGGTGACACCTGTAGTACTCCTTTATAATCACCCAGTTATGTTGTGACGTTTGGTAGCACCCAAAGTGTTCCTCCGGCAAACGGGAGTTGCATAATCTCATAGTCAAAGGAACATGTATAAGTCATGGATAAAAGCAACAGCAACATACCAAACGATCGAGTGCTATGCTAATGGAATGGGTCTTGTCAATCAGATCATTCAACTAATGATGTGACCTTGTTAATCAAATGACAACTCCTTTTGTCTATGGTTAGGAAACTTAACCATCTTTGATTAACAAGCTAGTCAAGTAGAGGCATACTAGTGACACTCTGTTTGTCTATGTATCCACACATGTATTATGTTTCCGGTTAATACAATTCTAGCATGAATAATAAACATTTATCATGATATGTAAGGAAATAAATAATAACTTTATTATTGCCTCTAGGGCATATTTCCTTCAACCTCTCCGTCATGCGGAGTGACAAATCCCAGTCTCGATCTGTGTCAACCCAACAGACACTTTCGGAGATACCCGCAGTATACCTTTATAGTCACCCAGTTACGTTGTGATGTTTGGCACACCCAAAGCACTCCTACGGTATCCGGGAGTTACACGACCTCATGGTCTAAGGAAAGGATACTTGACATTGGAAAAACTCTAGCAAACGAACTATACGATCTTATGCTATGTTAGGATTGGGTCTTGTCCAGCACATCATTCTCCTAATGATGTGATCTCGTTATCAATGACATCCAATGCCCATAGTCAGGAAATCATGACTATCTATTGATCAACGAGCTAGTCAACTAGAGGCTTACTAGGGACATGTTGGTGTCTATTATTCACACATGTATTACGATTTCCGGATAACACAATTTTAGCATGAATAAAGACAATTATCATGAACAAGGAAATATAATAGTAATGCTTTTATTATTGCCTCTAGGGCATATTTCCAACATGCTCGACATCCTTTCTAGCACTCTCTTGCTCTTGGGCAAATCTCCTCCTCTTCTCTCCGACATGGTTGGGGATTGTCTTCACAATAGTGGTCCACTGAGAATAGATACCGTCAGCTAGGTAGTATCCTTTGTTGTAGTTGTGGCCGTTGATGTTAACATTCACCGCCGGGCTGTTGCCTTCGGCAAGCCTTGCAAACACCGGCGAGCGTCGAAGCACGTTGATATCATTGTGCGATTCGGTCATGCTGAAGAAAGAGTGTCAGTTTCAGAGATCTTGTGAGGCCAGGGCTGCAAGTATGACAGTGCAAGCCCTGACATGGCCCCGATCCTGCCCTTGCCAAGTAGAAGGGCAGTTCTTCAACTCCCAGTGCATGCAGTCTATGCTGCCAAGCATCCCTGGGAAGCCCCTGCCGGCATTGATCGCCAACAAGCGGGTTGTATCTTGAACAGACAGGTCTCTCAAGTACTCAGGGCCAAACACTGCAATCACAGCCTTGCAGAACCTGTACAGGGACTCTAGGCACGTAGAACCGCTCATACGGACGTAGTCATCGATGAGATCACCGGGCACTCTGTATGCAAGCATCCGGATAATTGCAATTCATTTCTGATAAGAGGAGAAACCAATCTTTCCAAGGGCATCCTCCTTGCACTTGAAATACTTATCATATCCGACCACCCCCTCTCGAGTACGGTTGAAAACATACCTAGCCATACGGAAACAGAGTGTGGCGGCGTCAGACGACTTCGTGCTCGTGGCGACGTCAGCGTGGGGGGGGGAGCTGCTGTTGTCCAGCGGCGAGGCGGTGGTGGTGGCGACGTGGGAGGTGGTGGTGTGCGGGGGAGGTGTGTGGGCACGAACTGCTGGCAGGGACACCGGAACTGGGCGGCGGCGACGGGATGGGGCGAGCGAGGGCTTGCTGTCGATGGGGATAGAAGACAATGGCCAATGTGCCACCGACTGGCGGGCTAGGGGGAGGAGTAGGCGCGCGCTGCGTGCGTCCGCTTCTTGTCCGCGCCGACGCAAATGAGGCCCAAAATTTAGGCTAGGAATGGGTCGCCAGGCAGACAAAAAGTGAACGCGCGTCCGTTTAATTGGCGCGCTGAGCCGACTTTTCTATCCGTGACGGTCCAAACGGACATGAGCGGACAAAATGGGTCGGCGCGTTGGAGTTGCTCTGACCAAGATGTTTAAAGGAACAACTGAAAGATCACGAGAATGAAACAGGAAACAACTAGAAGATCACCAATGAACTGTAGTAGGGGTTTCCTGATATTTTCTGATAACAGAATAATGCCTTTTTATGCCATAATACAATGCAATACAATACCCAGTTATTTGTTCAATGCATACATGTATCCTCTTCCAGCAAAAAGGAAATGCATATACTTACTAGACATGTATGCACTCTGTTTTTCCTGTCATTACAGCTGAACATCTGAAGCTGCCGAGCAGCCCTCCTCCATACCTGTCCATCTGCAACACACCAAGCAGCAATTCCATATATCTGACTGGTGTCAACTTCGCTTCAGGAGGTGCAGGGGTATCAAATCAAACAAACCAGGTAAAATGGAGATACTACGTCGTGCGCACTAGCACTACTGGATGACTAATTGCGCTGGTTATAACACTTTAACTTCTTCCATATGTCATATTATTTCTTAATTATATATGCATGCCATGCATGGGTTTACGTACATACAGGGTCAGTGCATCAGCTTCGACCACCAAATCGATCACCAATTCTCCAAGGTGAATGCATCACTGGTGCAGCAGCTCGGCCAGGCTCAGGCTTCGGCGCACCTGAGCAGATCCATCTTCGCCGTTGCAATCGGTGGCAACGACATACTCAACTACGTCCGTCCAAGCCTTGTGAACCAGGTGCTAAGCCCTTGTCCTCCAACTCAGTCTCCTGATGAGTTCGTCGCCTCGTTGGCTCTCTCGCTGAAAGACCAGCTGCAGGTATGGAAACTTTTTGGTTCATCCTTGCTTATACATTACATAAGCTTGTTCTTGATATGTGCTTCCTTCGTTCAATAATATAAAAATATTTTCTGCACTAGTGTAGTGTCAAAATTCTCTTATATGATGGGACGAAAGGGAGTACATATTTCCTCTTCCATTAATTATTTAATTTGCACCGACGCATGAGTACATGAGTATGCAATCTGAATTAAAACCTACATGAATGATGAATTGCAGAGGTTGTACAAACTCGGGATGCGCAGGATGTTCATCATCGGAGCAGCGCCACTGGGGTGCTGCCCGGTGTTGAGGGGGAAGGAGGAGTGCGACGCACTAGCAAACTACATGTCATCTCAGTACAACATCAAGGTGGCTTCCCTCCTGCGCGACATGAGCGACAAGTACCCGGATATGCTCTACTCCTTGTTCGACCCATCCATTGTATTGCTCGACTACTTCCAGCGACCAGAAGCAAACGGTACAACAGATCGACGACCCACTAATTAGTCAAACTGCCAGGACGGCCCACTAATCTGGCAACCGCTAATCATTCACCTGTTAATTTGATCTGTACTGTAGCTTAATTTGATGTTACGGTGATATATACTGTAGGTTACAGTGTGGTGGATGCAGCGTGTTGCGGGCTCGGAGGGGAGAAAAACGCCATGTTTAGCTGCACGCCGGCCAGCTCCCTCTGCAACAACCGGACCAACCACGTTTTCTGGGACTTTGTGCACCCCACGGAGATCACTGCGCAGAAGCTCACGGCAGTTGCCTTCCACGGATCAGCACCCTTCGTAACCCCCAGAAATGTTGGGCAGCTATGTGACACTGCCATGTAGGCAATGCTGCGCCGATTGCTCGGTCGTTGTTGTTTTATGCAAACTACTGGGTTGCGACCTACCTGCTGCTATGTTCCAGTAAATTTTCTTATCTTTTTAATGTAGACTACAAATCTGCCTAGTTTAGAAGATTTATGATTTATGTATAACTCTTTGTGTTAATGGTTGCGTGCATCATCAGATGTAGAGGCCGGGGGTAAACTCTCATTTAAAAAAAAAGAACTCTTCATGTTTCTGTTCACCATATACGTACATGAGATAGATTAGTACGTTACAAGGAGACTACGTTACACAACAACAGAATCCTACGACACTACTCAAGCGATGGACATGGGGATGTCGTACAAAGCGTGCGGCACGGTGTGCGCTCCTCGTCCTGACGAGATAGTCTGGTAGGTTGAGATGCACAAGAGGACGTGTTCCAACGGCCCATCAAACTCGAGAGCTGGACAGGGACTCGAGGAAGAGTGTTGTAGGCAGTATCTTGGTGAAAATGTCGGCGTGCTGACAATAGAAGGAAGGTTAAGTACTCTGACATTGACCAAGCAAACCTTCCGATGGACAAAATGGAGATTGATCTACAGTGCTTCGGGCATTGATGGTGTACTGTTGGAGGAAAGGTATGTAGCGATGACATTATCGCATTAGTCAATGGTGACGCGGGAGGGGGTGGTGGGGGTGGTGAAGGTCACATTGGACAACTGTGACGCGGCCAGAGGGTGATGCTTTTGAAGAAGTTGATCGATACACGATATAACCTCGTATATATTTTGAACATGTTACATGGTAGATACATGGATAGATGATTGGTACCATGAGCCTAATCAATCCTAGTGCCTACATGATTTCGAATCTAGTTAATTAGAATGCTATTGAAAGTGCACTTAGGCCCTCATTTGTTTGTTTGGTGATCAATGATGTATCAATTCATATGACTAATGTTTCCTAAAGTTTATTTTAGGAACGTGCTCGATATTAATGAGTGGAAACATCATTTGTGAACCTTACTTTTTTGTGCTAACATGTGGTTGGCCCTTAGAACTCATACCTTATACTACATATACTTTTGTTGGAACACCTAGGGCTTTGCCTATATCATATTGGTATCATGGGCAAAGTTTCTCACATCTTAGAGCGCCCCCCCCAACACCTTTCTAGCCTATTTTTTTATTTGTCTACACCAAATTTCAAAAATCTGCAGCAAAAATAGCCCTACACAATTTCTTGCAGTTTTGTTGGATCTTGTGAGATTTTGTTTGATTTGATCCATGGATTTGATGTGTTGCAAGTGGATCTGCCTTCCCAAACCTCCCCATAGCTTTCGCGCACAAATTCCACCACCATAGCCCCAAAATGTTTCTTCTCCACCATCCAATTTTGAAGTCTGATATCCCCAAATTGCTACGGTTGACAGCCCCCGGACATCGACCCTCCAAGACATCCAACCCACCATTTGTTTCCTATTTTTCTTTGCCATTTCTTTCATGGTTATTTGAACTTGTGGCTTGCATTTTAAAAGGTGTTTCGGCTACTTAGGGATGACTACATCAACATCACTGCCATTCTTCACCGCCAAGATTTGTCACCGACAACATTCATCCACCCTTTAACACCACAACCGGAAGCAAGGTCGTATACCCTCCGACCATGACAAAGGTATGGTTATTGAAGGTATCCATTCCATCAACCACTATCTCCCCTTGCCATTGAACTTGATATCCACTAGCCTTTGCATTATCTTACCCACTAGCATTTTGAAAAGGGATTTTTATTTCTATGCCCATGGTTCCTTAGCTCTACTCATTCATCCCCACTTTGTTAACTTTTGCTCACTTTTTCCCACTCCCTTGCCCGAAACCCTCATAACTGGTTATAACGGACGTTGCCGTCAGGTCAATGCCTTTGACCATTAGCTGACGAGTGGGGCCTCGTATACGTGGGCGCATGCAAGACCGCGGTCGTGGGGTAGCACGTGTCCATGGACATGCCCGAAACGTCCCATCATATAAAGAGGGCAACCACCTCCATCGCCCCTACCATTTTCCCCAAATCCCCTCGCTGTCCCATCATATTTGTCTGTCCTTAAATTTGCATGTGGTATATTTGTCTGTCCTGAATCTATGGTTAGTTAGAGCAACTCCAACGGGCCGACCCAAACGGACGGCGATTTCGTCTGCTTTTTGTCCGTTTGGGTCGGCCAGGCGGACACGAACGTCCGCTTCCGCGTTTGGGTCGGCTCGTGCGCCCAACGCTGACCCGACCCATTTTGACGACGCCGACAAAAAAAGTTGTGCATGCATATTAAAAATAAAAACAACTTAATTAAACATTAAAGATGGCCAGGAAGGCTGGCGAGAGTCCACCCGTCCACATTAGGATTAAAAGAACTTAAAAACAACCTAACTACGAGGCGGCGCGCTGCCCGGCGCGCCCTAGGCAGCGGCGGCGTCGTCCTCGGGGTGGGTGAGGTCGATGAGCGTCGGCGCATGGCCGGCCCAGGGGAACGCCGTGTTCCAGGCGGCGGCGATGTAGGCCGCGGGCAGCTGTTCCGGCGGGCGCAGTGTCGGCACGGGGGGCTGTGCGGCCGCCTGTGCAGCCGCGGCTTGGCGTGCATCCTCCTCAGCCTCGCACGCCTCCTCCTCGAGGTCGCGCTCGAGCATCTCCTCGTACTCGCTGTGAAGGCCCTCCTCGGCGAGCCGTCGCTGGCGCCACATCTCGAGGTACGTCGCCTCCTGCTCCGGGGTCGCCCCCATCCAAACCGGTGGCGCGGACACCCACTCGCGCACCACTCCCGTCCAGGAGAAGCGCGCGATGGGCTCCGGCTCCGGCTCGGGCTCCGACTGCTGCTGCGGGTCGGCCTTGATGAGCCGTCGGGGAGGGGACGGCGGGGCCACCGGCGGCATGACGCAATCGCCGGCCATGGAGAGGGCGAGGGCCTGCGCCATGGCCGCCTTGTAGCGAGCCTCCTCTTCCTCCACCGCCTCCACCCTGCGCCGCTCGTCCTCCTCGCTCTCGCGATAGACCGCCGCAAGGGCCACCTGGTAGGTGGCCTCCGCCGCCTGGTCTTCCTCCCGGACGACGAGCGGGGGCGGCGGCACGCTGCGGTCGACCTCCTGCATGCCGCGTCGCCTCGCCTCCTCGTGCTCGAAGGCGAACCACCTCGCCCAGTTAGGCGAGTCGGTGGCGTAGGTGGCGTTGCGGCGCTGCTTTGGCGTCAGCATTGCCCGCCGGCGCCGCACCTCCTCCGCATGCGCCCTAGTCGACTGCGGCGCCACCGGCACTGGGATCCTCTCTGGATCCAGATGCCAGTCGTGTGGCAGGGTGACGTCGGGGTATGGCAGAGGGACGCGGTACTGCCAGTGCCCCTCCGCCTCGTGCACTGGCATGCTCACTCGCACCCTCTGCCGGCGAGTCAGCGCCGGCGGAGGCGGTACGAACTCAGAGGGGAAAGGGACGGCGGGGGCCTTGCCCTTGGACTTGCTGCTGTCGGCGCCGGAGCAGAGCCCCATTTGGCTAGGGTTGGCTAGGGTTTTTGCTAGGGTTTGCCGGCGACGGGGGAGCAAGCTTGCCTAGATGGGGACGTGGAGTTTGGATGAGGACGGCCCCGCCGCACGGTCGGCTTAAAAAAGGGCGACCGTCGTCGCTGACGCGTGGGCCCATGGTCATAAATTAAGCTGACCGCGAGTGGGTGGCCGCCAGGTGGGGACACGGCGGACAGCGAGAAGGCGCGCGTGGCGTCCGTTCGACGTCCGCGCCGACGCATTTGGGGCGCAAATTTGGGCCGCAAATATGTTGGAGCGGACACAAAGCGGACGTGATTTGGGTTTGGGTCTGCGCGTTGGGCCACCACTTTTGCCCGTGCCGACCCAAACAGACTATGATCTTAGGTGCTGCAATGACCACACATGTTGTGTAGGAAATCAAATGCATTCTCCAAATGAGATCATGTAAACCTTGGCAAACCTGGACAGTACAAATTCAAGAAAATGCAAAAACAAGTAAAACCTTGGGAAACTATCTATGTTTGTGTAGGAGATCATGTTTGCAAAATTTGAAGTGATTTAGAGGAGGTCAAATAAATTTGAATTTGAGAAAATGTGCTCCAAATGAGCTCCCAGGATAGGGTAAACAACCCATTTGTAATCAAGTTTTTTTTAACCTACTACAAATGAGCCAAATGTTTTTTTATTAACACATATTCACTTTCCATAGTGTAGATTCGAAGTCTCACTATTTTTTGAATTAATCTTCATATTTTTACATTTTCTTTTGAAATATGCTTTAATATAAAAACTATTAAAAACACGTTTTGAAATATGAAAATGGAAAACTAACTTCAGATCCTTCTTATTCACTTTAAAATAAAGCTTTAGCAATTTTTTTGTTTTTTGTTTTTTTTAAAACAGAAGGTAACACCACCTCCTCTCCTTGAACTCTATGAAATCATGTACATGATAGCTCATATGTGTGAAGGTTTTCTCATGAAAATGACCATAGAGCAAGTTTATGATTTTTGGTTGGTAACATGTCACATAAGACAACATTGTGCGCATGTTTTATATTTTTTTGATTTTTTTAAAATTAATGGTGCTCATTTGACATCGGTCGTGCCAACTAGGGTTTTTTCATGAAAATGACCATAGACCAAGTTTAGTATTTTTCCGTGTTAGTTTGTCTTATAAAACGACGAACGGCGAAGGTTTCATATTTTTTTGATTTTTTTAAAATTAGTTATGCTCAGTCAAAGCCTTCGAAACCCCGTTGACCAGCTCAAAACCCCTCTAAACCCCGCGGGGTTTCACCTAACCCTAGCTCCCAACGTCAGCCGTCCGATCATACCCTCGCGCCAAGCGACAACCCTCAGATCTAGCCTTCTAGAAGGAACTAGGTGGGCTGGCTGTGTGCAGGCTCCGCGCCGTTGAATACAAGGATGGCTCCGCATCGTTGGATCGTGGGGCGATCCTATTGGTTGTGCTCGGCTGCTCGCCCACCACTGACTCCGTGAAAAAAATGTTGTTATTGGGCTCAAAAGGAAACCAAGCTCTGGGCCGTCGAATTGCATCTTTTTTTTGCATCATTTTTTTGCATCGTTTGCTTTGTTTTTTGTGAACGTGCTGGCTCTGTATTTTTGCATCGTTTTTTGCATCGTTTGCTCTGTTTTCTGCATCGTTCTTTTTGTTCTATACAAATGTAAAATGACCAATTTATAAAGGCTAAATTTATTTTTATCATGTAAAATGGCTACAAACTATAAAAAATGGGTCATTTTGCATTTGTATAATGGCCACAAGCCCTCTATCTCTTTTTATCATGTAAAATGACCAAATTTTTAAGGGCTAAATTTATTTTTATCATTCAAAATGGCCACAAGCTCTTCAAAAATTATCTCTTTTTGTTCATATAATATAGGGTTTGACCACGGATTCCCACGCGTGCAATTAGCTTCTTCTTTTTCTTATTTTCAAACCACCGTTTCCCACGTGTGTACACTCCCGATGCTACGGTGGGTTTGAAAACGGGCTACTAACTTTGCATTTGACCCCGTTATTGCCACGGCCAAATAACACATAGCACTACGTCTATTTAAGCCACCCTCTGCCTCTGCCGTCCCTCATCCATCTGCCCTTCTTGCTCTTCGACCCCTTCTCCGTCTTCTGCACATCCCTCAGCCATGCAGTACACCGGACCAACCTACTGCTTCTCATCCACCGTGCCGGATAGGCTCTACCCTACCGGCGTGTACGTTGATCGCACACTACGTGTGTGGGCGATATCAAGGCTGAGGACCGCAAGGAACTTCACCGAGTTCTTCCTCGCGTCCGGCTACCGCCACCTCCCGAGGGGATCTCCAATGATGTTCCGCGTCGAGGAGGTCATCCAAAACCGGGTGGTGGTTGCTCTCCTTGCCCACTTCACCAACACATTCGACGCCTTCTACCTCCTCGGCCGGTTGTTTTGGTGTGGCTCCGAGTTCATCGCTTTCACCACCCACAACAGGTTCATGGAGTACAACAACATCTTCCCCACCGCGATGCGCATGCACACTCTTCCGTACCCCATCGACAATGCCCTGGAGGAGCAGTGAAAAGGGCGCACGGAGGAGGAGCAAGGTGGAGAAGGCGGCGGCTAGGGTTCTAAACCCTCTATCTTTTTTTAGTCTACGTTATGTTAAGTTGTAATTGAACTATGTTGGAGTTGCTATGGGCTTGTTGGCGCCCTTTTCTTAAATTCTATTATTAAGTTTTCTATCTATTCTATTATTAAGTTCTTCCTAGTTTGAGCTATGTGATCGTGCTATGGGCTTGTTGGCCCTATCTACATATTTGGACTGCTGTTTGTTGATTATTTTCTTAGAGAGCTGGGCTTGTTAGTAGGGTTCCCTTGTTAGTAACCACCTAGCTAGTGCATGTAAGCAAGCTTTGTTAGTAGGGATGAATGAGTACAACTAAGCAAGGGAGTGGCTCTTTTTTTACACAAGCCACAAATATGTAGCCACCTAGCTAGAAGAGAGAAACCAGCGGCAGTGACCATCGCTGCATCCGTGGTGGCTGGCGTGCAAGAAAGCTGCTCTGCCAGTGCATCGTGGTGGACGCATCGACGCATGCAGGCTCGGTCGGCGCATCATGGGATCGTGGCATCGGCGCATGCAGGCTCGATCGGCGCATGCAGGCAGGGTTTGCTGGGTGCATGCATAGCAGGCTTCTGTCCTGGCGGCGCGCGCAGATGATACGTACATTTTGCATCATGCTTTTATATTGATATTTATTGCATTATTGGCTGTTATTACATATTATGTCACAATACATATGCCTATTCTCTCTTATTTTACAAGGTTTACATAAGGAGGGAGAATGCCGACAGCTGGAATTCTGGGCTGGAAAAGGAGCAAATATTAGAGACCTATTCTGCACAACTCCAAAAGTCCTGAAACTCCACGAAAGTTATTTTTGGAAATAATAAAAAATACTAAGCGGAAGAAATACATCAGGGGGCCTCCACCTATCCACGAGGGTGGGGGCGCGCCCCCTGCCTTGTGGGCCCCCTGTTGGCCCTTCGATGCCCATCTTCTGCTATATGAAGTCTTTCGTCCGAAGAAAAATCATAAGCAAGCTCGCGGGACGAGACTCCGCCGCCACGTGGTGGAACCTTGGCGGAACCAATCTAGGGCTCCGGCAGAGCTGTTCTGCCGGGGACACTTCCCTCCGGGAGGGGGAAATCATCGCCATCGTCATCACCAACTCTCCTCTCATCGGGAGAGGGCAATCTCCATCAACATGTTCACCAGCACCATCTCCTCTCAAACCCTAGTTCATCTCTTGTATCCAATTCTTGCCTCCAAGTCTGGGATTGGTACCTATAGGTTACTAGTAGTGTTGATTACTCCTTGTAGTTGATGCTAGTTGGTTTATTTGGTGGAAGATCATATGTTCAGATCCTTTACGCATATTAATACTCCTCTGATTATGAACATGAATATGCTTTGTGAGTAGTTACGTTTGTTCCTAAGGACATGGGAGAAGTCTTGCTATTAGTAGTCATGTGAATTTGGTATTCGTTCGATATTTTGATGAGATGTATGTTGTCTATCCTGTAGTGGTGTTATGTGAACGTCGACTACATGACACTTCACCATTATTTGGGCCTAGAGGAAGGCATTGGGAAGTAATAAGTAGATGATAGGTTGCTAGAGTGACAGAAGCTTAAACCCTAGTTTATGCGTTGCTTCGTAAGGGGCTGATTTGGATCCATATGTTTCATGCTATGGTTAGGTTTACCTTAATACTTTTGTTGTAGTTGCGGATGCTTGCAATAGAGGTTAATCATAAGTGAGATGATTGTTCAAGTAAGAACAACACCCAAGCACCGGTCCACCCACATATCAAATTATCAAAGTACCGAATGCAAATCATATGAACGTGATGAAAACTAGCTTGACGATAATTCCCATGTGTCCTCGGGAGCGCTTTCCTCTATATAAGAGTTTGTCCAAGCTTGTCCTTTGCTACAAAAGGATTGGGCCACCTTGCTGCACTTTATTTACTTTTGTTACTTGTTGCTCGTTACAAATTATCCTATCACAAAACTTTCTGTTACCTATAATTTCAGTGCTTGCAGAGAATACCTTGCTGAAAACCGCTTATCATTTCCTTCTGCTCCTCGTTGGGTTTGACACTCTTACTTATCGAAAGGACTACGATAGATCCCCTATACTTGTGGGTCATCAAGACTCTTTTCTGGCGCCGTTGCCGGGGACTGAAGCGCCTTTGGTAGGTGGAATTTGGTAAGGAAAAATTTATATAGTGTGCTGAAATTTACTGCCACTTGTTACTATGGAAAGTAACCCTCTGAGGGGCTTGTTCGGGGTATCTTCACCCCGACCAGTAGAGCAAAGAGTTGCTCCACAACCTAGTGAACCTACTGAAAATGAAAATGTCTACTTTGAGATTCCTTCGGGTATGTTAGAAAAACTGCTAGCTAATCCTTTTGCAGGAGATGGAACAAAGCATCCTGATGAGCACCTCATATATGTGGATGAAGTTTGTGGATTATTTAAGCTTGCAGGTGTGCCAGGTGATGTTATTAAGAAGAAGGTCTTCCCTTTATCTTTGAAAGGAGATGCATTGACATGGTATAGGCTATGTGATGATACGGGGTCATGGAACTACAAATGATTGAAATTGGAATTTCATCAGAAGTTTTATCCTATGAATCTTGTTCATCATGATCGCAATTATATATATAATTTTTGGCCTCGCGAAGGAGAAAGCATCGCTCAAGCTTGGGGGAGGCTTAAATCAATGTTATATTCATGCCCAATCATGAGCTTCCAAGAGAAATAATTATTCAAAGTTTTTATGCTCGGCTTTCTGATAACAATCGCTCCATACTCGATACTTCTTGTGCTGGCTCTTTTATGATGAAGACTATTGAATTCAAGTGGGATTTATTGGAAAGAATTAAATGCAACTCTGAAGATTGGGACCTCGACGAAGGTAAGGGGTCAGGTATGACACCTAAGTATGATCGTGTTAAATCTTTTATGGATACCGATGTTTTCCATAAATTTAGCACTAAATATGGACTTGACTCTGAGATAGTAGCTTCTTTCTGTGAATCTTTTGCTGCTCATATTGATCTTCCTAAGGAGAAGTGGTTTAAATATCATCCTCCCATATAAGTAAAAGTAGCTGCACCTATTAAATCTGAAGAAAAGACTATTACTTATAGTGATCCTATTGTTCCTACTTCTTATGTTGAGAAACCACCTTTCCTTGTTAGGATAAAGGATCATGCTAAAGCTTCAACTGTGGTCCGTAAAAGAAATATTAGAACTTATACACCTCCTGAGCAAATTAAAGTTGAACCTAATATTGCTATTGTTAAAGATCTCTTGGCTGATAATATTGATGGGCATGTTATTTATTTATGTGATGAAACTGCTAGAATTGCTAAACCTTGTGCTAAATATAAACATAGACCTGTGGTAGGCATGCCTATTATTTCTGTTAAAATAGGAGATCATCGTTTTCATGGCTAATGTGATATGGGTGCTAGTGCTAGTGCTATACCTAATGACTTATACAAAGAAATTATGCATGATATTGCACCTGCTGAGATAGAAGATATTGATGTTACCATTAAGCTTGCCAATAGAGATACCATGTCACCCATTGGAATTGTTAGAGATGTTGAAGTCTTGTGTGGGAAAACTAAATATCCTGCTGATTTTCTTGTTCTTGGTTCCCTACAAGATAGCTTTCGTCCCATTATATTTGGTAGACCCTTCTTGAAAACCGTTAATGCTAGGATCGATTGCGAAAAGGATGTTGTTACTATTGGTCTAGGTGATATGTCTCATGAGTTTAATTTCTCTAAATTTCGTAGACAACACCGTGAAGAGGAATTGCCTAGTAAAGATGAAATAATTGGTCTTGCTTCTATTGCCGTACCTCCTAGTGATCCTTTAGAACAATATTTGCTAGACCATGAAAATGATATTTTATGAATGAAAGAAGGGAAATAGATGAAGTATTCTTTAAACAGGAACCCATCCTGAAACACAGTTTTCCTGTTGAAATCCTAGGGGATCCTCCTCCACCCAAGGGTGATCCCGTGTTTGAGCTTAAACCATTGCCTGATACTCTTAAATATGCTTATCTTGATGAGAAAAAGATATATCCTGTTATTATTAGTGCTAACCTTTCAGAGCATGAAGAGAGATTACTGAAAACTCTGAAGAAGCATTGTGTTGCTATTGGATATACTCTTGATGATCTTAAGGGCATTAGTCCCACTCTATGTCAACACAAAATAAATTTGGAGAAAATGCCAAACCAGTTCGTGATCACCAACGACGGCTGAATCCTAAAATGAAAGAAGTGGTAAGAAAGGAAATACTAAAGCTCCTTGAGGCAGGTATAATTTATCCCGTTGCTGATAGTCAGTGGGTAAGTCTTGTCCATTGTGTCCCTAAGATGGGAGGTATTACCGTCGTTCCTAACGATAAAGATAAATTGATCCCGCAAAGAATTATTACAGGTTATAGGATGGTAATTGATTTCTGCAAAATTAAATAAAGCTACTAAAAAGGATCATTACCCCTTAACTTTTATCGATCAAATGCTAGAAAGATTATCCAAACATACACATTTTTGCTTTCTAGATGGTTATTCTGGTTTCTCTCAAATACCTATGTCAGCCGATGATCAATCAAAGACCACTTTTACTTGCCCTTTTGGTACTTTTGCTTATAGACGTATCCCTTTTGGTTTATGTAATGCACCTGCTACCTTTCAAAGATGCATGATGGCTATATTCTCTGACTTTTTTGAAAAGATTTGTGAGGTTTTCATGGATGACTTCTCCGTCTATGGATCCTCTTTTGATGATTGCTTAAGCAACCTTGGCCGAGTTTTGCAGACATGTGAAGAAACTAATCTTGTCTTGAACTGTGAAAAGTGCCACTTTATGGTTAATGAAGGTATTATCTTGGGGCATAAAGTTTCTGAAAGAGGTATTGAGGTTGATAAAGCCAAGGTTGATGCTATTGAAAAGATGCCATGTCCCAAGGACATCAAAGGTATAAGAAGTTTCCTTGGTCATGCCGGGTTTTATAGGAGGTTCATGTCGGTGTTCTAAAATAGGGGTACCTTAGTACCCCGAACTTGTGCACGGGCAGTCGTAGCACCCCGCGGCAAGGCTTGCCAGGCGATCGCCAAAAATCTCCATGGTCCCTTTTTGGGCCATCCAAGAACAAAGTATTTAAGCCAAGGCCCCAGCAGGAGGAGCTTGTCGGGAAGACCACCCGAAGAGAGCAAGGCCCCCGGCAAGAGGAGCTTACCGGGACGGCCGCTCGGAGCACAAGGCCCCGGCAAGAGGAGCTTGCCGGGAAGGCCGACCAGGGCACGACAAGAGACTTGCTGTGGCGCGCCACGCGTCCCGGCAAGGACCGGTGAGCAACAAGCTCCCGGGCGCGACAAGGCATCAACCGCGGCAAGGCGCTTGCCGCGGCAAGTCACCACCCCACGCCTGCGTTCCAGCTCATCCACCCACGCGTCGCTCTGGGGCCATTCCAGGCGTACGTGGCGAGAGGCTGCGCAGCCAGTGGCATGCGGTGGCGAAGCAACGCTGACAGGGCAGCCGTCGTGGCAAATGGTGGCGCCCCTGACGGTCCCTTTTCTGCACTGTTTGGGCGACCCAGACGGGCATTTAATGCCCTTCTCCCCTGCCGTCAGAGTTAGGTATGATAGCACTGTGCAAACAGTTGTACCCAACACAGCGTTTTCCAGTTTTACCCCCGCCTACGT
This sequence comes from Aegilops umbellulata, assembly GCA_032464435.1. Taxonomy (NCBI): domain Eukaryota; kingdom Viridiplantae; phylum Streptophyta; class Magnoliopsida; order Poales; family Poaceae; genus Aegilops; species Aegilops umbellulata. The sequence goes on along the minus strand of CP136058.1, from coordinate 132,650,639 downwards.
TGCCACCTGTGGGTAACCCCTTGCGCATATAAAAGGAGGCCCCATGCGCAACTGAGGAAGAGGAGGAGGGAGGAGACCACTCACGCTCGGTCTGATTAGTTGCCTGAGTGTACTGTAGCACTCAGCGCTCCCAAGAACACAATACAAACCACAAAGCAGCAGTAGGGTTTTACGCATCCGTGCGGCCCGAAGCTGGGTAAACCCCTTGTGTGCATCGCCTCGATCCGCTCTTCGCGCGACCTCCGCCCCCCGCCGAACCAGAAAGGGGCTCGGTCCCCAAAGGTGTTCGTGGAGGCAGATTTCCCCCGACATCTTTGGCGCACCAGGTAGGGGGCGTCGAGGTTGTGTGAACCTGATCCGGCGTCTGCACAGGCTAGATCTCCATCATCTTCATCGACATGCCACCGAAGAAGAAGGCTCCGGAGGTGGCTGGTCCGTCCGCGTCGAACCCATCGCCCCTGGAGCAAACGGGTGGTGGGGACGGCACCGACGGCGGAACGGGCGTCGCCGAACCAGCTCATGGTGCCACGGCGTCCGAACATGCACCGCGCCCCTCTCAGGAGGCACGGGACCAGCAGCGTCTTGGCACCCACGGTACCATACGCTCGCTGGACCCAGATCGAGCTGGCGGATCCCAGGGTGCTCAAGGCCAGCATACACACCAACGTGCTGGCGCGAGCGTGGCGCGACTGCCTGGTCCGGGTGTCGCTCCTTCTAACGTAGTTAGAAGTTCGAGCACATCCCGCTCCACGCGCCGCTCGCCACCGCTGCCCGCCACTCCAGCAGAAGCTCTAGCACGAGCTCAACTGCTCCTAGACTACCCTCCAACGGCGGACAAGCTCGACGATTGGAGGGCCACGATACAGAGTCTCATCGGCTTCGCTAATGGCGACACCCCGCGGCAGCACAGTGCGTCGCAGCCGCGGCAGGTCGGCCAGGCGAGAACTGATGGCGCCAAGACCGGTGGGGGTGCGACCATCGTGCATTCCCCGCCCCAAAGTCCAAGATCGCCGACTCGCCGGAGCCATCACGACAACGACTCCACCGCGTCGTCAAATCCGCGAACTCGTCGCGATCAACGCCAAGTTCTTCACGAACGAGAGCAAGAGGACGCTCGTACGCGCATCGAGCGTCGGAGAGAAGCGCGGCGTCAATCAGACCAGCGCGCTGGGCCCTCTGTCGACATGCATGCGCCGGGGGGACCAGGCGACCTGCCATACGCGGTAGGCTGCCCTGCGTTCACCCGTGAGCTGCGGCAAGTCCAGTGGCCCAGCACGAAGAATTTCAAGCCAGACGTACCAGAGAAGTATGACGGCAAGTCGCATCCGTCGGAGTTCCTCAGCATCTACACCATTGCGGTGCAGGCTGCTGGAGGGCGAGACGACAAGATCCTTGCCAACTACTTCCTGCTGGTACTCAAATCCAACGTCAGATCCTGGCTCATGCACTTGCCGGATAACTCCATAACCTCCTTGACAGACTTGTGCCATCAGTTTGTTGGCGCCTTTACAGGCGGCCACAAACCCCATGGCCAAGCGAGCGACCTTCATCTGCTCGTCCAGAAGGAAGGGGAATCCTTGCGCAAGTTCATCCAGAGATTCAGCCGCGTACACTACAACATCCCAGACGTCCACCCTGCCGCGGTCATCAGCGCGTTCCATCAGAACATGCGTAACCGCAGGATGCGGGAGGAGATGGCGATGTGCAAGATCAAAGACGTCAGCGAGCTATATGCCCTGGCCGACAAGTGTGCACGTGCTGAGGAAGGAAGGAAACTACCCGGAGAGAACACTGGAGCAGGAGAATCTGACAGTGAGGATACCGCCCCGGCAAGGAAGAACCGGCGGTGGAGCAACAGGAAGAAGAAGAGCCAAGAAGTACTGGTTGTTGAGCAGTCCGGCGATGAAGGCGCCGCCAAGAAGGCCCAGGCTGGTAGCTCCGGCAAGGAGGTTGCCAGATGCGCCAACTGCCAGGCTGTGGCGGTCGCCGACAAGCGGGACGGCACCAACAAACAGTACTGCAAGATCCACCGCACCAAGGGCCATGACCTCCAGAGCTGCAAGCAGGTCGAGCGGCTCGTCGAGCTGCAAAAGGCCCAGTACGAGCGGCGCGACAAGGAGAGAGCCCGGGGAGGTGGCGGAGGATCAGGCACGAAGCGCCCCGGCCAGGGAGGACGCCGCGACAAGGACAAGCAGCGACAAGCAGACAGACCTCCCCGCGGCCGCGACAAGAACGAAGACGATGACGAAGACGAAGACATGGATGATGTCGAGACCAGTGAGCAGGAGTTTCAGAAAGCCACAGAGGTCTTGTGCGTAGACGGCGGTGCTTCTCTGCATACTTCTCACCGCCAGCTCAAGCAGTGGGCGCGGGAAGTCAATGCAGCGGAACCACCCGTCGAGTCGCGCAAGCCTGTGAAATGGTCCAGCACGCCTATCATCTTCGATATTGAGGACCACCCTGACCGCACAACTGCGATCGGGTGCTTGCTGATGTTGGTCTCACCAACAGTCCGCAACCTCAAGGTCACTAAGATGCTAGTCGACGGCGGGGCCGGCTTGAACCTGATCTCCTCCGCTGTGCTCCAGAAACTCCAAGTCCCCGACAGCGAGCTCGAAGAGACCGGCACATTCCAAGGAATCAACCCAGGAAGGAGCAAGCCGAAGGGGAAGATAACATTGCCAGTGACATTTGGCAGCGAGCTGAACTTCAGGACAGAGAGGATCACTTTTGACGTTGCCGATTTTCCATTGCCCTACAATGGAATTCTCGGCCGTCCGGCGCTCGCCTAGTTCATGGCGGCCTCTCACTACGCATACAACATGCTCAAGATGCCAGGCCCGATAAGCGTCATCTCTGTCCCCAGCGACAAGAAGGATGCCCTTATCTGTGCCGACAAGATCTACCGGGAAGCAGCAGCCACGACGGATCACAAGCCACTTGCTGCTGAAGCTCCCGGAGGGAAGAAGAAGACCAAGCCCGCCAAGTGCTCTGGTGCCCACTCCGGCAAGCGCACCTCTTCGGAGTGCTGCGCTACCGTCGAGGACGCGCCATCGAGCTCCACCGGCAAGAGTAAGAAGTCAATGGCAGCCTCCCCAATGACCAAGAAGGTGTCCGCCAAGGAGGACGACACTGGTGGTACCTTCACCATCAGTTCCACTCTCGACCCCAAATAGGAAAGCGCGCTCGTTGCTTTCCTGCGGGCGAATGTCGATGTGTTTGCCTGGCAACCATCTGACATCCCCGGCGTTCCCAGGAAAGTGATTGAGCACCACCTCGCCGTCTGTCCTCATGCGCGGCCCGTCAAGCAGAGAGTCAGGAAGCAAGCGGTGGAACGCCAAGAGTTCATCGCGGAAGAGATCAAGAAGTTGGAAGCGGCAGGCCTCGTCAGAGGTGTACTCCATCCGACGTGGTTGGCCAATCCTGTTGTAGTGCGCAAAGCAAATGGGAAATGGAGGCTTTGCATCGACTTTACTGATGTTAACAAAGCTTGTCCCAAAGATCCCTTTCCCTTGCCGCGCATTGACCAGATTGTTGACTCCACGGCCGGATGTGACCTGCTTTCATTTCTTGACGCATACTCAGGGTACCATCAGATCTTCATGGCTGAAGAAGATGAGGAAAAGACCGCGTTCATCACTCCATGTGGCACGTACTGTTTCGTACGGATGCCTTTCGGTTTGAAGAATGCCGGTTCGACGTTTGCGAGGGTTGTCCATACCGCTTTTGAGCCGCAAATCCACAGAAATGTGGAAGCCTACATGGATGACATAGTGGTCAAAAGCAGGAACAGGGCAACCCTGATTCAAGATTTAGAAGAGACCTTTACGAACCTGCGCAGGATCAGCCTCAAGCTCAACCCCGAGAAGTGCGTGTTTGAAGTCCCTTCCGGCAAGCTTCTCGGGTTCTTCGTGTCTCAGCGAGGAATCGAAGCCAATCCAGACAAAATCAAGGCCATCGAGCAGATTGAAGCACCAACACGCGTCAAGGATGTATGAAGGCTTGCCGGCTGCGTCGCGGCTCTCAGCAGGTTTATTTCCAAGTCTGCAGAACGCGCCCTGCCATTTTTCAAAGTTTTGAAAAAGGCGGATCCAGTAAAATGGACTCCGGAAGCGGAGGCTGCGCTGCAGGACTTGAAGAAATACCTGTCCTCCGCTCCAATACTTGTCGCGCCTAAACCACAAGAGAAGTTGCTGCTGTACCTGGCGGCAACCAATCAAGTGGTTAGTGCTGCGTTAGTAGCGGAGAGGGAGGCGGATGATGAGCTAGCAACCGCGGCAAGCGCGTCCAGCGACAAGCAAGAGGCTTCCCCGACAAGCTCTGGCCCCGACAAGGACGAATCTGCGCAGGAGCAAGTGGAGGTGCAGAAGAAGAGAATGGTGCAGCGCCCAGTTTACTTTGTCAGCTCCCTTCTGCTAGGGGCTAGGTCAAGGTACTCTGGTGTGCAGAAATTGCTTTTCGGCCTTCTCATGGCCTCGAGAAAGCTGCGCCATTACTTCCAAGCACATGAGATTACTGTTGTCACCCGCTTTCCGCTGAAGAGGATACTGCAGAATCCAGAAGCAACAGGCAGGATTGTCGAGTGGGCACTGGAACTGTCAAGCTTCGGTCTCAAATTCGAGAGCACTTCAACTATCCAAAGTAGAGCATTGGCGGAATTCATAGCAGAGTGGACACCGACACCATCCGAAGAGATCCCAGAGACGAGCACCCCCGTCAAAGAAGCAAGCAAAGAGTGGCTGATGTATTTTGATGGTGCTTTCTCGCTGCAAGGCGCCGGTGCTGGCGCGTTGCTTATCGCGCCCACCGGAGAGCATCTCAAGTACATAGTCCAGATGCACTTCCCCAAGGAGCAAGCAACCAACAATACTGCAGAGTATGAAGGTTTGCTCGCCGGTCTCAGGATCACGACAGAACTTGGGATCAAGAAGCTCATTGTCAGGGGTGACTCGCAGCTTGTCGTCCGCCAAGTGAACAAAGATTACCAGAGTCCATTGATGGAAGCGTACGTTGATGAAGTGAGGAAGCTAGAAGAGCGCTTTGACGGCCTGCAAATGGAACACATTCCAAGAGCTGAGAACGACATCGCTGATGGCCTGTCAAAGTGCGCAACACTTAGGTTACCTGTGGAACCAGGAACCTTTGTGCCCAAGCTGACTCAGCCATCCGTAACACCATCAACCGGACAGAGCAAGAAGAGGAAGTTGGTCTCCGGCGACTATCTTCCGGCAGAGCTCCCCAGAGCCGCCGCCAAGAAGGTCCCCAAGATCGACGCCAAGAGCACTGAGGAGCCGTCTGCTCCGGCAAACCCCAGGGTTTGTTCCATAGAAGCAGGCGCTCCCGACAAGTTTTGCCCCGGTAAGCTTGCCGGGGAACGTCAAGCTCCGGCTGAGCCCTAGATCCTCGCCGTAGAAGCGGACGTTCCCACAGCAGCAGATGTGCCTTCAGTCCTTGTTGTCGAGCCACAAGCTCCAGCATGGGCGCAGCAGACTGTCCATTTCCTCCAGAACGGAGAACTTCCCGAAGAACAAGAAGAAGCGGAAAGAGTAGCCCGGCGCTCAAGTATGTACCAGTTCGTCGACAACACGCTGTATAGAAGGGGGCGCAACGGTGTGAAATTGAAGTGTATTTCCCGGGAAGACGGATAAAAGCTGTTGGCAGAGATACATGGAGGCATATGTGGCCACCACATTGGCGCAAGAGCACTTGCCGGCAAAGCGTTCCGACAAGGTTTCTTCTGGCCGACAGCCCTCCAGGATGCAACTGCACAAGTAACCAAGTGTGAAGCGTGCCAGTTCCATTCCAAGCAGATACACCAGCCAACTCAAGCTCTCCAGACGATCCCTTTATCCTGGCCATTTTCGGTCTGGGGGCTCGACATCCTCGACCCCTTCCCCCGAGCTGTCGGGGGCTTTGAGTACTTGTACGTCGCAATCGACAAGTTCACAAAGTGGCCGGAAGTGGAACCGGTGAGGAAGGTGACAGCACAGTCAGCAGTCAAGTTCTTCAGGTCGATTGTTTGCCGCTTCGGGATCCCCAACAGGATCATCACCGACAACGGTACACAATTCACGAGCCGCGCCTTCATGCAATACGTCCAAGATCTCGGCGCCAAGGTCTGCTTCGCTTCTGTTGCTCATCCCAGGAGCAACGGTCAAGCGAAGAGGGCCAATGCCGAAGTGCTGCGCGGGCTCAAGACCAGAACTTTCAACAGGCTGCACAAGTGCGGAAGAAACTGGATCGAGGAGATGCCGGTGGCTCTTTGGTCGATCAGAACGACGCCAAATCGAGCCACTGGCCAGACACCATTTGCTCTAGTCTATGGAGCAGAAGCAGTTACCCCCACGGAACTCGTATACGGGTCACCTCGAGTGCTCGCTTATGATGAGCTTGAGCAAGAGCGGCCGTGTGAAGATGACGCGCTGCTCCTTGAGGAAGATCGTCTTCAGGCTGCTGTGCGAGCCTCTCGCTACCAGCAAGCTTTGCGTCGCTACCATAGCCGCAAAGTTAAAGCCAGAAGCTTCGAGGAAGGCGACCTTGTTCTTCGGCGCGCTCCGTCCGCCAAGAATCATAACAAGTTGACGCCGAATTGGGAAGGCCCTTACCGGGTGAGACGAGTCACGAGGCCCGGCGCTGTCCGCCTTGAGACCGAAGATGGCACTTCGGTGAGCAACTCCTGGAATATTGAGCATCTTCGTAAATTTTACCCGTAAGGCGCGGTTGTCGGACCCCGTCCGGCAACCACCCTTTTGTACAAGTCTTGCCGCTGTTGCATGTAATCCTTTGTACAAAGCCAGGCGCAGACCCTGAGTAGCAGTAAATGAAGCGCTGGCGCCCTAAGTTTTAGCATGCATGCTGAGTCGAGTCTCGTCCTTGGTTAGGGTTGATAGTGCCTAACAGCTGCTAACCCCTAGCTTAGAGGTTGGGTCTGCGTCCTTTTTCCTGTTCTTTCGTTTCCTTTGGTTTGCAGGGTTTTGCATATCCTGGCCAGACCGCTTAAGGACGAAGAAGAAAAGAAGGGCGGACCAGCATCTGGTCCCCGGCAAACCAGTGTTGCCGGGGGCTGCAAGTACAAAGATTCGCCCGCGGCAAGCCAAAGTTGCCGGGGGCTGCAATCCCAGATAATTTTTCATCCCTTTATCATGCATTCTCTTATGGACTGAGGAATGCGAAAACCTTGTTTCTTCCTAAAAAGCTGCCGTGCTCCCTTAACTCAGGGCCCTGAAGCGCGTTCCTGGGGCCAGTTTTGGTAGTAGCCGCGGCGGCAAAGGAATGAAATAAGGAGCCCGAACCCGCCTCATCCCTACCTCCGCCAAAGGCGTGAGGAAGGTCGAGTGGCGCGGGAAGACGGCAGGGCCTATTGCCGGACAAAGAAGTGTCTATCTTAACGATATAAAGGACTCGCTCCTTGGCGTGGGTTTTACCCGCGAGACAAATGGCCCGGCAAACATCCCGTTTTCATTAAAAACATTCCGCTCAGGTACAGTTCAGAGAGAGTGAAAAACATGAGAGATGGGATTACAAGCTTTAAATGCAATTAAAGCCCGAAGGCTTACAAGTTAAAAAGAGATAAGGTGCCCGTAATCCTTTTCTTGTCTCTCTCCTCAGGAGGTAGGACAAGGAGGCGAAAGGGGCAAAAGGGGCGCCTAGACGAGCTACGGGTGGCAGAAGACACCAACAGAACGCCCCGGGGACCGTCTGAAGGCTAGGTGGTGGTGGCGGCTCCGGAAGCAGGGCTCGACGGGGCGGCAGGACGTCAACACGCTGTCGAGGGCACCTCGCCCTCGTACTCCGACTTGACGGCCTTGCCGCCAGCCCTCTTCCTCTTCCGCAGCCTCGCCACGCCAGCCGCCAAGGAGATGACCCCGGGAAGCTCAAGGAGCCGGCGACACGGATGATGGGGTCGCCGGTGCCACGCGGAGCCGCGACCGACGCCTAGTCGGACCCGTCATCCCGACGACCGCTACCCTCGTCGTCGCTGTCGCTCCCCTCCTCGTCACTCTCGCTCGAGGAGGAGCCTTCGCTGTCGGAGGAGCTATCTACGCAGCACCGGGCCCGGATCCCGAAGCACCCGAAGACCTTGACGGAGAGGAGATCGCCCTCCATCAACTTAAAATGGAGGGTGAACCCCTCCATCAAGCTGTGGATACGGGCGAACATCTTCCACCCTCGACCAAGATACATCACGCCGAGGGCTGGGGACTCAACATGGACCCGCGTGCCGCTAATCCCACAGCCCCTCATGCGCAGTCTTAGCGTCTCGGGTTGTTCCACCTCCATCACGCTTGCGAAGGGGGCTGGCAAGCGGAGGCGACGACGAGGCGCCCGGCGTAGCCTGACGAAGAACTCGCAGGGGTCGTCCCCGATGTGGACTGCCGTGAGAAGGGGGGCCGCTGGCGGAGGCGAGGCCGGCACGTCGCCCCGTCCGCCTCGTCCCTGAGCGCCACGGCCTCGTCCACGACCTCGTCCACGACCTCGCCCCCTCCCCCTTCCCCTTACGGTTGGCTCTGCCACCACGGGTGCAAGGGAAGGAGGGGCGCGTTGCCTAGCGACGACCCTCGCCGCCACCGATGATGGACCGGGGTTCCCTTTCTCCATAGCTAATGGAGAGAGGGGATCAGGAGCTGAAGAAAAGCGAAGATGAAGGAGTGTGGGTTTTCGTCGCCCCCGCATCTTGCTCTTTATAAAGGAGCGGGGTGGGGGCTCGGCTGCCCTGCTCAGCCAACCAAGACGCAGGAAGAGCAGGCGACTGGGACCGGCCTGCTGCCTCGACCCGCGACGGTCCAGTTTCGTGCCTCCACCGTCCGCGACCCCAGGTGCATGGAAGCCGCGTGGCTGGCGTGCAGGACCGAGGCGACGGATGAGGCGACCTCCCCTCGCCCCGTGATCGTGGGGAGCGGACGCCTCGGAAACTGTGCCTCGGCCCCATCCAGCAAATGAGCCGCGCCTCCACGCCTCCCTCCACTTATGGAGATAGCACGAACCGTCCCCCTTTATTGCGACGTGACGCATGCCTGCGGGGCTCAGCCCCGCGCACGCCGCCCACGTCACGCACGCCTCTCCCCACGATGCCGCGTTCGACGCATGCCGTTCGGGGCGGGCGTGGTGGATGCAGAAGAAGATGCAGCGTGACCCAGGCCGCGCGTGCCCGTGCACTGTTTTGGGCCTGGCCCAACAGCGCTCGGCACCGTGTATGGCCCAGGCCCGGGGGCTCCTGTCGGTGTACTAAAATAGGGGTACCTTAGTACCCCGAACTTGTGCACAGGTAGTCGTAGCACCCCGCGGCAAGGCTTGCCAGGCGATCGCCAAAACTCTCCATGGTCCCTTTTTGGGCCATCCAAGAACAAAGTATTTAAGCCAAGGCCCCGGCAGGAGGAGCTTGCCGGGAAGACCACCCGAAGAGAGCAAGGCCCCCGGCAAGAGGAGCTTACCGGGACGGCCGCTCGGAGCACAAGGCTCCGGCAAGAGGAGCTTGCCGGGAAGGCCGACCAGGGCACGACAAGAGACTTGCTGCGACGCGCCATGCGTCCCGGCAAGGACCGATGAGCAACAAGCTCCCGGGTGCGACAAGGCATCAACCACGGCAAGGCGCTTGCCGCGACAAGTCACCACCCCGCGCCTGTGTTCCAGCTCATCCACCCACGCGTCGCTCTGGGGCCATTCCAGGCGTACGTGGCGAGAGGCTGCGCAGCCAGGGGCATGCGGTGGCGAAGCAACGCTGACAGGGTAGCCGTCGTGGCAAACGGTGGCGCCCCTGACGGTCCCTTTTCTGCACTGTTTGGGCGACCCAGATGGGCATTTAATGCCCTTGTCCCCTGCCGTCAGAGTTAGGTATGATAGCACTGTGCAAACAGCTGTACCCAACATAGCGTTTTCCAGTTTTACCCCCGCCTACGTTGCCACCTGTGGGTAACCCCTTGCGCATATAAAAGGAGGCCCCATGCGCAACGTGAGGAAGAGGAGGAGGGAGGAGACCACTCATGCTCGGTCTGATTAGTTGCCTGAGTGTAGTGTAGCACTCAGCGCTCCCAAGAACACAATACAAACCACAAAGCAGCAGTAGGGTTTTACGCATCCGTGCGGCCCGAAGCTGGGTAAACCCCTTGTGTGCATCGCCTCGATCCGCTCTTCGCGCGACCTCCGCCCCCCGCCGAACCAGAAAGGGGCTCGGTCCCCATAGGTGTTCGTGGAGGCAGATTTCCCCCGACAGTTCATTAAGGATTTCTAAAAAAATTCTCGGCCGCTGACTAATTTGTTACAAAAAGATATACCATTTGTCTTTGATGATGATTGTGTAGAAGCATTTGAAATACTTAAGAAAGCATTGATTTTTGCACCTATTGTTCAGCCACCTGATTGGAATTTACCTTTTGAAATTATGTGTGATGCTAGTGATTATGCTGTAGGTGTTGTTCTAGGGTAAAGAGTTGATAAGAAATTAAATGTTGTTCAATATGCTAGTAAAACTCTAGACAATGCTCAGAGAAATTATGCTACTACTGAAAAAGAATTCTTAGCAGTCGTATTTGCTTGTGATAAGTTCAGACCTTATATTGTTGATTCTAAAGTAACTATTCACACGGATCATGCTGCTATTAAATATCTTATGGAAAAGAAAGATGCTAAACCTAGACTTATTAGATTGGTTCTCTTGCTACAAGAATTTGATTTGCATATTGTTGATAGAAAGGGAGCTGAGAACCCCGTTGCAGACAACTTGTCTAGGTTAGAAAATGTTCTTGATGACCCACTACCTATTGATGATAGCTTTCCTGATGAACAATCAAATGTCATAAACGCTTCTCGAACTACTCCATGGTATGCTGATTATGCTAATTACATTGTTGCTAAATTTAGACCACCTAGTTTCACATACCAGCAAAACAAAAAGTTTTTCTATGATTTGAGACATTACTTTTGGGATGACCCACATCTTTATAAAGAAGGAGTAGATGGTGTTATTAGACGTTGTGTACCTGAGCATGAACAGGAACAGATCCTACGCAAGTGTCACTCCGAGGCTTACAGAGGACACCACGCTGGAGATAGAACTGCACATAAGGTATTGCAATCCGGTTTTTATTGGCCTACTCTCTTCAAGGATGCCCGTAAGTTTGTATTATGTTGTAATGAATGTCAAAGAATTGATAATATTAGTAGACATCAAGAAATGCCTATGAATTATTCACTTGTTATTGAACCATTTGATGTTTGGGGTTTTGATTATATGGGACCTTTTCCTGCCTCCAATGCATACACACATATTTTAGTTGCTGTTGATTACGTTACTAAGTGGGTAGAAGCTATTCCAACTAGTAGTGCTGATCATAACACTTCTATTAAGATGCTTAAAGAAGTTATTTTTCCGAGGTTTGGAGTACCTAGATATTTAATGACTGAAGGTGGTTCACATTTTATTCATGGTGCTTTTCGTAAAATGCTTGCTAAGTATGATGTTAATCATAGAATTGCATCTCCTTATCACCCATAGTCTAGTGGTCAAGTAGAATTGAGTAATAGAGAGCTCAAATTAATTTTGCAAAAGGCTGTTAATATATCTAGAAAGAATTGGTCCAAGAAACTTGATGATGCATTATGGGCCTATAGAACTGCATATAAAAATCCTATGGGTATGTCTCCGTATAAAATGGTTTATGGAAAAGCATGTCACTTACCTCTCAAACTAGAACATAAGGCTTATTGGGCTATTAAGGAGCTCAACTACGATTTCAAACTTGCCGGTGAGAAGAGGTTATTTGACATTAGCTCACTTGATGAATGGAGAACCCAAGCCTATGAAAATGCCAAATTGTTTAAAGAAAAAGTTAAAAGATGGCATGACAAAAGGATACAAAAGCGTGAGTTTAATGTAGGTGATTATGTATTGCTATACAACTCTCGTTTAAGATTTTTTGCAGGAAAACTTCTCTCTAAATGGGAAGGCCCTTATGTTATCGAGGAGGTCTATCGTTCCGGTGCCATAAAAATCAACGACTTCGAAGGCACAAATCCGAAGGTGGTGAACGGTCAAAGAATTAAACATTATATCTCAGGTAATCCTATAAATGTTGAAACCAGTGTTATCAAAACCGTAACCCCGGAGGAATACATAAGGGACACTTTCCGGAATGTTTCAGACTCCAAAAAGGAATAGGTATGTGGTATGGTAAGTAAACCGACTCCAAAACAGTTCTAAAGGCAATTTTTCTCCATTTAGGAATATTTAGAAAAATAGAAAAATAAGAAGCAGTCCGCGAAGGAGACTAGGCCTCCACGAGGGTGGAGGGCGCGCCCTACCCCCTGGGCGCGCCCACCTGCCTCATGGGCACCTCGTACGCCCTCCGGACTCCGTTTTCTTGCACGATACGTATTTTGGTCAGTAAAAAATTCATTATATAATCTCCCGAAGGTTTTGACTCCTGTATCACGCAAATATTCTATGTTCTTGTTTCGAGTTGTTGCTGCTGCAGATTAGAACAAGATGTCTTCTCAAGAGCCAATCGGGGAGATCCGGGTGTCTCATCCGGCATCGAGACCAAGGACAAACAGCGATGCTGACCACTTTGGGCCAGCAATGGAGGAAGAGATGGAGGCTGATTTGATGAGGATAGATGCCATGGAGGAGGATCAAGAAGTCACTTCTCGTTTCCGGGCTGGGTTCATGATGGGGGAACTACAGAGCTCAGCTATTCCAAACTCGGTTATACCTTCCAATGTTAGATTTCTTTCTTATGAAAATATGAAGAAGAGTGTCACTTGTTCTCTCGCAGCTATGCAACACCCTTGGGTGCAAGGAGCTTTAGCCGTTACAGGGAAGCTTCGTAAGGAGATAATGGATCTCAAGCAGCAACTCAATAAGCTCGAGGAAGAGAATCGTATCCCGAGGGGCATTATCGCCAAGAATATCACATCACCATCCCTGAAGAAGGAGATATAACCACATGAGTATGGGCACTCCCCTTGGCAACTGCCAAGCTTGGGGGAGGTGCCGCGGTATCGTATCACAACCACATCTCCTTTCTTTACCATTTTTCTTAGTACGATCCTTTTAGTAATATCTTGATCTAGTAGAATAAAGTTTTGGTATGATCTAGTTTTGAGTTTTGCTTTATGATCACTCTATGTAATCGAGTTCGTGAGCTATATAATAAAGATTAGTGTTGAGTCAAGGGCTTGATTATCTTGCTATGACCTTGAGTGAATAAAATAAAAGAAAAGAGAAAAGAATAAAAAGAAACAAAGAGATCATATTGATCTTATGGAGAGTAATGACTTCACATAGAAAGAGTATGATGATTAAAAATTGTTGAGAGTTGACAAACATAGCTTTGGTCATCGTTGCAATTAATAGGAAGTAATAAAGAAATACATGCTAAAGAGTTGATGTTGGACAAGGAAGACAACATAATGGGTTATGTTTTCTTATATCTGAGATAAAGTATATTGTCATGGATCATCCAACATGTTGAGCTTGCCTTTCCCCCTCATGCTAGCCAAATTCTTTGCACCAAGTAGAGATACTACTTGTGCTTCCGAATACCCTTAAACCAGTTTTGCCATGAGAGTCCACCATATCTACCTATGGATTGAGTAAGATCCTTCAAGTAAGTTGTCATCGGTGCAAGCAATAAAAATTTGTCTCTAGATATGTGTGATTGATTGGTGTGGAGGAAATAAACTTTATACGATCTTGTGATGTGGAAGAAATAAAAGCGACGGACTGCATAATAAAGATCCATATCACAAGTGGCAATATAAAGTGATGTTCTCGCATTAAGATTTTGTGCATCCAACCCTGAAAGCGCATGGCAACCTCTGCTTCCCTATGCTAAGGGCCTATCTTTTATTATTACCTTCTACCTTATGCAAGAGTCATGGTGATCTTCACCTTTCCTTTTTACATTCTTTGGCAAGCACAGGGTGTTGGAAAGATCCTGATATATATATATATATATATAATTGGATGTAAGTTAGCATGAACTATTATTGTTGACATTACCCTTGAGGTAAAAGGTTGGGAGGCGAAACTATAAGCCCCTGTCTTTCTCTGTGTCCGGTTAAAACTCCGTAACCACAAGTATTGCGTGAGTGTTAGCAATTATGAAAGACTAAAGATAGTTGAGTATGTGGACTTGCTAGAAAGCTCTGACATAGACTCTTTCTGATGTTGTTATAAATTGCAATTGCTTCAGTGACTGAGATTATAGTTTGTTAGTTCTCAATAAAGTTTCTGATTCATACTTTGCATTGTGAATAGATTATTACTTGAGCATAAGAAATCATATGACAACGTCCATATATGTTGCTGTTATGAGAATAATCATGATGCCCTCATGTCTGTATTTTATTTTATCGACACCTCTACCTCTAAACATGTGGACATATTTATCGTTATCGGCTTCCGCTTGAGGACAAGCGAGGCCTAAGCTTGGGGGAGTTGATACGTCCATTTTGCATCATGCTTTTATATTGTTATTTATTGCATTATGGGCTGTTATTACACATTATGTCACAATACTTATGCCTATTCTCTCTTATTTTAAAAGGTTTACATAAGGAGGGAGAATGCCCGCAGCTGGAATTCTGGGCTGGAAAAGGCGCAAATATTAGAGACCTATTCTGCACAACTCCAAAATTCCTGAAACTCCACGAAAGTTATTTTTGGAAATAATAAAAAATACTGAGTGGAAGAAATATGTCAGGGGGGCCTCCACCTGTCCACAAGAGTGGGGGGCGCACCCTACCCCCCTGGGCACGCCCCCTGCCTTGTGGGCTCCCTGTTGGCCCTTTGGTGCCCATCTTCTGCTATATGAAGTCTTTCGTCCGAAGAAAAATCATAAGCAAGCTTTCGGGGCGAGACTCCGCTGACACGAGGCGGAACCTTGGCAGAACCAATCTAGGGCTCCGGCAGAGCTGTTCTGCCGGGGACACTTCCCTCCGGGAGGGGGAAATCATCGCCATCGTCATCACCAACGCTCCTCACATCGGGAGAGGGCAATCTCCATCAACATCTTCACCAGCACCATCTCCTCTCAAACCCTAGTTCATCTCTTGTATCCAATTCTTGCCTCCAAGTCTGGGATTGGTACCTGTAGGGTGCTAGTAGTGTTGATTACTCCTTGTAGTTGATGCTAGTTGGTTTATTTGGTGGAAGATCATATGTTCAGATCCTTTATGCATATTAATACTCCTCTGATTATGCTTTGTGAGTAGTTACGTTTGTTCCTGAGGACATGGGAGAAGTCTTGCTATTAGTAGTCATGTGAATTTGGTATTCGTTCGACATTTTGATGAGATGTATGTTGTCTATCCTCTAGTGGTGTTATGTGAACGTCGACTACATGACACTTCGCCATTATTTGGGCCTAGAGGAAGGCATTGGGAA
The DNA here is from genome assembly GCA_032464435.1 of Aegilops umbellulata. Taxonomy (NCBI): domain Eukaryota; kingdom Viridiplantae; phylum Streptophyta; class Magnoliopsida; order Poales; family Poaceae; genus Aegilops; species Aegilops umbellulata. Next base: position 132,635,254 of record CP136058.1, on the reverse strand, counting down.
GTAATAAGTAGATGATGGGTTGCTAGAGTGACAGAAGCTTAAACCCTAGTTTATGCGTTGCTTCATAAGGGGCTGATCTGGATCCATATGTTTCATGCTATGGTTAGGTTTACCTTAATACTTTTGTTGTAGTTGCAGATGCTTGCAATAGAGGTTAATCATAAGTGGGATGATTGTTCAAGTAAGAACATGACCCAAGCACCGGTCCACCTACATATCAAATTATCAAAGTACCGAATGCAAATCATATGAACGTGATGAAAACTAGCTTGACGATAATTCCCATGTGTCCTCGGGAGCGCTTTCCTCTATATAAGAGTTTGTCCAGGCTTGTCCTTTGCTACAAAAAGGATTGGGCCACCTTGCTGCACTTTATTTACTTTTGTTACTTGTTGCTCGTTACAAATTATCCTATCACAAAACTATCTGTTACCTATAATTTCAGTGCTTGCAGAGAATACCTTGCTGAAAACCGCTTATCATTTCCTTCTACTCCTTGTTGGGTTCGACACTCTTACTTATCGAAAGGACTACGATAGATCCCCTATACTTGTGTGTCATCAGCAGACGTTTAATGCAAGGGACGACCCAATGAAACCACGGCCCAATGGTCGAACACCGACACCACCCAACGCGGCACAGTCCAGCGTGGACCCACTAGTTAGAGTTAACGGTCAAGCCTTTGACCCAACGACAACGTCCGTTGTGCCCAGTTATGAGGGTTTCTGGCAAGGGAGTGGGGAAATTGAGCAAAAGTTAAGAGCGCGGGGATGAATGAGTAGAGCTAAGGAACCAGGAGCACAGATGTAAAAATCCCTTTTGGAAATTGTCGGGCCTCGTCACATGTGCATCATAGTGAAGTGTTGTATCATATCGCTTGCTATAAGTTACTTCCATGCATATCTTGATTACTTGTATTTCATTTGGCTCGAGCATCAAGCAATGTTGTAAAGGATGAATATGAAAAAACCTCTACGCAGAAGAAAAAAGATACAAAGAGCTTATAAGCAATAGCGTTTAGCATCTTACATACATCATCATGGTACTTCTGAGCTGCATTGGGATTTTCCTCGAAGAGGAGAAGAGATGCAGTACAATAGAGATAAGTATTTCCTTCAGTAATAACCAAGGTTATCAATCCAGTGGGAGAGTCACGCAAGGCCTCGTGAAAAGCACATGCACACACAAAAGCAAATACTTGCACCCAACGCGAACAAGAGGGTTGTCAATCCCCTTGGCGGTTACTTGCAAGGATTAAATCTTGTAGTGGTAGAGATAAATTGCAAAGTGTCGGTGTACTAAAGTAGGGGTACCTTAGTACCCCAGTCTTGTGCACGGGCAGTCGTAGCACCCTGCGGCAAGGCCCGCCCCGGAAGCGCCAAGAGAAGACCAAGCATTCAAGACAAGGCCCCCGGCAAGAGGAGCTTGCCGGGCCAAGGAGACAAGGCCCCCGGCAAGAGGAGCTTGCCGGGCCGAGAAGACAAGACCCCGGCAAGAGGAGCTTGCCGGGACGACTGAGCCCATGTAAGGCCATCCAAGAACAAAGTATTAGAGACAGAAGATCGAGCCCCCGACAAGAGGAGCTTGTCGGGAAGGCCGAACCCAGGCACCACAAGAGAAGCCCGCCGTGGCGCGCCAAGCGCCCCGGCAAGGCCTGATAGCTGGCACGCTATCAGGCACAGGAAGACGACCCCCGCGGCAAGCCACTTGCCGCGGCAAGATCGCCACCTCAAGACTGCGCTCCAGCTCGCCCGCCCACGCGTCGCTCCGGGGCTTCCCCCGAAGGCACGTGGCGAGGCACCGCGCAGCCTGGGGCATGCGGTGGCATGCAGCCGCCATCGTGGCGAACGGTGGCGCACCTAACGGTCCGCCTCGGTGCTGTCCGGGCGACCGTGACGGGCATTTAATGCCCTTGTCCCCTACCGTCAGAAGTAGGTATGATAACACTGTGCCGCACTGTAGCGCCACCGTTCCCGCACTATTACAACTACCACCCCTTTTACACTTTTACCCCTTTCTCTTACGTTGACACCTGTCGGTGACCCCTTTGCGCTATAAAAGGAGGCCCGTGTGCAACGTAGAGGGGGTTCGGTTCGGAGATTCGGCATCCAGATAGCCATACGCTCGGTGCAGCTAGCTCCCCAAGCTCCCGAGCTCCCCAGTTCAATACAACCAAGCAGGAGTAGGGTTTTACGCGTCCATCGCGGCCCGAACCTGGGTAAACCGCTCGTGTGCCCGCCTCGATCTGCTCTCTGTGCTCCCTCCGCCCCCCTCACCGGACAACGAAAGGGGCTCCGGCCCCATAGGTGCTCGCGGGGGGACGCCCGTCCGCCCCGACATCTTTGGCGCGCCAGGTAGGGGGTGCGTCGAGGTTGTGCGGATCAGATCCTGCATTCGCGCGAGCGCGCTCTTCGCCAGCTTCTCCGAACTTGCTAGCTTCATCAACACCATGGCCCCGAAGAAGAAGGCTTCGGAGGCCGCGGGCCCGTCCGCGTCACTCCCACAGCTGCCGGAGCCAACGGTGGGCGGGGGAGACGCCGTCGGAGTGGTGGCCACCGGCGAGAACACTCGCGGTGCCACCAAATCCAAGAACAGGGCGGACGACCGAGCCTCGGCCTCCGAGGACGCGCCGCATCCGTCCCTTCAAACGACGACCCAGCAGCGCCATGCCACGGGAGGTGGCATCCGCTTGCTGGAACAAGGGCAAACAGGAGGTTCGCGGGACGCCGCGGGCCCCCGTCCGGACACGGGCAAGGCGAGGGCGCCGGGGAGGGACCCCGCTCTTTCTAACATTGTTAGGAGTCCGAGCGCATCCCGCTCCTCGCGCCACTCGCCCCCGCTCCCCTCCACTCCAGCAGAAGCGCTCGCGAGAGCGCAACTGCTCCTCGACTACCCTCCAGCGGTTGGCAAGGCCGAAAGCTGGAGGGCCACCATCCAGAGCCTGATCGCCTTCGCCAACAACGACACGCCGCAGCGGCCGGCAACCTCACGGCCCCGGCAGGTCGAGAAGACGAAGGCCGACGGCGACAAGACCGCCGGAGGTGCGACCACCATGCACTCCCCGGCGCAGAAGCAGAAGACGCCGCCCCGCTGGAACAACGCCGACGACGGCTCCACAGCGTCGTCGGACCCGCGGACTCGCCGGGACCAGCGCCAAGTCCTCGACGAGCGGCAGCAAGAAGACGCTCGAACAAGGATTGAGCGCCGCCGAGAAACTCGGCGGCAATCAGACCAGCGGGCTGGGAACGCTGTCGACGCGTACGCGCCCGGTGAACCAGGTGACTTACCGTACGCGGCAGGTTGCCCTGCGTTCACCCGCGAGCTGCGACGCGTCCGGTGGCCCAGCACGAAGAACTTCAAGCCCGACGTACCGGAGAAGTACGACGGCAGGACGCACCCCTCGGAGTTTCTCAGCATCTACACAATCGCTGTACAAGCTGCCGGGGGGCGCGACGAGAGGATATTGGCGAACTACTTCCCGCTCGTGCTTAAGCCGAACGTTCGTTCGTGGCTTATGCACTTGCCGGAAGGCTCCATCTCTTCCTGGGCGGATCTTTGCCATCAGTTTGTTGGCGCCTTCACAGGCGGCCACAAACCTCATGGCCAGGATAGCGACCTCCACATCCTAGCCCAGAAGGAAGGAGAACCCCTGCGCAAGTACATCCAGCGCTTCAGCCGCGTGCATCGCAACATCCCCGACGTTCACCCTGCCGCGGTTATCAGCGCGTTCCACCAGAACGTGCGCAACCGCCGCATGCGTGAAGAGATGGCCATGACCAAGATCCGGGACGTCAGCGAACTATATGCCTTGGCTGACAAGTGCGCGCGCGCGGAGGAGGGGAGGAAACTCCTCGGGGAGGATGCTGGCGCAGGAGAAAGCGACAGTGACGACACCGCCCCGGCGAAGAGGAGCCAGCGGCGGAATAATAGGAGGAAGAACAGGAAAGAGGTGCTTGCCGTCGAGGGGTCCGGCAAGGAGGCTCCCGCCAAGCAAACGCAGGCTGGCGGCTCCGGCAAGGAGCCTGCCCCCGTGGCGGCAGCCGACAAGCAGGACGGCTCCGACAAGCAATACTGCAAGATCCACCGCACCAAGGGCCACGATCTCTCCAACTGCAAAAGCGTCGAGTACCTCGTCGTGCAGCAGAAGGCTGAGTACGAGAGGCGCGACAAGGGGAAGGCCCAGGGTGGGGGTGGCGAACCAAGCAAGAAGCGGCCGCCCGTCGGCCGGGGAGGACGCCGCGGCAAAGCCAAGCAGCGGCAAGGCGATCGGCCTCCCCGGGGCCGCGACGAGGATGAAGAAGACGACGACGAAGACGTGGAAGACGAAGATAACAGCGAGCAGGAGTTCCAGAAGGCCACGGAGGTCCTTTGCGTTGACGGTGGCGCCTCTCTGCACACCTCCCACCGCCAGCTTAAGCGGTGGGCGCGAGAGGTGAACGCAGCAGAGCCGCCCGTGGAGTCGCGCAGGCTCCTCAAATGGTCCAGCACGCCCATCATTTTCGATCTTGAGGATCACCCTGACCGCACAACCGCGGTCGGGTGCTTGCCGATGCTGGTCTCACCCACCATCCGCAACCTCAAGGTCACCAAAATGTTGGTAGACGGCGGGGCCGGGCTGAACTTGATCTCCTCCGCTGTGATCAAGAAACTCCAGATCCCCGACGGCGAGCTCGAGGAGACCGAGTCCTTCCAAGGAATCAACCCGGGGAGGAGCAAGCCCAAGGGGAAGATTACTCTGCCGGTGACCTTTGGCGGCGAGCTTAACTTCAGGACTGAGCGTATCACGTTCGACGTCGCCGATATCCCGTTACCATACAATGGGATCCTCGGCCGTCCCGCTCTCGCCAAGTTCATGGCGGCTTCCCACCACGCCTACAACGTACTCAAGATGCCGGGGCCGATAAGCGTCATCACTGTCCATGGCGACAAAAAGGATGCGCTTATCTGCGCCGACAAGATCTACCGGGATGTAGCAGCCGCGGCAGAGAAGGACACCCTCGCCGCTGAAGCCCCCGGGGGGAAGAAGGCAAAGACCAAGCCCGGTAAGTGCTCTGGAGCCCACTCCGGCAACCGCACCTCTTCGGAGTGCTGCGCCGCCGTCGAGGACGTTCCATCGAGCTCCGCTGGCAAGTACAGGAAGGGAATGACCGCTCCTCCGGCAACCAAGAAGGTGTCCGCCAAGGAGGACGGCACTGGCGGTACCTTCACCATCAGTGCCACGCTTGACAGCAAATAGGAAAGCGCGCTCGTCGCCTTCCTGCGAGCGAATGACGACGTGTTTGCATGGCAACCGTCCGACATCCCCGGTGTTCCCAGGAGGGTGATTGAGCACAAGCTCGCTGTCTGTCCTCACGCGCGACCCGTCAAGCAGAAAGTGAGAAAGCAAGCCGTGGAGCGCCAGGAATTCATCAGCGAAGAGATCAAGAAGCTAGAGGCAGCAGGCCTAGTGAGAGGTGTGATCCATCCAACGTGGCTGGCCAATCCGGTCGTCGTGCGCAAAGCCAATGGGAAGTGGAGACTGTGCATAGACTTCACCGACGTGAATAAAGCATGTCCCAAAGATCCATTTCCCTTGCCGCGCATTGACCAGATTGTTGACTCCACTGCCGGATGTGAGCTACTCTCTTTTCTTGACGCATATTCAGGCTATCACCAAGTCTTTATGGCCAAAGAAGATGAAGAGAAGACCGCATTTATCACTCCGTGCGGCACCTATTGCTTCATACGCATGCCGTTCGGACTGAAGAATGCGGGATCAACGTTTGCAAGGGTAGTACACTCTGCTTTCGAGCCGCAGATCCATAGGAACGTGGAGGCCTACATGGATGACATCGTGGTGAAGAGCAGGAGCAAGGAAACCCTGGTCCAAGATCTGGAAGAGACATTTCAGAACTTGCGCAAGATACAGCTCAAGCTGAACCCCGAGAAGTGCGTTTTCGGAGTCCCCTCCGGCAAGCTTCTCGGGTTCTTTGTGTCACAGAGGGGGATTGAGGCTAATCCCGACAAGATCAAAGCCATCGAGCAGATCGAAGCCCCAAAGCGCGTCAAGGACGTCAGAAAGCTTGCAGGTTGTGTGGCCGCCCTCAGTCGGTTCATTTCAAGGTCTGCAGAACGCGCCCTGCCCTTCTTTAAAATCTTGAAGAAGGCAGGCCCCATGCAGTGGACTCCAGAAGCGGAGGCAGCGCTGCAAGATTTGAAAAGGTACCTATCCTCCACTCCAATACTTGTCGCACCTAGACCACAGGAGAAGTTGTTGCTATACCTAGCGGCAACCAACCAGGTGGTTAGTGCTGCGTTAGTGGCGGAGAGGGAGGCCGACGAGGAGCCTATACCACCTACAAGCGAGTCCAGCGACGAGCGGGGGGCTGCTCCAGCAAGCTCTGGCCCCGACAAGGGCCACCCTGCGCAGGAACAGGATAGAGCGCGGAAGAAGATGGTGCAGCGCCCGGTGTATTTTGTAAGTTCCCTCTTGCAGGGGGCTAGATCAAGATACTCCGGGGTGCAGAAACTGCTTTTCGGCCTCCTCATGGCCTCGAGAAAGCTGCGCCATTACTTCCAAGCGCATGAGATAACAGTGGTCACTCGCTTTCCGCTGAGGAGGATATTGCACAATCCAGAGGCAACAGGCAGGATCGTCGAGTGGGCACTGGAGCTGTCGAGCTTTGGGCTCAAGTTTGAAAGTACTTCAACCATACAGAGCCGGGCTTTGGCAGAATTCATAGCTGAGTGGACCCCGACGCCAGATGGAGAAGGCCAAGAAACAAGCGCGCCCGTACAAGGAGCAACAAGCGAGTGGGTAATGTACTTCGATGGTGCCTTTTCGCTGCAAGGCGCCGGTGCTGGCGTGGTACTCATCGCGCCCACCGGAGAGCACCTCAAGTATGTTATCCAGATGCACTTCCCAAGAGAGCAAGCTACCAACAATACTGCTGAGTATGAAGGCTTGCTCGCCGGCCTCAGGATTGCGGCCGAACTTGGGATCAGAAAGCTGATCGTGCGGGGAGATTCTCAACTGGTGGTCCGGCAAGTCAACAAGAGCTACCAGAGCCCTCTGATGGAAGCTTACGTCGATGAAGTGAGGAAGCTGGAAGAACACTTTGAAGGGCTGCAAATGGAGCACGTCGCGAGAGCTCAGAATGAGATAGCAGACGGCCTTTCGAAGTGTGCTTCGCTGAAGTTACCTGTGGAACCAGGGACCTTCTTGCTCAAGCTGACTCAACCATCCGTTACACCATCAGTTGGGCAGTCCAAGAAAAGGAAGTTGGTCTCCGGCGACTACTCGCAGGTGGACCTCCCTGAGACCGCCGCCAAGGTCCCCAAGATCAACAACCAGAACGCCGGGGGACAGCCCGCTCCTGCGGATCCCAGGATCCGTCCAGTCGAAGCCGGTGTCCCCGGTAAGCCTCGCTCCAGCGAGCTGATCAGCAGCCTGAACGCCGAGGGACAGCCCGCTCCTGCGGATCCGAGGATCCGTCCAGTCGAAGCAGGTGTCCCCGATGAGCCTTGCTCCGGCGAGCGGATCAACAATCCGAACGCTGAGGAACAGTCCGCTCCTGCGGGTCCGAGGGTCCGTCCAGTGGAAGCAGAGGTTCCCGACAAGCTTTGCCCCGGCAAGCTTGCCGGGGGATCACCGGCTCCGGCTGAACCAGAGGTTCTTGCCGTAGAAGCCGGGGTCCCCGCAGCGGCCTTCATGCCTTTAGTCCTTGCCGTCGAGCCCCGGGCTCCGGCATGGGCACGGCAGATCGTCCGTTTTCTGCAAACTGGAGAACTTCCCGACGACCCAGAAGAGGTGGAGAAGATCACCAGGCAGTCAAGTATGTATCAGTTCGTGGACAACGAGCTGTACAGAAGGAGACTCAACGGTGTCAGATTGAAGTGCATCTCCAGGGAAGACGGACAGAAGCTGTTGGCAGAGATACACGGAGGCATATGCGGCCATCACATTGGCGCAAGAGCACTTGTCGGGAAAGCCTTCCGGCAAGGGTTCTTCTGGCAAGAAGCCCTCCAAGATGCGACGGCACTAGTAACCAAGTGTGAAGCGTGCCAGTTCCATGCAAAACAGATTCATCAGCCAGCTCAAGCTCTCCAAACAATCCCTTTGTCCTGGCCCTTCTCGGTCTGGGGGCTCGATATCCTCGGCCCTTTTCCCCGAGCCATCGGGGGCTTCGAGTACTTGTACGTTGCAATCGACAAGTTCACGAAGTGGCCAGAAGTGGAGCCAGTGAGGAAGGTGACCGCGCAGTCAGCAGTCAAGTTCTTCCGGTCGATCGTCTGCCGTTTCGGAATCCCCAACAGAGTCATCACCGACAACGGGACACAATTTACAAGTCGCGCCTTCATGCAATACGCCCAGGATCTCGGCACCAAGGTCTGTTTCGCTTCAGTTGCTCACCCCAGGAGCAACGGTCAAGCAGAAAGGGCCAACGCTGAAGTGCTGCGCGGACTCAAGACCAGGACCTTCGACAGGCTGCACAAGTGCGGAAGAAATTGGATTGAGGAGCTGCCGGCGGCTCTTTGGTCGATCAGGACGACACCAAGTCGAGCCACCGGACAGACACCTTTCGCTCTAGTCTACGGAGCGGAAGCAGTTATCCCCACGGAACTCGTATACGGATCTCCTCGGGTGCTCGCTTATGATGAGCTCGAGCAAGAGCGGCTGTGCCAAGATGACGCGCTGCTCCTTGAGGAAGGACGTCTCCAGGCTGCGGTACGAGCCGCTCGATACCAGCAAGCCTTGCGTCGCTACCATAGCCGCAAGGTCAAGGCCAGGAGTCTCGAAGAGGGCGACCTTGTTCTTCGGCACACTCAGTCGGCCAAGAATTCCAACAAGTTGACGCCAAAGTGGGAAGGACCTTATCGGGTGAGGCAAGTCACGAGGCCTGGCGCTGTCCGCCTCGAGACCGAAGAAGGCGTACCAGTGAGCAACTCCTGGAACATAGAGCATCTTCGCAAGTTTCACCCGTAAGGCGCGGTTGCCGTGACCCGCTCCGGCAACCATCGGTTTGTACAGGCCTTGCCGCTGCTGCATGTAACCCCTTGTACAAAGCCAGGCGAAGCCCCTGGCGCCAGATAAAGTTGCCCTGTTAGGCGACCTTGTTCTTAGGCACGTTCAGTCGGCCAAGAATTATAACAAGTTGACGCCGAAGCAGGAAGGCCCTTGTCGGGTGGAACGAGTCGCGAGGCCCGGCGCTGTCCGCCTCAAGACCGAAGAGGGCCTACCAGCGAGCAACTCCTGGGAATACAGAGCATCTTCGCGAGTTCCGCCCACTAGGCGCGGTTGCCGTGATCCGCTCCGGCAACCATCGGTTTGTACAGGCCTTGCCGCTGCTGCATGTAACCCCTTGTACAAAGCCAGGCGAAGCCCCTGGCACCAGATAAAGTTGCCCTGTTAGGCGACCTTGTTCTTAGGCACGTTCAGTCGGCCAAGAATTATAACAAGTCGACGCCGAAGCAGGAAGGCCCTTATCGGGTGAGACGAGTCGCGAGGCCCGGCGCTGTCCGCCTCAAGACCGAAGAGGGCCTACCAGTGAGCAACTCCTGGGAACATAGAGCATCTTCGCAAGTCTCGCCCATAAGGCGCGGTTGCCGTGATCCGCTCCGGCAACCACCGGTTTGTGCAGGCCTTGCCGATGTTGCATTTAAGCCCTCGTACAAAGCCAGGCGAAGCCCCTGGCCGAAGATAAAGAAGCGCTGGCGCCCTAGATTTTAGCATGCATGCGGAGTCAGAGTCTCGTCCTTGGTTAGGGTTGTCAGTTCCTAACTGTCGCTAACCCCTAACTTAGAGGTCGAGTCCGCGTCTTTTTCCCGTCCTTTCCCTTTGGCTCGCAGGAATTGAATGTCCTTGCCGGGCCGCTCGAGGACAAGGAAGAGGAGAAGGACGAGCCAACACCTACGCCCCGGCGAGCCAGAGTCGCCGGGGGCTACACCCTCAGATAAGTTTTTGCATCCCTCATCATGCATTCTCTTATGGGCTGTGGGATTTGAAAGCCTCCTTCCCTCCTGGAAAGCTACCGTGCTCTCTTAGCGGCAAGCCCCAGAGCGCGTTCCTGGGGCCCGTTTCGATAGCAGCCGCGGCAGCAAGAGGGAGGGAAGCGAGGGGCCGGAACCCGCCTGCTCCCCGCCTCCGCCAAGGGCGTGAGGAAGGTCGAGCAGTGCGGGGGAGCGGCTGGGCCTGTTGCCGGGCGAGAACTGTCTATCTTAACGATGTAAAGGATTCGTTCCTTACCGCGGTTTCCACCCACGAGACAAATGATCCGGCAAACATCCCCTTTTCATTAAAAACATTCCACTCAGGTACAGTTCAGAGAGAATGAAAAACATGAAAAGAGGGATTACAAGGCTTAAACGCAACTAAGGCCCGAAGGCTTACAAGCTGAAAAGAGATAAGGTGCCCGTAATCCCTTTCTTGTCTCTCTCCTCAGGAGGTAGGTCAAGTAGGCGAAGAGGGCGAAAGGGGCACCTAGATGAGCTACGGGTGGCAGAAGGCACCAAGAGAAGATCCGGGGGCTCCGCCCGGGGGTCTCCGGAGGCTGAAGAAGACGGAGGCGCCGGAGGCAGAGCTGGAAGATGAGGCAGCGGCCTTGTCGCCAGCCTCTTCCTCTTCCGCAGCCTCGCCACTCCGGCCGCCCGAGGAGATCAAGCCCCCGGCAAGAGGAGCTTGCCGGGCCGAAGAGAAGACCCCGGTGGTCGTCACCGAGAGCAAGGGTGATGACGGCGTATGGGGCGCATCTGGAACACGAGGCGCCGGAGCGTCAGCCAGCTGTCGAAGTCGGCCCGTACTCTGACTTCGCGGCCTTCGACGTCCGCCCTCTGTCCTCCTCAGCAGCCCCCCCTACGCCAGTCGCCCAAGGAGACGACCCCGGGGAGTTCACGGAGCCCGGCGCGGTCGATGGGGCCGCCGGCGCCACCCGGAGCTGCGGCCGACGCCTAGTCGTACCCGTCATCCCGGCGGCTGCTCCCCTCGTCGTCGCTGTCGCTCCCCTCCTCGTCACTCTCGCTCGAGGAGGAGCCTTCGCTGTCGGAGGAGCTATCTTCGCAGCACCGGGCCCGGATACCGAAGCCCCAGAAGGCCTTGACGGAGAGGAGGTCCTCCCCCACTAGCTTAAAGTGGAGGGTGAACCCCTCCGTCAAGCTGTGTATCCGGGCGAACGTCTTCCACCCGCGGCCCAGACACACCACGCCGGGGGCTCGGGACTCGACGTGGACTCGCGTCCCGCTGATCCCGCAGCCCCTCATGCGCAGGTTTAGCGTCTCGGGCTGCTCCACCTCCAACACGTTCGCGAATGGAACGGGAAGCCGGAGGTGGCGACGAGGCGCCCGGCGCAGCCTGATAATGAACTCACAGGGGTCGTCCCCGAGATGGACCGCGGGAAGGAACGGAGCCGCTGGCGGGGGCGAGGGCGGCGCACCGATCCGTCCGCCCCGAGCGCCTCGGCCCCGTCCACGACCTCGTCCGCGACCTCGCCCTCTCCCTCTTCCCCCGACGATCGGCTCCGCCGCCGCGGGCGCAAGGGGAGGAGGGGCGCGTCGCCGAGCAGACACCCTCGCGGCAACCGAAGAAGAACCAGGGTTCCCCCCCTCCATCGCAGATGGGGGAAGGAAACCAGAAGCAGAAGGAGGAAGGAGATGGAGTGCGTATTTCCGTCGCCCCCTCTCGCTCCTTATAAAGGAGCGGAGTGGGACCGCGGCCGCCCCGCTCCTCCAATAGAAGCGGAGGAAGGGCAGGCGACTGGGGCCGACCCACTGCATCGGCCCGCGCCGGCCCGACTCCCTGCCTCCGCCGCCGCGACTCCGAGCGCATGAGGACCGCGTGGTGGGCGCGCAGAACCGAGGCGACGGGTGGGACGACCTCTCCCCATCCCGTGACTATGGGGAACGGACGCCTCGAAAGCCGCGCCCCACCCCCGTTCATTTATTGAGCCGCGCCTCCGCACCTCCCTCCACTTAAAGAGGGAACGGGCGTTTTCGCCCCCATGACGCCGCGGTAAGCGCGCGCCGCCCGGGGAAGGCGCGGCGGATGCGGAGTTAAGGAGCAGCGCGACCAAGGCCATGCGTGCCCGTGCACCGTTAGGGCCTGGCCCAACAACGCTCGGCACCATGTGTGGCCCAGGCCCGGGGGCTCCTGTCGGTGTACTAAAGTAGGGGTACCTTAGTACCCCAGACTTGTGCACGGGCAGTCGTAGCACCCTGCGGCAAGGCCCGCCCCGGAAGCGCCAAGAGAAGACCAAGCATTCAAGACAAGGCCCCCGGCAAGAGGAGCTTGCCGGGCCAAGGAGACAAGGCCCCCGGCAAGAGGAGCTTGCCGGGCCGAGAAGACAAGACCCCGGCAAGAGGAGCTTGCCGGGACGACTGAGCCCATGTAAGGCCATCCAAGAACAAAGTATTAGAGACAGAAGATCGAGCCCCCGACAAGAGGAGCTTGTCGGGAAGGCCGAACCCAGGCACCACAAGAGAAGCCCGCCGTGGCGCGCCAAGCGCCCCGGCAAGGCCTGATAGCTGGCACGCTATCAGGCACAGGAAGACGACCCCCGCGGCAAGCCACTTGCCGCGGCAAGATCGCCACCTCAAGACTGCGCTCCAGCTCGCCCGCCCACGCGTCGCTCCGGGGCTTCCCCCGAAGGCACGTGGCGAGGCACCGCGCAGCCTGGGGCATGCGGTGGCATGCAGCCGCCATCGTGGCGAACGGTGGCGCACCTAACGGTCCGCCTCGGTGCTGTCCGGGCGACCGTGACGGGCATTTAATGCCCTTGTCCCCTACCGTCAGAAGTAGGTATGATAACACTGTGCCGCACTGTAGCGCCACCGTTCCCGCACTATTACAACTACCACCCCTTTTACACTTTTACCCCTTTCTCTTACGTTGACACCTGTCGGTGACCCCTTTGCGCTATAAAAGGAGGCCCGTGTGCAACGTAGAGGGGGTTCGGTTCGGAGATTCGGCATCCAGACAGCCATACGCTCGGTGCAGCTAGCTCCCCAAGCTCCCGAGCTCCCCAGTTCAATACAACCAAGCAGGAGTAGGGTTTTACGCGTCCATCGCGGCCCGAACCTGGGTAAACCGCTCGTGTGCCCGCCTCGATCTGCTCTCTGTGCTCCCTCCGCCCCCCTCACCGGACAACGAAAGGGGCTCCGGCCCCATAGGTGCTCGCGGGGGGACGCCCGTCCGCCCCGACACAAAGTTACATAAAAAGGTAAAAATTGCAGCAAATATATTTTTGTTTTCTATATATGATAAAAGTAGACTCGGGGGCCATAGTTTTCACTAGAGGCTTCTCTCTCGAACACATAGCATACGGTGGGTAAACAAATTACTGTTTGGCAATGATCATGTATATAGGCATCACATCCGAGACAAGTAGACCGACTCCTGTCTGCATCTACTACAATTACTCCACCCATCAACCGCTATCCAGCATGCATCTTGGGTATTAAGTTAATAAAGCCAGAGTAACACCTTAAGCAAGATGACATGATGTAGACAAAGTAAACTCAACTAATATGAATAAACCACATTGTTTTATCCTTAATGGCAACAATACTTACATGTCTTGTCCCTTTCTGTCACTGGGATAGAGCACCGCGAGATTGAACCCATCACAAAGCACCTCGCCGATTGAAGATAAATCAATCTAGTTGGCCAAACCAAACGGATAGACCAAAGAGAAATACAAAGCTATAACAATCATGCATAACAAAGTTCAGAAAAGACTCAATTACTTCCCATGAATATTCAGATCATAAACCCACAATTCATCGGATCCCAACAAACACACCGTAAAAGAATAACTCCAAGAACATCAAGGAGAACATGGTATTGAACATCAAAGAGAGAGAACAAACCATCTAGCTACTAGCTATGGACCCATAGGTCTATGGTAAACTACTCACGCATCATCTGTACGCATGTAAGGTTGATGTAGAAGCCCTCCGTGATTGATTCCCCCTCTGGCAGGGTGCCGAAAAAGGCCTCCAAATGGGATCGTGAAAGAACAAAGACTTGCGGTGGCGAAAAAGTATTTCAGGTGGCTCTTTGTTGGTTTCTCAATATTTGAGATTTTATAGAAGTGGAATTAGGTTATACGGAGCCTCGAGGGGCCCACAAGGCAACAAGCCCCCTTGGGCGCGCTGGGTTGCCTTGTCATCTCCTCGTGCATCCTGTGGTCTCCTACCCAAGCTTCCAGGATCTCTTATGTCTAGAAAAAAATCATCAAAAAGTTTTGTAGCGTTTGACCTCCGTTTGGTACTGATTTTCTAGAAAATAAAAAACAAGCAGAAAACACCAATTGGCACTGGGCACTGGGTTAATATTTTAGTCCCAAAAATTGATATAAAATAGCATATAATTGCATATACAACATCCAAGACTAATACTATAATAGCATGGAACAATAAAAAAATATAGATACATTAAAGACATATCATGCATCCCCAAGCTTAATTCCCGCTCCTCCTAGAGTAGGTAAATGATAAAAACATAATTTTTTACGTGGAATGCTACCTAACATGTTCATCATGTAATCTATTTTACGGTATGAATATTAAGAAATCAGTGATTCAAAGCAATAGCCTATAATTTGATATAAAGACATCGATACTCAGACATACGAGCAAACAATCATGCCTTTCAAAATAAAAATGCTAAAGAATGCTATCCCTACAAAATCATATAGCCTTGTCATGCTCGGTCTTCCTAACACAAAGTACTAATCATGCACAACCTCGTTGAAAAGATGAGCAATTGGTTAAATACTTTTTAATGCGCTTCAGCTTTTTCAACTCCCACGCAATACATGAGCGCGAGCCATGGATATAGCACTATGGGTGGAATTAATAGAATGTGGTGATAGAGATCAATAAGCGGAAGTCAAGAAGGAAGATAGTCTCGCATCGACGCGGCTAATCAACGGGCTATGGAGATGCCCATCAATTGATATCAATGCAAGGAGTAGGGATTTCTATGTAACAGACGCACTAAGAGCTATAAGTGTATGGAAGCTCAAACTAAAAACTAAGTGGTTGTGCATCCAACTTGCTTGCTCATGAAGACCTCGGGCATTTGAGGAAGCCCATCATTGGAATAGACAAGCCAACTTCTATAATAAAAAATTCCCACTAGTATATGAAAGTGACAACTTAGGAGACTCTCTATATGAGAAACATGGTGCTACTTTGAAGCACAAGTGTGAAAAACGATAGTAACATTGCCCCTTCTCTTTTTTGTGGGCTCTTTGTCCTCTTTTTTCGTCCGGTTTCTCATCCCGACTTGTGGGAGAATCATAGTCTCCATCATTCTTTCCTCACCGGGACAATGCTCTAATAATGATGATCATTACACTTTATTTACTTACAACTCGATAAGTAGAAAAATATGACTCTATATGAATGCCTCTGGCAGTGTACCAGGATGTGCAATGATCTAGCATAACATGTATAAAAATGATGAACGGTGGCTGAGCCACATATACTATGTTAGTTATATGATCATGCAAAGCAATATCACAATGATGTTGTCTGTCATATAAACGGAACGGTGGAAGTTGCATGGCAATATATCTCGGAATGGCAATGGAAATGCTATAATAGGTAGATATGGTGGCTGTTTTGAGGAAAATATAAGGATGCTTACGTGTGATAGAGTGTATCATATCACGGGGTTTGGATGCACTGGCGAAGTTTGCACCAACTCTCGAGGTGACAAAGGACAATGTCGGTACCAGAGAGGCTAGCAAATTGCAGAAAGGTAAAAGTGTGTATAATCCATGGACTCACATTAGTCACAAAGTACTAACATACTTATTGCAAAAGTATTATCCCTCGAAGCAAAACTACAGGGGATAGATTGGTAGGAAAAGTCCATTGCTCGTCCCCGACCGCCACTCATAAGGAAGACAATCAATAATGAATCATGCTCCAACTTCATCACATAACTAGAGACTATACGTGCATGCTTCGAGAATCATAAACTTTAACACCAATATTCTTACTAAACCACAATCGTTCACTAGTACCTCCCACATATAACCACCTTAAAATCGTAAAACTATTACAGGAATCGAACATATCATATTCAGTGATCTACATGAAAGTTTTATTATATCCTTCTTGAATACCTACCATGTTAGGACCAATTTCATAACACATGCATATATCCATTACTATTTAGTAAACTCAAAATATTTAAGTGAAGCATGAGAGTGCAACTATTTCTTTAAAATATAACCACCGTCCTGCTCTAAAAGATATAAGTGAAGCACTTGAGCAACGGCCTAGCTCAAAAGATATAAGTGAAGCACATAGAGTATTCTAACAAATCACAAATAAATGTGTCCCTCTCAAAAGGTGTGTCCAGAAAATGATGATTGTGGCAATCTAAAAAGCAAACAATGCAAAAACTACTATGGCACAAGACGCTCCAAGTAAAACTCATATCATGTGATGAATAAAAATATAGCTCCAAGTAATATACCGATGGTTTGTAGATGAGAGAGTGGATGCCTTTTGGGGCATCCCCAAGCTTAGACGCTTGGATCTTCCTTGAATATTACCTTGGGATGCCGTGGGCATCCCCAATCTTAGGGTCTTGCCACTTGTTATTACTTTATCCATCATGACCTCACCCAAACTTGAAAACTTCACCACACAAAACTCAACAGAAACCTCGTGAGATCCGTCAGTATAACAAGCAAATCAAAAACTTTAGGTATTATTATGAACCCATTCATATTTTATTATTGCATAATAACTACTTTATTCCAACTTCTCGATGACTTATACCCCCAATATAATCCATAGAATCATCAAAACAAGCAAACTATGTAACAAAAACAGAATCTGTCTAAAACATAACCGTTTGTAAAGATCTGAATAATGATCATACTTATTGAACACTAAAAATTCTGAAAAATTAGGACATCGTGGGAAATTTTTATATCAATCATATGTAAAACATTGAAATCAAAAGCATATTCCAGTGATTTTTAAGAATTTCTGGACTAAGTGCAAAAGTTTCTATTTTCACAGAATCAAGTCAACTATCAACCAAATCATCCCAAAGGATTTACTTGGCACAAACACAAATTAAAACATAAAAACACAATAATAATGGTAGCATAATAGTGTCAACACTCAAAAAGCAGAAAAGAAAAAATAACTATTGGGTTGCCTCCCAACAAGCGCTACTGTTTTATGCCCCTAGCTAGGCATAAGGCATTGTTTCAAGTATTTTCATCTTCCATATTAATTCCATAGGTGGCCCTCATAATAGATTCATATGGTGGCTTAATTATATTTCTAGGGAAGTGTTCCATCCCTTTTTTTAATGTAAATTGGAACCTTATATTACCTTCTTTCATATCAATAATAGTACCTATGGTTCATAGGAAAGGCCTACCAAGTATTATAGGACAAGACATATTGTAACCAATATCAAGCACAATGAAAACAATGGGCAAATAATTTCTATTAGCAAGGATAAGCACATCATTTGTTTTACCCAATGGTTTCTCAATACTGTAATTCGCTAAATGCAAATTAAGGGAACATTCATCCATATTGGTAAGGCCTAGCACGTCACATAAAGATTTGGTATAGTGGAAACACTAGCATCCAAATCACATAGAGCATTACATTCATAATCTTTAATCTTTACTTTAATAGTAGGTTCTCGTTCATCATGCAATTTTCTAGGTATTGAAATCTCCAACTCTAGCTTTTCTTCATGAGCTTTTATCATAGCTTCTACAATATGTTATGTGAAGACTTTATTTTGTTCATACGCATTGGGTGAATATATTACGGATTACAACAAGGAAATACATTCAACTAAAGAACAATTATAATAACTAAAGTCCCTGTAATCCAAAGTAGTGGGCACATCACTATTTAAAGTCCTGACCTCTCCAAACCCACTTTTATCAATTTTATCACTGAGATCATCACCCTCCCAACAATTGGGACGACTTCTAGCTAAAGTTGACTCATCTCCGGTCCCTTTTTCATCAAGTCTTATAGTACTAAATAAAGATTCAATTGGTGAGACACCAACCATTTTAATATCTTCATCATGATTATGATAAAAACCAGGTGGAATAGCCTTTTCTAGGAACTCTCGCTTAGCTCTCAACCTAGTGGTTCTCTCCATACTTTCATTAAAACAGATTTGGATACATTTAATAGACTCAAATATCATGCTTGGGTGGAAAATTTTTAATTTAAGAGTATCCACATCGTGAGCAATTATATCCATGTTTCTAGCCATATCATCAACTTTATTCAATGTTTCTTCTACCATGGCATTATAAATCTTATGAGAACCAATGAATTATTTAATATTGTTCTCAAGATCAGTAGGTATCCTATTATTATATGAATTACCATATGAATTATAGGAATTTCCAAGAAACGGTCTAGGATTAAAATTACATCTATAAACATTGTTGTTAAAATTATTTCTAGAGACAAAATACACATCAATAGCATAATTATTTTGCTCAAAAAAAGTAGACAGTGTCACATCATTAGGATCAACATGAGAATTTTTACTAGCAACCATTTTCATAAGAGCATCCATTTTATCACTCAAAGTATTAATTTCTTCGACATAATTTACTTTCTTACC
Source organism: Aegilops umbellulata (assembly GCA_032464435.1). Classification (NCBI taxonomy): domain Eukaryota; kingdom Viridiplantae; phylum Streptophyta; class Magnoliopsida; order Poales; family Poaceae; genus Aegilops; species Aegilops umbellulata. The sequence continues at coordinate 132,616,638 of CP136058.1, read as the reverse complement.
AGTTGGAGTTCTTTCGGTGTGCCATTGAGAATAAATTTTCATAATATCATCAAGGAGTTTTGTAGCTTCTCCAAATGAAATTTTCATAAAGGTACCACCTACAACAGAGTCTAGAAGATTTCTAGAAACAAAAGTTTAGTCCCGCATAAAAAATTTGTATAACCATCCATAAGCTTAAACCATGAGTGGGACAATTTTTAGTCATTAATTTAATTATCTCCCAAGATTTTACAACATGTTCATGGTCAAGTTGCTTAAAATTCATAATTTGTTTTCTAAGAGAAATAATCTTAGCAGGAGGTGTTGGGGAACGTTGTAGAAAATTAAATTTTTTCCTACGGTTTCACCAAGATCCATCTATGAGTTCATCTAGCAACGAGTCATGGGAGAGAGATTGCATCTACATACCACTTTGTAGATCGCGAGCGGAAGCGTTCAACGAACGGGGATGAGGTAGTCGTACACGACGTGATCCAAATCACCGGAGATCCTAGCACCGAAAGGACGGCACCTCCGCGTTCAACACACGTACAGTCAGCGTAACGTCTCCTTCTTCTTGATCCAGCAAGGCAAAGGAGAGGTTGGGGAAGATGGCTCCAGCAGCAGCACGACGGCGTGGTGATGGTGGACCTGCAGTACTCCGGCAGGGCTTCGCCGAGCTCTACGGAGGAGGAGGAGGTGTTGGAGAGGGAGAGGGAGGCGCCAGGAGCAAGGGTGCGCAGCCCTCCCTTCACCGCTCTATTTATAGGGGAAGGGGCAAGGGGGGCTGGCCCCTCTAGATGGGATCTAGAGGGGGGGCGGTGGCCAGGGAGGAGGACTTGCCCCCCAAGCAAGGGGGGCGCCCCCTTTAGGGTTCCCCCCCAACCCTAGGCGCATGGGCCCTTGGGGGAGGCGCACCAGCCCACTTTGGGCTGGTTCCCTTCCTCATACAGCCCATGAGGCCCTCCGGGAGAGGTGGACCCTCCCGGTGGACCCCCAGAACCCCTCCGGTGGCCCCGGTACAATACCGATATGCCCCCTAAACTTCCCGGTGTCCGTATGACAACTTCCCATATATAAATCTTTACCTCTGGACCATTCCGAAACTCCTCGTGACGTCCGGGATCTCATCCAGGACTCCGAACAACATTCGGGTTACTGCATATACATATCTTCACAACCCTAGCATCACCGAACCTTAAGTGTGTAGACCCTACGGGTTCGGGAGACATGCAGACATGACCGAGACGGCTCTCGGGCAATAACCAACAGCGGGATCTGGATACCCATGTTGGCTCCCACATGCTCCACGATGATCTCATCGGATGAACCACGATGTCAAGGATTCAATTAATCCCGTATACGTTTCCCTTTGTCAATCGGTATTTTACTTGCCCGAGATTCGATCGTCAGTATCCCAATACCTCATTCAATCTCGTTACCGGCAAGTCACTTTTCTCGTACCGTAATGCATGATCCCGTGATCAAACACTTTGATCACATTGAGCTCATTATGATGATGCATTACCGAGAGGGCCCGGTGATACCTCTCCGTCAAGCGGAGTGACAAATCCTAGTCTCGATCCGGGTCAACCCAACAGACACTTTCGGAGATACCCGTAGTATACCTTTATAGTCACCAAGTTACGTTGTGATGTTTGGCACACCCAAAGCACTCCTACGGTGTCCGGGAGTTACACGATCTCATGGTCTAAGGAAAGGATACTTGACATTGGAAAACTCTAGCAAACGAACTATGCGATCTTATGCTATGTTTAGGATTGGGTCTCGTCCATCACATCATTCTCCTAATGATGTGATATCGTTATCAATGACATCCAATGTCCATAGTCAGGAAACCATGACTATCTATCGATCAACGAGCTAGTCAACTAGAGGCTTACTAGGGACATGTTGTTGTCTGTTATTCACACATGTATTACGATTTCCGGATAACACAATTATAGCACGAATAAAGACAATTATCATGAACAAGGAAATATAATAATAAGGCTTTTATTATTGCCTCTAGGGCATATTTCCAACAGTCTCCCACTTGCACTAGAGTCAATAATCTAGTTACATTGTGATGAATCGAACACCCATCGAGTTCTGGTGCTGATCATGTTTTGCCTTAGGGAGAGGTTTAGTCAACGGATATGCGACATTCAGATCCGTGTGCACTTTACAAATTTCTATGTCTCCATCTTGAACATTTTCACGAATGGATTTGAAGCGACGCTTGATGTGCCTGGTCTTCTTGTGAAACCTGGGCTCCTTTGCAAGTGCAATAGCTCCAGTGTTGTCACAGAAGAGTTTGATTGGCCCCGACGCATTGGGTATGACTCCGAGGTCGGTGATGAACTCCTTCGCCCAAATTGCTTCATGTGCTGCCTCTGAGGCTGCCATGTACTCCGCTTCACATGTAGATCCCGCCACAACGCTCTGCTTGCAACTGCACCAGCTTACTGCCCCACCATTCAAAATATACACGTATCCGGTCTGTGACTTAGAGTCATCCAGATCTGTGTCGAAGCTAGCGTCAACGTAACCCTTTACGACGAGCTCTTTGTCACCTCCATAAACGAGAAACATTTCCTTAGTCCTTTTCAGGTACTTCAGGATATTCTTGACCGCTGTCCAGTGTTCCTTGCCGGGATTACTTTGGTACCTTCCTACCAAACTTACGGCAAGGTTTACATCAGGTCTGGTACACAGCATGGCATACATAATAGAACCTATGGCTGAGGCATAGGGGATGACGCTCATCTCTTCTATATCTTCTGCCGTGGTTGGACATTGAGCTGAGCTCAATTTCACACCTTGTAACACAGGTAAGAACCCCTTCTTAGATTGATCCATATTGAACTTCTTCAATATCTTATCAAGGTATGTGCTTTGTGAAAGACCTATGAGGCGTCTTGATCTATCTCTATAGATCTTGATGCCTAATATATAAGCAGATTCTCCAAGGTCCTTCATTGAAAAACTTTTATTCAAGTAGACCTTAATGCTGTCCAAGAGTTCTATATCATTTCCCATCAAAAGTATGTCGTCTACATATAATATGAGAAATGCTACAGAGCTCCCACTCACTTTCTTGTAAACACATGCTTCTCCATAAGTCTGCGTAAACCCAAACGCTTTGATCATCTCATCAAAGCGAATGTTCCAACTCCGAGATGCTTGCACCAGCCCATAAATCGAGCGTTGGAGCTTGCACACCTTGTCAGCATTCTTAGGATCGACAAAACCTTCCGGTTGCATCATATACAATTCTTCCTTAAGGAAACCATTAAGGAATGCCGTTTTGACGTCCATTTGCCATATTTCATAATCGTAGAATGCGGCAATTGCTAACATGATTCGGACGGACTTTAGCTTTGCTACCGGTGAGAAAGTCTCATCGTAGTCAATTCCTTGAACTTGTCGATAACCCTTAGCGACAAGCCGAGCTTTATAGATGGTCACATTACCATCCGCGTCTGTCTTCTTCTTAAAGATCCATTTATTTTCTATGGCTCGCCGTTCAACGGGCAAGTCAGTCAAAGTCCATACTTCGTTTTCATACATGGATCCTATCTCGGATTTCATGGCTTCTAGCCATTTGTCGGAATTCGGGCCCGCCATTGCTTCCTCATAGTTCGAAGGTTCACCGTTGTCTAACAACATGATTTCCAAGACAGGGTTGCCATACCACTCTGGTGCGGAACGTGTCCTTGTGGACCTTCGAATTTCAGTAGGAGCTTGATTAGAAGTATCTTGATCATTATTATTAATTTCCTCTCTAGTCGGTGCAGGTACCTCAGGAACGTTTTCATGAGTTTCGCCATTTTCCGGTTCAAGAGGCAACACTTCATCAAGTTCTACTTTCCTCCCACTTACTTCTTTCGAGAGAAACTCTTTCTCTAGAAAGGATCCATTCTTGGCAACAAAGATCTTGCCTTCGGATCTGAGGTAGAAGGTATACCCAATAGTTTCTTTAGGGTATCCTATGAAGACGCATTTTTCTGACTTGGGTTCGAGCTTCTCAGGTTGAAGTTTCTTCACATAAGCATCGCATCCCCAAACTTTTAGAAACGACAGCTTAGGTTTCTTCCCAAACCATAATTCATACGGTGTCGTCTCAACGGATTTCGACGGATCCCTATTTAAAGTGAATGCGTCAGTCTCTAAAGCATAGCCCCAAAAAGATAGCGGTAAATCGGTAAGAGACATCATAGATCGCACCATATCTAATAGAGTGCGATTACGACGTTCGGACACACCATTACGCTGAGGTGTTCCAGGCGGCGTGAGTTGTGAAACTATTCCACATTTTCTTAAGTGTGTGCCAAATTCGTGACTCAAGTATTCTCCTCCACGATCTGATCGTAAAAACTTGATTTTTCTGTCACGTTGATTTTCAACCTCACTCTGAAATTCCTTGAACTTTTCAAAGGTCTCAGACTTGTGTTTCATTAAGTAGATATACCCATATCTACTCAAGTCATCGGTGAGGGTGAGAACATAACGATAGCCACCGCGAGCCTCAACACTCATTGGACCGCACACATCGGTATGTATGATTTCCAATAAGCTGGTTGCTCGCTCCATTGTTCCTGAGAACGGAGTCTTGGTCATTTTACCCATGAGGCATGGTTCGCACGTGTCAAATGATTCATAATCAAGAGACTCTAAAAGTCCATCTGCATGGAGCTTCTTCATGCGTTTGACACCTATGTGACCAAGGCGGCAATGCCACAAATATGTGGGACTATTGTTATCAATTTTAACTCTTTTGGTATTCACACTATGAATATGTGTATCATCACGTACGAGATTCATTAAGAATAAACCATTAACCATCGGAGCATGACCATAAAACATATCTCTCATATAAATAGAACAACCATTATTCTCAGATTTAAATGAGTAGCCATTTCGAATTAAATGAGATCCAGACACAATGTTCATGCTCAAACTTGGCACTAAATAACAATTATTGAGGTTTAAAACTAATCCCGTAGGTAAATGTACAGGTAGCGTGCTGACGGCGATCACATCGACCTTGGAACCATTCCCGACGCGCATCGTCACCTCGTCCTTTGCCAGTCTCCGTTTATTCCGCAGCTCCTATTTCGAGTTACAAATGTGAGCAACTGCACCGGTATCAAATACCCAAGAGCTACTACGAGTACTGGTAAGGTACACATCAATTACATGTATATCACATATACCTTTTGTTTTGCCGGCCTTCTTGTCCGCTAAGTATTTGGGGCAGTTCCGCTTCCAGTGACCACTTCCCTTGCAATAAAAGCACTCAGTCTCGGGCTTGGGTCCATTCTTTGGCTTCTTCCCGGCAACTTGCTTATCGGGCGCGGCAACTTCCTTGCCGTCCTTCTTGAAGTTCTTTTTACCCTTGCCCTTCTTGAACTTAGTGGTTTTATTCACCATCAACACTTGATGTTCCTTCTTGATTTCTACCTCTGCTGATTTCAGCATAGCATATACCTCAGGAATGGTCTTTACCATCCCCTGCATGTTGTAGTTCATCACAAAGCTCTTGTAGCTAGGTGGAAGCGACTGGAGGATTCTGTCAATGACCGCTTCATCCGGGAGATTAACTTCCAGTTGAGTCAAGCGGTTGTGCAACCCAGACATTTTGAGTATGTGTTCACTGACAGAGCTATTTTCCTCGATCTTACAGCTAAAGAATTTGTCGGAGACTTCATATCTCTCGACCCGGGCATGAGCTTGGAAAACCATTTTCAGCTCTTCGAACATCTCATATGCTCCATGTCTCTCAAAACGCTTTTGGAGCCCTGGCTCTAAGCTGTAAAGCATGCCGCACTGAACGAGGGAGTAATCATCGGAACGTGACTGCCAAGCGTTCATAACGTCTTGTTCAGCAGGGAGAACAGGTGCGTCACCCAGCGGTGCTCGTAGGACATAATCTTTCTTGGCAGCTATGAGGATGATCCTCAGGTTCCGGACCCAGTCCGTATAGTTGCTGCCATCGTCTTTCAGCTTGGTTTTCTCTAGGAACGCGTTGAAGTTGAGGACTATGTTGGCCATTTGATCTACAAGACATATTGTAAATATTTAGACTAAGTTCATGATAATAAAGTTCATTTAATCAAATTATTTAATGAACTCCCACTTAGATAGACATCCCTCTTCTAGTCATCTAAGTATTACATGATCCGAGTCAACTAGGCCGTGTCCGATCATCACGTGAGACGGACTAGTCAGCATCGGTGAACATCTTCATGTTGATCGTATCTTCTATACGACTCATGCTCGACCTTTCAGTCTTCTGTGTTCCGAGGCCATGTCTGTACATGCTAGGCTCGTCAAGTCAACCTAAGTGTTTGCATGTGTAAATCTGTCTTACACCCGTTGTATGTGAACGTTAGAATCTATCACACCCGATCATCACGTGGTGCTTCGAAACAACGAACTGTCGCAATGGTGCACAGTTAGGGGGAACACTTCTTGAAATTATTATGAGGGATCATCTTATTTACTACCGTCGTTCTAAGTAAACAAGATGCAAAACATGATAAACATCACATGCAATCAAATAATAAACGTGAAATGATATGGCCAATATCACATAGCTCCTTTGATCTCCATCTTGGGGCTCCATGATCATCTTGTCACCGGCTTGACACCATGATCTCCATCATCATGATCTCCATCATCGTGTCTCCATGAAGTTGCTCGCCAACTATTACTTCTACTACTATGGCTAACGCGTTTAGCAATAAAGTAAAGTAATTTACATGGCGTTTCTCAATGACACGCAGGTCATACAAAAAATAAATACAACTCCTATGGCTCCTGCTGGTTGTCATACTCATCGACATGCAAGTCGTGATTCCTATTACAATAGCATGAACATCTCATACATCACATATAGATCATTCATCATTCATCACAACTTTGGCCATATCATATCACAAAGCACTTACTGCAAAAACAAGTTAGACATCCTCTAATTGTTGTTGCAAGTTTTACGTGGCTGAATTAGGGTTCTAGCAAGAACGTTTTCTTACCTACGTAAAAGCCACAACGTGATTTGTCAACTTCTATTTACCCTTCATAAGGACCCTTTTCATCGAATCCTCTCCAACTAAAGTGGGAGAGACAGACACCCGCCAGCCACCTTATGCAACTAGTGCATGTTAGTCGGTGGAACCGGTCTCACGTAAGAGTACGTGTAAGGTTGGTCCGGGCCGCTTCATCCCACAATACCGCTGAAGCAAGATAAGACTAGTAGCGGCAAGAAAGTTTACAACATCTACGCCCACAACAAATTGTGTTCTACTCGTGCAATAGAGAACTACGCATAGACCTAGCTCATGATGCCACTGTTGGGGAACGTTGCAGAAAATTAAAAATTTTCCTACGGTTTCACCAAGATCCATCTATGAGTTCATCTAGCAACGAGTCATGGGAGAGAGATTGCATCTACATACCACTTTGTAGATCGCGAGCGGAAGTGTTCAACGAACGGGGATGAGGTAGTCGTACACGACGTGATCCAAATCACCGGAGATCCTAGCACCGAAAGGACGGCACCTCCGTGTTCAACACACGTACGGTTAGCGTAACGTCTCCTTCTTCTTGATCCAGCAAGGCAAAGGAGAGGTTGGGGAAGATGGCTCCAGCAGCAGCACGACGGCGTGGTGATGGTGGAGCTGCAGTACTCCGGCAGGGCTTCGCCGAGCTCTACGGAGGAGGAGGAGGTGTTGGAGAGGGAGAGGGAGGCGCCAGGAGCAAGGGTGCGCAGCCCTCCCTTCACCCCTCTATTTATAGGGGAAGGGTCAAGGGGGTCCGGCCCCTCTAGATGGGATCTAGAGGCGGGTGGCGGCCAGGGAGGGGGACTTGCCCCCCAAGCAAGGGGGGCGCCCCCTTTAGAGTTCCCCCCAACCCTAGGTGCATGGGCCCTTGGGGGGGGGGGAGGCGCACCAGCCCACTTTGGGCTGGTTCCCTTCCTCATACAGTCCATGAGGCCCTCCGGGAGAGGTGGCCCCTCCCGGTGGACCCCCAGAACCCCTCCGGTGGCCCCGGTACAATACCGATATGCCCCCGAAACTTCCCGGTGTCCGTATGACAACTTCCCATATATAAATCTTTACCTCCGGACCATTCCGAAACTCCTCGTGACGTCCGGGATCTCATCCGGGACTCCGAACAACATTCGGGTTACTGCATATACATATCTTCACAACCCTAGCGTCACCGAACCTTAAGTGTGTAGACCCTACGGGTTCGGGAGACATGCAGACATGACCGAGACAGCTCTCGAGCAATAACCAACAGCGGGATCTGGATACCCATGTTGGCTCCCACATGCTCCACGATGATCTCATCGGATGAACCACGATGTCAAGGATTCAATTAATCCCATATACGATTCCCTTTGTCAATCGGTATTTTACTTGCCCGAGATTCGATCGTCGGTATCCCAATACCTCGTTCAATCTCGTTACCGGCAAGTCACTTTTCTCGTACCGTAATGCATGATCCCGTGATCAAACACTTTGATCACATTGAGCTCATTATGATGATGCATTACCGAGAGGGCCCGGTGATACCTCTCCGTCAAGCGGAGTGACAAATCCCAGTCTCGATCTGTGTCAACCCAACAGACACTTTCGGAGATACCCATAGTATACCTTTATAGTCACCCAGTTATGTTGTGACGTTTGGCACACCCAAAGCACTCCTACGGTGTCCGGGAGTTACACGATCTCATGGTCTAAGGAAAGGATACTTGACATTGGAAAACTCTAGCAAACGAACTATGCGATCTTATGCTATGTTTAGGATTGGGTCTCGTCCATCACATCATTCTCCTAATGATGTGATATCGTTATCAATGACATCCAATGTCCATAGTCAGGAAACCATGACTATCTATCGATCAACGAGCTAGTCAACTAGAGGCTTACTAGGGCATGTTGTTGTCTGTTATTCACACATGTATTACGATTTCCGGATAACACAATTATAGCACGAATAAAGACAATTATCATGAACAAGGAAATATAATAATAAGGCTTTTATTATTGCCTCTAGGGCATATTTCCAACAGGAGGAAAATACTTGGCAATAAAAGCATCCTTACACTTATCCCAAGAATCAATACTATTTTGAGGCAAGGATGAAAACCAAGTTTTAGCATGTTATCTTAGTGAGAATGGTTATCCACATCTTTTTTATTTTGCAAATCACATAATTCAATGAAAGTATCAAGATGGGACGCAACATCTTCATTAGGATGACCAGAAAATTGTTTTTTCATAACAAGAATTAGCAAGGCGGCATTAATATCACATGACTACGCACTAGTGGCGGGAGGAGCAATTGGAGTTACTAATAAAGCCAATGTTATTAGTATTGGAAAAGTCACACAACTTGGTGTTTTCTTGAGACATAGCGACAAAACAAGCAAACTAGCAAACAAGCAAACATTTTTTTTGCGTTTTTGTAAAATTGTTTTAGAAGTGGGGGAGATGAAAATGAGAGGCAAAGGCAAATAAAAATAAGATCAAGTAGATGATAGTTTGTGTGAAGGTACTTGATAGATATTGATGATGTCTCCCTGGCAATGGCGCCATAAATTCTTCCTTCTAATTGTGAGTTGCGTTGGGATTTTCCTTGAAGAGGTGAGGAGATGCAATACAGTAGAGATAAGTATTTCCCTCAGTAAGGACCAAGGTTATCAATCCAGTAGGAGAATCACGCAAAGCCTCGTGAACAACACCTGCACACTCAAAAGCAAATACTTGCACCCAACGCGAACAAGAGGGTTGTCAATCCCCTAGGTGGTTACTTGCAAGGATTAAATCTTGTAGTGGTGATAGACAAATTGCAAAGATAAAGTAAAAGAAAGTAAAAATTGAAGCAAATTTATTTTTGGTTTTTATATATGATAAAAGTAGACCCGGGGCCATAGTTTTTACTAGAGGCTTCTCTCTCGAACACATAGCATACTGTGGGTAATACTGTTGGGCAACTGATAGAAAAGCACATAGTTATGACGATATTCAAGGCAATCATTATGTATATAGGCATCACATCCGAGACAAGTAGACCGACTCCTACCTGCATTTACTACTATTACTCCACCCATCAACCGCTATCCAGCACATCTAGGGTATTAAGTTAATAAAAGCAGAGTAACGCCTTAAGCAAGATGACATGATTTAGACAAAGTAAACTCAACTAATATGAATAAACCCCATCATTTTATCCTTAATGTAAACAATACAAATACATGTCGTGTCCCTTTCTGTCACTGGGATAGAGCACCGCAAGATTGAACCCATCACAAAGCACCTCTCCCACTAAAGATAAATCAATCTAGTTGGCCAAACCAAATGGATAGATCAAAGAGAAATATAAAGCTATAACAATCATGTATAATAAAGTTCAGGAAAGACTCAGTTAATGGTCATGAATATTCAGATCATAAGCCCACAATTCACCGGATCCCAACAAACACACTGTAAAGGAAGATTACATCGGATAGAACTCCAAGAACATCGAGAGAATATGGTATTGAAGATCAAAGAGAGAGAATAAGTGATCTAGCTACTAGCTATGGACCCATAGGTCTGTGGTAAACTACTCATGCATCACCGGTAGGCCAGCAAGGTTGATGTAGAAGCCCTCAGTGATCAATTCCCCCTCCGGGAGGGTGCCGAAAAAGGCCTCTAGATGGGATCGCGAAAGAACAGAGACTTGTGGCAGTGGAAAAGTGTTTGGATGGCTCTTTGTTGGTTTCCCAATATTTGAGAATTTATAGAAGTGAAAATAGGTCAGAGGGAGCCTCGAGGGCCCCACAAGGAAACAACCCCCTGGGCGTGCCGGGTTGCCTTGTCATCTCCTTGTACATCCTCTAGTCTCTTCCCAAAGCTTCCAGAGTCTCTTATGTCCTAAAAAATCGTCAAAAAGTTTTGTAGTGTTTGGACTCCGTTTGGTACTGATTTTCTGGAACAAAAAACAATCAGAAAACAACAACTGGCACTGGGCACTGGGTTAATAGGTTAGTCCCAAAAATTGATATAATATAGAATATAATTGCATATAAAACATCCAAGATTGATACTATAATATTATAGAACAATAAAAAATTATAGATATGTTAGAGGCGGATCACATCATCGTATCTTACATATACTTGTGCATACTTGGGATTGGAAGTATGATACGCTTGATCTTGTAGGTTGGTGCATGAGTGCGAAGCTATCCCACTTGAGCAATCAAGCTAGCGTCTCTCCTAGCATTTGGGAAACCACGAGCTTGGTCCTGGAAAATCATATTTGCTCATTCCTTGGTTGCACAAGCCCCATTTATCTATCGTGTGTGTTTCCATGCTCAGCACCTAGTGAGGGAGTCCTAGATTAGGGGGTCCCCGGGCGTCCGGGCTATGTGATGTGGGCCAGACTGGTGGGCCGTGAAGATACAAGATAGAAGGCCTCCCCCATGTACAGATGGGACTGTCCTTGGCGTGGAAGGCAAGCTTGGCGTTCGGATATGAAGATTCATTTCTCTGTAAACCGACTCTGTATTACCCTAAGCCCCTCCCGTGTCTATATAAATTGGAGGGTTAGTCCATAGAGGCAATCATAATCAATCAGGCTAGACATCTAGGGTTTAGCAATTACGATCTTGAGGTAGGTCGACTCTTGTAACCCCTATACTCATAAAAGTCAATCAAGCAGGAAGTAGGGTATTACCTCCATTAAGAGGGCCCGAACCTGGGTAAACATTGTGTCCCTGTCTCCTGGTACCTTCGATCCTAAGACGCACAGTTCGGGATCCCCTACCCTAGATCTGCCGGTTTTGACACCGACATTGGTGCTTTCATTGAGAGTTCCACTGTGCCGTCGTTAGAAGGCTCGATGGCTCCATCGATCATCTACAACAAGGACACCTTGAAGGAGACTTTTCTCCTTGGCCAAATTTTTGTATTCAGCGGCTTCGCACTGCGTGCCAACTCGATTGGCCACCTAGAGCAGATCGACAACTACGCCCCTGGTCATCAAATCAGCTTTGGAAATTTGAACTACGTCGCTGATATCCGAGGAGACTTGATCTTTGATGGATTCGCGACGCCAACTGCCACTCTGGCATTAGATCCGGAGCAAATCGCCAGGTCTGAGGATGGAAGTTTGAAATCCACCGGACTCTCCACGATTACGGAGCTCACTGCCGGAGACCCAGATAGGGCCGTGTCTTCGGCAAGCCTGGAGCCGTACCGGATTCCACCCATCACTGAAGGGCCGGACTCATCCCCAGACCCTAATTCCGGACTCTCAAGGACTGCGGCAAGCGGGCACGACCCGGTGGCCTTTTCCTCACCAAGCGCCGAAAGCTCATATCCCCCGTCCAACCCTCGCCTTTAAGCGAGGCCCTGGACCTAATGCGATCCCTCGTCATTGCAGAGGAATCATCGCTAAACTACACCCAGCCCACAATAGGGGCTGAGAGCGGGGGATTTTACACCCCACCCACCACCCACTTCATAGCCACTGTCGAGGATTTAACCGACATGCTCGACTACGCCTCCAAAGACATCGACGGTATGGACGACGATGCCAGAGACGAGCAAGGACAAAACCCACCGTTCACCGGACGTTGGACGGCCACCTCCACATATGATGTGTGTATGGTGGACACACCCAAAGAGGACAACGGCGATGGCGAGAAGGATCCGGTTGAGGACAAGCCCGCTGAAGCACCTTCGAAGCATCGACGTCAGCGGCGCCGCTCAAAATCATGTCGCGACAAAGACAGCGATACCGGCACCAGAGACAATAATACTCCGGAGAATGCCGAAGACCCTGAAGCCCCTGTTGAACCAACATCCGAACATGATGATTGGAAGGATGGGCAAGTTAACACCAAAGATCCTGCTGGGAACGAGGGCTCGGAGGGTAGTAACTACCTACCGATCTCCGAAGAGGATGTGAGCCTCGGCGACGAAGATTTCATTGTGTTGGAGGAACCCCTCGAACAAGAGCGCTTTAAGCGCGGGCTAATCGCCACTACAAGAAGCCTAAAAAAGAAGCAGCAACAGCTTCAAGCTGATCAGGATTTACTCAATGACAGATGGACTAATGTCCTGGCAGCCGAGGAATACGGCCTCGAACTCCCAACTAAGAGTTACCCGAAGCGCAAGGTACTACCACAATTTGACGACGAAGCCCTGGAGCCCATACCGCCAACGCACGATGCTGACAGACCTGACCGACCACCACGTGGCCAGGGCAGAGCAACAACTTAAGGCGAACACCAGCCCGCACCACCTCGTCGTAGAGGCAGAGAAACAGCGGCTCCAGGATACACCTATGACCTACGATAGGACCTGGACAATAGAGCTGGTTAGACTAGATCAATCTATGGATCAAGGGGGCGTGCTCCAACACGAGAAGACGGCCATCAGGCCTGGCGCGACAAGCACAACCTCACCCGGGTAAAAAATCGCATACGGACTTCATCCGAACCGCGTCGAGACGTTGCCTGATACAGAGGCGCCGCACACCCCCTATGCTTCACCGATGAGGTAATGGAGCACCAGTTCCTAGAAGGGTTTAAACCCGTGAACATCGAATCATACTATGGTACGACGGATCCCACACTCTGGATTGAAGATTTTCTTCTCCACATTCACATGGCTTGCGGCAACGATCTACATGCCATCAAATATCTCCCCCTAAAACTTAAGGGACCAACACGACACTGGCTAAACAAACTTACAGAAAACTCCATCGGCAGCTGGGAAGATTTGGAATATGCCTTTAGGGACAACTTCCAAGGTACCTATGTATAGCCCCCAGACGCCGATGACCTCAATCACATAGTCCACCAACCCGAAGAGTCAACCCGGAAACTCTGGACCAGGTTCTTAATTAAAAAGAACCAAATTGTAGATTGTCTGGACGCCGAAGCCCTCGCGGCCTTTAAACACAGCGTCCGCGACGAATGGCTCGCCAGACACCTCGGCCAAGAAAAGCCGATGTCCATGGCAGCCCATACCGCACTCATGACCCGCTTTTGCACGGGAGAAGATAGCTGGCTAGCCCGTAGAAGCAATAGTACCTGCGACCCCGGCACCTCCGAAGCCAGGGACGACAATGGCAAGCCATGACGCAACAAGCACAAGCGTCGAATGAACAATGACGTTACCGAAGCTACGGCGGTCAACGCCAAATTCAGTGGCCCTAAATCCGGCCAACGGAAGAAGCCATTCAACAGAAACAAAGATGGTCTGTCCAGTTTGGACAGAATACTCGACCGGCCTTGCCAGATTCACCGCACCCACAATAAGCCTGCCCATCATACCAACAGAAACCGTTGGGTTTTTAAACAGGGCCGGCAAACTCAACGCCAAACACAAGGGGAAAGGGCCGCCCAGCAAGGACGACGATGAAGAGCCTCGTTAACCGAACACAGGGGGACATAAGAAATTTCCCCCCGAGGTGAAAACGGTGAATACGATATATGTCACGCATATCCCTAAGCGAGAGCGCAAACGCGCATTACGGGATGTCTACGCCATCGAGCCGGTCGCCCCAAAATTCAATCCATGGTCGGCTTGTCCGATCACATTCGATCAAAAGGACCACCCAACCAGTATCCATCATGGAGGTTCGGCAGCTCTGGTCCTCGATCCCATCATCGACGGATTCCACCTTACGCGAGTCCTTATGGACGACAGTAGCAGTCTCCACTTGCTTTACCAGGACACTGTCCACAAAATGGGCATTGATCCGTCAAGAATGAAACCCACTAAAACTACCTTTAAAGGAGTAATACCTGGTGTAGAGGCCCGCTCCACGGGCTCAATAACATTGGAAGTCGTCTTCTGTTCGCCAGACAACTTCCGAAGTGAAGACTTGATCTTCGACATCGTCCCCTTCCACAGTGGCTATCACGCACTGCTCGGACGAACCGCTTTCGCCTGTTTTAATGCAGTCCCACACTATGCCTATCTAAAGCTCAAGATGCCCGGTCCACGTGGCGTCATTACAATCAATGGAAACATGGAACATTCCCTCCATACTGAGGAGCATACCGCGGCCATCGCGGCTGAAGTACAGAGCGGCCCTGTCAAGCCGCACACCTCATCGGCTATCAAGCCGCCGAACTTTATTACACAAGTCCGATCAATTCCGCATGCTGACAGCTCGACAATTCCAGAGCTGAATTCGCAGTTTCGCCTCCGTCGATCGCCACGTACATCCGCGAAATTCGTACCGCGCGTGCATAATTATGCAGTCAAAATACCTTGGGCATCAGCGGAGGCACAATATGGGCAGGCCTATAGTAAGGTTCGACCCTATATGGCCTTCCCCTTTTCTTTAATTATTTTTTCTCTTTTACCACAGGTGAATCGAAACCTATTCATCCTACAGACTTACAAGGACTCTCTCCGAGCCCGGTTTCGTACAAATAGTTGAAGACCATTCCTCTCAAGGAATCTTTCTCTCTAAGGCGAACGCGGCAGGAGGTCCAAAGGATTTTGTAGACCAAAACTTTATTCAAGAACCAGTATAGAGATTTTCCCCTTAGTCTTAGACCCCCGGCATGTAAAATGGCCTTGGTGATTATGGTACCCTCTATAAGATTACATTTTGACGTATCAATTAGATTCGAGTGAACACAATTTTTATTCGGTATCGACTTTATTCATAGACTGTATTCCGTCTCTTCAGTTGTCTCACACACACACCTCGGCACAAATTGCCAGGGGCTCCATATGGCAACATATGTGTTGCCAAACAAAAGCCCGAACAACTTTATAGCACAATTCGGCTTCCCGAGCTTGGCATTATATGCATCAGCTCAGAATCATGTCTTTGGTCAATAGTTGGGTTGCCTGACTCCTGTGTTTGCTACCTTACGTTCCTTCTATTCGGCTAGGGTAGTAAAGGGAGAACTACTGCAATTGTGTTTCTGGTTCATCCGGTTAAGCACCTCAGTAGAGAAAGCCAAAAACTAACTGTCATGATGCGGCGAGAGCTGGCCAGCCACTCGGTGACTTATTAAAATATTTAGTAATTTTTTTTCAATATTACACGAAGGACTATTTTCCGGTCATATATGTAACGCATCCGCATCCGGATAGCCACATACATACCAGGGGCTATCTCGTAGCCCCATCGTCAAACTCCTATGCCTAAGTGAGAGTGGTAAAGCCACATAGTCTGATTTCCTGGTTCGCCGCACTGACTCCTCCTTTACGGACCAAAACGTTGGGTCAAGCGTGATCATGTGCTATTCTGAATACCCCCGTAGTATCTACGTGGGGGCTGAAGCCGACGACTAGAAAACTCTCAGGAATACAAAACCGGCCGCATAGGAGGATAGAACTTTCAGATAATGGCATAAATATGTAGCAAAGCCTTAATACATAATGACAACGTCCAGGCAGTTCAGGTAGATTCATTCGAACATAATGTCCTTTGAGCATTGACCCTCTATCAAGCGGGCGCCCTCTAGGACGTCGTCTAAGTAGCGCTCTGGCGTGCGGTGGTCCTTGCCTCTGGGAGGGCCCTCAACTGCGACATCGGCAGCCTTCATGTTCGCCCAGTGCATCTTGACGCGGGCGAAGGCCATCCGTGCACCTTTTATGCACACTGACCGCTTGATTGCGTCGATTCCGGGCACTGCATCAACAAGTCGCTGCACTAGGCCGAAATAGCTGCTCGGAATGGGTTTGGCTGGCCAAAGCCGAACTATGACGTCCTTCACAGCCACTCCGGACATCTTATGCAGCTCGACCCACTGCGGCATTTGGTCGTTCAGCAGTGTCGGGCGCTCCTGCGCTGCGAACTGTGTCCAGAACAGCTTCTCCGTCGCATGTCCCTCCATTGCCTGGAAGAATTGCGCGGCGCCGGCGGCACTCTTCGAAAGATCCGCAAAAGTGTCTGGAGAACTCCGGAGTCGATTAAGCAAGGCATATCTCTGATCACCAAACTTACTCTATAAAAGAAAGGGCTTACCAGCCGCTATTTGTCCGGCCTACCGGATCTCTTCGCGAGCCGCTCTGGATTCAGATCGCGCATCTTTGGCCCCCTGAAGGGCTTTGTCGAGTTCGCTTGCCTTGGCTTTATTCTCCTTCTCGAGGGACTCGCATTTGCAGGCGGCGTCCTTGAGCTCTTGCTCTATGACGGATATCCGCTCCTCGACCCGGCGCCGGGTGGCCTGTTCGACCTTTAAATCCGCAGCCGCTTTATAAGTGGCCGCATTGCTCACCCTGTCCTGCTCCTTGGCTCAGTCAAGTTCACCCCTGAGGGTCTCGACTTCCACAGCGCCATCTACAATTTTGCACATAACAGAGTCTAAGTTCCAAACTAGTGTTCGCACATTCTTATAGGCACAAAAGGGATGTTCGATGCATACCTTGCGCCTCGTCGAGTCGCTTGTTAATGAGGACAATGTCCTCATCGGTCAGCTGCAGTTTCTGCTTTAGTTTGGAAACCTCCGCGGACCGGGCGGTTGCCGCTAGCAGTGAAGCATGTTTTTCCAATCCAATAAGTATGTTACTTCCTGCAGATATCTATCGATCCTCTGTTCGCCCTTCTTTATGGGCCGACCAGAGTCTCAGGGGCTATTATCTATATACAAGCGTATTGTTCATATGGAAAGCGGCTAAAGGTATTACATCGCATACCTCAAAGCCTGTTAGTAGGCTCGTAAAGGCTTCATTCAGCCCGCTTTTGGCGGACTGAATCTTCTCAATCACCGTACCCATCAAAGTACGTTGCTCCTCCAATACAGACGCACTTTGTAGTATGTTCATCAGGGTGTCCGGTGCCTCCAGATTCATGGAGGTCGCCGCAAGATTAGGCGCTCCCCCCTCCCTTGAAGGGGGTCGTGCACCCGACCCCGGGCCCGTCTCCGGAGCGGTACTCGGCTGGGGGCCGGACAACCTAGGGCCCCCATCGCTGGTCTTCACGGGGGCCGCACCCCCATGCCATCAACGACCGAGGTATTCCCCTCCGGTGCTATGTTGATGGTCCCTGTACCTCTCGGCGATCTGGAGAAGTCCTTTGGGATGGCACCTTGATGGCATCTGCCCTAGGGGCGAGGAAGCCTGTGGAGGTGTCTCACTCTCCATCATCTCCGGCGGTAGATCCCCCAATGACGATGATACTTGGGGAAGATCGTGGGCTGGACTGAAACACGTAATTTAACATTATTCTCACAATTCGCAAAGGATTGGATGTATGTGAAGCATCCTTAGGCACTTATGATGCGACAGTAGGCTTGGTCCGGGGGCGGTGCTTGGGGATTGCTTTGGCATCCGCATCCGAGTCGTTCGAAAGGGATATCCTTCCCCTGTTGGACGCTCCCTCCTCGGGATCTACGGAGGACGCCCTCTTTTTCCCTTTGAGAGGAGGGTTCTCTTCTTCCTCCTCCCCCTCGTCCTCATCTTCGTTTTCCTCATGGGAGGAAGGAGCCTCGGTCCCTTCGGACGTAGAGCCCGAAGTACCTTCGTGGTGGAGGCCATCTTCGGCCTTCTTGCCCTTCTTCTTCTTGTCTTTCTTTGCCGGCGCCTGGTAGGGCGCCGGGACTAGCATCCTCATTAACAAAGGTTTGGCTGAGTCTTCGAGGAGCAGAGGCGGACATCTGATCTGTTTAGCCTTCGTTATCCAGCCCTGTTCAAGGGGCGGAATTTTCAGTACACCTCCCTAAGATTGACGAATTAGGTAATGTTCAGAATATTAATACTTACTAGGGAGGCCAGATTGTTGCAGTCAAGGCCTGTGTCGTCGGACGACCTTGGCCATGTCTTCTGACTCTTGAAGAGCAGCTTCCAGATCCCTTTGTGCGTCGTGCCAAAGAATCGCTGCAGGGTCCGTGGCCCTTCCGGGTTAAACTCCCACATGTTGATAGGCCGTCGTTGGCAGGGAAGAGCTCGGCGGATAAGCATCACCTGGACCACATCAGCAAGGGTGATGTACATTTCTATCATACTCTTGATGCGCTTTTGCAGCATCAGCACCTCGTCAGAGGATCCCCAGTCTAGAGCTTTGTTGGTCCAGGATGCGAGCCGCAGCGAAGGAGTGGATCTGAAAGCAGGAGCGGTCGCCCACTTGGTGCCGCGGGGTTCGGTGATTTAGAACCACTCCTGTTGCCATACCTTGACAGTGTCCACAAATGTCCGTTTGGGCCAAATAACATGGCGGAGCTTTCTCACCATAGTGCCTCCGCACTCGGCATGTTGACCGTCGACCACCTTTGGCTTCATGTTGAAAACCTTGAGCCACAGGCCGAATTGTGGGGGTACGCAGAGGAATGCCTCACACATGATGATGAACGCCGAGATGTGAAGGAAGGAATTTGGGGCTAGATCATGGAAATCTAGCCCGTAGTAAAACATGAGACCTCGGACGAAGGGATGGAGGGCAAACCCGAGTCCTTGGAGGAATGAGGACCCCCAAGTATAGGGGATCTATCATAGTCCTTTCGATAAGTAAGAGTGTCGGACCCAACGAGGAGTAGAAGGAAATGATAAGCGGTTTTCAGCAAGGTATTCTCTGCAAGCACTAAAATTATAGGTAACAGATAGTTTTGTGATAGGATAATTGGTAACAAGCAACAAGTAACAAAAGTAAATAAAGTGCAGCAAGGTGGCCCAATCCTTTTTGTAGCAAAGGAAAAGCCTGTACAAACTCTTATATAGAGAAACGCGCTCCCGAGGACACATGGGAATTATCGTCAAGCTAGTTTTCATCACGTTCATATGATTCGCGTTCGGTACTTTGATAATTTGATATGTGGGTGGACCAGTGCTTGGGTGCTGTTCTTACTTGAACAAGCATACCACTTATGATTAACCTATATTGCAAGCATCCGCAACTACAACAGAAGTATTAAGGTAAACCTAACCATAGCATGAAACATATGGATCCAAATCAGCCCCTTACGAAGCAACGCATAAACTAGGGTTTAAGCTTCTGTCACTCTAGCAACCCATCATCTACTTATTACTTCCCAATGCCTTCCTCTAGGCCCAAATAATGGTGAAGTGTCATGTAGTCGACGTTCACATAACACCACTAGAGGATAGACAACATACATCTCATCAAAATATCTAACGAATACCAAATTCACATGACTACTAATAGCAAGACTTCTCCCATGTCCTCAGGAACAAACGTAACTACTCACAAAGCATATTCATGTTCATAATCAGAGGGGTATTAATATGCATAAAGGATCTAAACATATGATCTTCCACCAAATAAACCAACTAGCATCAACTACAAGGAGTAATCAACACTACTAGCAGCCTACAGGTACCAATCCCGGACTTGGAGACAAGAATTGGATACAAGAGATGAACTAGGGTTTGAGAGGAGATGGTGCTGGTGAAGATGTTGATGGAGATTGCCCTCTCCCGATGAGAGGATCGTTGGTGATGACGATGGTGATGATTTCCCCCTCCCGGAGGGAAGTGTCCCCGGCAGAACAGCTCCGCTGGAGCCCTAGATTGGTTCCGCCAAGGTTCCGCCTCGTGGCGGCGGAGTCTCGTCATGAAAGGTTGCTTATGATTTTTCTTCGGACGAAAGACTTCATATAGCAGAAGATGGCCACCGGAGGGCCAACAGGGGGCCCATGAGGCAGGGGGGCGCGCCCAGGGGGGGTAGGGCGTGCCCCCAACCCTCGTGGACAGGTGGTGGCCCCCCTGAAGTATTTCTTCCACTCAGTATTTTTTATTATTTCCAAAAATAACTTTCTTGGAGTTTCAGGACTTTTGGAGTTGTGCAGAATAGGTCTCTAATATTTGCTCCTTTTCCAGCCCAGAATTCCAGCTGCCGACATTCTTCCTCCTTATGTAAACCTTGTAAAATAAGAGAGAATATGCATAAGTATTGGGACATAATGTGTAATAATAGAACATAATGCAATAAATATCAATATAAAAGCATGATGCAAAATGGATGTATCAACTCCCCCAAGCTTAGACCTCGCTTGTCCTCAAGCGGAAGTCGATAACGATAAATATGTCCACATGTTTAGAGGTAGAGGTGTCGATAAAATAAAATACGGACATGAGGGCATCATGATTATTCTCATAACAGCAACATATATGGATATTGTCATATGATTTCTTATGCTCAAGTAATAATCTATTCACAGTGCAAAGAATGAATCAGAAACTTTATTGAGAACTAACAAACTACAATTTCAGTCATTGAAGCAATTGCAATTTATCATAACATCAGAAAGAGTCTATGTCAGAGCTTTCTAGCAAGTCCACATACTCAACTATCATTTAGTCTTTCATAATTGCTAACACTCACGTAATACTTGTGGTTACGGAGTTTTAATCGGGCATAGAGAAAGATAGGGGCTTATAGTTTCGACTCCCAACCTTTTACCTCAAGGGTAATGTCAGCAATAATAGCTCATGCTAACTTACATCCAATTATATATATATATATATATATATATATATATATATATATATATATATATATTTCAGGATCTTTCCAACATCTTGTGCTTGCCAAAGGATAAAATGTAAAAAGGAAAGGTGAAGATCACCATGACTCTTGCATAAGGTAGAAGATAATAATAAAAGATAGGCCCTTCGCAGAGGGAAGCAGAGGTTGCCATGCGCTTTCAGGGTTGGATGCACAAAATCTTAATGTGAAAGAACGTCACTTTATATTGCCACTTGTGATATGGACCTTTATTATGCAGTCCGTCGCTTTTTTTTCTTCCACATCACAAGATCATATAAAGCTTATTTCCTCCACACCAATCAATCATACATATTTAGAGAGCAATTTTTATTGCTTGCACCGATGATAACTTACTTGAAGGATCTTACTCAATCCATAGGTAGATATGGTGGACTCTCCTGGCAAAACTGGTTTAAGGGTTTTTGGAAGCACAAGTAGTATCTCTACTTGGTGCAAAGAATTTGGCTAGCATGAGGGGGAAAGGCAAGCTCAACATGTTGGATGATCCATGACAATATACTTTATCTCAGATATAAGAAAACATAACCCATTACGTTGTCTTCCTTGTCCAACATCAACTCTTTAGCATGTCATATTTTAATGAGTGCTCACAATCATAAAAGATGCCCAAGATAGTATATTTATATGTGAAACCTCTCTTTCTTAATTACCTCCTATTATTTGCAAAAATGACCAAATCTATGTTTGTCAACTCTCAACAACTTTTAATCATCATGCTCTTTCTATGTGAAGTCATTACTCTCCACGAATCAATATGATCTCTTTTATTTCTTTTTATTCTTTTCTCTTTTCTTTTATTCACTCAAGATCATGGCAAAATAATCAAGCCCTTGACTCAACACTAATCTTTATTATATAGCTCACGGACTCGATTACATAGAGAGATCATAAAGTAAAACTCAAAACTAGATCATGCCATAAACTTTATTCTACTAGATCAAGATACTACTAATAGGATTGAACTAAGAAAAATGGTAAAGATAGAGATGTGACTGTGATACGATACCGGGGCACCTCCCCCAAGCTTGGCAGTTGCCAAGGGGAGTGCCCATACCCACGTGATTATGTCTCCTTTGCTGGTGAAGAAGGTGGAGGTGATGGTTTAGTTGATGGCGTAGGCTTCTCCCTTAATTTGTGCTTGAGGACAGAATTTTGATCCCTCAAGTCATCAATCTCCTGCGCCAGGATTAATATCTTTTTGCATAGTTCCTGCTTGTTTTCCTGCAAGAGACGAAAAGGGATAAACTCGATCTTA
This sequence comes from Aegilops umbellulata, assembly GCA_032464435.1. Taxonomy (NCBI): domain Eukaryota; kingdom Viridiplantae; phylum Streptophyta; class Magnoliopsida; order Poales; family Poaceae; genus Aegilops; species Aegilops umbellulata. The sequence continues at coordinate 132,593,901 of CP136058.1, read as the reverse complement.
AGTTTCTTCGCCCTATCAGGGAGGCTTGACTTTTTGAACTCCACATGCATGTCCCCAGGTTGAGGTAATGGGACTTCATCTTCATTTGAGCTCGTCTCCTCCTTTCTCTTGGGTTCATAGTCCTCTTCTTCCTCCGTAGTCCAACCACAATGCTTCACATCTTCATAGACCTTAGGATCTGCAAGGTAATCATCCACATAGCTTTCTCCTTCCGAATCCTGGGATGACATGTTGCTCTAATCTGCAGTAGGACAGCTCGAAACAAGAACAGAGGATAATTGCGTGATACGGGAGTCAAAGCCTTCCGGAGATTATATAATGAATTTTTACCGACCAAAATACGTAACGTGCAAGAAAACCGAGTCCGGAGAGCACACGAGGTGCCCACGAGGTAGGGGGTGCACCCAGGGGGGTAGGGCGCACCCTCCACCCTTGTGGAGGCCTCGTGTACTTCCCGGACTGCTTCTTATTTTTCTATTTTACTAAATATTCCTAAACGGAGAAATATTGCCATAAAAACTGTTTTGGAGTCGGTTTACTTACCGTACCACATACATATTCCTTTTCGGAGTCTGAAACATTCTGGAAAGCGTCTCTTATGTATTCCTCCGGGGTTACAGTTTCAATAACATTGGTTTCAACATTTATAGGATTACCTGAGATATAATGTTTGATTCTTTGACCATTCACCACCTTTGGATTTGTGCCTTCGAAGTTGTTGATATTTATGGCACCGGAACGATAGACCTCCTCGATAACGTAAGGGCCTTCCCATTTAGAGAGAAGTTTTCCTGCAAAAAATCTTAAACGAGAGTTGTATAACAATACATAATCACCTACATTAAACTCACGCTTTTGTATCCTTTTGTCATGCCATCTTTTAACTTTTTCTTTAAACAATTTGGCATTTTCATTGGCTTGGGTTCTCCATTCATCAAGTGAGCTAATGTCAAATAACCTCTTCTCACCGACAAGTTTGAAATCGTAGTTGAGCTCCTTAATATCCCAATAAGCCTTATTTTCTAGTTCAAGAGATAAGCGACATGCTTTTCCATAAACCAGTTTATACGGAGACATACCCATAGGATTTTATATGCAGTCCTATAGGCCCATAATGCATCATCAAGTTTCTTGGACCAATTCTTTCTAGATCTATTAACAGTCTTTTGCAAAATTAATTTGAGCTCTCTATTACTCAATTCTACTTGACCACTAGACTGTGGGTGATAAGGAGATGCAATTCTATGATTAACATCATACTTAGCAAGCATTTTATGAAAAGCACCATGAATAAAATGTGAACCACCATCAGTCATTAAATATCTAGGGACTCCAAACCTCAGAAAAATAACTTCTTTAATCATCTTAATAGAAGTTTTATGATTAGCACTACTAGTTGGAATAGCTTCTACCCACTTAGTAATGTAATCAACAACAACTAAAATATGTGTGTATGCATTGGAGGCAGGAAAAGGTCCCATATAATCAAAACCCCAAACATCAAATGGTTCAATAACAAGTGAATAATTCATAGGCATTTCTTGACGTCTACTAATATTACCAATTCTTTGATATTCATCACAAGATAAGACAAACTTACGGGCATTCTTGAAGAGAGTAGGCCAATAAAAACCGGATTGCAATACCTTATGTGCAGTTCTATCTCCAGCATAGTGTCCTCCATAAGCCTCGGAGTGACACTTGTGTAGGATCTGTTCCTATTCATGCTCAGGTACACAACATCTAATAACACCATCTACTCCTTCTTTATAAAGATGTGGGTCATCCCAAAAGTAATGTCTCAAATCATAGAAAACCTTTTTATTTTGTTGGTATGTGAAACTAGGCGGTATAAATTTAGCAATGATGTAATTAGCATAATCAACATACCATGGAGCAGTACGAGAAGCAGTTATGACATTTAATTGTTCATCCGGAAAGCTATCATCAATAGGTAGTGGGTCATCAAGAACATTTTCTAACCTAGACAAGTTGTCTGCAACGGGGTTCTCAGCTCCCTTTCTATGAACAATATGCAAATCAAATTCTTGTAGCAAGAGAACCCATCTAATAAGTCTAGGTTTAGCATCTTTCTTTTCCATAAGATATTTAATAGCAGCATGATCCGTGTGAATAGTTACTTTACAATCAACAATATAAGGTCTGAACTTATCACAAGAATACAACTGCTAAGAATTCTTTTTTAGTAGTAGCATAATTTCTCTGAGCATTGTCTAGAGTTTTACTAGCATATTGAATAACATTTATATCTTATCAACTCTTTGCCCTAGAACAGCACCTACAGCATAATCACTAGCATCACACATAATTTCAAAAGGTAAATTCCAATCAGGTGGATGAACAATAGGTGCAGAGATCAATGCTTTCTTAAGTATCTCAAATGCATCTACACAATCGTCACCGAAGACGAATGGTATATCTTTTTGTAATAAATTAGTCAGAGGCCGAGAAATTTTTGAGAAGTCCTTAATGAACCTCCTATAAAAACCGGCGTGACTAAGGAAACTTCTTATACCTTTGATGTCTTTGGGACATGGCATCTTTTCAATAGCATCCACCTTGGCTTTATCAACCTCAATACCTCTTTCAGAAGCTTTATGCCCCAAAACAATACCTTCATTAACCATAAAGTGGCACTTTACCCAATTCAAGACAAGATTAGTTTCTTCACATCTCTGCAGAACTCGATCAAAGTTGCTCAAGCAATCATCAAAAGAGGATCCATAAAGGAGAAATCATCCATGAAAACCTCACAAATATTTTCACAAAAGTCAGAGAATATAGCCATCATTCATCTTTGAAAGGTAGCAGGTGCATTACGTAAACCAAAAGGCATACGTCTATAAGCAAAAGTACCAAAAGGGCAAGTAAAAGTGGTCTTTGATTGATCATCGGCTGACACAGGTATTTGAGAGGAACCAGAATAACCATCTAGAAAGCAAAAATGTGCATGTTTGGATAATCTTTCTAGCATTTGATCGATAAAAGGTAGGTGGTAATGATATTTTTTAGTAGCCTTATTTAATTTGCAGAAATCAATTACCATCCTATAACCTGTAATAATTCTTTGCGGAATCAATTCATCTTTATCATTAGGAACTACAGTAATACCTCCCTTCTTAGGGACACAATGGACAGGACTTACCCACTGACTATCAGCAACGGGATAAATAATACCTGCCTCAAGAAGCTTTAGTATTTCCTTTCTTACCACTTATTTCATCTTAGGATTCAGCCGTCGTTAGTGATCACGAACTGGTTTGGCATCTTTCTCCAAATTTATTTTGTGTTGACACAGAGTGGGACTAATGCCCTTAAGATCATCAAGAGTATATCCAATAGCAGCACGGTGCTCTTCAGAGTTTTCAATAATCTCTCTTCTTCATGCTTTGAAAGGTTAGCACTAATAATAACAGGATATATCCTTTTCTCATCAACATAAGCATATTTAAGAGTATCAGGTAACGGTTTAAGCTCAAACACGGGATCACCCTTGGGTGGAGGAGGATCCCCTAGGATTTCAACTGGCAAATTGTGTTTCGGGATGGGTTCCTGTTTAAACAATACTTCATCTATTTCCCTTGTTTCATTCATAAACATATCATTTTCATGGTCGAGCAAATATTGTTCGAAAGGATCACTAGGAGGTACGACAATAGAAGCAAGACCAATAATTTCATCCTTACTAGGTAATTCCTCTTCACATTGTTGTCTACTAAATTTAGAGAAATTAAACTCATGAGACATATCACCTAGACCAATAGTAACAACAACCTTTTCGCAATCTATCTTAGCATTAAAAGTGTTCAAGAAGGGTCTACCAAAAATAATGGGACAAAAGCTATCTTGTGGGGAACCAAGAACAAGAAAATCAGCAAGGTATTTAGTTTCCCCACACAAGACTTCAACATCTCTAACAATTCCAATGGGTGACATTGTATCTCTATTGGCAAGCTTAATGGTAACATCAATATCTTCTAACTCAGTAGGTCCAATATCATGCTTAATTTCTTTGTATAAGTCATGAGGTATAGCACTAGCACTAGCACCCATTACACATAAGCCATGATAACAATGATCTCCTATTTTAACAGAAATAACAGGCATGCCTACCACAGGTCTATGTTTATCTTTAGCACAAGGTTTGGCAATTCTAGCAGTTTCATCACGGAAATGAATAACATGCCCATCAATATTATCTGACAAGAGATCTTTAACAATAGCAATATTAGGTTCAACTTTAATTTGCTCATGATGTGTATAAGTTATAATATTGCTTTTACGAACCACAGTTGAAGCTTTAGCATGATCCTTTATCCTAACAGGGAAAGGTGGTTTCTCAACATAAGTAGTAGGAACAATAGGATCATTATAAGTGATAGTCTTTTCTTCAACTTTAATAGGTGCACCTACTTTTACTTATATGGGAGGTTGATATTTAAACCACTTCTCCTTAGGGAGATCAATATGAGCAGCAAAAGATTCACAAAAAGAAGCTACTATCTCAGAGTGAAGTCCATACTTAGTGCTAAATTTACGGAAAACACCGGTATCCATAAAAGATTTAACACAATCAAACTTAGGTGTCATACCTGACTCCTTACCTTCGTCGAGATCCCAATCTTCAGAGTTGCGTTTAATTATTTCCAATAAATCCCATTTGAATTCAATAGTCTTCATCATAAAAGAGGTAGCACAAGAAGTATCGAGCATGGTGCGATTGTTATCAGAAAGCCGAGCATAAAAACTTTGAATAATTATTTCTCTTGGGAGCTAATGATTGGGGCATGAATATAACATTGATTTAAGCCTCCCCAAGCTTGAGCGATGCTTTCAGCTTCGCGAGGCCAAAAATTATATATATAATTGCGATCATGATGAACAAGATGCATAGGATAAAACTTCTGATGAAATTCCAATTTCAATCATTTGTAGTTCCATGACCCCGTATAATCACATAGCCTATACCATCTCAATGCATCTCCCTTCAAAGATAAAGGGAAGATCTTCTTCTTAATAATATCACCGGGCACACCTGCAAGCTTAAATAATCCACAAACTTCATCCACATATATTAGGTGCTCATCAGGATGTGATGTTCCATCTCCTGCAAAAGGATTAGCTAGAAGTTCTTCTATCATACCCGAAGGAATTTCGAAGTGGACATTTTCATCTTCAGTAGGTTCAGTAGGTTGAGGAGCAACTCTTTGCTCTACTGGTCAGGGTGAAGATACCCCGAACAAGCCCCTCAGAGGATTACTTTCCATACTAACAAGTGACAGTAAATTTCAGCACACTATATAAAATTTTCCTTACAAAATTATACCTACCAAAGGCGCTTCACTCCCCAGCAACAGCGCCAGAAAAGAGTCTTGATGACCCACAAGTATAGGGGATCTATCTTAGTCCTTTCGATAAGTAAGAGTGTCTTACCAAACGAGGAGCAGAAGGAAATAATAAGTGGTTTTCAGCAAGGTATTCTCTGCAAGCACTGAAATTATAGGTAACAGATAGTTTTGTGATAGGATAATTTGTAACGAGCAACAGGTAACAAAAGTAAATAAAGTGCAGCAAGGTGCCCAATCCTTTTTGTAGCAAAGGACAAGCCTGGACAAACTCTTATATAGAGAAAAGCGCTCCCGAGGACACATGGGAATTATCGTCAAGCTAGTTCTCATCACGTTCATATGATTCGCGTTCGGTACTTTGATAATTTGATATGTGGGTGGACCGGTGCTTGGGTGACATTTTTCTTCGGACGAAAGACTTCATATAGCAGAAGATGGCCACCAGAGGGCCAACAGGGGGCCCACGAGGCAGGGGGCGCCCCCGCCCGTGGACAGGTGGTGGCCCCCCTGACGTATTTCTTCCGCTCAACATTTTTTATTATTTCCAAAAATAACTTTCGTGGAGTTTTAGGACTTTTGGAGTTGTGTAGAGTAGGTCTCTAATATTTGCTCCTTTTCCAACCCAGAATTCCAGCTGCCGGCATTCTCCCTCCTTATGTAAACCTTGTAAAATAAGAGAGAATAGGCATAAGTATTGTGACATAATGTGTAATAACAGTCCATAATGCAATAAATATCAATATAAAAGCATGATGGAAAATGGACGTATCAAGGAAGTGGGGGATAAATACCACCCTTTCGCCGGGCTTTGGGGTAGGGATGACCTGCCCCAGGGTAGGAAGCCTGTGTGTCATCTCCGCCGTCAAGTACCTCGCTTCCCGTAGATCCTTGATTTCATTCTCCATTATAGAGGAGGCCATCCACTTGCCTTGGGAACCGGATCCAGCCATGGCTGGAGAAGTGGGGGTGAAGGGAAAGAATTGGGATTGGGGCGCTGGAGCTTGAGGATGTAGAGGCGGGAAGGGAGGAAGGTGTAGGGAATAGGGATAAATCCTTGTCCTTTTATAAAGGCAGTGAATATCAAGTGCCCCCTCCCCGGCCTTAAAATCTGCCTACTCCCAAGGGGTCGTGCGGATGGTACGGTTGGATTACCCAAGCCCTCATTGATGAGAATCCCGTAATAAGGGGCCACGATCTCTGCTTTGACAAGATGTGTCACCGGAGTCCGCGTCTCGAAACGCGAAACGGGAAATTGAAAAACGATTCGAAATGATGAAGTGGTCAGACGTAACGTCCCACTAGCAAAGTTGTCAGTAAAGACATACCATGTTATTTATTAGGTATTATGCCCTTGCGGTTGTGGATTGTAATTGTTGAACAGAGCCGGATATAGTTCTTTTGATGAACTACTTTGAAGTGTTCGGAAGAGGAACCCGCCTTGCAATGCCGAAGACAACCTATGCGCCGGACACATCATCATTGAAGCCTGGTTCAAGGGCTACTGAGGGTGTCGGGTGGTTGGTGCGACATATGCCAACGGGTGGCTTATCTGTGTGGGAGCCAGTAAGACGTCGCCGGTGCCTGGAAGCGGGATAAGGCAAACACATGCACGCCGACGAATCTTACCCAGCTTCGGGGCTCTCCGTGGAGATAACACCCCTACTGCTGCTCTGCGGGGTCTCCGCATGATCACTCGATGAACAAATGCAAGTAGCTACAAGGTGCTCCTCGAGCTGTTTTGCGAGAGGAAGAAGAAGGGCAAGGCTAGCTCTACACTTCCCTCTGTGTGTGTTGTAACCTAGAAGAGATCAACCCTTTGCATGGGTGCCCCGGGGGGTTTATATAGGCCTACCCCCCGGGGGTACAATGGTAATCCGGCTGGGAGCGGGTCCCAGCCGCCAGTGTCTACGCTCGCCGGTTTTCGCGCCGGCTGGTGGGCCCCGCCGGCTGCCGGCATCTTGGTCGACAGGCAGGTCCTATGGCCTAGGGCCCTGCCGGTGGCTGGTTACTGTTGCCTCAATCCTGATGATGAGGGCTTTATCGAGGTAAGAGTGGCTACAGTGCCGCCGCCTGGCGGGCGATCACTGTAGCCTCACGTCGTCTTGTCTTCTTAATGATGCGCCTCCTTCGAGGGGGGAGCAAGCCGGCTTGGGAAAGCCGGCCATGTCTTGGGCCGACTGAGGGAGGCCTGGCCGCCTTCGGGCGTCTCTCTGCCCAAAGGGGCCCACCGCCCGTGGCTGCGCTGACAGCCCGCCGTGGATGGCGCCATAGTCATCATGGCAACAGTGCCGCGCCGGACGGGACAGGGCTACCCCGTACGGCGCACTGTACCAGGCGTGCTCCGGGTTTCGGGGGTGGCAGGCTTCACTGTAGACACGCCCCGTCCCATCGCCGTTATGTGAGCGCGTGCCTCGAGGGTACGATCTTGACCGCGCCATGGGAGCCGACCTCTTGGAGTCGGCCTTCTCGAGGCCGGCTTCTTGGAGCCGGCCCTCCCGCGGTTTTCTTCGTGAGGGTTAAGGCCGGGCCGCCTCCCGACAGTCGGCCTGAGAGGCAGCCGGCTGGGGGGAGGTGGCCCCGCGTCTTGGTTTCTTGGAGGCCGGATTGGCTTGTAATTTTTTCTGAAGCGCCAAGGGGAGCCGGCTAGGCTACCCGTGGTCATTTACCCCGACAGTAGTCCCCGAAGCTGGTCGCGCTTCGAGGTCGGCAAGGGGAACGAGAAGCTCGGTCAGCTTCCTATCTTGAGAAGCCAGCAGCTGGGAGCCGGCTTTGCTTATGCACGCCGCCTTGGAAGGGGCACCGTGGTCACGTCAACGGGCATGTGGGCCAACCCGCGCGCTGACCGTGCGCCTCCCTGCATGTCACGTGGCAGGAAAGGCCTGCCATGGCGCGTGCGCGATGGGACGCCGCCGCAGACCCGGGCCCTCCACTCCTGGCCTCGGCCCAGGCACGGATCTTCTGCGGCCCAGGGTGGTCTGTTGGCCTTCCCGCGGCGGTTTCACCACACCGTTAAAGCGCAATAATAGCGGGACGTGGGGGAGTGGGCGGAGTTAATCCCATGTCCCCCACACCACGCCTCCTCGGCTCCGCCGCGAGAGCCTATAAGTAGGGGGAGGAGAGGGAGCGGCAGAGGCTCGCACGCTCTCCCTTGCTCCACCCTCCCTCGTCTTCTTTTCTCATTCTCTCCGTCGCCGCAGCGCTTCTTCGCAGCGCCACTCCGCCGTCACCGCATCTTGCTTCTCACCGCGCCGCTCCAATGGCGCTGTCGAGCTCGTGGGACGGCTCCAACGTCCTCGATGAGCACGTCGAGTTCCTCCGCCGGACGTGGCGTCTGCCCGCCGAGAACTACGTGCGGGTCCGGCGCGCGCCGGAGGAGGAGATCTCGCCGGCGCCGGAGGAGGGCGAGCGGGTGATTTTCCGCTCGCATTGCATACGTGGCTTCGGCCTCCTGGCGAGCGTATTCCTCCGCTCGTTCCTCGAGTTCTATCATCTCCAGCCGCATCACCTCACCCCCAACACTGTGATGCTGCTGTCGGCCTTCGTCACCCTCTGCGAGGGTTTCCTTGGCGTCCTCCCCACCATAGAGCTCTGGGGGGAGTTCTTCTAGAGCAAACTCAGCACCGTCGTCGCCGGCGTGCCCTCTCCATGCGGAGCCTACATCGCCATGAGGCGGACGGGTGAGAACAATCCGTTCCCCACCATCCCGTTGATCCAGTCGGTGAAGCTCTGGCAGAAGTCGTACTTCTACGTGAAGAACGTCGCCCCGCAGGGCGACTTCGTCAATCTGTCGCCTTACGTAGCCGGCCCGCCAGCCTCGAGGCCGGCCTCATGGAGCTACCGGGCCAGGACGCTGTCCCAGGCCGGGAACGCCGCCGTCGCCCGACTCCGGGTTATGGCGCAGTCGGAGGGCCTGGTCGGATCCGACCTCGTGGCCGCCTTCGTGGAGCGCCGGGTTCTCCTGCTCCAAGGCCGGCCGCACATGATCTGTCAAATGAGCGATCGCTTCGACCCATGCCGGCTGAGCACCAGGGAGATGCCTCATGCCGAGGTGTCCTACCTGGTGAACTACATCGCCAACTGCAAGCTCGCCGAGGACTGGCGATTCGGCAAGGAGCCGTACTCTCGCGCCAAACCTCCGCCTGCCGTAAGTATTTCTGTCACATCCTAGTTAGACCATGCATTAGAGTGTGCATCATGTTTACTTTTAACAGAAACTTGAAATGGGGAAGGCAGAACCCCCAGCACCCCTTCTGAAATCAACTAGGGTTTACTAAAAATAATTTCAATGAACCTGAAATGCCCTTTTAAAATGTTCACCCTCTTTGTCTTGGGTTAGAACCTCTGACAAAATAGGTGCACAATTTTCTAGGTCAACAAAAGGTCATTGAATTAAATCATATGTATGCTGATTTTGGACATTTAAATGCTAATAAATATTTTAAATGTTCAAATAATTCTAGAAATAAGTCAGGGTTGTTAGGAATAATCCCAACAGAGCCCTCAATTATTTACAGGATTTTAGAAAGTGCCTAAGCATTTTTAATAATGCCACAAAGTTACAGAAGAATAGAAAAGGGAAAATAAAAGAGAAACTTACCTGCCCCCCCCCCCCACCAGGCCCACCTGCCGGCCCAGCCCAGCCACCGCGCCAGCGAGCAGCTTGGCTTGGCCAGGCAGGCAGCCAGGTGCTCGACGACGAGCTCAGCGCGCGCCACGCAGCTGGCCGCCGCCCTGCTTCCTCCCCTCACCGCCCCGCTGGACTGGGGAGGCTCCACGTCGCGCTCCCGACCCCCTGGACACGTCCATTCGCCCCCTGCCTCTCTCCCTCGCACTCCCTCGCCATGGCCGACGCAGCCGTCGCCGTTCCGCCACCGTAGCCGCGTCCAACGCCGTTCCTGTGCTGCACCACCGTGTCCACTCGCTCCGCCATCGTCGACTGCTTTGAACAGGCCGAGCCCCGAGCGCTCGCACGCTCTGCATCACCTCCATCGACCTCGCCTTCGTCAGCCACCGCCGGAGATCCCTTTCGACGTCGCCGCCGCATCAGCTCGTCCCCGACCGCGCCGGCTAGCTCTACGTGACCACCGTGAGCTCAGCTAATACCTCCCCATCCTCCCTGTTTGCTTCGTCGTGCACTACAGCAACTGCATGAGGCTCACCCGCACGCACCGCCGTGGAGCTCGTCGCCGACGTGGCTCCGGCCAAACTCCGGCCACGCCACCGTGTCCAAACACCTCACCGCATCACCAGGAGCTCAACGCACCACTCCACGCACCTCGCCGTGCCCCGTAGCCTCAGGCTCACTTTTACCCGACTCCGGCGACCGCAAAGCTCGTCGTCGGCGCCGTTTCCGGCCACCCCAAGCCCAGCCACTGCCACCAAACGCTGCGGCTTGCTTCCAGCTGCACGTAGATGCCCTCCGCCGCTTGTTTGGTCGCCGGAACGTGCGAATGCACTTCCTCCGCCGCGTCTGGCCTCGCCGGCGGCTAGACGCCGGTGAGTTTGACCTTTGACTTTGACCAGGTGGGCCCAGGTTGACTCCCCTGAGTCAATGACAAGTGGGCCCCCCCTCTGCTAACTAACTGGTTTAGTTTTAATTAAAATTAATTAGTTTAACTAATTACTGACATGCGGGACCCACTGGTCAGTTCGACCTGGACGACCCTGTTGACCTCTGACGTCATCCTGACGTAGTGCTGACGCAGTAATTTAATTACTGGAATTATTTTTATACAGGAAATTCCAGAAAATAGTTCAAACTTCAAAAATTCATAGAAATTAATCTGTAACTCCAAATGCAAAGATTTATATATGAAATTTGATCAGAAAAATTCAATCTACCCATTGGAACTGGTTTCATGCATGTCAGAACAAGTTAAACCTGCTGTTTATCTAATACAAGGTAATGCTCCTAAATGGCTATGTTACATGATCTAACACTTGAACCTTTGGTTCAATTAAGCACTTTCCTCCCTGTTTTAGCTTGCATTAGGCCTAGACACTTTCATATTGCCATGTCATAGCATGCATCATATTGTTGCATATCGTCATGTGTTGATTGTGTTCCGATGTGTTCTTCGTGGTAGGTTCTGCCTCCGAGGATATTCAAGAGTATCCAACTGAAGGGCAGTATCCCACTACCACTCCATCAGGCAAGCAACCCATTGATCATTCCGATACAAACCCATGTTCTTGCTTTTACTCTTGTTTTACTGCATTAAGACAACGCGACTCAAACTGCTGTGTGTCTCGGTAGTTGAACCCACTTCCTTTGCATGACCTGTCATTGCCACAGTAACTAGATGAAACCCACTAGCATGTGTAGGAGTTGATTGAGCCATATGTGTGTGTTTCCTACCATGTTCTGCTTGCTATGCTTAGAGTTGTGTCAGGTCTGGCTCATCGGGATGATGAACTAGAGTGAAAGGTTGTGACGGTGTCGAGAGTGTGAAAGTGTTGAATACGATTTGGTAAAGGAATCAATGAGAGGCCATGTAGGAGTACATGGTGGGTTGTTTCATTGAGGCCGTTGTCGGTGTCAAAACCGGCGGATCTCGGGTAGGGGGTCCCGAACTGTGCGTCAAGGTCGGATGGTAACAGGAGACAAGGGACACTTTATTTTACCCAGGTTCGGGCCCTCTCGATGGAGGCAAAACCCTACTCCTGCTAGATTAATATTGATGATATGGGTAGTACAAGAGTGGATCTACCACGAGATCAAGGAGGCTAAACCCTAGAATCTAGCCTATGGTATGATTGTGTATGATGATGGTTGTTCTACGGACTACAACCCTCCGGTTTATATAGACACCGGATAGGGTTAGGGTTACACAGAGTCGGTTACAATGGTAGGAGATCTCGAATATCCGCACGCCTAGCTTGCCTTCCACGCCAAGAAAAGATCCTTCCGGACACGGGACGAAGTCTTCAATCTTGTATCTTCATAGTCCTGGAGTCCGGCTGAAGGTATAGCTCGGCTATCCGAACACCCCCTAATCCAGGACTCCCTCAGTAGCCCCCGAACCAGGCTTCAATGACGACGAGTCCGGCGCGCAAATTTGTCTTCGGCATTGCAAGGCGGGTTCCTCCTCCGAATCCTGTGTACCTGTATGAACAATGTCTGATTTTTGTAATGTAGCGCTCCTCGGCTTCAGTGCCCAATAATGGCCGTCTTCCACGTGTTGAACGAATGCGAAAAGCCTGGGGTGTTTTTACATCCACACCCTTAGTCACATAAACGAGCCGCCTATTTAACGGGATGGGGATTTAGATCCAAACCACATCTTCTCCCCTCTGCGAGTTATCATCAGAGCGTCTCCAGCAATGGTCCATTCCAACATGGCCAGCCGTCGCAGCTCCTCCCCTCGCCCCTCCAGTCCTAAATCCGGAGACTGGAAGAGTTGCACCATCCCACACAGCGAGTTAGTGTCGCTGCAGGCCAAGGGATTCCTTCCCCAGGCATGTATGGTCCCGGTCCGAGCCGGACTCGCCACCTATAATGGCGGAAAGCAAGCGGAGAGCATCCCCAATCCTTCTAAAGGAGAGCGGGTGTGCCTCGTCCCTTATTTATCAAGGGGACTGGGATTTCCAATTCATCCATTCCTCCGCGGGCTTCTGGAGTTCTACAGCCTCCAGCTGCACAATCTCACGCCCGGATCCGTACTACATATTGCGGGCTTCGTTGCCCTTTGTGAGCTATTTTTAGGCGTCGAGGCTCATTTTGCGCTGTGGAAGAGGTTGTTCTGCTTGGTGCCCCGTTCTCAAAAGGGGTCCATATATCAAGTGGCGGAGCCGAGGTATGGTGCATCGCCGGGACCGGATACCCATCCGGAACCCCAAAAGAGGCATCCGAGGACTGGCCTTCGGAATGGTTTTACATAGATGATGTCCCGCTGCCGGACCCTATCTGGGTCGGTCTCCCCAAGTTTAACAACGCTCCATTGAAGAAACGCTTGAGCTGGCGTCCGCGGAGCTCTCGAACAGAAAACGACAGAGACGTCCTTTATTTGATGGGCCGGATAAGACTGTTGGATCATTCTGGACTAACCATGATTGGAGTCATGGCCACATGCATTATGCGAGGGGTGCAACCACTTCAATATAGAGGCCACCCCATGTGGGATTTCAACGGGGAGGATGACGCCACCCGTTACGGCCGTAAGGGGCCAGCCACAGCTGCCGCTCTAGTAAAGATTTTAACATCTTTGTACAAGGGAGAAAAGGAGGACTTCCTCCGCGTCAACCCGCGGGCCGGATTCACTATGTACGAACCTCCAAGTTGGGTAAGTGAACAATTGCACTTGCCTGTTTATTTAACGCTCCCATGACTAGATACGTAATCTGACGATTTCAATGCAGGAGCTGCGACAGGAGGTAAAGGATATCAACAGCTGCCCTCCACAGCCTGAGGACCCAGAACGGTCTCTCGATCCGGACTCCGAAGAGGATTCGGACATATCGGTGGAGCTCATCGACGGGGTGTTCCACCAGTTAAGCAAGGACGATACCTTGGTAGCCATTACGGCCGATTACCCCGGGTTAATCCCGGCTTCCCAGGTGACAGAAACCGGAGTGTTTATTCCCTGAAGAGAGATTCCACTCTCACATATTCCGGCGTTTGAAATGACAACCGTATTTTCCAGGGGAGATTTCCGAGGCGGGAGGCCGAACCTGCGGCGGCCAGCCAACGAGGGGCCGTAGGGCCCCGTGGGGCGAAAAGAAATGTAGTCCGGACTGAGATTCCGGCACAAAGGTATAACACGCTTTCTGTATCCCTGGTGCTATTCTGTCAAGGCATATTAACATTCGTGCTTTTTCCAGGAAGAAGAGGCCTTGCCGGACTCTATCCAGAGAGGTTGCCAATCGCGCCTCCACCAGCCAGGCTCCAACGTCTGGTCCGGAAGCGGGGACGAGCACCAGGCGCGCACCGGACGCTCCTCCAACAGAGGATGCAGACCGGCTGTCTGCCACAAATTCAGAAGTGGAGAGTGCCATGAACCACAGGCGTCGCCGGACAGTTCTACGCGATGCTTGTTTCTCCCGAGAGGCTTTAGATGCCTTTAATTCGGGAGATGCGTACCTTCGTGCCGCTCAAGATGGTTTAGCCAAAGCCACGGAGCAGTATGTGAAAGACATACGGGTAAGAAAATTTTAGTTAAATATATATATATACCAGTAGCCCCCGAGACTTGAAACAGTTAAAGTAACTGATTTAAGGATCATACAACATGCAGGTTCTTACTGAGAAGAACACCGTGCTGTCCCAGGAGCTGGAAAAGTGCAAGGCCCAACTAGAGGCCACACTAGCCGCAACAGGGGAGCCCAAAGGGACCCCCTCAGGTAAGATACACTTCGAAAGATTAGTATTGTGCGGCATGGGTGCAAATCTGACAATTCATGTTGCAGATGGCGCCGGACTTGAGCCGGAGAAGCAACAACTCTTACGCCGGTTAAAGACCGGTGAGAGTATGTTGACAAGGGTGAGGCGATAGAAGAATGATCTTCAGGATGCCAACACCAAGCTGGATGTTGAACTGAAGGACGTTCGTGGCCAGCTGTCGGACTCCATGAAGGAGAATCAGCGGCTTCGACGCGGCATATTTAGTAAGTGCTTGAACGAACTTTGAAAACTTAGTTCGGCGAGGAAGTCGAATAATAGAGTATTGTTTGTAGGTATGCTCACAGGTCGTCCTACAGAGGAGATGCCCGGTTCTACGGGTGACCTACTTCCCGAACTCCTGCAACTGCACGAGCGAATTCGGTAGGCGATGCGAGGTGTTGCCCAAGCCTTATGGCCTGCCCACCCCACGCCTGAGGGCCTTGGAGAGCTTGCGGAGAAGCTGAAGGGAGTTCGGCGGCGCTTCCTGTTGTGGAAGATATCAGCCTGCCGACAAGGCGCTAGGGAGGCCTGGGCCATGGTGAAGACCCGTTTTACAAAGTCTGACCCCAATCACATGTCCGGGGTCGGACCAGTGGGGCCTGACGGGAAGGAGATCCCTGTGAGCTTAGTGTATGGCCAGGTAGAATTGGCCGCAAAGTATTCTCAGCAGGACTGTAAATTAGACAGCCTGTTAGATGGTATAGAGGAGGAATACAATCAGTCAAGATGACTATGTAATTTATAATTGACATGTGAAATGCCTTCTAGCCGGATTGTAGATCGTTTGTCATTGCCGAACCTTTCGCTTCGACCTCGGGACCTGACAGTCCGGAGTGTGTCCGAATACCATAACGGCTATATAAGAACCGAGGTATGCGTGGAGACCAGGCGTAGGGGTCATTAGTGCTTTATCAGACAAGTGCCCAACTAGTTATGTTATATTACATGGTTAGTAAGAAACATCTTCCAGAGAGAATAGTTCCGTTAAGGGTTCCTTTCGCTGGGGTGGCGTGCCCTAAAGTGCATGTCCGGACTGCAAGTGCAGGAAAACATCTGGGGGCATGTATAAGTAAAAAAGGTTCATCTTTAGTTCACCGACCGAATATTCCCTTAAGAACACTAGCTTTCGGCTTCACCCAGTCTGAGGTACACATCAGGCTTATCCGGCAGTAACAATCGCAGAGGTGCTCCCTTTACCGCCTAGCCGAACAATCGGGAACGTAGGGGTAAGCACAGGAGCCAGGCAACCCAGCTTGGCCAAAACTTAAGTCATAACGATGCATATAATGGTGAAGAAAAGGTGCATGCGGAAGTCTGACGCATGCATTGGGCGTGAAACCCATATAAACAAGCTTCTGTTAAAGAAGCCCCCAGGTTTTCGGAGCGCGGGTAGCGCGTCACATGATGAGCCTTTAAGGGCTATAAAAGGAAAGAGTGGGAGGAAAAAATAAAAACAGAAAAATATGTAAAAATGGACAGAGGAAGGAGACAAACCCCGAGTTCGGCGCTAGGCATAGAATCTTCGGAGACGTGCGGCGTTCCATGGGTTCGGCTCGAGTTGGTTATCCGACGCATCTCGCAGGCGGTACGCTCCACCAGTCAGGACTTGGTCAATTATGAAGGGACCTTCCCATCTGGGCTTGAGTTGGTCCTTTTTCTTATCCGGCAGGCATAGAACTAGTTCGCCAACGTTGTAATTTTTGGCCCGTACTTCTCTGCTTTGATATCTTCGAGCCTACTGTTGATAAAATGCGGAACGAGCTTTAGCCACGTCACGCTCCTCCTCTAAGGCGTCCAGGTTGTCCTGCCGATCAAGCTCGGCTTCTCTTTCTTCGTACATGCGCACTCGAGGTGAGTCATGTATTATGTCGCAGGGCAGGACTGCCTCTGCGCCGTACACCATAAAGAATGGTGTGAATTCGGTGGTACGATTTGGCGTGGTTCGCAGCCCCCAGAGCACGGAGTCGAGCTCCTCTACCCAGTGCGTATTAGATTCCTTGACGGACCGCACTAGTCTGGGTTTGATGCCGCTCATGATGAGACCATTTGCGCGTTCGACCTGACCGTTAGTTTGTGGGTGATAGACTGAAGCATAATCAAGCTTAATGCCCATGTTTTTGCACCACAGCTTTACTTCCTCCGAGGTGAAGATTGTGCCGTTATCGGTGATAATGCTGTGGGGGACACCGTAACGGTGTACGACCCCGGATATGAAGTCTATCACAGGTCCGGATTCGGCCGTCTTGACAGGCTTGGCTTCTATCCATTTGGTGGATTTATCCACCATGACCAGTAGGTATTTTTTCTTGTGGGTTCCGCCTTTAAGGGGTCCCACCATATCAAGTCCCCAGACCGCAAAAGACCAAGTGATGGGGATAGTTCGGAGGGCGTTGGGTGGCATATGACTTTGGTTGGCAAAAAGCTGGCAACCGACGCATCGTTTGACTAGGTCATGGGCGTCTGCTCGGGTCGTCGGCCAATAAAAGCCTGTACGGAAAGCCTTGCTTACGAGGGACCGAGCTGCAGCGTGGTGGCCACCGAGTCCGGCATGAATTTCAGCCAACAGACTCCGCCCTTCCTCTTCGAAGATACATCTTTGAAGGACTCCTGTAGTGCTTTTCTTATATAGCTCTCCCTCGTGGACTTTATAGGCTTTAGATCGCCGCACTATGCAGCGTGCCTCATTTTGGTCCTCAGGTAGTTCCTGCCTATTGAGGTAGGCTAGAAATGGTTCTGTCCACGGGGCGATGACCGCCATTATTACGTGGGCTGAAGGTGTGATTTCGGTGGCGGGCCCTCCGATTATGTCACATTGCTCGGCGTATGGTTATGCGGTTGTGTCCGGACTGTTATCCGCGGGTTCCCCCTCCCATGCTACAGATGGTTTGAATAATCTTTCTAAGAAGATGTTGGGGGGGGGGCATCTCGTTTTGCTCCGATGCGTGCCAGGACGTCCGCTGCCTGATTATTTTCTCGGGCTATATGGTGAAACTCTAGTCCCTCGAACCGAGCTGACATTTTTAGTACGACATTGCGATAGGCTGCCATTTTTGGCTCTTTGGTGTCGAAGTCGCCATTTATTTGGGATATCGCGAGGTTTGAATCCCCACGTACTTCCAGGCGTTGAATGCCCATGGATACTGCCATACGGAGACCATGTAGAAGGGCCTCATATTCGGCTGCATTGTTGGAGTCCGTGTACATAATTTGGAGTACATATTGGACTGTGTCTCTTGTAGGGGACGTCAAAACGACGCCAGCCCCCAGTTCGGCCAACATTTTGGAGCCATCGAAATGCATGATCCAGTTTGAGTATGTGTCGTACTCTTTAGGGAGTTTGGCCTCTGTCCATTCGGCGACGAAGTCGGCTAGGACTTGCTATTTGATGGCTCGCCGTGGTTTGTAGGTTATGTTGAACGGTAGGAGCTCTATGGCCCATTTTGCTATCTGGCCCGTTGCGTCGCGGTTGTTGATAATATCGTTGAGTGGTACTTCCAAGGCTACTGTTATAGAACACTCTTGAAAGTAGTGTCGTAGCTTCCGGGATGCCATGAACACCGCGTATGCAATCTTTTGGTAATGCGGGTACCGTGATTTGCATGGTGTGAGGACAGTGGACACGTAGTAAACCGGCCTTTGAAGGGGGAGTTTGTGCCCGTCCGTTACCCGTTCGATGACGAGTACTGCGCTAACAACTTGATGAGTTGCGGCGATGTACAATAGCATGGGTTCGCCAGTATTCGGCGCGGCCAGGACGGGATTTGTTGCCAAGATGGCCTTTATTTCCTCGAGTCCGGCCATTGCAGCGTCCGTCCACTCGAAGTGTTCGGTGCGCCTAAGGAGGCGATAAAGGGGCAATGCCTTCTCTCGCAAACGGGAGATAAAGCGGCTTAAAGCCGCCACGCATCCGGTGAGTTTCTGTATTTGTTTGAGGTCTTTTGGGATGTCCAATTGTGACAAAGCTCGGATTTTAGCTGGATTTGCTTCTATTCCTCTACCGGATACAATGAAGCCCAGGAGCTTTCCGGCTGGAACGCCGAAAACACATTTTTCCGGATTGAGCTTAATGTCGTAT
Source organism: Aegilops umbellulata (assembly GCA_032464435.1). Taxonomy (NCBI): domain Eukaryota; kingdom Viridiplantae; phylum Streptophyta; class Magnoliopsida; order Poales; family Poaceae; genus Aegilops; species Aegilops umbellulata. Next base: position 132,575,078 of record CP136058.1, on the reverse strand, counting down.
TTTCGGAGGTTGTCGAATGTAAGCCTCAAGTCGTCTACTAGAGATTCGACATGTCTTGATTTAATGACCACATCATCTACGTAAGCCTCCACTGTTTTGCCGATCTGGTTTGCCAGACATGTTGGAATCATGCGCTGATATGTTGCGCCGGCGTTTTTTAGCCCAAAGGGCATTGTGTTGAAGCAGAATGGACCGTATGGTGTGATGAATGCCGTTGCAGCTTGGTCTGACTCTGCCATCTTTATTTGATGGTAACCAGAGTATGCGTCGAGGAAGCACAGCGAATCATGTCCTGCAGTGGCATCGATAATTTGATCTATTCGAGGGAGGGGAAACCGATCCTTTGGGCAAGCCTTATTAAGGTCTTTGAAGTCGACACACATGCGCCAGGATTTGTCCTTCTTTGGTACCATCACTAGGTTTGCTAGCCAGTCCGGATGTTTTATGTCTCTGATGAATCCGGCCTCCAATAATTTGGCTAGCTCCTCTCCCATGGCCTGTCTCTTTGGTTCGGAGAAACGCCGAAGGGCTTGTTTGACAGGTTTGAATCCTTTCTGGATGTTTAAGCTGTGTTCGGCCAGCCTGCGTGGGATTCCTGGCATATCTGAGGGGTGCCAAGCGAAGATGTCCCAGTTCTCTCATAGGAACTCTCGCAGTGCGGCGTCTACGTCAGGGTTCAGTCGTGCCCCGATGGAGGCTGTTTTACTGGGGTCCGTTGGGTGGACCTGGAATTTGACTATTTCGTCCGCTGGTTTGAAGGATGTGGATTTGGATCTCTTATCGAGTATCACATCATCCCTATTGACCGTGGATCGCAGCGCAGTCAGTTCTTCTGCCGCTAAGGTTTCGGATAGTGCCTCGAGGGCCAATGCGGCTGTCTTGTTTTCGGCGCGAAGTGCTATGTCCGGATCACTAGCGAGAGTGATAATTCCGTTTGGCCCAGGCATCTTGAGCTTCATGTACCCGTAATGGGGTATATCTTGGAAAACTGTGAATGCCTCCCGTCCTAATATAGCGTGATATCCGCTTTTGAACGGGGCCACCTGAAACGTGATTTGTTCGGACCTGTAATTATCCGGCGTGCCAAATACCACATATAGTGTGATTTTTCCGGTGCAGCGCGCTTCTTGACTGGGAATTATTCCTCTAAAGGTTGTGCTGCTTCGCTCCATGCGGTTCCAATCTATTTCCATCTTTTGAAGGGTTTCCTTGTAAATGAGGTTCAATCCGCTGCCTCCATCCATGAGTACCTTTGTGAGACGACAGCCGTCCACTATGGGACTGAGGACCAATGCGGCTGGTGCTCTGGCTGTTCGAAATTTAGGTTCGTCACTCGCGTTGAAGGTGATAGCAGTATTACTCCATGGGTTTATTGTCGCCACCTGATAGACTTTGGTGAGGCTGCGGAGTGTTCTTTTTCGCATGTTATTCGATGCAAAAGTCTCAAAGACTGTGAGAACGGAACTGAAATTCTCGGGCTGGTTTCCTTCGACCTCTGGAATTAGGAGGTCCTCGCCAATTTTGGCCACCTGCCGGATTATCCAACATGCCCTGAGGCTGTGAGTTGGGGTGGCGTCCTCTGCACTATGAATCTTGCAGGGTCCATCTAGCCACTTTTCCAGTACGGTTCCATGCCCTCTGGAGGGTTTTGATTTTTTGGTATTTAGTCCAGGTGCCTTACTATGGTGCACCCTCTTAGTTCGGACGGGATTGCTATTCAAGGCCGGATTATCCCAAAATTTTATTTCGGTTTTCCGAGCACTTTCCATCGCACAGTACTTTTGTACTATGGACGCCAAGTCAGCAAAGCGTGTAATATTACGACGACTTACGGCATTAAGTATTCCCTCGTCCGTGCAGTTACTGCAAAAGATTGAGATTGCGTCTCCCTCGCGGCAGTCCTTTATCCTGTTCATAACCAGGAGGAATCTGGACCAGTAATGATGTACTGTTTCTTCGGGCGTTTGCCTGATTTGGGAAAGATCGCTTATGATCGGGCGGGCGGGTGTCGTCGAATTTGAGACCTCACCCAATTTACTGTTCGGAGGCCGAAGAACATCCGAATTCTAAGATCTGGAGCCTTGGATGTTATCCGATGAGTCTAGCCCGTTGCCTGATTTTACGCTCAGGTCTTGGAATGTATCCTCCCCTCTGCGGATATCCGGCATGGAGGGTTCGGGGATTCGGACGTAGCTAGTCCTTAAGATAGATGATGGTCGCCGCATTGTGTCTCCACCACTGCAACGTGGTGGGTGACCTGGGGAGAGTTAATTTCTCTCAGATCGGGTTTAAGCCCAACCTGGTCGTAATTTGTGGCGACGCCCAGTGCGGCGATACGATCCAGGAGCTCGTTAACCGAAGAGAGCTCCATCGGATCCAGTTGTTCGGTGAGTTCTGAGCCGACGTGGAGGTTGCATTCGATGACCCGGGAGGTCACCGTCGGCGCAACAGCCGAACAGGCGGTTGCGAGAAAACCACCTAGCCGGAAAGTTTGGCTGACAGCCAAGGCTCCTTTCGTAATGGCGCCGTCTTTAAAGACGGGAAGAGGCATCCTTCCTGATCGCGACGGCATAGAGGAACTCTCAATGAAAGCACCAATGTCGGTGTCAAAACCGGTGGATCTCGGGTAGGGGGTCCCAAACTGTGCGTCAAGGTCGGATGGTAACAGGAGACAAGGGACACTTTATTTTACCCAGGTTCGGGCCCTCTCGATGGAGGTAAAACCCTACTCCTGCTAGATTAATATTAATGATATGGATAGTACAAGAGTGGATCTACCACGAGATCAAGGAGGCTAAACCCTAGAAGCTAGCCTATTGTATGATTGTGTATGATGATGGTTGTTCTACGGACTACAACCCTCTGGTTTATATAGACACCGGATAGGGTTAGGGTTACACAGAGTCGGTTACAATGGTAGGAGATCTCGAATATCCGCATGCCTAGCTTGCCTTCCACGCCAAGAAAAGATCCTTCCGGACACGGGACGAAGTCTTCAATCTTGTATCTTCATAGTCCTGGAGTCCGGCTGAAGGTATAGTTCGGCTATCCGTACACCCCCTAATCCAGGACTCCCTCAGCCGTCCTTAAGAACTGAGATCTGTGTGTGTGATTTAAGATTCAACTACTACCACACATTGGGATCCTTAATTGACTCTCTCGACTTATTAACCACTCTTGTCCTCTGTCCGGGAGTTGCAAAGTAGTTTCTGGTGTTTGTAGTATGCTGGGGGCCGCACGCAGCGTTGACCATAGGGGTGGGCTGTGTTGCAGTAGGCACGTGGCACAGTGTACCGATTCGCCCGTTTGGTGTCTTGGGAACCCTGTTCACATCGTTCGGGGCCATTAGTGGAAACCTCGGACGGACTCCCTGCGGATGGAACCCGAATAGGCGATAAACCTGGACTAGGGACTTGTGTGTTTAGTCAGGTCGTGGCCGACACCCTCGCTGGGCTTCCGCTTGAAGGCTGCCGAGTACATGTCGTGTAAACGGCGATAAGTGGTGAGAGCGTGTGTGAAGAAGTACACCCCTGCAGGGTATAGAACTATTCGAATAGCCGCGTCCACGGTAAAGGACTACTTGGTCACCTATACAGTTCATAGACAAGTAAATGGATTCTACTAAAAATCTCAAGATAAGTGTGAGTACCGCGGATGGCCCTCTCGTAGGATGACGAGAGAGGATCCACGGTGGAGTATTGTGTTGGTGATAGTGGACTCGTGTGCGACAAATGATTTACAAGTTGTGTATATCGTAGGATAGCTTAGCCAAGAGTCAAAGCTGGCTTGCTGCAATAACTCCACTACCTTCTTGAGAATGCACATGTATAGTAGGATTCTGTTGTAAGACTTGTTGAGTACCTTCGTACTCATGTTGCTTTAATTAATGTTTTTAGACGACTGCGCCAACCCCTCCGATGGGTTCTATGTAGACCTCGACGTTGACGAGTGACTTACCACCCAGGTGGTGATCCAAGACTTGTGAAGGGTCGATGTAGATAGACAGGCTTCGTCAAGCCTTCTTTCTTTCTAGAGTCTGTACTCAGACTACCTTGCTTCCGCATGTGCTTGTATGTTTGTATGACTTGAGTGTCGGGTCATGTGACCCCTACCTGTATGGATGATATGTATGGCTCTTCGGAGCCTCTTAAATAAAGTACTTGAGTTGTAGAGTTTTGTTGTGATGCAATGTTGTATTTACTCATATCGGGCATATTGTGTGTATGATTGAAATGCTTGGTATGAGTGGGATCCGACTATCTAGTTGTTTATCCTTGGCAGCCTATCATATGGGGAAATGTAGTCTAGTGCTTCTGAGCGATAGTAGTCCGATATAGCCCGGTTCACCGGAGTCTTGCTAGCCCAGCACTACTGCTCGGAACACTTGACTGGCCAGCATGTGTTTCACTTCGTTCCTGTGTCTGTCCCTTCGGGGAAATGTCACGCGGTGTTATCCGGATCCTGCCTAGCCTGCTACAGCCCGGGATACCGGAGTCCTGTTAGCCCAGTGCTACAGCCCGGATTTATACGTTGTTGACCGACATGCTCGATGTGATTCATGTATGCCTGTCCTCATGGGTTAGTGTTGCCTTGGGTTCACGACTAGCGATGTCAGCTCGGGTTCTCTGTCATATGGATGCTAGCGACACTATCATATACGTGAGCCAAAAGGCGCAAACGGTCCCGGGCCAGGTAAGGTGGCACCCATGGGAGTACCGTGCGTGAGGCCGCAAAGTGATATGATGTGTTACATGCTGGATCGATGTGACTTAGGATCGGGGTCCTGACAGCGTTGGCATCAGAGCCGGACTGCCTGTAGGTTCGCTAAGCCAAACTGGTCGATGTCGAGTCTAGAAGTGCTTTAGTTATATGTATGGGAATTGATTGTGGGAAGGAACGTAAGGCTCTTTTTACTCCCTTATGCCCTCTGTTCTGAGTCATTCTCTTCTCATTCTACGTGGGTTAAGGACTAGGCTCTCTTCTCTCTATCAGGTTCACATGTTACTAATCCGTAGTAACTTATAGGATTGTTGGATACAACCTAGTTCAGTTTCTACTAAATTTTAGAATGTTGCCAGTTGAACCAGAACCTTGATATGATGTTGTTGAGTGGTTTTGCAAACTGTTGTGGATGTCTCATCTCCTTTTCTTAGCATTACAGCCGTTATGCTGTCCAATTTCTCCTAGGAAATTCTAATGCCTTTGCATTATTTTTGTGCTTCCAGATGGCCACCCGTTCCCAGAACCAAGTGGTTCGTCTGACCCGTTGCATTGATGTATGTGGACACACAGCCATGTTGGTTCGAGTGATGGTCGAGACAGGTTACCGATGGTATCCTGAATATACCGTCGAGGAACAGTTTAGAGACTTTAATCAAAGCCAATATCTGTGCATGGTCAGGATATATCCATCTTATCCCGGAGCTACTGAACCGCTCCACTGTTCTTATGGACTTGGGATCACTATTGGGATGTCCGTGTAGGATGCAGCCTACTCGATGATGACTATTATTCGAGCCAGAACTGCCTTGCTGAGCAACACTGATTTCCGCTCCATGGCAGCATCCCTCCCTGGGGCGCATGGTTATCTTCAGGGTATGTACAGTGACGCATCCCATGAGGACTCACTCCTCCGCACCACTACTGAGATGCTGGAAGACAAGGACCGTGAAAATTGGGCCTTGCGTATGGAACTCTTTAATGCTCGTTCTGATCACTGGGCCACTTTGACTCGGTTTGCCCCTGCGGTGCAAGCCGGATACATGGACATGAGGGACTTGTATCCTGTGCGTGCCAGCCTGCCAGATTTCATGGAGTGGCGTGAGGTGGGAGGCATCACTCCTCCTCGTGGACCTCGTCTGCCGCCGTTTGTTGGACCAAGGCCACACCCAAGTCCCTATGGCCCGCAAGCTCCTCAGGACCGTCTGTTCCCAGATGATCATGTTCCGCTTCCAGGCTTGGGTGGTGACTTCTATGAGGATTACTACGGAGCTGTCTGAGCTAGTAGTAGTTTTCGCCAGTATTGTAACAGTTGTATGTCCACCGTCCCGCGTGACTTGTGGAATATGACTTAGTGTGTATCCATTCCGGAGGTGTAGAAAAATAATGTATAGGAGCTTGGAATGCCTCCGATGAGATGTAACGTCTTTCATCATAGTTGTACCTTAGCTTGGGCTTGTACTAAACTATGTATGGTGTGTATGACTGTTGGTTAATATATGGCAGTTTCTAAACTACCATGTCATACGGATGAACATCTCTGCATTCCTTGTTATCCATTACATTCTGCACTTCCTTGCCCAGATTTCTTTTTTTGCCATCCTGGTCTAAATCGTTGTTTTGTTTTTCCTAGGATGGTCAACACCCGCAGCAACCCTGCTGCTCCGGAGCAGGGTGAAGCTAGCGCAGCTAGGGATGAAAATCTGCCTCAACCGCCATCTCTGGCCGAAGTGATGCTGGAGGCAGAACGAAACAAGCGTGAGACTAACCGCTTGCTGGAGCGGATTGAGCGGAATACTGCACGCCAGCAGAGAAACAATCCAGTGTCCATCAATGACTTTGTCAAGCTGTATCCACCAAAGTTTAACCATTCCATCGAACCTCTCGATGCGGATGACTGGCTTCGCAGCATCGCCCACAAGCTACGTTCTGCCAACGTAGCTGAAGATGATAAAGTTACCTTTGCTGCTTATCACCTCGAAGGCCCCGCTAGCCTTTGGTGGGAAAATTATGAGGCTATGCGCCCGGTCGGCCAAATCACTACTTGGGCTGATTTCAGTGCTGCTTTCCGTGAGCATCACATTCCGGAAGGTCTCATGGATCGCAAGAGGGAGGAGTTCTATAACTTCACCCAGGGTAGACTGACTGTGGATGCATACAGTCGCGAGTTTGGAAAGTTAGCACGTTATGCTCCCGAAGAGGTATCCACCGACGCCAAGAAGCAGGCAAGGTTCCGCAAGGGACTTAGCCCCGAGCTTCGTCGTGACCTTCGTCTGCACGAATGCACCTCTTTTCCGAAGCTAGTCAATAAGGCCATCAGTGCCGAGACAGGACAAACTGACTTTGAAGCTTCACGCAAGCATTCCTGTGACTTTGGGTCTTCATCCGGCTCTGGATCTCAGAAGCGCCGGGTCTGGATCCCAAACACTGCTGTGCCATCCAGGTTCACTCTGAGGCCATCCTTTGAGGCGCCTCGCCCCAACCAGCAGTATGTACCGTCCAAGACTTATGGTGGTCCCGCTGCTAATGCTGCTCCACGCCCCAATATGATAACTTGCTTCAAGTGTGGAGAGCCGGGTCACTACATCCGCGAGTGTCCCCAGAACAACCCCAACCAGTTCGGAAAGTCTGTTGGCCGTGGTAAGCCAACAGCAAAGGTGCTCGTCGCTAAGCTGGCCACCACTGCTCGTGGCCATGTCAACTACGTCTCAGCTGAGGAGACTAAGGAGGACCCCAACATTGTTCTCGGTACGCTCCTTGTTAATTGCCATCCGGCAACTGTTCTCTTTGATACTGGAGCATCTCATTCATTTATTTCTGAGAGCTATGCTCGTTTGCACAACACCACATTTTGTGACATGCCCACCTCCATGGTAATTCAAACCCATGGTTCTAAGTGGCAAACCTCTAGAATCAGCCATGGAAATGAAATTCTTGTCGACAGATTGGTCTTGCTCGCGTCTCTAATAGCTCTCAAGTCCTCGGACATAAACATCATCTTGGGTATGGACTGGATGTCAGCCCATTACGCTAAGATTGATTGCTCTACTAGAACTGTTCAACTTACCCATCCATCGGGCAAGATAGTCCATGTTTTGACCCGAGTGTCGGAGTGTCATCTCTACTCTCTAAATGCCAACCCCCTTCCAGACCTTGAAGATATTCCGGTAGTTCATGACTTCCCGGATGTCTTCCCAGAGGAACTGCCAGGTGTTCCACCTGACAGAGATGTCGAGTTCGTGATAGACCTTGTTCCAGGAACCGTCCCAATCTCTAGAAGACCTTATAAGATGGCACCCCTAGAATTAGCCGAGCTTAAGAAACAACTCGACGAGTCCTTGCAAATGGGTTTCATCCGTCCTAGTTCTTCTCCATGGGCTTGCCCCGTCCTCTTCTTCAAGAAGAAGGATGGAACGGATCGGATGGTTGTGGATTACCGACCTGTCAATTTGGTCACCATCAAGAACAAGTATCCGCTCCCCAGGATCAACGACATGTATGACTAGCTCGCTGGATCCTCAGTCTTTTCCAAGATGGATTTGAGGTTGGGCTACCATCAAATCAAAATCAAGAACGGGGACATCCCCAAAATGGCCTTTGTTACTCGTTATGGCCAATACGAGTACACCGTCATGTCCTTCGATTTAACCAATGCTCCAGCCACCTTCTCTCGGTTAATGAACTCGATCTTCATGGAGTACCTGGATAAATTCATTGTGGTTTACCTTGATGATATACTCATCTACTCCAAGAATGAGGAAGAACATGCCGAACATCTAAGGCTAGTATTGATGAAACTTCGAGAGCATCGCCTTTATGCCAAATTCTCCAAGTGCGAATTTTGGTTGCCAGAAGTGACCTATCTGGGCCATGTAATCTCCGGCAAGGGCATTGCTGTCAATCCCGAGCGAGTTCAAGCCGTCCTTGACTGGACTCCACCTGAAACGGTCAAGCAAGTTCGGAGTTTTCTTGGTTTAGCGAGCTATTGCCGCCGCTTCGTCGAGAATTTCTCCAAAGTTGCTAAGCCTCTAACGGAACTCCTCAAGAAAGATAAAAAGTTCGAGTGGACCCCACAGTGCGAGTTCAGCTTTCAGGAACTGAAAAGACGCCTGACATCTGCTCCCGTATTGGTACCACCAGATTTTTCTAAGGACTTTGTTATCTATTGCGACGCCTCGCGACAAGGACTAGGTTGCATTCTCATGCAAGATCGTCATGTGATTGCCTACGCTTCTCGACAGTTGCGTCCACACGAGGATAACTATCCCACACATGATCTAGAGCTTGGAGCGGTAGTCCATGCACTCAAAACCTGGCGACATTACCTTCTTGATAATCGTTGTGAAATCTACACTGATCACCAAAGTCTGAAATACATCTTCACCCAACCGGATTTGAATCTCAGGCAAAGACGTTGGGTCGAGTTGATCACAGATTACGACTTAGGAATAACTTACACCCCAGGCAAAGCCAATGTCATGGCTGATGCGCTAAGTCGTAAATCTTATTGTAACAATCTGATGTTACAACAAAGTCAACCACTTCTCCACGAGGAATTTCGTAAGCTTAACCTTCACATTGTTCCTTGAGGATTCCTTTGCACCCTGGTGGCGAAACCCAACCTTACGGACCAAATCATAACCGCTCAGCGGTATGATAGAGGAATATCCGAGATCAAGGAAAACATTGCTAGCGGAGTTGCTAAATGTTTTTCCATGGATGAGCGAGGTGTTGTCTTCTTCGAGAACCGTCTGGTGGTCCCCAAGAAACAACACCTACGGCAACTGATCCTTAAGGAAGCTCATGAATCCCCTCTCACCATTCATCCTGGTAGTACCAAAATGTATCAAGACCTACGCCAGAGGTTTTGGTAGACTAGGATGAAGAGAGAAATCGCTCAATACATTGCTAATTGCGACGTCTGTCGTCGTGTTAAAGCAGAGCATCAACGGCCTGCTGGCACCCTTCAACCATTGGAAATTCCTGAATGGAAATGGGATAAAATCGGTATGGATTTCATTACTGGGTTTCCCAGAACCAAAAGAGGGAATAATGCTATCTTCGTTGCTGTCGATCGTCTTTCCAAAGTAGCCCACTTCTTACCTGTTCGTGAGAGTATAACCGCTAGCCAGCTAGCTGATTTGTACATCTCTCGAATAGTGTCTCTCCATGGTGTCCCATTGGAAATTAATTCAGAACGTGGAAGTCTTTTCACCTCGCGATTTTGGGAAAGTTTCCAAAATGCTATGGGAACTCGTCTCTCCTTTAGCACCGCCTTCCATCCTCAGTCAAGTGGTCAAGTAGAACGAGTCAATCAAATTCTGGAGGACATGCTTCGAGCTTCTGTCATCTCTTTTGGTATGAATTGGGAGAAGTGCCTACCATTCGCCGAGTTCTCCTATAACAACAGCTATCAAGCTAGCTTAGGCAAAGCTCCTTTCGAAGTTCTCCATGGACGAAAATGTCGAATGCCTCTTAGCTGGTCAGAAACCGGCGAGAGACAACTCTTTGGCCCGGACATGATCTAGGATGCAGAAGAGCAGGTTCGGATTATTCTGAGAAGTTGAAAACAGCCCAATCTCGACAAAGGAGTCAGTATGACCGCAAGCATAAGCCGATGGCTTACGAAGTTGGCGAGATGGCTTATCTTCGGGTATTAAAGGGAACCCATCGATTCGGTATCAAAGGAAAATTGGCTCCTTGTTACATTGGACCCTTTCGCATTCTCGCCAAACGAGGGGAAGTTGCCTACCAACTGGAACTACCTTCGCATCTCTCTAGAGTTCATGATGTCTTCCACGTTTCTCAACTCAGGTGTTGCTTCTCGGATCCTATCCGTGGAGTGGACCACGAAACGCGTGATCTCCAAGATAACCTCACCTATCGAGAACACCCCGTTCGTATCCTTGATCAAGCCGAGCGTACCACTCGATGCCAGAATATCAAGTTTCTCAAGGTTCAATGGTCACACCATTCCGAGCAGGAAGCTACTTGGGAAAGGGAGGATCGTCTTCGACTCGAGTACCCCACCTTGTTTCCGACGGATCCTAAATCTCGGGACGAGATTCTTTCGAGTGGGGGTGAGTTGTCACATCCTAGTTAGACCATGCATTAGAGTGTGCATCATGTTTACTTTTAACAGAAACTTGAAATGGGGAAGGCAGATCCCCCAGCACCCCTTCTGAAATAAACTAGGGTTTACTAAAAATAATTTCAATGAACCTGAAATGCCCTTCTAAAATGTTCACCCTCTTTGTCTTGGGTTAGAACCTCTGACAAAATAGGTGCACAATTTTCTAGGTCAACAAAAGGTCACTGAATTAAATCATATGTATGCTGATTTTGGACATTTAAATGCTAATAAATATTTTAAATGTTCAAATAATTCTAGAAATAAGTCAGGGCTGTTAGGAATAATCCCAACAGAGCCCTCAATTATTTCCAGGATTTTAGAAAGTGCCTAAGCATTTTTAATAATGCCACAAAGTTACAGAAAAATAGAAAAGGGAAAATAAAAGAGAAACTTACCTGGCGCCCCCCCACCAGGCCCACCTGCCGGCCCAGCCCAGCCACCGCGCCAGCGAGCAGCTTGGCTTGGCCAGGCAGGCAGCCAGGTGCTCGACGACGAGCTCAGCGCACGCCACGCAGCTGGCCGCCGCCCTGCTTCCTCCCTTCGCAGCCCCGCTGGCCTGGGCAGGCTCCACGTCGCGCTCCCGACCCCCTGGACACGTCCATTCGCCCCCTGCCACTCTCCCTTGCACTCCCTCGCAATGGCCGACGCAGCCGTCGCCGTTCCGCCACCGTAGCCGCGTCCAATGCCGTTCCCGCGCTACACCACCGTGTCCACTCGCTCCATCGTCGTCGACTGCTTTGAACAGGCCGAGCCCTGAGCGCTCGCACGCTCTGCATCACCTCCATCGACCTCGCCTTCGTCAGCCACCGCCGGAGATCCCTTTCGACGTAGCCGCCGCATCAGCTCGTCCCCGACCGCGCCGGCTAGCTCTACGTGACCACCGTGAGCTCAGCTACCTCCCCATCCTTCCCGTTTGCTTCCTTGTGCACTACAGCAACTGCATGAGGCTCACCCGCACGCACCGCCGCGGAGCTCGTCGCCGACGTGGCTCCGGCCAAACTCCGGCCACGCCACCGTGTCCAAACACCTCACCGCATCACCAGGAGCTCAACGCACCACTCCACGCACGTCGCCGTGCCCCGTAGCCTCGGGCTCACTTTCACCCGACTCCGACGACCGCAAAGCTCGTCGCCGGCGCCATTTCCGGCCACCCCGAGCCCAGCCACTGCCACCAAACGCTGCGGCTTGCTTCCAGCTGCACGTAGATGCCCTCCGCCGCTCGCTTGGTCGCTGGAACGTGCAAATGCACTTCCTCTGCCGCGTCTGGCCTCGCCGGCGGCTAGACGCCGGCAAGTTTGACCTTTGACTTTGACCAGGTGGGCCCAGGTTGACTCCCCTGAGTCAATGACAAGTGGGGCCCCCCTCTGCTAACTAACTGGTTTAGTTTTAATTAAAATTAATTAGTTTAACTAATTACTGACATGCGGGACCCACTGGTCAGTTTGACCTAGACGACCCCGTTGACCTCTGACGTCATCCTGACATAGTGCTGACGCAGTAATTTAATTACTGGAATTATTTTTATACAGGAAATTCCAGAAAATAGTTCAAACTTCAAAAATTCATAGAAATTAATCTGTAACTCCAAATGCAAAGATTTATATATGAAATTTGATCAGAAAAATTCAATCTACCCATTGGAACTGGTTTCATGCATGTAAGAACAAGTTAAACCTGCTGTTTATCTAATACAAGGTAATGCACCTAAATGGCTATGTTACATGATCTAACACTTGAACCTTTGGTTCAATTAAGCACTTTCCTCCCTGTTTTAGCTTGCATTAGGCCAAGACACTTTCATATTTGTGACACCCCAAAATTTTTGACCTTGTTTTATTAATTAGAATTTTGCCAGGAATTAAAACTTTTATTTTCTGAGCTCCCTTTTGATTTTTTACCTTGGTTTTTATGAAGTTTCTCCCCCAAAGTGAAACTTTTCAAACATGTTATTGGACTTGTTTAAAACTCTCAAGAAAAACTTTTATTTTAGCAGAAACTAATTACATAACTAAATTGCTTAGTCTTTATTTTTCTTGAAAAATGACTTCCCTTGTCTATATGGCTATATTTGAACTACAATCATGTGATAAATTATCTCAAAAATCCCACCAAAATTTGGAGATGTCATGTGATGCTATTAAATCACTTTTGTGCAAAAATATCCTTTATTCTTGATATAAATTGAGCTCTACCCCAAATTTTCTTCTCTGGTCCAGTGGGCATGTTTGCACTACAACCCATTTAAATATTTCTTTCTAGCCTCCACCAAAATTATGAGATGTTAGTCGCAACATATGATTCCACTTTATGCAAAAACATAGAGTTGTTCTTTGGGTAATTTGAGTGAACCAACCTCTTCTTCATTTTGGACCAGACTTGTGTTTTCTACAGCAACCCTATTATTTCTTGCTCTAGTGATCTTGTCCTTTCTCATGCTTGTAGCCAACCCTACCAAACCCTTAAGTCCAGGAGCATGCACCTATTGGATCACTTTTGGTTCATGTAACCAGGCCATTTCTTTTCTGTCCAAAATTGGAGTTCTGCAAAACTTGCACTAGCAAGTTTGTGCTTTCCACCAACTAACCTCACCATCCTCTTGTGCATCCATAGAGACATTGATCTGCAAGATTTGGCCCCTCCAAGGAATGCCTAGGTGCCTGTGGCATTTTGTCAAACACCCTGTAGGCATGACCAGTTTTGACATGAGTTTTAGCTTGCATTGTGATCTTGCTCCCCTTGCCTAGCTACCTTGTCCAATAGACTCCTCACTACTCCTAACCTGGATCTGCTAATTCCCAGTCTCACCCGAGACCTCTAGCGCGCCCTGGCATTTCGTCGATCAGGTCCTGCACGTGCACTGGGCGCGCCCATAGCGCGCCAACTGCAGCCGCGCACCGAGCCGCCGCGTCGCGCGCCCCTGGCTTGAACCGCACGGCAGAACCTCGCTCGCACTCCCCTCCTCGCCGCGTCACGCCAGAAGGCCCCGACCGCTCCCTGGCGCCCTACAACGCCGCCGTCAGAGGCCATTTGGCGGCACGCCCGTGGCCGCAACCGCCGCCCGACCGCGCCTGCGCTAGCCAGCGCCGCCCAAACCTCCAGCGCTCGCCACCTGCCTCCTAGAGCAGTGTGTGCTCATCCACAACTTCGTCCGCTAGCGCCCGTTGCCGCCACGTCGCCCTGCAAGCACAGAGAGGCGGTTCGCCGCCGTTCTTATCTCCGGCCACCTCGAACCGACCTCCATTGCGTATATAAGGAAGCCCCGAGCTCCTCCGAGCCCTCAGGCAACCCCACACCGTCCCACTAGTGCCCCCATCGCCATCAATCGAGGAGGAAAGGGTCGTCTTCAACCTCTCCAGTCCGCTCGGCCGCCGCTTCGCCCCGGTCAGCTCCGACGCACCAAGACCTCCTCTGCCCTCCCAAGCGCCACCGTCCGACTCCACTTAAACCCGCGGAGCTGCCTAGCCCGCCGGACGCAGCCAGGAACCACCGGGGCCAGAATCCCCAAATCCACCGAAGCTTCCCTCCGCCGCGGAGCTCACCGCCGGCGATTCCCTTCACCTCGGACAACCCTACGACCACCGGGAGGACCGTCTAGGAGTGGCGGATCCATCCCTGCACTCAGATTCCCGCGAAGGACCGCCGTTCGTCGGCGACGAACGCCGGACGTCCCGCCTTTGCTCGGGCGAGGAAGAGGAGGGAGTGGGGACTGGTCCAACCTGACTAGTGGGCCAGGCGGGCCCACTGTCAGCGACACCCCACGCCGTCCACGTGGATAAGTGGAGGCGTAAAATCTCAAGTACGCCTCCTCTGCACCGAAAGCGTATTCCGCCCGAATCGTTTTCTTTTATATTTTTTTTAATAACAGATTTGACTAAACGTTGACTGACTATAACTCTTTAAATACAAATCCAAATGAATTGACTCTTTTTCCTACATTTCTTAAATTTTGTCTAGTTTATTTTAAGATTTATTTGAAAAATTTTCAAAACAACTTTTGTGCTGTTTTAGTCGTATGTGTTAATTCATACATATCCTTTTAAATAGGATTCTTGAAGGTTTCAAGGTGATTTGGATGCACCCTTCTTTTCCATGACCTAAAGGCAAGCATTCTGAACCCTGGTGAATTTTTTTTATGTGTGTTGTTTGACTCGGTGACAACACCACCCCGGCACGTGCATGTGTCATTTTATGTGAGGACGTGATCCTACTCATAAGTGCTTATTTGTGAATTTCATGCATATGGAGTTGACATGTTTTGTGATGGAGATCACCGCCATACACTCTTCATGCATACCGGAAGGAATGCCGGGAAGGCCTCTGTCTTGGGTAGACGCGGTCTTGTCCCTAGTCCTCCGTTGAGACGGTCGTGTCCGGTATGGCATGATGGGGTATGTCGTGTGGAGTTTCTATCTGTGGGTTGAAATACATACATTGTTATGCCAATCACGCAGGATTATTACTACCTCCTGAGTCGACCATAGATCGAGTCTTGTTCTGGTAACCCCCATACTTGTTTTGTACTGCCACAGGTCCCTACCGTAAGTAGGGTATGGTTCAGTAAGTTGTTAACCCTTGTCTTGGCACACACCGTACAGAGAGGCCATGGTGGAAGATACCGGCTGTATCCGGTAGGCATGCCACCTGGTCCGGGGGCATGGGTGTATCCGGTTGGGACCGAGAGGGGGATACCCCTTAGAGCGCGTGAATAGAAATTTGATCCCAGGCTACGTCGAGGTTGTAGCCTCCCCACTTAGAGTTTGCTTGACAGGTGTCGTGGGTGATTCCAGACACCGGTGAGTTGAGCTGGTGTGTGCAAGTCAGGTGTGTTTTCAATTAAAAGACCGTAGACGGAATTGGTCCCGATGGACTAAAGGAATCCGTTACTCGTGGGTAAAGAGTACACCCTCTGCAGAGATTAAACCTATTCGAATAGCCGTGTCCATGGTTAAGGATTACAGTCTGGGATGGGTCGAGTGTCGGTCTTAGTGTCGGTCTTCGGAGGTGAAACTGTTAAACCAGAACGGGATTTACTACTTGTGACTTGTGAAGATTATGATTATTATCATTGTTGACTAACCCGTGATATTATTGTTATCATCGAATATCTCTGGGATGGTTCCACCTCCGGGATATTCACTATGATTTCTTTTTAAAGCCCTTTATGTGGTGTCGCTCAGACACCCGGCTGTGGCATTTCTTTTAAAGCCCTTTATGTGGTGTCGCTCAGATGCCTGACTGTGGCATTTCTTTTAAAGCCCTTTATGTGGTGTCGCTCAGACGCCCGACTGTGGCATTTCTTTTAAAGCCCTTTTATGTGGTGTCGCTCAGATGCCCGACTGTGGCATTTCTCTTAAAGCCCTTTTATGTGGTGTCGCTCAGACGCCCGACTGTGGCATTTCTTTTAAAGCCCTTTATGTGGTGTCGCCCAGACGCCCGACTATGGCACATTATATTATTTCATCTACTTGTTTGATTGCCCATGCATTCCTTAAATATTTACTCGCATACATCATTAACCTTTTTTTTCATAATGATCAGAGTAACCACAGCATATTTTGACACATGTTTATCTGCGGCTATATAATACCTATGTTCTTAATGTTTGCGAGTACATTCAAAGTACTTACTGGCTTGTCCCTGGCTATTGTCTTGGCCAGATTGCTTGCTTGGAGTGGAGCGTTGCGACAACAGTCTCGATGATAGCAGCCTCGCGAAGATAGGAGTTAACCTGGTCAGCTGTTCCCGTGGGAAATGGAGTCCCATAGCCGTGGTGATCCACAAACCACTTCTGCCCTCAACCACTAGAAACCATTTGTTGTACTCATAGGCCACGATGGTCTTGTACTACATATTCTA
This sequence comes from Aegilops umbellulata, assembly GCA_032464435.1. NCBI lineage: Eukaryota > Viridiplantae > Streptophyta > Magnoliopsida > Poales > Poaceae > Aegilops > Aegilops umbellulata. The sequence continues at coordinate 132,558,370 of CP136058.1, read as the reverse complement.
TACTCTTGCTTGGAATTTCTGTATCAAGTTGGATCCTCATCAGCTAACAGTAATCCTGGGGCTGATGAGCTCGACGGCCATTTTCTGGAAATTAATGTCCGGAAAACCGGTCGCGACAAACTTGGTATCAGAGCCAGGCTGACCGTTGGCTAATCCTACCTTAGCCAGGCTACAAAATCTTAGGCAAGCCAACCCACCAGGCCTTAACCAAACCTCAGCCAAGCTTCTCCTGCAAGATATCCCCCACAGTGACCCGACACCTTTGGCAGTCGGTGCCCAACCTACCAGCCTAGCCGTCGACCACGCGCCAGTGAACGGCCCCCTAAATAGTCCTTTCTCGCAAGCGTGCGAAGGAAGACTCCGTCCCCTTTTTCCTATAAAAAGGGCACGCTAGTCTCAACCCAGCACAGCCCAGCCGCTATCCTAAACCAAGCCACAATGCCTGGTCCTATTGTGCACCATGAGACCACAGCGACCAACCTTGGAGGTTTTGTGACCATACTCGCAAACCTCACCCGTCGTGCCTATGCATTAGAAGAGCCCCCAGAATATGTTGTGTACCAAGGGCCCGTAAGCGGTGAAAGCCGTCAATTTTGGGCCACTATACACATCTATGGTAGAGGTCTCGCACCCGAACGCCCCTACAGGTTCACCGGAAGAACAACTTCCTTTGAGCCACAAGCCATCCAACTAGCTGCCCGAGAAGCTATAGTTCATCTCCGGCACTTGTCGCCCAGAGTTGACTGTCGCTCGTTCCACTACTACCCCAGACGTGAAGGGTACGGAAGACCACCCCAAGTTGCCAACGGAGACCACGAAACAGACCCTGCATTGTTGCACCTAGTGCGCTACGTAAGAGAACTAGAGGAACTATGCGATCAGGTCACTATTGATCTAATCGCAGCTCGTGGAGAGCTAATTCGTCGAGCCCCGGCGAGAGAAGAGGACGAGCCCAACGCCAACAACCCCGTCGTGCTGTTTGGACAGCCGATCGAGCCCCTGAGGTCTACCCCAGCCACCGGGCAAGACATTGCAATAACCCCAGAGGTGCTACGTCGCATACTGGGAACACACTCCAATGGAGTTGTGGCCAGCAATCCTCGAGATGGCCATCATCGCAACCCTAAGCCTGCAGCCCCTCAACCTACTCCAGTTGATTCCGACGGCGAGACGCGTGGAGGAGCCTCGACGTCCACAAGGCACGCCCACATGAATGTAAACGAGGTATACTAAGTAAACCGAGTTGTATCGAGTCCCAGTGTACCCTCGCTTTGTAACCGTATGGCCTTGCGAATAAACGCTGTTTGGGTGTCATGCTTCTGCTTTAGTAGTAACCTTGTCTGATTTGCACCAGTGCGCATAAGAGATTTCCATCCCTGGCACAGTTACCAAAAACCTTCCTGGCAATTCCCACAGTAACGCGTCACCTCGGTGGAATAAGTGTATCTGTGGCATTGACTTCGAATCCCGGATCAGAGCTGGAAATTTCGTTACCATTCACCATGGTAAAGATGACCCAGCTCCGGTGCTATAAAGAGACTACCGCGTGACCTTGCCAAACACCTTCACCTTGGGCACCAACCTCACAACCATTTCCTAGCCATGCCGAGCCCCAGCATTCACCTGAGAACCCCAGATGCAACCCCGGGTAGTTTTGTCAAGATATTGTGGGATTTTACCTGCAGTACCATGGGCGCTACCCAGCCACCCCAGTATGAGCTGTTCAAATCAAGAATCACCTCTTCCACCCCGAGATATTGGGCAGCAGTGCACATCCCTCCCGTAAACTCAAACCAAGACCCAACAGAGGTCTCCTTCGTGGGGAAATCTATGTCGACCCCGCTTATGGCCATAGAGGCTACTGCATACGAAGCGCTTGATCGCCTTCAATTCGCGGTACCCTATGCCAGCGAACGAGGGTATTATTACTTCCCGGGCCGTGCAGCACCTGGTGGAGTAACATCTTTTCCCGGAGGACGAATCGAGAGAGACCCCGTCCTGGACAACCTTGTCCAGTACGTCATCGCTCAAGAGAGTTTGACCCAACATGTGATGGGTTATCTCCAGAGTCTCGCGGATTTAAATCCTCAGATCGCCATCGGCAGATCACTAAGGCCCGACCAGGAGAGACATGTACATCGGCTGGTTAAACCCCTTTCCCCGATAGAAGAGGAATGTGTCTCAGTACCAGAAACGTTCTCGCAGGACCCCATCCAGTTACCGTTTCCATTTTTAAACGTTGCTGCTGTGCCTATTGTTGCAACATTTAATTATGTATTGTGACTTATACGTGGTAACCTGAGCTTGCAAGTAATTTGGTTTCTACTAATATGTATAGTTTTGTTGTGACTTATGCTCTTTTATTGTAACCATTCTTCCCTCGCAAAAGATCCCCGAGAGTTTTTGTTTTCAAAACAACCCCTAGCAAATCTCGAGGACGAGATTTTCCTTAAGGGGGGTAGTCTTGTGACACCCCAAAATTTTTGACCTTGTTTTATTAATTAAAATTTTGCCAGGAATTAAAACTTTTATTTTCTGAGCTCCCTTTTGATTTTTTACCTTGGTTTTTATGAAGTTTCTCCCCCAAAGTGAAACTTTTCAAACATGTTATTGGACTTGTTTAAAACTCTCAAGAAAAACTTTTCTTTTAGCAGAAACTAATTACATAACTAAATTGCTTAGTCTTTATTTTTCTTGAAAAATGACTTCCCTTGTCTATATGGCTATATTTGAACTACAATCATGTGATAAATTATCTCAAAAATCCCACCAAAATTTGGAGATGTCATGTGATGCTATTAAATCACTTTTGTGCAAAAATATCCTTTATTCTTGATATAAATTGAGCTCTACACCAAATTTTCTTCTCTGGTCTAGTGGGCATGTTTGCACTACAACCCATTTAAATATTTCTTTCTAGCCTCCACCAAAATTATGAGATTTTAGTAGAAACATATGATTCCACTTTATGCAAAAACATAGAGTTGTTCTTTGGGTAATTTGAGTGAACCAACCTCTTCTTCATTCTGGACCAGACTTGTGTTTTCTACAGCAACCCTATTATTTCTTGCTCTAGTGATCTTGTCCTTTCTCATGCTTGTAGCCAACCCTACCAAACCCTTAAGTCCAGGAGCATGCACCTATTGGATAACTTTTGGTTCATGTAACCAGGCCATTTCTTTTCTGTCCAAAATTGGAGTTCTGGAAAACTTGCACTAGCAAGTTTGTGCTTTCCACCAACTAACCTCACCATCCTCTTGTGCATCCATAGAGACATTGATCTGGAAGATTTGGCCCCTCCAAGGAATGCCTAGGTGCCTGTGGCATTTTGCCAAACACCCTGTAGGCATGACCAGTTTTGACATGAGTTTTAGCTTGCATTGTGATCTTGCTCCCCTTGCCTAGCTACCTTGTCCAATAGACTCCTCACTACTCCTAACTTGGATCTGCTAATTCCCAGTCTCACCCGAGACCTCTAGCGCGCCCTGGCATTTCGTCGATCAGGTCCTGCACGTGCACTGGGCGCGCCCAGAGCGCGCCAACTGCAGCCGCGCACCGAGCCGCCGCGTCACGCGCCCCTGGCTTGAACCGCATGGCAGAACCTCGCCTCGCACTCCCCTCCTCGCCGCGTCACGCCAGAAGGCCCCGACCGCTCCCTGGCGCCCTACAGCGCCGCTGTCAGAGGCCATTTGGCGGCACGCCCGTGGCCGCAACCGCCGCCCGACCGCGCCTGCGCTAGCCAGCGCTGCCCAAACCTCCAGCGCTCGCCACCTGCCTCCTGGAGCAGTGCGTGCTCATCCACAACTTCGTCCGCTAGCGCCCATCGCCGCCACGTCGCCCTGCAAGCACAGAGAGGCGGTTCGCCGCCGTTCTTATCTCCGGCCACCTCGAACCGACCTCCATTGCCTATATAAGGAAGCCCCGAGCTCCTCCGAGCCCTCAGGCAACCCCACACCGTCCCACTAGTGCCCCCATCGCCATCAATCGAGGAGGAAAGGGTCGTCTTCAACCACTCCGGTCCGCTCGGCCGCCGCTTCGCCCCGGTCAGCTCCGACGCACCAAGACCTCCTCTGCCCTCCCAAGCACCACAGTCCGACTCCAAGTAAACCCGCGGAGCTGCCTAGCCCCCCAGACGCAGCCAGGAACCACCGGGGCCGGAATTCCCAAATCCACCGAAGCTTCCCTCCGCCGCGGAGCTCGCCGCCGATGATTCCCTTCACCTCGGACAACCCTACGACCACCGGGAGGACCGTCTAGGAGTTACGGATCCATCCCTACACTCAGATGCCCGCGAAGGACCGCCGTTCGCCGGCGACGAACGCCGGACGTCCCGCCTCTGCTCGGGTGAGGAAGAGGAGGGAGTGGGGACTGGTCAAACCTGACCAGTGGGCCAGGCGGGCCCACTGTCAGCGACACCCCACGCCGTCCACGTGGATAAGTGGAGGCGTAAAATCTCAAGTACGCCTCCTCTGCACCGAAAGCGTATTCCGTCCGAATCATTTTCTTTTATATTTTTTTTAATAACAGATTTCACTAAACTTTGACTAACTATAACTCTTTAAATACAACTCCAAATGAATTGATTCTTTTTCCTACATTTCTTAAATTTTGTCTAGTTTATTTTAAGATTTATTTGAAAAAATTTCAAAACAACTTTTGTGCTGTTTTAGTCGTATGTGTTAATTCATACATATCCTTTTAAATAGGATTCTTGAAGGTTTCAAGGTGATTTGGATGCACCCTTCTTTTCCATGACCTGAAGGCAAGCATTCTGAACCCTGGTGAATTTTTTTATGTGTGTTGTTTGACTCGGTGACAACACCACCCCGGCACGTGCATGTGTCATTTTATGTGAGGACGTGATCCTACTCATAAGTGCTTATTTGTGAATTTCATGCATATGGAGTTGACATGTTTTGTGATGGAGATCACCGCCATACACTCTTCATGCATACCGGAAGGAATGCCGGGAAGGCCTCTGTCTTGGGTAGACACGGTCTTGTCCCTAGTCCTCCGTTGAGACGGTCGTGTCCGGTATGGCATGATGGGGTATGTCGTGTGGAGTTTCTATCTGTGGGTTGAAATACATACATTGTTATGCCAATCATGCAGGATTATTACTACCTCCTGAGTCGACCATAGATCGAGTCTTGTTCCGGTAACCCCCATACTTGTTTCGTACTGCCACAGGTCCCTACCGTAAGTAGGGTATGGTTCAGTAAGTTGTTAACCCTTGTCTTGGCACACACCGTACAGAGAGGCCATGGTGGAAGATACCGGCTGCATCCGGTAGGCATGCCACCTGGTCCGGGGGCATGGGTGTATCCGGTTGGGACCGAGAGGGGGATACCCCTTAGAGCACGTGAATAGAAATTTGATCCCATGCTATGTCGAGGTTGTAGCCTCCCCACTTAGAGTTTGCTTGACAGGTGTCGTGGGTGATTCCAGACACCGGTGAGTTGAGCTGGTGTGTGCAAGTCAGGTGTGTTTTCAATTAAAAGACTGTAGACGGAATTAGTCCCGATGGACTAAAGGAATCCGTTACTCGTGGGTAAAGAGTACACCCTCTGCAGAGATTGAACCTATTCGAATAGCCATGTCCATGGTTAAGGATTACAGTCTGGGATGGGTCGAGTGTCGGTCTTATTGTCGGTCTTCGGAGGTGAAACTGTTAAACCAGAACGGGATTTACTACTTGTGACTTGTGAAGATTAAGATTATTATCATTGTTGACTAACCCGTGATATTATTGTTATCATCGAATATCTCTGGGATGGTTCCACCTCCGGGATATTCACTATGATTTCTTTTTAAAACCCTTTATGTGGTGTCGCTCAGACACCCGGCTGTGGCATTTCTTTTAAAGCCCTTTATGTGGTGTCGCCCAGACGCCCGACTGTGGCACATTATATTATTTCATATACTTGTTTGATTGCCCATGCATTCCTTAATATTTACTTGCATACATCATTAACCTTTTTTTTCATAATGATCAGAGTAACCACAGCATATTTTGACACATGTTTATCTGCGGCTATATTATACCTATGTTCTTAATGTTTGCGAGTACATTCAAAGTACTCACTGGCTTGTCCCTGGCTATTGTCTTGGCCAGATTGCTTGCTTGGAGAGGAGCGCTACGACAACAGTCTCGATGATAGCAGCCTCGCGAAGATAGGAGTTAACCTGGTCAGCTGTTCCCGTGGGAAATGGAGTCCCATAGCCGTGGTGATCCACAAACCACTTCCGCCCTCAACCACTAGAAACCATTTGTTGTACTCATAGGCCATGATGGTCTTGTACTACATATTCTGTACTCTTGCTTGGAATTTCTGTATCAAGTTGGATCCTCATCAGCTAACAGTAATCCTGGGGCTGATGAGCTCGACGGCAATTTTCTGGAAATTAATGTCCGGAAAACCGGTCGCGACAATATTGCCATGTCATAGCATGCATCATATTGTTGCATATCATCATGTGTTGATTGTGTTCCGATGTGTTCTTCGTGGTAGGTTCTGCCTCCGAGGATATTCAAGAGTATCCAACTGAAGGGCAGTATCCCACTACCACTCCATCAGGCAAGCAACCCATTGATCATTCCGATACAAACCCATGTTCTCGCTTCTGCTCTTGTTTTACTGCATTAAGACAACGCGATTCAAACTGCTGTGTGTCTCGGTAGTTGAACCTACTTCCTTTGCATGACCTGTCATTGCCACAGTAACTAGATGAAACCCACTAGCATGTGTAGGAGTTGATTGAGCCATATGTGTGTGTTTCCTACCATGCTGTGCTTGCTATGCTTAGAGTTGTGTCAGGTCTGGCTCATCGGGATGATGAACTAGAGTGAAAGGTTGTGACGGTGTCTAGAGTGTGAAAGTGTTGAATACGATTTGGTAAAGGAATCGGTGACAGGCCATGTAGGAGTACATGGTGGGTTGTTTCATTGAGGCCGTCCTTAAGAACTGAGATCTGTGTGTGTGATTTCAGATTCAGCTACTACCACAAATTGGGATCCTTAATTGACTCTCTCGACTTATTAACCACTCTTGTCCTCTGTCCGGGAGTTGCAAAGTAGTTTCTGGTGTTTGTAGTATGCTGGGGGCCGCACGCAGCGCTGACCATAGGGGTGGGCTGTGTTGCGGTAGGCACGTGGCACGGTGTACCGATTCGCCCGTTTGGTGTCTCGGGAACCCTGTTCACATCGTTCGGGGCCGTTAGTGGAAACCTCGGTCGGACTCCCTGCGGATGGAACCCGAATAGGCGATAAACCTGGACTAGGGACTTGTGTGTTTAGTCAGGTTGTGGCTGACACCCTCGATGGGCTTCCGCTTGAAGGTTGTCGAGTACATGTCGTGTAAACGGTGAGAAGTGGTGAGAGCGTGTGTGAAGAAGTATACCCCTGCAGGGTATAGAACTATTCGAATAGCCGCGTCCGCGGTAAAGGACTACTTGGTCACCTATACAGTTCATAGACAAGTAAATGGATTCTACTAAAAATCTCAAGATAAGTGTGAGTACCGCGGATGGCCCTCTCGTAGGATGACGAGAGAGGATCCACGGTGGAGTATTGTGTTGGTGATAGTAGACTCGTGTGCGACAAATGATTTACAAGTTGTGTCTATCGTAGGATAGCTTAGCCAAGAGTCAAAGCTGGCTTGCTGCAATAACTCCACTACCTTCTTGAGAATGTGCATGTATAGTAGGATTCTGTTGTAAGACTTGCTGAGTACCTTCGTACTCATGTTGCTTTAATTAATGTTTTCAGACGACTACGCCAACCCCTCCGATGGGTTCTATGTAGACCTCGACATTGACGAGTGACTTACCACCTAGGTGGTGATCCAAGACTTGTGAAGGGTCGATGTAGATAGACAGGCTTCGTCAAGCCTTCTTTCTTTCTAGAGTCTGTACTCAGACTACCTTGCTTCCGCATGTGCTTGTATGTTTGTATGACTTGAGTGTCGGGTCATGTGACCCCTACCTGTATGGATGATATGTATGGCTCTTCGGAGCCTCTTAAATAAAGTACTTGAGTGTTAGAGTTTTGTTGTGATGCAATGTTGTATTTACTCATATCGGGCATATTGTGTGTGTGATTGAAATGCTTGGTATGAGTGGGATCTGACTATCTAGTTGTTTATCCTTGGCAGCCTATCATATGGGGAAATGTAGTCTAGTGCTTCTGAGCGATAGTAGTCCGCTACAGCCCGGTTCACCGGAGTCCTGCTAGCCAAGCACTACTGCTCGGAACACTTGACTGGCCGGCATGTGTTTCACTTCGTTCCTGTGTCTGTCCCTTCGAGGAAATGTCACGCGGTGTTATCCGGATCCTGCCTAGCCTGCTACAGCCCGGGATACCGGAGTCCTGTTAGCCCAGTGCTACAACCCGGATTTATACGTTGTTGACCGACATGCTCGATGTGATTCATGTATGCCTGTCCTCATGGGTTAGTGCTGCCTTGGGTTCACGACTAGCGATGTCGGTTCGGGTTCTCTGTCATATGGATGCTAGCGACACTATCATATACGTGAGCCAAAAGGCGCAAACGGTCCCGGGCCAGGTAAGGTGGCACCCATGGGAGTACCATGCATGAGGCCACAAAGTGATATGATGTGTTACATGCTGGATCGATGTGACTTAGGATCGGGGTCCTGACAGCGTTGGCATCAGAGCCGGACTGCCTGTAGGTTTGCTAAGCCAAACTGGTCGATGTCGAGTCTAGAAATGCTTTAGTTATATGTAGGGGAATTGATTGTGGGAAGGAACGTAAGGCTCTTTTTACTCCTTTACCTTATGCCCTCTGTTCTGTGTCATTCTCTTCTCATTCTACGTGGGTTAAGGACTAGGCTCTCTTCTCTCTATCAGGTTCATGTGTTACTAATCCGTAGTAACTTATAGGATTGTTGGATACAACCTAGTTCAGTTTCTACTAAATTTTAGAATGTTGCCAGTTGAACCAGAACCTTGATATGATGTTGTTGAGTGGTTTTGCAAACTGTTGTGGATGTCTCATCTCCTTTTCTGAGCATTACAGCTGTTATGCTGTCCAATTTCTCCTAGGAAATTCTAATGCCTTTGCATTATTTTTGTGCTTCCAGATGGCCACCCGTTCCCAGAACCAAGTGGTTCGTCTGACCCGTTGCATTGATGTATGTGGACACACAGCCATGTTGGTTCGAGTGATGGTTGAGACAGGTTACCGATGGTATCCTGAATATACCGTCGAGGAACAGTTTAGAGACTTTAATCAAAGCTAATATCTGTGCACGGTCAAGATATATCCATCTTATCCCGGAGCTACTGAACCGCTCCACTGTTCTTATGGACTTGGGATCACTATTGGGATGTCCGTGCAGGATGCAACCTACTCGATGATGACTATTATTCGAGCCAGAACTGCCTTGCTGAGCAACACTGATTTCCTCTACATGCCAGCATCCCTCCCTGGGGCGCATGGTTATCTTTAGGGTATGTACAGTGACGCATCCCATGAGGACTCACTCCTCCGCACCACTACTGAGATGCTGGAAGACAAGGACCGTGAAAATCGGGCCTTGCGTATGGAACTCTTTAATGCTCGTTCTGATCACTGGGCCACTTTGAATCGGTTTGCCCCTGCGGTGCAAGCCAGATACATGGACATGAGGGACTTGTATCCTCTTCTTCCGCCAGCGGCCGGGACCGCAGGGGCGGCGCGCCCGTTTCTCCCTGACCGCACGGTGGATGACGTCGACAATCCGGACCTCGGAGCGGCCGCCATGGAAGACGCCGCCGCAGGGGAAGGCGGCGAGGTAGGCGGCACGGGGCTCTGAGCCGGCCTCCAGGACTGGGCAGATGACGACGAGGTCGAAGTCGTCCCGCATCGCCAGCCAGTGCCGGATCCCCAAGGCGCGGGCTCCTCTGCCGCGCCGGCCGCCCGTGGTGTCGCGCCAAAGCGTCGGGCCGTGTCGACGTACTTCGGCAGCCGGCCGAAGAAGCCCAGGGGTACCGCCGCGGCTACCAAGCGGGACGAGGCGGCCGCGAAGGCGGCCCGCTTCGAGAAGGTCGTGAAGCGGCCGCAGGCGGTTTCGGCGTAAGTGTGAATTGTCTTGCATTCTTGTCGTGCTTTTTGATTGAAGCTCTTTTATAAATCCTTTCTTGCTCGACCGGCCAGGGCGCCGCTTTCTCTTGAACGGGGTCCTGCCGGCTCCGTGATGGACTCGGCCGGAGGGTCTTCGAGCTCCCGCCGCGTGGACCCCCGCGCCGAGCTTATGGAGGCCACGGCGCGGAACGCGCAGGAGGTGCGGGAGGAGCGGGAGGCGGCGGAGCGAAGGGCCGCCCAGGCGGCGAAGGAGCAGGCCGATGCGGCGGCCAAGGCCCAGGCGGACGCGGCTGCCACGGAGAAGGAGGCGGAGGCCTCGCGCAATCCGCCTCCGCAGCTCGCCATCCCCCTGCGCAGTGTGGCCCCAAGCGCCCCCGTGCCTCCTTCTGAGGAAGCCAACCGCGGCCAGGCGGCGGCGGAGCGGAGGGAAGGCGACGCGGTTGTCTTGGAGGAGGTGCCGCGGACGGCGCCGACTGGGACGGGCCAGGGCGGCCAGCCGGCTATAGCGCCGGTGCAACCGGCTGGGAGCGAGCCGGCGGCGAGAGCCGGCCTGGAGGTGCAGCCGGCAACACGCCGGCGCGCGGAAGGAGCTATCCCCGCGTCGGAGGCGGACAGAGCCGCGAGCGCCAGCCGGACGGCGGAGGCCTTGGAGGCGGCCAGTTCGGGCACGTCGGAGTGGGCCCCCGACGAGGAGACAGGCGAACTGAACGCGTCGGCCCAGGAGGTCCGGAGCCGGCTTCAGGCCCATGCCACCATGCTGCAGCGATATACACGCGACTTCCTTGCGACGCGGGCCGTCGTTCGGGTGAGTCCTCTGACCTTGGCTGCTTTATCTCTTTGATTTCTCCTGTGGGGGCGCGTCAGCGAACCCACTGGGTGTAGTCCCCGAGTTCCAAGTCGGCTGCTAAGCAGGCGGCTCGGAACTTACTAGGTCCTGATATTTATCTTGTTCTTTGCATCCCGTCTGATCTTCCAGGAGTATCATAACCGGAGTGCTGCCGCCTTCGACTCCCAGGCTCGGGAGCTGTGCCAGAAGAGCGAGGATTCGACCAACAGCCGGAGTGCGTGCTCCATTTTCTTCATATCCGGTGGGGGCGCGTCAGCGCACCCACTGGGTGTAGTCCCCAAGATCCGGGCCGACTGCTGAGCAGTCGGGTCGGATCTTCCCTGACGACTTCTTCCTTACTGTTTCTTCTTTTGTCTTCATGCTTGCAGGGGCCAACGCTGACTTGAGGGAGCAGCTCGGCGGGGCCCAGACCGCCCTTCGCGCTAAGGAGGCCGAGTTTAATGCCTTAGTCTAGGAGCGCAATCGCCTAGCTAAGAAGTTGGCTGACGAGGAGGAGAGCCACAAGGCGGCCCTGAAGGAGGCGCGAGATGGCGAGGCCGCCCTCAAAGCTGAGTTTGAGACCGAAGCGGCGGGCTAGGCTGAGGCAAAGCAGGCGCTGAGCGAGGGTTACAGCAGGATCGAGGATCTGATCGACGGCAAGCCGCCTCCCTTACTCCTTGCTCGCCCCTTGCCCTCTGATTCATCTCTTGACTTGTGCTGCTTTGTTTTTGCGCAGACTACTTCCCCCACCACTCCGTCACGGCCACCCAAGCCATCGAGGCCTACCGCAAGGCACGCCGGCAGGAGGGGGTTGAGATCGTGTTGGACGCGAGCCGGGCGTTTGAGGAGCAACTCTTGGCGATCCAAGCCCGGCTGCAGCCGGCACACCACATGCTCCGCCGCCTCCAGCGTGCCGGAGCGTAGGTGCTAGCCGCCCTCTGGCCAGGCGAGGTGATCCCCCGCACCCCGAGCCGGACCGCCGACTGGCTGGAGGTGGCAGTTGGCCGCTTCGAGGCCTGGAAGGCCTCCGCTGCCCGATCCGGTGCCAGGCGGGCACTGGAGTTCGTCCGGGCCTGGTACCCCAGGCTGAACGTGGAGCAGCTAAGGACCTGGCGGGAGGAGGCTGACGAGGAGCTGGTGGAGGTGCGGTCGGCTATCATCCGTCGTGCTTCAGCACTTGCCGATTTCACCGACACCAGCGTCTTTGCTCCTGAGGTGGACGAAAACGGCATTGCATAGCCGGGGGAGTGGTTCGGGCTGAACCCGGCGGAAGGTGAAGATTCGGCGGAGGAGATCGCCTCCAGCGATGAGGGTGAAGACGAAGAAGGGGAGGAGGGCGAAGACGTCGAGCCGGCCGACGAAGCAACCAGCCAGCCTCAGCAAGACCGTGCCTCCAACAACGAGGCGCGTGCTAGCGCGCCCTCTGCGGGAGGCGTTGGTCCTGCCGAGGTTCGCCAGCCCGCCACTCCTCCAGCCGGCGCTACTGTCTCCGCCGACCTACCCGACACGCCAGTCGCACCCCTGGCTTGATCTGCCGTCTTTGTTTTCCTGTTTGTTACTCTTTGAACAACTTTTATTAAGTTTGCGCAGTTTCACCCACTGGGGGTGTATTCAAACTATGTTGAATGTTGGCCTTTTCGAGGCCTTTTGTGTAAATATAATCATGCATGTGCTTGGCTTCCATCCTCATATGATTTTTATCCTTAGGCTGTTTCCTTTGCCGCCTTCCCCTGATTGCTACCTTCCCAGCCGGCAGCTGCTCTGCAGTCTGTGGCTAAGGAAGGACTCGGCTATCTTTTTTGGGGAAGGCAAGTACTCGAGCTTTCTTAGATTGTAGCGAAGTGAATGGGAGCCGGCCAGCCGGCTACTCTTGTAGTCGGTCGGAAGTGGGAAAAGCCGGCTTTTGTTATGTTAGTCCGTTAGCCCTAGCCGTTTTTCGTGTGGGCGTCCTTTCCTGCCTTTGGCTCTTGCCAGCCGGACAGCCGATTCTTCAAACTGCGACTTTTGGCAAGAGAGGGCTTTGGAGCCGGCACACTACTTGTCTGACCGCGGGTAGGACTTCTAACATAACTCAAGGCGGCCAGTCCCCGGGCCGACTGGTCGGACCCGGTGCCGGACGAGGGAAGTGAATGTAATGACATAATCATAGGCATGGTACACTTCATAGATAAAAAGATGGCAGTCCCCGAGTTCTCCTCGGGGAGCCTATTGTCTCGTACTTAGTACAAAAGTTAGTGTGGTACATACTGCATTTCAACTGTAAAATCTTCGGAGGAGGTTGGCGTACCATGGTCATTCCGACTCCTTGCCGGACTTGTCTCTTTTTCGTGCCTTCGGCTTCTGTGCGTCGATCAGATAGTAGGAGTCGTTTCCTAGCGCTCTGCTGATGACGAAGGGGCCTTCCCAAGGGGCCGAGAGCTTGTGCTGGCCGGCTGTTCGCTGGATCAGCCGGAGCACAAGGTCGCCTTCTTGGAAGGATCTTGGATTGACCTTCCGGCTGTGGTAGCGGCGCAGACCCTGCTGGTAGATGGCTGACCGGCTGAAAGCTAACACCCGTCTTTCTTCCAGCAGGTCGACGTCGTCTTCTCGTGCTTCCTTGGCCTCCGCTTCCGTGTACATGGTCACCCGAGGCGAGTCGAATTCGATGTCGGTTGGGATGACCGCCTCGGCACCATATACAAGGAAGAAAGGAGTGAAGCCGGTTGACCTGTTTGGGGTAGTGCGCAGACTCTAGAGGATGGCCGGCAGCTCATCGAGCCAGCGGCCGGCCGAATGCTCCAGTGGCACGACCAGTCGGGGCTTGATGCCGGAAAGGATGAGGCCGTTGGCTCGTTCGACTTGGCCGTTTGACTGCGGGTGGGCAACGGACGCTAAGTCCAGTCGGATGCCCTGCGTCGCGCAGAAACGTGCCAAGGCTCCCTTGGCAAAATTTGTGCCGTTGTCGGTGATGATGTTGTGCGGCACGCCGTACCGAGTTGTTATATCTGCGATGAATGTCACGGCAGTCGGCCCATTCAGCTTCTTGATCGGCTTCGCTTCGATCCACTTGGTGAACTTGTCCACGGCGACAAGCAGATGTGTCATGCCGCCGCGCGCTGTCTTGAATGGGCCCACCATATCCAGACCCCAAACGACAAAGGGCCAAGTGAGGGGAATGGTCTTGAGTGCCGAAGCCGGCAGATGTTGCTTAGAGCTGAAGACTTGGCACCCTTTGCAATGCTTGACTAGTTCCTTGGCGTCATCCAAAGCAGTCGGCCAAAAGAATCCATGGCGGAAAGCTTTGGCGACTAGTGATCTTGAGGCCGCATGGTGGCCGCATTCACCTTGGTGAATGTCTCTGAGGATTGTTGTGCCCTTCTCTTGTTCAACGCATCGCTGGAAGACTCCAGTGACGCTGCGCCTGACGAGCTCTCTGTTGGCGATTGTGTATGCTCTGGCTCGGCGTTGGACTTGTCTTGCCTCTGTCTCGTCAGCCGGCAGTTCTTGGTTTATCAGGAAGTTGAGGATGGGCTGGGCCCATGATGGAGCTGTGACTTCTTCTATTGCCAACGTGGCTACTGCAACCAGGGTGGGCGGGCTGGGTGGTGAAATGCTGGAGTCGGCCGCCGCTTGTTGCGTTCGTGCAGTCCCTGGGCCGACTACCGCAGTCCCCGAGCCGGGTTCAGAAGTCCCCGGGTCGGGTGCGACAACGGAAGTCCCTGAGCCGGCTGCTGAAGTCCCCGCGCCGCCTATCGAAGTCCCCGGGCCGCCTGCTTGGCTCTTCGAGCCGGATCCGGCTGCATCGGGGCTAGGCGGCACGAAGATGGAATCGGACTCTAGAGATGGCTTGATAGACGGCTTGAGGAGGCGTTGCAGAGAGACGCCGGTTGGAATGGCCTGCCGAGTGGAGCCTAATCGGGCCGGGGCATCTGCTGGCCCGTTGTCGGCTCGTGGTACGTGGAGGAACTCGCATCCTTCAAAGTACCCGCTGATCTGCTGGATGAGGAAGCGGTAGCTTGCCATGTTTGCGTCCTTGGCGTCCCAATCGCCGGATGACTGCTGGACTATCAAGTCTGAGTCGCCGTAACACAGGATCCGGCGTATGCCGAGTTCTTTGGCAAGCCGGAGCCCGTGTATGAGCGCCTCATACTCGGCCACGTTGTTGGAGGCGGCAAAGTGAATTTGCAGCGTGTATCTGAGCTTGTCGCCTTTGGGAGAGGTGAGGATAACGCTGGCTCCCAAGCCGGTGAGCATCTTGGACCCGTCGAAGTGCAGGTGCCAGTGAGTGGAGTCCGGAGCCGACGGCAGGTATTGGGTCTCGGCCCAGTCGACGAGGAAGTCGGCCAATGCTTGGGACTTGATGGCGGTGCGGGGCTGGTAGAAGATCGTGTAAGGGGCCAGCTCGATGGACCATTTCGCCAGCCGGCCGGATGCATCCCGGCTGCCTATGATCTCGGCGAGCGGGGTGGTGCATACGACCGTGATGGGGTGCTCTTGGAAGTAGGGCTTCAGCTTCTTGGCGGCAAAGTACACGCCGTAGCACATCTTCTGGTAGTGCGGGTAGTTCTTCTTCGAGGTAGACAGCACCTTGCTCAAATAATGCACCGACCTCTGGACCGGTTGGGCCCGGCCTTCTTCTGGGCGCTGGACTATGATGACGGTGCTGACCACTCGGCTGGTTGCAGCAATGTAAAGGAGCATGGGCTCTTTCTCAGTCGGCGCCGCCAGGACAGGCGGCGTGGTCAGCATCTTCTTCTACTCGTGGAAAGCTTGGTCGGCTTGGTCGTTCCACTCGAAGTGAGTGGTCTTCTTCATGAGACGGTAGAGGGGGAGAGCCTTCTCTCCGAGCCGGCTGATGAAGCGGTTCAGGGAAGCCAAGCATCCGGTGAACTTCTGGACGTCTCGCAGCTTGGTGGGAATCGCCATTCTCTCAATGGCCTTGATCTTCACAGGGTTGCACTCGATGCCGCGTTCGGAGACCAGGAAGCCTAGGAGCTGGCCGGCTGGCACTCCGAACACGCATTTCTCGGGGTTGAGCTTGATCCGGAATCAGCGCAGGTTCTCGAATGTTTCCTTGAGGTCTTCTAGCAGGGTGCTGCGCTTCTCCATCTTCACCACAATGTCGTCTACATAGACGTGGGCGTTTCTACCGAGTTGCTTGAGGAGGCACTTCTGCATGCAATGCTGAAAAGTGGCACCGGCATTCCTCAAGCCGAATGTCATAGTCAGGTAGCAGAAGGCTCCGGATGGCGTGATGAAGGCGGTCTTCAGGCGGTCGGCCGGGTCCAACTTTATCTGATGGTACCCGGAGTAAGCATCCAAAAAACTCAGCAGCTCGCATCTGGCTGTGGAGTCTATCACTTGATCTATCCTTGGCAGGGCAAAAGGATCTTTGGGGCAGGCCTTGTTGAGGCTCGTGTAGTCTATGCACATGCGCCACTTGTTGTTCTTCTTCAGCACGAGGACCGGGTTGGCGAGCCACTCCGGAAAGAACACTTCCATGATGAAGCCGGCGGCTAGAAGCCGGGCTATCTCTTCTCCTACGATCCTTCTCTTTTCCTCTGACAGTCGGCGGAGGGGTTGCTTGACTGGTTTTGCATCTTCTCGGACGTGTAATTTGTGCTCGGCGAAATCCTTCGGAACACCCGGCATGTCCTTAGGGGACCATGCAAAGATGTCCCGATTCTCACGGAGGAAATCGGCGAGCTCGCCTTCCTATTTGCTGTTGAGGTTTGCCCCAATGACGGTAAACCTCTCCGGGTGCTCGGGGTCAAGAGGTATCTTCTTCGTTTCCTTGGCCGGCTGGAAGGAACCTTGGGCATCACACTCTTTGGGATCGGGGGACAGGGTCGGCTGCTTCCCGGCCATGGCCACGATCCGGTACAACTTCTTCTTCTCTTCGGCAATCACTAGGGACTCGGCCAGCCGGCTGCTGGCCGCTGCGCACTCGGCCGATTTCTTGTAATCGCTGACTATGGTGATGATGCCCTTGGTGCTCGGCATCTTCATCTTGAGGTAAGCATAGTGGGGAACAACCATGAACTTGGCCAAGGCAGGTCGGCCAAGCAGTGCATGGTAAGAGTTCTCAAGGTCCACCACCTCAAACCAGATGGCCTCCCTGCGGAAATGATCCTTGTCCCCAAAGAGGACATCAATCTTGATCTTGCCAATGGGGGAGCAGGACAGGCCGGGTACGATGCCGTGGAACACAGTCCGGGTGGGCGTGAGCTGCTTCGTCTTGACGTTGAGCTTATTCAGGGTGTCAAGGTACAGGATGTTGATGCTGCTCCCGCCATCTATCAACACGCGGGAGAAACGGGCTGCGCGTCTGTCGGTTGCAAGGGTGGCATCTAGAACCAGCGCATAAGAGCCGGGGGATGGCATCACCTCTGGGTGGTTGGCCTGGCTCTAGCTGATGGGTTTTTCTGACCAATGCATGTGCTCGGAGGGGTTGACGGCAACCGCGTTGACTTCCTCGTGCTCTCGGCGGCTGCCGCGCCGGTCTTTAGGCTGGCTGGTGAAGACGACATAGGCGGCGTGCTTGTCGGGGAACTCGTCGTGCACGGCTCCGACTGCTGGCCGAGCGGCCGGCTGCTGCGGAGCCGGAAGCGGCGGACCAGCAGGCGGAGGCGGCGCGAGCCCTTCGCCTTTGGAGATTCGGGTGAGCCAGTGGCACTTCCGGGTTGTGTGGTTGGATGGCTTTGCGCCGCTGTGGAACTTGCATGGGGCGTCGAGGGTTTGCTCGTAGGAGAAAGCCGGCCGCCAAGCCGGCCGGCCGCCTTTCTGCTTCTTGGGTGCGGGCCGCCCTTCGGGCTGCTCGCCCTCGACCGTGGCCACCTGCCGACTGGTGGAAGGCGGCACGGGGCCCTTGCGCTTGTGGTTGTTTTGGTACGGGCGTCGGTCGGAGTCCCCAGCCGGCGTCTTGGGCGCCGGGCTGAGTACCTTTCCGGACGCGTCGACTCGGAGCTCAGTCTTCATTGAGGAATCGGCGGTGGCGTACTTGTCCGCTATGACTAGAAGCTCGTCGAGGGTAGTCGGCTCGTCGCAGAGGAGCTTGTGCTTGAGGAGGGTGCCCTCTCGGCACCCGGCTGTGAAGTATTCGATGGCTTGCACCTCGTGCACTCCTTCACAAGAGTTGCGGAGCTCGGCCCAGCGCGTGAGGTAGTCGCGGGTGGACTCGGCGGGGCCTTGTACGCACAAGGAGAGCTGTCTAGGCTTGGGAGCCCGCTTGTAGGTGCTGGTGAAATTGCGGATGAAGGCTTCTGTGAAGTCTAGCCAGCTATTGACGCTGTATGGCTTGAGGCTGTTGAGCCAGGTCCGCGCTGTGCCTTGGAGCATGAGGGGCACGTACTTCACGGAAACGCACCTGTTGCCGTTCGCGATGCGCACTGTGGTGGAGTAGTCGATCAACCAATCTTCCGGCTTCAAAGAGCCGTTGTACTTGGGCGTGTCTCTTGGGAGCGAGAACCCTTTGGGGAAGGGCTCGTCGCGGATGCGGGGGCCGAAGCAAGGTGGGACGATGTCATCTTCTTCTTCTAGCGCCAGGGATCACGCTAGGCGGTCGATCCGGTGGCGGGCGTCGTTCTCGCCGACTCCTTCGTGGCGACCTAGTCGGCCGCTGAGAGTCGGATGCATGACAGGCGGTGGGGTGGGATACCTCTCCCCACGAGGTGGAGGCGGAGGCGGGTTGCCCCGCCGCTCCACGGCTCGAGGGTGGCCTTCTGCGTCTCTCTCGATGGAGATCCGGGTTCGGCTTCGGCTGGCAGCCGGCTCTTTCTCGTGTCGCGCGCGGGTTCTACCCGCAGTCGGCGTCCGGGACGTCGCGCCATGCTCTCGGCGCGGTGGAGGGCTTTCTTCGTGGACGTCGGCTTCGTGCCGTTGCGCGGCTGCATCGATTAGCTGTTGGATGCGTCTGGTCATGTAGGGGAGCTCTTTGGCCCCCAGTCCATCCAGCTCGTCTACAGCCGCCTGGGCGGCGCGCAGGTTGTTGAGTGGGGTGGCATAGATTGGGCGGTCGACTCCAAGCAAGTCGGCGATGACGGCGCCGCACTGTCTGACGACGCCGACTCGGCTTGGCCCGCCAGGAGGTGGCGTGCCGAAGGCGGCGCGGTCGACTTCGCGCTGGTGGACCTCGGTGAGGCGTCTCACGGAAGCTAGCTTCCGGCCCTCCGCGAGGAGGGCGAGGCGGCGAGCCTCCAGTGCTTCGGCGTCGGCGTCGGCCGGGAGGGGGACAGACAGATCGTGGGTCGCCGCTTGCGGGGCGTCGTGGGCGTTCTCGCCAGAAGCGCCGCCGTGGCCGATGACCATCACCTCGACGGTGGCAACGTCACAGCCATCGGCTCGGGGAAGCGGGTCATCGTAGATCACGACGTTGGTGGGGAAGGCGTCGGGCGAGGCAGTGTCGGAGTCGACATGCATCGGATCGGTGGAGCCAACGGACTCCTGGTCCACGGCAGGCTCGCCGAAGACGTGGAGCTGGCCGAGGAGGTCGACGAGGCGGTCGGTGCCCGCGTCAGAAGTGGGCTCGTCGGAGATGAGGGCCTCGCCAAGGGGATCGGCGAGGTCGCTTGCTGCGCAAGCGTTGGTGACGCCTTGCAGCGCGTCGTGGCAAGTGCCATCGGGCGTGCCGGGCTGGCTACGCTCGCTGGGGAGGAAGAAGGTTCCCGTCCAGAATAGGTCTCCGGACGACGGTGCACCTGGCCCCACGGTGGGCGCCAAATGTTGGATGGTTGGTGCGACATATGCCAACGGGATAAGGCGATGCCTGGAAGCGGGATAAGGCGAAGACATGCACGCCAGCGAATCTTACCCAGCTTCGGGGCTCTCCGTGGAGATAACACCCCTACTGCTGCTCTGCAGGGTCTCCGCATGATCACTCGATGAACAAATGCAAGTAGCTACAAGGTGCTCCTCGAGCTGTTTGGCGAGAGGAAGAAGAAGGGCAACGCTAGCTCTACTCTTCCCTCTGTGTGTGTTGTAACCTAGAAGAGATCAACCCTTTGCATGGGTGCCCCGGGGGTTTGTATAGGCCTACCCCCCGGGGGTACAATGGTAATCCGGCTGGGAGCGGGTCCCAGCCGTCAGTGTCTATGCTCGCCGGCTTCCGCGCCGGCTGCTGGGGCCCGCCGGCTGCTGGGGCCCGCCGGCTACCGGCATCTTGGTCGACAGGCAGGTCCTACGGCCTAGGGCCCTGCCGGTGGCTGGTTACTGTTGCCTCAATCCTGATGATGAGGGCTTTATCGAGGTAAGTGTGGCTACAGTGCCGCCGCCTGGCGGGCAATCACTGTAGCCTCACGTCGTCTTGTCTTCTTAATGAGGCGCCTCCTTCGAGGGGGGAGCAAGCCGGCTTGGGAAAGCCAGCCATGTCTTGGGCCGACTGAGGGAGGCCTGGCCGCCTTCGGGCGTCTCTCTGCCCAAAGGGGCCCACCGCCCGTAGGCTGCGCTGACAGCCCGCCGTGGATGGCGGCATAGTCATCATGGCAACAGTGCCGCGCCGGACAGGACAGGGCTACCCCGTACGGCGCACTGTACCAGGCGTGCTCCGGGTTTCGGGGGTGGCAGGCTTCACTGTAGCCACGCCCCGTCAAATCGCCGTTATGTGAGCGCGTGCCTCGAGGGTATGATCTTGACCGCGCCGTGGGAGCCGGCCTCTTGGAGTCGGCCTTCTCGAGGCCAGCTTCTTGGAGCCGGCCCTCCCGCGGTTTTCTTCATGAGGGTTAAGGTCGGGCCGCCTCCCGACAGTCGGCCTGAGAGGAAGCTAGCTGGGGGGAGGCGGCCCCACGTCTTGGTTTCTTTGAGGCCGGATTGGCTTGTAATTTTTTCTGAAGCGCCAAGGGAAGCCGGCTAGGCTACCCATGGTCATTTACCCCGACAGAGGGAGTCCTGGATTAGGGGGTCCCTAGGTGTCCGGGCTATGTGACATGGGCTCGACTAGTGGGCCGTGAAGATACAAGATAGAAGGCTTCCCCCCGTGTCCGGAGGGGACTCTCCTTAGCGTGGAAGGCAAGCTTGGCGTTTGGATATGAAGATTCCTTTCTCTATAAACCGACTCTGTACAACCCTAAGCCCCTTCGGTGTCTACATAAACCGGGGGGGTTTAGTCCATAGAGGCAATCATAATCAATCAGACTAGACATCTAGGGTTTAGCCATTACGATCTCGAGGTAGGTCGACTCTTGTAACCCCTATACTCATCAAAGTCAATCAAGTAGGAAGTAGGGTATTATCTCCATTAAGAGGCCCGAACCTGGGTAAACATCGTGTTCCTGTCTCCTGTTACCTCCGATCCTAAGACGCATAGTTCGGGACCCCCTACCCGAGATCTGCCGGTTTTGACAACACGAGCTTGGTCCTAGAAAATCATATTTACTCATTCTTTGGTTTCACAAGCCCCATTTATCTATAGTGTGTGTTTCCATGCTCAGCACCTAGCTATTATCTATTTGAAATTTCTGAATCTTTTTCAACATTTTCAATATCTAGACTAATTATTGCATGATTTTATGACAAAATTCCTAACCGAACCACACTATAAGCTTGTTGTGTACATGTGAGATTGATAAGATCTGGTACCAATTCCACTCTCTTTGCATTTCACGTTGAGTGAACACTTGATCCATTATCAACTTCGGAAATAGGTAATTTTGGTATTGTACTTCTCATTTCCTACTTGCACTTGGTTTAAGTTTTGTGATGGATTGGCGAGGTACATCATCACCAGTCTTCGACGGTGAAAATGACTACGTCACCAAGCTACACCCTTTTGGACTAAAAAACCTATGCATGAGGTAAATGAAACTTCCAATGAGCTCATCGAGAACCTCTCCATCGACATTTATCATTCTAAAGCTCAGACCCAGAAATATTTTGACACCAAGATGGACAGCAAATGGGTCAACTCTAAGAGATGATTGCTAACTGCAAGTCTCCCTAATCTTCATCATCCTCAAGGAAAATAAGATCAAGTAGCCGTTCTTCGGTGTTTCCATCTGATGCAAATACTCTACATCATCATCATCATCTACGTGACGACCTTCAAGGCCCTCAAGCTTCAAATCCACTCCTTCTTAATGCATTGCAAGCCTGCACCCTCGAGCAACAAGATGCCTTTGACCACCTATCATGTCAAAATGATGGAAGGCATCGACAACAAGAACGACATCGTAGTCAAGATGAAGAGTGTGAGGCACATTGCCAAGAAAAAACTTGGTGTGCGAATTAAGCACATGAAGCTTTGCCAATTAAGGAACCAAAGGGAACTATAAGAACACCAAGACAATGAGGCTCTACGCGGGGAGTGAATTGTGGTGTATGGTGAACACAACTCTTTTCCCACATCAAGAATATCATGAGGAGCATAGAGATATTCCTCTTCCTCTATGTCAAGAGCGATGCAAACCTTGCAACAATCGCAAAGATGAAGAGTGCTCTGGCAAGCTAAAGTTTACAATGCTAAAATTCTTAGGTAGAATTGATTTTGAAGAATACCTTTCGCGGGTACCTAAAGTGGATCAAATCTTTCGCATGCACAACTGTGATGAAGAGAAGAAGATGTCAATGGATTCTCTTGAGTTTGACGGGTATGTTATCATTTGGTGGCAGCAAGTCATTGAACAAAGAAGAGAACAAAGGAGAGAACAAAGGAGAACCTCCTATCTATTACAGTATATGTGGATTGTACTAGCCCTTTCCATCAGTTCAGACTTTTGGTTGCATTGGCTAGTGCATGAAGCTAAATGTGGTATCAAACCTAAGGTCGTGAGTTCAAGTCCTCACTTTCGCAATTTATTAAAATTGTTGGCAACCCCTCTTTGTGTCCACTTAGAGGCCTCTAGAGTCATGTGTGACTTTTTCGTGCCATCGCTCTCTTATGGTTGCACGTGTTGACTTGTCTTCCCCGTCGCACGTGAGAGGGTGTGTTACAGTACATGTGGATTTCACTAGCCCTTGCCATCAGTTTGGACTTTTGGTTGCTTTGGCTAGTGCATGAAGCTTAACACTATCACCACTTGGGATGAAATGAAGCAAGTTATGAGAGCAAGATTTGTACCTACACAATATACTAGATACCTCTTCAAGAAGTTGCAAACTCTCAAGCAAGGCACGAAATCCATGGAATAATGATATAAGGAGATGGAGATTGTAATGACAAGAGAAAACATGAAATAAGTTGAGGAACAAACTATGGCAAGATTATTGAATAGGCTCAACCACCAATAATGATGGCTTTCAACCATACTCTAACCTTGTCGAGCTAATCCACCAAGCAACCAAAGTGGAGCTCCAAGTGCAAGATGACATTAAGTACTCTAAGTACTCATCATACATACCAAGACCCTTTGGATCATATACACATGCTTCTGCAAGTGTGGCACCATACACTTGAGCTACACCCACTAGTGGTGGTACTTCAAGCTTCAAGCCGCCGCCGACAACATCAAGTTGTCCTCCTACTACTACAATGTAACGCTCGGATAATTAAGCTACAGTAATCCTCTGCTAACGATGCCACATCACCAATGTTACTCTTGCTAATCTCGTTTAGATTCAAAACGGTTCAAATTCTAATTTAAAATCAAAGTCAAAAATAAAAGTTTTCAAATGTCAAAACTAAAATGTGCAAACTATAGCAAATAATTCATAAGTATTATTGGTGAAGAAACCAAATTGTTATAAAATGTTTAAGTGCTAAAAAGTGATTAAAATAGTGGCTTAAACAATTATATAAATGCCTTTTGTAATTTCTAAAATATCAAACTAACTTATTTGAGTACTAAACATTTTGTGGCAGAGGGTTAAATTAAAACATTAATTCAGGTGCTGGTCTCCTATTTTTAAGAAACTAAGATAATGTGAGAATTAAGTAAAACAAATAAATATAAATAAATAAAAAGAAAAAGAAAACACAAACAACAACAAAAAATGAGAGGACAAACGCCCTTGCCCCCACTAGTCCTAGCCCAACAGGCCGGCCCACCCGCGCCTCCTTCCCCTCTCCACTGTTCACGGGAGGTCGTGGGTGTGCCTGATGCCCGCCACGGCACCGGGCGGCGCCGTGGTGGCCACCCACGGCCACTCTGGCTCCCCCCCGCGCCTATTTAGTCGCCCCCTCGCCCGGGACGAACCCTAGCTACCTCCTTCGTGCGCCCCCACCCCTTCCTGGATCTAGACGCCGCCGCCTCCGACATCGTTGCACGTCACCGTCGACCTCGTCTCTGCCCCGCCTCATCACCGAGCCGCCTCCCCGAGCCTCGCCAGCGTACATCGACACCGGGAGCGAGCTCGCCGTCCCCCTCTGTCTTCCTATCCCTGGTCCGCCCGCTTGCGCGCTGATACGTCTCCAACGTGTCTATAATTTTTGATTGTTCCATGCTATTATATTATCTATTTTGGATGTTTTATATGCATTTATATGCTATTTTATATATTTTTTTAGACTAACTTATTAACCCAGAGCCTAGTGCCAATTTCTGTTTTTTTCCTTCTTTTCAATTTTACAGAAAAGGAATACCAAACGGAGTCCAAACGGAATAAAACTTCCGCGATGATTTTTCTTGGACCAAAAGACACACGTAGGACTTGGAGAGGAAGGCAGAACTGTCCCGAGGGCTCCACAAGCCATCAGGGCATACCCCCTAGCTTGTGGGCCCCAGGGAGTCCTCCAACCCTAATCTTTGGCCTATAAATTCAGAAATATTCCCAAACCACCAGAAGGGTCCACCAAAATACGTTTCCACCGCCATAACCTTCTATTCCTGTGAGATCCCATCTTGGAGCCTTTTCCAACATCCTGCCGGAGGGGGCATTGATCACGGAGGGCTTCTACATCAACTCTATTGCCCTTCCTATGAAGCGTGAGTAGTCTATCTCAGACCTACGGGTCCATAGCTAGTAGCTAGATGGCTTCTTCTCTCTCTTTGATCCTCAATACCATGTTCCCCTCGTTGTTCTTGGAGATCTACCCGATATAATATTCTTTTGCAGTGTGTTTGTGGAGATCCGATGAATTGTGGATTTATGATAATATTATCTATGAATATTATTTGAAACTTCTCTGAATTCTTATATGCATGAGTTGATATCTTTGTATTTCTCTTCGAATTGTCGGTTTGGTTTGGCCAACTAGATTGGTTCTTCTTGCAATGGGAGAGGTGCTTAGTTTTGGGTTCAATCTTGCGGTGTCCTCACCCAATGACAAAGTAGGGGGTAGCAAGGCACGTATTGTATTGTTGCCATGAAGGGTAAAAAGATGGGGTTTTCATCATATTGCTTGAGTTTATCCCTCTACATCATGTCATCTTACTTATGGCGTTACTCCGTTCTTATGAACTTAATACTCTAGATGCATGCTGGATATTGGTCGATGTGTGGAGTAATAATAGTAGATGCAGGCAGGAGTCGGTCTACTTGACACGGATGTGATGCCTATATGCATAATCATTGGCTTGGATATCGTCATAACTTTACGCTTTTCTATCAATTGCTCGACAGTAATTTGTTTTCCCACCGTATTATTTGCCTTCAAGAGAGAAGCCTCTAGTGAAACCTATGGCTCCGGGGTCTATTTTCCATCATATATTTCCAGATCTATAAACCCAAAAACCCTAAAATACCTTGCTGCAATTTATTTACTTTTATTTTGTTTCACGTTTTAGTAAGCTATTATATCTATCTCTATCAGATCTCACCTTTGCAAGTGACCGTGAAGGGATTGACAACCCCTTTATTATGTTGGGTGCAAGTGTTTGATTGTTTGTGCAGGTGCATAGATAGGAGACTTGCGTGTATCTCCTACTGGATTGATACCTTGGTTCTTAACTGAGGGAAATACTTATCTCTACTTTGCTGCATCACCCTTTCCTCTTCAAGGGAAAAACCAACGCAAGCTCAAGAAGTAGCAGCAATAATTTCTGGTGCCGTTGCCTGGGAGGTGCTACATCAAGCCTACCAAGTACCCACCATAAACTCTCATCTTTTGCATTACATTGTTTTCCATTTGCCTCTCGTTTTCCTCTCCCCCACTTCTAAAATGATTTCAGAAAAAAAGATTTGCTTTTTTATTTGCCTTCTTTCCGTTTGCCTTTATGTCTTACTTGGCTTGTTTGCTTGTTCGCTTGGAATAATTGTGTATTTATTGAAAATCGGAAATGAAAAGGTTTATGGATCCACTTAAAGTTTTCTACTTGGATCATCTTCGATGCATATGTGCTCGTGCTGAAACCCCAACTAGTTTAGTTGATGGAAAATCTTTAGATGAGCATGCTCATTTTGTGCGTCACCGTTTGTCTGGAAAAGGGAGACTTTTATGGAATCAAATAAATTGTTTGCTATTTTATGCTTGGAATCATTGTGAACTTTGTGATCTTACTTGTTGCTATAAGAACCCTAAAAAACACCTTCCCTACCTATGTGAGTTTAATGATAATGGAATATTATCTTCTTAGGAAAAGGGTGTTTATAGTTACTATCATATCAAACAAATTGAAGAATTTGTTGCTTTTAAGGGTGCTTATGAAGTTGCTTCTTTGATTTAAAAGTATGATATTACTCTCTAAAATTTTGAAAATTCCAATATCAACTAGCTAGCAGCGGAAATACAACTTGAGGAATTTGCTAAGTGACAAACTACTAGCAGCGGAATAAGTACTCAGGTGCAAGCATAACATGGTAGTAGCACAGTCATCATGGTGATATGAAACAAGCACAGAGTACAAGTAGCATATAAATAGGATAAGCAGGCTGAAGATAAGATGACTGAAGAAATAGGATTGAGGAAACTGAGAAAATCTTTAGTCAAAGTCTTCAAACAGTAACGATCAAGTTCATCAACACATGAATGAGGAAATGAAAGGGTTGAGGAGATAGAACCAGTAGCTTGGTGAAGACAATGATTTGGTAGACCGGTTCCAACTGCTGTGACAGTTGTACGTCTAGTTGGAGTGGCTAGGTATTTAAACCTGAGGACACACAGTCCTCACCGTATTCTCCTTGAGCTAAGTTCACACAGACCTCGCCAATCACTCGTGGTAAGTCTTCAGGTGACTTCCAAACCTTCACGAACTCGGTCACTCGCCAATCCACACTTCCTCTTGGATGCTCTAGACCATGACGCCTAACCGCCTGGAGGATGCACAATCCTCAAAGGTAACATGTGTCGGTTCCACACAGGAACAATCTCTTCAGTGATGGTCAGTCACTTTGGGTTGTAGGTGTTTGGCTTGGGTTTTCCTCACTGATGATTTTCGCTCAAAGTCCTTGGAGGATGGGATGCTCTTAATTACAAGTGTCAGTTTCTCGCGGAGCAGCCAACCAACTAGTGGTTGTAGGGGTCGACTATTTATAGCCGGGGAGCAGCCCGACATGATAAGACATAAATGCCCTTCAATGATATGACCGCTAGGTGGATAAGATATTTGGTACAGCTGGTGCATAGCACAGCAATAGTCGGAAATTTGAGCTATCAAATTCCTCAGGGCTGTCATGTTCCTCACTTGCAGGCAATCCACACTGGCGAATTCCTAACTCCTGAGTAAGAACAAATTCCTCAGAGACAGAAGATCTTCGTCTCTGTCACTGAAGAAATTGATTGAACTGTATGAGATTTCCAATGGCTTCACTCAAAAGGATTGGGTAGGTGTAGTATTTTGAGATGAGCATCACTTGGAAATTGTTTCCTTAGTTTTACGTCGACCCCCTTTAACAGTACGGTGTTTCCTATGACTCAAGAAAGAGAAAATGAAACTACAAAAACAGAAGTCTTCACGCTTCATAATCCTCGCATCAATATCGAAGTCTTCAAGGTCACACCAATTTCCTCACTTTCAAAGTCTTCAAGAAAACCAAAGTCTTCAAATGAGGATATTCATTTTCTGGGATCGACTTTCTTCGTAAATATCAAACTCCTCATAGACTTATAGAACCTGTGTACACTCACAAACACATTAGTCCCTTAACCTGTAAGTCTTCAATACACCAAAATCACTAAGGGGCACTAGATGCACTTACATTCTCCCCCTTTTTGGTGATTGATGACAAATAGGTTAAGTTTTCAACGGGGATAAAACATATGAAGTGTAAATACTGATATTGAGGAATTTGATTGCAAGATATAGAAGAACTCCCCCTGAAGATGTGCACATTTGGGGAATTTGCTTTGAATTGCAAATGCACATTGTAGAGTAATATCATGGAGATCTCCCCCTATATTTTGTAATTCATACACGCATTTAAAATATGATATGAAGAATTTGAAACGCATGATGAAAAATGGTGTCTGACAAAATTCAGCATGCGTGTATTAAGGTAATTGAGGAAATAAGCTTGCAGAAAGCATGAAAGTATCAGACCACCATCGTACTTAAGTTTACAACTCGATCAACAAACACTTGAGAAGAGTGAGAGTTGTAACTTAACAAAAAAAACAGCCCATATATAATACCCGATTGAAAACTAACTCAAATTTCTCCCCCTTTGTCATCAAATGACCAAAAGGGACGAAAAACGAGGACTAACGCCCTTGAACAATATCATCATGATGTCGATGGTGGAGCGCCAGCATTGTTGGGGTCGTCCATTGAGGTAGGGCCTGCCGCAGTCTCGTTCAAATCTTTAGCTTCATCTGTCCCACGCGATGAAGAATGTGAACTTGTGACCAGTTGAGGAACTTTGACCTTCTTGAATTTCTTCGAAGGAGGCTGAGACTAGTCCAAGTCCTGTTGAAATCCCATCTGCTTGAGGTCTTCATCACCGTAAAGGTGAAACAATATGGCCCAAGTGTGATCGAAGATTTCATGCTCGTAGTAGTGATTCTTCTTCACAGTGTTTTGTGTGACAGTCATGTTCTGAAGAATTGAGCCAAACTGACGCTTGACACACTTGTGATTACAATCAACCCTCTGATGAAGACTTAGAAGAAGCTCACGATCTGTCATCACTCGTGGAGCAGTGGCTTGAGGAGTTGGCTTTGAAGCTTTTGCAGCAGAGTCTTGAGTTGCAAAGTCATCATTGGTGGAGTAAGATGCAGCTTTGCGAAACTAACCATCCAATGGACGAGTGCCTTCATCAATAACAGCAGCTTTGCCCTTTTCATCAACTGAAGAAATGGTCCACTTGAGGACTTCAATAGGAGGCAAATAGCTGAGGTGATTATGACAATCTGCCTTGTAGTGAATTGAAGACCTGGTTCTAATGAATTTCATAATCCATGGAGCATAAGTCTTGAATGCAACATTCGCCAAAGTCCTCATGAAGAAATCATGATAATTGATGGGAAACCCATGAATGATGTTGAACAGTAGATTCTTAATGATGCCAACAACTTCCTCTTCTTCAGGGTTGTGGCCTTTAATCAGACTGAGGGATTTGGTCAGAATGTGATAGATTGTCCTAGGCACATAGAGCAAATCCTTCACTAGGAAGGTGGTTCTTGGAGCTTGGCTAGCCTTGAAAGGATTCATCAGTACTTGCATCAGATGATTTCGAAGCTCGGGTTCCTCATACATGAGCCTTGCGCCTTCAACAGGTGGACTAACTAGTAAGGCATGAAGCAATTCAGACGACGGGGCTTTGTAGTGAGTGTTCTCAGTCATCCAATCAAGCACCCATGAATTCACATCAGCTACATTTCCAGTGAGGTGCAGAGTTGCATAGAATTGAAGAATTAGCTCTTCATTCCAATCATAGACTTCAGTGCAGAAATTCAGGAGCCCAGCTTTGTGAAGAACATTTAAGACCGACTGGAAGCAAGGAATGGACTCCATGTCAACATGAGGAATTTGACGGTGCTCAAATACCTTATCCTTGTCAAATAGGAGTGATGAATAGAAGTTCATTTGGCTTGTAGTCCAGAACCGCTTGCGTCGAAGTCTTGCTGGGTCATATGGATTGAAATCCGTAAAGAAATGGTGCTCAGCGAAGAAATCATCAGCCTTGAATTTCGGCCTTTTAGCATGAGGGTTTTGCTGCTTGGGCTAAAGATTAGCAGTTGATGGCTTCACAACCTCTGTATGTATCCATTTCTTTAGCTGTAGTAGCTGGAATTTCCTCAGAAATGGAAAGGAGAGATGTTTGACGACCTTTAGATCCTGTTTGAATTTCTTCAGTTTGCACGGGGGACTGAGGAATTTGATGCAGAGGAGTGGTCAATGGTGAATTGGGATGAAGTCTTTCCCAATAGTCATCATTCAGAACAGGTGTTGTAGAACCAATGTCCACATATTCTTCCATTTCGTCAACGCCCACCTCTTCAGCTGTGAACTAAGGCATATGCGATGATACCACTGGTGTGGAGATGACATCTTCCACTTCAATTTGTTCATCCAACTGCTCTAAAGAAGCAGCAGAAGGAGTTTCCTCATCTACGTCATCTGGAATGACATAGTCTTCACCAAACGGGACAATTTCCTTTGATGGCACTATCGAAATTGCAAAAACATCAATTGGGTTGTTGAAAGAGCTCGTTAAAGTCCTCACATTCTTGGGAGCTGAGGACTCTGCAGAGGTTGATGCTTTCCTTTTATTTACAGCTGCCTTCTCTGCAGCCTTGGTTTTCTTTACTTCTGATGCAGAAGGAAGGTTGATATTCTTCATATTTGAAGACTTTGCAGGAGAGGCAGATGGAGTTGGTTCAGTTTCTTTAGGCACGACTGATGCAGTCACCCAGGCCTTCTCATGTTCTTCAGGCACATCATATTCTTCAGCTGGCCTTGGTTGATCTTCAGGCGCAACATTGGAGGTTGCCCTGTTAATTTCTCTAGGAGCTAGAATTTCTTCATCAGCCCTGGTACTCTCAGTATCTTCAGCAGCCTGATTGTCATCAGCTGCGCTTGCAATATCTTCAGTGAGCTGAGCAGAAGCTTAAGCATGAGTGATTTCTTGTAGCGATGGAGCTGCAACCTTAGGCTTGAGCTTATTTGCAAGCTTGACAAATTTGACTTTGGCACCTAGCCAACTGCATGATAAATGTCAAATTCATCACTGAGACCATTAATCTCCTTTTGCATATTCACAAGTTCTTCAGGAGACATGTTCACAACATTGTTCTTTGGAAAACATTCCTTCTTGTATTGAGCCTTCTTGACCTGCCAGGCCTTCTGAAATTTCCATTTTCTTCACCGATGAAGGCATTCAACATGTGACTTTGGCCAGGAGTTAGGTTCAAGTCAGGAAGTGGAGTGTTGGCGTCTTTGTGCCATAGATCAATGAAATCTAGGATCTTCCTTGGATCCAGCATGAGTCACATAACTGCCTTTGGCTCTAGCGACCCTTTCTTGCTTGTCCCTGATGATTTCAGCAAGTTCTTCATCATCAGCTTCATCGTCATCAGACGGAACTTGGAAAATAACTTGTTTCTTATGAGGACTTGGCCTCGATCCACGTACAACAGTGGTTTTGACCTTCAGCAAGGTTGGACCTACTGAGTACAATGGTGGAGCTGAGGAACTTGCATATTCTCCCGAAGCAATGGAAAACCCGCAGTCCCCTGACACGTTGCAAGATGCACATGTGTTGAGGACTTTGCAGCAGCAATTGAGGATTTTGAGGCAACAGAGGGAATTGGCACTACCATTGAAGAAGTTGCCTGAGGAATTTTCCTTGAGGGCTTTGACGTTAAAGTACTTGGCAGTGAGGACATTGTTATTGAGGAACTCTGCTTCACAACTGATTTCATCGGCATAGCCTTCTTAGGCTTACTGGCAGAGGCCTCGGCAGTTGCAGCAGCAAAATCTTCATTGAATTTCTTCACAGCTTCTTTTGCCACTTTAGCCAATTTGGCTTGACGCTTGGCCCATTCTTTGGGTAATTCCTCAGCACGCCTGATGCTTGAGTGATCAGCCTTTTGGCGAAGAGCCAACGGAGGCCTTGGACATGGAGGGTGTACAACGAATTTCTTCATGTACTTGGGAGTGACATAGCGATATTCCCTCCATTCCTTAGCCCCTCTCCTCTCAATTCTTTGTATGCGCACTTTGCGCTGATTCTTGTTTTCTTTACCATGAGTTGCTTCATCAAGAGTATAGTACCCAACATATATATCCTCAGGGATCTCAAACGCAGTGTTGGCTCTGGTCTCTTTCCTCCCTTGTGAGGTCTTTTACCATCAGCCATTTTCTTCACTTGAGGATTTTGAACAACGGATGTTTCTGAGGAAGTGTGCAACTTATCTTCGAGGAATGCTGCAAATGAGTTAAGTTGATGAGAACCTAGTGATTCAGTAGCAGACATATTGTACCTGTGAACAAAGTATAGGTGCGAAGAATTTGGAGAGGTCATATGCGTTCTCAGAAATTTTTCAAAAGTGTCAAGGTTGAGGAATTTGACCATGGGTGTCTTGAGGAATTTCACTAAGCATTCTTGACTTAGGTTCTAGAGTTGTATAGATTTGAAAATCCACACAATTGAGGAATCTTGAAGAAAAACACGGCTTAGATAAACAAATCAAGGTGCGGATGCAACTGGGTGTTTAAGGAATTGGAAGTTGAAGAATAAACACCTTTTGAAGATTTTGCGGAAATCATAAGAATCAAAGTAGTGGAGTAAAATCAGATTTTAATTACCCTAGACTAAGAACACGACGAACTAGGAGTGGAGTTGGAGAAGTTCGTCAGTTCAGATCTCCCACGCCCTAACTCGGTGGCAAGAGACAGCTACGGCGGCGGCGGAGTGAAGATTTTTGAGGCCGGTGCGAGTACGACGGTGACGAGGTCGAGGCAGTGAAGCTCTTCCTCACCGGCGATGATGGAGTGTAGCGGCGGTGCCATGTCTGAGAGCTCGAGCGAGGAGAGTAGCAGTCGAGCAGAGTAAATGAGGTCTGAGGAAGGGGGGTATTTATAGCCATGGTGAAAAACTGCACGTCCGAAGAATTTGGACGAACATGCCCCTGACCCTTACTCTTCTAATGACATGTGTCACCCACGTACAGAGAGGTGGAGATCGTGGGGGATCGAGGGTGAGTTGTTTAATCAGTCGTGGGATGCAGAATGGTTTGAGCGACAACATCCAAAATTTTGAAATGAATATTTTAAAGTTTCGTTCGCAAATTCTTTAGCTGTCAAGGACACAGTGAATATTTTGAACGGGATTCAAATAGAACGTACATGAAGAATTTGTGAACTGACTGGGTTGAGTTTAGCATAGAGGGGGAACAGGTCCGATCACATTCACTTAGAAGAAAATTAACTTGAAGAATTTATCAATAAGTGAATGCTGTTGAGGACATGAAAACTCATACACACACACACACACACACACACATCTGGGCTATTCTGTTTCGCATAACAAAATATTATTCTGTTACCCTACTTGAACTGACGTTTTTTATAGGTTGGACTGATACGGTTTGCTACCTAAACTGATTTTCCCGTGTCTTCGACGGACGGAAACAGGGGATACAACGGGGAGCTTTCAGGGGTTCTTCGGCGCGGTGCTGCGAGCCATTCGTTGCCAGAGGAGACATGTACGGGGTTCCGCACGTGCGCGCGCTCACCTGGTCGTGTTTTCCAATCTCAAGTCACCGGAGGTGACGGCGTGGGCATTTGGTGGCGGACGTGTTTTGGGCGTTGGTGTTTAGCGTGGTGTTCGTAGCCGTCAATTTTACGTCAGGTTTGTTGTTTTATGTGTTGTTTTGGATGTGAGAATTATCGGTGTGTTAGAGTTTTTTGAGATTATTTTCACAGTAATTTCTGATTACAAGTTTTGGTGTTCTTGGTCGTTTGCCAGTCCGCCATGCAAATGTGTTCTTCTTTTTCTGATGTTTTACTTTCGAATTGGCGTTGCAGGGAGAGAGATGAGGATTGTATGAAAAGATTTGTGTTGTCAATTTTGCTTCTTGAGTTGTTTCTACCTCGGATTCCCATGTGATTTGGTCATTGGCGGAAGTGGTGTATGGTGGCTAACGGTAGCCTGCGATTTCTTGTAATCTGGTCAAACTGTGTAATTAAGTTGCGTGTTTTTCAGTGTTGTTTGAATTTCTGCCATATGTGTAGTTGGACTGCTCCGTGTCAAAGTTGTATTACTGTGCATTGACATCGGAGTAAGTATTTTCTACTGGCTGCCTACCCATACCTCTGCACTTTGAGTATAAATCCCGAGCCCTCTGTCACTTTCATTCCACCAGCTGCAACCAAAGAAAAGCCAGATGGATGCTGAGCTAGGAGAGGTCACAAAGGAGGAGGGGGATGCCGTCGATGTGAGGACTGCAGTAGCAGAGCAGAGGAGGAGGAGGCACAGGCGCATGCAGAAGGCATGACATGCTGCCGAGGAGGAAGTGGAGGCAGAGTTCAACAGACACCTTGCGCACAAGGTCATGGATACTTGCAACTCGAATGGACTGGAGCTACATTTCCCAGAGAGCAGGGGAAGGAACCATATTTAGATCATCAGTTTGGCTAGGGCAAGAGCAACCACGGCTCCACATTCATCCACCATGGGCAAATGACGTCGTTTCTTTGATCGTTATGACTGAAGTACTGAACTTTTATGTTTTTAAGTTTGTGTTGTGAGGGAGCAGATGGTTGAATGACTAAATGAATTCAACTGTCTACCTCTGTATGTGTTGTTTTATCTGCTTATGTTTGTTATGTGCACTTTTCAACTGCTATTTTATCTGAAGTTGAACTGATTTGTGGTCAAATGTTGCATGACTTGTATAATAACTATTTTCTACCAGCTGGCTGCCCACCTACCTATTTATTATTTTTATAATTTGTGAGTCTCCCTGGCTATAAATTCTGTCCATCTATGTGTGGTGTGTGGCTCAGTCTCCCCCTCCCTTTCCTTCCTTCTTCCAGAATCAGATCTAGGTTCCTCCCTCTTCTCTCTGTTGTTTTCTTCCCTTTTCTTGTGTTTTCCATGGAGGATTGTTCATGCGGATGTCTGGCAAAGATGGTGTGCATAGGTGACGGCTGTGTGTACGAATCTGGTTTGGAGCTCACAGAGACTCAGCACCGTGGGCAACTTTCGTGTCTACTGTACAGCAACCATGGGTTTCATGCACCCTATGTTTGTCGCCTGATGGTCGGGGACTCGAAGGAATCATGGGTATGTGTTTCTATTCATTTTTCTTCTTCTTTTTGTATGTCTCATTTTGAATCCCATGGACTAAATCTATAGTTTAGTTTTATCAATAGTTTGTCTATAATTTTTATTTGGTTTGTCAGAATTTAACAGTAGGGATTTGTGTGTGTATTTGTTCATTACTTAACAGTATTTATCCATTTTTGTATAATACTTGTTCTGTTTTTGTCAGATGTTTTTACTATAGGTGTATTGATATGTATATTTCTTCAGTTTAGTCAGGTCATATGACTAGTTAGTTTGGTGTTTTTGTTTTGGTTCAGATATTTTCTTTTCACTTTGTTATGCAACCGTTCCTAGATCTGTGTAAAAATTCATTTATGTCAGGCGTTCACTTTGTTTTCTACTCCCATGCCCATTTGCAGAAAATGTCACCCAGCATCAGGATTGTTGCTCCTAGTTCCTGGATACTGAAGATGGAGATCAGACAAAAATGGGTATCAGTTGATGGAAGTTGCCTACCACATCGACTTTGATGGTTTCACCAACCTAACTACTGGGTGGAAGGAGTTTGTGGCAGAGTCTAGATTCGAGGATGGTGATGTGGTTATGGTTATGTTCTCCAGGGATGATGACTGTCTGATGTTCAGAATTTATGTGTTGTAGGTTTAAATGTGAGATTTATGTGCGTTTGATTATGTTGCAGTATTTTTCTTTAAAACAATGCATGTGAGATGGTTGAATTCTATGTTATTACCAGATGGTTTGGAACAATTTGTTTGTATGTTACTGTATGCGCTATTTTTTAATTTATGTAATGCTTCCTATTTTTTTGCTCAAGCTCAACTGTTTTTATATTCTTTATATTTGAACTGGAACAATTATAGTTGAACTGATGGGCATCCTTTGTTTTGACTGGGATATTTTCATGTACATAGCTCGCAGATGGAAAATATAAGCTGATGATGGTTGTAGCACCCCTTTTGGGTTTTGAGTTTGTTGAACTTAGATGTTGTTAATGATAGTACTGAACTATTTAGGATGTCAATGGCCAATCGCATCTGTTTGTTGTAGAGCATTTTTTCTTACTATTTGACATGAATTTTAGAGCCCAATGTTTATTTTTTAGTTGAATAATGATAGTTCTAGTATTTTTTAAAATAAAAAGAATTTAATCTTTTGCTGCACAGTACTTATTTTACTTGAACCTTATGAATTTTAGTAGTTGAACTTTTTATAAATTTGTTTCTGAAATTTTTAGTACAATCTTCTACGTTTAATTTTCCAAAAAAGTTTTTTCTTTATTTTTTTAGTTCTTACAATTAACATGTGTTTGAACTTTTTACATTATGTCGGGGGGGATCGGCCTCCTCGAACACCTATGGGGACAGAGCCCCTTCTCGGTTCGGCGGGGAGTGGAGGCTGCGCAAAGAGCAGATCGAGGCTACACACACACACACAACGATTTTACCCAGCTTCAGGCCGCACTGATGCGTAAAACCCTACTGCTGCTTGTCTGGTTGATTTGGGGTTCTTGCTCGAAAGCGCGAGATGCTACAGTACACTCGAGCTGCTCGCGAGGCTGGACGCGAAATGGGTTCCTCTCTCTCCCCCCTCCTCCCTCCCCCTACGTGCGCATGGGGTCTCCTTTTATATGCCAAGGGATTGCCCACAGGTGGCAGCGTAGGCGAGGGTAAAGATAGAAAAGAGCTATGTGCACAGTGGCTGCACAGTGCTATCGTACCTAACTCTGACGGCGGGGGACAAGGGCATTAAACGCCCGTCTGGGTCGCCCGAACAGTGCTGAGGCGGACCGTTAGGGGCGCCCCCGTTCGCCACGAGAGCGTCCTTGTCAGCTTTGCATGCCATCGCATGCCTCTGGCTGCGCGGTGCCCCGCCACGTGCCTCTGGGGAAGCCCCAAAGTCACGCGTGGGCGGGTGAGCTGGAGCGCAGTCCCGAGGTGGTGGCTGGTCGCGGCAAATGGCTTGCCGCGGCTGCTGTCTTGCCGCGCCTGGGTACTTGCCGTTCGCCGGGCCTTGCCGGGGCGCACGGTGCCCCGGGGCGAGTTTTCCCTGAGTTGCCCTAGTGGGCCTCCCCGGCGAGCTCCTCCCGCGGGGGTCTCTTGTGCTTCTGCTTGGTCGTCCCGGCAAGATCCTCTTGCCGGGGCCTTGTCTCTCCGGCCCGGCAAGCACCTCTTGCCGGGGTCTTGCCTTCATACTTTGTTCTTGAACGGCCAAAAGAGGGCCATGGAAGGTTTTGGCGTTCCCCTGGCCAGCCTTGCCGCGGGGGGCTGCGACTGTTCGTGCACAAGTTCGGGGTACTAAGGTACCCCTACTTTAGTACACCGACAGGAGCCCCTGGGCCTGGGCCATACGCGGTGCCGAGCGCTGTTGGGCCAGGCCCAAGACAGTGCACGGACGCCCGTGGCCTGGGTCGAACTGCATCTTAACTCCGAGCCCCACGCACCTTCCCCAGATGGCACGCGTCGAACGCGGCGTTGTGGGGGAGAGGCGTGCGGGACGTGGGGGCGTGCGCGGGGCTGTGCCCCGCAGGCATGCGTCACGTCGCGGGTGATGTGCTAGGCTCGGAAAGGCGAAACGCCCACCCTCCACTCCTTATAAGCAGGGGGACAGGGGCAGTCCGCCCACCCGCCAGTTGCGATTCCCCGAAATCTTCCGCCACTTCCCAAGAGAAACAGCGCTCCGCTTCCGCCCCCCTTCCTCCACCACCAGCGCCGCCGATGCCGTCGACCTCCCTCCCTCCGCCATGGCCCCGAAGGGCGACAAAGGAAAAGGGAAAGCTGTGAAGTCGGCCGAGGCGCTGCGGCTCGAGGCGCAGCGAAAGGAGCAGGCGGTCTTCCCCTCGGAGCTCGACGCGCTGATCCTGAGGGAGGAGTACTACCTCTTCTGGTCGGCGAGGACGCGAGCGCATCCGCGCACGAGGGTTCTTCCTGGCATTGCTCAGAAGGAGTATCCAACTGGGTATCCCTTCTTTGCTCTGTTCTTCTATTGCGGGCTCTGCCCGCCCTTCTCTGAATTTTTCTATGATGTCATGAACACCTACGGGTTCCACCTTCTCGATTTCACCCCAAATGTTGTCCTGACCATGGCAATCTTCGCACACCTCTGTGAAAACTTTGTCGGGGTCTTTCCGAACGTAGCTCTCTTCCGCCACTTCTTCACGCCTCGAGTGGAGAGAGGAGAGCCCCTCTCCGGCGGGATCGCCTGGATCTCGAAGCCCGGCAAGAAGGATGCTTATCTGGAGGGAGAGCTCCGCAGCAAATGGGAGGAATGGAGGGCAGATTGGTGCCTGATCGTCGAGGAGAATCCGCAGCCCTTCATCGCCGTGCGCCAAGTCCCCGTGGTGCGCGGCAGGGATTGGAGCGAGGTGGCCCCGGACGACAACAAGCTGCGCATTGCCGTCACCCGGATCCTGCGGCTCAGGCGTGCAGGGCTCACAGTTGGGGCCGTTGGCGCAGATTTCCTCCGCCGCCGCATCTCTCCCTTGCAGGAGAAGAAAAGGCCTGCCTGGGAGTTCCAGAACGCGGCGGACATCATGAGGCTGCGCCCTGGCCTCAACTTCAATTTCACCGTCTTGGAGCTTGACGGGGTGCTCAAGACGCTGTTCAAGCACGACCCTGAACACCCCGAATGGTTCAGGCTGCCACCAGGCGTCGTCCCGTTGTGCAATAACTCGTCGCTCAGCCGCATCCTTGCAATGATTCCGCTGTGCGACTCGCACGGGATCGACCCCACCTGGCAGGAGCCCGCCGACGATGTCGTGCGAGCGTTCTTCGACGACCTGGAGGAGAGGCCAGTCGACGCCGACGAGCAGAGGGGTCTCACCCGTGACACCACCGACGCGGAGTTGAAGTACATCGCCTCCCGGATGGAGGAGGCCGCGTCAGCCGCGGCCGCGGGCGAGTTCGGCTTCACGTTGGCGGAGGCGGACGCAGCGGAGACGGAAAGCCTTGCCGATCGAGCGGAGCTCGCCGGCGAGGAAGAGCTTGTCGGGCACGATGCCGGGGGCGAACTCGCCCAGGACACGAGCGGCCTGCCAGAGATCGGCGCCTCTTCCTCTCGACCCGTGGAAGGCTCGTCGCAGGCGGAGCCCCCTGCCCAGCCACGGAGGCGTCTCCGCAAGCTGGGGAGGTGGTGCGGCAGACGAGC
Source organism: Aegilops umbellulata (assembly GCA_032464435.1). Classification (NCBI taxonomy): domain Eukaryota; kingdom Viridiplantae; phylum Streptophyta; class Magnoliopsida; order Poales; family Poaceae; genus Aegilops; species Aegilops umbellulata. Next base: position 132,519,298 of record CP136058.1, on the reverse strand, counting down.
CCGCAACTGCAGCGCCGCGTGACACGCTCCTCTGAGGCAGCAGGAGCGGGGTCTTCGCGGGCCGCGGCTCCTGCCCCAGCCGCTTCTCGTGCCGCGGCGGCGGCCAGAGCGGAGTCGTCCACTGCCCCCGCCAAGCGGCCTCGGGAGCCTACTGCCCCGCCTCCCCGCGCCAGGAGCAAGCCGGTCTTCGACTTCTCCGCGCTCAGCTCTGACGAGGAAGAGGAAGAGGAGTAAGATCCCTGCTGTTCTTGCGTTTCTTCAATTCTTGTAGCTGTGCCTTGCATCTCATTTGCTTTCCCCCGAATTTGGCCCTTTTCAGGACTCTAGCTCAGAGGATGGCAAAGAGAGCCAAGGTTCCGGTGGTCATCCTCGACGACGAGCCCTCCGCGGTGGCCGGGGGTGCGCCTGAGATGACCTCGCCGGACCCGCAAACCAATCTTCAGAGCAGCCCCCAGCGTAAGCATGCGGCTCGCTTCCCGCCGTTAGGCACGCCCGGGTTCCCTTCACTTCTTCTGACGTTTAGCTGACGATTCGGGTAGGAGCAGAGCAGCCCCACCAGGAGCGTCCGGAGACCGCCCCCGAAGAGCCACTTGCTGCAACCACACCGCCAAGGGGGAGTTCTCCGGCGAGGGAGCCGTTCCCGGCGCGGGAGCAGTCCCCGGCAAGGGAGCAGCCCCCGGCAAGGGAGCCTCCTCCGGCGAGGGACGACGCCGACGTCTCTTTGGCGACGGAGGCCGCGACGGCAGACCCTGGCCCAGGTGACTTTCTCGCCTCGAAACTCCCCTGGGGTTCTTCTTCTTAGGACAGCTGTTTGACTCCTTCCCCTCCCACGGCCTTCAGACCCGCCCGCCACGGACTCGATGGAGACCGAGGTCGTCGTCGAGGAGGACGCGCGCGGCCCCACCGACGACGTGGCCGCCGCCGAGACGGCGGAGGGTGCTGAAGATCCGGCCGGCGAAAAGGCCGCCGAGGCAGCCGTGGGCGAGGGGGCCGGCGGTCGTATTGACGGCCCTGAGGCCGCAGGGGCGTCAGGCGCTGCGTCGACCGCCGATCCTGCCTCCGCAGCGGCGTCGGGCCCCGAGGAGCCCCAGCCAGGCGCCTATCTGAGGGCTGGCGACGATGTCTTCATCAAGCTCCCCTGGGAATCGACTTCCAGGGCGCCGGTCGAGGGGGAGGCCTTGGACGGAGAGGTGCTCGCCTCCGCCGGGCTAACATTGGTCGACACGCCCAGCAGCAGCGGCGGTGAGCCCAAAGAGGAGCGGTTGCTCCAGAAGCTGGTGTCGCTCTACCGCGCCCGACAAGCCCAAGTGGAACGCCGGGAAGCGCTTGTCGCGAAGGCGGGGGCTGACATGGAGAAGCGTGCCGGGGAGCTGCGGGAGCTCAACCAGGAGGCCCTCCGTTCTTTGGCGGAGGAGCGAAGGCAGCTTGACGAGGCATGGACGGCCTTCATCCTTGAGAGGGCGGAAGTCGAGGAGCAGCAAAGGCTCGCCGCCGCGGGGCTAGCCGCACGGGAGGGCGAGCTGGCGCAGTAGAAGGCCAGCCTCGCCAGCCACGAGGAGGAGGTTGCCGCGCGCGAGCTATCGCTTGGCGGAGCGCTGAAGGAGGCGCGAGATGCTGCCGCGGCCGCCGAGGCCGCCAAGGAGGCACTGGAGGCGAGGGTGGTGCAGCTCGGCACCGACCTCAAGGCGAGCGGCGAGGAGCTCGCCGCGCTCAAGCAGGACCGCGAGAAGGGCGCCCACACCCTTGGTGAGCTACAGGGCCGGTTCGCCGAGAAGATCAAGGAGCTTGACGCCGCCAAGGACTCCCACGCCGACCTCGAGCTGAAGCTGGGTACCTTGTCCAAGGCGCTGGACAGCGCCAGGGAGCAGGAGGCGGCCCTGCGGAAGGAGGTCGCGGACAATGAGGCGTTGTTGGAGAGCGCCGCGGCCACCCAGAACAAGTTCAGGGCGGCGGTGGAGCTGTGGACCGAGGGCCTCGTGGACATCGCCATCTCCATTGACAAGGAGCTGACGCTGCTGGGGATGGAGGGCCACGAGTATCCCGCCGGCGAGAACGTCCCACCCAGCGCCAAGCTCACTTCGTTCTTTAAGGGCGCGGTGGCGGCCCTCCAGCATCTCCGGAACGAGATCCCGGCGCAGCTGGCGGACGAGACGCGCGAAGCCGTCGCCGGGGCCCTCGAGAAGGTGTTGGTGAAGGTCGCCTTCCGCAACCCCAACATCAGGCTCACCAACATCCTCAAGCCCCTATCGGCGGAGGCCGACCTTGAGGAGATCAAGGCCCTCGTCGCGCCCATAGTGGAGAGGGTTGCCGGGATCAAGAGGATCAAGGGCAACCGCGTGGACTAGGCCGCCCCCGTTCCCCCCCCCCCTCCTTACTTTTCTTGTCGCCGCTGGCCAAGTCATGAGGACGATTCATTAGGGCCGCGACAAGCTTGCTTTTGTAATATAACTCTATCTTAGGGAGTAACTGCACCGTTATTTCCTCTACTTGCTCCGTGCTTTGTAGGACTTGCCGTATGTTTTTGGGGACTTGCCGGCGTAGGCCTCCGCCCTGCCGCAGGCTCTGAGTGCGGGACATCAGTAGCCCGCCAGCGGCGCCGCAGCCGGCAAGAAACCTCGTCGCGGCCAGTTGCAGCTCACTTAAGTTGTTGAGCAGGCTCAAAGCAAAGTAAGTGTCGCGACTGCAGTCGCAGCACACTTAAGCCATTGTGCGAGCTCGAAACAAAGTAAGGATGCTACTCTGGTTGTAGCACACTTAAGTCATTGAGCGGACTCGAAACGAAGTAAGGGCGCAACTAGCCACGAGCTGGTCCCTCCGCGCACAGGTCCTCCATACAAAGTACGGTCGTTCGAGGAAGATAACCTTAAAATTTAGGAACTTGAATGCTCAAGCTTTAGCAACTTATCTTTTCCGCGGCTCGCCGCCCGGCAAGGTCGCCTTCCGGCAAGGCGTGGCACGGGGCTCGCCGTTGCTTACCGGGGGCCAGTGCTGCACAGAGTGTCAGATAATGCATGCAAAGAATAAAGAGCATGAGACCGACAAAGGGTGTGGGGCACATAAGCCCAATCTGCGCGCAGGGGCTGCGCCTGGCTCTGCACAAAGGATCACATGCAATAGCGGCAAGACTTTGTGCAGAAGGGTGGTTGCCAGACAGGGTCCGACAACCGCCCCTTACGGGCAAAACTTACGAAGACGCCCACTATTCCAGGAGTTGCTCTCCAGAGTGGTATCTTCGGTCTCAAGGCGGACAGCGCCAGGCCTATCGACTCATTTCACCCGGTAAGGGCCTTCCCACATTCCCGGGACTTCTGGCACCAACCTTGCGGCTATAAAAGCGGTGCAAAGCTTGCTGGTAGCGAGCAGCTCGCACAGCAGCCTGAAGACGGTCCTCCTCGAGGAGCAGCACGTCATCTCGACGCAGCTGCTCTCGCTCGAGCCCAGCGTGAGCGAGCGCTCGAGGCGGGCCGTACGCGGGAGGCATGGGGCTAACTGCCTCCGCTCCATGTAATAGAGCGAGAGGTTGCCTGGTACGACCAGGGCTTGCCTGCGCCGAGGAGCCTCGGCGCAGGTTTGGGTGCCGTGGCGTCATGGGCTGGCTCGACGACGCTCGCCCCATCGCCGGCGCCGTTCCCGCCACCCGCTTGCCCCGGGGGCGGCGAGTTCGAAGCGGACGGAGCGGCCACCTCCGGAGTCTTCTTCTTCGGTGGCATGTCGATGAAGGCGATGGAGATTTAGCCTGTGCGGACGCTGGATCAGGTTCGCACAACCTCGACGCCCCCTAGCTGGCGCGCCAAAGATGTCGGGGGATCGGCCTCCTCGAACACCTATGGGGACAGAGCCCCTTCTCGGTTCGGCGGGGAGCGGAGGCTGCACAAAGAGCAGATCGAGGCGACACACACACACACACACAACGATTTTACCCAGCTTCGGGCCGCACTGATGCGTAAAACCCTACTGCTTCTTGTCTGGTTGATTTGGGGTTCTTGCTCGAAAGCGCGAGATGCTACAGTACACTCGAGCTGCTCGCGAGGCTGGACGCGAAATGGGTTCCTCTCTCTCCCCCCTCCTCCCTCCCCCTACGTGCGCATGGGGTCTCCTTTTATATGCCAAGGGATTGCCCACAGGTGGCAGCGTAGGCGAGGGTAAAAATGGAAAAGATCTATGTGCACAGTGGCTGCACAGTGCTATCGTACCTAACTCTAACGGCGGGGGACAAGGGCATTAAACGCCCGTCTGGGTCGCCCGAACAGTGCTGAGGCGGACCGTTAGGGGCGCCCCCGTTCGCCACGAGAGCGGCCTTGTCAGCGTTGCATGCCATCGCATGCCTCTGGCTGCGCGGTGCCCCGCCACGTGCCTCTGGGGAAGCCCCAAAGTGATGCGTGGGCGGGTGAGCTGGAGCGCAGTCCTGAGGTGGTGGCTGGTCGCGGCAAATGGCTTGCCGCGGCTGCTGTCTTTCCGCGCCTGGGTACTTGCCGTTCGCCGGGCCTTGCCGGGGCGCACGGTGCCCCGGGGCGAGTTTTCCCTGAGTTGCCCTGGTGGGCCTCCCCGGCGAGCTCCTCCCGCGGGGGTCTCTTGTGCTTCTGCTTGGTCGTCCCGGCAAGCTCCTCTTGCCGGGGCCTTGTCTCTCTGGCCCGGCAAGCGCCTCTTGCCGGGGTCTTGCCTTCGTACTTTGTTCTTGAACGGCCAAAAGAGGGCCATGGAAGGTTTTGGCATTCCCCTGGCCAGCCTTGCCGCGGGGGGGGGGGGGGGGCTGTGACTGTCCGTGCACAAGTTCGGGGTACTAAGGTACCCCTACTTTAGTACACCGACACATTATTTGTTTTGAACTGATTTCTTATGAGGTTTTTTTTAATTATGTGCATTTGCTTCTTTTTATTTGGTCGTGTGTGATCGGTTGGAATTTTGTAATGGGGCGAACTACTGTATTGGGCCATCCCCGGAGCCATTGTCTTCGGCCCAGATAGCTCGTCCACGTGGCTGTGCAGTGCGGCGTGCATGTGCGCTATACGTTTAGTCCCACCTCGCTAGTCGAGGGGGCTCTTGACCTATTTATAAGCGCTGTCGAGGCTCACTGGTCGAACTCCTCTGAATACTTACCTGAGAGCTAATACATGGCGCTCGCCCTGTGTCATGACCTGTTGGTCTTGGTGGGTTGGCCCCCGCAGTCTGGTTACAAAGGATTCGCCGGTTGTTTCGTTGTTGGCTTGAGTCCTAGTACCCACGTGCGTTGGGCCGGCCTGTCCCTTGGGCGGACAATTTTTTTGATTCTTAGCATTTTTTCCTTCTAGTTTTTAAGAGATTTTTGCCTAATAGAAGCATTTTTTAGTACTGAATGTTGTCCTCTACTTGAACTGACATATTTTTTATAGTGTGTTTCCCTCGCTTTCTCTTTGTTCTCATTTTTTTGGGCATTTTTGGAACTTTTAATGAATATCTGGGTAAGATATATAGGCACCGCACCGAGTGGCATAGTTGTACTGACACATCTTCCTTGTATGGACTTGCCCCCATTATCTATCTTAGGGTGTGTGGGTGCATGTGTGTGTGGGGGGGCAGAATAACCACACCACGCCTGTCAAACAAGCGCACTACCACGTTAGCGTGAAGCCGACCCGGGCGGAGGGGAGGGGGATCGGGACCCCCCGCCCCCTTCCCGGTGAGGCCGAGCCAGGAATGAGCCGTAGCAGGCGATGACGCGGCGTGCCGCGGCATCGTATGCGGAGGCGAGTCCATAATATGACTTTCCCCCATTATCTTATCTTTTTTAGGGGGAAAACCAGCACCGCACCGAGGGGCATAGTTGTATTGACACATCTTCCTTGCATGGACTTGCCCCCATAATCTATCTTGGGGTGTGTGGGTGCATGGGGGGGGGGGAACAGAATAACCGCACTATGCCTGTCAAATGAGCGCACTACCGCGTTAGCGCGAGGCCGAGCCGGGGGGAGGGGGGTCGGGACCCCCCCTCCCCACCCGGGCGAGGCCGAGCCAGGAACACGTCGTAGCAGGCGACGATGCGGCGTGCCGTGGCGTCACATGCGCAGGTAAGTCCGTAACATGACTTGCCCCCATAATCTTATCTTTTTTAGGGGGAAAACCGACACTTCACCGAGGGGCATAGTTGTACTAACACATCTTCCTAGTTTGGACTTGCCCCCATTATCTATCTTAGGGTGTGTGGGTGTGTGTATGGGGGGGGGACAGAAAAACCGCACTGCGCCTGTCAAACGGGCGCAATGCCGCGTTAGCGCGAGGCCGAGCCGGGGGAGGGGGTCCGACCCCGCTCCCCCATCCCGGCGAGGCCGAGCCAGGAATGAGCCGTAGCAGGCGACGACGCGGCATGCCGCGACGTCGCAAGCGGAGGCGAGTCCTTAACATGACTTGCCCCCATTATCTTTTTTAGGGGGAAACCAGCACCGCACCGAGAGGCATAGTTGTACTGACACATCTTCCTTGTATGGACTTGCTCCCATGATCTATCTTAGGGTGTGTGGGTGCATGTGGGGCAGGGACAGAATAATCGCATTGCGCATGTAAAACAAGCGCACTGCCGAGTTAGTGCGAGGCCGAGCCGGGGGAGGGGGGACCGCCCTCCCCCAACCTGGCGAGGCCGAGCCAGGAATGAGCCGAAGGTGGCGACGACGCGGCGTGCCGCGGCATCGCATGCGGAGGCGAGTCCGTAACATGACTTGCCCCCATTATCTTATCTTTCTTTAGGAAAAAACCAGCACCGCACTAAGGGGCATAGTTGTATTAACGCATCCCATTATCTTATATTTTTTAGGGGAAAAACCAGCATCGCACCAAGGGGCGTAGTTGTAATGACACATCTTCCTTTTGTGGACTTTCCCCATTATCTATCTTAGGGTGTGTGGGTGCGTGGGAGGGGGGAAACAGAATAACCGCACTGCGGTTGTCGAACGAGCGCACTGCCGCGTTAGCGCGAGGCCGAGCTGGGGGGAAGGGGGTCGGGACCCCGCCCCCCCTCCCCCATCCCGGTGAGGCCAAGCCAGGAACGAGCCATAGCATGCGACGACACGGCGTGCGGCGGCGTCGCATGCGGAGGCGAGTCCGGAACATGACTTGCCCCCATTATCTTATCTTTTTTAGGAGGAAAAACGGCACCACGCCGAGGGCATAGTTGTACTGACACATCTTCCTTGGATGGACTTGCGCCCATTATCTATCTTGGGGTGAGTGGGTGCGTGGGGGAGGGGGGAAACAGAATAACCGCACTGTCCCTGTCAAACGAGTGCAATGCCGCGCTAGCTCGAGGCCGAGCCGGGGGGGCTCGGGACCCCCGTTCTCCCATCCCGGCGAGGCCGAGCCAGGAACTAGTTGTAGCAAGCGACGATACGGAGTGCCGTGGCATCGCATGCGGAGGCGACTCCGTAACATGACATGCCCCCATTATCTTATCTTTTTAGGGGAAAAATCAACACCGCACCGAGGGGCATAGTTGTACTGACACATCTTCCTTCTATGGACTTGCCCCCATTACCTATCTTAGGGTGTGTGTGGGTGCGTGGGGGAAGCGGAACATCCACACTGCGCCTATCAAATGAGCGGACTACCGCGTTAGCGCAAGGCCGAGCCGGGGGGAGGGGGAGGAAGGGGGTCGGGACCCCCACTCCCCCATTCCGGCGAGGCCGAGCCAGGAACGAGCCGTAGCAGGCGTTGACGCGGTGTGCCACGGCGTCGCATGCGGAGGCGAGTCTGTAACATGTCTTGCCCCGATTATCTTATCTTTTTAGGGGGAAAACCAGCACTGCACCGAGGGGCATAGTTGTACTGACACATCTTCCTTGTATGGACTTGCCCCCGTTATCTATCTTAGGGTGTGTGGGTGCGTGGGGGGGGATAGAATAACCGCACTGCGCCTATCAAACGAGCGAAGTGCCGCGTTAGCGCGAAGCCGAGCTGGGGGGGGAGAGGGGTCCCGAACCCCCTCCCATCCCGGCGAGGCCGAGCCAGGAACAAGCCGTAGCAGGCGACGAAGCGGCGTGCTGTGGCGTCGCATGCGGATACGAGTCCGTAACATGACTTGCCCCCATTACCTTATCTTTTTATTGGAAAAACCAGCACCGCACCGAGGGGCATAGTTGTACTGACACGTCTTCCTTGTATGGACTTGCCCCCATTATCTTATCTTTTTAGGGGGAAAACCAGCACCGCACCGAGGGGTATAGTTGTACTGACACATCTTCCTTGTAAGGACTTGCGCCCATTATCTGTCTTAGGGTGTGGGGGGAAACAAAATAACCGCACTACGGCTGTCAGACGAGCGCACTGCCGCGTTAGCGCGAGGCCGAGCCGGGGGGGAGTGGCGTCGGGACCCCCCTCTCCCATCCCGGCGAGGCCGAGCTAGGAACGAGCCGTAGCAGGCAACGACGCGGTGTGCCGCAGCGTCGCTTGCGGAGGCGAGTCCGTAACATGACTTGCCCCCATTATCTTATATTTTTAGGGGAAAACCAGCACCGCACCGAGGGGCATAGTTGTACTGACATATCTTCATTGTATAGACTTGCCCCCATTATCTATCTTAGGGTGTGTGGGTGCGTGGGAGGACAGAATAACCGCACTGCACCTGTCAAACGAGCGCACTGCAGCATTAGCGCGAGGCCGAGCCGGGGGGGAGGGGGGATCGGGACCCCCCTCCCCCATCACGGCGACGCCGAGCCAGGAACGAGCCGTAGCAGATGACGCCGCGGTGTGCCCCTATTGTGTTGGTGTTAGTACTGAATGTTGACCTCGGCTGTAACTTAGTCTTTTTAGTGTTCTTCTGAAACTAAAAACTGATTTTTAGTGTGATATTACTACCATACAGGACTAAGCTGTACTGAGTGTCCAAAGGCTACTATTTGCTGTTGTCCTTAGTCTGCCACTGTTTTTGTGAAAATATCCATGTGTGATTTGTTGCTCCATGACTAGTGCTGCATAGCAGCCATCAAGTTTCATTCAAAACCTACTTCAACTTCAAATGATGGATAAACAAAATAGGAAGCTAGCAAACTTGTTTAATGACATAAGCAAAAGATGTACTTGATGACATAGGTAATTTTGTTCAAACCCTGACACACATGACATAAGCAAGCTGGTTCAACCTAACAAAAGCAAGCTACAAATTTGAAACAACAAAATAAAGGACAAGCACAAGCGCAAGCAACACGAAGGCAGCCTTTCATGTCTCTTCATCCCGCGAAGTGGCAGTGGTAGTAGGGGCCAGCCTCTTGCTCTTTTGATATTTCCCAACCTATTGTGATGTTGTCGATTATCTTCCATGACTTGTACGTGGCGTACGCATCTATTCCTATGTACTATGACCTTGTCTGATAGCAGGCTGATCCCCCACAGTTTGTGGTCTTCCTCCCTGTCGATCTTCTTCTTCATGCCTTTGTAGAATGGGTGGATGACGCTGGCTGCAACATCGACCAAGGAGTCATACTCTTTTCTTGTGGTTGGAACTCTCCACTTGCGCTGAATGTCGATGAAGTTCTTGGGGCTGATCTCCAAATCAGACTTCTTCAGCATCCACTTGTCACCTTCAATGCTGAAACCAGCAAATGTGTACAATTTCTGCTCCTGCAGGAACTCTTTGAGGCGCTTGGGCCCGCAAGGGGAAGACACATATTGAAGATTAGTGCTCTTTTTTGAAGATTTAATTCTTCTATTTTTTTGGTTTACAAGTGATAATCCATGAGGTAGATTCTTATATAGTATGTCATGGATGAAATTAAATTCAAGTAACACCATGTCATTTTTCTTTTTTGGTATCTTCAGTGCTTCATCAAATGCTTCACCAAGTTCAAGAACCCATAACCAGAGTAAATGATCTATGTGTTGCTTACTTAAAGTTTAGTTTTCCTTTTATTGAATAAAAGACCTATACCAGTGCTTCACCAAGTTCTTACTTTATTTTTTCTGCTGAAAATTACATCAGACCAGGTTCAGAAACTACTTGTGTACATCAAGTTTAGAAACATCTTTTAATACATCAACTCTATAAACTACACTAGTGCATCAAGATCAGAATCTATGCTAGTACATCAAGTTCAGAAATTAATTTGATGAAACAATTTTCAGATGCTGATCCAGTGCATTAGTTTCATATGCTAATCTGGTTATACAATCCACTTCACAGTTTCAGAAATGTATGTAACTTGAGAAACATGTACTCGTGCATCCACTTCACAAACTATAGTAGTTCATCTAGTTGGGAAACAAGTTTAATGAAATTTTTAGGGAGTAGTACTAGTAGAACAAATGAATGAACAGTAGTATGGGTTACCATTTTGTGGCCGATGGGATGTGGTGCACCAAGCAGAGTTACTCCACGCACAACTGCAGGACTGCTACCATCTGGGGAGGTTCATCTTTGCTGGTGTACTCCACATCAACTCCGATGAAGCTAGGATACAAGTTGTCGCCCTTCATCCTGAGCCTGCTCATCATCTCGTCGGCCTTGCCTGGTTCGCTGGTGCAAACGATCTCCAGCGTCTCCTTGCCGTGGAGCTCAACCCCTGTGAGGGTTTTGGTGTACTCGCGCTTCTCGCCGGGGACGTGAACATCATCGAGGTTGCTACTCTTGTCAGACGTCTCGCCACGATGATGCCTGGCAGACGGTTCTTCCGCCATTGCCCTCATTCGGCGACTGTGGGCTTGGAAGAGGGAAGTTTCTGGTTTGCCTGCAGTGGATATGAAGTGGCAATGGTGGTTTTGGAGATGTGGCAGGGATGGAGTCAATTTTCGGGCTTTTTGAGGGCGTGGGGGAGGCGGTTCTTCCCGGTCATGGGGGTAGTGGTCGTGGGGTCGCCGTTTGCAGTCCCTTGTGGCAACCGCCCAGTGGGTGGCGCGGGTGGTGGCCTGGAAGAACCAACCGTCCAAGCAAAGGGTTTTTACTGTCGCACTAATCCGTCTTGTCAAGTTGTACTTATCAGCTGCTTATCCCACTTGCACGTCTCATGGTTGGTGATGATGGCATTTGCACTGTTTAAGTGACGTATGCTTTGTGATGTTTTTCCTTGTGGAGGTCAAGTCTTGTTTTTCCACTAAAGCCTTATACACTAGTTGATTTCAAAACTTTTTCAGTGCCCTGGGAGTTCTTGCTCAAAACTAGGACTTATCTTATTTTCATCTGTCCCAACCTAAGTTAGGCCTTTATAGTTTTTGTATTCTCTTTTTAGTGTACTTATGGTTTAGTGTTGTGTGTACTGAATTGCAATTTCATACAGCAAACGATTTTGAAAATTGGTGTCACAGTGGTGTGAGTGGCCTGACCCTTCCTGCTTTTTTAGTACTGATGTCATTCTTATGTTTGAACTGATTTTTTTTTGGGGATTGAGATTATTTATGAAGAAATCGTTGGTTGAGCTCTAGACAGATTTTATATAAATAAGAAATTTAGCAGAATTGACAAACAATATCTATTTGAACTTCTTGCATTTTAATAGTTGAACTAGTCAGATTTTATATAAATATGAAATTTAGCAAAATTGACAAACAGTATCTGTTTGAACTTATGTCATTTTAGTAGTTGAACTTGAAATTAATATTTAATTCGCTGGTTTAAATTGTGTACATTTAACAGATAGCCTATTAAGTTCTCTGCTTTTTTGAGTTTCGTTGTTTTTGTATCATATTTTTTCCTTTTTTTATCATCCGTGGTGCAGAGCTAAAAAAAATTATTTTTATTTTTATTTTTTGTATTTAAAATTATTGCCTGCGAACTAGTATTTGAACTTTTATATTTTCAGTTTTCGAACATTTTTTATAGTTTATATTTCTTTTGCCCCGCGCTCTACTTTGTTTAACTGGCCTTATTTGTGGTGTGTTTGGAGACGATGGAGGCTATTGGGCCGCTTTTCTGGCCCAAATGGCCCACGCGGGCGATCTGACGACTGTTGGATGTGTGTGTGCTCTTGGTTTAGTCCCACCTCACTAAGGGAGGGGACTCTTGACCTGTTTATAAGTGCGGCTGAGTCCTACTGGTTGAACTCCTCTAATACTTACCTGAGCGCTTATACACGACGCTCGCTCTCTCTCATGACCTGTGGGCCCTGGTCGGCTGACCCTGCATTGTGCGGATTACTAGGGGTTCGCCGACGGCACCACCGTGGGCTCGAGTTCAAGTATCTAGCTGCGTCAGGGCTTGCCTGTCTTCGGGCCGTCAATTTTTACTTTTTTTGGTTTGTATCTAGTACTTGACTCCACCAGTAATGTGGACTGATACTTTTTGTTCTAGTTCTTGTGATTTTGTGGAAGTGTTATCTTTTCATTTGAGTTTTTTGCCTTCTTTTTGTGTTTGTTTTTGTGATTATTCTCAAGGGTCTTCTGGTACAATTTTTAGCACTATGGTACTTGCGTGTAGACTAAGTTGTATTGATTGTTCATTCATAGTAGCACTTATGTTCTTAGTCTGACATTTATTTTTTTGAGGGATTACGAACTGATGCTTCTTTGTACTTTTTTTGTAGTAAGTATGTATTGTCCGATCAAGTGTACTAGTACTGTCATTCTTAGTCTGCAAGTGACCAATATAAGTGTGTGCTGATGCTTCTTAACTTTTTTTGTTGTAGTACTTGTTAATTTTCTAGCAGCTACATATGAATGAGAACAGTAAATGAAGTACTAACAATTTTTTTCTTCAACTTTTGAAGTGTTGTTAAGCAACTCAAATTGTACTGATTGTTTTCAACTTTATGTTTTCCATACAATACTGAATTGGAACTACACATGGAACATCGTTGTGTGCTTAGTTGCTTCATAACTAGTACTGAAGAGCAGCCACAAAGTTCCATTCAGAAGCTACTTTGAATTTGAAATGATGGATTAAAAAATACGAAGCTACCAAACTTATATAATGAGATAAGCAAAACAATGTACTTGATGACATAAGCAAACTTGTTCAACCGTGACAAGCACGACATAAGCAGACTGGTTCAACCATGACACACAAGACATAAGCAAGCTGGTTCAAACCAACAAGAGCAAACTACGAATTTGAAACAACAAGATAAAAGGCAAGCACAAGCGCAAGCAAAACGAAGGCAGGCTTTGATGTATCTTCATCCCGCATAGTGGGAGTGGTAGTAGGGGTCAGCCTCCTACTCTTTTGAAATTTCCCAACCTGTTGTGATGTTGTTGATTATGTTCCATGACTTGTATGAGGCGTACGCATCTACTCCTGCGTACTTGATGAGGTTGTCTGGCAGCGGGCTGATCACCCATAGTTTGTGGTCTTTCTGCGTGTCGATCTTCTTCTTCATGCCTTTGTAGAATGGGTGGATGATGCTGGCTGCAACATCAGCCAAGGAGTCGTACTCTTTTCCGGTGTATGGAACTCTCTAGTTGCACTGGATGTCGATGTACTTGTTGGGGTTGATCTCCAAACTAGACATCTTCAGCTTCTCTTTGTCGCCTTCAATGCTGAACCCGGAAAATGTGAACAACTTCTCATCCTTCAGCATCTTGTTAAGGCGCTGGGGCCTGCAAGGGGAGAGACATTTTGAAGATTAACATTACTTTGATGTTTGAATTCTTCATTTTTGTTTTGTTTTACAAGCAATGAATCCATGTAGTAGATGTTTATATAGTATAATTAATGGATGAATGTACTTGAGAAACTAGTAAACAAAGTTCTGAAATTAAATTCAAGTACACCATGTTATTTTTATTTTTCGATTATACATAGTTTGAGTCAATGATGTATGTGATGCTTTAGTACTAGTTTAGTTTACTTTTGTTGAATAGGATAACACATACTAGTGCTTCACCAAGTTCTTAGTTTTTTTTGCTTATGAAAATAACATCAGACCGAATTCAGAAACTACTTCACTACATCAAGTTCAGAAACATCTTTTTAATACATTGAGTACAGAAACTACACTATCGGATCAAGATCAGAAACTACACTAGTACATCAACTTCAGAAATTAATCTTCTGCAAGATTTTCAAATAGTAATCCAGTGCATCAGGTTCAAAAATACATTTATAGTGCATCTACTTGAGAAAATGCAGCAGTGCATCCACTTTCACAAACCACACTAGTACATCTAGATGGGAAACAAGTTTGATGAAATTTTTCAGGATACAGTACTAATTAAGCAGATGAACCAAACAGGGCAAATGAGTAGGATGGATCACCATTTTGTGGCTGCTGCGATGTGGTACACCAGGCAGAGTTCCTCCATGCACAACTGCAGGACTGCTGCATCTGGGGAGGTTCGTCTTCGCTTGTGTACTGCAAACCAACACCGACGAACCTAGGATACAAGCCGCCAGCCTTCTTCCAGAGCCTGGTGATCATTTCATTGGCCTTGTCTAGTTCGCTGGTGCAGACGATCTCCAACGTCTCCTTGCCGTGGAGCTCAACCCCTGTGAGGGTTCGGGTGTACTCGCGCTTCTCGCCAGGGACGTGAACGTCGATGAGGTTGCTGCTCTGGTCGGATGTCTCGCCATGATGACGCTTGGCGGATGGTTCCTCCTCCATTGCCCTCCTCCGGCGACTGTGGGCTTGGAAGAGAGAAGTTTTTGGTTTGTCTGCAGTGGAGATGGAAGCGGCAGTGGTGGTTTTGGAGATGTGGCAGGGATGGAGTCAATTTTGGGTTTTCTTGGGGGCGTGGGGGAGGCGGTTCTTCCCGGTCATGGGCGTAGTGGTTGTGGGGTCGCCGTTTGCACTCCCTTGTGGCAACCGCCCAGTGGGTGGCGTGGGTGGTGGCCTGGAAGAACCAACCGTCCAAGCCAATTTCTTTGCCCGGGTATTAATCTGGTGGCACTGAGTAGTCTTGTCAAGCTGTACTTATCAGTTGCCTATCCCACTTGCTCGTCTCAGGGTCGGTGATGATGGCGTTTTACTATCGCACCGATCCGTCTTGTCAAGATGTACTTATCAGCTTGCTTATCCCACTTGCACGTGTCAGGGTTGGTGATGATGGAGGTTTGTACTCCTCTACTGTGGGTATTTGGACCGGCGATTGAAGTGTAATTGAACTTACCAAATACCAGTGAGACTATGTGTGTCATGCTAATCTTTTTTAAAACATTTTTTGTTTTTTGAGAGGATTGTTTATATCATCATAATCTTTGAAAGTATTTTACAGATAAATTAGTTTTTCATCAGTACGGGTGTATTATGTTTGCACTTTCAATTTTTTTGTTTGCTTGAGGTAATTACTTTTATGTACTGATGGACTTTCTGAACTAGGACTGGCAGAACCAGACATAGCTTGTTTTGACATAGCTTGTTTTTTAAATGATGTTTTTTGAGGTGTCCACGGGTGTATTTGGTTACTCTGCCTTGTACCGAATAGTGAGAATTATCAGTACTAATGTACTATAAGAGTTTAAATTTTCCTTAACATTTTTTTGTTGAGTTACTGGTTGACAGTAGTGTTGACGTTTAAATAAACCCAGATAAGTTTTTTCAAATATATCTGTGGCTGCATCCAAAAGGATTATCAAATGGTTTACATAATAATCTCACTTGTCCAGTGGGCACAAATCACAAATTATATCTTAACTATAGTACTGATCGAGAAATCGATGATAAAGCTAAATAAGTTTTGGTAATGACAGTGTTTCTAATATGATTCCTCATTGTGTACCGAGGCAACCGAGAGTACAAGCTTATTTTTCAGTTGACGCAGCAGCATAACCACTATGGATTTTTCAGTCTTGAGCTCCTCCTAACTGGCCCCGAATGTTGTCCCTTGCCGGCACCCTTTCATGGTTGAGCCTTGGCAGCCTCATCGTCAGTTTCAGTTTCCTCGTCCCCAATACTTTCATCTTCATTGTCTTCGTCTGATTGGTCCTCATTCTCGTCAAACTCTTCTTCTTCATCCTCTTCTTTTGATTTTTTGGAACTCTGGACTTTGCCTTGTTTCTGTTCAGCGCCACTGAACTCCTTGCCCACTTTGCATGTGCGGGCATTATGTCCATCAGTTCCCCCACACTTGCGGCAAGTGTAGCTGTTGTGTGTGTGTCTTCTCCATTGGTAGAAACCTAGGCGGCTCCAATCTGCTTCTGCAGCTTTTGCTTGTTGACAATGGCATCTGTGCGGAGTGGGCATGTGCGGTAATTATGATTGGTCACCACGTTGCAGAATTCGCATGCCCTTATCTCAAGAGGTTTGCCGTCCGGGCCAAATTCCACGCGTCTGATGAGGCGTGGCGGCTTTTCGGCTAATGCTTTCGCTGCTTGCGTCTTACTCTTCCTCCCCTTTGTGTTTGAGAATATGGGTGGTCTAATTACCCTTTCCTGCTGCTGCTGGTAGGATGTCCTGTTGTCATGTCGTTCGCCTATAGCACCATCAAGCTCATGATCTTGCACGTGAGCATGTTGCTGCTCTTGAGTGTGCACATGGGTAAGCTCTGGTTGTTGTTTCTCTTCTTCCTCGTTGTCGAATGGGTCAATAGCTCCCAGATGGTTCATCTCGGATAAGATTGTAGCAATATCCTGCTCAATGGCTTCGTTGTCCGCTACACCTCCGTTTTTAGCAGAATGCATGGTGTCGAGTTCTTGTTCAAGTTTGTCCATGACGACCCGTGACCTCGCCATTTGCTCTTGGCTTCTCAAGCTTTTTCTGTGCACCCTCATGTTCAGCTGTAGCAGTGCGCTTTCAATGCACTATTGGGAGGCCTTGTTTGACTGTCCTCAAGTCATTTCTGTTAAATGTTGGTTGGATGTTCGGGCGTTTGGTGTATCTCCTGAGGATGTATTTCTCTGGAACACTGACAGCCTTAATTGTCTGCATAATGCAAAGGACATGCACGCAGAAAATACCTGTATTTTTTTGGAAGAGGTGCATGTTTCTTGTCATTTCATTCAAACAAACACTTTGCAAAAATAAGTAGTACAGTATGTACTTTTTTTAGTCCTCGCCTGTGTGGTCCCATAGCTTGCACTCGCAGTCATATATTTCTCCCACAGGGTCTGCAACTACCTGGAACGCATGCTGAGACCACGCAATCAGTTTTTGTGGTTTGTTGTAGCGCACGAGGTACTTTTTGGGTTGTTCCGTCTCTGTCGCCGTGAAGAGTGTGCTCAGTTTCAGCCTTTTTCTGATCTCACTGTACACAGCTCATGAGTAAAGCTTTGCCATCGGGGTGTCAAACCCATAGAAGGTCAGCGTGTTTTGTTCCTTCTGCCCAAGCAAGAGTGATGACCAAATTATTAGTTTTCTCGCAGCAAAAACTTATCTAACTAGTAAAGTTTTACTTTAGTAAGCATGTTATTTTGTCTTACGACAGGTGATAGAGCTATACCCAGTTACCCATTGTCTCCTGGTTCTCTGTCTGCCTCCTAGTTTTGACGCAGGAGTTTACCTGGCTGACAAACTGGTGGAGGTTTTGTCTCTCACTTACGAAGTTCTTCTTGAGCACATAATTCATGCTCTCACTTCGTTGTGTGGACATCATTTTCGCACAGAAAATTTCATTGAAGTAAGCTGATATCCATCTCTCACGCTCGTTCCACATGGCCACTATCATGGCATCATCATGGAGGTTGTACTTATCCATGAGTCCTTTCCAGGCAGCCTCAAACTCAGTTGGCATGAGGGGCTAGTTGAGGATTGATGTGAATTCATCCTTAAAGTCTTCCTGGAGGTTGTACAGGTATGCGAGGTGTTCCCTGTACTTCTTCATAATGTGCCAGTGGCACAGCTTGTGTACTGTGTTCTTGAAAGCATCTGGGATCGCCAAAGCCATTGTCGGGCACTGGTCTAGTAATGAGAAAAGAGACGTGGAGTGGTCAGCAGATGGTAGTGCATATATGCAAATAGAACTGACACAACATTTTTACTGTGTTATTTTCCTTCTTTTGGGGGGTGGGGGGATGGTTGGGGGTAGTTTTGGCGGTTGTACCTGTGAGGATGCATGTAGGAACCTTCCCTCTCATGCACCTTAAAAATGTCTTGAAAAGCCATCTGAATGAATCTGTATCCTCATCTCTTATCAGGGCGAAAGCATAGAATGTAGTCTGTAAGTGGTTTTTAGTACCCACAAACACCCCAAGTGGCATATGGTACTTGTTGGTCTTATATGTGGTGTGAAACATTATGCAGTCACCAAAGTCTTGATACGCCCCTCGGCAGCTTGCGTTCGCCCAGAATATGTTCTTAACTCAGTCGGACTCATCAAGTTGTATGTCGCAGAAGAATTCCCTGCGTATTGCTTTCATCTCCCTAAAGAACTTGACAGTCTTTAGGACATCGTCCACATCATCCATCCTTGAATTCTTTGCTAAAAGTGAACAGAATCGTGAATTTATTAGAATACTCTATGTGCTGCACTTATATCTTTTGAGCTAGGCACTTTGCTCTAGTGCTTCACTTATATATTTTTAGAGCACGGCAGTGGCTTTATTTTATAGAAAATTTTGAACTCTCATGCTTCACTTATATTACTTTGAGAGTCTCTCTAAACAGCATGGTAATTTTCTTAGGTTATGAATTTAGTCCTAATATGATGGGCATCCAAGAGGGATATAATAACAACTTTCATATACAGAGCGTTGAATACTATGAGAAGTTTGATTCATTATGATTGTTTTGAGATATAAAGATGGTGATATTAGAGTCATGCTAGTAAGTAATTGTGGATTGGTAGAAATATTTGTGTTAATGTTTCTGATTCCCATAGCATGCATGTATGGTGAACCGTTATGTGATGAAGTCGGAGCATGATTTATTTATTGATTGTCTTCCTTATGAGTGCCGGTCGGGGACGAGCGATGGTCTTTTCCTACCAATCTATCCCCTTAGGAGCATGCATGTAGTACTTTGTTTCGATAGCTAATAGACTATTGCAATAAGTATGTGAGTTCTTTATGACTAATGTTGAGTCCATGGATTATATGCACACTCACCCTTCCACCATTGCTAGCCTCTTTAGTGCCGTGCAACTTTCGCCGGTGCATTACACCCACCATATATCCTTCCTCAAAACAGCCACCATACCTACCTATTATGGCATTTCCATAGCCAGTATGAGATATGTTTCCATGCAACTTCCACCGTTCTGTTTATTATGACACGTTCCATCATTGTCATATTGCTTTGCATGATCATGTAGTTGACGTAGTATTTGTGGCAAGGCCACTGTTCATATTTTTCATACATGTCTCTCTTGATCATTCACATCCCGGTACACCGTCGGAGGCATTCATATAGAGTCATATTTTGTTCTAGTATCGAGTTGTAATTCTTGAGTTGTAAGTAAATAAAAGTGTGATGATCATTATTATTAGAGCATCATCCCATGTGAGGTAAGATGATGGAAGCTATGATTCCCTCATAAGTTGGGATAAGTCTCCGGACTTTACAAAAAATAAAAGAGGCCAAAGAAGCCAAACCAAAAAATGAGAGAAAAGAGAGAAGGGGTGAGGGAGTCCTGGATTAGGGGGTCTCCGGACAGCCGGACTGTTGGACTATGAAGATACAAGATTGAAGACTTCGTCCCGTGTCCGGATGGGACTCTCCTTGGCGTGGAAGGCAAGCTTGGCAATACGGATATGTAGATCTCCTCCCTTCTAACTGACTCTGTGTAACCCTAGCCCCCTCTGGTGTCTATATAAACCGGAGGGTTTAGTCCGTAGGACAACAACAATCATACCATAGGCTAGCTTCTAGGATTTAGCCTCTACGATCTCGTGGTAGATCAACTCTTGTAATACTCATATCATCCAGATCAATCAAGCAGGAAGTAGGGTATTACCTCCATCGAGAGGGCCCGAACCTGGGTAAACATCGTGTCCCTCGCCTCCTGTTACCATCCGCCTTAGATGCACAGTTCGGGACCCCCTACCCGAGATCCGCCGGTTTTGACACCGACATTGGTGCTTTCATTGAGAGTTCCACTGTGTCGTCACTGTAAGGCTTGACGGCTCCTTTGATCATCGGTAACGATGCGGTCCAGGGTGAGGTTTTCCTCCCCGGAGAGATCTTCGTATTCGGTGGCTTCGCACTGCGGGCCAACTCACTTGGCCATCTGGAGAAGATCGAGAGCTACGCCCCTAGCCACCAGGTCAGGCTCAGAAACTTGAACTACACCGCCAACATCCGCGGAGACTTGATCTTCGACGGATTCGAGCCCATGCCAGGTGCGCCGCACGATCACGACAAGTATGATTTAGCTCTGCCATCGGACAGTGTTAGGGAGATCACACCGGCAACTACTCCGGCCCTCAATCCGGAGCAAATTGCGCCATCCAAGGATGGGTGGATAGACCCCGCCATGGAGGCCGCACTCTCAGTGGCGATAGAGCCGGATACTGACTTCACCCCTTACGGGAGTCGTGTTGCCGAACCACTAGATTCGTCTCCGGCCACGGACTCCAAGCCGCCTGCGTCTGTGCCTATCGAATCCGATTGGGCACCGATCATGGATTTTACCTCCGCAGATATCTTTCAGCACTCGCCTTTCGGCGACGTGCTAAATTCATTAATGTCTCTCTCCTTGTCAGGAGAACCTTGGCCGAACTATCTTCGGCTAGAATGGGATGCGGACGACGAAGAAATTCGTTGCCCACCCACAACCCACTTAGTAGCCACTGTCGACGATTTAACCGACATGCTCGACTTCGACTCCGAAGACATCGGCGGTATGGATGACAATGCAGGAGACGAACAGGAACCACCGCCCACAGGGCGCTGGACCACCACCTCATCATACAATATATATATATATATATATATATATATATATATATATATATATATATGGTGGATACCCCCAAAGAAGGCAATGGCGACAAGACAGCGGAGGATGACACCTCCAAGAAGCAACCCAAGCATCGACGTCAGCGGCGCTGCTCTAAGTCCCGCAATAGCAAAAGTAGTGATACCGGCATAAGAGACAATAACACTCCGGATAGTGCCGAAGACGACGACAACCCCCTCCAGCAAGATTTAGAGTGGGAGGATGAACAAGCTAGCCCTCTAGAAAAGGCAGCAGATGGAGAAACGGAGGATGACAATTACATGCCTCTCTCCAAAGACGAGGTGAGCCTCGGTGACGAAGAATTTATCGTGCCTGAGGATCCCATCGAGTAGGAGCGCTTCAAGCACCGGCTTATAGCCACAGCAAATAGCCTGAAGAAAAAGCAACAACAGCTTCGTGCTGATCAAGATTTGCTAGCAGACAGATGGACCGAAGTCCTTGCGGCTGAGGAATACGAACTCGAACGCCCCTCCAAGAGTTACCCAAAGCGCAGGTCGCTACCCCGACTCGAGGAGGAAGCATTGACACCTACATCACTAGCGTACGATGCGGCTGACCGGCCACCTCGTGGCCGAGACAGAGAGGCGTTTCAGCCTGAAGTTCAGCCTACACCCCGCCGCCACTCAAACAAAAACACCAAGGCCCAGGGCAACACGCGGGACCTGCGAGGCGTATTGGAAAGCAGGGCAAAACATGCAAGATCGATATACGGGTCACGGGGGCGTGCACCAACGCAGGACGATGACCGTCACACCGGATACACCAAAAGTAAATCCGGCCGAGCCGAATACAGCAGACAAGACTCATATGAACTGCGTCGTGATATATCCCGGCACAAAGGCGCCGCACACCCCCTATGCTTCACTGATGAAGTTATGGATCACGAATTCCCGGAGGGTTTTAAACCCGTAAATATCGAATCATATGACGGTACAACAGATCCCACGGTATGGATTGAGGATTTCCTCCTCCACATCCACATGGCTCGCGGTGATGATCTACATGCCATCAAGTACCTCCCACTAAAACTCAAAGGACCAGCTCGGCATTGGCTGAATAGCTTGCCAGCAGACTCTGTCGGCAGTTGGGAGGATTTGGAAGATGCATTCCTTGACAACTTCTAGGGCACTTATGTGCGACCACCGATGCTGATGACTTGAGCCATATAACTCAACAGCCAGGGGAATTGGCTAGGCAATTCTGGACACGGTTCCTAACTAAGAAAAACCAAATTGTCGACTGTCCGGATGCAGAGGCCGTAGCGGCATTCAAGCATAACATATGTGACGAGTGGCTCGCCCGGCACCTCGGCCAGGAGAAGCCGAAGTCTATGGCAGCCCTCATGACACTCATGACCCGCTTTTGCGCGGGCGAGGATAGCTGGCTGGCTCACAACAACAACACATCAAGGAATCCGGGCACTCCAGATACTAAAGATGCTAACGGCAGACCACGTCGTAACAGACACAAGCGCCGCAACAACGGCGATAACGCCGAAGATACAGCAACCAATGCCAGATTCAGAGGCCCTAGATCCGGTCAGCAGAAAAAAGCCATTCAAAAGAAGTACTCCGGGCCCCTCCAGTTTGGATCGCATACTTGATCGCTCGTGTCAAATCCACGGCACCCCCGATAAGCCAGCCAATCACACCAACAGAGAATGCTGGGTGTTCAAGCAGGCCGGCAAGTTGAATGCCAAAAACAAGGACAAGGGGCTGCATAATGATGACGAGGAGGAGCCCCGGCCACCGAACACGGGAGGACAGAAGAGGTTCCCCCCACAAGTGAAGACGGTGAACATGATAAACGCAAACCACATTCCCAAGAGGGAACGGAAGCGTGCAGTAAGGGACGTCTATGCGATGGAGCCCGTCGCCCCAAAGTTCAACCCATGGTCCTCTTGTCCGATCACCTTCAATCACAGGGACCACCCTACTAGTATCCATCATGGTGGATCCGCCGCATTGGTCCTAGACCCCATCATTGACGGATTTCACCTCACTCGAGTCCTTATGGACGGCGGCAGCAGCCTGAACCTGCTCTATCAGGATATAGTGTGCAACATGGGTATAGATCCCTCGAGGATCAAACCCGCCAAAACCACATTTAAGGGCGTCATCCCAGGTGTAGAGGCCCATTGCACGGGCTCAATCACACTGGAAGTGGTCTTCGGATCTCCGAACAACTTCCGAAGCGAGGAGTTAATCTTCGATATCATCTCGTTCCGCAGTGGCTATCATGCACTGCTCGGGCGAACTGCATTTGCAAAATTCAATGTGGTACCGCATTGCGCATACCTCAAGCTCAAGATGCCAGGACCTAGGGGGGTCATAACAGTCAATGGAAATACAGAACGCTCGCTCCGCACGGGGGAGCACACTACGGCCCTCGCAGCAGAAGCACAAAGCAGCCTTTTAAGGCAAACCACCAATTCGGCGATACAGCCCCCGGACAACGTCAAGCGAGTTCGGAGTAACCTACAACAGGATCGCCTGGCATGTTCAGAGCTCGCCTAGCAATTCGGCCCCCGTCCTAGTCCCAGTCAAGCGACGAAATCCATGCCACGCGTAGATAATTACGCACTGAAAATACCATGGGAATAGGCGGGGGCACGATCAGGGCACGTCCCGCAATGCGGCTTAACCGCCCTAGGGGCTGCATACCTTTATCATTTTTTCTCTTTCAGGACCTTACTCTCTGGAAGCCCTTTCCGGCAGTATGATTGCCGGACACATTACAGGAAAGAACTACCAAGGAGGCAAGAAGCTAAGTCGTACAAGGGAACCCTCAGGTGGTCTCTAATAACAATCGACATACCCATTTTTTAATAACAATCGACATGTCAAATAGTCCTATTTTTTGCTTATTGCCTACTTGTATCAGTACGCTTCGACGTATTATTTAAATAAAAATGCATAGCATTAGTCTATTATTGCATTATCCATACCTTTTTCATATGTTCATTTACAACAACTTGCACCCGTACATTCTGGTACGGTCAGTACGCCAGGGGCTTTCGTATACCCCATAATTCGACATGAGAAGTCCGAACACTTTCGATAGTGCGGCACCCCGAACTTATAGCATTATATGCATCAGCTCCGAATCATGTCTTGGGTCAATAGTTGGGTTTGCCCGGCTCCCATGTTTTGGTACCTTATGTTCCGCTATATCGGTTAAGGTAGCGCTGGGAGAACTACTGCGATTGTGTCCTGGTTCTTCCGGACGAGCACCTCAGTAGAGCTGGTCGTTGTTCGAGAGGTCTCAAGTCCTTAAAGAACTTTTCCGCTTCGGGCGAGGAGTCGGCCTTGCCCGACTTAGGCGTATATAGCACCCCAAATTCGGCCTTCCGAATACTAGGGGCTTCGCCAAAATTTAAAATTGTAGACTTCTATGGCTAAGTGAGAGTGATAAAGCCTTATAGTCTGATTGCCTGGTTCGTTGTGCTGAACACCTCCCTCGAAGGACCCAAAATTGGGATAAAGAGTGCTCAGGTTTATCCCGAACACCCCAGTACTAGTTACATGGGGCAGAAGCCGACGACTGGCCAACTCTCAGATTTTATAAACGGCCGCACAGAAGATAATATTTTAAATTCAAAAAGCGTTGCATAGCGCAAATGAACTCGTTTCAAATACAGGATCACATGAGCATGTTCATTCAAATATTACATCTCTAGCACATTCCTCCGCCACAAGGCGGGAACCCTTCAGGACACTATCATAATACATTTCGGGGCGGCGGTGCTCCTTGCCCTCCGGCGGCCCCTCCTTCACCAACTTTACGGCGTCCAGCTTCGCCCAGTGCACCTTTGCCCGGGCAAAAGCCCTGCACGCACCCTCGATGCAGACGGATCACTTTATGACTTCAAGCCGTGGGCAGGCATCCACAAGCCGCCTCAATAGACTTAAGTAGTTGTTAGGCAGGGGATCGCCAGGCCACATCCGGACTATAAGACCCTTCATGGCCTGTTCGGCCGCCCTGTGAAGCTCGACCAGTTGCTTCAGCTGGTCGCTCAAGGGCATTGGGTGTTCGGTCCCAGTATACTGAGACCAGAACAACTTTTCTGTGGAGCTCCCCTCCTCAGCTCGGAAACTCCACGGCATCTAGCACACTGCGGGGAAGATCTGCGAACGCTCCTGGAGAGCTCCGAACTCGGGTAAGTAAAAGGAAAGTTTCCTTCACATGCTTCCTTTGCATAATGAATGCCTTACCCGCTGCTATCTTCTTCACCGCATCAATCTCCTGGAGGGCCTTGTGGGCTTCAGCCTTGGCGTTTTGTGCGCTTTCGAGCGCCTTTGCAAGCTCGGACTCTCACGTCTTAGAGTCAAGCTCCAAGGACTCGTGTTTTTTGGCGAGAGCCTCGAGCTCTTGCTACACCTCGCCTACCCGGGCTTCTTGCTTTTCTCGCTCAATGCGCTCCTTGGCCGCTTTATCTTCGGCCTCGGACAGCGCCTTCTTCGGGGTCGCCACTTCGGTCGTGGCCCTTGGGAAATTCATGATGATCCTATTATTTCACAACCAAATTGCTTTTTAATATATAGACAAGGTATTGCTTACCTTTGCTCTCCTCGAGCTGCCTCTTGGCAAGGCCAGGCTCCTCCTCGGACCGCTCAAGGTCCTGCTTCAGTGCAGCGACCTCCGCAGTACGTGCGGCGGTGGCCAGCAGTGAAGCCTACATATGCACATAGACATATTTTGATTAGACTCCTGAGTCATTATTTGATCCTCTATTCGGCCTTTCTTCGCAAATGCCAAACAGAGCATCAGGGGCTACTGTCTATGCGGTAATATTCTCCTATATTTTGATTACTTACCTGAAATCCTGTTAGGAGGCTGGCGCAAGCTTCAATTAGTCCATTTTTGGCGGACTGAACCTTCTCGATCACCGCACTCATGATAGTGCGGTGCTCTTCGTCGATGGAAGCACCACGAAGCGCTTCCAGCAAGTTGTCCGGTGCCTCTGGATGGACAGAGGCCACCGGCACGGGCGACTTGCCCCTCTTAACAGGGGGTCGCCTGCCGGAGTCCAGAACCACCGGAGGTTCCGGCGTAGTGTTCGGCTGGGGGCCGAACTTGGAGCCCGTGGGAGTCTTGCTCCCTTTGCGCCCAGGGTCCGGAAGGTCGCCTCGAGGCACCTCCAGGACTACCTCCCCTCGGCTCGGTGCCTTTTGAGACAACACCTCAACGTTGTCCGAAGGGCGAGGGGTGGAGGCGGTCAGAAGTGAATCGCTATTCATATCTGACGGGTCCAAAGAACCATCCAATGAAGATACGTCGATATGGGCTCGGGACGGACTGCATAATCATGTTCAGCGTGAAGAGAGGCAGTGCAATAAAACATACCATGAATTACTATGGTATCCGGATACTTACGACTTCGCCAGGGGCTTGTCCTTGGGTAACCACTCGTTGTCGCTGTAGGCGCCCATCGTGGAGCAGTACGGAAGGCGGGTCCTTCCCTTCTTGGACCCTTCGGCCTCCCCGGTTGGGGCGGCCTTCCTTTTCTTGTCTCCCCCGGCTAGGGGGAGAACTTTCTTCCTCCTCCTCGTTTTCGAGGGAGGAGTGCGCTTCGGAGTTATCGGACGATGAGTCCGATATAACCCTGTGTCGGAGACCCTTTCAGGCCCCCGTGGCCTTCTTCTTGGCCTTCTTCACTGGAACCTCGTAAGGCGTCGGAACTAGCATCTTCGTTAGGAGAGCATCTACAGGATCTTCAGGCAGGGGGCTGGGCAATCGATCTGCTCCGCTGTCTCTACCCAGTCCTGTTAATGGCATGGAAGCTTAGATCCTGCACATGATTAAACTGGGGCAAATAAATATCCTGTGGGATATAAAAACTTACCGGATTGGCATGGCGCTTTGCGTTGAGTCCGTGGTCCTCGGTAAGGGGAGGAGGTACCTCGGCGCCCTTGAACAGCACCTCCCAGACGTCCTTGTGCATCATGTCGAAGAGCTCTCGCAGCGTCTGGTGCTTGGCCGGCTCGAACTCCCACAAATTGAATGCCCGTCATTGACACGGGAGGATTTGGCAGAAGAGCATAACCTGGACCACGTTGACGAGCTTGATTTTCTTGCTCATCATGTTCTTGATGCAGGTCTGGAATCTGGCCAGCTCTACCGGGGAACCCCAGGACAGGCCCTTCTCTTTCCAGGAGGTGAGCCGCGTGGGGATTCCAGATCGAAATTCGGGGGGCGCCACCCAGTTGGTGTCGCGCGGCTCGGTGATGTAGAACCACCCTGATTGCCACCCCTTTATGGTCTCACATAGGAGCCTTCGAGCCAAGTGACGTTAGGCATTTTGCCCACCATGGCGCCTTCGCACTCCGCTTGCTGGCCGACCACCACCTTCGGTTTAACATTGAAGGTCTTCAGCCACAGGCCGAAGTGGGGCCTGATGCAGAGGAAGGCCTCGCACACGACGATAAATGCCGAGATGTTGAGGATGAAATTGGGGGCCAGATCATGAAAATCCAGCTCGTAGTAGAACATGAGCCCGCGGACAAACGGGTGGAGGGGAAATCCCAGTCCGCGGACGAAGTGGGTAAGAAAAACCACCCTCTCATGGGGCTCTGGAGTCGGGACGATCTGCCCCTCATCTGGCAGCCGGTGTGCGATATCCACAACAAGGTATCCGGCTCCCCGTAGCTTTTTGATGTCCTCCTCCGTAACGGAGGAGACCATCCACTTACCTCCCGCTCCGGACATGCTTGGAGTGGGTTGAGGAGAAAATGTGAACTTGGGTGCTGGATATCGAGTGCGCAAGAATGGACGAGCAAGGGGGAAGAGGCCATGGGTGAAAAAGGTGAATCCTTGTCCCTTTATAAAGGCGGAAGAAACTATGCGCCTCCCCACCTACCTGATAAACTCGTTTTATTTCCCAAGCGCCGTAATTGATGGTGTGGTTGGTTTACCCACATCCATATTGATGAGAATCCCGTGATAAGGGGACACGATCTCTGCTTCGACAAGACGTGCCAAGAAAACTTCCTCGCAATACGTGCGGTAGCTGGTTGAGAAAAACGGTTCGAATAATGACCGGGCCGTGGTATGATGTCATGCTGTCAAACGTGTCAGCAGATTAGATGTGTGGAAATATTTTTCTCTCTACGGTGGTATGTGGAACTTATTTTGCAGAGCCGGACACTATCCTTGTGTTCAAAATCTTCTATGGAGTATTCGGAGGAGGAACCCGCCTTGCAATGCCGAAGACAATCTGCGCGCCGGACTTATCGTCATTGAAGCCTGGTTCAGGGGCTACTGAGGGAGTCCTGGATTAGGGGGTCTCCGGACAGCCGGACTATATCCTTTGGCTGGACTGTTGGACTATGAAGATACAAGATTGAAGACTTCGTCCTGTGTCCGGATGAGACTCTCCTTGGCGTGGAAGGCAAGCTTGGCAATACGGATATGTAGATCTCCTCCCTTGTAACCGACTCTGTGTAACCCTAGCCCCCTGCGGTGTCTATATAAACCGGAGGGTTTAGTCCGTAGGACAACAACAATCATACCATAGGCTAGCTTCTAGGGTTTAGCCTCTACGATCTCGTGGTAGATCAACTCTTGTAATACTCATATCATCAAGATCAATCAAGCAGGAAGTAGGGTATTACCTCCATCGAGAGGGCCCAAACCTGGGTAAACATCGTGTCCCCCGCCTCCTGTTACCATCCGCCTTAGACGCACAGTTTGGGACCCCCTACCCGAGATCCGCCGGTTCTGACACCGACAAGGGGCAATGCTACTATCGTTTTACCATACTTGTGCTTCAAAGTAGCACCATGATCTTCATAATAGAGAGTCTTCTATCTTGTCACGTTCATATACTAGTGGGAATTTTTCATTATAGAAGTTGGCTTGTATATTCCAATGATGGGCTTCCTCAAAGTGCCCTAGGTCTTCGTGAGCAAGCGAGTTTGATGCACACCCACTTAGTTTCTTTCCGAGCTTTCATAAACTTATAGCTCTAGTGCATCCGTTGCAAGGCAATTCCTACTCACTCACATTGATATCTATTGATGGGCATCTCCGTAGCCCGTTAATACGCCTAGTTGATGTGAGACTATCTCCTTCTTTTTGTCTTCTCCATAACCACCATATTCTATTCCACCTATCGTGCTATATCCATGGCTCGTGCTCATGTATTGCGTGAAAGTTGAAAAAGTTTGAGAACATCAAAAGTATGGAACCATTGCTTGGTTTGTCATCGGGGTTGTGCATGATTTAATACTTTGTGTGATGAAGATGGAGCATATCCAGACTATGATTTTGTAGGGATAACTTTCTTTGGCCATGTTATTTTCAGAAGTCACGATTGCTTTATTAGTATGCTTGAAGTATTATTTTTTATGTCAATATTAAAATTTTGTTTTGAATCTTATGGATCTGAATATTCATGCCACAATAAATAAATTACATGGATAAATATGTTAGGTAGCATACCACATAAAAAATATGTTATTATCATTTACCTACTCGAGGACG
Source organism: Aegilops umbellulata (assembly GCA_032464435.1). NCBI lineage: Eukaryota > Viridiplantae > Streptophyta > Magnoliopsida > Poales > Poaceae > Aegilops > Aegilops umbellulata. The sequence continues at coordinate 132,490,096 of CP136058.1, read as the reverse complement.
AGCAGGAATTAAGCTTGGCGATGCTTGATACGTCTCCAACGTATCTATAATTTTTTATTGTTCCATGCTATTATATTATCTATTTTGGATGTTTTATATGCATTAATATGCTATTTTATATTATTTTTGGGACTAACTTATTAACCCAAAGCCCAGTGCCAGTTTCTATTTTTTCCTTGTTTTTGAGTTTTACAGAAATGGAATACCAAACGGGGTCCAAACGGAATAAAACTTCCGTGGTGATTTTTCTTGGACCAGAAGACAAACGTAGGACTTGTGGTTCCCCCGGGAGACCTCCAACCCTAATCTTTGGCCTATAAATTCAGAGATATTACCAAACCACTAGAAGAGTCCACCAAAATACTTTCCCGCTGCCGTAACCTTCTATTCCCGTGAGATCCCATCTTGGGGCCTTTTCTAGCATCCTGCCGAAGGGGGCTTCGATCATGGAGGGCTTGTACATCAACTCTATTGCCCTTCCGATGAAGTGTGAGTAGTTTATATCAGACCTACGGGTCCATAGCTAGTAGCTAGATGGCTTCTTCTCTCTCTTTGATCCTCAATACCATGTTCTCCTTGTTGTTCTTGGAGATCTATCCGATGTAATATTCTTTTGCGGTGTGTTTGTCGAGATCCGATGAATTGTGGAGTTATGATCAGATTGTCTATGAATATTATTTGAATATTCTCTGAATTCTTATATGCATGATTTGATATCTTTGTATTTCTTTTCAAATTATTGGTTTGGTTTGGCCAACTAGATTGGTTCTTCTTGTAATGCGAGATGTGCTTAATTTTAGGTTCAATCTTGCGGTGTCCTCACCCAGTGACAAAGTAGAGATAGCGAGGCACGTATAGTATTGTTGCCATAAAGGGTAAAAAGATGGGGTTTTCATCATATTGCTTGAGTTTATCCCTCTACATCATGTCATCTTACTTAAGGCGTTAATCTGTTCTTATGAACTTAATACTCTAGATGCATGCTGGACAGCGGTCGATGTGTGAAGTAATAGTAGTAGATGCAGGCAGGAGTCGGTCTACTTGACACGGACGTGATGCCTATATGCATAACCATTGCCTTGGATATCGTCATAACTTGCGCTATTTTATAAATTGCTAGACAGTAATTTGTTCACCCATCATATTATTTGCCTTCAAGAGAGAAGCCTCTAGTGAAACCTATGGCCCCCGGGTCTATTTTCAATCAAATTTTTTTAGATCTATAAACCAAAAAAACCTAAAATACCTTGCTGCAATTTATTTACTTTTATTTTGTTTTATGTTTTAGTAAGCTTTTATATCTATCTCTATCAGATCTCACCTATGCAAGTGACCGTGAACGGATTGACAACCCATTTATCACGTTGGTGCAAGTGTTTGATTGTTTGTGCAGGTGCATAAATTGGAGACTTGCGTGTATCTCCTACTGGATTGATACATTGGTTCTTAACTGAGGAAAAATACTTATCTCTACTTTGTTGCATCACCCTTTCCTCTTCAAGGGAAAACCAACGCAAGCTCAAGAAGTAGCACGCGCCTGCTGTGGCCATCCGCGCACGCGCCCCCAAGCCCCCCCACAGCCTCCTGGCTTGCCCTCGTCGCGGCAGTCGGCTGCCTCTGCCCCGTCTTGCCCCTGCAGCCTGCTCATCGTTACAGCAACAGTTGTTGATGTTCCTCCACCCCGTGCCGCTCTCTGTTGCGCTGGCCACCGCTCGCCAGCCCCGTTGTGCGCTCCAGCTCGTCCCGGCCTCTTTTGGCTCCTTGCGGCGTCCTGTCCTCATCCACTGCCGCGCAGCTCGCCCCAGCGCCCCTCCCCTTCTATCAGCCACCGCAACCCCCACTGCCACCACTGTCACATCTGGCCTCGTTGCTTCCGGCCGCTCCTACTCGGCCGCGCTCGAGCCCCACCCCGTGGCCGCTCGCCCGTGCCACCACCTTCTAGTGCGCTCGTGCCTGCGGCGGCCTCGCCTGGCCGCGCCTCTGCCCCCTTCCCGCACTAGCCCCCTGCACGCGGTCGCAGCCCCTTCCGCACCTCGCGCCAACGCCGGGCCGCGCCCTGCTCGCCCCACTCTGATGTGGCCTGCACACCGCCCTCCTCCGGCCCCCTCTCCCCGTGTCGGCCCTCCGTAGCCGCCTCCTAGCTCCGTCGCTCCCTGCTACCCAGCGCTCCCACCCGCCACGCCTGCCCTCGCCGTCGCGCTGCCGCCTCCGCTCACCCCTGTGGCCGCGCCCTGGTGCCGCCCCGCCATGGCCTCGCCACTTCCGCTTCCCACCCCCCCCCCACTGCTCTGTCTGGTGTCTCCCCCATTGTCGGCAACCTCGCCCCGCACCCGGGCATAGCGCCCCTCGGGCACGGGCGCCCGTGCCCAATAACCCGCCCCGGCTGGCCCCTTTGCCACTGCCATATGGGGCCCATGCCCCAGAGAAATTAAAAAGAAAAAAAGATTTTAAAAAAAATAATTAACTAATTAAAATTTTAATTGACTAGCTATTTAATTTTTAATTAGTTAAATGAGTCAATGACACGGGGCCCCACCCCCTGTTGACGAGTCAACGTTGACTAGTCAACTTGGACCCCCTAGACCCACTGTCAGGCTCACATGTACACTGTTGGGTACATTTCTGGGTACCCTAGCAATTTAGTCATTTATTTCAAATTAAATTAAATTGTAGAATATCGATAAAACTTTAGAAATTCATAGAAAATAATCTATAACTCGGATGAAAAAGGTTTATACATGAAAGTTGCTCAAAAAAATATGATGAATCCGAATACGACCTCCGTTCGTCTGTCACCTGTCTCTATCATAACGAACACGGAACCTTCCCCTCCATTTCATCTGTCTGAAAGCATTCCCAGATGTTTTCTCCCTTCGTCGGTATCGTGTAGCACAGGTTAGAACACCCCTAGCTTTGCCTGCAGTCATATCATGCATCTGTGTGCTTTGTATTTACTATTTCTTCTCCCTCTTATTCTCCGGTAGACCCTGAGAACGTTGCTAATGCACCTATGATCGACTACGTCACCGACGACCCTCCTTCCTTTTCAGCAGAGCTTCTAGGCAAGCAAACCCCCCTTTATCATTCCGACATTGCCCATTCCATTCTTTCTCATGCTTGCATTAGCTTTTGCTACTGTACTTGATTGCTCCTATTCTGATGCATAGCCTAGTTTTTAACCTACTCATTGTACCTTACCTGCTTATCTGAAACTTCTTAGTATAGGTTGGTAAGTGATCCATCAGTGACCCCTCTCCTTGTCCTAGTTGCCCCGGCTTGTTGACCGACGAATCGATTACCGTGATCGACGTCCAGGGCCTGACACATCACCTCACTCGCCTTTAGTTGTACGACTCTGCAGAGCTACTATCGCGTGCCGAGGGTGATACCTCGTAAAGCACTCCTGATGATAACTCTGTAGTGTAGCTATTCGGTCGTGGTCATCGAGGATGACCCTCCTTCACCACTCCCGATACGACTCTGTCGTGCAATCCCTCAAGTGTGAACCTCGAGGGTGATTCCTCCTACGTTCACCTTGATGATTACATTGAGTGGAATCCATCGAGGGTGATTCCGTGGGTTTTTCCCCTTGATGTTTTGGACACATGGTTACCTTGAGTTTACTTCAGACCTTTGTGAAAGCCGGGCAGGCCTAGTGATCACCCGCGAGAGATACCTATGAAAGTTGGGCGGGCCCGAAGAGCACCCGCGAGATGTTACGGTGGCGGATGGCTGTTTAACGGTATCACCCAGGAGGGGTGGTAGCTCCGGACTTGTCCCGACAGCCGTCACTTCTGTTAATTGTCAATGCACTAACAGGTTTGGGTATTTGATCTGAGTTGGCCACTTGCCTATACGCACTAACCACCACGCGGGAACAGATATAGGCACTCGGCCTCGTAGTATCAGCCGAAGCTCTGTCAGACGTCCAGTTTAGCATTGTAGCACGGTCGAATCGTGCCGACCATCCGAGGTGGCGCTGGTATTCACCCTGCACAAAACAACCCGGAGTGCGATGGGCGATAGGCCCAGGACCCCAGAGCGCTTAGGATGTAGACCGGCTGGGACCTCTCTGTGGAGCCTAGGTAGGGCTGCGATGTGTTGATCTTCTGAGGTCGGGCGTTGACCTAGGAAAGTGTGTCCGAACAAAGTAATAAGCGTGTTCGGAAATGTGGTCCACCCCTGCAGGGAAGATTATCTATTCAAATCGCCGTGTCCACGGTAATAGACGCTCAAAGTTGTATCCTGGTCTATTACAACTAGAAATGGATACTTGAGATATGAGATGGATATGTGGCTCTGAGATTGCTTTCTCCCAGGGAGTCGAGGAAGGATCTCTGGCCAGTAATACTACAACATCCTTGTTAATTATAACATGCTATTCTGTACTCTTCTAAATGCTGCAAGATGCTTGAAGATGCTAGTTTTCGATAGGCTAGGATTTTCCCCTTCTATTATGGCATTCTGCAGTATAGTCCACTGATACAACCCTTCCATTTGATACCAATGCATACTTAGCATAGATCTGATGCTTGCGAGTACTTTGGATGAGTACTCACGGTTGCTTTGTTGCCCCCTTTCCCCCTTCTTTCTTCTTTCTGGTTTACGCAACCAGTTGGTGGAGCCCAGGAGCCAGATGCCACTCCCGTCGACTACTACTACTACCTCAAGGGTGCCTACTACTATGTGGAGACCGCCAATGACCAGGAGTAGTTAGGAGGTCTCAGGAAGGAGGCCTTGCCTCTTCGATCGTTGTTGCTTTTGTGCTAGCCTTCTTAAGGCAAAACTTGTTTAACTTATGTATGTACTTAGATATTGTTGCTTCCACTGACTCGCTTGTGTATCGAGCTATGTATTCGAGCCCTCGATGCCCCTGGTTTTTAATATGAAGCTTGTATGACTTTTATTTGTGTTTAGAATTGTGTTGTGATATCTTATCATGAGTACCTGATCTTGATTTTACATGTTTGCGTGTATGATTAGTGTACAATTGAATTGGGGGCGATGCCAAGTTGGTATCAGAGCCAACTGCCTGTAGGAATCCCCCTTCCAAACTCCTTGGACAAAGTTGAATCTAGTCAGTGCAAAACTTTTTACTAACATGGCTGTGCGGCTTTCGGTCCCACGTCGCCATTGGGTGGTATTAGGATCTTTTATTACTTGTCTATACTCTGGGACTCTGATTTCTCTTCTATTCGGGTTAAATGAATTTGCTAACTCCAACTTTAGGCTCTCGTAATCTCTTTCACCCGAAGAGCTGGATTATCTGCAATTATTCCTTTGAACTGTATATTGAATAATACTCACATTGTCATTCGACATCCTTGAACTTCCTTGTTTCCGATGCGTCCCACAATGCAGATCGTCCGCCAGACCATGGCAGTTGGCATGCCTGGGTTCCCAGCCCTTCTGGTCGACCTCTTGACCCTGCTGGGATATCGCTGGTATCCTTAGTACACTGTGTACGAGATATAACATGAGTTCAACTAGGAGATGTACCACGGTAAGGTTGATATCTATGATCGGCAGGATAACTCCACCCACGAGTTGCATACCTTTGAGGGTCTTGGAGTGATCGTCGAGATAGCAGTACAGGAGGTTGGCTATGTTGCTATCACTAGCCTCTGTAGAGAGCATCCAGGCTTGCGGGAGATCGGGTTCAGATACTTCCCGTACCCCCATCTGATGATGATTCTAGACGCTACACTGTTGTCTGTACCCCCTTTGTGAGCCGTCTTTACGACCCTCGGTATATGGTTTGGTACATTGAGGTTCTGGATCGCATTGTTCGAGCTCTGACTGTTGAGTTGTATGCCATGCATGCACGCCACTATGACACTCTGGCATAGATGCGTCCAACAGGTAGTGCAAGGATTCAGCCTTCATTCATCCTTTACCCGCGTAGGACGGAGATGCCACCAGGTCTTGTGTGGCCTGAGCTTGGGGGTGATACCCTTGCTCGTGGACCTCTTCTTCTGCTCGGAGATCAGCTGATACATCAGAGTCGTCACGGAGCGCAGCCTCCTTCCCTCGAGCACCACCTGATTTTTCGTCACTTGCAGCTGCCTAGCTTCAGAGGTTTTCCCCGACGTTGATGTAGCATATCGCTATGTCGCGTTGTTGTATCCCTCCACCGCATGCCTGCGCGCCGCCTAGCTGGTCTAGACTACCTATCCCTTTCTGAACTTGTACTTATGGTTTGTAACCAGATTTACGTATGGATCTGTATGTCGTGTTTGGCTGCAATGTTGTATCCATCAAGCTTCTTTCATTATGCATGTTTCATCATGAATGATTCCTTGTCTTTACAAATTTCTCCATGCTGAACTACCCCTATTATATGTTAGCAGGATTGTTAGACCCGCTGCTCGTGGTCATGGTGGCAACGCCCCACCACCGCCTGAGTACATGGCTAGAATGATCCAACGGTTTGAGCTGAATCGCTAATTCATGGAAGGAATGATGGCTCAGTTTCCTCGCCCCAACTTGAACCAGCAGCCAACCACTATGAAACTGAACAACATTGCACATCTCAACCCAACCATCTACCGCAGCTCAACTCAGCCACTTGATGCTGATGACTAGCTCCATGACATCACTTTCGAGCTAGAGTCTGTTGGTGTAGCCCCTGCCAACTATGTCACCTTCGTGGCATATTATCTGAAGGGTCCCGCTGCTCAATGGTGGGACAGCCACAGGTGTTCCTTACCTGCTGGAATGGTCATCACATGGCCGGATTTCCAGGCTGCCTTTCGTGCCCGCTTCATTCCTCGGGGAATTATGGACAGGAAGAAGCGCGAGTTCCGCAACCTCACCCAAGGCAACAAGATTGTGGATGCTTATCAGCGGGAATTCCTTGAGTTGTCCCGCTATGCTGAAGAAGACATTGCCACTGATGCATGTAAATAGGAAAAGTTCCGTGATGGACTTCAAGCTGATATCAAGCTAGCGCTCCTCGTGTATGACTTTGCTGATTTCGCCAACTTGGTGAACAAGGCCAGGTCAAAACTGGTCTGCAGGAACACCTCGAATCCCTAAGGCGCAACCATGAAGTGGGTTCATCTTCGGGCCTGTCATCGCAAAAGCATACATATGGATCCCCCACAGCATGTATCCACCAGCTGCCCTTGCACCAAGATAGTCCCATGCTGCATCTCGCCTGCCTCCTCCACCACCTGGGCAGCCAAGAATTCAAGCGGCACTACCCCATGCTCCTGCTCCCTGTCCCAATGATGGGCTATGCTTTAGGTGTGGTCAACCAGGTCACTGTGCCAGGGACTGCCCTCAGAATCTGTACCAGCTTGCACTTCCTCCAACTAGTCATGGTAATAATCAACCCCACAACAACAATGCCAGACCTTATGGTCGTGGTCAGGCCAACGACATTGATCTGAATGAATCTCAAGACCAGCCTGCTATTGTGTTGGGTACTCTTCTTGTTAACTCAGTACTAGCTTCTATTTTATTAGATTCGAGAGCATCGCATTCATTCATATTAGAAGATTTTCCATCCATGCATGTCCTTAAGTTCGAAGAGATGAACAATCTGCTAGTGGTACACACCCCTGTGGGCCAATGTTGAAACACCATGGTTAGTGTCAGCGTCCCCGTTGAAATTGAAGGGCTGGGATTCCTTGTTTCCCCCATTGTTTTGAAGACGTCCAATATCGACCTCATTCTAGGAATGGAATGGTTGAAATACATACCGCTTCTATCATTTGCGCCACTAAAACCGTCCATCTACTACATCCATCAAATGAGATAGTGAGCTACCATGCTCATCCTATTCGAAATGCCGAGGCACGGATTAATTCCTTGAATGCGTGAAACGCTTCTCCCTTTGTGAGAATTGGAAACGCTACATCGAAGTCTGAAGTATCTGTCCGGTCCGCGTTCTTGATCAAGTTGAATGTCGCACCCCTCAAAGGACTATGAAATTTCTAAAAAGTTCAGTGGTCAAGTCATTCTAAAGATGAAGCCACTTGGGAACGCGAGGATCGTCTTCGTGATGAATACCCCTCTTTTGTTTCCATCTACCTCCCAAAATCTCGGGACGATATTTCTTGTAGTGGAGGATATTTGTAACGCCCGGATCATCTTCATGATGAATACACATCCTTCTCCAAGTGTGGCGCCATACACTTGAGCTACACCCACTACTGGTGGTACTTCAAGCTGCAAGCGCCGACGACAACATCAAGTTGTCCTCCAACTACTATAATGTAACGCCCGGATAATTAAGCTACGGTAATCCTCAGCTAATGATGCCATGTCACCACTGTTACTGTTTCTAATCTCGTTTAGATTCAAAACGGTTCAAATTCAAATTTAAATTAAAGTCAAAAATAAAAGTTTTCAAATGTCAAAACTAAAATGTGCAAACTATGGAAAATAATTCATAAGTATTATTGGTGAAGAAACCAAATTTTATAAAATGTTTAAGTGCTAATAAATGATTAAAACAGTGGATTAAATAATTATATAAATGACTTTTATAATTTCTAAAATATCGAACTAATTTATTTGAGTACCAAAATTTTTGTGGCAGAGGGTTAAATTAAAACATTAATTTAGGTGATGGTCTCCTATTTTTAAGAAACTAAGATAATGTGAGAATTAAGTAAACAAATAAACAGAAATAAATAAAAAGAAAAAGAAAACACAAACAACAACAAAAAGAGAACAAACCCCCTTGCCCCCACTGGGCCTAGCCCAACAGGCCGGCCCACCCGCACCTCCTTCCCCCTCCACTGTTCATGGGAGGTCGTGGGCGTGCCCGATGCCCGCCACGGCACCGGTCGGCGCCATGGCGGCCATCCGCGGCCACTCTGGATGCCCCCACCCCTGCCTATTTAGTCTTCCCCTCACCTAGGGATGAACCCTAGCTACCTCCTTCGCGCGCCCCCACCCCTTCCTGGATCTAGACGTCGCCGCCTCCAACGTCATTGCACGTCGCCGTCAACCTCGTCTCTGCCCCGCCTCGTCTCTGAGCCGCCCCCCTGAACCTCGCTGGTGTACATCGACAACGGGAGTGAGCTTGCGATCCCCCTACGTCTTCCCCTCCCTGCTCCACCCGCTCGCGCGCCCACTGTGGCCATCCGCGCCCGCGCCCCCAAGCCCCCCGCAGCCCCTGCCTCGCCCTCGCCGCGACTGTCGCCCGCCTCTGCCCATCTCGCCCCTGCAACCCGCTCGCTGTCACAGCAGCAAATGATGCTGCTCCTCCACCCCGCGCCGCTCTCTGCCGCGCCGACCACTATCCGCCAGCCTTGTTGTGTGCTCCGGCTCACCGCAGACTCCTCTCGCTCCTTACGATGTCCCGTCCCCATCCGTTGTCGCGCAGCTCGCCCCTGCCCCCCCCCCCTGTCGGCCACCGCAGCCCCCGCTTCCACCACTGCCGCGTCCGGCCTCGTTGCCTCCGGCCGCTCCTGCTACTTCTTGAGCTTGCATTGGTTTTTCCCTTGAAGAGGAAAGGGTGATGCAGCAAAGTAGAGATAAGTATTTCCCTTAGTTAGAGAACTAATGTATCAATCCAGTAGGAGAAGAATGCACAAATCACCAATACCTACACCAAACAATCAAACACTTGCACCCAATGCGATAAAGGGGTTGTCAATCCCTTCATGATCACTTGCAAAGGTGAGATCTGATAGACATAGATAAAACTAAGCAAAAGATAAAGTAAATATTTTTGGGTTTTTTGGTTTATAGATCTGAAAATAAAAGATTGCAAAATAGTAGATCGGAAACTTATATGATGGAAAATAGACCCGGGCGCCATAGGTTTCACTAGAGGCTTCTCCCATGATAGCAAATAATATGGTGGGTGAAAAAATTACAGTCGAGCAATTGATAGAAAAGCGCAAAGTTATGACAATATCTAAGGCAATGATTATGAAATATAGGCATCACGTCTGTGTCAAGTAGACCGACTCCTGCCTGCATCTACTACAATTACTCCACACATCGACCGACTCCTGCCTGCATCTAGAGTATTAAGTTCATGAAGAACAGAGTAATGCTTTAAGTAAGATGATATGATGTAGAGGAATAAACTCAAATATGATGTAAACCCCATCTTTTTTATCCTCGATGGCAACAATACAATACGTGCCTCGCTACCCCTACTCTCACTGGGTGAGGACACCACAAGATTGAACGCAAAGCTAAGCACTTCTCCCATTGCAAGAAAAACCAATCTAGTTGGCCAAACCAAACCGATAATTCGAAGAGAATTACAAAGATATCAAATCATGCATAAAAGAATTCAATGAAGATTTAAATAATATTCATACATAAGCTGATCATAAATCCACAATTCATCGGATCTCGACAAACACACCGCAAAAGAACATTACATCGGATAGATCTCCAAGAACATCGAGGAGATGGTATGGTGAATCAAAGAGAGAGAAGAAGCAATCTAGCTACTAGCTATGGACCCGTAGGTCTATGGTAAACTACTCACGCTTCATTGGAAGGGCAATAGAGTTGATGTAGAAGCCCTCCGTGATCGAATCCCCCTCCGACAGGATGCCGAAAAAGGCCCCAAGATGGGATCTCATGGGAACAGAAGGTTGCGGCGGCGGAAAAGTGTTTTTGTGGGTGCTTCTGGTGGTTTGGGAATATATGTGAATATATAGGGCCAAGGGTTAGGTCAGAGGAGTCCCGAGGAGGCGGCAAGGCAGGGGGCGCGCCCTCCCCCCTTGCCGCCGCCTCCTAGCTCTTCTGACTAGGTCTCCAAGTGTCCGGGGTGTCTTCTGGTCCAAGAAAAATCATCGCGAAGGTTTTATTCCGTTTGGACTCCGTTTGGTATTCCTTTTTTGTGAAGCTCAAAAACAAGGAAAAAAACAGAAATTGGCATTGGGCTCTAGGTTAATAAGTTAGTCCCAAAAATAATATAAAATAGCATATTAATGCATATAAAACATCCAAAATAGATAATATAATAGCATGGAACAATAAAAAATGATAGATACGTTGGAGACGTATCAAGCATCCCCAAGCTTAATTCCTACTCGTCCTCGAGTAGGTAAATGATAAAAACAGAATTTTTTGATGTGGAATGCTACCTAACATATTTATCCATGTAATTTTTCTTTATTGTGGCATGAATGTTCAGATCCATAAGATTCAAAATAAAAGTATAATATTGACATAAAAACAATAATACTTCAAGCATACTAACAAGGCAATTATGTCTTCTCAAAATAACATGGACAAAGAAAGTTTATCCCTACAAAATCATATAGTCTGGCTATGCTCCATCTTCATCACACAAAATATTCAAATCATGCACAACCCCGATGACAAGCCAAGCAATTGTTTCATACTTTTGGTGTTCGCAAACCTTTTCAACTTTCACGCAATACATGAGCGTGGGCTATGGACATAGCACTATAGGTGGAATAGAATATGATGGTTGTGGGGAAGACAAAAAAGAGGGAGATAGTCTCACATCAACTAGGCGTATTAACGGGCTATGGAGATGCCCATCAATATATATCAATGTGAGTGAGTAGGGATTGCCATGCAATGGATGCACTAGAGTTATAAGTTTATTGTTGCAGGGTGGAACCCTCGATGGAGATCTTTCACGAATTGGAGGGGAAATCCCTAAGAACAAGAAGAGCATAAAAGGGAACACAAGAGGAACACTCAAATTGACTTGATCCAATCACACATGTGCTAGATCCAATCTCACAAAGAGAGATACAAAGGTCCAAATCCAACACAAGAAGATACAAGAGGTAACTAGTTCATCCCAATCCTATGAGGAAAGAGGTCTTGATGATCCTATGATGGGGATCCTTCTCCAAGAGGAGGCCTTGGTATCCATAAGAGGATCTTCTCCCTTAGGAGGTCATGATCTCCAAGATGAGGAAGATGAGCAAAGCTCTCTCAATATCTCATATACACTTTGGCTAGGGACGAATTGGGGTGAAGTGCGGGTACATGGGTCATTTGCCCTTAGTGCACGCAGGCACAAACTGGACGTGTCCGGGCACCCGGGGTAAAGGGGTCCGGGCACCCGGAGAGAGATGTGCCAGGGGGCGCGGGCACCCGGGGTGCCGAGGACCGGGCACCCGGTCCGGACAGAGAGGTCGGGCCTTGTGGCTGTTGGGGCCGGGCACCCGGGGGCTAAGGGCCCAGGCACTCGGTGCCAGCTGGGCCAGCGGCCAGGAGAAGGCCGGGCACCCGGAGGCAAGGGCAGTGCCCAGGCGAGGTAGGCCAGGCACCCGGGGCCAGTTGGCCGGGCACCCGGGGTGGTGGGCTGCGCCAGGCTGGAGTGGCCGGGCACCCGGGGTGACCAGGGCTGGTTCCCAGCGAGTGGCCGGGCACCCTGGACGTAGGGTTCTGGGCATCCCGGGGTATCCAGAGCTCCTGCTTCTTTGTGTGTTGCGTGTCCTTCTTCCTCCTCCCTCTTCGTAGATGTTTGGGTCTCCCTAGAAGCACAGTCGTGAAGCTAGAAGTGATCAAGAAGTGATCCTAGAACAACCTACGTCAAGCATAACTCCAACACCGTGTTCACTTCCCGGACCCCGCCGAGAAGAGACCATCACGGTTACACACGCGGTTGATGTGTTTTAATTAAGGTCAACTTCGGGTTTTCTACAATCGGACATTAACAAATTCCCATCTGCCTCATAACCGCGGGCACGACTTTCGAAAGATAATACCATGCAGGGGTGTCCCAACTTAGCCCATTATAAGCTCTCACGGTCAACGAAGGATATTCCTTCTACCGGAAAGACCCGATCAGTCTCGGAATCCCGGACTACAAGACATCTCGATAGTAATAAAACAAGTCCAGCAAAGCCGCCCGATTGTGCCGACAAATCCTGATAGGAGCTGCACATATCTCGGTCTCAGGGCACATCTGCATGAGACATCCTACGAGTAAAACCAAGCCTCGAGTTTCCCCGAGGGGGCCCCGCAGTCTTCTCGTTTCGGGCCAGCACCCAGAGGAGTACTGGTCCGGGGGGGCTAAAATAAAGATGACCCTCGGGCTCGCGAAAACCCAGGGGAAAAGAAGTAGGTGGTAGGAAAATGGTAAAACCAATGTTGGGACTTGCTGGAAGAGTCTTATTCAAAGCGAACTGTCAAGGGGGTCCCATAAATCACCAAACCGTTTAAGGAACGCAAAATCCGGGAACATAACACCGGTATGACGGAAACTAGGGTGGCAAGAGTGGAACAAAACACCAGGCATAAGGCCGAGCCTTCCACCCTTTACCAAGTATATAGATGCATTAATTAAATAAGAGGTATTGTGATATCCCAACAAGTAAACATGTTCCAATAAGGAACAACAAGTCCATGTTCCAACAAGGAACAAACTTCATCTTCACCTGCAGCTAACAATGCTATAAGAGGGGCTGAGCAAAGCGGTAACATAGCCAATCAACGGTTTGCTAGGACATGGATGGTTAGAGGCTAACATGGCAATATGGGTGGCATGATATAGCAAGTGGTAGGTATCGCAGCATAGGCATAGCAAAAGAGCGAGCATCTAGCAAGCAAAGATAGAAGTGATTTCGAGGGTATGGTCATCTTGCCTGCAAGGTTCTCAGAGTTGTCGAAAGCTTGGTCCTCGTAAGCGTTCTCAACAAGTTCCTCGTTCAAGTACTCATCTCCCGGCTCTACCCAAATCAAGAACACAAACAAAGGGGACAACATCAATCACGATGCAATGCGCAAGCAACATGATGCAAAACATGGCATGATATGCGAGATGGGATATGCAAAGCATATGCGAGCTTCGGAAGAAAAAAGATGAAAAAGGCATAATCTTGGCAAACCAAGTACGCCACTGGATAGGTGAGGTGATTTCGGTTGAAATCGATATAAAGATCACCGGAATCGGATGCACGGTTTGCAAATGACAAGCAAAACAAAAACGACAATAATCTGCCATTAACAGCATGATGCTACATAGCAAGCAACAAGAAATTAAGCTACTGCACCCAAACATATCAACAAAGTATATGACAGTAAACTATTCAAGATGCTTGACAAAATATGAACACTGAGCTACGGCTAAATCACACCACAACAGGTTCAAACAAGCATGGCAAAAGTGCAAAAGATAACAGGTTCACAGACTTGGTGAAAATAGCAACATGCCAGAAACTAACATCAGGATGACATGTTTAGAGCAATGAAGCAACCTGCTATAGGAACAGGACATAGCAAAATAAGGCATGGCATGAATCTACTCAAAGCACTTAACAAAAGTACCTTACTGACTATAAGCCAAAAAGGATCAGAAAATACAATAACACCCATGTCAAATAAGCAAGTTTCGTTACAGGTTTCAGACTTAGCAGAAAACTGGACATGTCAAAAACAGATAACAAGTAGGCATGTTCATGAGCTCGATGCACTCACTACAGAGCATTTCACGATAAACTAATCATACATACATCAGGAAGACATGGCATCGAAACTATACATGGCAAGAACAACATCATAGCATGCAAGGATCAACTACAACAAGCTTGGCAAAATCGAATAACATGTAAACAATCTGCCAGCAACATTTTATAGCAAAAGTAGAGCTCGATTGACTCAAGCTAAAGAACTCCATAAATACAAACAAAGGCACTGATGGATAGAGAAAATCCATATGCTCAAAACACTCTTACTGATCATTCTCAAAAGAGGCATAGATCTCTCTGAAACAACATGAACACATGGCATAAAAATAACAGCAGGCAGGGACTTAGTGAAATTACTAAGTCTCCGAAATCAGCAACATTAAGTACCCTAGTTTGTATGCTTGTGCTAGTCACTACAGAGGTCACAATAATACATAGCAAAAATCACTGTAAAGATGGCATGGCATATTACAAAACACATGTAGGACTCAACTTCATAGGATGCACACATCAATCATGGCAAAAATGACAAAAGTGCATATTCTGATAATAATCAGGAACTAACATCACATAGCCCTCTTCTAACAGCATTTCGGGCATCAAGATGAGCTCAAATGAAAATGACGCAATGGAATGAAATGGTGTACTCTTCGAGGCGAACAATTTGACATATTATACGCATGAAGCAGAGCAACGGATGCAGAGATATGATGCGATGAACATGTGATGATTATGCAATAAATAAGGGACTTAGTGGAATTTGGAGGAGGGTGAAAGTCAACCCTGCGGCGCGCAGATCGAGGCCGAGGCAGCGGCTCGCCGGAGTTCGGCCAGAGGGAGGCCGGAGGAGGCGGGGCGAGGAGAGGGGAGCCGCGGATCTGGGCGCCCCGGCCCGGAACCGGCGCGGGCGGCGGCGTGGGGCCGCGGGCGGCGGAGGACGGCGCGGGCGCGGCGGCAGCGGCGGCGGCGAGCGCGACGGGCGGCGCGGCGGTGGCGCGAAGCGGGCGGCGGGTAGGCGCGCGGGGCTCGGGCGCCTGCGGGAGGCGGCGGCGCGGCGACCCGGGCCGCGGGGGCCGGATCTGGGCCCCGCGGGCTTCGGTGGCGGCGGGCGGCGGCTGCGCCACGTGGCAGGAGCCGGTTGGCCGGGCAGCGGCGGACGGACACGTCCGCTGCCCGGATTTTTGTCCGGCGGCGGCGGGAGAGGAATTTGTCTAGGGTTAGGGTGGATTCATCCGCAAATTTCGGGAGAGGGGCTATATTTATAGGTAGAGGGGGGCTAGGAAGCTCCAAATGGAGTGCGGTTTTCGGCCACGCGATCGTGATCGAACGGCGATGGACATGGGAGTGACTTAGATGGGTTATTGGGCTGTTTTGGAGGGGTTTTGGGCTGCAACACACACGAGGCCTTCACGGTTACCCAGTTAACCGTTGGAGTATCAAACGACCTCCGAATGACCCGAAACTTGACAGGCGGTCTACCAGTGTTATACCAAGGCAGCCTGACAAACCTCGGTCCATTCCGAGGAGGTTTAGTACCCGCTCACGGAAAAAGGTAAAAGAGGACGCCGGGGAACATAGGAGCGCCGGATTGCAAAACGGACAACGGGGAAAATGCTCAGATTCATGAGACGAACACGTATGCAAATGCGATGCACATGATGACATGATAATAAAATGCATGACATGAACAAAATGCAAAATGATGGGAAACCCAACCACGGAGGGAATATCATATCACATAGCCGAAAATGGCAAGAGTTGGAGTTACAAATATGGCAAGTTACATCCAGGGTGTTACAACACTCCACCACTACGAGAGGATCTCGTCCCGAGATCTAGGACTGAAAGAACTCCGGATATTCGGAACGGAGGTGGTCCTCGTGCTCCTAGGTGGCTTCTCGGTCTGAATGTTGTGACCATTTCACTTTCAGGAATTTGATTGACTTGTTGCGAGTCTTGCGCTCAGTTTCTTCAAGAATAGCAACGGGATGCTCATGATAGGACAAATCTTCTTGAAGATCAATCTCTTCGAAGTTGATGGTGCGCTCAAGCGTCTTGAAGCACTTGCGAAGCTGTGACACGTGGAAGACATCGTGCACATTTGCAAAGTTGGAGGGAAGCTCAAGTTGATAGGCGAGATCGCCTCGTTTGCCGATGATCTTGAAAGGGCCCACGTATCTAGGGGCAAGTTTCCCCTTGATACCGAAGCGACGAGTTCCTTTCATTGGAGAGACGCGGAGGTAGACATGGTCTCCGATCTCGAATGCCAAATCACGATGTTTGCTGTCGTAATAGCTCTTCTGGCGCAACTGCGCGGCTTTGAGGTTCTCACGAATGACCTTGCACATTGCCTCAGCCTCTGAGATCAAATCGTTGCCAAGCAATTGGCGTTCGCCTGTCTCAGACCAATTGAGAGGAGTACGACACTTTTTGCCATAGAGAATCTCGAATGGGGCTTTGCCCGAGCTGGCTTGAAAGCTGTTGTTGTAAGAGAACTCAGCATAAGGAAGACAATCCTCCCACTTCATGCCGAAAGAGATAACACAAGCTTTGAGCATATCTTCAAGAATTTGGTTGACACGCTCGACTTTTCCACTAGTTTGAGGGTGGAAAAGCTGTGCTGAAGCGAATATTTGTGCCCATGGCCTTCTGGAAAGAATCCCAAAACTTGGAGGTAAAGATGCTGCCACGGTCTGAAGAAATCAATTGTGGAATGCCGTGCAAGGAGACAATTCTGGAGGTGTAGAGCTCTGCCAGCTGCGCTGCTGTGATAGACTCTTTGATAGGGAGAAAATGAGCCACTTTGGTGAGCTTGTCGATGACGACGAAGATAGCATCATTTCCACGCTTGGACTTGGGGAAACCAGTCACGAAGTCCATTTCGATATGATCAAACTTCCATTCTGGAATAGCAAGAGGTTGGAGTAGACAAGCTGGTCGTTGGTGTTCTGCTTTCACCCTTCGACAGACATCACATTCATTCACGAATTGAGCAATCTCTCGCTTCATTCGAGTCCACCAATACGACTGCTTGAGGTCATGGTACATCTTCGTACTTCCAGGATGAATTGACAGAAGAGAGTTGTGCGCTTCGTTCATAATGAACTTACGAAGATCACCCTTTGGAACCACAATCCGGTCCTCTAAGAAAAGAGTATCTCTGTCATTGACTCGATAGCACTTGTATTTGGAAATGCCCTTGTCAATACCACGTTTCACCTTCTTCACCATGGTATCCAACAGTTGTGCCTCACGAATTTGATCTTCCAAAGTAGGAGAGACGATGAGGTTGGCAAGAAAACCTTGAGGGACAACTTGGAGATTTAACTTGTGGAAAGCTTCACAAAGATCCGGTTGAAAGGGCTTGAGGATTAAGCTATTGCAGTAAGCCTTCCTGCTCAATGCGTCTGCAATCACATTAGCCTTGCCTGGAGTATATTCAATACTCGGATTATACTCTTGAATCATTTCGACCCATCGAGTTTGCCTGAGGTTGAGGTGGGGCTGAGTGAAGATGTATTTGAGACTCTTGTGATCGGTGAATATGTCCACTTTCCTTCCCAACAGGAGATGTCTCCATGTTATTAGAGCGTGAACCACTTCCGCCAACTCAAGATCGTGAGTGGGGTAGTTCTTTTCGTTGGGCTTCAACTGATGAGAGGTATAGGCCACAACCTTCTTCTCTTGCATTAAGACGGCACCGAGGCCCTGAAGAGAAGCATCACAGAAAACTTCATAAGGCTTGTCTTCGTCAGGAGGAGTCAAAACTGGAGCAGTGACGAGTTTCTCTTTGAGGGTGTTGAAAGCAACGTCACACTCAGGAGACCAGACATACTTCACATGCTTCTGGAGGAGGTTGGAAAGAGGCTTTGCAATCTTTGAGAAATTCTCAACGAATCTTCTGCAATAGCTTGCAAGACCAAGAAAACTGCGAAGCTGCTTGACATTCTGAGGAGGTTCCCAATTCACAACTGCAGACACCTTCTCAGGATTAACAGCGATGCCCTTGGCAGAGATGATATGGCCAAGATAAAGAACTTCATCAAGCCAAAATTCACATTTGGAGAACTTCGCATATAATTTATACTCTCTGAGCTTCTCGAGCACCAATCACAAATGTTTGGCATGATCCTCCTTATTCTTGGAGAAGACCAAAATATCATCGAGATAGACCAAGACAAATTCGTTGATGTGGGGGTTGAAGATGAAATTCATCAAGCGAGTGAATGCTGGAGGAGCATTGACAAGGCCGAAAGACATGACAGTATATTCATAAGAACCAAAGCTTGTTCTGAATGTTGTCTTGGGAATATCTTCTTCACGAATGCGAATCTGATGATACCCCATGCGAAGGTCAAGCTTGGAGAACACTTTAGCACCTTTAAGTTGCTCGAATAGCTCATTGATGTTGGGAAGTGGGTACTTGTTCTTGATTGTCTTCTTGTTCAATGGACGGTAATCGACGCAAAGTCGGTCCGTTCCATCCTTCTTCCGAACAAAAAGAACACCACAACCCCAAGGAGAAGAACTCGGTCTGATCATACCCAGACGCTCGTGTTTATCGAGTTGTTTCTTCAATTCCTTCAACTCATCTGGTCCAAGCTTGTAAGGACGCTTGCAAACGGGTTCCGTGCCGGGCTCAAGATCAATAACGAATTCAACTGGCCGGCGGGGAGGCATACCCGGAAGCTCTTCTGGAAAAACATCTTGGTACTCACAAACGACTGGAATTTGAGAGATAGCCTCCAATTCACCATTCTCATTGAGAGAAAACAACCGAATGGTATCATCACGAGCGGCATAGATGATCACATCGTCAGAAGAGTGAGTCAATTTAATTTCCCTGGCAGCACAGTCAAGCTGAGCCTTGTGCTTAGAAAGCCAGTCCATCCCGAGAATAAGATCAATATCAGAGTCACCAAGAACAATTGGTTTAGACAAGAATCTATAGTCGCCCATCTTGATGGAAACATCGGGAGCAACCAAGCTAGAAGTTAATAGTTTTCCAGGAGAAACAACTTGCATAACTTTGGACAAATCTCTGTGTCCACGTTGTGCTTCGATGCAAAAGGATATGACATGAAAGAATGCGATGCACCGGTATCGAATAAGACTTTTGCAGGAATATCATTAACAGGAAGGTTACCCATTATCACTTTAGAAGAACCCTCTGCTTGAGCTGCATTCAACATGTTCACCTTGGCATGCTTAGGATTATGCTTGACCACTGCATTGCTCGAAGATTTCACAGGAGGAGGAGGCGGAAGGCGCCTTTGGTTGAAGCACTTGTCCGCATAGTGACCCTTTTGCTGACATTTCCTGCAAGTCACCTCTAAGAGCGGACGATAGTAAGGAGCACTTGGCCTTGGAGCTTGATTCTGAGACTTGTTCTGATAGCCAGGGTTGGGTGGGTGGGAAGATCCACGTCCACCTGAGTTCTTCTGCTGATGAGGCTGACGGAACGGAGGAGGAGGAGGCAACCAGAACTTTTATTGCTTAGCTGCCACAAGTGAGGAAGAAGAAGACTGAACTGCGTCTCTGACTCTCTTCTTAGATGCCTCACACTTGAGCTGAGCAGCTTCTTGTTTCAGCGCCATGTTGTAGAATTCATCATACTTTAATGGCTCGAAAAGCACGAGAGCAAGTTGTAGATCTTCTTTGAGACCACGCCTGAATTGGTAGATCATACTCTTCTCATCAGGGATGTCTTGCCTCGCAAAACGAG
The DNA here is from genome assembly GCA_032464435.1 of Aegilops umbellulata. Classification (NCBI taxonomy): domain Eukaryota; kingdom Viridiplantae; phylum Streptophyta; class Magnoliopsida; order Poales; family Poaceae; genus Aegilops; species Aegilops umbellulata. Next base: position 132,469,993 of record CP136058.1, on the reverse strand, counting down.
AGAGCTTCTGGAATTGAGTGTTGTATTGATAGACAGACATGGTGCCTTGCTTGAGATTGCGGAATTCCTCACGCTTACTCTCAACAACACTTTCTGGAATGTGATGAGCTTTGAAGTCACGGCGGAAATCATCCCAGGTAATCACACGACCTCCTCTGGAATCTTTGTATTGCTGGAACCACTCAGCAGCTTGATCCTTGAGTTGAAAAGAGGCAAACTTGACAAAGTCCTCAGGTCTGACATTGCTGCACTCGAAATGCTTGCCGATGTCCACGATCCAATCATCGGCGTCTGTGGCCTCGACACAGTAGCTGAAGGTCTTTGGCTGATTAGCAAGGAACTGATTGAGTGAAGCGAAGTGCGGCTGATTGTTGCCTTGGCCTTGATTCCCTTGATTACCTTGCCCTTGGTTGCGATCTTGCAAGAGCTGGATCAGAATCTGAGCGCTGGCATTTGTGGCAGTCATCAAGGCTTGCCATGCCTCCGGAGGTGGAGGTGGTGGCGGAGGGTTAGCCTGACTTCATTCATTGTGTTCCGGATTCTGACGCGTTGGCGGAGCCATCCTGAAGAGGGTGACATCCATTAGCATCTTGACAGATATATGTATATTCAAGCTGAATCAAAAGAACGAAATTGCAACATATAGTCTTCACAATAAACATCCGAACGAGAATGAACGAATGAATTCCAAAGTAAAGTATCACACTTCCATAAGCTGAGAAACCACTTAGAAAAAAGGTATGGAATAAAATCAACAAGGTACGGATGTGAACAAATACTTGGTAAGGATTACCCAATCACGAACCAAATATCTGCAGGAAGAAGTACTAGAGCTACATGAATTCCCACTTATAAACTCCCGAAACTTTCTGGTTATGCAATCAGGTGTTGGGGATACAGGGGACACAAAATATATCACCCAAACTAACAATACCTAGATCCAGCTGTATCCATCCTTCAACACATAACCAAGAAATCCTCGGAAATCATCTACCTCAACCTTCGAAAAGCATCCGTTATACGAGTCATGGCAATACTCCCGCACTTGCCTCAGTACTGGGCTATCAGGGTTATCTCACCAACAACTATACAAAAGAGATTTCCGATGTCGGCGTACTAGACTCAGGTATTCCAGAACTGCAACGATAAAATTATGACGACAACACCTCGGAGCTCAACTCCCCGGGACACCTCCTCCAAAACCCCTGCTGACGGGAGGCAACCAAGACAATGTTGTCATCATAAAACCATCAGAACGATTCTAAGATACCCGCGTGATCCTAAAATTTTTTTTAGCGAAATTTGAGAAGAGAAGAGTCAAAACTCTACGTCAGGATGCCTTACCAGAGCGATGAGGGGACTGGGAAGTAAAAAGAATTCCTAATCTCTTCGATATATAATTCCTAAATGACTCAAAACATTTTTCTAGACACAACTCGGCCACTAAAAACGATCAATCAGTGGGGGCTCCTAAGGTCGGGGAAGGCTCTGATTACCAACTTGTAACGCCCTCGATGCGGCTATATCTCCCACGTGTCGAGGCACGACTTAGAGGCATAACCGCATTGAAAGCAATGTCGCAAGTGAGGTAATCTTCACACAACCCATGTAATACATAAGGGAAAGAGATACATAGTTGGCTTACAGTCGCCACTTCACACAATACATAAATAAACATCCATCATTCAAATTACACTCAAGGTCCGACTATGGTACCAAAAAGAAAGAAGACTACCCCAAATGCTACACAGATCCCCGATCATCCCAACTGGGCTCCACTACTGATCATCAGGAAAAGACACATAGTAACGGCCACGTTCCTCGTCGAACTCCCACGTGAGCTCGGTCGCGTCATCTGCACTGGCATCGTTGGCACCTGCAACTGTATTGGTAGAATCTGTGAGTCACGGGGACTCAGCAATCTCACACCCGCGAGATCAAGACTATTTAAGCTTATAGGTAGGGTAGGGTTGTGAGGTGGAGCTGGAGCAAGCGACTAGCATATATGGTGGCTAACAACGCAAAGTAGAGCGATAAGAGAAGGCAAAGCACGGTCGTGAAGCTAGAAGTGATCAAGAAGTGATCCTAGAACAACCTACGTCAAGCATAACTCCAACACCGTGTTCACTTCCCAGACCCCGCCCAGAAGAGACCATCATGGTTACACACGCGGTTGATGTGTTTTAATTAAGGTCAACTTCGGGTTTTCTACAACCGGACATTAACAAATTCCCATCTGCCTCATAACCGCGGGCACGGCTTTCAAAAGATAATACCCTGCAGGGGTGTCCCAACTTAGCACATTATAAGCTCTCACGGTCAACGAAGGATATTCCTTCTACCGGGAAGACCCGATCAGTCTCGGAATCCCGGACTACAAGACATCTCGACAGTAATAAAACAAGTCCAGCAAAGCCCCCCGATTGTGCCGACAAATCCTGATAGGAGCTGCACATATCTCGGTCTCAGGGCACATACGGATGAGACATCCTACGAGTAAAACCAAGCATCGAGTTTCCCCGAGGGGGCCCCGGAGTGTGCTCGTTTCGGGCCAGCACCCAGAGGAGTACTGGTCCGGGGGGGCTAAAATAAAGATGACCCTCGGGCTCGCGAAAACCCGGGGGAAAAGAAGTAGGTGGTAGGAAAATGGTAAAACCAATGTTGGGCCTTGCTGGAAGAGTCTTGTTCAAAGCGAACTGTCAAGGGGGTCCCATAAATCACCCAACCGTGTAAGGAACGCAAAATCCGGGAACATAACACCGGTATGACGGAAACTAGGGTGGCAAGAGTGGAACAAAACACCAGGCATAAGGCCGAGCCTTCCACCCTTTACCAAGTATATAGATGCATTAATTAAATAAGAGGTATTGTGATACCCCAACAAGTAAACATGTTCCAATAAGGAACAACAAGTCCATGTTCCAACAAGGAACAAACTTCATCTTCACCTGCAGCTAACAACGCTATAAGAGGGGCTGAGCAAAGCGGTAATATAGCCAATCAACGGTTTGCTAGGACATGGATGGTTAGAGGCTGACATGGCAATATGGGTGGCATGATATAGCAAGTGGTAGGTATCGCAGCATAGGCATAGCAAAAGAGCGAGCATCTAGCAAGCAAAGATAGAAGTGATTTCGAGGGTATGGTCATCTTGCCTGCAAGGTTCTCAGAGTTGTCGAAAGCTTGGTCCTCGTAAGCGTTCTCAACAGGTTCCTCGTTCACGTACTCGTCTCCCGGCTCTACCCAAAGCAAGAACACAAACAAAGGGGACAACATCAATGACGATGCAATGCGCAAGCAACATGATGCAAAACATGGCATGATATGCGAGATGGGATATGCAAAGCATATGCGAGCTTCGGAAGGAAAAAGATGAACAAGGCATAATCTTGGCAAACCAAGTATGCCACTGGATAGGTGAGGTGATTTCGGTTGAAATCGATATAAAGATCACCGGGATCGGATGCACGGTTTGCAAATGACAAGCAAAACAAGAACGACAATAATCTGGCATTAACAGCATGATGCTACTTAGGAAGCAACAAGAAATTAAGCTAATGCACCCAAACATATCAACAAAGCATATGACAGTAAACTATTCAAGATGCTTGACAAAATATGAACAGTGAGCTACGGCTAAATCACACCACAACAGGTTCAAACAAGCATGGCAAAAGTGCAAAAGATAACAGGTTCACAGACTTGGTGAAAATAGCAACATGCCAGAAACTAACATCAGGATGACATGTTTAGAGCAATGAAACAACATGCTAAAGGAACAGGACATAGCCAAATAAGGCATGGCATGAATCTACTCAAAGCACTTAACAAAAGTCCCTTACTGACCATAAGCCAAAAAGGATCATAAAATACAATAACACCCATGTCAAATAAGCAAGTTTCGTTACAGGTTTCAGACTTAGCAGAAAACTGGACATGTCAAAAACAGATAACAAGTAGGCATGTTCGTGAGCTCGATGCACTCACTACAGAGCATTTCACGATAAACTAATCATACATACATCAGGAAGACATGGCATAGAAACTATACATGGCAAGAACAATATCATAGCATGCAAGGATCAACTACAACAAGCTTGGCAAAATCGAATAACATGTAAACAATCTGCCAGCAACATTTTATAGCAAAAGTAGAGCTCGATTGACTCAAGCTAAAGAACTCCATAAATACAAACAAAAGGCACGGATGGATAGAGCAAATCCATATGCTAAAAACACTCTTACTAATCATGCTCAAAAGAGGCATAGATCTCTCTGAAACAACATGAACACATGGCATAAAAATAACAGCAGGCAGGTACTTAGTGAAATTACTAAGTCTCTGAAATCAGCAACATTAAGTACCCTAGTTTGCATGCTTGTGCTAGTCACCACAGAGGTCAAAAAAATACATAGCAAAATCCACTGTAAATATGGCATGGCATATTACAAAACACATGTTGGACTCAACTTCATAGGATGCACACATCAATCATGGCAAAAATGACAAAAGTGCATGTTCTGATAATAATCAGGAACTAACATCACATAGCCCTCTTCTAACAGCATCTCGGGCATCAAGATGAGCTCAAATGATAATGATGAAATGGAAAGAAATGATGTACTCCTCGAGGCGAAGAATTTGACATATTATACGCACAAAAAGGAGCAACGGATGCAGAGATATGATGCGATGAACACGTGATGATTATGCAATAAATAAGGGACTTAGTGGAATTTGGAGGAGGGTGAAAGTCAACCCTGCGGCGCGCAGATCGAGGCCGAGGCAGCGGCTCGCCGGAGTTCGGCCGGAGGGAGGCCGGAGGAGGCGGGGCGAGGAGAGGGGAGCCGCGGATCTGGGCGCCCCGGCCCGGATCCGGCGCGGGCGGCGGTGTGGGGCCGCGGGCGGCGGAGGACGGCGCGGGCGCGACGGCTGCGGCGGCGGCGAGCGCGACGGGCGGCGCGGCGGCGAGGCGGCGGCGCGAAGTGGGCGGCGGGGAGGCGCGCGGGGATCGGGCGCCTACGGGAGGCGGCGGCGCGGCGACCCGGGCCGCGGGGGCCGGATCTGGGTCCCGCGGGCTTCGGCGGCGGCGGGCGGCGGCGGACGGACACGTCCGCTGCCCGGATTTTTGTCCGACGGCGGCGGGAGAGGAATTTGTCTAGGGTTAGGGTGGATTCATCAGCAAATTTCGGGAGAGGGGCTATATTTCGGCCACGCGGTCGTGATCGAACGGCGATGGACATGGGAGTGACTTAGATGGGTTGTTGGGCTGTTTTGGAGGGGTTTTGGGCTGCAACACACACGAGGCCTTCACGGTTACCCGGTTAACCGTTGGAGTACCAAACGACCTCCGAATGACCCGAAACTAGACAGGCGGTATACAGTGTTATACCAAGGCAGCCTGACAAACCTCGGTCCATTCCGAGGAGGTTTAATACCCGCTCACGAAAAAAGGTAAAAGAGGACGCCGGGGAACATAGGAGCGCCGGATTGCAAAACGGACAACGGGGAAAATGCTCGGATTCATGAGACGAACACGTATGCAAATGCGATGCACATGATGACATGATAATAAAATGCATGACATGAACAAAATGCAAAACGATGGGAAACCCAACCACGGAGGGAATATCATATCACATAGCCGAAAATGGCAAGAGTTGGAGTTACAAATATGGCAAGTTACATCCGGGGTGTTACACCTGGCCCACCTCCGGCGCAAGGAGGCGGTGGAGTAGGATCCCTTGGCCGCTTGGCGGGAGCTGGAGCGGCGGACCAGGAGGACCCCGCTCCAGTTGCCGCTGCAGCGTGAGGTGCTTCCGCGGCAACAAAACTTGCCGTGATGGAGCGTGTCGTGTGGCGCGGCGGGGGTTGACTCGTCCGCCGGTCCGCTATGTCCCCGGCCATGCGAAGACGCCTTCTTGGTGGGGCCTGGAGCTCTGCTTGTGGAGCCGGGGGCTCTGCTTGCGGCAAGCTGCCCAAAGACGAAGAGGAAGAGGAGCCGATCTCCAACGAGCCGCTCGTATCCTCGGCGGGCCCGCTCGGCCCGACGTCATGCCCGGCGGACTTCTCCTCGCCGGCAAGATCCTCCCGCTCGGCAAGGCTTGCCGCCTCTGCTGCCTCTGCCTCCTCCACAGTGAACCCAAACTCGCCCGCGGCTGCAGCTGCCGCCGCCTCTTCGAGCCTGGTGGCGATGCATTTGAGCTCCTCGTCGGTGGTGTCCCGGGTGAGGCCCCTCTGCTCATCGGCATCGATCGGCACTTCTACCAAGCCATCGAAGAACGCCCGCACAACATCATCTGCAGGCTCTATCCAGGCTGGGTCAATTCCATGCGAGTCGCGCAGTGGCATCATTGCACGGATGCGGTCGAGCGAGGAGTTGTTGCACAGCGGAACGACGCCCCTCGGCAACCTTAACACTTCGGGATGCTGTGGGTCGTACTTGAACAGCTCCTGGAGCATCGCGTTGAGCTCCAGGACAGTGAAGTTGAAGTTGAGGCCCGGCTGTAGCCTCATGATATCCGCCGTGTTCTGGAACTCCCAGGCGGGTCTCCTCCTCTCCTGCAGGGGGGCGATGCGGCGGCGGAGGAAATCTGTGCCAACTGCTCCTACAGTAAGCCCGGCAAGCCTGAGGCGTAGGATCCGGGCGACAGCAATCTTCAGTCTGTCGTCTTCCGGGGCCAGGCTACTCCAATCACTGCCGCGCCCTACTGGAGTTTGGCGCAGGGCAGTAAACGGCTGCGGGTTCTCCTCGACAATCAGGCACCAGTCCGCCCTCCACTCCTCCCACTTGCTGCGGAACTCTCCATCCAGATAAGCATCCTTCTTGCCGGCTTTCGAGATCCAGGCGATTCTGCCGGATAAAGGCTCTCCTTTCTCAACTCGAGGCGAAAAGAAGTGGCGGAAAAGGGCTATGTTTGGATGGATTCCGACAAAGTTTTCGCAGAGATGTGCGAAAACTGCCATGGTCAGGACAGCATTGGGGGTGAAGTCAAGGAGGTGGAGCCCGTAGGTGTTCATGACGTCACAGAAGAATTCAGAAAAGTGCGGGCAGAGCCCGCAGTAGAAGAACAAGGCGAAGAAAGGGTACCCAGTGGGAGCCTTTTTCCAAGCGGCGGCTGGGAGTACCTTCATGCGCGGATGCGCTCGCGTCCCCGTCGACCAGAAGAGGTAGTAGTCCTCCTTCAGCTCTTCAGCGGCAAGCCTCGGAGGGAAGATTGCCCGCTCCTTTCGCAGCGCCGCGACCCGCTGCGCCTCGGCCGACTTCACCTTCTCGGCTTTCGGAGCCATGGCGGGAGTGGTGAGGGAGGACGACGGCGTTGGTGGTGCTGGTGGCGATGGGGGCGGAGCGCTGCTCTCTTTCGGCTTTGGGAAGAATGGGAGTGGCGAAGATTCTCGGGGAAGGAATAGCAACGGGCAGATGGGCGAACTGCCCCTGTTTCCCCTGCTTATAAGGAGGGAGGGGGCGGACGTTTTGCCTTTCCGAATAAATAAACCACCCACGATCTCTCCCACGACGCCGCAATCGACGCGTGTCGTTCGGGGGAGGCGTGGTGGATACGGAGTAAGATACTGCGTGATCCAGGCCGCGTGTGCCCGTGCCCTGTTTTGGGCCTGGCCCAACAGCGCTCGGCACCGTGTATGGCCCAGGCCCGGGGGCTCCTGTCGGTGTACTAGTAGGGGTACCCTAGTATCCCGAACTTGTGCACGGGCAGTCGCAGCGTCCCGCAGCAAGGCTTGCCGGGTGACCGCCAATATCCTCTGTGGTTCCTTTGGAGCCATTCAAGAACAAAGTATTCAAGCCAAGAAGACAAGGCCCCGGCAAGAGGAGCTTGCCGGGAAGGCCGCTCAAGGCACAAAGCCCCGGCAAGAGGAGCTTGTCGGGAAGGCCAACCAAGTCATCTCAAGGAACTTGCCGCGACGCGGCACGCGTCCCGGCAAGACCCGGCGAGCGACAAGCTCCCGGACGCGGCAAGACAATGGCCGCGGCAAGGCGTTTGCCGCCGCTAGCAACCACTCTGTACCCGCGCTCCAGCACACCCACCAACGTGTCGCTCTGAGACCCTTCCAGGCGTACGTGGCGGGAGGCTATGCAGCCAGGGGTGCACTGTGGCAAGCGGCGCTGACAAGATCGCCATCGTGGCGAGCGGTGGCATCCCTGACGGTCCCTTTTCTGCACTGTTTGGGCGACGTAGATAGGCATTTAATGCCCTTGTCCCCTGCTGTCAGGGTTAGGTATGATACACTTTGTAGGTAGATGTACCTACCGCAGCACCTTTTCCATTTTTGCCCTTGCCTACGTTGCCACCTGTCGGTGACCCCTTGAGCATATAAAAGGAGGCCCATGCACAACGTAGAAGAGGAGGAGAACACTCACGCTCGGTCTCGTTAGCCGCTTGTGTGTACTGTAGCACTCAGCGCTCCCGAGCAAGAACTCAATACAAACCACAAAGCAGCAGTAGGAGTATTATCTCTCCGAAGATCTCCGAAGTTGGGTAAAACCGCTCGTGTGCCTCGCCTCGATCTACTCTTCGTGCGACCTCCGCCCCCCGCCGAACCGAAAAGGTGCTCCGTCCCCTTAGGTGCTCGCGGAGGCAGCTTCCCCGACCGAGAGATGTAGGTGCAATTGTCTCCATGCTCAACTCCTCTCGCCGCCTTGGTTGAAGGGATAGTCCCATGCTCAACCTCCTCATCCATAACGCCTCCAAAGATGAATGCCATAGGATGTGGCAAATCATCGCTCTCCTCCAATACCAAAGGTAAGGTCTCAAGTGCGGTGTCGTAGCTTGACTCAGAGTAAGAGTCCCATTGGGGCGTTGTCTTCATGGTGCTGAAGAGGTTAACGCTCGTCGCCGTGGTCGAAGGGGATGGCCCTTGCTCGACCGTCTTGTCGCCGTCTTGTATGAGGCCCATATGATGTGGCATCTCGTAGCTCGTCTCCATGACCAAAGGGAATTTCCCATGCTCGGACATCTCCCTTGAGGGGCTTCCGAGGATGGAAGTGTCGCCCTCGCTTGTATGTGGTCGCTTTGGACTTGATGATGTCGATGTAGGCAAACTCATGGGAAGTAGGCGAAGATGACGTACATCCAAAGGTGAAGATGCCTTGATAACACTTGGCGAAGATGCCAAAGTGGTGGTAGTATTCGTAGCTTCATCTTGTTGGTGCTCGTCTTGTGGTCTTCTCATGTGCTCATGAAGTTTGGTCGTAGCTTGCTGTAGAGCTTTTTGGGACTTGTAGGTGTACGCATCGCGAGCATCTTCATCTTGATGGTGTTGTAGTGCTTGAGCTCGATGGCGTTCCGAAGATTGGCTACGTGAGTGTCGTCGCCTTGACGAAGGGGAAGAAGACTTGTAGTTGGCCACCATGTCTCGTACTTGATCCATTTGTTCGTCCAACTTGGTGTCGAAGTAGTCCCTTTTCCTTGCTTCGTTTTGGCGAATGTCGATGGCGAGTCGCTCAATGCATTGCATTGCTCGTTGTAGTCCGAATATGGACGTTTTGGTGATGTAGTTGTTCGCGCCGTCGTTGTCGAGGAAGACCGGAGATGAAATGCTTCGCCTATCCATCACAAGACTCGAGCAAATGTGAGTGGAAGAAAGGAAAGAACTAGACCAAATGTACCTTTCCAATGTTGAAGATGGATCAATGATCACCCAATAACGTATCAAGGAAATAGCACAATTGGTACCGGATCTTGTCAATTCTCACACCTACACAAATAAGGCTTATGGTGGAGCTCGGTGAGGATAGTGGTACAAAAATTTGATGCAAAATGTTAGCAAGAGTCAATAATGTTGGAAAAGATTCACAAATTCGCAAGTGGAACAAGTATACCAATAGCAATGGGTGGCAAACGGAAATACACACATGGATAGATAAATGGGGTCGTGCAACCAAGGAATGAGCAAAAAATGTGGAATCCACGGAAAACACTCGTGTTGCACAACTCTAGAGAGACGCTAGCACGATTGCTCAATAGGCGGATACGACACTTGTGCACAACCTATAAGATGCAAAATGTATCAACTTTCTATCCCAAGTATGCTATATATGTATGATGTTCCGATGTTTTGCGTACGATGATCCAAGAGGATCAATATGGTAGTATGGTATGCAATGTGGCATTCTATAGCTATTTATTACAAGCTCTTTGTGTTTTCTCCTCTTCTTCTTTTTTTGATATGGCCACTTATGCGAAATGCACAAACCAAGATAGCAATTGTGTATATGCGGGAACAATCTTGCGACACAAGGGATGGTACTATGATACCAAGATAATACCAAAATGATATGGTATGTATGCAATGGAAGGTGTAGATCGATGATCCCTAATGTGCACAAGTAATGTTGCCGGCAATACTCAATGGCTAGTCTCAATAGGCAAGTGACGCAAAATGGGCTAAGGGGTTAAAAATGTAATGGCAAGAATGAATGTACAATGATGGGATACCACGATACCAAGCTGATATAGAGGTTGTCGTTCTTTCTTACGGTTAGGTTTTCAAAATGGTGAAGGTGGCCGATGCCGAATCCTTGGCTAAGATGAGTGGTGGTGTTGATGATGTCGAACCATTCCTAGATAACCAAAACACCCTAGGAAACGGAAAAACCGCAAACTCAAAGTCTCAAAGGAAAATGTCAAATGGTGGTAGCGGAATGCATTGGTGGTTTCGGAGTTAGCAGTGCAGAAGTGGTGGTGGTGGTTGATGAAGAAGAAATCATCCCTAAGTAGCTGAAACACCTTAGGAGACTCAAGTCACCACTCAAGCAACCACAAATGCTATAAGGATCAAAGTGGGTTCGGTTGCGGAAAGCTATGGTGGTTTTGCGGATGCACTGGTGGATGGCCTAGGCAAAGATGCCAAAAATTTTATGGAGTCAAATGATGTTGTAACCTATCTATATGGATGGGGGATGTCAATAGCTACTCAAAGAGCTAAAGAACGTCAAAATCGAAATTCGGGGGTGAAAGTTATGGCCGAAACGGTGTGTGGAAGTGGGCTGCACCCGGGGGTATGGGGTGCGGGTGCCCGGGGTGGTCAGGGGGAATTGGCCCGGGGGTGCGGGAACTCGGGGGTTTGGGGTGCGGGCACCCGGTGGTGGCCGATTTGGCCGGAAATTTTTGAGAAATTCAAGATTTTGGTGGATTTCGTGGTGGAAAGGTGGGGATGGATGGGGGGAGGCTACATCAACTTGAAACCAAGCGAACCCATGGATCAAATCCAACAAAACCTCATCAAACCAACAAGTCACAAAAACATTAGGGCTATTTTTGGTGGGGAAATTTCAAAATTGGGGAAGAACACAACAAAATTAGGCTACAGAACAAGAAGGGGGGGCTCCAATTTCGTGAGAAACCATGGCTCATGATACCATGATGTTGTAGGGTGGAACCCTAGATGGAGATCTTTCATGAATTGGAGGGGAAATCCCCAAGAACAAGAAGAGCACAAAGGGGGAACACAAGAGGAACACTCAAATTGACTTGATCCAATCACACATGTGCTAGATCCAATCACACAAAGAGAGATACAAAGGTCCAAATCCAACACAATAAGATACAAGAGGTAACTAGTTCATCCCAATCCTATGAGGAAAGAGGTCTTGATGATCCTATGATGGGGATCCTTCTCCAAGAGGAGGCCTTGATATCCACAAGAGGATCTTCTCCCTTAGGAGGTCATGATCTCCAAGAGGAGGAAGATGAGCAAAGCTCTCTCAATATCTCACATATACTTTGCTATCCTCTCTAATGAGCTAGGGGAGTAGTTTATATAGGCTAGGGACGAATTGGGGGTAAAGTGAGGGTACATGGGTCATTTTCCCTTAGTGCATGCAGGCATAAATCAGACGTGTCTAGGCACCCGGGGTAAAGGGGTCCGCGCACCCGAAGAGAGATGTGCCAAGGGGGGGCCGGGCACCCGGGGTGCGGAGCACCGGGCACCCGATCCAGACAAAGAGGTCGGGCCTTGTGGCTATTGGGGCCGGGCACTCGGGGGCTAAGGGTCCGGGCACCCGATGCCGGCTGGGCCAGCGGCCAGGAGAAGGTCGGGCACCCGGGGGTGGCGGCCCGGGCACCCAGGGGCGAGGGCCAGTGCCCAGGCGAGGCATGTCGGGCACCATGGGCCAGTTGGCTGGGCACCCGGGGTGGCGGGGCTACGCCAGGCTAGAGGGGCCTAGCACCCGGGCATAGGTGTATGGGCACCCGGGGTGTTCAAAGCTCCCGCTTCTCCGTGTGTTGCGTGTCCTTCTTCCTCCTCCCTCTCCGTAGATGTTTGGGTCTCCCTCCTAGCTTCTTCATGGGCATCTCCTTGGTACCTAAAAGGCACAACGTATCCATTTGAGGTAGGACCCATCTCTCATATGAATCCGAATGAAGTTCGAAGAGGAAATAATTGACCTCGGTCTCGATGGTGCGTGCACGTGCCCTTGTCATTGGTTCTCTTCGTGCTTGTGGTGGTGAGGGGATGTTCATGGGGATGAGCGAGGGATGCTCCGCATCATTTATGAAAGCTCAAAAAGAAACTAAGTGGGTGTACATCGAACTCGCTTGCTCACGGAGACCTAGGACACTTTGAGGAAGCCCATCGTTGGAATATACAAGCCAAGTTCTATAATGAAAAATTCCCACTAGCATATGAAAGTGACAACATAGGAGACTCTCTATCATGAAGATTATGGTGCTACTTTGAAGCACAAGTGTGGAAAAAAGATAGTAACATTGCCCCTTCTCTCTTTTTCTCTCATTTTTTGTTTGGCTTCTTTGGCCTCCCTTCTATTTTTATTTCTCACATGGGACAATGCTCTATAATGAAGATCATCACACTCTTATTTACTTACAACTCAAAAATTGCAACTCGAAACGTAGAACAAAATATGACTCTATATGAATGCCTCCGGCGGTGTATCGGGATGTGCAATGACTCAAGAGTGACATGTATGAAAGAATTATGAAAGGTGGCTTTGCCACAAATACGATGTCAACTACATGATCATGCAAAGCAATATGACAATGATGGAACATGTCATAATAAAATGGAACGGTGGAAAGTTGCATGGCAATACATCTCAGAATGGCTATGGAAATCCCATAATAGGTAGGTACGGTGGCTGTTTTGAGGAAGGTATATGGTGGGTGTATGGTACCGGAGAAGGTTACGCAGCACTAGATAGGTTAGCAGTGGTGGCAGGGTGAGAGTGAGTATAATCCATAGACTCAACATTAGTCATAAAGAACTCACATGATTATTGCAAAAATCTATTAGTCATCGAAACAAAGTACTACGTGCATGCTCCAAGGGGGGTAGATTGATAGGAAAAGACCATCGCTCGTCCCCGACCGCCACTCATAAGGAAGACAGTCAAAAAATACCTCATGCTCCAACTTCGTTACATAACGGTTCACCATACGTGCATGCTACGGGAATCACAAACCTTAACACAAGTATTTCTCCAATTCACAATTACTCACTAGCATGACTCTAATATCACCATCTTTATATCGCAAAACAATCATAAGGAATCAAACTTCTCATAGTATTCAATGCACTTTATATGAAAGTTTTTATTATACCCCTCTTGGATGTCTATCATATTACGACTAAATTCATAACCAAAGCAAATTACCATGCTGTTTAGAGACTCTCAAAATAATATAAGCGAAGCATCAGAGTTCAATAATTTCTACAAAATAAAGCCACCGTCGTGCTCTAAAAAGATATAAGTGAAGCACTAGAACAAAATTGCCTAGCTCAAAAGATATAAGTGAAGCACATAGAGTATTATAGTAAATCATGATTCATGTGTGTCCCTCTCAAAAGGTTTGTATAGCAAGGATGATTGTGGAAAACTAAAAGGTAAAGACGCATATCATACAAGAAGCTCCTAGCAAAACACATATCATGTGGTGAATAAAAATATATCCTCAAGTAAAGTTACCGATCGATGAAGACGAAAGAGGGGATGCCTTCCGGGGCATCCCCATGCTTAGGCTCTTGGTTGTCCTTGAATATTACCTTGGGGTGCCTTGGCATCCCCAAGCTTAGGCTCTTGCCACTCCTTATTCCATAGTCCATCAAATCCTTACCCAAAACTTGAAAACTTCACAACACAAAACCTCAACAGAAAATCTCATAAGCTCCGTTAGTATAAGAAAATAAATCACCACTTTTGGTACTGTTGTGAACTCATTATTTATTTATATTGGTGTAATATCTACTGTATTACAACTTTTCCATGGTTCATATTCCCCGATACTACCCATAGATTTATCAAAATAAGCAAACAACACATAGAAAACAGAATCTGTCAAAAACAGAACAATCTGTAGTAATCTAGATACTTCGAATAATTATGTAACTCCAAAAATTCTGAAAAATTAGGAAAACAGATGCAATTTTTATATCAATATTTTGCGTTACGCTTCTATGAATTTTAAAAATTCCGGGACTGGGCGCAAAAGTTTCTGTTTTTCAGCAAGATCAAATCAACTATCACCGTAAGCCATCCCAGAGGTCTTACTTGGCACACACACAAACTAAAACACATCTAACCAGAGGCTAGATGAATTATTTATTAAAAAATATAACCAAAAATCAAAGAACAAAAATAAAAATGGGTTGCCTCCCAACAAGCGCTATTGTTTAATGCCCTTAGCTAGGCATAAAAACACATAGATCCAGGTATTGTCATCTTTGGTATGCAATCCATAAGTAGCTCTCATAATAGATTCATGAGGCAATTTAATTTTGTTTGTAGAAAATTGTTCCATGCCCTTCCTTAACGGACATTGAAATCTAATGTTTCCTTCTTTCATATCAATAATTGCATCAATCGTTCTAAGGAAAGGTCTACCAAGAATAATAGGACATGTAGGATTGCAATCTATATCAAGAACAATGAAATCTACGGGCACATAACTCCTATTTGCAACAATAAGAACATCATTAATCCTTTCCATAGGTTTCTTAATAGTGGAATCCGCAATATGCAAATTTTAAAAACAATCATCAAATTCACGGAAACCTAACACATTACATAAAGTTTTTGGAATCGTGGAAACGCTAGCACCCAAATCACACAAAGCATGGCACTCATAATCTTTAATCTTAATCTTAATAGTAGGTTCTCACTCATCATATAGTTTTCTAGGGATAGAAACTTCCAATTCAAGCTTTTCTTCAAAATATTGCATCATAGCATCAACGATATGTTTTGTAAAAGCTTTGTTTTGATTATAAGCATGAGGAGAATTAAACATGGATTGCAACAAGGAAATACAATCTATTGAAGAACAATTATTATAATTAAATTCCTTGATATCTAAAAGAGTGGGTTCATCGCTACTTAAAGTTTTGACCTCTCCAATCCCACTTTTATCAATTTTTGCATCAAGATCTAAGAACTCCGAATCATTGGGACACCTATAACTAAAGTTAACTCATCTGCAGTCCCATCTTTATCAAGATTTATATTGTAAAAAAAGATTCAATAGGAGTCACATCAATCACTTTAAGATCTTCGTCATTATTTTCACAAAAACTAGAAGAACATGCTTTTACAAACCAATCTCGTTTAGCATGCATCTTACTGGTTCTTTCTTTGCACTCATCAATGGAGATTCTCATAGCCTTTAGAGATTCATTGATATCATGCTTGGGTGTAATAGATCTAATATTAAAAGAATCAACATCAAGAGAAATTCTATCCACATTCCTAGCCAAATCATCAATCTTAAGCATTTTTTCTTCAACCAAAGCATTAAAATTCTTTTGCGAACTCATAAATTCTTTAACAGTTATATCCACATTCCTAGCCAAATCATCAATCTTAAATGGGTGGTTCTGTCGCATTGACTTCCCGCACCCACTACTTGAGTTGGCGGTGTGAAATATGCAGAGAAGCACCACCATCAACGCACAAGACCTCTGTGGCTTTCTGGAACTCTTGCTCACTGGTCTCGTCATCATCCATCTCTTCGTCGTCGTCATCTTCATCCTTGTCGCGGCCGCGGGGAGGTCTGTCTCCTTGCCGCTGATTGGCCTTGCCGCGGCGTCCTCCCCGGCCGGTGCGCTTCGTGACGGACTCTCCAGCACCTCCTTGGGCTTTCTCCTTGTCGCGTCGCTCGTACTCGGCCTTTTGCAGCTCGACAAGCTGCTCGACCTTCTTGCAGCTCTGGAGGTCATGGCCCTTCGTGCGGTGGATCTTGCAGTACTGTTTGTTGGTGCCGTCCTGCTTGTCGGCGGCCGCCACAGCCGGGCAGTTGGCGCATGCGGCAACCTCCTTGCCGGAGCTACCATCTTTGGCCTTCTTGGCGCCACCGTCACTGCCGGACTGCTCAACAACTAGCACATCTTTGCCTTTCCTCTTCATGTTGTTCCGCCGCCGGTTTTTATTTGCCGGGGCAGCAACATCGCGGTCAGATCCTCCTGTTCCTGTATTCTCTCCGGGGAGTTTCCTCCCTTCCTCAGCACGTGCACACCTGTCGGCCAGGGCATACAGCTCACTGACGTCTCTGATCTTGCACATCGCCATCTCCTCCCGCATCCTGCGGTTACGCACGTTCTGATGGAACGCGCTGATGACCGCGGCAGGGTGGACATCAGGGATGTTGCGTTGCACTTGGCTGAATCTCTGGATGTACTTGCGCAGGGGCTCTCCTTCCTTCTGGGCAAGCAGATTAAGATCACTCACCTAGCCATGAGGTTTGTGGCCGCCTGTAAAGGCGCCGACAAACTGATGGCATAGGTCTGCCCAGGAAGATATGGAGTTGTCTGGCAAGTGCATGAGCCAGGACCTGACGTTGGGCTTGAGCACCAGCAGGAAGTAGTTGGCGAAGATCTTGTCATCGCGCCCCCTAGCAGCTTGCACCGCGATGGTGTAGATGCTGAGGAACTCCGACGGATGCAACTTGCCGTCGTACTTCTCGGGTACGTCTGGCTTGAAATTCTTCGTGCTGGGCCACTGGACTTGCCGCAGCTCACGGGTAAACGCAGGGCAACCTACCGTGTACGGCAGGTCACCTCGTTCCCCTGGCGCATGCATGTCGACAGTGGGTCCAGCGCGCCGGTCTGATTGATGCCGCGTTTCTCTTTGGCGCTCGATGCGAGTACGAGCGTCTTCTTGCTGTCGTTCGTGAAGAACTTGGCGCTGATCGCGGCGAGCTCGCGGATCTGACGAAGCAGTGGAGTCGCTGTCGCAGTGGACCCGGCGAGTCGGCGATCTTGGCCTTCGGGGCGGAGAGTGCATGGTGGTTGCACCCCCACCTGTCTTGTCACCATCGGGTCGCGCCTGGCTGACTTGCCGCGGCTGCGACGTAGTCGGCTCCTGTGGAGTGTCGCCGTTGGCGAAGCCGATGAGACTCTGAATGGTGGCCCTCCAGTCGTCGATCTTGTCTGGCGTTGGAGGGAAGTATAGGAGCAGTTGAGCTCGCGCCAAAGCTTCTGCTGGAGTGGCGGGTAGCGGTGGCGAACGGTGCGAGGAGCGGGATATGCTCGGACTTCTAACTGCGTTAGAAGGAGCAATATCCCGTCCAGGCGACCGTGCCTCGCTCGCGCCACCATGTTGGCGCGCGTGCTGGCCTGGAGCGTCCCGAGATCCGCCAGCTCGATTTGGGTCCAGCGAGCGTATGGTTCCGTGGGTACCACGTCGCTGCCGGTCCTGCGCCTCCTGAGATGGGCGCGGTGCATCTACGGACGCTCGGTCGTCGTGGGAGCCGGCTACACCGCCGATGGGCAGGGCAGCCTTGTCCTTGGACCTGGAGGCACCGTGGGCTCCCTCGTCGACGCCCGTTCTTCCGCCGGCGCCTTCCCCACCAGCCGTTTGCTCCGACGGCGGTGGGTTCGATGCAGACGGAGCAGCCGCCTCCGAAGCCTTCTTCTTCGGTGGCATGTCGATGAAGATCTAGCTCGCGTGAACGTCGGATCAGGTTCACACAACCTCGACGCCCCCTACCTGGCGCGCCAAAGATGTCGGGGAAATCTGACTCCGCGAGCACCTATGGGGACGGAGCCCCTTCTCGGTTCGGTGGGGGGCGGAGGTCGCACGAAGAGCAGATCGAGGCGGGGCACACGAGCGGTATTACCCAGCTTCGGAGCTCTCCGGAGAGATAATACTCCTACTGCTGCTTTGTGGTTTGTATTGAGTTCTTGCTCGGGAGCGCTGAGTGCTACAGTACACACAAGCAGCTAACGAGACCGAGCGTGAGTGCTCTGCTCTCCCCCCCTTTTCCTACGTTGTGCATGGGCCTCCTTTTATATGCTCAAGGGGTCTCCAACAGGTGGCAACGTAGGCAAGGGCAAAAATGGAAAGGTGTTGCGGTAGGTACAGCTACCTACACAGTGTATCGTACCTAACTCTGACGGCAGGGGACAAGGGCATTAAATGCCTATCTACGTCGCCCAAACAGTGCAGAAAAGGGACCGTTAGGGACGCCACCGCTCGCCACGATGGCGATCTTGTCAGCGCCGCTTGCCACAGTGTACCCCTGGCTGCACAGCCTCCCGCCACGTGCGCCTGGAAGGGTCTCAGAGCGACACGTTGGTGGGTGAGCTGGAGCGCAGGTACAGAGTGGTTGCTTGCCGCAGCAAACGCCTTGCCGCGGTCGTTGTCTTGTCGCGTCCGGGAGCTTGTCGCTCGCCGGGTCTTGCCGGGACGCGTGGCGCGTCGCGGCAAGTTCCTTGAGATGCCTTGGTTGGCCTTCCCGGCAAGCTCCTCTTGCCGGGGTCTTGTGTTTTGAGTGGCCTTCCCGGCAAGCTCCTCTTGCCGGGGCCTTGTCTCCTTGGCTTAAATACTTTGTTCTTGAATGGATCCAAAGGAACAAAAGGGGTCCTTGGCGGTCCCCTGGCAAGCCTTGCCACGGGACGCTACAACTGCCCATGCACAAGTTCGGGATACTAGGGTACCCCTACTCTAGTACACCCACAGGAGACCCCGGGCCTGGGCCACACACGGTGCCGAGCGCTGTTGGGCCAAGCCCAAAACAGGGCACGGGCATGCGCGGCCTGGGTCACGCCACATCTGACTCCGCATCCACCACGCCCTCCCCGAACGGCACGCGTCGATTGCGGCATCGTGGGAGAGGTCGTGGGTGGTTTCTTTATTCGGAAAGGCGAAGCGTCCGCCTCCTGGCGGTTCGCGTCTTTCCCATAAACGGAGGGAGGCGTGGAGGCGTGGTCTTCGAGGCGTCCACTCCCCACGATCACGGGGTGGGGAGAGGTCGCCTCATCCGCCGCCTCAGTTCTGTACGCCTGCCATGCGGCCTCCATGCGCTTGGGGTGGTGAACGGTGGAGGCGGGAAACTGGGCCGTCATGGGTCGAGGCAGCGGGTCGGGCCCAGTTCCCTGATCCCTCCGTGTCTTGATTGGCTGAGCGGGGCGGCCGAGCCCCCACCCCGTTCCTTTATAAGGAGCGGGAGGGGGGATGGAAACCCGCATTCTTTCATCTCCTCTTTCCTTCAGCTTTAGCTCCCCTCTCTCTCTCATTCGCCATGGAGAAAGGGAACATTGGTCCTTCAACGGTGGCGACAAGGGTCGCCGCTAGACAACGCGTCCCTCCTTCCCCCGCACCCGTGGTGGCAAAGCCAGCCACAAGGGGAAGAGGAAGGGGGCGAGGCCGCGGGCGAGGTCGAGGGCGAGGCCGAGGCGCTCGGGGAAGAGGTGGACGGGGCGGCTCGCCGGCCTTGCCTCCGCCAGTGGTTCCTCGTCTAATGGCGGACCATATTGGGGATGACCCTTGCGAGTTCTTCGTCAGGCTGCGTCGGCCGCCTCGTCGTCGCCTTCGTCTCCCGACTCCATTTGCGAGCGAGATGGAGTTGGATCCGCCCGAGACCTTGAGGTTGCACATGAGGGGCTGTGGAATCAGCGGTACGCGAGTCCGCGTCGACTTCCCGGCCCCTAATGTGATGTATCTTGGTCGAGGGTGGAAGACGTTCGCCTGTATCCACAGCTTGACGGGGGGGCTCACCCTCCATTTTAAGCTGATGGAGGGCAGTCTCCTCTCCGTCAAGGTCTTCGGGTGCTTCGGTACTCGAGCAAGGTGCTGCGTGGAGAGCTCCTCCGATAGCGAAGACTCCTCCTCGGGCGAGAGTGACGAGGAGGACAGCGGCAGCGACGACGATGGTAACGGGCGGCGGGATGACGGGTCTGACTAGGTGTCGGGTGCCGCTCCGTGCGGCACCGGCGACCCCATCATCCGTGTCGCCGGCTCTTTGAGCTTCTCGGGGTCATCTCCCTGGGCGGCTGGCGCAGGGAGGCTGCGGAAGAGGAAGAGGGCAGGCGGCAAGGCCGTCAACTCGGAGTACGAGGGCACGACGCCCTCGACAGCGTGCTCACATCCTGCCGCCTCGTCTTCGAGCTCTGCCTCCGGCGCCGCCATCACCATCCAGCCTTTGGACGACCACCGAGATGTTCTCTTGGTGTCTTCTGCCACCAGTAGCTCGCCTAGGCGCCCCTTTTGCCCTTTTCGCCTCCCTGACCTGCCTCCTGAAGAGAGGGACAAGAAAGGGATTACGGGCACCTTATCTCTTTTTAATTTGTAAGCCCTCGGGCCTTAGCTGCATTTAAAGCTTGTAATCCCATCATTCATGTTTTTCATTCTCTATGAACTATACCTGAGTGGAATGCTTTTTTATGAAAAGGGGATGCTTGTCGGGTCACTTGTCTTGTGGGTGGAACCCACGTCAAGGAGCGAATCCTTTATATCTTTAAGATAGACACTTCTTTTCCCGGCAGCAGGCCCTGCCTTCTTCCCACGTCGCTCGACTTTTCTCACGCCTTTGGCGGAGGCAGGGATGAGGCGGGTTCAGGCTCCTCGTTTCGTTCCTTTGTTGTCGCGACTACGACCAAACCTGGCCCCAGGAACGAGCCCTAGGGCCTAAGGTAGGGGAGCACGGTAGCTTTTAAGAAGAAACGAGGTTTCGCATACCTCAGTCCATAAGAGAATGCATGATAAGGGATGAAAAACTTATCTGAGATTGCAGCCCCCGGCAACTCTGGTTTGCCGTGGGTGAATCTTTGTACTTGCAGCCCCCGGCAACACTGGCTTGCCGGGACTGGCTTGCCGGGGTCCAGATGTTGGTCCGTCCTCCTTCTCTTTTTCGTCCTCAAGTGGTCCGGCCAGGATATGCGAGCCCTGCGAACCAAGGGAAATGAAAGAACGGCAAAAGGACGCACACCCGAGCTCTAAGCTAGGGGTTAGCCGCTACTAAGCACTATCAACCCTAACCAAGGACGAGACTCGACCCAGCATGCATGCTATAACTTAGGGCGCCAGCGCTTCACTTATGCTCAAGTTCTGCGCCTAGCTTTGTACAAAGGATTACATGCAACAGCGGCAAGACTTGTACAAAAGGGTGGTTGAACAGGGTCCGGCAACCGCGCCTTATGGGTAAAACTTACGAAGATGCTCGATGTTCCAGGAGTTGCTCACCGGAACGCCATCTTCGGTCTCAAGGCGGACAGCGCCAGGCCTAGTGACTTGTTTCACCCGATAAGGGCCTTCCCACTTCGGCGTCAACTTGTTGGAATTCTTGGCGGAATGAACGCGCCGAAGAACAAGGTCGCCTTCCTCGAGACTTCTGGCGTTAACTTTGCGGCTATGGTAGCGGCGCAAAGCTTGCTGGTAGCGAGCAGCTCGTACCGCAGCCTGAAGACGGTCTTCCTCAAGGAGCAGCGCGTCATCTTGTCGTAGCTGCTCTTGCTCAAGCTCATCATAAGCGAGCACTCGAGGCGACCCGTATACGAGTTCCGTGGGGATAACTGCCTCTGCTCCATAGACTAGAGCGAAAGGTGTCTGGCCAGTGGCTCGATTTGGCGTCGTCCTGATCGACCAAAGAACCACCGGCAGCTCCTCGATCCAGTTTCTTCCGCACTTGTGCAGCCTGTCGAAAGTCCTGGTCTTGAGTCCACGCAACACTTCAGCATTTGCCCTCTCCGCTTGACCGTTGCTCCTGGGGTGAGCAACGGAAGCGAAGCAGACCTTGGCGCCAAGATCTTGGACGTACTGCATTAAGGTGCGACTCGTGAATTGTGTACCGTTGTCGGTGATGATCCAGTTAGGGATCCCTAAGCGGCAAAGAATCGACCTGAAGAACTTGACTGCTGACTATGTTGTCACCTTCCTCACTGCTTCCACTTCCGGCCACTTTGTGAACTTGTCGATTGCGACGTACAAGTACTCAAAGCCCCCGACTGCTCGGGGGAAGGGGCCAAGGATGTCGAGCCCCCAGACCGAAAATGGCCAGGATAAAGGGATCGTCTGGAGAGCTTGAGCTGGCTGGTGTATCTACTTGGAATGGAACTGGCACGCTTCACACTTGGTTACTTGTGCAGTTGCATCCTGGAGGGCTGTCGGCCAAAAGAAACCTTGCCAGAAAGCTTTGCCGGCAAGTGCTCTTGCGCCAATGTGGTGACCACAAATGCCTCCATGTATCTCTGCCAACAGCTTATGTCCATCTTCCCGGTGAATACACTTCAATTTCACACCGTTGAGTCGTCTTATGTACAGTGCGTTGTCGACGAACTGGTACATACTTGACTGCCGGGCTACTCTTTCCGCTTCTTCTTGCTCTTCGGGAAGTTCTCCTGTCTGAAGGAAACGGACGATCTGTTGTGCCCATGCTGGAGCTTGTGGCTCGACAACAAGGACTAAAGGCATATCTGCTGCTGCGGGAACATCCGCTTCTACGGCGAGAACCTGCGGCTCAGCCGGAGCTTGACGTTCCCCGGCAAGCTTGCCGGAGCAAAACTTGTCGGGAGCGTCTGCTTCAACGAAACAAACCCTGGGGCTTGTCGGAGCAAACTGCTCCTCAGCACTCTTGGCGTTGATCTTGGGGACCTTCTTGGCGGCGGCTTCGGGAAGCTCTGCCAGAAAATAGTCACCAGAAATCAACTTCCTCTTCCTGATCTGTCCAGTTGATGGCGTCACAGACGGCTGAGTCAGCTTGAGCACAAAGATCCCTGGTTCCACAGGTAACTTAAGTGCTGCGCACTTTGACAGGCCATCGGCAATGTCGTTCTGAGCTCTTGGAACATGTTCCATCTGTAGGCCGACAAAGTGCTCTTCTAGCTTCCTCACTTCATAAACGTAAGCTTCCATCAACGGACTCTGATAATTCTTGTTCACTTGGCGGACGACAAGCTGCGAGTCACCCCTGACAATAAGCTGCTTGATCCCAAGGTCTGTCGTGATCCTGAGACCGGCAAGCAATCCTTCATACTCTGCAGTATTGTTTGTTGCTTGCTCCTTGGGAAAGTGCATCTGGACTACGTACTTGAGGTGCTCTCCAGTGGGTGCGACAAGCAACACGCCAGCACCGGCGCCTTGCAGCGAAAAGGCACCATCAAAGTACATCAGCCACTCTTTGCTTGCCTCCTTGACGGGGATGCTCGTCTCTGGAATTTCTTCGTCGGGCGTTGGCGTCCACTCTGCTATGAATTCTGCCAATGCTCTGCTTTGGATAGTTGAAGTGCTCTCAAACTTGAGGCCAAAGCTTGACAGTTCCAGTGCCCACTCAACAATCCTGCCTGTCGCTTCTGGATTCTGCAGTATCCTCTTCAGCGGAAAGCGAGTGACAACTGTGATCTCATGTGCTTGGAAGTAATGGTGCAGCTCTCTCGAGGCCACGAGAAGGCCGAAAAGCAATTTCTGCACACCAGAGTACCTTGACCTAGCCCCCTGCAGAAGGGAACTGACAAAGTACACTGGGCGCTGCACCATTTTCTTCCATATCTCCTCGGGCGCCTGTGCAGATCCATCTTTGCCGGGACCAGAGCTTGTCGGGGAAGCCCCCTGCTTGTCGCTGGATGCGCTTGCCGTGGTTGCTGGCTCATCATCTGCCTCCCTCTCCGCTACTAACGCAGCACTAACCACTTGATTGGTTGCTGCCAGATACAGCAGCAACTTCTCTTGTGGCTTAGGTGTGACAAGTATTGGAGTGGAGGACAGGTATCTCTTCAAGTCCTGCAGCGCAGCCTCCGCTTCCGGAGTCCATTTCATTGGACCTGCCTTTTTCAAAATTTTGAAAAACGGCAGGGCGCGCTCAGCAGACTTAGAGATAAACCTGCTGAGAGCCGCCACGCAGCCGGCAAGTCTTCGTACATCCTTGACGCGCTTCGGTGCTTCAATCTGCTCAATGGCCTTGATCTTGTCGGGATTGGCTTCAATTCCCCGCTGAGACACGAAGAACCCGAGAAGCTTGCCAGAAGGGACTCCAAACACGCACTTCTCGGGGTTGAGCTTGAGGCTAATCTTGCGCAGATTTGCAAAAGTCTCTTCTAAATCTTGAATCAGAGTTGCTTTGTCCCTGCTCTTCACCACTATATCATCCATGTAGGCTTCCACATTTCTGTGTATTTGCGGTTCAAAAGTAGTATGGACTACCCTTGCAAATGTTGAACCAGCATTCTTCAAACCAAAAGGCATCCGTATGAAACAATATGTGCCACATGGAGTGATGAATGCGGTTTTCTCCTCATCCTCTTCTGCCATGAAGATTTGATGATATCCTGAGTATGCGTCAAGAAATGAAAGCAAGTCACATCCGGCCATGGAGTCAACAATCTGGTCGATGCGCGGCAAGGGAAATGGGTCTTTGGGACAAGCTTTATTGACATCGGTAAAGTCGATACAAAGCCTCCATTTCCCGTTTGCCTTGCGCACGACCACATGATTGGCCAACCACGTAGGATGGAGCACTCCTCTGACAAGGCCTGCTGCTTCCAACTTCTTGATCTCTTCTGCGATAAATTCTTGGCGCTCCACTGCTTGCTTCCTAACTTTCTGATTGACGGGCCGCGCATGAGGACAGATGGCAAGGTGGTGCTCAATTACTTTCCTGGGAACACCGGGGATGTCAGACGGTTGCCACGCAAACACATCGATGTTCGCCCGCAGGAAAGCAATGAGCGCGCTTTCCTATTTAGGGTCGAGAGTGGCACTAATGGTGAAAGTACCACCAGTGTCGTCCTCCTTGGCAGACACCTTCTTGGTCGTTGGCGGAGCTTCCATTGCCTTCTTACACTTGCCGGTGGAGCTCGATGGTGCGTCCTCGACGGTAGCGCAGCACTGCGAAGAGGTGCGCTTGCCGGAGTGGGCATCAGAACTCTTGCCGGACTTGGTCTTCTTCTTCCCCCCGGGAGCTTCAGCGGCAAGTGTCTCGCGATCCGTTGCAGCTGCTGCTGTTGGGGAACGTAGTAATTTCAAAAAAAATTCCTACGCACACGCAAGATCATGGTGATGCATAGCAATGAGAGGGGAGAGTGTTGTCTACGTACCCTCGTAGACCGAAGCGGAAGCGTTGACACAACGTAGAGGAAGTAGTCGTACGTTCTCCTCGCGATCCAACCAATCACAGCACCGTTACTCCGGCACCTCTGAGTTCTTGGCACACGTTCGGCTCGATGACGATCCCCGGGCTCTGATCCAGCAAAGCGTCGAGGAAGAGTTCCGTCAGCACGACGGCGTGGTGACGATCTTGATGTGTTACCGGCGCAGGGCTTCGCCTAAGCACTCCAATGATATGATCGAGGTGGAATTTGGTGGAAGGGGGCACCGCACACGGCTAAGGAACGATCCGTAGATCAACTTGTGTGTATTTGGGGTGCCCTCTGCCCCCGTATATAAAGGAGCCAAGGGGGAGGGGCTGGCCGGCCAAGCTAGGCGCACCAGGAGAGTCCTACTCCCTCTGGGAGTAGGATTCCCCCCCCCCCCCAATCCTAGTTGGACTAGGATTCTCCAAGGGGGAGAGAGAGAGAGGGGGGCGCCCACCTCTCCTTGTCCTAATAGGACTAGGGGAAGGGGGGAGGCGCGCAGCCCATGGGGCATCCCTCTCACCTCTCCTCCAAGGCCCATGTTGGCCCATTATGCTCCCGGGGGGTTCCGGTAACCCTCCCGGTATTCCGGTAAAATCCTGATTTCACCTGGAATGCATCCGATGTCCAAACATAGGCTTCCAATATATAATTCTTTATGTCTCGACCATTTCGAGACTCCTCGTCACGTCCGTGATCACATCCGGGACTCCGAACTCCTTCGGTACATCAAAATGCATAAACTCATAATAACTGTCATCGTAACGTTAAGCGTGCGGACCCTACGGTTCGAGAACAATGTAGACATGACCGAGACACGTCTCCGGTCAATAACCAATAGCGGGACCTGGATGCCCATATTGGCTCCCACATATTCTACGAAGATCTTTATCGGTCAGACCGCATAACAACATACGTTGTTCCCTTTGTCATCGGTATGTTACTTGCCCGAGATTCGATCGTCGGTATCCAATACCTAGTTCAATCTCGTTACCGGCAAGTCTCTTTACTCGTTCTGTAATACATCATCTCGCAACTAACTCATTGGTTGCAATGCTTGCAAGGCTTTATGTGATGTGCATTACCGAGAAGGCCCTGAGATACCTCTCCGACAATCGGAGTGACAAATCCTAATCTCGAAATACGCCAACCCAATATGTACCTTCGGAGACACCTGTAGAGCACCTTTATAATCACCCAATTACGTTGTGACGTTTGGTAGCACACAAAGTGTTCCTACGGTAAATGGGAGTTGCATAATCTCATAGTTAAAGGAACATGTATAAGTCATGGATAAAAGCAATAGCAACATACTAAACGATCGGGTGCTATGCTAATGGAATGGGTCATGTCAATCAGATCATTCAACTAATGATGTGATCTCGTTAATCAAATAACAACTCTTTGTTCATGGCTAGGAAACATAACCATCTTTGATTAATGAGCTAGTCAAGTAGAGGCATACTAGTGACACTCTGTTTGTCTATGTATTCACACATGTATTATGTTTCCAGTTAATACAATTCTAGCATGAATAATAAACATTTATCATGATATAAATAATAACTTTATTATTGCCTCTAGGGCATATTTCCTTCAGTCTCCCACTTGCACTAGAGTCAATAATCTAGATTACAAAGTAATGATTCTAACACCCATGGAGTTTTGGTGCTGATCATGTTTTGCTCATGGAAGAGGCTTAGTCAACGGGTCTGCAACATTCAGATCCGTATGTATCTTGCATATCTCTATGTCTCCCACCTGGACCAAATCCCGGATGGAGTTGAAGCGTCTTTTGATGTGTTTGGTTCTTTTGTGAAATCTGGATTCCTTTGCCAAGGCAATTGCACCAGTATTGTCACAAAAGATTTTCATTGGACCCGATACGCTAGGTACAACACCTAGATCGGATATGAACTCCTTCATCCAGACTCCTCCATTAGCTGCTTCCGAAGCGGCTATGTACTCAACTTCACATGTAGATCCCGCCACGACGCTTTGTTTAGAACTGCACCAACTGACAGCTCCACCGTTTAATGTAAATACGTATCCGGTTTGCGATTTGGAATCGTCCGGATCAGTGTCAAAGCTTGCATCGACGTAACCATTTACGACGAGCTCTTTGTCACCTCCATAAATGAGAAACATATCCTTAGTCCTTCTCAAGTACTTAAGGATGTTCTTGACCGTTATCCAGTGATCCAATCCTGGATTACTTTGGTACCTGCCTGCTAAACTTACAGCAAGGCACACATCAGGTCTGGTACACAGCATTGCATACATGATAGAGCCTATGGCTGAAGCATAGGGAACATTTTTCATTTTCTCTCTATCTTCTGCGGTGGTCGGGCATTGAGTCTTACTCAACTTCACACCTTGTGCCACAGGTAAGAACCCTTTCTTTGCCTGATCCATTTTGAACTTTTTCAAAACTTTGTCAAGGTATGTGCTTTGTGAAAGTCCTATTAAGCGTCTTGATCTATCTCTATAGATCTTAATGCCTAATATGTAAGCAGCTTCACCGAGGTCTTTCATTGAAAAACTCTTATTCAAGTATCCCTTTATGCTATCCAGAAATTCTATATTATTTCCGATCAGTAATATGTCATCCACATATAATATCAGAAATGCTACAGAGCTCCCACTCACTTTCTTGTAAATACAGGCTTCTCCAAAAGTCTGTATAAAACCAAATGCTTTGATCACACTATCAAAGCGTTTATTCCAACTCCTAGAGGCTTGCACCAGTCCATAAATGGATCGCTGGAGCTTGCACACTTTGTTAGCTCCCTTCGGATCGACAAAACCTTCTGGTTGCATCATATACTACTCTTCTTCCAGAAATCCATTCAGGAATGCAGTTTTGACATCCATTTGCCAAATTTCATAATCATAAAATGCGGCAACTGCTAACATGATTCGGACAGACTTAAGCATCGCTACGGGTGAGAAAGTCTCATCGTAGTCAATCCCTTGAACTTGTCGAAAACCTTTTGCAACAAGTCGAGCTTTATAGACAGTAACATTACCATCAGCGTCAGTCTTCTTCTTGAAAATCCATTTATTCTCAATTGCTTGCCGATCATCGGGCAAGTCAACCAAAGTCCACACTTTGTTCTCATACATGGATCCCATCTCAGATTTCATGGCCTCAAGCCACTTTGCGGAATCTGGGCTCACCGTCGCTTCTTCATAGTTCGTAGGTTCATCATGGTCTAGTAACATGACTTCCAAAATAGGATTACCGTACCACTCTGGTGCGGATCTTACTCTGGTTGATCTACGAAGTTCAGTAGAAACTTGATCTGAAGTTTCATGATCATTATCATTAGCTTCCTCCCTATTTGATGTAGGTGTCACAGAAACAGATTTCTGTGATGTACTACTTCTCAATAAGGGAGTAGATACTGTTATCTCATCAAGTTCTACTTTCCTCCCACTCACTTCTTTCGAGAGAAACTCCTTCTCTAGAAAGTTTCCGACTTTAGCAACAAAAATTTTGCCTTCGGATCTGTGATAGAAGGTATACCCAATAGTCTCCTTTGGGTATCCTATGAAGACACATTTTTCCGATTTGGGTTCGAGCTTATCAGGTTGAAGCTTTTTCACATAAGCATCGCAGCCCCAAACTTTAAGAAACGACAACTTTGGTTTCTTGCCAAACCACAGTTCATAAGGCGTCGTCTCAACGGATTTTGATGGTGCCCTATTTAACGTGAATGCGGTCGTCTCTAGAGCATAACCCCAAAAAGATAGCGGTAAATCGGTAAGAGACATCATAGATCGCACCATATCCAGTAAAGTACGATTACCACGTTCGGACACACCATTACGTTGTGGTGTTCCGGGTGGCGTGAGTTGCGAAACTATTCCGCATTGTTTCAAATGTAGACCAAACTCGTAACTCAAATATTCTCCTCCACGATCAGATCGTAGAAACTTTATTTTCTTGTTACGATGATTTTCCACTTCACTCTGAAATTCTTTGAACTTTTCAAATGTTTCAGACTTGTGTTTCATTAAGTAGATATACCCATATCTGCTTAAATCATCAGTGAAGGTGAGAAAATAATGATATCCGCCACGAGCCTCAACATTCATTGGACCACATACATCAGTATGTATGATTTCCAATAAATCTTTTGCTCTCTCCACAGTACCGGAGAACGGTGTTTTAGTCATCTTGCCCATAAGGCACGGTTCGCAAGTGCCAAGTGATTCATAATCAAGTGACTCCAAAAGTCCATCAGTATGGAGTTTCTTCATGCGTTTTACACCGATATGACCTAAACGGCAGTGCCACAAATAAGTTGCACTATCATTATCAACTCTGCATCTTTTGGCTTCAACATTATGAATATGTGTATTACTACTATCGAGATTAAGTAAGAACAAACCATTCTTTAATGGCGCATGACCATAAAAGATATTACTCATATAAATAGAACAACCATTATTCTCTGATTTAAATGAATAACCGTCTCGCATCAAACAAGATCTAGATATAATGTTCATGCTCAACGCTGGTACTAAATAACAATTATTTAGATCTAATATTAATCCCGAAGGTAGATGTAGAGGTAGCGTGCCGACCGCGATCACATCGACTTTGGAACCATTTCCCACGCGCATCGTCACCTCGTCCTTAGCCAATCTTCGCTTAATCCGTAGCCCCTGTTTTGAGTTGCAAATATTAGCAACAGAACCAGTATCAAATACCCAGGTGCTACTGCGAGAATTAGTAAGGTACACATCAATAACATGTATATCATATATACCTTTGTTAACCTTGCCATCCTTCTTATCCGCCAAATACTTGGGGCAGTTCCGCTTCCAGTGACCAGTCTGCTTGCAATAGAAGCACTCAGTTTCAGGCTTAGGTCCAGACTTGGGTTTCTTCTCTTGAGTAGCAACTTGTTTGCTGTTCTTTTTGAAGTTCCCCTTTTTCTTCCCTTTGCCCTTTTTCTTGGAACTAGTGGTTTTGTTAACCATCAACACTTGATGCTCCTTTTTGATTTCTACCTCCGCGGCTTTTAGCATCGCGAAGAGTTCGGGCATAGTTTTGGTCATCCCTTGCATATTATAGTTCATCACGAAGCTCTTGTAGCTTGGTGGCAGTGATTGGAGAATTCTGTCAATGACGCAATCATCCGGAAGATTAACTCCCAGTTGAATCAAGTGATTGTTATACCCAGACATTCTGAGTATATGCTCACTGACAGAACCGTTCTCCTCCATTTTACAGCTATAGAACTTATTGGAGACTTCATATCTCTCAATTCGGGCATTTGCTTGAAATATTAACTTCAACTCCTGGAACATCTCATATGCTCCATGGTGTTCAAAACGTCGTTGAAGTCCCGGTTCTAAGCCGTAAAGCATGGCACACTGAACTATAGAGTAGTCATCAGCTTTGCTTTGCCAGACGTTACAACATCTGGCGTAGCTCTTGCACCAGGCCTGGCACCCAGCGGTGCTTCCAGGACGTAATTCTTCTATGCAGCAATGAGGATAATCCTCAAGTTACGGACCCAGTCCGTGTAATTGCTACCATCATCTTTCAACTTTGCTTTCTCAAGGAACGCATTAAAATTCAACGGAACAACAGCACGAGCCATCTATCTACACAACATAGACAAGCAAGATACTATCAGGTACTAAGTTCATGATAAATTTAAGTTCAATTAATCATATTACTTAAGAACTCCCACTTAGATAGACATCCCTCTAATCCTCTAAGTGATCACGTGATCCAAATCAACTAAACCATGTCCGATCATCACATGAGATGGAGTAGTTTCAATGGTGAACATCACTATGTTGATCATATCTACTATATGATTCACGCTCGACCTTTCGGTCTCCGTGTTCCGAGGCCATATCTGTTATATGCTAGGCTCGTCAAGTTAAACCTGAGTATTCCGCGTGTGCAACTGTTTTGCACCCGTTGTATTTGAACGTAGAGCCTATCACACCCGATCATCACGTGGTGTCTCAGCACGAAGAACTTTCGCAACGGTGCATACTCAGGGAGAACACTTCTTGATAATTTAGTGAGAGATCATCTTATAATGCTACCGTCAATCAAAGCAAGATAAGATGCATAAAAGGATAAACATCACATGCAATCAATATAAGTGATATGATATGGCCATCATCATCTTGTGCTTGTGATCTCCATCTTCGAAGCACCGTCATGATCACCATCGTCACCGGCGCGACACCTTGATCTTCATCGCAGCATCGTTGTCGTCTCGCCAATCTTATGCTTCTACGACTATCACTACCGCTTAGTAATAAAGTAAAGCATTACATCGCGATTGCATTGCATACAATAAAGCGACAACCATATGGCTCCTGCCAGTTGCCGATAACTCGGTTACAAAACATGATCATCTCATACAATAAAATTTAGCATCACGTCTTGACCATATCACATCACAACATGCCCTGCAAAAACAAGTTAGACGTCCTCTACTTTGTTGTTGCAAGTTTTACGTGGCTGCTACGGGCTTTAAGCAAGAACTCATCTTACCTACGCATCAAAACCACAACGATAGTTTGTCAAATAGACTCCGTTTTAACCTTCTCAAGGACCGGGCGTAGCCACACTCGGTTCAACTAAAGTTGGAGAGACAGTCTTCCGCAAGCCATCTATGTGCAAAGCACGTCGAGGGAACCGGTCTCGCGTAAGCGTACGCGTAAGGTTGGTCCGGATCGTCTCGTCCAACAATACCGCTGAACCAAAGTATGACATGCTGGTAGGCAGTATGACTTGTATCGTACACAACTCACTTGTGTTCTACTCGTGCAAATAACATCAAACCATAAAACCTAGGCTCGGATGCCACTGTTGGGGAACGTAGTAATTTCAAAAAAAAAATCCTACGCACACGCAAGATCATGGTGATGCATAGCAACGAGAGGGGAGAGTGTTGTCTACGTACCCTCGTAGACCGAAGCGGAAGCGTTGACACAACGTAGAGGAAGTAGTCGTACGTTCTCCTCGCGATCCAACCGATCACAGCACCGTTACTCCGGCACCTCCGAGTTCTTGGCACACGTTCGGCTCGATGACGATCCCCGGGCTCCGATCCAGCAAAGCGTCGAGGAAGAGTTCCGTCAGCACGACGGCGTGGTGACGATCTTGATGTGTTACCGGCGCAGGGCTTCGCCTAAGCACTGCAACGATATGATCGAGGTGGAATTTGGTGGAAGGGGGCACCGCACACGGCTAAGGAACGATCCGTAGATCAACTTGTGTGTATTTGGGGTGCCCTCTGCCCCCGTATATAAAGGAGCCAAGGGGGAGGGGCTGGCCGGCCAAGCTAGGCGCGCCAGGAGAGTCCTACTCCCTCTGGGAGTAGGATTCCCCCCCCCCCCCCCAATCCTAGTTGGACTAGGATTCTCCAAGGGGGAGAGAGAGAGAGAGGGGGCGCCCACCTCTCCTAGTCCTAATAGGACTAGGGGAAGGGGAGAGGCGCGCAGCCCATGGGGCATCCCTCTCACCTCTCCTCCAAGGCCCATGTTGGCCCATTATGCTCCCGGGGGGTTCCGGTAACCCTCCCGGTATTCCGGTAAAATACTGATTTCACCTGGAATGCATCCGATGTCCAAACATAGGCTTCCAATATATAATTCTTTATGTCTCGACCATTTCGAGACTCCTCGTCACGTCCGTGATCACATCCGGGACTCCGAACTCCTTCGGTACATCAAAATGCATAAACTCATAATAACTGTCATCGTAACGTTAAGCGTGCGGACCCTACGGTTCGAGAACAATGTAGACATGACCGAGACACGTCTCCTGTCAATAACCAATAGCGGGACCTGGATGCCCATATTGGCTCCCACATATTCTACGAAGATCTTTATCGGTCAGACCGCATAACAACATACGTTGTTCCCTTTGTCATCGGTATGTTACTTGCCCGAGATTCGATCGTCGGTATCCAATACCTAGTTCAATCTCGTTACCGGCAAGTCTCTTTACTCGTTCTGTAATACATCATCTCGCAACTAACTCATTGGTTGCAATGCTTGCAAGGCTTTATGTGATGTGCATTACCGAGAAGGCCCTGAGATACCTCTCCGACAATCGGAGTGACAAATCCTAATCTCGAAATACGCCAACCCAATATGTACCTTCGGAGACACCTGTAGAGCACCTTTATAATCACCCAGTTACGTTGTGACGTTTGGTAGCACACAAAGTGTTCCTACGGTAAATGGGAGTTGCATAATCTCATAGTTAAAGGAACATGTATAAGTCATGGATAAAAGCAATAGCAACATACTAAACGATCGGGTGCTATGCTAATGGAATGGGTCATGTCAATCAGATCATTCAACTAATGATGTGATCTCGTTAATCAAATAACAACTCTTTGTTCATGGCTAGGAAACATAACCATCTTTGATTAATGAGCTAGTCAAGTAGAGGCATACTAGTGACACTCTGTTTGTCTATGTATTCACACATGTATTATGTTTCCAGTTAATACAATTCTAGCATGAATAATAAACATTTATCATGATATAAATAATAACTTTATTATTGCCTCTAGGGCATATTTCCTTCAGCTGCTTCCCGGTAGATCTTGTCGGCACAGATAAGAGCATCTTTCTTGTCGCCAGGGACAGAGATGACACTTATCGGGCCTGACATCTTCAGCATGTTGTACGCGTAGTGAGAGGCCGCCATGAACTTGGCGAGCGCTGGACGGCCGAGAATCCCATTGTAAGGCAATGGAAAATCGGCAACGTCAAAAGTGATCCTCTCAGTCCTGAAGTTCAACTCGCCGCCAAACGTCACCGGCAGCGTGATCTTCCCCTTCGGCTTGCTCCTTCCCGGGTTGATTCCTTGGAATGTGCCGGTCTCTTCGAGCTCGCTATCAGGGACTTGGAGTTTCTAGAGAACAGCGGAGGAGATCAGGTTCAAGCCGGCCCCGCCGTCAACTAGCATCTTAGTGACCTTGAGGTTGCGGATAGTTGGCGAAACCAACATCGGCAAGCACCCGACAGCAGTTGCGCGATCAGGGTGGTCCTCAATATCAAAGATGATAGGCGTGCTGGACCATTTCAGAAGCTTGCGTGACTCAACGGGTGGTTCTGCCGCATTGACTTCCCGCACCCACTGCTTGAGTTGGCGGTGTGAAGTATGCAGAGAAGCACCACCGTCAACGTACAAGACCTCTGTGGCTTTCTGGAACTCTTGCTCACTGGTCTCGTCATCATCCATGTCTTCGTCTGTGACGCCCGGATAATCAAGCTACACTAACCTCTGCTAATGATGCCACGCCACTTCGATTACTGTTGCTAATCTCACGTTAGTTCAAAAATCTGGTTTGAATCTAAATTTGAATTAAAGTCAAACGATAAAGGTTTCTAAAAGTTAAAACTAAAATGTTCAAGATGGGTCAAATAAGTCAGCAGTAATTATGGTGGAGAAACCACATTTTTATAAAATTGTTAGATGCTCAAAAATAAACAAAACAGTAACCAAAAACTAATAATAAAATGCCTTTGGAATTTTATTAAATATTAAACTATTTTATTTTGGTTAAGAATTAATGTGGCTGTAGTATATTTAGTTATACTAGTTTAGGAGCTACCTCTACATATTTTAAATTGCAGGTAAAATAAAAGCAGTAAAGAAAAAGAATGAATAAAAGCAAAAGGAAAACGATCAAAAAAAAAGATGGGGCAAGGCACCCTTCCCCGTGGGCCGTTTGACCCACCGGACCACTAGCAGGCCGGCCCACCCCGTTGCCCCTGGCCTATATGGCCTATTCCCTCACACTCGACCGAAACCCTAACTCCTATCCCCACAACCCCCCTTGTCTCCCTCACCCGCCGCCACCACACAACACACACACACACGCACGCATCGTGTCGGGGAGGGAAGCTCCCCGCGCCCGACCCCCTCGCGTGCATCGGTGCCCCGCCTCCCGCCGTCACTGGTGCCGCCCTACCGCACGCCCCCTGCCCCCGATGCCGCCAGGAGGCGCTCTGCCGACGCTCTTCGCCGACCACCGCCCCGACGTCGCTCGCCGTCATCGCCTCGCCTCCCCACCGCTACCTCGTCGGCTGCATCGATCCTCGCCGGAGTACCCCTGCAACGGGGGTGAGCGAACCTCCCCCTCTCCTCCTCTCTGCCTCCCACACGCTCATGCACGCTCGCCCGCACTTGTTGCCGCCCCGGGGCCACGACCTCCTCTCCGCGTCGCGTTGGGCCGCGCCCGCTCACGCCCCCTGGTCGTGCTCCGTCACCCCCGCACGCTGCTCGCCTCCGTCACACGCGCCCGCTGCACTCCGTCGGCCCGCGCCCGCCGCCTACTGACCTCACCGGCTCCGCCCCTCTCGTGCTCATCCCTGCGAGCTCGTCGGTGCCCCGCTCCTCTGCTCCCTCGCCGCGCCTTGCAACCCCCGGGCCCCGCTGCAGCTCCGTTTACTGCCTGCCGCGAACGTGCCGCCGCGCTCGCCAGCTTCCGCGCGCGCCGCACGCCCCGTGCCCCGAACCCTCTCTGCCCCTTGCCGACCCGCTGCCCTCCGTCGGCGCCGTCCACGGCCGGCTCGCCGTGGCCGCGCTCCGGCGAGCCACTTGCCCACGCGCAGGCGCCCACTGCCCGCTGGCGCCCGTCGCTTGTTCGGGTTTTCACCCGATGCCCGCGTGCCCGCTATGGTCCGTCGACCATTAACAGCTGGGTCCCGTCCCAGGCCACTTACACGTGGGCCCAGCCCCTGTAAAACAAAAAAAATAAAAAAGAGATTTTAATAAAATTAATTAATTAATTAAGCTATTTAATTTTGTTTAACTATATTAATTAAACTTAGTTAGTCTAAACACCTAATTAAACTAATTAAATTTTGTTTAATTAATATAGAGACTATGACGAACGGGCCCCACATGCCAGGGTTGACCTAGTCAACCTATAGACCTGCTGCCATCATGCTGATGTCACGTTGACCCAATAATTACCTTTTATAATTAATTAAAATCTATTAATTCCAAAATTGAATTAAAACTTTGAAAAATCATATAAAATAATCCATAAGTCAGATGAAAATACTTTGTACATGAAAGTTGCTCAGAACGACGAGACGAATACGGATACACTTTCTGTTCGTCCGCCACACATCCCGAGCATAGCAAACACGCAACTTTCCCCCTTCGGTTCATCTGTCCGAAAACGTGAAACACCGGGGATACTTTCCCGGTTGTTTCCCCCCTTCACCGGTATCACCTATCCCTACGTTAGGTCACCTCTAGCACAACGTATTACCGCTTCTTGCTTTTTGTTACATTTGATTGCTCTGTTATTTATTGTGTTCCCCCTCCGTTACTTCTTTCCGGTAGACCCTGAGACCGATGCCGGTACCCCTGTGATCGACTACATCAACGACCCCTCCTTGTCTGAGCAACCAGGAAAGCCCTCCCCTTGATCACCAGATATCGCCTCCTCTTCTCTATACTGCTTGCATTAGAGTAGTGTAGCATATTACTGCTTTCAGTTAATCCTGTACTGCTGCATAGCCTGTCCTTGCTACTACTGTTGTTACCTTTACCTGCTATCCTACTGCTTAGTATAGGATGCTAGTGTTCCATCAGTGGCCCTACACTCTTGTCCGTCTGCCATGCTATACTACTGGGCCGTGATCACTTTGGGAGGTGATCACGGGCATATACTTTATACTTTCCACTGTTACATTACCTGTGATACTATTTGGAGATGGGGGCTGAAGGGGCAGGTGGTTCCACCCAGGTAGTGGTGGGCCTGGGTTCCCGACGGCCCCCGACTATTACTTTGTGGCGGAGCGACAGGGCAGGTTCAGACCACCTAGGAGAGAGGTGGGCCTGGCCCTAGACGGCGTTCGCGATACTTAACACGCTTAACGAGATCTGGGTATTTGATCTGAGTCTGGCCATTTGGTCTATACGCACTAACCACCTACGCGGGAGTAGTTATGGGTATCCCGACGTCGTGGTATCAGCCGAAGCACTTCTTGACGTCAGCGACTGAGCGGCGCGCGCCGGGTTGGACCGCGTAACGTGACTTCCGTTGTACTGGAGGTTGCTAGGTCTGCTCATCGGCCGCGTTCGCAACGTGCAGGTGTGCTCAGGGCGATGGGCCCAGACCCCTGCGCGCTTAGGTTTAGACCGGCGTGCTGACCTCTTTGTTGTGCCTAGGTGGGGCTGCGACATGTTGATCTTCCGAGGCCAGGCATGACCCAGGAAAGTGTGTCCGGCCAAATGGGATCAAGCGTGTTGGGCTATGTGGTGCACCCCTGCAGGGAAGTTTATCTATTCGAATAGCCGTGTCCCTTGGTAAAAGGACGACCCGGAGTTGTACCTTGACCTTATGACAACTAGAACCGGATACTTAATAAAACACACCCTTCCAAGTGCCAGATACAACCCGGTGATCGCTCTCTAACAGGGCATCGAGGAGGGGATCGCCGGGTAGGATTATGCTATGCGATGCTACTTGGAGGACTTCAGTCTACTCTCTTCTATATGCTGCAAGACGGAGGCGACCAGAAGCGTAGTCTTCGATAAGACTAGCTATCCCCCTCTTATTCTGGCATTCTGCAGTTCAGTCCACTGATATGGCCCTTTTACACATATACCCATGCATATGTAGTGTAGCTCCTTGCTTGCGAGTACTTTGGATGAGTACTCACAGTTGCTTTTCTCCCCTTTTCCCCCTTTCCCTTCTACCCGGTTGCCACAACCAGATGATGGAGCCCAGGATCCAGACGCCACCTTCGACGACGACTCCTATTACTCTGGAGGTGCCTACTACTACGTGCAGCCCGCTGACGACGACCAGGAGTAGCTAGGAGGATCCTAGGCAGGAGGCTTGCGCCTCTTTCGATCTGTATCCCAGTTTGTGCTAGCCTTCTTAAGGCAATCTTGTTTAACTTATGTCTGTACTCAGATATTGTTGTTTCCGCTGACTCGTCTATGATCGAGCACTTGTATTTCGAGCCCTCGAGGCCCCTGGCTTGTATTATGATGCTTGTATGACTTATTTTTGCGTGCATGATTAGTGTACGATTGAATCGGGGGCGTCACAAGTTGGTATCAGAGCCGACTGCCTTTAGGAATCCCCCTTTCCAACTCCTTGGCCGAAGTCGAGTCTAGACATTGAAAAAACTTTTACTAACTTGGCAGTGTGCCTTACGGGCCCACGTCGCCATTGGGTGGTATTAGGATCTTTTACTCCTCGCCTATACTCTGGGAATCTGATCTCTCTACTATTCGGGTTAAATGATTTTGCTAAAAACAGACTAACTTTAGGTTCTCGAAAATACTTTCTCCCGGAGAGCCCCCCCCACTCCAGATGATTGCTTGCTGCGCCAGAAGATTTCGAAGACACTCTCCGATATTATCCCGAGAACTTGTGCTCATTGCGTTTGCAATCCCCTACCCCCGATAACATCCCTATGGATAAATATTTACACCTGTCCTTCCTACTTTCATTCCCAGTTGCTCTTGTCATTACAAGATGCCCTAAATTGCTCTCCGTTGTTCCGAAAATCCTTTAAGCTTACTGCCTTGCAGTTCTTTACCACATGAATACCCCTATTGAAGATTCCTCGCACTTATTGAGTACCCGTTCATCCCCAGTTATTCGTATGCTTCATAAGATACTCTGAAATACTATCCGACCTTCTGAGCATCCTCTTTGAACTATTGCTCTGCAAATACTTGTATGCTTGCATTATGGATGCTCCCATATCACTAGCAATATTCATTAGTATCTTTTGACACTATCATTTTGATCCTATTGATTCAAGATGTGTGCGAATGCACAAAATCATCAATCGACCCTTCTAAATTATCTTTCCGGCTCAAACGTCATTTTGAACATGAGTTGGTCCTCGACCAAACTATTTGTCGTCGATTGTACCTCGGTTCTATTCAGTTTATCCATCCTTGATCAGAGCGTCTGCTTCTGATCCTTCATTTTGAAAATCAAAATTCCTTTGTTATCTAAGCATCGAATTATTCAGATGTTCTGTAATCTGGCGCCCTTGCATTATTTCTTCCTCTGATTGAGTACCGATTCTCACATCAGCTTCGTTGCGGATCGCCCGATCCATTGTTGGATTTCATCCGACATTGTCCTTCATATTCAATAACCTCGTGAGCCTTTCCACGGGTATATAATGTCTTTGGTAAATTGTATCATCTGCTTTGACAACCATGCTCTACTTTCGAACTTGTGTTAGTTACTTCAAAAAAATTGTGGTATTTGTTCCTAAGATGCCTCGATGGGTTTAACCAATGCCTTAACTAATCTATGTGAGCTTGAAAGATTTCACGGGCCATAGTCATCTGGTATTTCACCAGGTAAAACTTTCAACACTAATGCCATTATCAAAACGAGAAGTGAATGTAAGGTTCTGCTTTGGAGAAGTGGGAGTCGACCTTGAACTTTGTGTTCATGCCCATGGACCCGATGTGGAATATATCATGAAAGCTTCTTGTATTAATAATGGTCCCCTTGTTATAAGTTCATCTTGTGTCTATTTTGGTCCTTTGTGACCGTGGTTCCGACCATGATTGATCATCTTTGATCCTTTCTCGGACAAGTTGAACCACTTGTCCTCTGCAGATCAATGCACTCATCCAACCCCTATTATGATCTACCTTCAAGTATTACCCCGTGGTATCTCGATAATAGCACAGAACCATATTACTTCTTATGAGTTCTTCAAGTATTAATTCTCACCGATTCCAATTTTCCCCGGGTTCTGAGTTGTTAGACACTCAAGGACACTGATAAGTGAATTAATTTCGCACTCCGGCTCAATAGCTCTAAGTAATCTCCGTTGCTTATGAGTTTATTAATCCGTCAAGTCATTCCTAGCCTGATCGGCTATATCATTAATGTGCTAAATGTTAACTATACTACCTGGTCCTTATCCCCAAAGCACAACTTTCGGTCATGAGCTAAGCTTACGCCGATTTCCTCGTCTTATCGTTCCACCTTGAACGACAAGTTTGAATTCAACTTTGTAACGTACCATTGGTTCCAATAACCTTTTGCTTCATCATTCCTTTGACTTGGTGTCATCGCTGATTGATTACGTCTTCGTGAAATCTCTCGACAAATGTATCATGGTCATCATCAACCTTATGAGCTCTTCCAGGATATCAATCGAATTCATGATGAGAAATACCATCCTTGCTCACGATGATTTGTCTTATCATCGGCCACTTTATTTCCCTACCTCCAACACAAACATGATCGTGCTTTGTGTTATACCTCGAGTTCCTTGCTATCCAGCATTTGTTATTCTTTACCTTGGAGTATTACCATCTTTTATGTCAAGAATGTCGTGAGAACTTCACCACCTCTTAAGAATTCTTGATATAGGTGATACTTATTGCCATATCCATTCACTCCTTGCCGTATCCGTTCACTTCTAGCAACCCTATTGCTTTGAAGATTAATGGTCGATGTTTCATTCTAAGTCTATTGCTTATTGAATCATCATTCAAACTTTGATCGTGCTACCTAGTCCAGATTTCCGGGTGCACCTTCCTATCATTGTTAGACTGTGCTGTTTTCCTCGAGCATACATCATTATACCATTTGATCCAACAAATGTTATCTCCTTGTTCATATAATTGTGGAAATCCATCCTTTGGAAATCTCGACGATTTGTCGCTGAGTCCATCAGCCACCTCCTCATCCTCTCCTTGGTTTACTGATGGACTCATGTTTCGGAACTCATTTCCATAGTTCATTTCCCGAGAATCTTATACCGACTTCTCGTCAATTCGTGTCGCACCTTTCTATCTCAGGTTCCTGAGTCTGAGGTATCCGGACACCAATCAGATCTGAATCTCGGTCAAATATGATGGTTGGAACATATTTCTAAGAGTTATAACATTGGTCTTTATATGACCTGGTAAGGTGATGTCATGCCTAGCACACCTGACCGGAGGACCTATTGTTATAGTTTCCTTTTGGCAAGGTTAGTCATTCTTCCGTGAGGAAATTGTAAGACTTATTCTATAAGTTGTTCCTGATGGATCCTTTTTGTCTCCAAAGTCTGATCTTCACCTGTTGACCATGTCAATGCTATCTCAAAGCATGTCTGTGATACTCTAATTTTCAACAAGAACATTTGAAGCCCAATGCTAAATGTTTCTTGCTCAATTATCCAAACACCGTTGTATGGGTAATGTCATGAACTTTCTTTCACCTTACCTAAAGAGTTTTCTACATTATATCCGGT
Organism: Aegilops umbellulata; assembly: GCA_032464435.1. Classification (NCBI taxonomy): domain Eukaryota; kingdom Viridiplantae; phylum Streptophyta; class Magnoliopsida; order Poales; family Poaceae; genus Aegilops; species Aegilops umbellulata. The sequence goes on along the minus strand of CP136058.1, from coordinate 132,428,421 downwards.
CATGGATATCATGCTCTCCTTGTCCTTGGGAAGGATATACCCCTGAATTATGTGTTTAAACACATTTTTCTTTCCATTGTTCTGATTAAATTTGATAAACACTTTTTCCTTTCCATTGGTTTGTTTAAACCCTTTCTATGATTTATATGATCTAAGCAGTGATAAGTCACTACTTTTGTAAGCACCTCGGTGTACAACTCTGTTAGTAAGAACCTGTTACTATTGTTGATGACATTCCGGTAACCACCGATGGACGAGAACTTTGCCCATTGGTCCGCCTCGTTCAACGAGCAGGAAAAAGGTTCTCTTCGTCCCTCGCCCTTGGTACCAACGATGCAGTCAACATAACGGACTAGTTATTCTCTAACATGCCTTGATATCATGACCGTGCCGGATGTCAACGCCCTTCCTTATTTTAACCCACATGGTGGGCCCATAACCCACAGTTCCATAGGATCAAAACCTAACTCTCCTATACACCCTATTGCCAAGGTTAATCCTTGAACCTGGCTACGTATGTAATTGACGGGTCACCTTCCTAGTGATCTACTCTGGTATCAGACACAATACTTATTCCCATGCCCTGAAACCCTTTCACCTTCTAATTGGGCATCGAACGATTGCCTATCCGCTTGATACTTCTTACTATACCCTCTTGCTTGGCTCTCGATGTGTTTCATTTGACCAACTCGAGAGATACCCCTGTGTTCATTCATCGGTAATCCCCCAATGGTTAACCCTTATAGCATTCTATCATTGTAGAACTGCCCCTTACCTATTCGTAAGTACGAGACAGACCCCGAAGAAAGGACGCGACTTCGTCAAGATGACCAGAAGTAGAGAAATGAAGACATCAACGAAAGGGGTCAACTTCTTCGTGAAGAGCAAGCCAGGATGAGAAGACCCGCTAGATTCGTAACCAAAACCTTTCCCCCTTTCACTACCTCTTAAATCTCGGGACGAGATTTCTTGTAGTGGAGGAGAATTGTGACGCCCGGATAATCAAGCTACACTAACCTCTGCTAATGATGCCACGCCACTTCGATTACTGTTGCTAATCTCACGTTAGTTCAAAAATCTGGTTTGAATCTAAATTTGAATTAAAGTCAAACGATAAAGGTTTTCAAAAGTTAAAACTAAAATGTTCAAGATGGGTCAAATAAGTCAGCAGTAATTATGGTGGAGAAACCACATTTTTATAAAATTGTTAGATGCTCAAAAATAAACAAAACAGTAACCAAAAACTAATAATAAAATGCCTTTGGAATTTTATTAAATATTAAACTATTTTATTTTGGTTAAGAATTAATGTGACTGTAGTATATTTAGTTATACTAGTTTAGGAGCTACCTCTACATATTTTAAATTGCAGGAAAAAAAAAGCAGTAAAGAAAAAGAATGAATAAAAGCAAAAGGAAAATGATCAAAAAAAAGATGGGGCAAGGCACCCTTCCCCCTGGGCCGTTTGACCCACCGGACCACTAGCAGGCCGGCCCACCCCATTGCCCCTGGCCTATATGGCCTATTCCCTCACACTCGACCGAAACCCTAACTCCTATCCCCACATCCCCCCTTGTCTCCCTCACCCGCCGCCACCACACAACACACACACACACGCACACATCGTGTCGGGGAGGGGAGCTCCCCGCGCCCGACCCCCTCGCGTGCGTCGGTGCCCCGCCTCCCGCCGTCACCGGTGCCGCCCTGCCGCATGCCCCCTGCCCCCGATGCCGCCAGGAGGCGCTCTACCGACGCTCTTCGCCGACCACCGCCCCGACGTCGCTCGCCGTCGTCGCCTCGCCTCCCCACCGCTACCTCGTCGGCTGCATCGATCCTCGCCGGAGTACCCCTGCAACGGGGGTGAGAGAACCTCCCCTCTCCTCCTCTCTGCCTCCCACACGCTCATGCACGCTCGCCCGCACTTGTTGCCGCCCCGGGGCCACGGCCTCCTCTCCGCGTCGCGTTGGGCCGCGCCCGCTCACGCCCCCTGGTCGTGCTCCGTCGCCCCCGCAAGCTGCTCGCCTCCGTCCTGCGTTGTCCGCGGACGGCCACACGCGCCCGCTGCACTCCGTCGGCCCGCGCCCGCCGTCTACTGACCTCACCGGCTCCGCCCCTCTCGTGTTCATCCCTGCGAGCTCATCGGTGCCCCGCTCCTCTGCTCCCTAGCCGCGCCTCGCAACCCCAGGGCCCCGCTGCAGCTCCGTTTACTGCCTGCCGCGAACGTGCCGCCGCGCTCGCCAGCTTCCGCGCGCGCCGCACGCCCCGTGCCCCGAACCCTCTCTGCCCCTTGCCGACCCGCCGCCCTCCGTCGGCGCCGTCCACGGCCGGCTCGCCGTGGCCACGCTCCGGCGAGCCACTTGCCCACGCGCAGCCACCCACTGCCCGCTGGCGCCCGTCGCTTGTTCGGGTTTTCACCCGATGCCCGCGTGCCCGCTATGGTCCGTGGACCATTAACAGCTGGGTCCCGTCCCAGGCCACTCACACGTGGGCCCAGCCCCTGTAAAACAAAAAAATTAAAAAAGAGATTTTAATAAAATTAATTAATTAATTAAGCTAATTAATTTTGTTTAACTATATTAATTAAACTTAGTTAGTCTAAACACCTAATTAAACTAATTAAATTTTGTTTAATTAATATAGAGACTATGACGAACGGGCCCCACATGCCAGGGTTGACCTAGTCAACCTATAGACCTGCTGCCATCATGCTGATGTCACGTTGACCCAATAATTACCTTTTCTAATTAATTAAAGTCTATTAATTCAAAAATTGAATTAAAACTTTGAAAAATCATATAAAATAATCCATAAGTCAGATGAAAATACTTTGTACATGAAAGTTGCTCAAAACGACGAGACGAATACGGGTACACTCTCCGTTCGTCCGCCACACATCCCTAGCATAGCAAACACGCAACTTTCCCCCTTCGGTTCATCTGTCCGAAAACGCGAAACACCGGGGATACTTTCCCGGTTGTTTCCCCCCTTCACCGGTATCACCTATCCCTACGTTAGGTCACCTCTAGCACAACGTATTACCGCTTCTTGCTTTTTGTTACATTTGATTGCTCTATTATTTATTGTGTTCCCCTCCGTTACTTCTTTCCGGTAGACCCTGAGACCGATGCCGGTACCCCTGTGATCGACTACATCGACGACCCCTCCTTCTTGTCTGAGCAACCAGGCAAGCCCTCCCCTTGATCACCAGATATCGCCTACTCTTCTCTATACTGCTTGCATTAGAGTAGTGTAGCATGTTACTGCTTTCAGTTAATCCTATACTGCTGCATAGCCTGTCCTTGCTACTACTGTTGTTACCTTTACCTGCTATCCTACTACTTAGTATAGGATGCTAGTGTTCCATCAGTGGCCCTACACTCTTGTCCGTCTGCCATGCTACACTACTGGGCCATGATCACTTTGGGAGGTGATCACGGGCATATACTTTATACTTTCCACTGTTACATTACCTGTGATACTGTTTGGAGATGGGGGCTGAAGGGGCAGGTGGTTCCACCCAGGTAGTGGTGGGCCTGGGTTCCCGACGGCCCCCGACTATTACTTTGTGGCGGAGCGACAGGGCAGGTTCAGACCACCTAGGAGAGAGGTGGGTCTGGCCCTAGACGGCGTTCGCGATACTTAACACGCTTAACGAGATCTGGGTATTTGATCTGAGTCTGGCCATTTGGTGTATACGCACTAACCACCTACGCGGGAGTAGTTATGGGTATCCCGACGTCGTGATATCAGCCAAAGCACTCCTTGACGTCAGCGACTGAGCGGCGCGCGCCGGGTTGGACCGCGTAACGTGACTTCTGTTGTACTGGAGGTTGCTAGGTCTGCTCACCGGCCGCGTTCGCAACATGCAGGTGTGCTCAGGGCGATGGGCCCAGACCCCTGCGCGCTTAGGTTTAGACCGGCGTGCTGACCTCTCTGTTGTGCCTAGGTGGGGTTGCGACGTGTTGATCTTCCAAGGTCGGGCATGACCCAGGAAAGTGTGTCCGGCCAAATGGGATCAAGCGTGTTGGGCTATGTGGTGCACCCCTGCAGGGAAGTTTATCTATTCGAATAGCCATGTCCCTCGGTAAAAGGACGACCCGGAGTTGTACCTTGACCTTATGACAACTAGAACCGGATACTTAATAAAACACACCCTTCCAAGTGCCAGATACAACCCGGTGATCGCTCTCTAACAGGGCATCGAGGAGGGGATCGCCGGGTAGGATTATGCTATGCGATGCTACTTGGAGGACTTCAGTCTACTCTCTTCTATATACTGCAAGACGGAGGCGACCAGAAGCGTAGTATTTGATAAGACTAGCTATCCCCCTCTTATTCTGGCATTCTGCAGTTCAGTCCACTGATATGGCCCTTTTACACATATACCCATGCATATGTAGTGTAGCTCCTTGCTTGCGAGTACTTTGGATGAGTACTCACGGTTGCTTTTCTCCCCCTTTTCCCCCTTTCCCTTCAACCTGGTTGCCGCAACCAGATGCTGGAGCCCAGGATCCAGACGCCACCTTCGATGACGACTCCTATTACTCTGGAGGTGCCTACTACTACGTGCAGCCCGCTGACGACGACCAGGAGTAGCTAGGAGGATCCCAGGCAGGAGACCTGCGCCTCTTTCGATCTGTATCCCAGTTTGTGCTAGCCTTCTTAAGGCAATCTTGTTTAACTTATGTCTGTACTCAGATATTGTTGCTTCCGCTGACTCGTCTATGATCGAGCACTTGTATTTCGAGCCCTCGAGGCCCCTGGCTTGTATTATGATGCTTGTATGACTTATTTTTATTTGTAGAGTTGTGTTGTGATATCTTCCCGTGAGTCCCTGATCTTGATCATACACATTTGCGTGCATGATTAGTGTATGGTTGAATCGGGGGCGTCACGTCGTCGTCATCTTCATCCTTGTCGCGTCCGCGGGGAGGTCTGTCTCCTTGCCGCTGATTGGCCTTGCCGCGGCATCCTCCCCGGCCGGTGCGCTTCGTGACGGACCCTCCAGCACCTCCTTGGGCTTTCTCCTTGTCACGTCGCTCGTACTCGGCCTTTTGCAGCTCGACAAGCTGCTCGACCTTCTTGCAGCTCTGGAGGTCATGGCCCTTGGTGCGGTGCATCTTGCAGTACTGTTTGTTGGTGCCGTCCTGCTTGTCGGTGGCCGCCACAGCCTGGCAGTTGGCACATGCGGCAACCTCCTTGCCGGAGCTACCATCTTTGGCCTTCTTGGCGCCACCGTCGCTGCCGGACTGCTCAAGAACTTGCACATCTTTGCCTTTCCTCTTCATGTTGTTCCGCCGCCGGTTTTTATTTGCCGGGGCAGCATCATCGCTGTCAGATCCTCCTGTTCCTGTATTCTCTCCGGGGAGTTTCCTCCCTTCCTCAGCACATGCACACCTGTCGGCCAGGGCATACAGCTCACTGACGTCTCTGATCTTGCACATCGCCATCTCCTCCCGCATCCTGCGGTTACGCACGTTCTGATGGAACGCGCTGATGACCGCGGCAGGGTGGACATCAGGGATGTTGCGTTGCACTTGGCTGAATCTCTGGATGTACTTGCGTAGGGGCTCTCCTTCCTTCTGGGCAAGCAGATGAAGATCACTCTCCTGGCCATGAGGTTTGTGGCCGCCTGTAAAGGCGCCGACAAACTGATGGCATAGGTCTGTCCAGGAAGATATGGAGTTGTCTGGCAAGTGCATGAGCCAGGACCTGACGTTGGGCTTGAGCACCAGCGGGAAGTAGTTGGCGAGGATCTTGTCGTCGCGCCCCCCAGCAGCTTGCACCGCGATGGTGTAGATGCTGAGGAACTCCGACGGATGCAACTTGCCGTCATACTTCTCGGGTACGTCTGGCTTGAAATTCTTCGTGCTGGGCCACTGGACTTGCCGCAGCTCACGGGTAAACGCAGGGCAACCTACCGCGCATGGCAGGTCGCCTGGTTCCCCTCGCGCATGCATGTCGACAGTGGGTCCAGCGCGCCGGTCTGATTGACGCAGCGTTTCTCTTCGGCGCTCGATGCGAGTACGAGCGTCTTCTTGCTGTCGTTCGTGAAGAACTTGGCGCTGATCGCGGTGAGCTCGCGGATCTGGCGAAGCAGTGGAGTCGCTGTCGCGGTGGACCCGGCGAGTCGGCGATCTTGGCCTTCGGGGCGGAGAGTGCACGGTGGTTGCACCCCCACCTATCTTGTCGCCATCGGGTCGCGCCTGGCTGACTAGCCGCGGCTGCGACGTGGTCGGCTGCCGTGGAGTGTCGCCATTGGCGAAGCCGATGAGACTCTGAATGGTGGCCCTCCAGTCGTCGATCTTGCCTGGCGTTGGAGGGAAGTCTAGGAGCAGTTGAGCTCGTGCCAAAGCTTCTGCTGGAGTGGCGGGTAGCGGTGGCGAACGGTGCGAGGAGCGGGATATGCTCGGACTTCTAACTGCGTTAGAAGGAGCAATGTCCCGTCCAGGCGACCGTGCCTCGCTCGCGCCAGCATGTTGGCGCGCGTGCTGGCCTGGAGCGTCCCGAGATCCGCCAACTTGATTTGGGTCCAGCGAGCGTATGGTACCGTGGTACCACGTCGCTGCCGGTCCTGCGCCTCCTGAGATGGGCGCGGTGCATCAACGGACGCTCGGTCGTCGTGGGAGCCAGCTACACCGCCGATGGGCAGCGCAGCCTTGTCCTTGGACCTGGCAGCACCGTGGGCTCCCTCGTCGACGCCCGTTCTTCCGCCGGCGCCTTCCCCACCAGTCGTTTGCTCCAGCGGTGGTGGGTTCGATGCGGACGGAGCAGCCGCCTCCGAAGCCTTCTTCTTTGGTGGCATGTCGATGAAGTCGATGAAGATCTAGCTCGCGTGAACGTCGGATCAGGTTCACACAACCTCGACGCCCCCTACCTGGCGCGCCAAAGATGTCGGGGAAATCTGACTCCGCGAGCACCTATGGGGACGGAGCCCCTTCTCGGTTCGGCAGGGGGCGGAGGTCGCACGAAGAGCAGATCGAGGCGGGGCACATGAGCGGTTTTACCCAGCTTCGGAGCTCTCCGGAGAGATAATATTCCTACTGCTGCTTTGTGGTTTGTATTGAGTTCTTGCTCGGGAGCGCTGAGTGCTACAGTACACACAAGCAGCTAACGAGACCGAGCGTGAGTGCTCTGCTCTCCCCCCTTTTCCTACGTTGTGCATGGGTCTCCTTTTATATGCTCAAGGGGTCTCCAACAGGTGGCAACGTAGGCAAGGGCAAAAATGGAAAGGTGCTGCGGTAGGTACAGCTACCTACACAGTGTATCGTACCTAACTCTGACGGCAGGGGACAAGGGCATTAAATGCCTATCTACGTTGCCCAAACAGTGCATAAAAGGGACCGTTAGGGACGCCACCGCTCGCCACGATGGTGATCTTGTCAGCGCCGCTTGCCACAGTGTACCCCTGGCTGCACAGCCTCCCGCCACGTGCGCCTGGAAGGGTCTCAGAGCAACACGTTGGTGGGTGAGCTGGAGCGCAGGTACAGAGTGGTTGCTTGCCGCGGCAAACGCCTTGCCGCGGTCGTTGTCTTGTCGCGTCCGGGAGCTTGTTGCTCGCCGGGTCTTGCCGGGACGCGTGGCGCGTCGCGGCAAGTTCCTTGAGATGCCTTGGTTGGCCTTCCCGGCAAGCCCCTCTTGCTGGGGTCTTGTGTTTTGAGTGGCCTTCCCGGCAAGCTCCTCTTGCCGGGGCCTTGTCTCCTTGGCTTAAATACTTTGTTCTTGAATGGCTCCAAAGGAACAAAAGGGGTCCTTGGCGGTCCCCTGGCAAGCCTTGCCGCGGGACGCTACGACTGCCCATGCACAAGTTCGGGATACTAGGGTACCCCTACTCTAGTACACCGACAACAATATTCTCAAAATAAGAGGGCATCTTATTATAATTTCCATAAGAATCGTTGTAGGAATTACCATAATTATTAGAGGAATTACTAGGAAATGGCCTAGGATTAAAATTACCTCTATACGCGTTATTACCAAAATCGTTCCTACCAACAAAATTCACATCCATAGATTCATTATTATTCTCAATCAAAGTAGACAAAGGCATATCATTAAGATCAATATAAGCTCTCTTGCTAGCAAATAAGTTCATAAGTTCATCCATCTTTCCACTCAAAACATTAATCTCTTCAATCGTATGCACTTTTTTACTAGTGGAAGATCTTTCGGTATGCCATTGAGAATAATTAACCATAATATTATCTAGGAGTTTAGTAGCTTTTCCTAGAGTAATTTCCATAAAAGTACCTCCCGCGGCCGAATCTAAAAGATTTCTAGAAGCAAAATTCAATCCGGCATAAAAAATTTGTATGATCATCCACAAATTCAAACCATGAGTAGGACAATTTTGTATCATCAATTTCATCCTCTTCCAAGATTGTGCGACATGTTCATGATCAAGTTGCTTAAAATTCATAATATCGTTCCTAAGGGAGATGATCTTAGCGGGAGGAAAATACTTGGAATTAAACGCATCAATACTATTTATAGGCAAAGATGAAAACCAAGTTTTAGCACGATCTCGAAGTGAGAACGGAAATAGCTTAAATTTAACAATATGATTATCCAAATCTTTCTTCTTTTTCGTATCACACAACTCAACAAAATTATTCAGATGGGATGCGGCATCTTCACTAGGAAGGCCGGAAAATTGATATTTCATAACAAGATTCAGCAAAGCGGCATTAATTTCATAAGATTCCGCACTAATGGCGGGGGTAATCAGAGTATTAATAAAATCATTGTTATTAGTGTTGGAAAAGTCACACAATTTGGTATTCTCTCGAGCCATCATGACAAAGCAAGCAATCTAACACACGAGCAAACAAAAAGCAATGAAGAAGACGAACGAGAGAGCGGCGAAGAAAAAGGCAAATATTTTCGAAAATCATTTTAGAAGTGAGGGAGAGGAAAATGAGAGGCAAATGGTGAATAATGTAATGCAAGAGATGAGAGTTTATGAAGGGTACTTGGTATATCTTGACTCAGCGTAGATCTCCCCGGCAACGGTGCCCGAAATTCTTCCTGCTACTTCTTAAGCTTGCGTTGGTTTTTCCCTTGAAGAGGAAAGGGTGATGCAGCAAAGTAGAGATAAGTATTTCCCTTAGTTAGAGAACCAAGGTATCAATCCAGTAGGAGAAGAACGCACAAATCACCAATACCTGCATGCTACCTCTTGAGCACCGCGTTGGATTTCCCCGAAGAGGAGAGGATGGTGCAGCAAAGTAGCGTAAGTATTTCCCTCAGTTTTTGAGAACCAAGGTATCAATCCAGTAGGAGGCTACGCTCAAGTCCCTCGTACCTGCACAAAACAATATCTCAACGCAACCAATGCGATTAGGGGTTGTCAATCCCTTCACGGTCACTTACGGGAGTGAGATCTGATAGAGATGATAGATAATATTTTTGGTATTTTTGGTATAGAGATGCAAAGTGAAAAGTAAAAGGCAAAGTAAAAAAAGCAAAGCAAGATGAAAGTGATGGAGATTGATATGATGAGAATAGACCCGGGGGACATAGGTTTCACTAGTGGCTTCTCTCGAGAGCATAAGTATTCTATGGCGGGTGAACAAATTACTGTTTAGCAATTGACAGAATTGAGCATAATTATGAGAATATCTACATATAATCATGTATATAGGCATCACGTCCGAGACAAGTAGACCGACTCCTGCCTACATCTACTACTATTACTCCACTCATCGATCGCTATCCAGCATGCATCTAGAGTATTAAGTTAAAAACAGAGTAACGCCTTAAGCAAGATGACATGATGTAGAGGGATAGTTTCATGCAATATGATAAAAAAACCATCTTGTTATCCCCGATGGCAGCAGTACAATACGTGCCTTGCTGACCTTCTGTCACTGGGAAAGGACACCGCAAGATTGAACCCAAAGCTAAGCACTTCTCCCATGGCAAGAAAAGCCAATCTAGTAGGCCAAACCAAACTGATAATTCGAAGAGACTTGCAAAGATAACCAATCATACATAAAAGAATTTAGAGAAGATTCATATATTATTCATAGATAGACTTGATCATAAACCCACAATTCATCGGTCTCAACAAACACACCGCAAAAAGAAGATTACATCGAATAGATCTCCACGAGAGAGGGGGAGAACATTGTATTGAGATCCAAAAAGAGAGAAGAAGACATCTAGCTAATAATATGGACCCGAAGGTCTAAGGTAAACTACTCACACTTCATCGGAGAGGTTATGATGATGTAGAAGCCCTCCGTGATGATGGCCCTCTCCGGCGGAGCTCCGGAACAGGCCCCAAGATGGGATCTCGTGGGTACAGAAGGTTGCGGGGGTGGAATTAGGTTTTTGGCTCCGTATCTGATCGTTTGGGGTACGTAGGTATATATAGGAGGAAGAAGTACGTCGGTGGATCTCCGAGGGGCCCACGAGGCAGGGGGCGCGCCCTCCACCCTCGTGACCGCCTCGTGGCTTTCTTCACAGAGGGTCCAAGTCTCCTGGGTCTTATCTGATAAGAAAATCACGTTCCCGAAGGTTTCATTCCGTTTGGACTCCGTTTGATATTTTGTTTCTCCGAAACTCTGAAATAGGCAAAAAAACAGCAATTCTGGGCTGGGCCTCCAGTTAATAGGTTAGTCCCAAAAATAATATAGAAGTGGAAAATAAAGCCCAATATAGTCCAAAACAGTAGATAATATAGCATGGAGCAATCAAAAATTATAGATACATTGGAGACGTATCAGGCATCCCCAAGCTTAATTCCTGCTCGTCCTCGAGTAGGTAAATGATAAAAAGAGAATTTTTGATGCGGAGTGCTACTTGGCATAATTTCAATGCAAATCTTCTTAATTGTGGTATGAATATTCAGATCCAAAAGATTCAAGACAAAAGTTTATATTGACATAAAATAATAATACTTCAAGCATGCTAACAAAGCAATTATGTCTTCTCAAAATAACATGGCCAAAGAAAGCTATCCCTACAAAATCATATAGTCTGGCTATGCTCTAACTTCACCACACAAAGTATTTAAATCATGCACAACCCAGATGAAAAGCCAAGCAATTGTTTCATACTTTAACATTTTCAAAACTTTTTCAATCTTCACGCAATACATGAGCGTGAGCCATGGATATAGCACTATATGTGGAATAGAATGGTGGTTATGGAGAAGATAAAAAGAGGGGAAGATGGTCTCACATCAACTAGGCGTATCAACGGGCTATGGAGATGCCCATCAATAGATATCAATGTGAGTGAGTAGGGATTTCCATGCAACAGATTCACTAGAGCTATAAGTATATGAAAGCTCAACAAAAGAAACTAAGTGGGTGTGCATCCAACTCGCTTGCTCACAAAGACCTAGGGCAATTTGAGGAAGCCCATCATTGGAATATACAAGCCAAGTTCTATAATGAAAAATTCCCACTAGTATATGAAAGTGACAAAATGAGAGACTCTCTTATCATGAAGATCATGGTGCTACTTTGAAGCACAAGTGTGGTAAAAGGATAGTAACATTGTCCCTTCTCTCTTTTTCTCTCATTTTTTTATTTGGGCCTTTTCTCTCTCTTTCTTATGGCCTCTTTTTTTTCGTCCGGAGTCTCATCCTGACTTGTGGGGGAATCATGGTCTCCATCATCCTTTCCTCACTTGGGACAATGCTCTAAAAATGATGATCATCACACTTTTATTTTTCTTACAACTCAACAATTACAAATCAATACTTAGAACAAAATATGACTCTATGTGAATGCCTCCGGCGATGTACCGGGATATGCAATGATTCAAGAGTGACATGTATGAAAGAATTATGAATGGTGGCTTTGTCACAAATACGATGTCCACTACATGATCATGCTAGCAATATGACAATGATGGAGCGTGTCATAATAAACGGAACGGTGGAAAGTTGCATGGCAATATATCTCGGAATGGCTATGGAAATGCCATGATAGGTATGTATGGTGGCTGTTTTGAGGAAGGTATATGGTGGGTGTATGATACCGGCGAAAAGTGCGCGGTATTAGAGAGGCTAGCAATGGTGGAAGGATGGGAAAAAGTGTTTATAATCCATGGACTCAACATTAGTCATAAAGAACTCATATACTTATTGCAAAAATCTAGAAGTTATCACAGCAAAGTATTACGCGCATGCTCCTAGGGGGGTAGATTGGTAGGAAAAGACCATCGCTCGTCCCCAACCGCCACTCATAAGGAAGACAATCAATAAATAAATCATGCTCCGACTTCATCACATAACGGTTCACCATACGTGCATGCTACGGGAATCACAAACTTTAACACAAGTATTTGTCAAATTCACAACTACTCAACTAGCATGACTCTAATATCACCATCTTCATATCTCAAAACAATTATCAAGCATCAATCTTTTCTTACTATTCAACGCACTCAAAAGAAAGTTCACAAATCTTGAACACCAAGCATATTATTATTAAGCAAATTACCATGCTATTAAGACTCTCAAAATAATATAAGTGAAGCATGAGAGATCAATAGTTTCTTTAAAACAAATCCACCACCGTGCTCTAAAAGATATAAGTGAAGCACATAGAGCAAAATTATAAAGCTCAAAAGATATAAGTGAAGCATATAGAGCAAAACTATCAAGCTCAAAAGATATAAGTGAAGCACATAGAGTATTCTATCAAATTCCAATTCATGTATGGCTCTCTAACAAGGTGTGTACAGCAAGGATGATTGTGGCACACTAACAAACAAAGACACAAATAATACAAGACACTCCAAGCAAAACACATATCATGTGGTGAATAAAAATATAGCTCCAAGTAAAATTACCGATGGCAGTAGACGAAAGAGGGGATGCCTTCCGGGGCATCCCCAAGCTTTGAATTTTTGGTGTCCTTGGATTATCTTGGGTGTGCCATGGGCATCCCAAAGCTTAGGCTCTTTCCACTCCTTGTTCCATAATCCATCAAAAGATTTCACCCAAAACTTGAAAACTTCACAACACAAAACTCAATAGAAATCTCGTGAGCTCCGTTAGAAAAAGAAAACAAAAGACCACTTCAAGTTACTGTAATGAACTCATTCTTTATTTATGTTGGTGTTAAACCTACTGTATTACAACTTCTCTATGGATTATAAACTATTTTACTAGCCATGGATTCGTCAAAATAAGCAAACAACACATGAAAACAGAATCTGTCAAAAACAAAACAGTCTGTAGTAATCTGTAACTAACACAAACTTATGGAACTCCAAAAAAATCTACCAAAATAGGAAAACCTAGAAAATTTGTTTATTTATCAGCAGAAATTGGAATCACTATTTTATCACGTTCTGGTGATTTTTAACAATTGTTTTCGTGAACAGAAAGATTCTAGAAATTACAGCAAGATCAAATAACTATCATCCAAGAAGATCCTATAGGTCTAACTTGGCACAAACGCTAATTAAAACACAAAACCACATCTAAACAGGAGGTAGATGGATTATTTATTCCTAAACATAAGAAAAACAAAAACTAAAAATAAAATTGGGTTGCCTCCCAACAAGCGCTATCGTTTGACGCCCCTAGCTAGGCATAAAAGCGAGGATAGATCTAGGTATTGCCATCTTTGGTAGGCAATCCATAAGTGGCTCTCATGATAGATTCATATGGAAATTTTATTTTCTTTCTAGGGAAGTGTTCCATGCCCTTTTTCAATGGAAATTGAAATCTAATATTCCCTTCCTTCATATCAATAATTGCACCAACCGTTCTAAGGAAAGGTCTACCGAGAATAATAGGGCAAGAAGGATTACAATCCATATCAAGAACGATAAAATCTACGAGCACATAATTCCTATTTGCAACAATAAGAACATCCTTAATTCTTCCCATATGTTTCTTAATAGTTGAATCCGCAAGATGCAAATTTAGAGAGCAATCATCGAAGTCACGGAAATCTAACAAATCACACAAAGTTTTGGGAATAGTGGAGACACTAGCACCCAAATCACACAAAGCATAAAACTCATAATCTTTGATTTTAATTTTAATAGTAGGTTACCACTCATCATAGAGTTTTCTAGGGATAGAAACTTTCAACTCAAGTTTTTCTTCAAAAGATTGCATCAAGGCATCAACGATATGTTCGGTAAAGGCTTTATTTTGACTATAAGCATGAGGAGAATTTAGCACGGATTGCAACAAGGAAATACAATCAATTAAAGAGCAACTTCCATAATTGAATTCCTTGAGATCCAATATAGTGGGTTTAGCAACATCTTGGCTTTTATTTCTTTCAATCCCACTTTTATTAATTTCATCATCAAGATCTAAATACTCCGAATTTTTGGAACGCCTTCTAGGAAAAGGAACATCATATTCAGTTTCATCAAGATTCATATCGCAAAACAAAGATTTAATAGGGGACACATCAATAACTTTTAGATCTTCATCTTGATTTTCATAGGAATTAGAAGAACACGCTTTAATAAAGGAATCTTTCGTAGCACGCATTCTAGCGGTTCTTTCTTTGCACTCATCAATGGAAATTATCAAGGCTTTGAGAGACTCATTAATATCATGCTTAGGAGGAATAGATCTAAGCTTTAAAGAATCAACCTCAAGAGAAATTCTATCAACGTTCCTAGCCAAATCATCAACTTTAAGTAATTTCTCTTCAAGCAAAGCATCAAAATTATTTTGTGAATTCATAAACTCTTTAACACTATTCTCAAATTCAGAGGGCATCTTATTAAAATTTCCATAAGAGTTGTTGTAGGAATTTCCATAATTATTAGAAGGATTACTAGGATAAGGCCTAGGATTAAAATTCCCTCTATACGCGTTGTTCCCAAAATTATTCCTACCAACAAAATTCACATCCATAGATTCATTATTATTCTCAATCAAAGTAGACAAAGGCATATCATTAGGATCAGAAGAAACACTCTTAGTAGCAAATAGTTTCATAAGTTCATCCATCTTTCCACTCAAAACATTAATTTCTTCTATCGCATGCACTTTTTTATTAGTAGATCTTTCAGTGTGCCATTGAGAATAATTAACCATAATATTATCTAGGAGTTTAGTAGCATCTCCTAAAGTGATTTCCATAAAAGTGCCTCCCGCGGCCGAAACTAAAAGATTTCTAGAAGCAAAAGTCAATCCGGCATAAAATTTTTGTATAATCATCCACAAATTCAAACCGTGAGTAGGGCAATTACGTATCATTAATTTCATTCTCTCCCAAGCTTGTGCAACATGTTCATGATCAAGTTGCTTAAAATTCATAATGTCGTTTCTAAGAGAGATGATCTTAGCGCGAGGAAAATACTTAGACATAAAAGCATCTTTGCACTTGTTCCAAGAATCGATACTATTTTTAGGCAAAGGCGAAAACCAAGCTTTAGCATGATCTCTAAGCGAAAAAGGAAATAGTTTCAACTTAACAACATCATTATCGACATCTTTCTTCTTTTGCATATCACATAAATCAACAAAGCTATTCAGATGAGTAGCGGCATCTTCACTAGGATGGAAGGTGAATCGATCTTTCATAACAAGATTCAACAAAGCAGTATTGATTTCACAAGATTCAGTATTGGCAAGAGGAGCAATCGGAGTGCTAAGGAAATCATTATTGTTGGTATTGGTGAAGTCACACAGTTTGGTAGTATCTTGAGCCATCGCGACAAACAAGCAATCCAACACACGAGCAAACAAAAGGCAAGCGAGAAAAAGGCAAACGGAAAAGAGAGGGTGAAGTGGGGGAGAGGAAAACGAGAGGCAAATGGCAACTAATGTAATGCGGGAGATAGGGATTGTGATGGGTACTTGGTATGTTGACTTTTGCGCAGACTCCCCGGCAACAGCGCCAGAAATGGCTCATTGTCAGGAGTCCAAATCTTGACTTGACCTTGCGTAAGCCTCCCCGGCAACGGCGCCAGAAATTCTTCTTGCTACCTCTTGAGCACTGTGTTGGATTTCCCCGAAGAGGAGAGGATGATGCAGCAAAGTAGCGTAAGTATTTCCCTCAGTTTTTGAGAACCAAGGTATCAATCCAGTAGGAGGCTACGCTCAAGTCCCTCGTACCTGCACAAAACAATAGCTCAACGCAACCAACACGATTAGGGGTTGTCAATCCCTTCACGGTCACTTACGGGAGTGAGATCTGATAGAGATGATAGATAATATTTTTGGTATTTTTGGTATAGAGATGCAAAGTGAAAAGTAAAAGGCAGAGTAAAAAGCAAAGCAAGATTAAAGTGATGGAGATTCATATGATGAGAATAGACCCGGGGGCCATAGGTTTCACTAGTGGCTTCTCTCGAGAGCATAAGTATTCTACGGTGGGTGAACAAATTACTGTTGAGCAATTGACAGAATTGAGCATAATTATGAGAATATCTAGGTATGATCATGCATATAGGCATCACGTCCGAGACAAGTAGACCGACTCCTGCCTGCATCTACTACTATTACTCCACTCATCGACCGCTATCCAGCATGCATCTAGAGTATTAAGTTAAAAACAAAGTAACGCCTTAAGCAAGATGACATGATGTAGAGGGATAGTTTCATGCAATATGATAAAAAACCCATCTTGTTATCCTCGATGGCAACAATACAATACGTGCCTTGTTGCCCCTATTGTCACTGGGAAAGGACACCGCAAGATTGAACCCAAAGCTAAGCACTTCTCCCATGGCAAGAAAAACCAATCTAGTAGGCCAAACCAAACTGATAATTCGAAGAGACTTGCAAAGATAACCAATCATACATAAAAGAATTCAGAGAAGATTCAAATATTATTCATAGATAGACTTGATCATAAACCCACAATTCATCGGTCTCAACAAACACATCGCAAAAAGAAGATTACATCGAATAGATCTCCACGAGAGAGAGGGAGAACATTATATTGAGATCCAAAAAGAGAGAAGAAGCCATCTAGCTAATAACTATGGACCCGAAGGTCTGAGGTAAACTACTCACACTTCATCGAAGAGGCTATGATGATGTACAAGCCCTCCGTGATGATGGCCCTCTCCGGTGGAGCTCCAGAACAGGCCCCAAGATGGGATCTCGTGGGTACAGAAGGTTGCGGCAGTGGAATTAGGTTTTTGGCTCCGTATCTGATCGTTTGGGGGTACGTAGGTATATATAGGAGGTAGAAGTACGTCGGTGGAGCTCCGAGGGGCTGACGAGGCAGGGGGCGCGCCCTAGGGGGTGGGCACACCCCCCACCCTCGTGACCGCCTCGTGGCTTTCTTGACGGAGGGTCCAAGTCTCCTGGGTCTTATCTGATGAGAAAATCACGTTCCCGAAGGTTTCATTCCGTTTGGACTCCGTTTGATATTATGTTTCTCCGAAACTCTGAAATAGTCAAAAAAAACAACAATTCTGGGCTGGGCCTCCGGTTAATAGGTTAGTCCCAAAAATAATATAAAAGTGGAAAATAAAGCCCAATATAGTCCAAAACAATAGATAATATAGCATGGAGCAATCAAAAACTATAGATACGTTGGAGACGTATCACTGCGCAAACAATCAAACACTTGCACCCAACGTGATAAAAGGGTCGTTAATCCTTTCACGATCACTTGCAAAAGTGAGATCTGATAGAGATAGATAAAACAAAACAAAAGATAAAGTAAATATTTTTGGGTTTTTTGCTTTATAGATCTGAAAATAAAGGATTGCAAAATAATATATCGGAAACTTATATTATGGAAAATAGACCTGGTGGCCATAGGTTTCACTAGAGGCTTCTCTCAAGATAGCAATGGTGGGTGAACAAATTACTGTCGAGCAATTGATATAAAAGTGCAAAGTTATGACGATATCTAAGGCAATGATTATGAAATACAAGCATCACGTCTGTGTCAAGTAGACCGACTCCTACCTGCATCTACTACTATTACCCCACACATCGACCGACTCCTACCCGCATCTAGAGTATTAAGTTCATGAAGAACAGAGTAATGCTTTAAGTAAGATGACATGATGTAGAAGAATAAACTCAAGCAATATGATGTAAACCCCATCTTTTTATCCTCGATGGCAACGGCACAATATGTGCCTCGCTACCCCTACTGTCACTGGGTGAGGACACCACAAGATTGAACCCAAAGCTAAGCACTTCTCCCATTACAAGAAAAACTATTCTAGTTGGCCAAACCAAAACAATAATTCAAAGAGAAATATCAAATCATGCATAAAAGAATTCAGAGAAGATTCAAATAATATTCATAGATAAGCTGATGATAAATCCACAATTCATCGAATCTTGACAAACACACCGTAAAAGAAGATTACATCGGATAGAACTCCAAGAACATCGAGGAGAACATGGTATTGAGAATCAAAGAGAGAGAAGAAGCCATCTAGCTACTAGCTATGGACCCGTAGGTCTGTGGTAAACTACTCATGCTTCATCAGAAAAGCAATAGAGTTGATGTAGAAACCCTCTATGATCGAATCCCCCTCCGGCAGGATGCCGAAAAAGGCCCCAAGATGGGATCTCATGGGAACAGAAGGTTGCGGCGGTGGAGAAGTGTTTTCGTGCATGCTTTTGGTGGTTTGGGAATATATGTGTGTGACGCCCCCGATTCAATCGTACACTAATCATGCACGCAAATGTGTACGATCAAGATCAGGGACTCACGGGAAGATATCACAACACAACTCTACAAATAAAATATGTCATACAAGCATCATAATACAAGCCAGGGGCCTCGAGGGCTCGAATACAAGTGCTCGATCATAGACGAGTCAGCGGAAGCAACAATATCTGAGTACAGACATAAGTCAAACAAGTTTGCCTTAAGAAGGCTAGCACAAACTGGGATACAGAAAGAACGAGGCGCAGGCCTCCTGCCTGGGATCCTCCTAACTACTCCTGGTCGTCGTCAGCGGGCTGCACGTAGTAGTAGGCACCTCCAGTGTTGAAGGAGTCGTCGTCGACGGTGGCTTATGGATCCTGGGCTCCATCGTCTGGTTGCAGCAATCTGGTAGAGGAATGGGGAAAAGGGGGAAACAAAGCAACCGTGAGTACTCATCCAAAGTACTCGCAAGCAAGGAGCTACACTACATATGCATGGATATATGAGTAAGGGGCCATATCACTGGACTGAACTGCAGAATGCCAGAATAAGAGGGGGATATCTAATCCTGTTGAAGACTACGCTTCTGGCAGCCTCCGTCTTGCAGCATATAGACGAGAGTAGACTGAAGTCCTCCAAGTAGCATCGCATAGCATAATCTTACCCGGCAATCCCCTCCTCGATGCCCTGTCAGAGAGCGATCACCGGGTTGTATCTGGCACTTGGAAGGGTATGTTTTATTAAGTATTCGGTTCTAGTTGTCATAAGGTCAAGGTACAACTCCGGGTCGTCCTTTTACCGAGGGACACGACTATTCGAATAGATTAACTTCCGTGCAGGGGTGCACCACATAATCCAACACGCTTGATCCCATTTAGCCGGACACACTTTCCTGGGTCATGCCCGGCCTGAGAAGATCAACACGTCGCAGCCCCACCTAGGCACAACAGAGAGGTCAGCATGCCGGTCTAAACCTAAGCGCGTAGGGGTCTGGGCCCATCGCCCTGAGCACACCTGCACGTTGCGTACGCGGCCGGAGAGCAGACCTAGCAACCTTCATTACAAAGGAAGTCACATTACACGGTCCAGCCCGGCGCGCGCCGCTCAGTCGCTGACGTCACGAAGTGCTTCGGCTGATACCACGACACCGGGATACCCATAACTACTCCCACGTAGATGGTTAGTGCGTATAGACCAAATGACCAGACTCAGATCAAATACCCAGATCTCGTTAAGCGTGTTAAGTATCCGCGAACGCCGACCAGGCCAGGCCCACCTCTCTCCTAGGTGGTCTGAACCTGCCCTGTCGCTCCGCCACAAAGTAACAGTCGGGGGCCATCGGAAACCCAGGACCACCTCTACCGGGATGGAACCACCTGCCCCTTCAGCCCCCATCTCCGAACAGTATCACAGGTAATGTAACATTGTAAAGTATAAAGTATATGCCCGTGATCACCTCCCGAAGTGATCACGGCCCAGTAGTATAGCATGGCAGACGGACAAGAGTGTAGGGCCACTGATGGAACACTAGCATGCTATACTAAGCAGTAGGATAGCAGGTAAAGGTAACAACAGTAGTAGCAAGGACAGGCTATGCAGCAGTATAGGATTAACTGAAAGCAGTAACATGCTACACTACTCTAATGCAAGCAGTAGAGAAGAATAGGCGATATCTGGTGATCAAGGTGGGGGCTTGCCTGGTTGCTCAGACAAGAAGGAGGGGTCGTCGATGTAGTCGATCACAGGGGTACCGGCATCGGTCTCAGGGTCTACCGGAAAGAAGTAACGGAGGGGGAACATAATAAATAACAGACCAATCAAATATAACACAAAGCAAGAAGCGGCAATACGTTGTGCTAGAGGTGACCTAACGTGGTAGTAAGTGATACTGGTGAAGGGGGGCAAACATCCGGGAAAGTATTCCCAGTGTTCCGCGTTTTCTGGTAGACATGCCGGAGGGGAAAAGTTGCAGGTTTGATATGCTAGGGACGTGTGGCTGACAAACGGGCTGCGTATCCGGATTTCTCTCATCTTTCTCAGCAACTTTCATGTAGAAAGTATTTTCATCTGAGCTACGGTTTAATTTATATTAATTTTTAAAGTTTAAATCATTTTTTAATTTATTAATTATTAATCAAATTAACATTATCCAGAATAGTGCTTGCTGACGTCAGCATGATGTCAGCATGGCATCAGCAGTTGACCTGGTCAACCTGACAGGTGGGTCTCGTTTGTCATTGACAGTGTTCCACTAAACATGATTAATTAGCTTAACTAGGTTATTAGGTTAACTAAACAGAATTAATTAAGTTAATTAATTAATTTTATTATTAATTAATTATTTATAATATATTTTTTCTTTTTTTATTAAATGTTCTGGGGCTGGGGCCCATTGTCCAGTGGCCTATGGCCTTAGCGGGCGCGGGCGCCAGTGGTGCGCTTATGGGCGCAGCCCGATAGAGCGCTGCGGGTGTGGCCGGCAGGGGCGCACCCGACTCGGCGCCGGCGGCCACGGCACGGCGCTGGAGTAGGGGGAGGCCGGTGGCCTGAGGCGGCCGCGTGCGCGAGGGCGCACAACAGCGGTGTGAGCACGAGGAGGAGGTCAGGAGCGCTACGTGGTCGAACGACCACGATGGCTGAAGGCGCGGCCACGGGGCATGGGCGGGTGCGCACATGCGCATGTAGGGGCCGCTCGGCGCGGCCAGGGGCCGAACGGGGGCACGGTCCCGAGGCGACGCGGAGGCCGTAGGGGAGCTCCGACGAGCGCAGCGAGGGGCGACGTGGTGACGGATAGGGAGGGAGCCTCGGCTGCATGACAGCAGGGCAGCGAGGCCGTGGGCGCGTGCGAAGGCGCGTCGGGCGAGGCGAGGACGCGGTGAGCGCGGTGAGCGCGCGTACGGGGCGGTGGTCAGAGGCACGCGCCGGCGCGGTGAGCGTGTTCGTGGCCCGGTCGGCAAATGTGCTCGGTGACAGAGGAGAAGAGGAGGAAGGGGGAGGCCCGGGGCCTCACCGGGGTTCGCAGGGTCAAGGGCGGCGGTGCTCGAGGTGGTGGGACAGGGACGACGTGGACGGCATGGAGGCAGACCGGTGGGGAGGAGGAAGCAGGCCGGCGAGGGAGCTCCGGCGTGGTGGCCTCCGGCGAGGTCCTCGGCGGTGGCGGGCGCGGTCAAACCAGGCGGCGGGGTCTGTGTTCGATCCCGATCTAGGAGAGGATCGGGGGGGAGAGAGTGAGGATGGGGCGGCATCGGTGTGGAGGCGGGGCGCCGGCGTGAGGCGGGCTGGCGTCGGGGACGCGGGATCGATCCTGATCCAGATCGGATCGGGAGGGGAGGAAGTGGCGACGTGGGGAGGGAGTGGGAGCGAGTGGGGAGGGGGGTTAGGGTTTCGGTGCCCCCTGGAGGGGTTATTGGCATGGGTCTAGGCCGGCCTGGCCGGTCTGGTGGCCAGCTGGGCCGGTTGGCCCATCGGGTGGGGGAGGGGTCCTGTGGTTGCCTTTTCCTTTTCTGTTTTTATTTATTTTGTTCTATTTTTGTTTATTATTCTTTTTCTGTTTTTTTTAGTTCCTCATTTATTTTAGCTTTATAAACTATAAAAGTAGTCCCTAATTTAGTGTTAGTAATTAGCTACTGCCACATAAGTTTGGGCAACAAAATAAAATAGTTTAATATTTTATTTATTGTAAAAGGCATTCAACTAATTGTTTTTGCTACTGTTTAAAACATTTTAGAGTATTTTACACTTTAATAAAAGTGTGGTTTCTCCACCATACTTACTTATGAATTATTTGGCTCACTCCGAACATTTTAGTTTTAATATTTGAAAACTTTTGTTGTTTGCCTTTAATTAAAATTTTGAATTTCGAATCGATTTTGAACTAACAGGAGATTAACAATAGTAACCGTGGTGACTTGGCATCATTAACGTGGGATTTCTGTAGCCTAATTATTCG
Source organism: Aegilops umbellulata (assembly GCA_032464435.1). Lineage (NCBI taxonomy): Eukaryota > Viridiplantae > Streptophyta > Magnoliopsida > Poales > Poaceae > Aegilops > Aegilops umbellulata. The sequence goes on along the minus strand of CP136058.1, from coordinate 132,405,903 downwards.
GGCGTCACAATTCTCCTCCACTACAAGAAATCTCGTCCCGAGATTTAGGAGGGGAGTAAGGGGGAAATACTAGGTTACGAAATTCTAATGGGTCTCCTCGGACTTTGTTGCACTTCGCGAAGTAGTTGATCCTTTACGTTGATGTCTCCATTTCTCTGCTTCAGGTCATCATGATGAAGTAGGCATCCTTTCTTCGGGATCTTCATCATATTTACGAATAGGTAACGGGGCAGATCGGCAACGACAGAATGCTATAAGGGTAATAATTTGGGATTAACCCATGAATGAGCATAAGATTATCCCTCGAGTTGAACATATGAAATACATCGAGAGTAAGGTACGAAGGTACAATAAGAGGTTCTAAACGGATAGATAGTTGTTCGAAGTCTGAACCAGAGTGAGAAAGGGGTTCAGAGTAGTGAGAGTAAGTATTGCGTCTGATACCAGAATAGAGCACTAGGAAGGCGGCCCATGGATTAAATACGAAGCCAAGCATGGAGAATAACCATTAGAAACAAGGTTGTATAGGATAGTCAGGTTTCGATCCTGTGGAACTGTGGGTTATGGGCCCACCATGTGGTTAAAAGTAGGAAGGGCGGAGACGTCTTGCATGATCATGCAAGCAAGGCATGTCAGGGGGTAGCCTGTCGGTTATGTCGGCAACAACATCGATACCAAGGGCGAGGGACGAAGAGAACTATTTTCCTGCTCGTTGAACGAGGCGGACCAATAGGCAAAGTTCCCGTCCATCGGTGGCTACCGAAATGTCATCAACAGTAGAAACAGGGTCTTACTGACATAGTTGTACACCAAGGTGTTCTACATAAGCAGAAGATTACTACTGTTTATATAATATAGATCACACGAAGGGTTAAGCAAACCAATGGAAAGGGAAAGTGTCCATCAGATTTAATCAGAACAATGGAAAGAAAATGTGTTTAAACACATATTTCAGGGGTATAGCCTTCCCAAGAACAAACAGAGCATGATATCCACGACAGGATATAATGTAGAAAATTCTTTAGGTAGGGGAGAGAAATTTCATGACATTACCCATACAACGGTGTTTGGGTAATTGATAAGGGAAGTATAGCATTGTGGTTCAAATGTTCTTATTGAAATTCGGAGTACGACATGCATGCTTCGAGATAGCATTGACATGGTCTTCAAGCAAGGATCGAACTTGGTTAAACAAAGGATCCATCAGGAACAACTCATAGATTAAGTCTTACAATTTCCTCATGGAAGAATGGTTAACCTTGCCAAAATGGAACTATAACAATCGGTCCGTCAGTCAGGTGTGCTAGGCATGACATCACCTTACCGGGTCATATAAAGGCCAATGTTATATCTCAGGGAAATATGTTCCAACCGTCATATCTGGCCGAGATTCAGATCTGATTGGTGCCGGGATAGCTCAGACTCAGGATGCTTGAGAAGAAAGGTGCAACACCAATTGTTGAATGACCTTGTAAGATTCTCGGGAATTTGTACTATGGAAGCGAGTTCTGAAACAAGAGTTCATTAGTAAACCAACGAGAGGATGAGGAGATGGCTGATGGACTCAGCGACCATTCATTGAGATTTCCAAAAAGATGGATTGCCACAATTATGAGAACAAGAACATAACATTTGTCAGATCAAGTGATATAGTGAGGTATGTTCGAGGAAAACCTACACAATTAAATATTGGTTGAAAGGTGCACCCGAAATATGGGTTGGGTTGCACGACCAATGTCAGAATGGTGATTCAATAATCAACAGTCTAAGAATGAAATGTCGATCATTAACTTCAAAGCAATAAGGTTGCTAGAAGTTTTTAAAATTACTAGTCCATTTGTCGGTATTACTATTAGGAACAACAGGGGACCAAGCAAAGAATGGTGATGGTGATAAGTATCACTTATATCAAGAATTCTCAAGAACTGGTGAAATTCCCACGACATCCTTGACATAAAAGATGGTAATATTCCAAGGTAGAACATAACACAAGCTGGGTAGAAAGGAACTCATGGTGATACACAAAACATGAGCAAGTTTGTGTTGGAGGGGGGGGCATTAACGTTGCCGATGATAATACAAACCATCGAGGGGCAAGGATGGTATTCCCCATCAAGAACTCAATAGATATTTTGGAAGAGATCGGAATGTTGATGATCACGACACCTTTGTTGGAAGATTCCATGAGGCTGCCATTGAATAACAACGACATCAAGCAAAAGGAATGGTGAAGCAAAAGACCACTGGAACCACGGATACGACACAACCTCGGAATCAAGTATTGTTGTCCAAGACAATAATATATGACAAGGAAGATCGACATAAGCTTAGCTCAGCGTCAAAAAGTGTGTTCCGGGAAGAAAGACCAGGTAGCACAGTTAAGATTTAGCACGATAATGATATAGCCGATCAGGCTAGGAATGACATGATCGGGTACAAAATCGTAAGTAAATAATATCAGTAGGAGTTGTTGAACCGTAATGCGGACTCAGTTCAGTTTTTGGTGTCTTCGAGTGTTTAATAACTCGGAGCCCATGAAAAATTGGAACCAATGAGAATGTAGCACTTGATGAAGAACTCATAAGAAGTTATGTTGTTCCATGATAACCTCGAGATACCAGGGGGTAACACTCGACGTCAGATCAAAGTAGAGTTTGGACTAGGGTATTGCTTTGCAGAAGACAAGTGATCAAACTTGCACGAGAAATGGAATCAAGGAGAAACATGGTCGGAACCACGTCCACAGATACAAGATGATCTTATAACAAGGGGATAACTATTTTAAGAGAAGCTTCCATGATCAGGTATACATCGTGTCCATGGGCATGAACACAGGGTTCAAGGTCGACTCCCACTTGTTCAACGCATAACCTTTAATTCACCTCTCGTATTTCAAAAATGACATTAGTCGTTAAAAGTTGTTACCTGGTGCAATACCAGATAAGTATGACCCGTGAAATCTTTCGGGTTCACACAGATTAAGGAAGGCATAGGTTCAACCCGTCGGGGCATCTTAGGAGTATATACCACACATTTCGAGAATAAATAATGCAAACTCGATAGTAGAGTATGCTTGAGAAAGCAAAGGATACAATTTACCAAAGGCATTATGTATCCGAGGAAAGGCTCACAAGCTTATTGAATATGAAGGACGTTGTCGGATAAAATCCGACAAAAGGTTCTGGGGGTCCACAAGGGATCTGATGTGAGCATCGATACTCAACCAGAGGAAGAAAGAAACAACTATCTAACTCAAAGCTCAATTGCAAAGGAATTAGGATTTCCAAATCCAGGGATCAGAAGCAACGCTCTGATCAAGGATGGATAAGTTGAATAGACTTACGGGTACAATCGACGGATTTTTGATTGGTCGAGAACCAGCTCACGTTTTAAATGACATCTGAGCCAGAAGGATGAATTCTATGATCTGAGTGAGAATTGCGAGCATTCATAACATATTGAATCAATGACTCAAGATGATATTGACAAAGGTTGCCAATAAGATTACTATACTTATGGGATTAACCATAATGCAAGCAAGCGAGAATTTCAAGAGCAATAGGCTGATCGGGATTTTCGGAAGATCGAATTATATTTTGAAGTCTTTGGCGAAACACATGAACAACGGGGAATGAGCGGATACTCTATAAGTGCGAGAATTATCCGTAGGGGTATTCAGTTGACAAAGAACAACAAGGCAGTAAGCTCAAAGGATTCTTGGAACAACAGAGAGAATTTTGATGTATCTTGTAGTAATAAGATCAACTGGGAAACATTGTATGAATGGCGAGTATACATGCTTATCCATAGGGATTTATCGATGGAAGGGCATTGCATAAGTGACCATAAAGTTTCGAGAGAACATCGGAGAGTATCTTCGGATCCTTCTGGTGCAGCAGATGATCATCTGTAATAAGGGGCTCTCCGGGTGAAAATGAACGAGATCCTAATGTTAGATTTAGCAAAATTCATTTTAACCCGAATAGAAGAGAGCTCAGAGTCCAAGAGTAAAGATCGAGGAGTAAAAGATCCTAATACCACCCAATGGCGACATGGGCCCGAAAGCCACACAGCCATGTTAGTAAAAGTTTTGCAATGTCTAGACTCGACTTCGGCCAAGGAGTGTGGAAGGGGGATTCCTATAGGCAGTCGGCTCTGATACCAACTTGTGACGCCCCCGATTCAATCGTACACTAATCATGCACGCAAATGTGTACGATCAAGATCAGGGACTCACGGGAAGATATCACAACACAACTCTACAAATAAAATATGTCATACAAGCATCATAATACAAGCCAGGGGCCTCGAGGGCTCGAATACAAGTGCTCGATCATAGACGAGTCAGCGGAAGCAACAATATCTGAGTACAGACACAAGTCAAACAAGTTTGCCTTAAGAAGGCTAGCACAAACTGGGATACAGATCGAACGAGGCGCAGGCCTCCTGCCTGGGATCCTCCTAACTACTCCTGGCCATCGTCAGCGGGCTGCACGTAGTAGTAGGCACCTCCAGTGTTGAAGGAGTCGTCGTCGACGGTGGCGTCTGGATCCTGGGCTCCATCGTCTGGTTGCAGCAATCTGGTAGAGGAATGGGGAAAAGGGGGAAACAAAGCAACCGTGAGTACTCATCCAAAGTACTCGCAAGCAAGGAGCTACACTACATATGCATGGATATATGAGTAAGGGGCCATATCAGTGGACTGAACTGCAGAATGCCAGAATAAGAGGGGGATATCTAATCATGTCGAAGACTACGCTTCTAGCAGCCTCCATCTTGCAGCATATAAACAAGAGTAGACTGAAGTCCTCCAAGTAGCATCGCATAGCATAATCCTACCCGGCGATCCCCTCCTCGATGCCCTGTCAGAGAGCGATCACCGGGTTGTATCTGGCACTTGGAAGGGTGTGTTTTATTAAGTATCTGGTTCTAGTTGTCATAAGGTCAAGGTACAACTCTGGGTCGTCCTTTTACCGAGGGACACGGCTATTCGAATAGATTAACTTCCCTGCAGGGGTGCACCACATAACCCAACACGCTTGATCCCATTTAGCCGGACACACTTTCCTGGGTCATGCCCGGCCTCGGAAGATCAACACGTCGCAGCCCCACCTAGGCACAACAGAGAGGTCAGCATGTCGGTCTAAACCTAAGCGCGCAGGGGTCTGGGCCCATCGCCCTGAGCACACCTGCATGTTGTGTACGCGACCGGAGAGCAGACCTAGCAACCTCCATTACAAAGGAAGTCACGTTACGCGGTCCAACCCGGCGCGCGCCGCTCAGTCGCTGACGTCACGAAGTGCTTCGGCTGATACCATGACGCTGGGATACCCATAACTACTCCCGCATAGATGGTTAGTGCGTATAGACCAAATGGCCAGACTCAGATCAAATACCCAGATCTCGTTAAGCATGTTAAGTATCCGCGAATGCCGACCAGGCCAGGCCCACCTCTCTCCTAGGTGGTCTGAACCTGCCCTATCGCTCCGCCACAAAGTAACAGTCGGGGGCCGTCAGAAACCCAGGCCCACCTCTACCGGGATGGAACCACCTGGCCCTTCAGCCCCCATCTCCAAACAGTATCACAGGTAATGTAACATTGTAAAGTATAAAGTATATGCCCGTGATCACCTCCCGAAGTGATCACGGCCCAGTAGTATAGCATGGCAGACGTACAAGAGTGTAGGGCCACTGATGGAACACTAGCATCCTATACTAAGCAGTAGGATAGCAGGTAAAGGTAACAACAGTAGTAGCAAGGACAGGCTATGCAGCAGTATAGGATTAACTGAAAGCAGTAACATGCTACACTACTCTAATGCAAGCAGTAGAGAAGAATAGGCGATATCTGGTGATCAAGGGGGGGGCTTGCCTGGTTGCTCAGACAAGAAGGAGGGGTCGTCGATGTAGTCGATCACAGGGGTACTGGCATCGGTCTCAGGGTCTACCGGAAAGAAGTAACGGAGGGGGAACACAATAAATAACAGAGCAATCAAATGTAACACAAAGCAAGAAGCGGCAATACGTTGTGCTAGAGGTGACCTAACGTGGCACTAAGTGATACTGGTGAAGGGGGGCAAACATCCGGGAAAGTATTCCCAGTGTTCTTCGTTTTCTGGTAGACAGGTCGGCGGGGAAAAGTTGCAGGTTTGATATGCTAGGGACGTGTGGCTGACAAACGGGCTGCGTATCCGGATTCGTCTCGTCTTTCTGAGCAACTTCCATGTAGAAAGTATTTTCATCTGATCTACGGTTTAATTTATATTAATTTTTAAAGTTTTAAATCATTTTTTAATTTATTAATTATTAATCAAATTAACATTATCTAGAATAGTGCTTGCTGACGTCAGCATGACGTCAGCATGGCATTAGCAGTTGACCTGGTCAACCTGACAGGTGGGTCCCGTTTGTCATTGACAGTATTCCACTAAACATGATTAATTAGCTTAACTAGGTTATTAGGTTAACTAAACAGAATTAATTAAGTTAATTAATTAATTTTATTATTAATTAATTAATTAATATATTTTTCCTTTTTTTTATTAAACGTTCTGGGGCTGGGCCCCATTGTCCAGTGGCCTATGGCCTTAGCGGGCGCGGGCGCCAGTGGTGCGCTTACGGGCGCAGCCCGATAGAGCGCTGCGGGTGTGGCCGGTAGGGGCGCACCCGACTCGGCGCCGGCGGCCACGGCACGGCGCCGGAGTAGGGGGAGGCCGGTGTTGGGGAACGTAGCAGAAATTCAAAATTTTCCTACGTGTCACCAAGATCTATCTATGGAGAAACTAGCAACGAGGGGAAGAAGAGTGCATCTACATACCCTTGTAGATCGCTAAGCGGAAGCGTTCAAGTGAACGGGGTTGATGGAGTCGTACTCGTCGTGATCCAAATCACCGATGACCAAGTGCCGAACGGACGGCACCTCCGCGTTCAACACACGTACAGCCCGGTGACGTCTCCCATGCCTTGATCCAGCAAGGAGAGAGGGAGAGGTTGAGGAAGACTCCATACAGCAACAGCACAACGGCGTGGTGGTGGTGGAGGAGCGTTGTGATCCAGCAGGGCTTCGCCAAGCACTACGAGATATGAGGAGGAGAGAGGCAGGGCTGCACCAACAGGGAGAGATCAGATCGTGTGTTTTGGGCAGCCCCTAGGCCTCATATATATAGGGGAAGGGGAGGAGGGTGCGCCCCCTCTAGGGTTCCCACCCCTAGAGGGGCGGCAGCCCTAGATGGGTCTCGGGGTGGCGGCCAAGAGGGGAAGGGGAGAGGGAGGCGCACCGGTATGGGCCTTAGGGCCCATCTGCCCTAGGGTTTGCCCCCTTCTCCTCTCCCTTGCGCCTTGGGCCCTTGTGGGGGGGCGCACCAGCCCACCTGGGGCTGGTACCCTCCCACACTTGGCCCATGCAGCCCTCCGGGGCTTGTGGCCTCACTTGGTGGACCCCCGGACACCTCCGGTGGTCCCGGTACACTACCGGTGATGCCCAGAACACTTCCGGTGGCCAAAACCATACTTCCTATATATAAATCTTTACCTCCGGACCATTCCGGAACTCCTCGTGACGTCCGGGATCTCATCCGGGACTCCGAACAACATTCGGTAACCACATACAAACTTCCTTTATAACCCTAGCGTCATCGAACCTTAAGTGTGTAGACCCTACGGGTTCGGGAACTATGCAGACATGACCGACACGTTCTCCAGTCAATAACCAACAGCGGGATCTGGATACCCATGTTGGCTCCCACATGTTCCACGATGATCTCATCGGATGAACCACGATGTCAAGGACTTAATCAATCCCGTATACAATTCCCTTTGTCTAGCGGTATTGTACTTGCCCGAGATTCGATCGTCGGTATCCCGATACCTTGTTCAATCTCGTTATCGGCAAGTCTCTTTACTCGTTCCGTAACACATCATCCCGTGATCAACTCCTTGATCACATTGTGCACATTATGATGATGTCCTACCGAGTGGGCCCAGAGATACCTCTCCGTCACACGGAGTGACAAATCCCAGTCTCGATTCATGCCAACCCAACAGACACTTTCGGAGATACCTGTAGTGTACCTTTATAGCCACCCAGTTACGTTGTGACGTTTGGCACACCCAAAGTATTCCTACGGTATCCGGGAGTTGCACAATCTCATGGTCTAAGGAAATGATACTTGACATTAGAAAAGCTTTAGCATAAGAACTACACGATCTTGTGCTAGGCTTAGGATTGGGTCTTGTCCATCACATCATTCTTCTAATGATGTGATCCCGTTATCAATGACATCCAATGTCCATGGTCAGGAAACCGTAACCATCTATTGATCAACGAGCTAGTCAACTAGAGGCTTACTAGGGACATGGTGTTGTCTATGTATCCACACATGTATCTGAGTTTCCTATCAATACAATTCTAGCATGGATAATAAACTATTATCATGAACAAGTTAATATAATAATAACTAATTTATTATTGCCTCTAGGGCATATTTCCAACAGTCTCCCACTTGCACTAGAGTCAATAATCCAGTTCACATCGCTATGTGATTAACACTCAAGGTCACATCCCCATGTGACTAACACCCAAAGAGTTTACTAGAGTCAATAATCTAGTTCACATTACCATGTGATTAACACTCAATGAGTTCTGGGTTTGATCATGTTATGCTTGTGAGAGATGTTATAGTCAACGGGTCTGAACCTTTCAGATCCATGTGTGCTTTACAAATCTCTATGTCATCTCCTAGATGCAGTTACCACGCTCTATTTGGAGCTATTCCAAATAACTGTTCTACTATACGAATCCAGTTTAGTACTCAGAATAATCTGGATTAGTGTCAAAGTTTGCATCGGCGTAACCCTTTACGACGAACTCTTTTACCACCTCCATAATCGAGAAAATTCCTTAGTCCATTAGTTACTAAGGATAACCTTGACCGTTGTCTTGTGATCCATTTCTAGATCACACTTGTACCCCTTGATTGACTCATGGTTTGGCACACTTTAGGTGCGGTACACAACATAGCATACTTTAGAACCTACGACTAAATCATAGGGGACGACCTTCGTCCTTTCTCTCTATTCTGCCGTGGTCATGTCTTGAGTCTTGCTCAATACTCACACCTTGTAACACAGCCGAGAACTCCTTCTTTGCTGATCCATTTTGAACTCCTTCAAAATCTTGTCATGGTATGTGTTCGTTTGAAAGTACTATTAAGCGATTTTGATCTATCCTTATAGATCTTGATGCTCAATGTTCAAGTAGCTTAATCCAGGTTTTCCATTGAAAAACACTTTTCAAATAACCCTATATGCTTTCCAGAAATTCTACATCATTTCTGATCAACAATATGTCAACAACATATACTCATCAGAAATTCTATAGTGCTCCCACTCACTTCTTTGGAAATACAAGTTTCTCATAAACTTTGTATAAACCCAAAATCATTGATTATCTCACCAAAGTGTACATTCCAACTCCGAGATGCTTAGTCGAGTCCTTAGAAGGATTGCTGGGGCTTTGCATACTTGCTAGCATCTTTCAGGATCGACAAAATCTTCTGGTTGTATCACATACAACCTTTCCTCAAGAACAAGGAAATAATATTTTGACATCCTATCTGCAAGATTTCATAAATAATGCAGTACCTGCTAATTCCAACAGACTCTTAGCATCGCTACGAGTAAGAAAGTCTCATCATAGTCAACTCCTTGAACTTGTCAGGAAACATCTTAACGACAAGTCGAGCTTTCTTAATGGTGACATTTACCATCATTGTCCGTCTTCCTTTTAAAATCCATCTGTACTCAACAGCCTCACGGCCATCAAGCCGTTCTGCCAAAGTCTACACTTTGTTTTCATACATGGATCCTCTCTCGGATTTTATGGCCTCGAGCCATTCATCGGAATCCGGGCCCACCATCGCTTCTCCATAGCTCGTAGGTTCATTGTTGTCTAGCAACATGACTTCCAAGACAGGATTACGTACCACTCTGAAGTAGTACGTATCCTTGTCGTCCTACGAGGTTTGGGAGTGACTTGATGCGAAGTCTCATGATCACTATCATAAGCTTCCACTTCAATTGGTGTAGGTGCCATAGGAACAACTCATGTGCCCTGCTACACTCTAGTTGAAGTGACGGTTCAATAACCTCATCAAGTCTCCATCATCCTCCCACTCAATTCTTTCGAGAGAAACTTTTCCTCGAGAAAGGACCCGATTTGAGAAACAATCCCTATTGCTTTCGGATCTGAGACAGGAGGTATACCCAACTGTTTTGGTGTCCTATGAAGATGCAGTTATCCGCTTTGGGTTCGAGCTTATCAGCCTGAAACTTTTTCATATAAGCGTCGCAGCCCCAAACTTTTAAGAAATGACAGCTTAGGTTTCTCTAAACCATAGTTCATACGGTGTCATCTCATCGGAATTACGTGGTGCCCTATTTAAAGTGAGTGCGGTTGTCTCCAATGCCTAACCCATGAACGATAGTGGTAATTCGATAAGAGACATCATGGTACGCACCATATCCAATAGGGTGCAACTATGATGTTCGGACACACCATCACACTATGGTGTTCCAGGCGGTATTAGTTGTGAAACAATTTCCACAGTGCCAAACTCGTGACTCAGATATTCATTTCTATGATCATATCATAGACATTTTATCCTCTTATCACGAAGATCTTCAACTTCATTCTGAAATTACTTGAACCATTCAATAATTCAGACTTGTGTTTCATCAAGTAAATATACTCAGTATCTACTCAAATCATCTGTGAAGTAAGAGCATAACGATATCCACTGCGTGCCTCAGCACTCATTGGACTGCACACATCAAAATGTGTTACTTCCAACAAGTTGCTTTCTTGTTCCATTTTACTGAAACCGAAGCTTTCAGTCATCTTGCCCATGTGGTATGATTTGCATGTCTCAAGCGATTCAAAATCAGGTGAGTCCAAACGGTCCATCTGCATGGAGTTTCTTCATGCGTACATACCAACAGACACGGTTCACATGTCTCAATCTTTTCAGAAATGAGTGAGTCCAAAGATCCATCAACATGGAGCTTCTTCATGCGTTTTATACCAATATGACTTACATGGCAGTGCCACAAGTAGGTGGTACTATCATTACTATCTTATATCTTTTGGCATGAACATGTGTATCACTATGATCGAGATTCAATAAACCATTCATTTTATGTGCAAGACCATTGAAGGTATTATTCAAATAAATAGAGTAACCGTTATTCTCCTTAAATGAATAACCGTATTGCGATAGACATAATCCAATCATGTCTATGCTCAACGCAAACACCAAATAACAATTATTTAGGTTTAACACCAATCTCGATGGTAGAGGGAGCGTGCGATGCTTGATCATATCAACCTTGGAAGTACTTCCAACACATCTTGTCAGCTCACCTTTAGTTAGTCTCCTTTTATTCCGTAGCTTTTATTTCGAGTTACTAACACTTAGCAACCGAACCGGCATCTAATACCCTGATGCTACTAGGGGTACTAGTAAAGTACACATTCACACAATGTATATCCAATATACTTCTATTGACAGCCTTCTCATCTACCAAGTATCTAGGGTAATTCTGCTCCAGTGGTTGTTCCCCTTATTACAGAAGCACTCAGTCTCGGGTTTGGGTTCAACCTTGGGTTTCTCCACTAGAGCAGCAGCTGATTTGTCGTTTCATGAAGTATCCCTTCTTGCCCTTGCCCTTCTTGAAACTAGTGGTTTCACTAACCATCAACAATTGATGCTCCTTCTTGATTTCTACTTTCGCGGTGTCAAACATCGCGAATATTTCAAGGATCATCATATCTATCCCTGATATGTTATAGTTCATTACGAAGCTCTAGCAGCTTGGTGGAAATGACTTTGGAGAAACATCACTATCTTATCTGGAAGATCAACTCCCACTCGATTCAAGTGATTGTTGTACTCAGACAATCTGAGCACAAGCTCAACGATTGAGCTTTTCTCCCTTAGTTTGCAGGCTAAGAAAATCGTCGGAGGTCTTATACCTCTTGACGTGGGCACGAGCCTGAAATCCCAATTTCGGCCCTCGAAACATCTCATATGTTCCGCGACATTTCAAAATGTCTTCCGTGCCTCAATTCTAAACCATTTATCATTACCGAACTATCATGTAGTCATCAAATCGTGTATGTCAGATGTTCGCAGCATCCACAGACCACGTTCGAGGTCCAGCACACCGAGCGTTGCATTAAGTACATAAGCCTTCTATTGTCCGCATAATTGCTACTATCAACTTTCAACTATATTTTCTCTAGGAACATATCTAAAACAGTAGAACTAAAGCGCGAGCTTACGACATAATTTACAAAGACCTTTTCGACTATGTTCAGGATAATTAAGTCCATCTTATGAACTCCCACTCAGATAGACATCCCTCTAGTCATCCAAGTGATTACATGATCCGAGTCAACTAGGCCATGTCCGATCATCACGTGAGACGGACTAGTCAACGTCAGTGAACATCTTCATGTTGATCGTATCTACCATACGACTCATGCTCGACCTTTCGGTCTTCTGTGTTCCGAGGCCATGTCTGTACATGCTAGGCTCGTCAAGTCAACCTAAGTGTTTGCATGTGTTCCGAGGCCATGTCTGTACATGCTAGGCTCGTCAACACCCGTTGTATTCGAACGTAAGAATCTATCACACCCATTCATCACGTGGTGCTTCGAAACGACGAACTTTCGCAACGGTGCACAGTTAGGGGGAACACTTTCTTGAAATTTTAATGAGGGATCATCTTATTTACTACCGTCGTTCTAAGCAAATAAGATGTATAAACATGATAAACATCACATGCAATCAAATAGTGACATGATATGGCCAATATCATATTGCTCCTTTTGATCTCCATCTTCGGGGCTCCATGATCATCATCGTCACCGGCATGACACCATGATCTCCATCATCATGATCTCCATCATCGTGTCTTCATGAAGTTGTCACGTCAACTATTACTTCTATTACTATGGCTAATGGTTAGCAATAAAGTAAAGTAATTACATGACGTTTATGTTGACACGCAGGTCATAAATAAATTAAAGACAACTCCTATGGCTCCTGCAGGTTGTCATACTCATCGACATGCAAGTCGTGATTCCTATTACAAGAACATGATCATCTCATACATCACATATATCATACATCACATCCTTTGGCCATATCACATCACATGGCATACCCTGCAAAAACAAGTTAGACGTCCTCTAATTGTTGTTTGCATGTTTTACGTGGCTGCTATGGGTTTCTAGCAAGAACGTTTCTTACCTACGCAAAACCACAACGTGATATGTCAATTGCTATTTACCCTTCATAAGGACCCTTTTCATCGAATCCGATCCGACTAAAGTGGGAGAGACTGGCACCCGCTAGCCACCTTATGCAACTAGTGCATGTCAGTCGGTGGAACCTGTCTCACGTAAGTGTATGTGTAAGGTCGGTCCGGGCCGCTTCATCCCACAATGCCGCCGAATCAAGATTGACTAGTAACGGTAAGCATATTGAACAAAATCAATGCCCACAACTACTTTGTGTTCTACTCGTGCATGGAATCTACGCAATAGATCTAGCTCATGATGCCACTGTTGGGGAACGTAGCAGAAATTCAAAATTTTCCTACGTGTCACCAAGATCTATCTATGGAGAAACTAGCAACAAGGGGAAGAAGAGTGCATCTACATACCCTTGTAGATCGCTAAGCGGAAGCGTTCAAGTGAACGGGGTTGATGGAGTCGTACTCGTCGTGATCCAAATCACCGATGACCAAGTGCCGAACGGACGGCACCTCCGCGTTCAACACACATACAGCCCGGTGACGTCTCCCATGCCTTGATCCAGCAAGGAGAGAGGGAGAGGTTGAGGAAGACTCCATACAGCAGCAGCACAACGGCGTGGTGGTGGTGGAGGAGCGTTATGATCCAGCAGGGCTTCGCCAAGCACTACGAGATATGAGGAGGAGAGAGGCAGGGCTGCACCAACAGGGAGAGATCAGATCGTGTGTTTTGGGCAGCCCCTAGGCCTCATATATATAGGGGAAGGGGAGGAGGGTGCGCCCCCTCTAGGGTTCCCACCCCTAGAGGGGCGGCAGCCCTAGATGGGTCTTGGGGTGGCGGCCAAGAGGGGAAGGGGAGAGGGAGGCGCACCAGTATGGGCCTTAGGGCCCATCTGCCCTAGGGTTTGCCCCCTTCTCCTCTCCCTTGCGCCTTGGGCCCTTGTGGGGGGGCGCACCAGCCCACCTGGGGCTGGTCCCCTCCCACACTTGGCCCATGCAGCCCTCCGGGGCTTGTGGCCTCACTTGGTGGACCCCCGAACACCTCCGGTGGTCCCGGTACACTACCGGTGATGCCCAGAACACTTCCGTTGGCCAAAACCATACTTCCTATATATAAATCTTTACCTCCGGACCACTCCGGAACTCCTCGTGACGTCCGGGATCTCATCCGGGACTCCAAACAACATTCGGTAACCACATACAAACTTCCTTTATAACCCTAGCGTCATCGAACCTTAAGTGTGTAGACCCTACGGGTTCGGGAACCATGCAGACATGACCGAGACGTTCTCCAGTCAATAACCAACAGCGGGATCTGGATACCCATGTTGGCTCCCACATGTTCCACGATGATCTCATCGGATGAACCACGATGTCAAGGACTTAATCAATCCCGTATACAATTCCCTTTGTCTAGCGGTATTGTACTTGCCCGAGATTCGATCGTCGGTATCCCGATACCTTGTTCAATCTCGTTATCGGCAAGTCTCTTTACTCGTTCCGTAACACATCATCCCGTGATCAACTCCTTGATCACATTGTGCACATTATGATGATGTCCTACCGAGTGGGCCCAGAGATACCTCTCCGTCACACGGAGTGACAAATCCCAGTCTCGATTCGTGCCAACCCAACAGACACTTTCGGAGATACCTGTAGTGTACCTTTATAGCCACCCAGTTACGTTGTGACGTTTGGCACACCCAAAGTATTCCTACGGTATCCGGGAGTTGCACAATCTCATGGTCTAAGGAAATGATACTTGAAATTAGAAAAGCTTTTGCATACGAACTACACGATCTTGTGCTAGGCTTAGGATTGGGTCTTGTCCATCACATCATTCTTCTAATGATGTGATCCCATTATCAATGACATCCAATGTCCATGGTCAGGAAACCGTAACCATCTATTGATCAACGAGCTAGTCAACTAGAGGCTTACTAGGGACATGGTGTTGTCTATGTATCCACACATGTATCTAAGTTTCCTATCAATACAATTCTAGCATGGATAATAAACTATTATCATGAACAAGGAAATATAATAATAACTAATTTATTATTGCCTCTAGGGCATATTTCCAACAGCCGGTGGCCTGAGGCGGCCGCGTGCGCGAGGGCGCACAACAGCGGTGTGAGCACGGGGAGGAGGTCAGGAGCGCTACATGGTTGAACGACCACGATGGCCGAAGGCGCGGCCACGGGGCATTGGTGGGCGCGCACATGCACATGTAGGGGGCGCTCGGCGCGGCCAGGGGCCGAACGAGGGCATGGTCCCGAGGCGACGCGGAGGCCGTAGGGGAGCTCCGACGAGCGCAGCGAGGGGCGACGTGGTGACGGATAGGGAGGGAGCCTCGGCTGCACGACAGCAGGGCAGCGAGGCCGTGGGCACGTGCGAAGGCGCGCTGGGCGAGGCAAGGACGCCGTGAGCGCGGTGAGCGCGCGTACGGGGCGGTGGTCAGAGGCACGCGCCGGTGCGGTGAGCGCGTTCATGGACCGGTCGGCAAATGTGCTCGGTGACGGAGGGGAAGAGGAGGAAGGGGGAGGCCCGGGGCCTCACCGAGGTTCGCAGGGTCAAGGGCAGCGGTGCTCGAGGTGGGGGACGGGGACGACGTGGATGGCGTGGAGGCAGACCGGTGGGGAGGAGGAAGCAGGCCGGCGAGGGAGCTCAGGCGTGGTGGCCTCCGGCGAGGTCCTCGGCGGTGGCGGGCGCGGTCAAACTAGGCGGCGGGGTCTGTGTTCGATCCCGATCCAGGAGAGGATTGGGGGGGAGAGAGTGGGGATGGGGCGGCATCGGTGTGAAGGCGGGGCACCGGCGTGAGGCGGGCTGGCGTCGGGGACGCGGGATCGATCCTGATCCAGATCGTATCGGGAGGGGAGGAAGTGGCGACGTGGGGAGGGAGTGGGAGCGAGTGGGGAGGGGGTTAGGGTTTTGGTGCCCCCTGGAGGGGTTATTGGCATGGGTCTGGGCCGGTCTGGTGGCCAGCTGGGCCGGTTGGCCCATCGGGTGGGGGAGGGGTCATGTGGTTGCCTTTTCCTTTTCTGTTTTTATTTCTTTTGTTCTATTTTTGTTTATTATTCTTTTTCTGTTTTCTGTTTTATTTTAGTTCCTCATTTATTTTAGCTTTATAAACTATAAAAGTAGTCCCTAATTTAGTGTTAGTAATTAGCTACTGCCACATAAGTTTGGGCAACAAAATAAAATAGTTTAATGTTTTATTTATTGTAAAAGGCATTCAACTAATTGTTTTTGCTACTGCTTAAAACATTTTAGAGTATTTTACACTTTTATAAAAGTGTGGTTTCTCCACCATACTTACTTATGAATTATTTGGCTCACTCCGAACATTTTACTTTTAATATTTGAAAACTTTTGTTGTTTGCCTTTAATTAAAATTTTGAATTTCAAATCGATTTTGAACTAACAGGAGATTAACAATAGTAACCGTGGTGACTTGGCATCATTAACGTGGGATTACTGTAGCCTAATTATTCGGGCGTCACAATGTGAATATATAGGACCAAGGGTTAGGTCAGAGGAGTCCCAAGGAGGCGGCAAGGCAGCTAGGCGCCCCCCCCCCCTAGGGCGCGCCCTACCCCCTTGCCGCCGCGTCGCGGCTCTTCTGACTTTATCTCCAAGTCTCCAGGGTGTCTTCTGGTCCAAGAAAAATCATCGCGAAGGTTTTATTCCGTTTGGACTCCGTCTAGTATTCCTTTTCTGCGAAGCTCAAATCCAAGGAAAAAACATAAAATGGCACTGGGCTCTGGGTTAATAAGTTAGTCGCAAAAATAATATAAAATAGCATATTAATGCATATAAAACATCCAAAACAGATAATATAATAGCATGGAACAATCAAAAATTATAGATAGGTTGGAGACGTATCAGCTCCTACTCGGCCGCGCCCGAGCCCCACCCTGCGGCCGCTCGCCCTCACTCGCGCCGCCGCCTCCTGGCATGCTCGTGCCTGCGGCGGCCTCACCTGGCCGCGCCTCTGCCCCCTGCCCGCACTCGCCCCCTGCGCGCAGCCGCAGCCCCTTGCGCGCCCCGCGCTGACGCCGGGCCACGCTGATGGAAATATGCCCTAGATGCAATAATAAAATGGTTATTATTATATTTTCTAAATCATGATAAAGGTTTATTATTCATGCTAGAAACTTATTGACCGGAAACTGATGTCGCTTGAAGCTACGTCGGTATTTCCCCAAAGAGGAAAGGATGATGCAGCATAGAGGCGGTAGGTATTTCCCTCAGATATGAAACCAAGGTTATCGAACCAGTAGGAGAACCAAGCAACACAACGTAAATAGCCCCTACACACAGGTAACAAATCCTCGCAACCCGACGTGTTAAAGGGGTTGCCAATCCCTTCCGGGGTACGGCGCCTCAAGATAGGCAAACGGACGTGAGATAAATTGTAGTAGATTGATAGATCAAACGCCAAATAAAATGAATAGAAATAAAACACAGCAATGTATTTTTGTATTTTTGGTTTAATAGATCTGAAAATAAATGCAAGGAAAAAGTAGATCGCAAAGGCAAATAGATGAGAAAGAGACCCGGGGGCCATAGGTTTCACTAGTGGCTTCTCTAGAGAAAAATAGCAAACGGTGGGTGAACAAATTACTGTTGGGTAATTGACAGAACTTCGAATAATCATGACGATATCCAGGCAATGATCATTATATAGGCATCACGTCCAAGATTAGTAGACCGACTCCTGCCTGCATCTACTACTATTACTCCACACATCGACCGCTATCCACCATGCATCTAGTGTATTAAGTTCATAGAAAAACAAAGTAATGCAATAAGAATGATGGCATGATGTAGACAAGATCTATCTATGTAGAGATAGACCCCCATCGTTTTATCCTTAGTAGCAACGATACATATGTGTCAGTTTCCCTTTTGTTACTGGGATCAACCACAGTAAGATCGAATTGTCGGTGTACTAGAGTAGGGGTACCCTAGTATCCCGAACTTGTGCATGGGCAGTCGCAGCGTCCCGCAGCAAGGCTTGCCGGGTGACCGCCAAGGTCCTCCGTGGTTCCTTTGGAGCCATTTAAGAACAAAGTATTTAAGCCAAGGAGACAAGTCCCCGACAAGAGGAGCTTGCCGGGAAGGCCACTCAAGGCTCAAGACCCCGGCAAGAGGAACTTGCCGGGGAGGCCAACCAAGGCATCTCAAGAAACTTGCCGCGACGCGCCACGCGTCCCGGCAGGGTTCGGTGAGCGACAAGCTTCCGGACGCGACAAGACAACGGCCGCGGCAAGGCGCTTGCCGCGGCAAGCAACCACTCTGTACCTGCGCTCCAGCACACCCACCTATGTGTCGCTCTGGGACCCTTCCAGGCGTACGTGGCGGGAGGCTGTGCAGCCAGGGGTGCACCGTGGCAAGCGACGCTGGCAAGATCGCCATCGTGGCGAGCGGTGGTGCCCCTGACGGTCCCTTTTTGCACTGTTTGGGCGACGTAGATAGGCATTTAATGCCCTTGTCCCCTGCCGTCAGGGTTAGGTATGATACACTGTGTAGGTAGCTGTACCTACCGCAGCACCTTTCCATTTTTGCCCTTGCCTACGTTGCCACCTATTGGAGACCCCATGAGCATATAAAAGGAGGCCCATACACAACGTAGGGGGGGAGAGGACGAACAGTAGAACACTCGCGCTCGGTCTCGTTAGCTGCTGGTGTGTACTGTAGCACTCAGCGCTCCCGAGTAAGAACTCAATACAATCCACAAAGCAGCAGTAGGAGTATTATCTCTCTGGAGAGCTCCGAAGCTGGGTAAAACCCCTCGTGTGCCTCGCCTCGATCCGCTCTTTGCGCGACCTCCGCCCCCCGCCGAACCGAGAAGGGGCTCCGTCCCCATAGGTGCTCGTGGAGTCAGATTTCCCCGGCATCTTTGGCGCGCTAGGTAGGGGGCGTCGAGGTTGTGTGAACCTGATCCGGCGTTCACACGAGCTAGATCTTCATCGACTTCATCGACATGCCGCCGAAGAAGAAGGCTTCGGAGGTGGCTGCGCCGTCCGCGTCGAACCCACCGCCGCCGGAGCAAACGGCTGGTGGGGAAGACGCCGGCGGAAGAACGGGCATCGACGAGGGAGCCCACGGTGCCGCCAGGTCCAAGGACAAGGCTGCGCTGCCCGTCGGCGGCGTAGCAGGCTCCCACGATGACCGGGCGTCCGTGGATGCTCCGCGCCCATCTCAGGAAGCGCGAGACCGGCAGCGTCGTGGTACTCACGGTACCATACGTTCGCTGGACCCAAATCGAGCTGGTGGATCTCGGAATGCTCAAGGCCAGCATGCACGCCAACGTGCTGGCGCGAGCGAGGCACGGTCGCCTGGACGGAATACTGCTCCTTCTAACGTCGTTGGAAGTCCGAGCATATCCCGCTCCTCGCACCGTTCGCCACCGCTACCCGCCACTCCAGCAGAAGCTTTGGCGCGAGCCCAACTGCTCCTAGACTTCCCTCCAACGCCAGACAAGATCGACGACTGGAGGGCCACCATTCAGAGCCTCATCGGCTTCGCCAACGGCGACACTCCGCGGCAGCCGACCACATCGCAGTCGCGGCAAGCCAGCCAGGTGCGAGCCGGTGGCGACAAGACCGGTGGGGGTGCAACCATCGTGCACTCTCCGCCCCGAAGGCCAAGATCGCCGACTCGCCGGGTCCACCGCGACAGCGACTCCACCGCTTCATCAGATCCCCGAGCTCGTCGCGATCAGCGCCACGTTCTTCACTAACGACAGCAGGAAGACGCTCGTACTCGCATCGAGCGCCGAAGAGAAACGCGGCGTCAATCCGACCGGCGCGCTGGGCCCACTGTCAACATGCATGCGCCAGGGGAACCAGGCGACCTGCCGTATGCGGTAGGTTGCCCTGCATTTACTCGTGAGCTGCGGCAAGTCCAGTGGCCCAGCACGAAGAATTTCAAGCCAGACGTACCCGAGAAGTACGACGGCAGGTTGCATCCGTCGGAGTTCCTCAGTATCTACACCATCGCGGTGCAGGCTGCCGGGGGGCGAGACGACAAGATCCTTGCCAACTACTTCCCGCTGGTGCTCAAACCCAACGTCAGGTCCTGGCTCATGCACTTGCCGAAAAACTCCATATCTTCCTGGGCAGACCTATGCCATCAGTTTGTCGGCGCCTTTACGGGCGGCCACAAACCTCATGGCCAGGAGAGTGACCTTCACCTGCTTGCCCAGAAGGAAGGAGAGCCCTTGCGCAAGTACATCCAAAGATTCAGCCAAGTGCAACGCAACATCCCAGATGTCCACCCTGCCGCGGTCATCAGCGCGTTCCATCAGAACGTGCGTAACCGCAGGATGCGGGAGGAGATGGCGATGTGCAAGATCAGAGACGTCAATGAGCTGTATGCCCTGGCTGACAGGTGTGCGCGCGCTGAGGAAGGGAGGAAACTCCCCGGAGAGGATACAGGAGCAGGAGGATCTGACAGCAAGGATGCTGCCCTGGCAAATAAAAACCAGCGGCGGAACAACAGGAAGAGGAAAGGCAAAGATGTGCTAGTTGTTGAGCAGTCCGGCAACGACGGTGGCGCCAAGAAAGCCAAAGATGGTAGCTCCGGCAAGGAGGTTGCCGCATGCGCCAACTACCAGGCTGTGGCGGCCGCCGACAAGCAGGACGGCACCAACAAACAGTACTGCAAGATCCACCGCACCAAGGGCCATGACCTCCAGAGCTGCAAGAAGGTCGAGCAGCTTGTCGAGCTGCAAAAGGCCGAGTACGAGCGATGCGACAAGGAGAAAGCCCAAGCAGGTGCTGGAGGATCCGGTACAAAGCGCACCGGCCGGGGAGGATGCCACGGCAAGGCCAATCAGTGGCAAGGAGACAGACCTCCCCGCGGCCGCGACAAAGATGAAGACGACGACGACGAAGACATGGATGATGACGAGACCAGTGAGCAGGAGTTTGAGAAAGCCACAGAGGTCTTGTGCATTAACGGCGGTGCTTCTCTGCATACTTCACACCGCCAACTCAAGCAGTGGGTGCGGGAAGTCAATGCGGCAGAACCGCCCGTTGAGTCACGCAAGCTTCTGAAATGGTCCAGCACGCCTATCATCTTTGATATTGAGGACCACCCTGATCGCACAACTGCGGTCGGGTGTTTACCGATGTTGGTCTCACCAACTATCAGCAACCTCAAGGTCACTAAGATGCTAGTTGACGGCGGGGCCGGCTTGAACCTGATCTCCTCTGCCGTGCTCCGAAAACTCCAGGTCCCCGACAGCGAGCTCGAAGAGACGGGCACATTCCAAGGAATCAACCCGGGAAGGAGCAAGCCAAAGGGGAAGACCACGCTGCCGGTGACATTTGGCAGCGAGCTAAACCTCAAGACTGAGAGGATCACTTTTGACATTGCCGATTTTCCATTGCCCTACAATGGAATTCTTGGCCGTCCAGCGCTCGCCAAGTTCATGGCGGCCTCTCACTACGCGTACAACATGTTGAAGATGCCGGGCCCGATAAGTGTCATCTCTGTCCCTGGCGACAAGAAAGATGCTCTTATCTATGCCGACAAGATCTACCGGGAAGCAGCAGCCACAACGGATCGCGAGACACTTGCCGCTGAAGCTCCCGGGGGGAAGAAGAAGACCAAGTCCGGCAAGAGTTCTGATGCCCACTCCGGCAAGCGCACCTCTTCGGAGTGCTGCGCTACCGTCGAGGACGCACCATCGAGCTCCACCGGCAAGTGTAAGAAGACGATGGCAGCTCCGCCAGCGACCAAGAAGGTGTCCGCCAAGGAGGACGGCACTGGTGGTACCTTCACCATCAGTGCCACTCTCGACCCTAAATAGGAAAGCGCGCTCATTGCTTTCCTGCGGGCGAATGTCGATGTGTTTGCGTGGCAACCGTCTGACATCCCCAGTGTTCCCAGGAAAGTAATTGAGCACCACCTTGCCGTCTGTCCTCATGCGCGGCCCGTCAAGCAGAAAGTCAGGAAACAAGCAGTGGAGCGCCAAGTATTCATTGCAGAAGAGATCAAGAAGTTGGAAGCAGCAGGCCTTGTCAGAGGAGTGCTCCATCCTACGTGGTTGGCCAATCCTGTAGTCGTGCGCAAGGCAAACGGGAAGTGGAGGCTTTGTATCGACTTCACCGATGTTAACAAAGCTTGTCCCAAAGATCCATTTCCCTTGCCGCGCATTGACCAGATTGTTGACTCCACGGCCGGATGTGATTTGCTTTCATTTCTTGACGCATACTCGCGATATCATCAGATCTTCATGGCAGAAGAGGATGAGGAGAAAACCGCATTCATCACTCCATGTGGCACATACTGTTTCATACGGATGCCTTTCGGTTTGAAGAATGCTGGTTCAACATTTGCAAGAGTAGTCCATACTGCTTTTGAACCGCATATACACAGAAATGTGGAAGCCTACATGGATGACATAGTGGTCAAGAGCAGGGACAAAGCAACTCTGATTCAAGATCTAGAAGAGACTTTTGCAAATCTGCGCAAGATCAGCCTCAAGCTCAACCCCGAGAAGTGCGTGTTTAGAGTCCCTTCCGGCAAGCTTCTCGGGTTTTTCGTGTCTCAGAGAGGAATCGAAGCCAATCCCGACAAGATCAAGGCCATTTAGCAAATCGAAGCACCGAAGCGCGTCAAGGATGTGCGGAAACTTGCCGGCTGCGTGGCGGCTCTCAGCAGGTTTATCTCTAATTCTGCTGAGCGCGCCCTGCCGTTTTTCAAAATTTTGAAAAAGGCAGGTCCAATGAAATGGACTCCGGAAGCGGAGGCTGCGCTGCAGGACTTGAAGAGATACCTGTCCTCCACTCCAATACTTGTCGCACCTAAGCCACAAGAGAAGTTGCTGCTGTATCTGGCGGCAACCAATCAAGTGGTTAGTGCTGCGTTAGTAGCGGAGAGGGAGGCTGATGATGAGCCAGCAACCACGGCAAGCACATCCAGCGACAAGCAGGGGGCTTCCCCGACAAGCTCTGGTCCCGACAAGGACGGATCTGCGCAGATGTGCGAAGAGATACAGCAGAAGAGAATGGTGCAGCGCCCAGTCTACTTTGTCAGTTCCCTTCTGCAAGGGGCTAGGTCAAGGTACTCTGGTGTGTGGAAATTGCTTTTCGGCCTTCTCATGGCCTCGAGAAAGCTGCGCCATTACTTCCAAGCACATGAGATCACAGTTGTCACTCGCTTTCCGCTGAAGAGGATACTGCAGAATCTAGAAGCAACACGCAGAATTGTTGAGTGGGCACTGGAACTGTCAACCTTTGGCCTCAAGTTTGAGAGCACTTCAACTATCCAAAGCAGAGCATTGGCAGAATTCATAGCAGAGTGGACGCCAACACCAGATGAAGAAACTCCAGAAACGAGCATCCCCGTCAAGGAAGCAAGCAAAGAGTGGCTGATGTACTTTGATGATGCTTTCTCGCTGCAAGGCGCCGGTGCTGGCGTGCTGCTTGTCGCACCCACCGGAGAGCACCTCAAGTACGTGGTCCAGATGCACTTTCCCAAGGAGCAAGCAACAAACAATACTGCAGATTATGAAGGATTGCTTGCCGGTCTCAGGATCGCGGCGGACCTTGGGATCAAGCAGCTCATTGTCAGGGGTGACTCGCAGCTTGTCGTCCGCCAAGTGAACAAGAATTATCAGAGTCCGTTGATGGAAGCTTACGTTGATGAAGTGAGAAAGCTAGAAGAGCGCTTTGTCGGCCTACAGATGGAACATGTTCTAAGAGCCCAGAACGACATTGCTGACGGCATGTCAAAGTGCGCAGCACTTAAGTTACCTGTGGAACCAGGGATCTTTGTGCTCAAGCTGACTCAACTGTCTGTGACGCCATCAACTGGACAGAGCAAGAAGAGGAAGTTGATTTCTGGTGACTATTTTCCACCAGAGCTTCCTGAAGCCGCCGCCAAGAAGGTTCCCAAGATCAACGCCAAGAGTGCTGAGGAGCAGTCTGCTCCGACAAGCCCCAGGGTTTGTTTCGTTGTAGCAGGCGCTCCCGACAAGTTTTGCTCCGGCAAGCTTGCCGGGGAACGTCAAGCTCCGGCTGAGCCACAGGTTCTCGCCGTAGAAGCGGATGTTCCCGCAGCAGCAGATATGCCTTTAGTCCTTGCGGTCGAGCCACAAGCTCCAGCATGGGCACAGCAGATCGTCCGTTTTCTCCAAACAGGAGAACTTCCCGAAGAGCCAGAAGAAGCGGAAAGAGTAGCCCGGCAGTCAAGTATGTACCAGTTTCTCGACAACGCACTGTACAGAAGAAGACTCAACGGTGTGAAATTGAAGTGTATTCACCGCGAAGATGGACAGAAGCTGTTGGCAGAGATACATGGAGGCATATGTGGTCACCACATTGGCGCAAGAGCGCTTGCCGGCAAAGCTTTCCGGCAAGGTTTCTTTTGGCCGACAGCCCTCCAGGATGCAACTGCACAAGTAACCAAGTGTGAAGCGTGCCAGTTCCATTCCAAACAGATACACCAGCCAGCTCAAGCTCTCTAGACGATCCCTTTATCCTGGCCATTTTCGTTCTGGGGGCTCGACATCCTCGGCCCCTTCCCCCGAGCAGTCGGGGGCTTTGAGTACTTGTACGTAGCAATCGACAAGTTCACAAAGTGGCCGGAAGTGGAAGCAGTGAGGAAGGTGATAGCACAGTCAGCAGTCAAGTTCTTCAGGTTGATTGTTTGCCGCTTTGGGATCCCTAACACGATCATCACCGACAACGGTACGCAATTCACGAGCCGCACCTTCATGCAGTATGTCCAAGATCTTGGCGCCAAGGTCTGCTTCGCTTCTGTTGCTCACCCCAGGAGCAACGGTTAAGCGGAGAGGGCAAATGCTGAAGTGCTACGTGGGCTCAAGACCAGGACTTTCGACAGGCTGTACAAGTGCGGAAGAAACTGGATCGAGGAGCTGCCGGTGGTTCTTTGGTCGATCAGGACGACGCCAAATCGAGCCACTGGCCAGACACCTTTCGCTCTAGTCTATGGAGCAGAGGCAGTTATCCCCACGGAACTCGTATACGGGTCACCTCGAGTGCTCGCTTATGATGAGCTTGAGCAAGAGCAGCTGCGACAAGATGACGCGCTGCTCCTTGAGGAAGACCGTCTTCAGGCTGCTGTACGAGCTGCTCGCTACCAGCAAGCTTTGCGCCGCTACCATAGCCGCAAAGTTAACGCCAGAAGTTTCGAGGAAGGCGACCTTGTTCTTCGGCGCGTTCATTCCGCCAAGAATTCCAACAATTGACGCCGAAGTGGGAAGGCCCTTACCGGGTGAAACGAGTCACTAGGCCTGGCGTTGTCCGCCTTGAGACCGAAGATGGCTTTCCGGTGAGCAACTCCTGGAACATCGAGCATCTTCGTAAGTTTTACCCGTAAGGCGCGGTTGTCGGACCCTGTCCGGCAACCACCTTTTTGTACAAGTCTTGCCGCTGTTGCATGTAATCCTTTGTACAAAGCCAGGCGCAGACCCTGAGCATAAGTGAAGCGCTGGCGCCCTAAGTTATAGCATGCATGCTGGGTCGAGTCTCGTCCTTGGTTAGGGTCGATAGTGCTTAGTAGCGGCTAACCCCTAACTTAGAGGTCGAGTGTGCGTCCTTTTGTCGTTCTTTCGTTTCCCTTGGTTCGCAGGGCTCACATATCCTGACCGGACCACTTGAGGACAAAAAAGAGAAGAAGGACGGACCAGCATCTGGACCCCGGCAAGCCAGTGTTGTCGGGGGCTGCGAGTACAAAGACTCACCCACGGCAAACCAGAGTTGCCGGGGGCTGCAATCTCAGATAAGTTTTTCATCCCTTATCATCATGCATTCTCTTATGGACTGAGGAATGCGAAACCTCGTTTCTTCCTAAAAGCTACCGTGCTCCCATAACTCCAGGCCCTAAGGGCTCGTTCCCGGGGCCAGGTTTGGTCGTAGTCGCGGCAGCAAAGGGACGAAACGAGGAGCCTGAACCCGCCTCATCCCTGCCTCCGCCAAAAGCGTGAGAAAGGTCGAGCAATGTGGGAAGACGGCAGGGCCTGCTGCTGGGAAAAAAGTGTCTATCTTAAAGATATTAAGGATTTGCTCCTTGACGTGGGTTCCACCCACAAGACAAGTGACCCGGCAAGCATCCCCTTTTCATAAAAAACCATTCCACTCAGGTACAGTTCATAGAGAATGAAAAACATGAATGATGGGATTACGAGTTTTAAATGCAGCTAAGGCCCGAGGGCTTACAAATTAAAAAGAGATAAGGTGCCCGTAATCCCTTTCGTGTCCCTATCTTCAGGAGGTAGGGCAAGGAGGCGAAAAGGGCAAAAGGGGCGCCTAGGCGAGCTACGGGAAGCAGAAGACACCAAGAGAACATCTCGGTGGCCGTCCAAAGGCTGGATGGTGATGGCGGCGCCGGAAGAGGGCTCGAAGACGGGGCGGCAGGACGTCAGCATGTTGTCGAGTGCGCCATGCCCATGTACTCCGAGTTGACGGCCTTGCCGCCAACCCTCTTCCTCTTCTGCAGCCTCCCTACGCCAGCCGCCCAAGGAGACGGCCCCGAGAAGCTCCAGGAGCCGGCGACGCGGATGATGGGGTCGCCGGTGCCGCCCAGAGCGGCGCCCGACACCTAGTCGGACCCGTCATCCTGCCGCCCGCTACCCTCGTCGTCGTTGTCGCTGTCCTCCTCATCACTCCCGCCCGAGGAGGAGTCTTCGCTATCGGAGGAGCTCTCCACGCAGCACCTTGCCCGAGTCCCGAAGCACCCAAAGACCTTAACGGAGAGGAGACCGCCCTCCATCAGCTTAAAATGGAGGGTGAGCCCCTCGGTCAGGCGGTGGATACGGGCAAACGTCTTCCACCCTCGACCAAGATACATCACGTTAGGGGCTGGGAAGTCAACGTGGACTCGCGCACCGCTGATTCCACAGCCCCTCATGTGCAGCCTCAGTGTCTCGGGTGGATCCAACTCCATCTCGCTCGCGAATGGAGTCGGGAGACGAAGGCGACGACGAGGCGGCCGACGCAGCCTGACGAAGAACTCGCAAGGGTTGTCCCCAATATGGATCGCCGTGGGAGGAGGAACCACGGGCGGAGGCGAGGCCGGCGCGCCGCCTCGTCCACCTCTTCCCGGAGCGCCTCGGCCTCGCCCCCGACCGCGCCCGCGGCCTCGCCCCCTTCCTCTTCCCCTTGCGGCTGGCTCTGCCACCACAGGTGCGGGAGAAGGAGGGACGCGTTGTCTAGCGGCGACCCTCATCGCCACCGTTGAAGGACCAGGGTTCCCTTTCTCCATGGCGAATGAGAGAGAGGGGAGCAGAAGCTGAAGGAAAGAGGAGATGAAGGAATGCAGACCTCCGTTCCCCCCCCCCCCCCCCCCGCTCCTTATAAAGGAAAAGGGTGGGGGCTCGGCTGCCTCGCTCAGCTAATCAAGACACAGATGGAGCAGGGAACTGGGACCGGCCCGCTGCCTCGACCCACGACGTCCCGGTTCCCCGCCTCCACCGTTCGCCACCCCAAGTGCATGGAAGCCGCGTGGCAGGCGTGCAGAACCGAGGCGACGGATGAGGCGACCTCTCCTCACCCCGTGATCGTGGGGAGTGGACGCCTCGAAAACCGCACCCCTCCCCCTGATTCCCCTGCTCATAGGGGGGAAGGGGGCAGGCGTTCCGCCTTTCCGAATAAAGAACCACCCACGACCTCTCCCACGATGCCGCAATCGACGCGTGCCGTTCGGGGAGGGTGCGGTGGATACGGAGTAAGATATGGCGTGATCTAGGCCGCGCGTGCCCGTGCCCTGTTTTGGGCCTGGCCCAACAGCGTTCGGCACCGTGTGTGGCCCAGGCCCGGAGGCTCCTGTCGGTGTACTAGAGTAGGGGTACCCTAGTATCCCGAACTTGTGCATGGGCAGCCGCAGCTTCCCGCGGCAAGGCTTGCCGGGTGACCGCCAAGGTCCTCCGTGGTTCCTTTGGAGCCATTCAAGAACAAAGTATTTAAGCCAAGGAGACAAGTCCCCGGCTAGAGGAGCTTGCCGGGAAGGCCACTCAAGGCTCAAGACCCCGGCAAGAGGCCAACCAAGGCATCTCAAGAAACTTGCCACGATGCGCCACGTGTCCCGGCAGGGTCCGGTGAGCGACAAGCTTCCGGACGCGACAAGACAACGGCCGCGGCAAGGCGCTTGCCGCGGCAAGCAACCACTCTGTACCTACGCTCCAGCACACCCACCTATGTGTCGCTCTGGGACCCTTCCAGGCGTACATGGCGGGAGGCTGTGCAACCAGGGGTGCACCGTGGCAAGCGGCGCTGACAAGATCACCATCGTGGCGAGCGGTGGCGCCCCTGACGGTCCCTTTTTGCACTGTTTGGGCGACGTAGATAGGCATTTAATGCCCTTGTCCCCTGCCGTCAGGGTTAGGTATGATACACTGTGTAGGTAGCTGTACCTACCGCAGCACATTTCCATTTTTGCCCTTGCCTACGTTGCCACCTGTTGGAGACCCCTTGAGCATATAAAAGGAGGCCCATGCACAACGTAGGGGGGGAGAGGATGAACAGTAGAACACTCGCGCTCGGTCTCGTTAGCTGCTGGTGTGTACTGTAGCACTCAGCGCTCCCGAGTAAGAACTCAATACAATCCACAAAGCAGCAGTAGGAGTATTATCTCTCCGGAGAGCTCCGAAGCTGGGTAAAACCCCTCGTGTGCCTCGCCTCGATCCGCTCTTTGTGCGACCTCCGCCCCCCGCCGAACCGAGAAGGGGCTCCGTCCCCATAGGTGCTCGTGGAGTCAGATTTCCCCGGCACGAACCCACTACAAAGCACCTCTTCCCATTGCAAGATAAATAGATCAAGTTGGCCAAACAAAACGCAAATATCAGAGAAGAAATATGAGGCTATAAGCAATCATGCATATAAGAGATCAAAGAAACTCAAATAACTTTCATGGATATAAAAAGATAGATCTAATCATAAACTCAAAGTTCATCGATCCCAACAAACACACCGCAAAAGAGTTACATCATATGGATCTCCAAGAGACCATTGTATTGAGAATTCAGCGAGAGAGAGGAAGCCATCTAGCTACTAACTACGGACTCGAAGGTCTACAAAGAACTACTCACGCATCATCGGAGAGGCACCAATGGAGGTGGTGAACCCCATCTGAGATGGTGTCTAAATTGGATCTGGTGGTTCTGGACTCTACGGCGGCTAGATGAATATTTCGTCGACTCCCCTAGGGTTTTTGGAATATTGGGGTATTTATAGAGCAAAGAGGCGGTCAGGGGGGCACCCGAGGTGGGCACAACCCACCAGGGTGCGCCTGGGCCTCCTGGCATGCCCTGGTGGGTTGTGCCCCCCTCACGGGACCTCCTAGGCGCAGCCAGGGCCCATTATGTTCCTTCTGGTCCAAAAAAGTCTCTGTGGAGTTTCGTTGCGTTTGGACTCCGTCTGATATTGATTTCCTGAGATGTAAAAAACATGCAGAAAATAGCAACTGGCACTTGGAACTATGTCAATAGGTTAGTACCAAAAAATGATATAAAATGATTATAAAACATCCAAGATTGATAATATAACAGCATGGAACAATCAAAAATTATAGATACATTGGAGACGTATCAGAAACCTAAATACATGTGTGGATACATAAACAAATACCGTGTCCCTAGTGTGCCTCTACTAGACTAGCTCGTTGATCAAAGATGGTTAAGGTTTCCTAACCATAGACATGAGTTGTCATTTGATAGCGGGACCACATCATTAGAAGAATTATGTGATGGAAAAGTCCCATCCGTTAGCTTAGCATATGATCATTTAGTTTATTGCTACTGCTTTCTTAATGTCAAATAAATGTTCCTTCGACCATGAGACCATGCAACTCCCGGATACCGGAGGAATACCTTGTGTGCTATCAAACGTCACAACATAACTGGGTGATCATAAATATGCTCTACAGGTATCTCTGAAGGTGTCTGTTGAGTTGGCGTGAATCGAGATTGGGATTTGTCACTCCGTGTATCGGAGAGGTATCTCTGGGCCCTCTCGGTAATACACATCACAAGAAGCTTGCAAGCAAAATGACTAAGGAGTTAGTTACGAGATGATGTATTATGGAACGAGTAAAGACACTTGCCGGTAACGAGATTGAACTAGGTATGGAGATACCGACGATCGAATCTCGGGCAAGTAACATACTGACAGAAAAGGGAACTACATATGTTGTCATAAAGGTTCGACCGATAAAGATCTTCGTAGAATATGTACGAACCAATATGGGCATCTAGGTCCCGCTATTGGTTATTGACAGGAGAAGCTTCTCCGTCATGACTTTACATCATTCTCGAACCCGTAGGTTCCGCATGCTTAACGTTCATTGACGATATAGTATTATATGAGTTTCCCAGATGAGATCACGGACATGAAGAGGAGCTCCGGAATGGTCCAGAGGTAAAGATTAATATATGGGATAATAGTGTTTGGTCTCCGGAAGGGGTGTCGGTGTCAAAACCGGCAGATCTCGAGTAGGGGGTCCCAAGCTATGTGTCATGGATCGATGGGTAACAGGAGACAGGGGGCACGATGTTTACCCAGGTTCGGGCCCTCTCTATCGAGGTAATACCCTACTTCCTACTTGATTGATCTTGATGAATATAGGGTTACAAGAGTTGATCTACCTCGAGATCATATGTTGTGGTCTAAGACCTAAAGGTATTATGATTAATGTCATAATCATCTATCGACTAGCCTGGCCCCGGCTTATATAATGTACCAGAGGCCTAGGATAACAAGAGTCCTAGCCGAATACGTTGGTGGAGAGGAGTCCTTGTCTTGATCGCCAAGTCTTGTGGAATACTCCTTGTATGCGGCATGGGCTGCCCGAAGTGGCCCATGAGTGAACCGCCATGGGGGTCCTTGGCCCGATCCACCTAGTCGGGAGACGATGTGGTGAGTACCCCCTAGTCCAGGACACCGTCAGTAGCCCCCTGAATCGGTCTTCAAGTTGGGAACGCTCCTCGATTCTTCCGAACTATTCTTCATCTTCGGTCATCGGTCTTGAAAATTGGTTCAACAAATCTTCTCATCTTTGATCTTGAGGATCGCCCAGGTGAATCCGAAGAGTTTACACGTCGGGTATCCGAGGAGCCCTTTAAGTCTTCGGCCTTTATCAATGCCTTGTTATTTTTATGCCACGCCTCGGGTTTGAAGTGTTTCCCGTGCGGCGATGTCCTCTTGCATTCGAGCTCCAACGCCAGACTGCATTCGAGGTATCTTTTGCAGCCGAGCACCAACGTCGGACCGCTTCCGAGCTCCAACGCCGGAATGTATCTGAGCTCCAACGCTGGACTGTATCCGAGCTCTAAACGCTAGACTATGTTCAAGCTCCAACACCGGACCATATCCGAGCTCCAACGCAGGACTATATCCGAGGTGTCATAGATCACCTTGGTTCAAAAAAGTCGAAGGAGTTTAGCCGAGCTTAATGCCAGAAATGCCCTCTATGGAGCCAGCCACTTGCATCTGAGCTATATCCCGAAATGCTTTCGAGGTGGTTCAGCACCTCGGTCATGGGCTGAATGTTTGTAGATTTTATTTCCGATTGATGCAATCTATTTACTGACGAGATATATAGCCAGTAGCCCTCAAGGTGTGTGTTGGTCTAAAAACCCAGGATGCACCTGAAGGATGACATAAGACCACTGATTCCAGTAGCCCCCGAGACTCAGGTTGATTTGCAAAATCAGCCTAAGGATCAACTCCTAGCTCGGTAGAATACTTCGGGACACAAAAAGCGGTGTTAACAGTCCTCGAGACTCAGGTTGGGTGCGGCCGACCAACCTGAGGAATATAATCTCCTCGGAAACTATATTGCACTTAAATTTCCTGCATTGGCTTATCAATGCAGTAGCCCCCGAGACACTGGTCGGATGGCAACACCGGATCAGGGGATCAATGTGCCCCTTTAATATTACTAAATCATAAGCCCTAAGCCCAGTAGCCCCCGAGCCTTAATGCGGGCACGGGAGGCCGAATTAAGGATCGATGTCCATAGTAAAATCACAAATTATGTGTAATGATTCTATGTATCCAAGTACTTTACAGCATTAATGCTCGGATCTGCATTGTACAAAACTTTGTTGATCGACCATCGGCTTCAACCTCTTCGGCCAGTAGCCGAGGAGTGTTTTCCTACTTTATAAAGCCATTATAAGGGCAAAGATTTATGGAAAACAAGGCAATCCGGCCATACGGTTTTATAGACAAAGGTACACGGAGAGATATGTTATATTACGTTTTAACGTAAGAAACATCTTCCAAAGAAAACAGTCCCGCTATCGGTTCCTTTCTTTGGGACGTCATGCTTATCATGATCATGAAAACTCACCTCCGATCAATGTGGGAC
Organism: Aegilops umbellulata; assembly: GCA_032464435.1. Classification (NCBI taxonomy): domain Eukaryota; kingdom Viridiplantae; phylum Streptophyta; class Magnoliopsida; order Poales; family Poaceae; genus Aegilops; species Aegilops umbellulata. The sequence continues at coordinate 132,373,239 of CP136058.1, read as the reverse complement.
GAAAATATTGAGGATTTAGTTCGGCGAAAGTTCCTGAACTCTATGGTATTAATGAACCAAAAAATTTACTTCCGTCGTTGCCGACCAATGTGATCCTTTAAGATTGCTAGCTTTCGGCTTCACCCAGTCTGAGGTACTAACTCGGATGACCCGGTAGTAACAATCACAGAGGTGCTCCCTTTACCGCCTAGCCGACCAATCGGGAATGTAGGGGTAAGCACAGGAGCCAGGCAACCCAGCTTGGCCAAAATCTTAAGTCAAATTGATGCATATGTATGGCTTTATAACGATGATTATGGAAGGCAGCCTTTGTATATTAAATAAAAACGCCGATGATATGTTTATTTTGACTCCGTTGCGACCGTTTATCAGTTGAAAGTGGCCCATCGTTGGCTTCCGCCCCTTTGAAGATGCTACACAGGGTGTTCTCGCAATAACAAAACAACCCTTAGCCGACGTCTCGGTGCTCGAAGGCGGTTGTGTTAGCGGAAATGAGGCAATCAGATATGCGGGCTTTATAACTTTCACTTAGTCATAGGAGCTTTAAACTGGGGAAGCTAACTACGAGCCCCCGGTTAGTGTTTGGCGATAGCCGAGGTCAAGCCGTAAACACTTCGACCAATGTTATGAACGGCCCGTCATTTAACATAGTCATCGGATCGCTGACCAGTTTACGCTTATTATGACAGTCAATTTTTGGCTTTCTCCACTGAGGTGCTTAACCATGCGAGCTGGAAGCACAATCGCAGTGGTTCTCCCTTTGCACACCTAGCCGAACAAAGCGGAACGTAGGAGGCAAGCACAAGAGTCAGGCAACCCAACTATTGACCATAGACACAATTCGAAACCGATGCATATATAGCAATATCCAAGAATGTTTTTGCTGAATCTCTAAAGGTGTCTGGCCTTGCACTGCGAGACTTATGCTAGAAACACACAAATGTTTAAAAGTGCCATAGGCTTGGAAAACCAAAAACTTCAGTAAAAACTTGACGTCCGAACTAGATCAAGTGTTCGGTGCCAATCTGAAAATTGATCTTAGAAAAAAATTATGCTTATGTCGTGCTTTAATATGACACATCCGATCTCAAGACTTCAAACGGGTCAGCCTACGGCTTCAAGCTCCTGATCCCGAAGGCGGAGTGCTTCTCCGAGGCCAGTTTAGCGAACTAAACTCGAGCTCCTGTAGAGAGAAGCTAGGCCATGTGGCTATTGACCATGCACTCGAGTCGAAAAAGGAGCGGTAGAAAAAGACTTTGCAATGACCAAGAAGAAAACACTAATTATAAAACAACTCATATAAATTTAAGAGCCCCCAAGTGACTTGGGTAAAAGAATTTTATGTATAATGATTGTATGTACTGAAGTACCTATATCATATCTGTGTTCACCCAAACTTTAAATGCGTCTTAACTGACCATCGGCTTCTCCCTCTTTGGCCAAGGGCCAAAAAGTGTTATGTACTCCACCTATTGAGAATATCGACGGTTTTTCCGATAACCAGGTAATCAGGCCATCAGGCTGTAACAGACAAAGCGCGCTCAGGGAACTTATGCTATATTACTGATGAAGTGTAAGAAGCATCTTTGAAGAAAATAGTACCTCCACCGGTACCTTTCTTCGGTTGCTCATTGTTACTATGAGACTTGTGCAATAGATTTTTTGTACTCATGAGTTCCGTTGTGTGCCGACCATGATTGGAAACAATAAGAGCGCTAGCTTTCGGCTTCACCTAGTCTGAGGTCCGAGCTCGGATGACCCGATCGTGACAATCGCAGAGGTGCGCCCTTTACTCCCTAGACGAACAATCTGGAACATAGGGGTAAGCACAGGAGCCAGGCAACCCAGCTTGCGGAACACTTAAGTCAACATGGTGCATATTGTGGCGTAATACACGAACAAGGAACGAAGCCATACACGTATAATCATATGCAAGAGGAAAGGCTTCATAAAGGAAGCCCCAAGGTAAACAGGGTATTTGAATTTGCTTGCAACAAAAAAGGTTTTGATAAATAAAGTTTTTCACAAATGACTTTTTGTCAAAAAAGCATAATGCTTGGTCGAACCGAACGAAATTTAAAACTGAAGGTATTTAAGCATGGAAGCGACTTAGCTGGTTAATGTGCTCGGTGTCGATGCACGGCCCGAGCTTACGGCGGGACAAGGTCCCCGCCCCCAAGCCGGTCCCGAGGTAGCGGAGCGAAGAACTCGGCACTCCGAAGTGTCGACATAGCACGGCCAATGCAGGCCGGCAGTGTGATGCCGAAGTCCCCGGCATGGGTTAATGAAGTGATGACGAAGCCCTCGGTCCAGCCGAGGTGACGTGGTACGTCAGCACGCCGAGGTGACAGCGCTGCCCGACCTAGATCCTTTACCTGTGCACAAAAAATCGTGCAAGCCGGCGATAATAGGAATAATAATAAATTTAAAAAAAATGTTGCATAATTAATAATTTATGCGAAGTGAGTAATAAAAGAAATATGGACCATGTGCCGAACACTCGATGAGGTAGAGCTCTTTCAGCGATGCCAAAGTCCCTGTGGCAACCGAACATGTCGGTATGGCGATTCGACTAACAAGGTGATCACGCGAGCCGATTTATGCCGATTGGGACAACGATGTCGGCTTGCCGAAGTGACCGCATGACGCAGTCAAAGTCGAACACCTACACACATAAAATAGTGTGGTCCAAAAAGGATAATTGCTTTTTGAAAAAATAATTTTTTAAAGAGAAGTGGCCTGGCTCCAAAGTCAATGTCGATGCAGGGCGTCGGCGTGACGTGGTGAAGGCGTGGCAAATCTTGAATTCATAGGCCGGTCCAAGTTCCGGATGCGGCATTCGTTGAACTGTATACGGAAACTGACCGAACCACCACGCGATCGTCGTTAATACGGCCACCATTTGATAGACCTGTGTACAGATGATGAAACAAACCAGAGTAATAATTCCTTGAAAAAAATAAACCCAAGCAAGAAAAAATACTAGAATTAATAGCACCTGGTTTATCTGTTGTAGCAATCTGAAGAAAGGTTACTCCCAAAATTGGGACTCGATCCGCACACTCATTGCCTAATGGGTGATAAAGCAACGGCATGGCGATGCTGGCAAAGGTGGGCTCACCGAGGCAAAGCCCCCGGTCCAGCTAACGTGATGAAGCTAGTCGGCTGGTGACGCCGAAGTCACCGGAGTATGTTGATGAAGAAATAGCAAAGTCCCCGGTCCAGCTGAGGTGTCGAAGCGGGTCGGTAAGGAGACGTTGCAGCTGTCATGTCAGTCGGGGTGTTGAATTAGTTCGGCGTGATGGACATCGGCTTGAAGAAGCAACAATGCGGTCATGCTGACGCTGGTCATAACTTGTGACGCGGTCAATGCCAGATTGATGAAGTGACCAAGCGGCGATGCCGGCGCGCCTGACCCGTGCAATCCGTGGGGCGATGGTGTTGGTGATGATTTATTCTTTGTGATGCTGAACTCTTGTTCGGCTTGCCGAGCTGATGATCTGATAAGGTTAGGCTCGGCTCGATGAAGCGACGATCTGTCTAGTGCAGGTCGGCAGACGTGGAGCAATGTTACCGGACTGGTTTGACACTAGCGCGATGGTGAAGAGTGCCTCGGAGAAGGCTTAAAATTTTATGGGCACGTGTTAAGAACAACGCACAATACCCTAGAAAAAATTCCTTTAAGGAGGTCGTCCAATATCACGTTCATAAAGGAACATGAATTCTGGTCGGATCCGTATTCGCGCAGAAAACAGAAACGAAAAGTGATGCACTAATCGGAAGGTTCCCGGAGTTTGGACGGTCGGATCGAGCTGAAATTTTGAGGTGTGGTAGATATAGGAATTCCACAGCCGATCAACGGTTGGATCTTCCAAAGAACGTCCGAGCTAGTTGCTGGATACCACACCCTAAACTCGTCTAGATTCCCGTCTAGATTTGACAGGGCTCCGGTATATCGTAGATTGTCGGAGATCCCTCCATCGGAACTTGACGAAATTTTGCACGGTTGTTGTAGACTTAATTCCGCACAATTACACCAAAGGAATCGTCAAAACGATGCTCGAGGAGGTGGTGGCAGCGGATACAAGTTTGTTGTTTGGAAAAACAGCGCGGTCGCCCGAGGGTAATGTTGACGTTGAGCCCCCGAGCTCCAAGGATGATTTCTCCATGATCATGGTAGGGATCGGAGTTGATGTTGATGGAGGCCTGCATCCAAATATGATGATCAGAGGTAGGGCGCAGTCCTCGGTCGAGCCAAGGTGACCAGTCAAGCCGGCGACGAAGACACCGGCGTCGCAGTTGATCTGCAGTCGAGCCATTGATCCTTTGCCGATCACACAGCGGAACTCTCAATGAAAGGACCATTGTCGGTGTCAAAACCGGTAGATCTCGGGTAGGGGGTCCCAAGCTATGTGTCATGGATCGATGGGTAACAGGAGACAGGAGACACGATGTTTACCTAGGTTCGGGCCCTCTCTATCGAGGTAATACCCTACTTCCTGCTTGATTGATCTTGATGAATATAGGGTTACAAGAGTTGATCTACCTCGAGATCATATGTTGTGGTCTAAGACCTAAAGGTATTATGATTAATGTCATAATCATCTATCGACTAGCCTGGCCCCGGCTTATATAATGTACCAGAGGCCTAGGATAACAAGAGTCCTAGCCGAATACGTTGGTGGAGAGGAGTCCTTGTCTTGATCGCCAAGTCTTGTGGAATACTCCTTGTATGCGGCATGGGCTGCCCGACGTGGCCCATGAGTGAACCGCCATGGGGGTCCTTGGCCCGATCCACCTAGTCGGGAGACGATGTGGTGAGTACCCCATAGTCCAGTACACCGTCAAGGGGTTTCGGATGTTTCCCAAAATGTTCGGATACGAGAAACACTTTATTTGGGCCAAGGGGTAAAGCCCGCGTGGTTTTAGGAAGGTAAGGAAGGAGTTTTGCGGAGGCCAGGGGCCAGACACCAGGGACCCTGGCGTCTTGGGCTAGACGCCAAGGACCCTTGCGTCTGGTCCTGGAGTCCGAGATGGACTCTTGCCTTGTGTGCCAAACCGACTTTTAGGAGGTTCTTTCTCCAATAAACGAACCCAGGGCTCAACATATAAATAGAGGGGCAGGGCTAGCACCCATAACACATCAAGATTCGCCAAGTAGTGTGCCGGCAACCCCGTCCCCTCTAGTTTATCCTCCATCTAGTTTCCATTGTGCTTGGCGAAGCCCTGCGGAGATTGTTCTTCACCACCACCGTCACCATGCCGTCGTGCTGTCGGAACTCATCTACTACTTCGCCTCTCTTGCTGGATCAAGAAGGCGAGGACGTCATCGAGCTGAACGTGTGCTGAACGCGGAGATGTCATACGTTCAATACTTGATCGGGACGGATCGTGAAGATGTACGACTAGATCAACGGCATTGATAAACGCTTCCGCTTAGCGATCTTCAATGGTATGAAGATGCTCTCCCCCTCTCATAGCTATGCATCTCCATGGATAGATCTTGCGTGTGCGTAGAAATTTTTTGTTTTCCATGCAATGTTTCGCAGCAGTGGCATCCGAGCCAGGTCTATGCGTAGATGATATGCATGAGTAGAACACAAAGGAGTTGTGGGCAGTGATGGTCATACTGCTTACCACCAACGTCTTATTTTGATTCGGCGGCATTGTGGGATGAAGCGGCCTGGACCAACCTTACATGTCCACGCACATGAGATCGGTTCCACCGACTGACATGCAACTTGTTTTGCATAAAGGTGGCTAGCGGGTGTCTGTTTATCCTACTTTAGTTGAATCGAATTTGACTACGGACGGTCCATGAAGAAGGTTAAAACAGCAAACTTGATAATCACCATTGTGGTTTTGCGTAGGTAAGAATGGTTCTAGCTAGAAGCCTGTAGCAGCCACGTAAAACTTGCAACAACAAAGTAGAGGACGTCTAACTTGTTTTTGCAGGGCATGTTGTGATGTGGTATGGTCAAGCCGTGATGTGATATACGTTGTTGTATGATATTATCATGTTTTGTAATATCAACAACCGGCAAGAGGCTTAGGGTTATCTTTAATTATTGTATGAAATACAAGCACCATGTAATTGCTTTAGTTTATCGCTATGCGTTAGCAATAGTTGTAGAAGCAATAGTTGGCGAGACGACCCCGACGCAATGATGGAGATCAAGGTGTCAAGCCGGTGACGATGGAGATCATGACGATGCTTTGGAGATGGAGATCAAAAGCATAAGATGATGATGGCCATATCATGTCACATATTTTGATTGCATGTGATATTTATCCTTTATGCATCTTATTTTGCTTAGAACGGCGGTAGAATTATAAGATGATCCCTTCACTTAATTTCAAGATAAAAGTGTTCTCCTTGACTATGCACCATTGCCAAAGTTCGTCGTTTCGAAGCACCTCGTGATGATCATGTGTGATAGACTCTACGTTCACATGCAACGGGTGTAAGACAGTTTTGCACATGCAGAATACTTGGGTTAAACTTGACGAGCCTAGCATGAACAGACATGGTGTCGAAACACTGGAAACCGAAAGGTCGAACATGAGTCATATAGTAGATATGATCAACATGAAGATGTTTACCATTGATGACTACCCCATCTCACATGATGATCGGACATGGGTTAGTTGATTTGGATCATGTATCACTTAGACAACTTGAGGGATGTTGATTTAAGTGGGAGTTCATCAGTAATTTGATTAATTGAACTAATCTTTATCATGAACATAGTAAAAATGTCTTTGCAGATTATGTTGTAGTTCAATAGCTCGCAATGTAGCTTACCCATTTTGATATGTTCCTAGAGAAAACTAAGTTGAAAGTTGATGGTAGCAATAATGCGGACTGGGTCCATGATCTGAGGATTATCCTCATTGTTGCACAGAAGAATTATGTCCTTGATGCACCGCTAGGTGACAGACCTGTTGCAAGAGCTGATGCAGACGTTATGAACGTTTGGCAAAGCTCGATCTGATGACTACTTGATAGTTTAGTGTGCCATGCTTTACGGCTTCGAATTGGTCTCAAAAAACATTTTGAACGCCATGGAACATATGAGATGTTCCAAGAGCAGGAATTGGTATTTCAGGCTCATGCCCGTGTTGAGAGGTATGAGACCTCTGACAAGTACTTTTCCTACAAGATGGAGGAGAATAGCTCAGCCAGTGAGCATGTGCTCAGAATGTTTGGGTACTACAATCACTTGAATCAAGTGGGAGTTAATCTTCCAGATAAGATAGTGATTGACAGAGTTCTCCAGTCACTGTCACCAAGCTACTAGAGCTTCGTGATGAACTATAATATGCAAGGGATGATGAAAACAATTCCCGAGCTCTTCGTGATGCTGAAATCAGCGAAGGTTGAAATCAAGAAGTAGCATCAAGTGTTGATGGTTAACAAGACTACTAGTTTCGAGAAAAAGGGCAAGGGAAAGAAAGGGAACTTCAAGAAGAATGGCAAGCAAGTTGCCGCTCCCACGAAGAAGCCCAAAGCTGGACCCAAGCCTGAAACTGAGTACTTCTACTACAAGGGAATGGTCACTGGAAGCAGAACTGCCCCAAATACTTGGCGGATAAGAAGGATGTCAAAGTAAACAAAGGTATATTTGATATACATGTTATTGATGTGTACCTTACTGGTGCTCATAGTAGCCCCTGGGTATTAGATACCGGTTTAGTTGCTAAGATTAGTAACTCAAAACAGGAGTTGCAGAATAAACAGACTAGTTAAGGGCGAGGTGACGATGTGTGTTGGAAGTGTTTCCAAGATTGATATGATCACCATCGCACACTCCCTCTACCTTGGGGATTAGTGTTGAGCCTAAACAAATGTTATTGGTGTTTGCGTTGAGCATGAACAATATTAGATCGTCTTTATTGCAATACGGTTATTCATTTAAGTCAAAGAATAATTGTTGTTCTGTTTACATGAATACAACCTTCTATGGTCATACACCCAATGTGAATGGTTTATTGAATCTCGATCATAGTGATACACATATTCATAATATTGATGCCAAAAGATGCAAAGTTGATAATGATAGTGCAACATACTTGTGGCACTGCCGTTTAGGTCATATTGGTGTAGAGCACATGAAAAAATTCCATGCGGATGGACTTTTGGAATCACTTGATTATAAATCAATTGATACTTGCGAACCATGCCTCATGGGCAAGATGACTAAAACTCCATTCTCGGGAACAATGGAGCGAACTAATGACTTATTGGAAATAATACATACCGATGTATGCAGTCTGATGAGTGTTGAAGCACGCGGCGGGTATCGTTATTTTCTGACCTTCATAGATAATTTGAGTAGGTATGGATATATCTACTTGATGAAACATAAGTCTGAAACATTTGAAAAGTTCAAAGAATTTTAGAGTGAAGTGGAAAATCATCTTAACAAGAAAATAAAGTTTCTACGATCTGATCACGGAGGCGAATATTTGAGTTACGAGTTTGGCCTTCATTTAAAACAATGTGGAATTGTTTCACAACTCACACCACTTGGAACACCACAACGTAATGGTGTGTCCGATGTCGTAACCGTACTTTATTAGATATGGCCCATTCTATGATGTCTCTTACCGATTTACCACTAACGTTATGGGGTTATGCATTAGAGACAGCCACATTCACGTTAAATAGGGCACCGTCTAAATCCATTGAGACGACACTGTATGAACTATGGTTTGGCAAGAAACCTAAGCTGCCGTTTCTTAAAGTTTGGGGATGTGACACCTATGTCAAAAGGCTTCAGCCTGATAAACTCGAACCCAAATCGAAGAAGTGCGTCTTCATAGGATACCCTAAGGAAACTGTTGGGTACACCTTCTACCACAAATCCTAAGGCAATATCTTTGTTGCCAAGAATGGGTCCTTTCTAGAGAAGGAGTTTCTCTCGAAAGAAGTGAGTGGAAGGAGAGTAGAACTTGATGAGGTAATTGTACCTTCTCTCGAATTGGAAAGTAGCACATCAGAGAAAACGTTCATGTGATGCCTACACCAATTGGAGAGGAAGCTAATGATGAAGATCATGAAACTTCGGATCAAGTTACTACTGGACCTCGTAGGTCGACTAGAGCACGTTCTGCACCAGAGTGGTATCATAATCCTATCCTGGAAGTCATGTTATTAGACCATGGCGAACCAATGAATTATGAAGAAGCTATGATGAGCCCAGATTTCGATAAATGGCTTGAGGCCATGAAATCTGAGATAGGATCCATGTATGATAATAAAGTATGGACTTTGGTGGACTTGCCCGATGATTGGTAAGCCAGTGGGAATAAATGGATCTTCAAGAAGAAGACAGACGCTGATGGTAATGTCACTATCTACAAAGCTCGACTTGTCGCAAAAGGTTTTCAACAAGTTCAAGGGGTTGACTACGAGGAGACTTTCTCACCCGTAGCGTTGCTTAAGTCGGTCTGAATCATGTTAGCAATTGCCGCATTTTATAATTATGAAATCTGGCAAATGGACATCAAAACTGCATTCCTTAATGGATTTCTTAAAGAAGAGTTGTATATGATGCAACCAGAAGGTTTTGTCGATCCTAAAGGTACTAACAAAGTGTGCAAGCTCCAACTATCCATCTACGGAGTGGTGCAAGCATCTCGGAGTTGGAACATACGCTTTGATGAGGTGATCAATGCATATGGTTTTATACAGACTTACGGTGAAGCTTGTATTTACAATAAAGTGAGTGGGAGCTCTGTAGCATTTCTGATATTTTATGTGGATGACATATTATTGATTGGAAATGATATAGAATTTCTGGATAGCATAAAAGGATACTTGAATAAGAATTTTTCAATAAAAGACCTCGGTGAAGCTGCTTATATATTGGGCATCAACATCTATAGGGATAGATCAAGACGCTTAATAGGACTTTCACGAAGCATGTACCTTGACAAAGTTTTGAAGAAGTTCAAAGCGGATCAGTCAAAGAAAGTTCTTGCATGTGTTACAAGGTGTGAAATTGAGTCAGACTCAAAGCCTGACCACGGCAGAAGATAGAGAGAGAATGAAAGTCATTCCCTATGCCTCAGCCATAGGTTCTATAAAGTATGCCATGTTGTGTACCAGACCAGTTGTGTGCCTTACCATGAGTTTGGCAATGGGGTACAATAGTGATCTAGGAGTGGATCACTCGACAGCGGTCAATATTATCCTTAGGTACCTAAAGAGGACTAAGGAAATGTTTCTCGGTTATGGAGGTGATAAAGGGTTCGTCGTAAGGGTTACATCGATGCAAGCTTTAACACTGGTCCAGATGACTCTGAATCTCAATCTGGATACGTATTGAACGTGGGAACAGTTAGCTAGAGTAGCTCTATGCAAAGCATTGTAGACATAGACATTTGGAAAGTACACAGGGATCTGAATGTTGCAGACCCGTTGACTAAAACCTCTCTCACACGCAATACACACTCTAGTAAAAACTTTGGGTTTTAATCACATGGCGATGTGAACTAGATTATTGACTCTAGTAAAATCTTTGGGTGTTAACCACATGGCGATGTGAACTATGGGTGTTAATCACATGACGATGTGAACTAGATTATTGACTCTAGTACAAGTGGGAGACTATTGGAAATATGCCCTAGAGGCAATAAAATGGTTATTATTATATTTCCTTAATCATGATAAAGGTTTATTATTCATGGTAGAATTTGTAACACCCCGGATGTAACTTGCCATATTTGTACTCCAACTCTTGCCATTTTCGGCAATGTGATATGATATTCCCTCCGTGGTTGGGTTTCCCGTCTTTTTGCATTTTGTCCTTGTCATGCATTTCATATCATGTCATCATGTGCATCGCATTTGCATACGTGTTCGTTTCATGAATCCGAGCATTTTCCCCGTTGTCCGTTTTGCAATCCGGCGCTCCTATGTTCCCCGGCGTCCTCTTTTACCTTTTTTTCATGAGCGGGTATTAAACTTTCTCGGAATGGACTGAGGTTTGTCAAGCGGCCTTGGTATAGCACCGGTAGACCACCTGTCAAGTTTCGGGTCATTCGGAGGTCGTTTGATACTCCAACGGTTAACCGGGTAACCGTGAAGGCCTCGTGTGTGTTGCAGGCCAAAACCCCTTCAAATCAGCCCAATAACCCATCTAAGTCACTCCCATGTCAATCGCCGTTCGATCACGATCGCGTGGCCGAAAACCACACCTCATTTGGAGACTCCTACCTCCTCCTAACTATAAATATGTGCCCTCCCCGTCCATTTTCGCAGTCTAAACCCTAGCCCCGCTCCCCTCGCGCCGCCGGACACGTCCGCTCCAGCCGGACGCGTCCACCGGCCACCTCACTCCGGCCAATCAGTGCCCGCCACGTCACCATCCCCGCCACCTCAGCCACTCCCGCGCCGCCACGTCACCGGCGCCTCCTCCGCGCCCACATCGCCGCACCCGCGCGGGCCCGCCGGGCCCAACCGCGGCCCTCCCCAGCCCGGCCGCTCCCCGCGCCTCCTCTGGGCCTCGTCGCCTCCCGGGTCTCCCTCGCCGCCCCCGCGCCGGTGCGCGCCGGCACCGCAGCGCTCCGCCGCGCCCCGCGCCCCGCGCGCCTCCACCGCCCCGGATCCGCGCCGCCGCCGCCCTCCATCGCCGCCTCCACCCGCCTCCACCGGCCGCCGACGTCTGCCGCCACCTCGGGCCCCGTGCGCCCTGGATCCAGATCTGAGAGCCTAGGGTTGACTTTCCCCTCCCCTCGATTCCTCCAAGTCTTTTCTGAGATTATTTTGTTGCATGTTCATCGCTTCATAACTTCCTGCATACTGCTCCGTTTCGTGCGTATAATATGTAAAATTGTTTGTATCGATGAGTACATAATTTCATCTCATTGCATATTTTTCATTTGAGCTCATCTTGGTGCCCGAAATGCTGTTAGAAGATGGCTATGTGATGTTAGTTTCAGATCTGTTTCAGTAGATGCACTTTTGTCATTTTTGCCATGATTGATGTGTGCATCCTATGAACTTGAGTCCTACATGTGTTTTGTAATATGCCATGCCATATTTAAAGGGGTGTATGCCATGTATTTTTGTGATCTTTGTGGTGACTAGCACAAGCATGCAAACTAGGGATCATAATGTTGCTGACTTCAGAGACTTAGTTATTTCACTAAGTTATTCCCTGCTATTATTTTTATGCCATGTGTTCATGTTGTTTCAGAGAGATCTATGCCTATTTTGAGCATGATCATTAAGGGTGTTTTGAACATATGGATTTGATTTATCCATCCATGTCTTTTTTTGTAATTATGTAGTGCCATAGCTTGAGTCAATCGAGCTCTACTTTTGCTATAAAATGTTTCTGGCAGATTGTTTACATGTTATTCGATTTTGCCAAGCTTGTTGTAGTTGATCCTTGCATTCTATGATGTTGTTCTTGCCATGTATGGCTTCTATGCCATGTCTTCTTGGTGGGTGTATGCTTAATTTATCATGAAATGCTCTGTAGTGAGTGCATCGAGCTCGTAAACATGCCTACTTATTATCTATTTTTGACATGTCCAGTTTTCTGCTAAGTCTGAAACCTGTAACGAAACTTGCTTAATTGACATGGGTGTTATTATATTTTCTGGTCCTTTTTGGCTCATGGTCAGTAAGGGACTTTTGTTCAATGCTTTGAGTAGATTAATGCCATGCCATATTTTGCTATGTCATGTTCCTGTGTCAGGTTGTTTCCTTGCTCTAAACATGTCATCCTGATGTTAAATTCTGGCATGCTGTTATTTTCGCTAAGTCTGTGAACCTGTTATCTTTTGCACTTTTTCCATGCTTGTTTGAACCTGTTGTGGTGTGATTTAGCCGTAGCTCAGTGTTCATCTTTTGTCAAGCATCTTGAGTAGCTCTCTGTCATATGCTTTTTTGGTACGTTTGGGTGCAGTAGCTTAATTGCTTGTTGCTTGCTAAGTAGCATCATGCTGTTAAGGGTAGAATCTTGTCATTCTTGTTTTGCTTGTCGTTTGCAAACCGTGCCTCCGATTCCGGTGATCTTTATATCGATTTCAACCAAAATCACCTCACCTATCCAGTGGCATACTTGGTTTGCCAAGATTATGCCTTGTTCATCCTTGTCCTTCCGGAGCACGCATATGCATTGCATACCACATCTCGCATATCATGCCATGTTTTGCATCATGTTGATTGCGCATTGCATCGTGGTTGATAGTTGTATCTTTGCTTGTGTTCTTGTTTTGCGTAGAGCCAGGAGACGAGTACGTGAACAAGGAACCTGTTGAGAACACTTTCGAGGATCAAGCTTTCGACAACTCTGAGAACCTTGCAGGCAAGATGACCATACCCTCGAAATCACTTCTATCTTTGCTTGCTAGATGCTCGCTCTTTTGCTATGCCTATGCTGCGATACCTACCACTTACTATATCATGCCACCCATATTGCCATGTCAAACCTCTAACCATCCTTTCCTAGCAAACCGTTGATTGGCTATGTTACCGCTTTGCTCAGCCCCTCTTATAGCGTTGTTAGTTGCAGGTGAAGATGAAGTTGGTTCCATGTTAGAACATGTTTATTTTGGGATATCACAATATCTCTTATTTAATTAATGCATCTATATACTTGGTAAAGGGTGGAAGGCTCGGCCTTATGCCTGGTGTTTTGTTCCACTCTTGCCACCCTAGTTTCCGTCATACCGGTGTTATGTTCCTTGATTTTGCGTTCCTTATACGGTTGGGTGATTTATGGGACCCCCTTGACAGTTCGCCTTGAATAAGACTCCTCCAGCAAGGTCCAACTTTGGTTTTACCATTTGCCACCTAAGCCTTTTTCCCCCGGGTTTTCGCGAGCCCGAGGGTCATCTTTATTTTAACCCCCCCGGGCCAGTGCTCCCTCTGAGTGCTGGTTCGAACCGAGTAGACTGCGGGGCCACCTCGGGGCAACTTGAGGCTTGGTTTTACTCGTAGGATGTCTCATCCGGATGTGCCCTGAGAACAAGATATGTGCAGCTCCGATCAGGATTTGTCGGCACAATCAGGCGGCTTTGCTGGTCTTGTTTTATTACTGTCGAAATGTCTTGTAGTCCGGGATTCCGAGACTGATCGGGTCTTCCCGGTAGAAGGAATATCCTTCGTTGACCGTGAGAGATTATAATGGGCTAAGTTGGGACACCCCTGCAGGGTATTATCTTTCGAAAGCCGTGCCCGCGGTTATGAGGCAGATGGGAATTTGTTAATGTCCGGTTGTAGAAAACCCGAAGTTGATCTCAATTAAAACACATCAATCGCGTGTGTAACCGTGATGGTCTCTTGTCGGCGGGGTCCGGGAAGTGAACACGGTGTTGGAGTTATGATTGACGTAGGTTGTTCTAGGATCACTTCTAGCTTCACGACCGTGCTTTGCTTCTCTCCTCGCTCTCTTTTGCGTTGTTAGCCACCATATATGCTAGTCACTTGCTGCAGTTCCACCTCACAACCCTATCCTACCTTTAAGCTTAAATAGTCTTGATCTCGCGGGTGTGAGATTGCTGAGTCCCCGTGACTCACAGATTCTACCAAAACAGTTGCAGGTGCCGACGATGCCAGTGCAGATGACGCATCCGAGCTCAAGTGGGAGTTCGACGAGGAACGTGGTCGTTACTATGTGTCTTTTCCTGATGATCAGTAGTGGAGCCCAGTTGGGACGATCGGGGATCTGTGTAGCATTTGGGGTAGTCTTCTTTCATTTTGGTTCCGTAGTCGGACCTTGAGTGTAATCTGGATGATGAATGTTTATTTATGTATTGTGTGAAGTGGCGACTGTAAGCCAACTATGTATCTCTTTCCCTTATGTATTACATGGGTTGTGTGAAGATTACCTCACTTGCGACATTGCTTTCAATGCGGTTATGCCTCTAAGTCGTGCCTCGACACGTGGGAGATATAGCCGCATCGAGGGCGTTACAGAATTGTATTGACCAGAAACTTAAATACATGTGTGGATACATAAAAAAATTATCATGTCCCTAGTGAGCCTCTACTAGACTAGCTCGTTGATCAGAGATGGTTAAGGTTTCCTAACCATAGACATAGTTGTCATTTGATAAAGGGATCCATCATTAGGAGAATGATGTGATGGACAAGTCCCATCCATTCGCTTAGCATATGATTGTTCAGTTTATTGCAACTTCTTTCTTAATGTCAAATACATGTTCCTTCGGCCATGAGATCATGCAACTCCTGGATATCGGAGGAATACCTTGTGTGCTATCAAACATCACAATGTAACTGTGTGATCATAAAGATGCTCTACAGGTATCTTCGAAGATGTCTGTTGAGTTGGCCTGAATCGAGATTGGGATTTGTCACTCCGTGTGTCGGAGAGGTACCTCTGGGCCCTCTCGATAATACACATCACAAGGAGCTTGCAAGCAAAATGACTAACGAGTTAGTTACGAGATGATGTATTACGTAACGAGTAAAGAGACTTGCCGATAACGAGATTGAACTAGGTATGGAGATACCGATGATCGAATCTCGAGCAAGTAACATACCAACAGACAAAGGGAACTACATATGTTGTATAAAGGTTTGACCGATAAACATCTTCGTAGAATATGTAGGAACCAATATGGTCATCCAGGTCCCGCTATTGGTTATTGACCGGAGAAGCGTCTTGGTCATGTCTACATCATTCTTGAACCCGTAGGGTCCGCACGCTTAACGTTCATTGATGATATAGTATTATATGAGTTATGTATGTTGGTGACTAAATGTTTTTCGGAGTCTCGAATGAGATCAAGGACATGAAGAGGAGCTCCGGAATGGTCCGGAGGTAAATATTAACATATGGGATAATAGTGTTTGGTCTCCAGAAGGGTTCCGGAATTCACCGGAAGGGGTTTAGGATGTTTCCCGAAATGTTCGAATACGAGAAACACTTTATTTAGGCCAAGGGGTAAAGCCCACGAGGTTTAGGAAGGTGCAAAAGGAGTTTTGCGGAGGCCACGGGGCCAGACGCCAGGGACCTTGGCGTCTGGGGCTAAACGCCAAGGATCCTGGCGTCTGGTCATGGAGTCCGAGAAGGACTCTTGCCTTGCATGCCAAACCGACTTAGAGGAGATTATTTCTCCAAGAAACGACCCTAGGTCTCAACATATAAATAGAGGGGTAGGGCTAGCACCTAGAACACATCAAGATTCACCAAGCCGTGTGCCGGCAACCCCGTCCCCTCTAATTTATCCTCCGTCTAGTTTCTGTTGTGCTTGGCGAAGCCCTGCGGAGATTGTTCTTCACCACTACCGTCACCGCACCATTGTACT
Organism: Aegilops umbellulata; assembly: GCA_032464435.1. Lineage (NCBI taxonomy): Eukaryota > Viridiplantae > Streptophyta > Magnoliopsida > Poales > Poaceae > Aegilops > Aegilops umbellulata. The sequence continues at coordinate 132,356,946 of CP136058.1, read as the reverse complement.
ACCGGAACTCATCTACTACTTCGCCTCTCTTGTTGAATCGAGAAGGCAAGGACATCATCGAGCTGAACATGTGTTGAACGCGAGGTGTCGTACATTCGGTACTTGATCGGGGCGGATCGTGAAGGTGTACGACTACATCAACCGCGTTGATAAACGCTTCCGCTTAGAGATCTTCAAGGGTATGAAGATGCTCTCGCCCTCTCGTAGCTATGCATCTCCATGGATAGATCTTGCGTGTGCGTTGATTTTTTTTTCATGCAACGTTTCCCAGCGCGGCTCGCCCCGCTCCGCTGCCGCCTGCACGCCGCCCACCTCTGGCCTCCTCTCCCCGCGCTGGCCCTCCGCAGCTGCCACCTAGCTCCGCCGCTCCTCGCTACCCCGTGCAACAGCGCCCACGCCCCCACCGGTCGCCCCTGCGCTCACCGTCGCCCTGCCGCCTCCGCTCGCCCTTGTGGCCACGCCCCGGCGCCGCCCCATCGTGGCCTCGCCACTGCCGCCTCCGGCCATCGGCCTCGCCGCCGCTTCCCGTCCCCCCCCCCTGCTCCGTTTGGCGGCTCCCCCATCTTCGGCGACCTCGCCCCACGCCCGGGCGTAGCGCCCCTGGGGCATGGGCGCCCGCGCTCAATAACCCGCCTCGACTAGCCCTTGTGCCACTGCCGTATGGGGCCCACGCCCCAGAGAAATTAAAAAGAAAAAATTTATAAAAATAATAATTAATAAATTAATTTTTTAGTTAATTAATTAAAATTTTAATTAACTAGCTATTTAATCTGTAATTAGTTAAATGAGTCAATGATAGTGGGGCCCCACCCCCTGTTAACCAGTCAACGTTGACTGGTGAACTAGGACCCCCTGGACCCACTGTCAGCCTCACATGTACACTATTGGGTACATTTCTGGGTACCCCTAGCAATTTAGTCATTTATTTCGAATTAAATTAAATTGTAGAATATCAATAAAACTTTAGAAATTTGTAGAAAATCCGTAACTCGGATGAAAAGGTTTTACACATGAAAATTGCTCAGAAAAATAAGATGAATCCGAATATGCCCTCCGTTCATCTGTCACACGTGTCTATCATAGAGAACATGGAACCGTCCCCCTTCGTTTCATCTGCACGAAAATACCAAACTTCGGGAAAGCATTCCCGGATGTTCCCCCCTTCGTCGGTATCATGTAGCACTGGTTAGAACACCCCTAGCTCTGCATGTAGTCATGTCATGCATATGTGTGCTTTGTATTTACTGTTTCTTCCCCCTCTTATACTCTGATAGACCCCGAGACCGCTGTTGATGCCCTTGTGATTGACTACATCACCGACGACCCTCCTTCCTTTTCAGTAGAGCTTCCAGGCAAGCAAACCCCCCTTGATCATTCTGAAATCGCCCATTCCATTCTCTCTCATGCTTGCATTAGATTTTGCTGCTATACTTGATTGCTCCTATTCTGATGCATAGTCTGCTTTTGTAACCTACTCATTGTACCTTACCTGCTTATCCTAAACTGCTTATGCAAGTGCATCTAGTGCCCCTTAGTGATTTTGGTGTATTGAAGACTTATAGGTTAAGGGACTAATGTATTTGTGAGTGTACACAGGTCTATAAGTCTATGAGGAGTTTGACATTTACAGAGAAAGTCGACCCCTAAAAATGAATGTCTTCAACTGAAGACTTTGGCTTTCTGAAGAATTTGAAAGTGAAGAAATTGGTGTGACCGTGAAGACTTAATATTCATGCGAGAAATATGAAGCGTGAAGACTTTCGTTTTTGTAGTTTCATTTTCTCTTTCTTGAGTCATAGGAAACACCGTACTATTAAAGGGGGTCGAGGTAAAACTAAGGAAAAGTTTCCAAGTGATGCTCATCTCAAAATCCTACAACTACCAATCCTTTCGAGTGAAGCCATTGGAAATCTCATACAGTTCAATCAATTTCTTTAATGACAGAGACGAAGATCTTCTGGTCTCTGAGGAATTTGTTCTGACTGAGGAGTTAGGAATTTGCTAGTGCGGATTGCCTATAAGTAAACATGATAGCCCTGAGGAATTTGAGAGCTCAAATTTCCGACCGTTGTTGTGCTACGCGCCAGCTGTACCAAAATATCTACCCACCTAACGATCATATCATTAAAGGGCATTCATCTCTTATCAGGTCGGGCTACTCCCCAGGCTATAAATAGCCGCCCCCTACAACCACTAGTTGGTTGGCTGCTCCGAGAGAAACTAACACTTGTCATTTAGAGCATCCCATCCTCTGAGGACTTTGAGCGAAAATCATCAGTGAGGAAAACCCAAACACCTACAAACCCAAAGTGATTGAGCGTCGCTGAAGAGATTGTTCCTGTGTGGAACCGATGCTTGTTACCTTTGAGGATTGTGCATCCTCCAGACGGTTAGGCATCATGGTCTAGAGCATCCAAGAAGAAATTGTGGATCACTGAGTGATCGAGTCTGTGAAGGTTTGGAAGTCACCTGAAGACTTACCACGAGTGATTGGGCGAGGTCTGTGTGAGCTTAGCTCAAGGAGAATACGGTGAGGACTGTGTGTCCGGGACTGTGTATCCTCAGGTTTAAATACCTAGCCACTCCAACCGGACGTACGACTGTCACAGCAGTTGGAACTGGTCTACCAAATCACTCTCTTCACCGAGCTACCGGTTCTATTTCCTCAACCCTTTCATTTCCTCATTATTGTGTTGTTGTACTTGATCACTTCTGTTTGAAGACTTTGACTGAAGACTTCCTTGATTTCCTCAGTCCTAATTCTTCAGTCACCTTGTCTTCAGCCTGCTTATCATGTGTTTACGCTTCTTGTACTCTATGCTTGTTTTCATTCCATCATGATGACTGTCCTACTGCTTTGTTATGCTTACATATGAGTTCGACCCAATGCTTTATTTCTGTCTTAGTGAATCCCGATTCGACATTAAAAGTATATTGATTCTTTCCCAATAAACGAAGCCTTTTTTCTGTAAATACTGCGTATTTGATTCCATCCATAAATCGACTTCCCCTCCTATGCTCTGAGTTCCAGTATCGATAAGAATTCGAGTTCTTATTGTTCTTATGTTATGGTATGAATATACCATACCAATTCGTTATGTATGGATGATGGATGAGATTCCATGGATAGAGAGCCAGTTCCAATAGACTTATGGAATGTTCCCGTTCGTGTGCATCCAGCAGGAATTGAACCCGCAAATTTACCAATTATGAGTTGGGCGCTTTAACCATTCAGCCATGGATGCTTAACAGGGATCATCGTACATCGTAAATAACCAAGTACTTATTCCGCTGCTAGTTGTTCGTGACTTCGTAATTTCCTCACCTTGAAATTCCTCAGTGACGAATTTGTAAAAATCGCCTATTCACCCCCTCTAGTCGATATAACGCACTTTCAGCTTAGTATAGGTTGGTAAGTGATCCATCAGTAACCCCTCTCCTTGTCCTAGTTGCACCAGCTTGTTGATCGATGACTCGATCAACGTGATCGATGTCCAGGGCCCGACACATCACCTCACCCCCCTTTAGTTGTATGACTCTATAGAGCTACTATCGAGTGCCGAGGGTGATACCTCGTAACATGCTCCTGATGATAACTCTATAGTGTAGGTATTCGGTCATGGTCATCGAGGGTGATTCCTCTTTCAGCACTCCCGATACGACTCTGTCATGCAACTCCTCAAGTGTGAACCTCGAGGGTGATTCCTCCTACGTTCACCTTGATGATTACATCGAGTGGAATCCATTGAGGGTGCTTCCTCGGGTTTTCCCCCTTGATATTTTGGATACACGGTTACCTTGACTTTACTTAATACCTTTGTGAAAGTAAGGCGGGCCCAGTGAGCACCCGTGGGAGATACCTGTGAAAGTCGGGCAGGCCCGTAGAGCACCCGCGAGATGTTATGATGGCGGCTTGCTGTTTAGCAGTATCACCCAGGAGGGGTGGTAGCTCCGAACTTGTCCCGATAGCCGTCACTTATGTTAATTGTTAATGCACTAATAGGTTTGGGTATTTGATCTGAGTTGGCCACTGGCCTATATGCACTAACCACCATGCGAGAACAGTTATGGGCACTCGGCATCGTAGTATTAGCCGAAGCTCTGTCAGACGTCCAGTTCAGCATTGTGGCACATTCGAATCATGTCGGCCATCCGAGGTGGCGCTGGTATTCACCCTGCACACAACGACCCGGAATGCAATGGGTGATGGGCCCAAGACCCCGAAGCACTTAGGATGTAGACCGATAGGGACCTCTCTGTGGAGCCTAGGTAGGCGTGCAACATGTTGATCTTCTGAGGACAGGTATTGACCTAGGAAAGTGTGTCCAGCCAGAGTAATCAAGCGTGTTGGGAACTGTGGTGCACCCCTGCAGGGAAGATTATCTATTCGAATAGTTGTGTCCACGGTAACGGACGCCCAGAGTTGTATCCTGGTCTATTACAACTAGAAATGGATACTTGAGATATGAGATGGATATGTGGCTCCGAGATTGCTTTCTCGCAGGGAGTCGAGGAAGGATCTCTAGGCATTAATACTACAACATGATTGTTAATTATAACATGCTATTCTATACTCTTCTAGATGTTGCAAGATGCTTAAAGATGCTAGTCTTCAATAAGCTAGGCTTTTCCCCTTCTATTCTGGCATTCTGCAGTATAGTCCACTGATACAACCCTTCCATTTGATACCAATGCATACTTAGCATAGATCTGATGCTTGCGAGTACTTTGGATGAGTACTCATGGTTGCTTTGCCATCCCTTTTCCCCCCTTCTTTCTTCTTTACGGTTGATGCAACCAGTTGGTGGATCCTAGGAGCCAGATGCCACTCCCGCCGACTACTACTACTACCCTGAGGGTGCCTGAGGGAGTCCTGGATTATGGGGTCCTCGGGCGTCCAGGCTATATGACGTGGGCCGGACTGGTGGACCGTGAAGATACAAGATAGAATGCTTTCCCCCATATCCGTATGGGACTCTTCTTTGCATGGATGGCAAGCTTGGTACTTGGATATGAAGATTCCTTTCTCTGTAAACCGACTCTGTACAACCCTAGGACCCTCTGGTGTCTATATAAACCGGAGGGTTTTAGTCCATAGGGACAATCACAAAACCATACAAGCTAGACATCTAGGGTTTAGCCATTACGATCTCGAGGTAGATCAACTCTTGTAACCCCTATATTCATCAAGATCAATCAAGCAGGAAGTAGGGTATTACCTCCATTAAGAGGGCCCGAACCTAGGTAAACATCATGTCCCCTGTCTCCGGTTACCTTCGATCCTCAGACGCACACTTCGGGACCCCCTACCCGAGATCAGCCGGTTTTGACACCGACATTGGTGCTTTCATTGAGAGTTCCACTATGCCGTCGTCAGAAGGCTCGATGGCTCCATCGATGACCTACAACAATGCCGCCGTGAAGGAGACTTTCCTCCTCGGCCAAATTTTCGTATTCAGCGGCTTCACACTGCGGGCCAACTCGATTAGCCATCTGGAGCAGATCGACAGCTACGCCCCTGGTCATCAGATCGCTTTTGGAAATCTGAACTATGTCGTTGATATCCGAGGAGACTTGATCTTCCAAGGGTTCGCAGCCCCAACCACCGCTCTGGCCTTAGATCCGGAGCACATCACCAGGTCCGAGGACGGGAGTTTAGAGCCCGTCGGACTCTCCGCGATTATGGAACTCGCTACCGGAGGTCCGGAGGGGACAGCGTCACCTGCAAACCCAAAGACGAACCGAACTCCCCTTGATGCTCAAGCGCCAGACACTCCGCCCGACTCTAAGTCTGAACTCTCGAGGTCCGTGTCAAGCGGGCGCGACCAGGAGGCTCTGACCCCGGACAGCCCCGCGGACTCTCGCTTCTCTACCCAAACCTCACTCCTGAAAGAGGCTCTGTACTTGATGTGAATCCTCGCCATCACAGAGGAATCGCTTCTGAATCATGCCCAGCCCGGACTAGGGGCTGAGAGCGGGGAATTTTACGCCCCACCCACCACCCACTTCATAGCCACTATCGAAGATCTAACCGATATGCTGGACTACGCCTCTGAAGACATCGACGGTATGGACGATGATGTCGGGGACGAACAAAGCCAAGACCCTCCATTTACCAAATGATGGACGGCCACCTCCACATACGACGTGTACATGGTGGACACACCTAGAGAGGATGGCGACGACGGAAAGGAGGATCCGGTTGAGGACAAGCCTTCTGAAGCGTCGACGTCAGCAACACCGCTCAAAATCGTGTCGCGACAAAGACAGCAACACCGGCACCAGAGACAATAACACTCCGGAGAATGCCGAAGACCCTGAAGCCCCTGTCGAGCCAACATCCGAACAGGATGATTGGGAGGAAGGGCAAGTTAACCTCGATGATCCGGTCGGGAACGAGGACTCGGAGGATAGTAATTACCTACCGATCTCCGAAGAGGATGTGAGCCTCGGCGACGAAGACTTCATCATGCCAGAGGAACCCCTCGAACAAGAGCGCTTTAAGCGCCGGCTAATCGCCACCACAAGAAACCTGAAAAAGAAATAGCAACAGCTTCAAGCTTATCAGGATTTACTCAACGAAAGATGGACTAACATCCTGGCAGCCGAGGAATACGGCCTCGAACGCCCAACAAAGAGCTACCCGAAGCGCAAGCTACTACCCCAATTCGACGATGAGGCCCTGGAGCCAATACCGCCAACGCGTGACGCTGCCGACAGACCCGACCGACCACCACGTGGTCGGGACAGAGCGGCAACCCAAGCCGAACACCAGCCCGCACCACCTCAACATAAAGGCAGGGGAACAGCAGTCCCAGAATGCACCTATGACCTATGGATCAAGGGGGCGTGCCCCAGCGCGAGAAGATGGCTACCAGGCCTGGCGCGACAAGCATAACCTCACCCAGGCCGAAAACCGCATACGGACTTCATCCGAACTACGTCGTGACGTTGCCCGATATAGAGGCGCCGCACCCCCCCTATGCTTCACTGATGAGGTAATGGAGCACCAGTTCCCAGAAGGGTTTAAACCCGTGAACATTGAATCATATGACGGTACAGCAAATCCCATGGTATGGATTGAACATTTCCTTCTCCACATTCACATGGCTCACGGTGACGATCTACATGCCATCAAATATCTCCCCCTAAAACTTAAGGGACCGGCGCGGCACTGGTTAAACAGCCTCCCAGAAAATTCTATTGGCAGATGGGAGGATTTGGAGGATGCCTTCAGGGACAACTTCCAAGGTACCTATGTACGGCCCCTGGACCCCGACGACCTCAGTCACATAGTCCAGCAACCCAGAGAGTCAGCTCGGAAACTCTGGACAAGGTTCTTAATTAAAAAGAACCAAATTGTCGACTGTCCGGACGTCGAAGCCCTCGCGGCCTTTAAACACAGCGTCTGTGACGAATGGCTCACCAGACACCTTGGCTAAGAAAAGCCGAAGTCCATGGCAGCCCTTACAGCACTAATGACCCGCTTTTGCGCGGGCGAAGATAGCTGGCTAGCTCGTAGAAGCAATAGCACCAGCCACCCTAGCACCCCCGATAAGCTTGCCAATCATACCAACAGAAACTGTTGGGTCTTTAAATAGGCCGGCAAGCTCAACACCGAACACAAGGGGAAAGGGCCGCCCAGCGAGGACGACGATGAGGAGCCTCGCCCACCGAACACAGGGGGAAGAAGAAATTTCCCCCCGAGGTCAAAACGGTGAACATGATCTACGTCACTCATATCCCTAAGCGGGAGCGCAAGCGCGCATTAAGGGACGTCTACACCGTAGAGCCGGTTGCCCCAAAATTCAACCCATGGTCGACTTGTCCGATCACCTTCGATCGAAAGGACCACCCGACCAGTATCTGTCACGGAGGTACAGCAGCTCTGGTCCTTGATCTGATCATCGACGGATTCCACCTCACGCGAGTCCTTATGGACGGCAGCAGCAGTCTTAACCTACTTTATCAGGACACGGTCCACAAAATGGGTATTGATCCATCAAGAATCAAGCCCACTAAAACTACCTTTAAAGGAGTAATATCTGGTGTCGAGGCCCATTGCTCAGGCTCAATAACATTGGAGGTCGTCTTCGGCTCGCCAGACAACTTCCGCAGCGAAGACCTGATCTTCGATATCGTCCCCTTCCGCAGTGGTCATCACGCACTGGTTGGACGGACCGCCTTCGCTCGATTCAACGCGGTCTCGCACTATGCTTATTTAAAGCTCAAGATGCCCAGTCCACGTGGTGTCATAACAATTAATGGAAATACGGAACGCTCCCTCCATACTGAAGAGCACACCGCGGCCCTCGCGGCCGAAGCACAGAGCGGCCCTATCAAGCCGCACACCTCATCGGCCATCAAACCGCCAGACACATACTGTTAAACGAGTCCGGTCAGTTCCGCATACTAACAGCTCGGGAACTCCAGAGCTGGACTAGCAGTTTCGCCTCCGTCGATCACCGCACATATCTGCGAAGTTCGTACCTCGCATGCATAATTATGCATTCAAAATACCTTGGGCATCAACAGAGGCACAATTCGGACAGGTCTACAGTACGGTTCGACCCTGTATGACCTTCCAACTTTTTTCTTCGATTATTTTTTCTCTTTTATCACAGGTGCATTAAAACCTATCTATCCTACGGACTAGCAAGGACTCTCTTCGAGCCCGATTTCGTACAGATAGCCAAAGACCATTCCTTTCAAGGAATCTCTCTCTCCAAGGAGAAAAGCGGCGTAGACGTGCAGCAGGATATCCAAAGGATTTTGTAGACCAAACTTTATTCAAGGACTTGTATAGAGCTTTTCCCCTTATTCTTAGACCCCCGGCATGTAAAATGGCCTTGATGATTATGGTGCCCTCTGTAATTCAAGGACCTGTATAGAGATTTTCCCCTTATTCTTAGACCCCCGGCATGTAAAATGGCCTTGACGATTATGGTGCCCTCTGTAAAATCACGTTTTGATGTAATATTCAGATTCTAGTGAAGATAATTTTTATTCGGTATCAACTTCATCAACAACATTGCGTCTCCTCAGTTGTTTCACTCACTCATCTCGACCCAAAATTGCCAAGGGGTCTATGTGGCCACACATGTGTTGCCAAACAAAAGCCCGAGTAGCTTTATAGCACACTTCGGCGTCCCGAACTTGGCATTATATGCATCGGCTCCGAATCATGTCTTTGGTCAATAGTTGGGTTGTCTGGCTCCTGTGTTTGCTACCTTACGTTCCGCTTGTTCGGCTAGGGTAGTAAAGGGAGAACTACTGCGATTGTGTTTATGGTTCGTTCGGTCAAACACATCAGTAGAGAAAGCCAAAAACTGACTGTCATGATGTAGCGAGAGCTGGTCAGCCATCCGGTGACTTACTAAATCCCTAGCGATTTTTTCTGTATTACATGAAGGACTGGTTTTTCCGGTCACGTGCGTAAAGCATCCGCATTCGGATAGCCGCGTACATACCAGGGACTATCTTGTAGCCCCACCGTCAAACTCATATGGCTAAGTGAGAGTGGTAAAGCCACATAGTCCGATTGCCTGGTTCGCCGCATTGATACCTCCTTTACGGACCAAGAAGTTGGGTCAAGTGTAATCATGTGCTATTCCGAACACCCCCGTAGTATCTACGTGGGGGCTGAAGCCAACGACTGGAAAACTCTTAGGAATATGAAAACAGCCGCACAGGAGGAAAAAAATTTCATCCAAGGGCATAAATATATTACAAAGCCCTCATACATAATACAAACGTTCGGGCAGTTCGGGTACATTCATCCGAACATAATGTCCTTTGAGCATTGACTCTCTATTAAGTGGGCACCCTCTGGAACGTCCTCCAAACAGCGCTCCGGCGTGCGATTGTCCTTGCCTCCGGCCAGGCCCTTGACTGCCACATCGGCAGCCTTCATCTTCGCCTAGTGCATCTTGGTGCGGGCGAAGGCCATCCGTGCACCTTCTATGCACATGGACCGCTTGATTGCATCAATTCGGGGCAGTGCATCGCCAAGACGCCGCACTAGGCCAAAATAACTGCTCGGAATGGGTTTGGCTGGCCACAGCCAAACTATGACGTCCCTCATGGTCGCTCCGGACATCTTATGCAGCTCGGCCCACTGCGCCATTTGGTCGTTTAGCAGCGTCGAGCACTCCTGCGCCGCGAACTATGACCAGAACAGCTTCTCCGTCGCATGTCCCTCCTGAGCCAGGAGGAATTGCGCGGTGTCGGCGGCACTCTTCGGAAGATCCGCAAAAGCGTCTGGAGAACTCCACAGTCGATTAAGCAAGGCATATTTCTGATCGCCAAACTTAGTCTGTAAAAGAAAGGGCTTACCAACTGCTATCTGTCAAGCCTGTCGGACCTCCTCGCGAGCCGCTCTACACTCGGATTGCGCCTCTCTGGCTTTCCGAAGGGCCTTATCAAGTTCGGTTGCCTTGGATTTATTCTCTTCCTCGAGGGACTTGCACTTGCGGGCGGTGTCCTTGAGCTCTTGCTCTATTGCAGATATGCGCTCCTCGAACTGGCGCTGGGTGGCCTGTTCGGCCGTCAAATCTGCAGCCGCTTTCTCGGTGGCCACATTGCTCACCCTCGCCTGCTCCTTGGCCTGGGCAAGTTCACCCCTGAGGGTCTCGACCTTGGCAGCGCCATCTACACATATGCACATAGCAGCGCATAAGCTTCAACTTAGCGTCTAAACATTAATACAGACATAAAATGGAATATTTGAAACATACCTTGCGCCTCATCGAGCCGCTTGTTAATAAGGACAACATCCTCATCGGCCAGCTTCAGTTCCTGCTTTAGTTCGAAAACCTCCGCGGCCTGGGCGGTCGTCGCTAACAGTGAAGCCTGTTTCACCCATTCGATAAGTATGTTACTTCCTGAAGATATCTATAGATCCTTTGTTCGCCCTTCTTCATGGGCCAACCAGAGTCTCAGGGGCTACTATCTATATATAGGCATATTTTTCATATGGAAACTGGCCAAAAGACATTACATCGCACACCTCGAAGCCTGTTAATAGGCTAGTGAAGGCTTCGTTCAGCCCACTTTTGGTGGACTGAATCTTCTCAGCCACCGTACCCATTAAGGTACGATGTTCCTCCAAGATGGACGCACTTTGCAGAGCATCCACCAGAGTGTTCGGTGCCTCCAGATTAGTGGAGGTCGCCATTGGAATAGCCAACTTCCCCTCCCTCGGAGGGAGCCGCTCATTTGACTCTGGAGCCGTTTGTACCTCCGGAGCGGTATTTAGCCGGGGGCTGGATGATCCTGGGCCCCCATCACCAGTCCCCATGGGGGTCTCGCCCCCCACATTCTCAGTAGGCAAGGTGTTATCCCCTGGCACCGTCTCGGTCCTCTCCCGCACTTCTCCGAAGCCTGGAGAAATCCTTTGGGACGATACCTCGGTGTCATCCGCCCTGGGAGGTGAGGAAGCTTGTGGAGACGTCTCCCTCTCCATCATCTCCAGCGGTAGATCCCCCGATGACGATGATACTTGGGGGAGATCGCAGGCCGGACTGAAACACGTGATTTAACATTATTCTCACAATTTGCAAAAGATTGGACGTATTGAAGGAAATATGCCCTAGAGGCAATAATAAAGTTATTATTTATTTCCTTATATCATGATAAAGGTTTATTATTCATGCTAGAATTGTATTAACCGGAAACATAATGCATGTGTGAATACATAGACAAACAGAGTGTCACTAGTATGCCTCTACTAGACTAGTTCGTTAATCAAAGATGGTTATGTTTCCTAACCATGAACAAAGAGTTGTTATTTGATTAACGAGGTCACATCATTGGTTGAATGATCTGATTGACATGACCCATTATATTAGCTTAGCACCCGATCGTTTAGTATGTTGCTATTGCTTTATTCATGACTTATACATGTTCCTATGACTATGAGATTATGCAACTCCCGTTTGCCAGAGGAACACTTTGGGTACTACCAAACGTCACAACGTAACTGGGTGATTATAAAGGAGTATTACAGGTGTCTCCAATGGTAGATGTTGGGTTGGCGTATTTCGAGATTAGGATTTGTCACTCCGATTGTCGGAGAGGTATCTCTGGGCCCTCTCGGTAATGCACATCACTTAAGCCTTGCAAGCATTGCAACTAATGAGTTAGTTGCGGGATGATGTATTACGGAACGAGTAAAGAGACTTGCCGGTAACGAGATTGAACTAAGTATTGGATACTGACGATCGAATCACGGACAAGTAACATACCGATGACAAAGGGAACAACGTATGTTGTTATGCGGTCTAACCGATAAAGATCTTCATAGAATATGTAGGAGCCAATATGGGCATCCAGGTCCCGCTATTGGTTATTGACCGGAGACGTGTCTCGGTCATGTCTACATTGTTCTCGAACCGTAGGGTCCGCACGCTTAACGTTACGATGACAGTTATTATGAGTTTATGCATTTTGATGTACCGAAGGTTGTTCGGAGTCCCGGATGTGATCACGGACATGACGAGGAGTCTCGAAATGGTCGAGACATAAAGATTGATATATTGGAAGCCTATGTTTGGACATCGGAAGTGTTCCAGGTGAAATCAGGATTTTACCGGAATACCGGGTGGGTTACCGGAACCCCCCGGGAGCGATATGGGCCTTAATGGGCCTTAGTGGAAAGGAGAAAGGGGCAGCCCTAGTGGCCGCGCGCCTCCCCCCTTCCCTAGTCCTATTAGGACTAGGAGAAGGTGGCCGGCCCCCCTCTCTCTCTTTCCCCCCCTTGAGGAATCCTATTCCAACTAGGATTGGGGGGGAATCCTACTCCCGGAGGGAGTAGGACTCCCTGGCGCGCCACCCCTTGGCCGGCCAGACCCTCCCCCTTGGCTCCTTTATATACGGGGGCAGGGGAGCACCCTAGGACACACAAGTTGATCTACGGATCGTTCCTTAGCCGTGTGCGGTGCCCCCTTCCACCAAATTCCACCTCGGTCATATCGTTGCAGTGCTTAGGCGAAGCCCTGCGCCGGTAACACATCAAGATCGTCACCACGCCGTCGTGCTGACGGTACTCTTCCCCGACGCTTTGCTGGATCGGAGCCCGGGGATCGTCATCGAGCTGAACGTGTGCTAGGAACTCGGAGGTGCCGGAGTAACGGTGCTGTGATCGGTCGGATCACGAGGAGAACGTACGACTACTTCCTCTACGTTGAGTCAACGCTTCCGCTTCAGTCTACAAGGGTATGTAGACAACACTCTCCCCTCTCGTTGCTATGCATCACCATGATCTTGCGTGTGCGTAGGAAAATTTTTGAAATTACTGCGTTCCCCAACACGTATATGAAAGCATCCTTAGGTACTTATGATGCGGCAATAGGCTTGGTCCGGGGGCGGTACTTGGGGATTGCTTTGGCGTCTGAATCTGAGTCGTTCGAGAGGGATATCCTTCCTCTCTTGGACACTCCCTCCTCCGGATCTACGGAGGCCGCCCTCTTTTTCCCTTTGGGAGGAGGGTTCTCTCCTTCCTCCTCTCGTCCTCTTCTTCGTCTCCCTCGTGAGAGGAAGGAGCCTTGGTCCCTCCGGACGTGGCGCCCGAAGTACCTTCGTGGTGGAGGCCATCTTCGGCCTCCTTAACCTTCTTCTTCGTGTCCTTCTTTGTCGGCGCCTGGTAGGGCGCCGGGACCAGCATCCTCATTAACAGAGGTTCAGCTGGGTCTTCGGGGAGCGGAGCCGGACATCTGACCCGCTCTGCCTTCTTTATCCAGCCCTATACAAGGGACGGAATTTTTAGTACCCCTCCCTAAGATTGACGAACTAGGTAATGTTCGGAAATTTGATACTTATTGGGGAGGCCGGATTATTGCAGTCGAGGCCGGTGTCGTCAGACGTCCTTGGCCACGTCTTCCAGCTCTTGAAGAGTAGCTTACAGATCCCTTTGTGCGTCGTGCCAAAGAATCCCTGCAGGGTCTGTGGCCCTTCCGGATTAAACTCCCACATGTTGAGAGGTCGTCGTTGGCAGGGGAGAGCTCGGCGGATAAGCATCACCTGGACCACATCAGCAAGGGTGATGTCCTTTTCTATCATATTCTTGATGCGCTTTTGCAGCATCAGCACCTCGTCAGAGGATCCCCAGTCTAGACCCTTGTTTGTCCAAGATGCGAGTCACAACGGAGGTCCGGATCTGAAAGCAGGAGTTGTCGCCCACTTGGTGTCGCGGGGTTCGGTAACATACAACCACTCCTGCTGCCATACCTTGAGAGTGACCACAAATGTCCCTTTGGGCCAGGTAACATGGCGGAGCTTGCTCACCATGGCGCCGCCACACTCGGCGTGTTGACCGTCGACCACCTTCGGGTTCACGTTGAAGACCTTGAGCCACTGGCCGAAATGTGAGGGACACAGAGGAATGCCTCACACACGATGATGAACGTCGAGATGTGGAGGAAGGAATTCGGGGCTATATCATGAAAATCCAGCCTATAGTAAAACATGAGACCTCGGACGAAGGGATGGAGGGCAAACCCAGGTCCTCGGAGGAAGTGGGGCATGAATACCACCCTTTCATTGGGCTTTGGGGAAGCGATGACCTGCCCCGGGGTGGGAAGCCTACGTGTGATCTCTGCCGTCAAGTACCTCGCTTCTCGTAGATCCTTGATGTCCTTCTCCGTTACGGAGGAGGCCATCCACTTGCCCTGGGATCCGGATCCAGCCATGGCTGGAGAGGTTGGGGCGAAGGGAAAGATTGGGACTAGGGTGCTCGAGCTCGAGGATGGAGAGGCAGGAAGGTGTGGGGAAGAAGGACAGATTTTTATCCGTTTATATAAGTTGTGAATATCAAGCGCCTCCCCCTCATAAAGCCTTAAAACTCGCCTATTCCCAAGGGGTCGTGCTGACGGCATGGTTGGATTACCCAAGCCCATATTGATGAGAATCCCGCAATAAGGGGAAAAGATCTCTATCTTTGACAAAACGTGTCAATAACAGTGCCTCGAAACGCGAAGCGGGAGGCTAGAAAAAACGGTTCGACGTGATAATAAGTCCAGAACATAATGTCTCGCCGGAAAAGTTGTCAGTGGACGTGACTTGTGTAAATTGTCCTTATGGCCTAGGGTCATAACTATTATACAGAACCGGATATAGTTCTTTTGATTAGCTCTTTGAAGTGTTCGGAGGAGGAACTCGCCTTGCAATGCCAAAGACAATTTGCGTGCCGGACACATCGTCATTGAAGCCTGGTTCAGGGGCTACTGAGGAAGTCCTGGATTATGGGGTCCTCGGGCGTCCGGGCTATATGACATGGGCCGGATTGGTGGGGCGTGAAGATACAAGATAGAAGGCTTTCCCCGTATCCGGATGGGACTCTCCTTTGCGTGGATGGCAGGCTTGGTACTTGGAATGAAGATTCCTTTCTCTGTAAACCGATTCTGTACAACCCTAGGCCCCTCCGGTGTCTATATAAACCGGAGGGTTTTAGTCCGTAGGGACAACCACAAAATCATACAAGCTAGACATCTAGGGTTTAGCCATTATGATCTCGAGGTAGATCAACTCTTGTAACCCCTATATTCATCAAGATCAATCAAGCAGGAAGTAGGGTATTACCTCCATTAAGAGGGCCCGAACCTGGGTAAACATCGTGTCCCTCGTCTCCTGTTACCTTCAATCCTCAGACGCACAGTTCAGGACCCCCTACCCGAGATCAGCCGGTTTTGACACCAACAGTGCCTACTACTACGTGGAGACCACCGACGACCAGGAGTAGTTAGGAGGTCCCAGGCAGGAGGCCTTGCCTCTTTGATCGTTGTTACATTTGTGCTAGCCTTCTTAAGGAAAAACTTGTTTAACTTATGTCTGTACTCAGATATTGTTGTTTCCGCTGACTCGCTTGTGTATCGAGCTATGTATTTGAGCCCTCGAGGCCCCTGGCTTGTAATGTGGAGATGTATGACTTTTATTTGTGTTTAGAGTTGTGCTGTGATATCTTCTCGTGAGTCCCTGATCTTGATCGTACACGTTTGCGTGTATGATTAGTGAACGATTGAATCGGGGGTGTCACATACAAGCTCCTTCAAGCCTCAGGCTTTTATAACTATAACTCTTCTAATGGACCCCCAATGTAGTCTGAACAACCCATAACCCAATTGTATGGAGTAAAAATCATGTGCAAAGCGGGACTCAGAAAACAAGTGTTGAACCGTCTCCTCTATGTGACAAAAGAATAGTTCCTACTTCCTTAATTACGCTCAACTAAATTATAAAACATGCTAAAGAAAAGAATATATTTAGTACCGGTTCATTACGATATACCTTGCAGTTGGGCGAGTCACCAGCTAGTTGCTAATAACGACACGAATGGTACAACCAATGCAACATGTCGGCACACATATTTAGGGGATTATTATTAAGGATCTAGTACTGTGGGAGGAGCGCATTTCGGGCGCAAGCACTCACACAAGGGCACCAAATAAGGAAAGTTCCACCAGCAGCGCCCATCAATGAACTGGTGCTCTTGGCAAGCTCTCCTGCATTTTGCAGTCCTCATGCAGTAGTAGTAGTACACACGACTTAGGACCCAACATTCATCCGCTTCAAGTCCAACTCCAAGCATAGGCGACACCGACCCTGCAAATACATGTTGTGAGTGAATTGTCCTAGCTATGTGGTGTAGTGCAGTGGCCTGAACCAATGAAGTAAACCATGAATACTTTAGTGAGTGAGAATTTGCTTTACCACAAGGCGTGAAAAGTAGCCATAGGAGGAGGCCGGAAGCCGTCGCCTTCATCAGTATATCCATATATAGCATGTATTGAAGAGGCCCTAAGGGAGAGTGGTTGCTTTATACATGTTAAGGAAAACAGGGGTGTCCCTGACAGGAAATCCTATCATGAAGACGTGTCACAACATCCAATGGTCACCTCAAATGGAGAAAAACACATAAGATATGCAAGCGGTGCAAATAAAAATAGAAGATATGCAAGGCTCTTGGGTATTCGGGGGCAAAAGAAATAATGCCTCATCTACATCTTTAAGGCACTCCCAATGCATCATATCTTAAACCTGTATCTTAAGCATTAAATAAGTGATCAGATACAACTCCACTAACACATTAACTGCATCTTAGTCTGGTATATAAAGAAATATGTGTTTAATATGTTTTGGGATCAATACTAACATCTTAACCTTGTGGTCCATTTGTGTCAACACATACAACTAACTTAATTGTATAACATGGATCAACTATTTTTCATCAAGAGGGAACAACTTACTCTGACCATTTTGGAGAACAAAAAATATATGTTCTGCATCATTTCTAAGTAAATATCTAGTTGATCACAGAGTTGCATGAAATGCGGCAAGCCAATGTGCATCCCCAATGGTCATCACTTAATCTTGAAAACATAAAATTTATAACCTTGATATGTAAATCAATGTCTACATATTAGCATTACATAATAAGCACATGTCCTTGCTAAGTATGTTGCGGAGATTGAGTACTAGTGTTCTGTTTGAGTCAATACCAACTAGTGTGTTGTGTCTAGTGGACAAAGATTGGAGTGAGTATGTTATCAAATTAATATAATACATTTTCTTTGAAAAAAAGAACACAGTAAATGCATGTCCAATGTTTTGATAGACATGTGATGTTTCTATGAGGGATGATGGTTGTGTACATGAGTTGTCTATTATGATTAATTTCCAATATGTGTGCTTGATACTTATATGGAATAACTTGTGGTGGATGATGTGAAAGGTTG
The DNA here is from genome assembly GCA_032464435.1 of Aegilops umbellulata. Classification (NCBI taxonomy): domain Eukaryota; kingdom Viridiplantae; phylum Streptophyta; class Magnoliopsida; order Poales; family Poaceae; genus Aegilops; species Aegilops umbellulata. The sequence goes on along the minus strand of CP136058.1, from coordinate 132,339,217 downwards.
CAAAGTAAAAGAACGGAATAGATAATCAACCTGGTGGGGCATAAGTCAGTGTCCTTGTTTTTACCACATTGCCGGTCAATGGAACTCAAATCTTTCCCTTGTGTTCTCAGGTCCTAACAGAAGTGTAGTCTGTCAATCCACACATGCTTGGAGTTTGACCTCTGGAAATACCAACAAAAATAACATGATTCCTCCTTCAACGATGGCAACAATTGGAGGCCACCCAACAGTGTGATGCCAGAGTAGCTACCATCGAGGACACTTGGGTCCTCTACAATGAGGACAAGTAGCACCAATCACACAAGGAAGAGCATGATATAGGACATGCTAGTGTTGTATTCCAAAGTAGAAGGGCATGGGGATAAGAATATCGATGGCTTCTATATAAGTACAGGCAAGACGACGAGGGCATGAGGATTGTTTGCGTCTGTCATGGTAGCTTCCTCACCCCTGGTGAGTTTTTGAAGCACATTGGTGGGGGTGATGTCCTGAATCCTCTTAGGCATATCATTGTCAACCCCTCACTGTCAACCTTCTTATAGTTCTGGACTATATCTCGAGAAGAAAGTATTTTCTTAATGTTGTTACATTACATATTGTGTGTTTGAACTTGGTATGCACACATGTTTCAATGTTTATGTGATAACGTCAAAACATACAAAGTCTCATTTTACTACAAATTGGGAGAATTATATTTTTGTTTGAACTGTTGGTTCATTTCTAAGGGCATTCATCTAATTAATTTTCCATTTGTCTATGGACAAGGGGATTCATCAAATGACCTCCCTCATTTGTCCGCGCACATGTCCATGCATGTCCACTGATAGAACCCATTTGTCTGCCAAAATAGTGATGCCTAAGGGCATCATCCAGCGTTTGTCCTCACCCCTGTATTTGGCCCTTTTCATATTTTCACTGTTTTCATTATTTCAACTATAAATATTGAGCCAAACTATTTGAACACATCTCGCTGATAAATATGAAGCACAAACCATTCAACAAGTCAAACAACTTAACAATTCAAACATAGTCAAAAAATTGAATCAAACAAAGTTGATGGTGCGCATTGATGTTGATACACATTATGCAAACTACTTCTTAGCATCATAATTAATAATGCTAGTGTCATCCAACATTAACCTCAACTCGCAGTGATCCTTGCGAGTACAACTTGCTTAGCCTCAGCAGTCGCTCTCCTTGCTTTGATGACCACCTTCTCTCTCTGAAGTCTCACTTGCTCCCATTTCTCCTTCTCAAGTCCCATCCTCTCCCTGTCAAGTCCCATCCTCTCCCTGTCAAGTCCCATCCTCTCCCTCACCTCTACTCCTCAAGCTCCATCTTTTGTAATTGGACATTCAAGAAGACCTTGTATCTTTCCTCTTTCTTCTCCTCCTTAATTTCCTCCTTTTTCCATTTCCACCTCTTTGTTGGAAATGATTTCCACCCACGAGGCCGGAATTGCGCTTTCCCTCCATCATACTTTGCATTATATTTTCCCACTTATTTCCACTCATTATTTTCACGTCGATCGCTGGTGCAATTCCACCTCCACTTGCCACATCCTCTTCATCTTCCCTAATAAATTGTTGGGAGCTTCAGCCATCATTTGTTTTTGCTTCTTGTTGGGGTTTTTGAGTTCTCTAACAAGTTCACTCCATTTACTAGTGTCATTCAACTTCATCCAACAATGTGACAGCGTAAATGGCCTCATGTCAATTTGTTGGTACAATGTCACCGCCAAGCTCAACTATCAAAGGAGCCACATGTCAACATATTGCAACATACGGAGTATAAAGCAAGAAAACAAACATGATGATCAATGTAAAGTGGTGAAAATTGAATGGCTTCCGACTCCCAATGCACTTGGATTTTTTATTTGTCACTTGCATATATGCACCCCCAAAATGTTGACTCATTCTTGCATGGCATACCATCTATGAGTGAGCGTGGTCTCATTGTGGTCGCTTGCGATTTGATGCGGTGGGCAGTTCTTGAACTCATGGTAGTAGTCATGATTTTTCTTCCAATATTTAGAACCCTTTTACTTTGTTCCACATACTAGATCCATCTCATCTCACCTACAAACAAGTCGTGCAAAACAACACATCTTCCTTCCAGTTGTATGCACTTCCTCACTTCGCCGCCTTCTTGGTTTGAGATGGTTGCCCAACATCATACATTGGCGTATTTTGATCACCATTGTCAAATATTGGAGGTACATTGCAACACAAAAACGTTCACATCGATCCTAAATATGCATACCTAGTCAAGAGCATCACCTCATTTCTGGGGGGGGGGGGGGAGGGTGCACATATCATCGGATAGCCGTCTCCCATTAGCCAACTGAAGCCTTGGTGCATGCCCCACTCTTTTGACGGGACCAAGGATGATGGCATGGGAAACCACCACCACCCCTCCTCAGGCGCTATCGAACCCAAGCCTAAGAGAGCCATCCGACGGGACCGATAGACAAGGTGTGGCGTTGGTTGTGGTGGGGACGGACACATAGGGGAGAATTTTTATTTTTTTTGAAAGATCCAGCAAATTGTTGGCTTCAATTTGATTTAGCAGAAAGCAGCGGAAGAACAATATGGGGAGGATCCGAAGATCAAAGAAAAAAGAAGAAAAACAACAACCCTATTGGTTGCAGAACAACACTACGCTTACACGGTGGATCACCCTCCACCCACAAAAGGACAACGCAGCTCCGACTCCGGTGAAGAACTACAGACAAACTAGACAAGGTTGGCGTCACGAGAGATCGCCGAACGGACCATCTGTCGCCAGTCATCGTACGCCACCGGGGCCCCGCACCGCAGCTTCGACTTCGCAGCAACAAGCAGCCGAGGTAAACTCATGGACACGCCGGAGAAGAGCGACTACCACGACCAATGCCACGCCTCCAATTGCTCACCACCATCATCGTTGCCACAGAAGCCCAACCGAACACGACCAGCAGCAAGAAACACCTCCCTCCTATCACTGGTCTCCTTGGCCGGCAAGAAGCTCCTAGAACGATGCCCCAAGAGGTGCGACGCGCGTCGCCATCATCGCGCGATCCCACGGGATCGAGGGTTTCCCCCGAGCTTCCTTGCGTAGTGGAGCGAGCAAAGACGCCTCAGCGACGCCTTCTAGAAGGACGCAGCGCCCGCAGGCGTCGCCGTCACCTGCCCCGGCTCCAAGTCCGGCAGCAAGGTCTTCACCCGGCGCTGTGCCGACAACCACCAACCCAGGCCAGTCCACCGCCACAGCCACCCGTCCGGCGGCCGCCGGCCCCATGCGCCCCACGTCCATCGAAACCTTCAGATCTGAATGCCGGGGCCCAGATCTACACCATTGCTGCCGGTCCACGCCGGATAGCCGTCAGCCCCATGCGCCCGACGTCCATCGCAGCCACCCGCAGAGTAGGACGCCGGGGCCCGATCTGCCACAGCTCCCGCTGGAGCTCGCCATGGAGCGGCGCGGCCGCGCCCAACGCAACCCCGCGTGCTCCAGTCTGCGGCACGACGCGTCGCCGCCATCCTCGCCTTGCCGCCCGCGCCTCTCACCAGCACCTCGCCAGGCGGAGGAGCTCCCCCCGTCGCTTCCACACGCCAGATCCACGCCACGCGCTAGATCCGCGCCCTGCGGCCTGCACGCCCGCGCTTCCATGCGCTGCCTCGCCGGCCTGCTGCACCGTCCCGAGCGCGCGCATCCGCTCGAGCTCCCGCCGGAATCCACCAGCCCGCGCCAGCATCTCCGAACGAAAGGAGGAAGGGGCCCCGCCGCCGCCGAGCCGCACGGGCTTTGCCCGGCGACCGCTGCCGGCGGTGGCGAGGGGAGGGAGAGGTGGTAGTGGGGTTGCTGGCAGCGGCGGCTAGGTTTGCTACCGAGCCGCCCGCGGGAGCGACACGGGAGCGTTTCGATTTCCTGGCTCTGAGCCGCAAATTGAACTTATAGGGGAGAAATAGACTATGCCTTGGAGATGCCCTTGCGTGTTTGACAAAACTGTGAGTTGTTAGCACTTAGGACCATCATTGGTATGCCAGCAACCATGTAGAATTGGCCCTTTTTTAGGACGCAAAATGTTAAGCTTGGCCTTTTCAAGTATTTAGCACTTTTAAGACCATTGGATTACCAGCTCGATAATTCAAAATGGTGTCCAGACTCATCTACACACAGTGAACAATAAATTAAAAAAACTGAAATGTTTAAGCACCCAAGATGCTCATGTAGGCAAGGTGCATGCAAATTTTTTTGTTGCTTGGACATACGAGGAGCTCGTGCCAAGAAACACAAAATCAGCTCCGTTTCTTACACCTGAATTTTGTCTTTTTGGCATGAGCTCCTCAAATATCCAAACACCATGAAATTTTGCGCGCACCTTGCACACATGAGCATATTGGATGCCTAATTTCTCTCTTTTTTAAAAATTTATTGTTCCGCTTTCCAGCAGACATGTACAGTTGTCCTTTTCATAAGTATTACCTCCGTTCAAAAAAGTTTGTCTTAAATTTATCTAGACATCAATGGACATGTACCATTGTCCTTTTCACAAGTATTACCTCCGTCTCAAAAATCTTGTATTAGATTTATCTCCATCTCTAAAAGCTTGTCTTAGATTTATCTAGATACAAATGTATCACTGAATCGGAAGGGGGTATTTAGTACTTGTACCTAATTCGGATGCGTGCAGAATAGCATTCCACCTAACAGATGTAATTGGTTTGTCCACGTAGAATAGTATTCCGCTTTGCAGATGGAATCATTTGATAATTAGAAAAATATTACGTATGAAAAACAGGGAGCACATCACCGTTGCGTTTTACAGAGCAACGCAAAGAAACAAGAGGCCACGAAAGAATTATGCAAAATCATGAAGGATGCAGCAATTGTATCTTGCACAGAAACTACAAATGTGTCACAGGAAACTACGATAAATCGATACAGTGATGCTACAACAAAAGTGGGGGACACCTACCGCAGGTTTGGGAAAAAATCCACAGAACGCAAGATAACTAAGCCTTTGCAGCTTTCTTTGATTTCTTACTTGCCTTTTTCTGCTTCTTGTATTCCTTGTACATGTTTATGGATGACAATGCATGGTTCAACTCGGTCCTCAATCTCTCATTCTCGGAAATGCCTCTTAGTACCGTGAAATGACTTTGCAACTTCTCTCTCAGTTCATCCTCGCCCACCGTGCAATCTGCCTTCTCAAGCACATCTGGACTTAGAGCGACAAACTCCTTACTGCGCCGTTTCCTTTTGCACTTCAATGTCTGTGACACTTTGTGGGTTGGCTTTGATAATTCCCGTCCCATCGACAAGTCTTTGTATGCTTCCAGAGGATTTGAGCTAGAAAGTTGAACTGGATTCTGGGTGACGTTCAGATTTGCCATGCTCAAGATATTTGAAGCCATTCCACTAACAGTTTCGTCATAATGCTTCTGCAGAAGGCTAAGCTCCCAAAGTACTGTCGCTAGTGCCCCACTCAGATAAGGATCTTTAGCCTCTGGGTCATATTTCTGAACAAAAGGAAATAAATGATATGATAATAGTAAAATAAATACAAACTGTACATGATAAATAAAATACAGAAGAGGAGGTAAGGCATATATACCGCAACTAAGCTAGACAGGGAACCGCCGCCAGCATCATTTTCCAACATGTTTCGGCACTTGGTATTCTTCTGGAGAAGATGCTTCAGCGTGATCAAGGCTGAAACATGAGCCCAACATGTAAATCATTATACCAGCATGACAAACAGAAAGCGGTGACACTTGAGAACAAGTGCTTGTAAGAACTAGCCAGGAAGAAAAAATGAATGCCTTACAAATGCCTCTAATGCTCTACTAATGATTAACTCATCTTGTGATGCAATATTTTGTACAGGTTCTAGGAAGCAACTAAGATGGGATCACCTGCAGCAAGTCTATGCTTACATAGGGGTTGTTTATTACTCCCTCCGTTTCAAATTATAAGATGTTCTAACTTCCCTCTGAATTGGATGTATGTAGACGCGTTTTAGTGTTTTTGTTCACTCATTTCAGCCCGTATGTAGTCTATATTGGAATATCCAAAACATCTTTTTATAATTTGGAATGAAGGTAAGTAATTTATTATGAGTTTGTTCCATGAATGCTGCTACACAATATTGCACTCGGCTGATGCATCACTGCATCCCTAAATACTCCAAGCTCCTTAGGAATGGAGACCTGTTGGGAGGCCGGTGGTTTTTCCACAGCAGACCCCGCTTGTCAGTGTCAGGTTGGCACGTCGGTCCCGTAGGTCAGCTCACAACCGACGTTAGCGTGCTGGTCAAACCCCTTCTGCCTCATGTCAGTTGGCTGTAATTTGGGAGTCCCCGTGTCGATTCACGTCCTCCATTGTGTTCGTGGAGAAGGGGAGGCGATCTTTGCCTGCTCCCTTTTCCTTCGGGCAAGGGTTTGGTAAAAAAATTGGTGGCAGCCGGTGGCCGTCCTTCTTTGGAGCAGGCGTCGACCTTGTGCTGGCTGGTCCGTATCACTTGGGAATTTCTCATGGGGGCGAACAAAATTTCTCTAACAATCTTAAGTGTGTATGGGCATGTGAAAGCATTAATCAGCGAATTGAGGTTTAAGGCTATATACCGGAGACATGAGTGGAGAAATGGATGAAGAGGGTTGGCCATTTGTTGGGCTTAACTGCAATTTCAAGAGGGGAAAGCTACAATCTTGGAGATAGAGATCGCAAATTCATTCCCATGCTTTCTTGACAGACACTCCAGAGTACGTGATGGCATGCATCCTTCGCAGCCATGGCTTCTTGGTAGACATCAGTCAAGAAGAGTATGTGAGATGAGCGGTTCACTCCCAGAGGTTGCCAGATTTCATAGTAACTGAAGGAATAGTCAAGGGCGGGCCTGGCGCAGTGGTCACTTGTGGCCTGGAGGCCCTGGGTTCGAAAGGCTGTCTAGAAATTCCCTTCCTCAGACCCCACCTTGTGTGGGGGCTTTCAGCACTGGGCACATCCTTTTGAAGGAAGGAATGGTACCCGGTGTTGGTATCAAACAAATTTGTCAGGTGATTTTGTTGGTGTTGTTCCTTTGAGATAACTATGTTGTGTGAGATATGGCGGTTCACGGTTTAGATTGTAGACTCATACAAAATTCTCGGTACAATGTACTAATTTCTTAATTGGTAGTTATGCAGTACTGTTTCCATGCAATTCTCTAAAAGATTACTGATGTCCGTTCATGAAAAAAGAAGTTCGGGCACTTGATGATCAAGGTGATATTTAGATTCTATGGTGTAATATGTAACACGGTAACAACAAAACCATAAGTTCTGTAATCAAGCTTGTGCCTTGTCAAGTGAACTGATATGTCCTTGAACAATTTATTAATTTTTTATATTTATTTTATATAATCTGCTTGAAAAATAAAGTGTGCCACTAAACAAACAAACTCCCAACGCCAATACCCAAACGCTGCAGCAAGGTGCGCCTTTCTTCTAGTTCTACTGCCAAAAACTCGAACCAAAATAATACTACTCCATCCGAAAGTAAGTGTCGTAACCTTAGTACAACTTTGCACTGAAGTCAGTACAAAGTTGAGACACTTATTTTGGGACAGACGGAGTACTTGGCAGGCATTAGTAGCCAAAAATTAGATAGGAAAATGATAAATTAAAACCTGCTATTGCTTCTGCGGAGCCAAATGACAGAGCAAATGTTGCCAGACGTTTAATGAAAGCAGCTGCTCTTAGCATATCCTGCTGCTTGCCTTCCCACAGAAGTGTCTTCAGAGCGTCAGCCAAAACCTCACCACGATCTCTGCATGCAATGGATCAGGTCATGTAATTCTCATGGTATGGACAGCTTAGCCATTACTATCTTTCTTCAATATAATAATACATAAATGCTCAAAGTTTATTAAATGTCAAAACAGTTTGAATAGCACATTATCGAGGAACGGAGGTAACAACTATATAGAAATAAAAATACACAGGATATAAGAACAGCGCCATTACAACCATTAACCATATGAAGAGGCCAAACCTGTCAGGTCGATACTCCAGTATAAGGTTATAAAACTGCACAAAGAAGTCCTGCAAGTCTACATTCAAAGCCTCAAGATTGCTCCTCCAGACTTTAAAAGCAACTATGCAGCATTGTAGGCGTTCCGACACAGAGAGTGTATTGTCCGGTGGAATTTCACCATGATGGTCTGTATACCCAGAAAGCTTCTTAAGGCAAGCAATAAGTTCACTCATGAAATCCAAATCAATTAAATGTGAGAATTTTCCTAAGCCCTCCAAGCATGGAGCAAGTAAAGGGTGTGAGCCACCAGGGAAGACGCTAGTGGCCTTATACCTGGAAACATTGACATGCCAATATCATCATCATCAGGAGTGTAACATTATGCTAAAAGAGAGAGAAAAAACAGAACTAAGTAAACTTGGGCCATATAATACCAGATACATGTCATTTGTACTTATAAAACTCAGATACACAATGCACAGACCTTGAATTTGAAGTGTTCATGCTATGCTTCAAAATTCGAAAATATGTCTCAAAAAGAGCTGCAAGTGTTTCCCTTTGTATCATTTTTTTCTCCTTTGGATCAAGAGTAAATGAAACAGCTCTAAGATCTGCATGAACCTACAAAAGGATATTCTTATAAGAATTCATAGCCATGCTACAAGTTGAGCAAGTTGATTTGTATGAGACATATGGTATTACCTCTTGTCTGGCCTTAGAAAGCAATTCCTTTTTTATTTTCTTCTTCTCACTCGGTTTTGTGACATCCCGATTCTGAAATCGTTTATTTTTCTTTGGTTTCAGTTTTTCTTCCTTGCTCTCATCTTTTCCAAGGTCTTCATCAAACTTCAAAGACAAGCAGACCTAACAGAAAATGTGGTCATCGTAAGCAAGGGGATTGATTCTCAACCAAGAACACATATCAATTGCATGCAAAATGCAGGAAGATGGATGCTATAACCATTCAATTCACATACATACCTCAACGACATCAGGATGGAGCTGGCAATCATTGAGCTTCACACTAGCTGATATCAATCTTACTGCTTCAACAGTTGCCTCACCACGATGTTTTCCTTCATTTCTAAATAGAGATCTTATTGCCTCAGAACATAGTTTCCTACAAGTTAGAGAGAAAAAGATGCAAGTTAGGTCAGTACAGTGATGTACTACGTGGACTGCTTTTATACTCCAATTTACTTTAACTACTTTAAATACAAATGCTTAGGTTTATTTGCACATGAACTGCTCAACTTACTAATAATTATGTTTAAACAAAAAGGCAGGAAAATAGGCAACCAATAAATATTCATTAAATTAGTTGACATCATATAGTTTCCTCTATGCATTTCAGTTTTAAAGGAAAATATCAAGTTACAGATGAAATTCGTGTCACTGGAAGACCAAACTATTTTGCTCCCTGGGTTCCCTGAGAGATGAGATTTTCTTGTATTGACTCGTAGCCCAAGGGGCATATATATAGTACATGAGGAAACACACAACATCCGGGTATCACCTTCATACACACGGATGCTACCATCACTACCTCTTAACACCATGGAGCAACGATTTAAACACCTTGATATAGGGCTCCATTCCTAAGCAGCTCATGAATATCAGAAAAGTTGTCAACACCACCCTACATGTATAGGGCTCCATTCCTAGGCAGCTCATGAGTATCAGAAAAGTTGTCACCACCACCCTACAGGGTACCTCCCCAACTGCACTATACCCGTGTACATAAATAAAGATGTATAAAACATGGATATAACTAATATTTGCTGTATAAAGCATAGCTCATTTTAGGCCTTCTTTGCTTTACAGGAATTTTAAAGTATGTGAATTTTGTAGGAAAAAACACTTTGGAGCCCTTTGGTTTGTAGGAATGGATTCCTATTACTAAAGTTAATACAAAGTTGAGACACTTATTTTGGGACGGAGAGAGTACTATGTAGGATAGGAACCAATTCTTCACATTTCAAAGGACAAAAAACATTAGCCTAGACTAAATGGAAAAATCCTATCCTATGCATCAAATGACATGTCTTTCCGCATAGGAATTGAGATACATGTCATCTCACTTCCTATGATTTCCCTATTCCTGTGATATTCCTATCCAATGAACCAAAGGAGACCTTAGTGTTGTGCTACAATCTTGTGAACAACTGTCCATACTGACCATCTGATGAACATACGAAATAAACTAAACAGAACACAAGGTATCGATGAGGATGTTAGCCACATAATCAAAGCGGGGTGGATGAAGTGACGGCAAGCATCTGGCATCCTCTTTGACAAGAAGGTCCAGCAAAAGCTAAAAGGAAAGTTCTATAGGATGGCGATCAGGCCTGCAGTGCTATATGGAGCAGAGTGTTGGCCTACTAAGAGACAACATATCCAACAAATGAGTGTCACTGAGATGCGCATGCTAAGGTGGATGTGTGACCATACAATAAAGGACCGAATCAGGAACGAGGGAATGCGCAATAAGGTAGGGACGGCACCAATTGAAGAGAAGATTGTCAAACACCGAGTAAGGTGGTTTGGACATATCCAATGGAGGCCTGCAGAAACACCAGCGAATAGCGGTATTCTAAAACGTAGCAAAAATGCTAGGAGGGGTATGGGGCAACCGAAGTTGACATGGGAGGAGGCTGTAAAGAGGGACTTTAAGGTTTAGAATGTACTCCCTCTGTCCCACAATATAAGAACGTTTTTCAAGCTAGCTTGAAAAACGTTCTTATATTATGGGACGAAGGGAGTACCTAGGAATTTGGCTCTTAACAGGACTGTAGTCAGCAATCCATGTACCAGAACCTTAGTTTACTTTCCTTCACTTTGTTTACTTGTACTTTCTCCCTTCTCTTTTAGGTTCTCACAGGTTTCTGTTGGATTTCATCTCTAGCCTACCCCAACTTGCTTGGGACAGAAGGCTTTATTGTTAGAATGCAAGGATGGCTCTATACTGGCAACCTATTCCCACGACATTCACTATGGGGGCAGGGATGGAACTACAGGAGGAAAGTTGCACTCGGTAGCTACGGATGGCAATTGGAAAGTCACCCGTCATGGGGACTAACCTAGTAACCAACATTATAACTTATACAGAAGAGCTGCATAATTGAGTCATATGACATTATTAGGTAAGGAATGATTCAAGTAAATATAAATAAGAAGATACCTTGCTACATCATTCGAGGAGCTTAAATTTTTTACCACACTGGCCAGTAAGCTTTCACGGTGGTTAAAGTGTGGGGCAGCATCTAATAAACTACACAAACAACGAACTGCCACAAGATAAAAATAGGGTTGCTTCTCCAATGATATCAATTTCTGCAGGTATGCCTGGAAGTGCACAGAAAGGAAACAGAAAACAAATTTCAGCTATCAAAACATCTAGAAATATCTTGACCATCAAATGGAACGTGCAGCAAATAAATATTTGTATGAAGAAAGCCAAAGCAAGTGATGAGCCACTGGAACATTGTTCATGATCACATAATTCATAACCAAATGACATCTTGTAAGCAGAATTCAGAATAAAACCTTGTAGGAACGAATAAGCGTGTACTCATAATATCTCGTCTTCTTCACTTCTTTTGAAACTTCTACGGCAAGCTCTTTTTCTGTCAGCTGCCTAATCCGATAACTGCAGAAGAAGATCAAGGCACATATAATATAGGTCACCTGGGAAACACCGTAGCTGTGGCTATAGTAAAAACAAACTGTCATGTCATGTACCTAGGAATTATGTCCCTGAACACAGCAAGCAAGGACATTATAGCAAGTTTAACAACCCTTTGGTCTGTGTCGTTGCATATAATTAATAAATCATTCAGAGATCTAATGTTTGATTCAGGATCTTCAAGCATGGCCATGCCTAATTCAGCAAGCTGGGCCTTCTTTTTCTCAAACAATTCATCAGCTGAAAGTTCTTCCTTCACCTCTTCCTGCCAATCAGAGTATACAGGAAAATTCACTGTTTGCATAGTAAAAATATATAGCAGTTTTGTATTAGATACAAAAGGTTTAATTATGAACAAATGAGCTGGATTCTATCGTTGTAAATGACCTGACATTTGATAAACAGTTTTATAACTTATCTGTTTGCTTTCATTGACACTTTTCTGGTATATACAAGCTCTACAACAGATATCCATATTTTCATCTATAATTCCTGCTGAATTCCTGATGATGCATCGACTCATTTTGGTTTTGCTCAAAAATTCTCACTTACCGCATTCTAGCATTCAGCTTTGTATGTTAAAATTAGAACAGCTACAGGCCATGACACTTAACTTAGCTATCCTGCAATATGTTGACAATGTCTAAGATACTTCGATATTTGCAGTCAAACATGGCTAGGTAACTTGCATTCATGGTATTAAGCAGTTTGAGTTTTTATTTTTAAGTTTTTGCAAAAAGAGATCATTTGAAAAATGAGCTTCAGACTAATGCAAAAAGAAGAACAGAAGTAGTACCAACACTACTGAGTGCAGTTTCTCCTTCGGAACTTCAAGTGGACGCTGCACATTCTGCAATTTACTATCTTCCTTTTTGTTGGATCTTCCCTTACATTCCTTTTGAGAACTTTGCTTGGCATCAGCATCTTTGTCATCAGATCTGGATTCAGCACCCTTAGCTTTGTCTTCAGACCTTGCTCTCTTGGCTGCATGTCATGACATAAATGTTACATGAGTAGGGTAACACTAACAACAATTCATAATCACAAACTTACTTAAACTCATATAGTAACACATGCTACATTTCTAGAAAACGTCTTTATGCTTTTGACTTATTTCGGTTCCGTTATGTTGCAGAATTTTTTTTATGTTTTTTACTTGTTTTCTGTCTAATTGGACAAGGGTTTATCATGATCTTTTAGTTCTGATGGAACATAGTAGTTACAGGGGCATCATAAAATCAGTAATGCCAGTATCAAAAAGATTCATGCGTGTCATTCATTTTAACAAGACAAGATATGGTGACAAATAGATGACCACAATAGTATCGACTCATGTGATTCTGAATTACTGCCAGCCCTTCCCCTGATTAATGTAAGTTGCATGTAGAACTTTAAGTCATGCCTGTCCATTTGGATCAGCAACAGTGTCCTGTATGCTTGCTCTGCAAATGGCAATACGGCAACACGGAATGACCGCTCTAGAGCGCATATCATTATTCTGGGATCAAAAGGGCACACCAGGCTCTGTAAATGGAGCCAGATAAGCTTGGCACAGTGTAGATGGGGAGTACACGACAACTTTACTTAGTTTAAGCAATGTCTAAAAGACTAAAACGATATTGTTAAGTCATTGACCAACAACCATAGGGTAAGTTGTAAGACCTTATTAAATTCACGGACTAAAAACAATGGAAGCCATCGGTGGTACATTTCCTAGGTTCTTTTCTTCATCTGCTTGTATAGGGTGTGCTTGCCAAGTGTCTGCGGTAGTTTGTCCTACTGACTGCAACAAACAAACCTAGTAGAAACTCAGACCCAAAAATGATTTCACTTACTAATATATCTATAGCATTTGCTATGCGGTTCTCCAAAGCCTTGTGCAACTAGCAAGTGCTCCTATACCGTATTCACTAGACTAACTCAACCGGCTCTGCTGAACCAAATATAACTGGGCATGCATGATTTTACCGGTTCTGTAGAGCAGCTCCCCCTGCAGAGTCTTGACAGGGAGCGCGTCGACAGGGTCCACCTCGAGGTCATCGTCGTCCTTGGGTTTCAGGGCTAGGGCAGCCCTCCTCTTGCGCTCGCGCTCCTCGTAGAGGAGCTCGACCTTGTCCTCGTCGTGGTCGGGGACCCTGGTGACGACTTTGTCGAGGGCCTTCCTGTTGAGCCCGGTGATCAGGTGGACGAGCTCTCTATTCTCCTCGACGAAATCCACGTCCTCGTCGGAGACCAAGATGTCCTCGTCGTCGACATCCGGCGGCAGCGGCGGCGCGAGGATGACCTTGTTCTTCTTGCTGCTCTTCCCCATGGAATACGACACAAATCTGGAGTGGGTTGAGCTTCCCCGAAGCCAACGCTAACCTCGCAAGTTTCACGGTCACGGTAGGAGAGGGGGGTGACCGGAGGTCCTTCCGAAAAGGGAGGGAGGCTGGCGGCGGCGGCGATGGAACGAAGGGTTTATATGACTCTTTTTCCTTCGAAAAACAGTGGCATGGTTTGTGGCTGCTAGGTTTTGTGCGGGACCTTGGGCTTGGGCCATAGAAGTTTGGTGGAGGCGTGGACAGAACCGCGCGCACCAGGCCCGAACAAGCCCACATTCATACCTTTTTTTTACGCGAAACTAGGGGTCTTTGTACGAGATTGTCGTGGGAGGAACAAAAATTTAACACAGACACGTTACAAAACAGTATAACGTGTTGAGCTACGGCTCCTCACAGCGTTTTCACGTCTCTGGGCCTCATCTGGAGTCTGTTGGGCGCTACTGTGCAGACTTACCTAGGCCATTTGTGGTTTATCTCTCCGGCCTCCGCTGAAATTAATGGAGGTCAGTTTCTGTTTCGCCAGCCTTTGAGTTTGTGCACCTGTATATATGTTCGTCGCCTGCGCTCGGGAGAGTATCTGGTGCTACCAAGGTTTAAATGTTACCGTGATATGGGCATTTGGACCGTTGGATTCTTAGATCGGACGGCATCCGTGAGATGTTGGATCTGTTGGACCTATGCATAATTTTTGGACTCCTTGTAGGCTTTTTCGCAAATGTTGCAGAGTTGTTGAGAGCCGTCCGATCTGAGAATCCGACGGTCCAGAAGCTTGTATCATGGTAGCACCTAAACCTTGGTAGCACTGGATATTTTCCCGCCTGCGCTCTCCCACCTCACTTCATATTCCGGCAGCATCACGTGGAGCACCTATGCTTATCGGTTAGGTTTCCTATATCTTCATCTTTGATGCAAATTCCCCTCCTCTTCCCCCTCCCCTACAATCCCCTCTTCCACCCTATGATTTCACTGTGTTAATCTCTTTCCCAATCACAGTTTTCAACAGATAGTGGTCAACCAATATTGGAAAATTTTGTAGGCTTATATATTGCTCCATGGAATTCTTAACCTCAAAATCTGCGATGGCTGCCAGCCAGATAATTAGTTCAAGTGTACTGCCATATCTCATATGTTCATGCTTTGTTATCCATAAATTTAGGGCATTTAATTGTCATTCATGGCATGGTATTCCTTTTACTGTATACGACAGGTTGCTTAGAACAATACAGTGAAATGCAAAAAAGAGTGTAATCAGTCTGTCCTAGATGGAGGCAAAACAAGAACATGTTCTGGTTCTGTCCATATGTGACCATATTTAACATACGACAAGTTGCATTGTTCTTGTTGCTAGAGCTTTCAAGAGGTGACACAGGCCCTGCAGCACTACAGATTGTGCAACCGTCTTAGATGGCCACTATAGCTCAGGGCCTCATTGGCAGTTCACAAAGAGAAATAGCTTCTTGTCCATTAGTGTTGCTGAAAGAGTGTGAACCTTGCCCGTCCTTTTTTTAGGCTAGGGTTAAGGCAGGCGCTCTCTCTGCCATTCGATTAGATCAGTAAGCAAAATTATTTACATGGGGATCTGAAAGGAGATCAGAGAAAAGAAAAGGCCGAGGCCAAGGGCCAGCAACAAAAGATCACACATACAGAGGTTTCTTCTCCTTTTAAGATCGATTGCCAGCTTCTTAGCTCTCTTATAATCTTGTGAACTGGTAATATCTCGCTCAACACCAATATTTTGTGTTGTCCAGTGTTCAGCATTGCAGGGAATAATGAACTTGAGAAGGTTGAGCAGCAACCGGCAGTTAAAGCTCTAAAAGATAGGCTGATAACAAAGATTATTATTGTTCCTTCAATTTACTTGCTTCGTCTTTAGTAGCTTTACTAGCTCTTTATTATTTTGGTTGTTAATATGTTCTGTTAAAAAATATTGACCTTGTTTATGCTGGTTAAAGAAATTACAGAAAAAACTTTGCAAATCATTAACAACTAGGCTTGACGCCAAAAGGGTAGGATCCTTCACAAAATATCTCCTATTGGTCAGGTATGCAACATGCCCCTCTCCAATTCACTACACATTGTACATTCAGAATTGCTGGATATAGATGCGGTACAAAGAAATTAATCAAAAATCACTACAGTGTGGGTATTTTGCTGCACACACCAGTGAGGTGAAGGATGTGTTGTACTCTGAAAAAATCGTCTTGGAGTCAACCACATGCCAGACTCTGATTGATGTCCAAAGTGGAGGACCTGCAGAACTAGGTAAGAACCGGGAACATCTGCCTATAATCTTCCTTACGTGAGCAACATTGTCGTCTTCAGTCTCCAACTTTCAGTCGCTGGCATGATGCTTTCGTGATTCTGTCTATGTAGGCCCAGCAATTTGAAACCTAAGACCTCACTTCACCGAAAACAGCTTCAGCCCGGAGGAAGGCTGCGGGATCATCAGAAATCCAAACGCAGTTAACAACTAACTCGACTCCAGTCGATGATGACAATGTGATAAACTGCTACACCCTCATGGAGGAAGTGTGACAGAATCATAACCAGGGACATCCAGTTGGCATCGCAATCCATTTTGCAAGCCACAAATGGCAGCTTATGTGTGCTCAACTATAATACTGAGGTTGGTGTGCTGTTATATGAATGTCTACTGCCTTAATAGAGTTTGTGAGAGTTTATAACGTCTTGACATTGTATAATCCTTAATGGTTGTAAAGAGTTGTGTGTACTCAGAAATCATCTTCGTATGTGTTGATCGAAGTAATAATCTAAAAAGTTATTCTTTGCCAATGCATTAATTGGAGCATAATACCGAGAATGGTTATCTTATAATATCATATTATGTGCTTTCATATTAGTTGATACGATCCATTTTATAATATTCAGTGCATCATGGACTGTGATGTTAACATATTTGTGGGGGTAATTATCTTTACAGTTAGATATCATCCCGCTTTCTCAAATAATGCATGTCAACCTTCCTGAAGATGGACGGGTGCGGCAACGCGCACTTTTATGGTCTAGTCAAGAGATAAGAGAAGGATGTTCCTACAAGGCTTCACAAAGATCAGCAACTCTCGGCCGTTGGATCAAAACGCTTGATGAGTTTTGGGCCGTTGGATCAAGAGGTGGGAGGATCTGGGCCGTCGGATCTGGAAGAAACACTGCTGGAATGAATAGTAATGGCAAGAGAATGTAAATACCATGCCCCCACCAGGGCATTTTGGTCATTTCACGTGGTGGGGGTATAAAAGGGTCGGGCACTCCTGTGATGGAGACCTAGCCGCCGCCTCCTCCTCCTGCACCCGCTCGTCCCTCCCCCTCCTCCTCTACGCCTCCTCCACCCTAACCCTAGCAGCACCCCACGCCGCCGTCGTCTCCTTCGCCGAGCCCGCCAGACCCCTGTCGCCCACCTCCCCTGCGTCGTCGCCGTCGTCCACCACCACCGCCACCGCGGCCCCATCCTCTTTCCATCCCTGCCGGCCCCAATCCCCTCACCTTCTCTCCCGTGGCCAGTGGATTCGCCCCTTGGGGGGTCGATTCCTCCGAGCCGACGGTCTGCAGGGTCGGCTGGGAGCGGCACGTACCCCATCAGCGCGTCGGTGGCGATGGCCCCGCGGGTCGAGGCTGGCTCCCAACGGCGCTGGCGCTGCGTCGGGTACTTCCTTTGCCGGCGCCACACTCCACCCCTTCTCCTCCGTGTTCCTCTCACTGCCTATGCCGCAGGTTCCTCTCCCTTTCTCTCCCTCCTTCACTCTTTCTCTCTTTCTCTCTCTCTCTCTCTCTCTCTCTCTCTCTCTCTCTCTCTCTCTCTCTCTCTCTCTCTCTCTCTCTCTCTCTCTCTCTCTCTCTCTCTCTCTCTCTCTCTCTCGGCTGACTTGCGGCTTGATCTTGGTTTTTAGGTTGCTGCTCGCGGTTGGTTGCAAGGATAGGTGTTGCCGTGGTCAATTTCTCCTAGGAAGGTTTGTCTTCAACCTCTGGAGGTTTGTCTTCGACTATGCTCCGAGAGGTGTGACGGTCTGAGAGGATACAATGGGATGGCTCCATATGCTAGAGTGCTTGGTAGCCTGTTGTTAACTCCTGCTCATAACTCATCAATTTGTTTTATATGTGTGCATATGGACAAATTAGTGGGCGTGATTTATATGTGTGCATATGGCCAAATTCGCTAGGAACAGAGTGACCCCTCTCCTTTCCTTCCGTTTGGTTTCACTTCGTGCCATCATTTGATTTGTCGACGGGCACAGAAAGAAAGGGAGGACAGAGTGCTTCTTGCCTAAGTTAGTGTTATATTTTTCTGTCTGAATTTTAGTTTACATGACACGACACCCAGTGGCATATAGGATGTTTTCAACTGTTTTTCGGGGCAAATGAATTATAGTAATTAAAATGACCCCATTAGTAATATCTGTTATTCTCTTTAATTAAGCCTTAGAAATCAAGACATGTGATAGATGATGTGCGGGTGTTATTTCAGAATATTGTTAGCCCAACATGCATGATATTCGTGCATTAGCCACATGTATGTTAGTCCCAACTCCCAAAATGACCTATTTTGACTATAGATGGTACCACTAAAATATTTTGAACAACATCTAAATTTCTCATTTGCTTCTCTGTTTACATGACCCACGATGCACTTGATTTTCAAACTAATAGATTTGGAAACAATAATAGTTTTGGTTTGTTTTTATTCAACAGCAGTTGCATATTCTTGCTATAATATGTGATATAGTCTGTTCTGACTACCATGCTTCTTAATTTCCAACATATTAATCCAAAAATTACAACATAGCCTGATAGAGATTCTTATCTTTCACCCATTCTTTGGTTTAATTTTTAACTTGGTTGTTTTCATGGGTTGTTGTGCAGCCATGCATCTATAGGATGGTCTGCCCATTGCTTACACATGTGAAAAGCGAGTGACGCATGTCAAGCTGCTGGGAGCTCAGGGCACGTTCATCAGCTTCAGCTGCATCAGTGCAACTGTAAGTATCTTTGAATTTGTAGTCAACTTAATACAAAATCTCAAGTGTATATTTTCTTCTGACATGTTTATTTCGGTTGTGTGTGCTTTTGGCTTCTAGGAAAATGCAGCGCTGGTCGATGGTCCTGCTGCCCTCTTGTCCGACATACATTTATTTATGTATTTGACGCACCTGGTTAGTTCATGTTGTTATGATGTTCAAGAACAACCAGATATTGTCGTTAGTATTCTACTCTACGTAGCCTCTTTGTCCTGGATAGTACTGAGGACGAATGTAAATCTATATATGTGAGCTCAGGGTCTTCATGGTGATGCATGTGTTTACTGTTGTTTGGCTTTTGCATTTATTACTTCTGTTTGTGTTTCATCTAGGTGATGTGCACTCTACATAAGATTTAGACCAACCGATGTGCACTCTACATGCATCATGAAGCCATTCTTTTGCATGCACATGATGTAGATGTTTAGGCTCAACTCTGCGGTTTGGGAAGTTCTTTAACAGACCTCTGGTAGATTTTCTGATGTTTAGCAACACATTTCCGCAGGGTTCCACATGCTAACCTCGGCAAGCACATACCACAGGGTCGTCTTCCTCTCTGGCCGCTTCCACACCGTCATGGATGCCGCATACCTCATCCTCGAGAAGCTCCTCTACCAGGTACAAACATTCAGATTCA
Source organism: Aegilops umbellulata (assembly GCA_032464435.1). Classification (NCBI taxonomy): domain Eukaryota; kingdom Viridiplantae; phylum Streptophyta; class Magnoliopsida; order Poales; family Poaceae; genus Aegilops; species Aegilops umbellulata. Next base: position 132,319,543 of record CP136058.1, on the reverse strand, counting down.
CGCCGTCTCCCTCTCCCTCTGCATCTCTGTAAAAATAGGGTAAACATTTCTTCAGAAATACACTCTGTTAACTAATTTGGTTCCTTCTGTATTGACCTGAGCAAAATAGGATCAATGAGACCATTGATAGTAATCAAGAGTATAACTATATGCTCGCTTCATGGTGCTTTACCTCAAGATGTTTGATATATTCTCATATTGTACGTTTAGCTTTTTGGTAATTACCGAATTGTTTTCTTTTTCAGTGTTCTGCGGTGATGGAAGAGGTTCTAATGATCTTCCAGCCAGGGAGGAAGTGAACTCACAAAAATATGAGGCAGGTGACATGATCCGCTTGCAGCAAATCTTACTTGCTCCCTATCGGGAATTTTTCTTTTCACATGTTGTTGAGTAATGGGAAAAAAGTAACGATGCAAGTTGAGTGATTGATAATTAGTATATTATAGGTCCTGATTTCATTGTTTAAAGTCACAATGCAGTCATGCTTGAGGTGGATGTGTATAAAATTCTGTAACGACTGTATGTTGCTGCCAACATGTGCTTGGGTTGCTCATGTTATCCTAAATGGCACTCCTTAGGATTTCTTGAGCTGGTAAAATTATAGCGGCTGTCCAGCATATACGGTTGGTCGCCTTGGCCTCAAAATGTGCAGGTCAGGCATCTCCCCCTTTTAGATAAAAGCAATAATACCAACTTCATTAGGATTTTGAGGTCGATTCACCTTTGCCAAAACAGGAGTGAAATATTTCTAAAAACAAAATAGAAGTATAATTAGTTCAGCCTAAAAACTACTGTGCAAAAGGGGCTTTCAGCGGGTGTCATCATCCTCAGATTGGTGCGACAAAGCCACGCAATCGAGTCAGGCCAGTCATAAGTCATAACCCATGGCCATTATCGAGGCGTAGCTGAGTTGGGGTAGTCGAATAGATCTGGCCTTTGCTTATTCGGATATCATCCTCTCCTCCCCTTTGCCTATTCTTATTTTTCATTTGATTTGTGCGTGCATGCATGAGGTCTCGTCTCATCTCTGCTTGTGTGCAGGAAGGCCATGGAGTAGCTGCTTGGTTCAAGGGCATGTCGTGGCTGCTCCCTATGTTGAGCGCGTGGACGGAGGAGCTGACCCTCCTCACGCAGCCAGGCCAGATGCAGCGATGGGTATGATTCATGGCTGCCTACTACTGCCCTCCCTCCCTCCCTCTCCCACTCAGATGTGAGTTGGATTCACCTTGCAACTGTACAGGCAGTATGAACTGCAAGTAAAATTGATGGTTCAACTTAAATTTGACCAAAACTGCAACATCCTCCATCATCCCCCTTTGGATGTTCAACATACAGAGAGTTCATTGGCACACGGATTGCTGAATTTGAATACCGTCATTGTAATCAACTTTATGTAGCAAATTTAATCGTCCCTGTTATGTTACCCTACAACACCCTCATTGTTGTCATGTTACCTTGCAAAGTCCTCTCATTTTAGTCCCAACGTCTCTTCATAGTGATTTAACTGACAGATATTTGAGCTGGGCTTTTTACTATACTTCTGGTAGCTGATTCTCTTCACCAATTTTCATCAGGTGTGTACTCTGAGGGTTACTTTCATTTGTGTTGAAAGCTATGTGGGTCATTTGTCACGGCCACAGATGCGGCCCTGGAGCTGTCGGGTTAAGGTGGAGGCCTGAGTAGCCGACATCTACTGCGTCCTCTTCGACGTCGTGCCCAACGCCAAGTCTGCCATGTAAGGGGCCATCATGCACGCTCCATATCAGTACTTCTCTTTAGCTACTAGCCTGTTGTTTGCCGTGTTTGGGAGTGGCGGGTTCGGGTGTGAGAGATGGGCTTCAGGGTTTGGTAGTTCCTGCGGAGATCGGATATTCTGTAAAGGGATATGTGTTGTAGTCTGGTAGTTCTTGGTATCTTTTCCAAGGGATATTGCTGATAGTTGCAGTCTAGTGATAGTTGCAGTCTGTTTTTATCTTTTAGAAGGGATATTACTTCTACAGAAAATGGCCAAGAGAAGTTCAGTTCAAGCTAAGCATACAATTTCTGAATTAGATAAAGCTGCAGATAGAAAGAATACCACTTCTCATGCACCAAGTGATCCCCAGAAGGTAGGTTATAGTGTTCTACTGCATGACAGGCTGTGTATTTTCCTTTATAAGGAGCAAAGTTTTCCTAGCATGCTTTGTCAGATTAATATAATTCATGCACGTGGCTCTGCAATTTTGAAGTATCCTCTGTTCTGTTTCTTGTAGAGCTGGTTACATTCCACCTAAGGTCTATTCAGCAAACATGTTTGGGTTTGTAATGTCTGATTTAATTCTATAGGATAGTTTCATGGAAGTTGATTCGCCTGTGACAGATTACGCTCTGTACCAGTTCGGCACCAGCGGCGCCGTCGTTGCCGTCGCCACCACCGTTACGCATCCGCTCGGTCAGTCAATTGCGCAGGGTTTTTAAAAAAGGTTGTCCATCTTGAACCGTAATCTGTTTGACAGTGTTTTTCTAATTCCCTAGGAAATTATTAGTCATTTTTGTGTTTGGAGATACACTGTTAAGGTGACTAATAAACTTTCCTCCTTTTACAATGTACAGTTCATATATAAGTTCATATATTGTTTTGTTCACATGTATATGAGATACACGGTTATGCCTAATACCTGAAACATATGAACTGAGAGCCGTTCTTTTCTTCCTAGACATGTTGTTATCTATCTCCTTTGGTATGGCATATCCTTTTATATTATTTAACAAAATTCTTTGCTACAAGTGAAATATCCTAAACAATCACGAAAATGTATAGCTCAAATGGATATATATATTATTGTGCTGCCAATCTATTTACTTGATTGGCTCTTCGACGGACGTCTCCTTCACATGTGTCTTTCTTCTACCTTTTTTGCTGACCGGTTGTTCTCGCTACTCCTTTTCAGTTCTTCATGTGTACAGGAAGAATAGGAAGCAAAAAAGGGAGGTGAGGAGGACTTGTGTACACATGATTAGGTCGGTCATGGATTTGTGTAGCTAGCTAGCTAGCATGGCTAATCTTATGTGGCTGATGCACAAATAGATCGAGTGGCACTTTAAATTTTCTCCACCTAATGATTTTTCTTATTATTTCCTTCTGAATACTTAGCCAAGCACTGTTTCATTCATGTGAAACTCAAGATTTGATAGTGGCAACCTCAAAGAGATAGTGGTGCATGTACATATCTCACAATTTGACAAATAGTTAAATTCCCTATATTTTAGTATTTCTTTCTTATTCCTATTTCTGGTGACTAAACTGAATTTCTATCCTTTTGCTCCCTGAGTTCTTTACGGAATCAGCACTCAGTTACACGAATCTGTTTTAATTTGTACGGATTTGAAGGAGCTTTTACCATTTCCATCTATTTTAACTGCAAGTATATTCAGCTGTATTTTTTATTTCGGTTTGAAAAAACTGGCGTCGGTCATGCTCTTGAAATCATTACCACGAGTTATATTTGTTGATTTCTTATAGTTTATGTATTTCTCAGAGCTTGTTACCTATTTATCTTAAATGTTACCTTGCTTTGGCATTTCAGAAACATTGTAGTTGCTTATTTGTATTCTATACTTTTGGGTGATTTTACCAGTACCTTGCTTATGTTTGTACAGTACTATTGGATATCTGATGGAGCTTTCATTGTTGTACTGCTTATTCCACCCCTGGCTTTGCTTTCCCCTTATCTGGCTGGTCTCGATGCACTTTTCAGCCGAGGACCCAAAAGATATCCTGTGCCCCATATTTCTACACTTGTAATACTACTTCTGTCCCTGTCGAGTTCGATATGGATATGCCTCAAAATGTATTTTTATCTTGTTAAACAGTTTAACGCAACTTAGTGATAAAATATGTCTTCTATTTATGTACTCTTCCTCTCAATCACCAATATGGTCCCAGTTATCCATGTTTATGCACGTGTTGTCTGCGTTATGCTGGTTTTATCTTTCGATTGGTTGTTAGCCCCCTACAAGAGTTGCCACAATATGAAAAGGCTCCAAAAGGTGTCACGGCCAGGAATCTTTTTTCCAGGCATCCAGTGATGATCAGGTAACCAAACCATATCACAGGATGTGTGTTTGTGTGGTCTGGCAAAGTAATGCTCTTCTTTTGTGGTATGTGGAAAGTAATGCTCTCTTTGTTTATTCATTTTTGGAGCCATTAAATATTTTTGCCCTCATAATAGTTTTAGATGTTATGCCTTAGCATATTATATCAACGAGAAGTGAATTTGTTTTAGCTCGTGTCTTCTAAATTAGTGTCTTCCACTGCATATCAGAAATTAATGGTTCATACCATGTTTTGTATTTCTGTTATATCATGTACTTCAAAATTTGTATCTCAACCTAGCCTTCTTAGTGATAATTTTAGTGGAAGAAATTATATTTCTTTTTGAGTATGAGGACTGTTATTTATTAACAACAAGTATTTATCACCTTTAAAAAAATTAGTCTCCTTATTAACAGAAATACACTGATCCTATTCTACCACTATAATTTAGTTCATGTGCTGTAGGCATCACTGTCATTGCAATTCCTAAAGATATGGAATTCTCATACTAGTGCCGCTAATATATTTGCTCAAGAGGTCTCAAATTGAAAGCTAGGCATACTCTTCTTCATAAATCGTGTTTTATAACCAGATCAACAAAGTTTTTGTATTTCATGATTGATAGATGAAGTCATGTTTGCCAATGTCACCCAAAAATACACTAATTATTTTCCATCCTGGGCTCATTTCCATACCTGCTCTGGAATATTTTCCTACGGAGAAGAGGGCCACAATACCAATTGGGCAGACTTTGTCAAGGCGGCAGGAATAGAAGAATAACATATACTCAGATAAGGATCTTCGCCTTCAAGATTATAAGGGGAAATTATTGCTCACTGTCCTGTCCATATGCTTTAGAAGGAAATCACAAGTGTATTTTCTATACAAAACCATCATGTGGTCATCTATATTATGAACTATTCACACCAGATTCATATGGAATGGCACTCATGGCGGTAGTTGAACCAAAGCTATCTATCAGTACGCCTAACTATGGCTTCGTAGTTTTAGCGCATCCACTGCCACTGTGTTGGCATTTGCTCTCTAATGTTCCTGCTTGTACTACTGAACTTAATGTCAACTAATTAGCTTTTGCAATCTCATGGCTGCATTGAACTTGATGTTGCCTTACTTTTGGGGCCGGTTAGTTTTTATAATCTCATGACTTTGTTGAACTCGATGATGTTACACTTCTGAAATGTTTGTTCTTTTCCATGAACCACAAAATCGGTTGTTCTGTTACATGTGCTATACTTGCCTTCCTACTAATGCATCATGCAATTTGATCTTCCGCTGTTTGGCCATGTTGGTTGGACCGGCACCCTCGCGCCAAGGCGCGTTGCCGATCTAGTCAAACACATTAAGCTACGGGAGAATGGCGTCCAACCAGCATGGCCACATGATGCATGCTAGTTAACCGTGGAAAAACACTTTTTGATTTTTCTTGAAAGATGAAAACTTTTTGATTTTTTTGAAAGATGAATTTGAGACTTTTTTTTGAGAAAAGTTTTTTTAGATTAATTATTTTTTAAAGATGGAAGTGAGACTTTTATTTCTTTTTTATTTTAATAACTTTTTAGGCTTTTTTCTTTTTGAGATGGATGTGATGTTCATATGTTGTGAGAAAGTTTTTTTTAATTTTGAGATGAAATTGAGGTTTTTTCTTTGAGAGGGAGAAATACACACACAGCTTCCTCTTAAGAGGCCCGCAATGGCGGACCCCAACCACTAGTCATGTGTTATTGTGTGCCCAAAATGAAAGTGCCATCACTTATTCTTTACTTGGGTGTTTGCTAAAAAACATTTGGAAGCTCGTCTCTGGCGTACTTTGTTTTGAAAAAAGTTCTTTTGAGATTATTTTTTAAAGATGGAAGTGTTCCTTTTGTTTCTTTTTCATTTTAAGAACGTTTTTAGGTTTTTTTTCTTTTTTTTAGATGGATGTGATGTTTACGTGTTGTGATAAAGTTTTCTTTTTAAATTTGAGATGAAATTAAGGTTTTTTAAGAGGGAGAAATACATGCACAGCTTCCCCTCAAGAGGCCCGTTTTGGTAGGCCCCAACCACTAGTCATGTATTATTATGTGCCCAAAATGAAACTGCCATCACTTATTCTTTGCTTGGGTGTTTGCTAAAAAAACATTTGAAAGCTTGTCTCTGGCGTACTTTGTTTTGAGAAAAGTTTTTTTTATATTATATTTTAAAGATGGAAGTGTTACTTTTGTTTCTTTTTCATTTTAAGAACGCTTTTTAGGCTTTTTTTTAGATGGATGTGATATTCACGTGTTGTGATAAAGTTTTTTTTAATTTTGAGACGAAATTGAGGTTTTTTCTTTAAGAGGAAGAAATACACGCACAGCTTCCTCTCAAGAGGCCCACAATGGCGGGCCCTAACCACTAGTATCAAACACAATAAGCTACGCTACAAGGGCGCTAGCTGAGCATGTCCACGTGGTGATTTACTGTGACGATAGAAAAATATCTACTACGTATCCTTTCCTTCTAGTAGAAGCTTGCGTTGAGTTGATTGATTGGTTCGTTTCCTTCCAAACGAAGGCAGCTCCGCACGTCTTCCTCTCCACCTCTCTCCACCACACGTATGCCGCCAGCCGCAGCCGTCGCCTCCTCTTCCTCCTCTTGTTTACCCAGCTAGGGCTGCTTCTACCGCCGCCGCCGCTGGCCCATCACTCCTCCGGCGCTGCCCACCGAAGGAAGGCCCTCTTCTCCCCAGGGTCTTGTCCTCTTGGTGGAACCCTCGTAGCAAGGCCCGAAGCGGACTACACAGGATGGGCGAGCGCAGCAGGATGGCACGACGCCACTCACGGATCCCGAGGTGTCCGATGGGCGCGCTGAGCCGGCACGGACGGGAGGCAAATCCCTTAGTGGAGACCGTCCTTGCACACTTCGCCTCCATCTTCGCTGGACAGCTCACCGCGGGCACTCGCCATCAGCTCTCCCACCTCCTCAAGCTCGGGCTGCGGTGTCGAGGCGCGGGTTGCTGCGGTGCTCACCAGGCCATCCTCGATGCATCGAACTATGGTCGTAGCAGGTTTGCAGTGCACTCATGCCCATCACCTGTTTGTTCAAATGCCCCTAATTTAGTCTGAAAATGGGGTTGCTCGTTTAGTTGCTTTGGTGGACATGTTTTCTTGATGTTTGGCCAACTGTTTGGAACAATGGTTGACCAATCAAAATTGGTAGGTCTTATGACCATTCAATACTAGCAGCATGATTGATAAGTTACACTAGAATTCAAAATATAGTCAAGTTTATGTTTTCTTTACATCAGTTTTCATTATAACACAAGGCACTCTTACTCTATCGTCACGTAGAATGTTCTCCATTGGCATGTCGTAGATGATTGGTAATTTCCGATTGAAATACCTTCATACCGAAACACTGGAATTGTTCATATTTCTTTTTCTGAGAGATGCACAACGTCTGATGCCATCAACATCATACGGTGCTTTTATTTTCATTTCTATAATCGTATTAGAATTCTTGTTCTTCCGCTCGAGGTAGACGTCGTCCACGTGCTCCTCCTAAAGTTCCTCCTCGCTACCAGGGGTGGATGCCGATGAGGCCGACCTTCCCTCCACGCGTAGGTACTCTCCCCTGCTCCCCTAGGCGCCTCTTTCCTGCATCATGACGAGGATCAAGCTCCATTTGTTTTCTTTTAAACGTCTTGTTGAAATATATTGCCCGCCTCCTTCATCAGTTCGGACTTTTGGAGCAACTGGCTGGAACATGAATTCAATATGGTATCCGAGCCAAGAGGTCTTAAGTTTTCAAGACCCTACCAACGAAGTATTAAATTAAACGATTATGCGGCCTACATCGATCCCACTTCTAAGGACTAAAATAGCCTAAACGTGAGGGGGAGTGTTGAAATATATTGCCCGCCTCCCTCCATCAGTTCGGACTTTTGGAGTAACTGGCTGGAGCATGAATTCAATATGTCTCAACCAAGAAATTGACTACTCATTGTTTTCTTTTGGTGTGTGTTTATTTGGCGCAATTGGACTTTGAAAGGAAAAGACTACATGTGCGTCTATGTGGCCAATTCCAACTTTTCGACACGGACAATTTTTCACCTTAATTCCTGCTATGTTTTATTTCTCAAACCGACCTTATTCCTTCAGTTTCATCAATTGATTTTTCAAAAAAAAAATCGTTTCAGCATGTTCTTTCTGTCACTCATTGATACTCTATGATAGATGTCATGCCATGCCATGTGTTGTGTTGAATAATTGCAGTATAGCATGCCATTAATTTTATGACTGATGGGGTAATAGGTGTGTTGCTGAAGCAAAGAAAGGAAAGTAAATAGATTGGTGGCTCTGAAAGAATAGGAAGTTGTATAACAACTAAGAAAATATGTGGAGCTAAGGCAAAACAGCAAAATCAGGGATTAGTCTCTTGGGCTTTGTATTACCTTTCCTGGTGGAATAATATTTCCAGCTTGTGCTGATGTATTCTTGCTCTCTCTTCCCTGACCCTCTCTCTCTCTGTTGTGCACAAAGAGAGCCGTGGCGGCGGCACAACAGACTACAAAATTGGAGGCTTTCGTGCTTTAGTGGTAGGTTGTGCAAGTAAGTTCAAATTAGGGACTATCATTCTCACAGTATGGTTCGCAGCTGTAGATCTTGCAAGTTTATCAGGTTTAGTTATGTTTCTGTACCTTTGTCGAGATGGTGTGGCAATGATAATATAAATTTGTTTTGTTGACGTAGCTACTTTGTTCCCCAATTTTACTGATGATTTTATTCTGATATCTATCTTATTTCTGAACTGGAGTACTCTATATTGATTACCTTTTCCCTTCCATTCCTTAATCTCATTTTCCCTGGTGGCTCTTTTTTAGCTTTGACATAGCAACAAGAGAATCTAGCTAGGTTACTCTTAGGCAATACCTTCCATATGATATCATATTTGTTATGCTCTTGACTCTTTTTCTTATCTTGCAGGTGGTCACATAGCTGCCTTATTTCTCCTGTCAGCAAACAAATGTGAAAATGGACAACCTTGGGACATAGGGAAAATGGGAGGCAATGGCCAGACCTATATAAAGCACTTCATATTTATGTTTGTGTAATTCGTCATGAATGATTATTGTGCAGGAGTTTAGATTTCTGTATTTGTTCTTTAACATATGAAAGTTACACTGTGTGAGTAAGTAGGTCATAGAACATTGATTTGATTTATCTTCTGTCGATAAGCATGGTCCTGTAAGAAATGTTCAATAAGGGCATAATCGGGGGATAAGCAATCTATGATTTTATACCTTATTACTCAGCTAACTAAAGTTTCGGGGCTTGAGTTGTTCTTACTTGCAAATTGTTCTCTCTTATATTCTCTAATGTATGTCTTCTTTATTTCCTTTAGTCTCTGCATAAAGGAAACTCATTCAGCTGGAATCAATGCGTGGTTGCGAATTGTAAATACATCAAGATTTAGACGGTTGGCTCAAGCTTCTCCTCTCAGGCCCATGCTCCTGGATATTTGAGTTGTGATCTTTGACCTCTTGTCCAGACACCATAAAACTATTAGACGAACTATGTCACTGCTTTTAGGGATCGTCCACCTTTTGGAGATTGTTAAACCTTGATCTCAACCGTTGGTTGTGTCTTTGTGAGGGGTCATTCACCTTGCACTAGTATCGTATCGTGCTATACAAATGGTTTTTAACCCCTTTCTGCGACGGCATTTGGAATCGTCACCTAGTGAGTAACTGCGATAGGGGGTTCCTTCCCACACGACCCAGAAACCATCGGGGATAGGCGAGCAGCTACTGACGATCGCCATAGAATAAATGTATGAGAAGCCGCCCCAGTCTCACACGTTACATCTCGACGTTACGTTTTTTATCAGAGAGACATCCCAAACGATTACGCCGCTATAGTCGTGTGAAAAAGGTGGACGTCAACATTTAATGTACCGATATGTTTGTGATAGGTACGTTATCGCACACGGTTCAAGAATGTAAAATGTGTGTGGTGCCTCTACTAGCGTCAACATGTCCATTTTCATAACTGTGTGCGATTGGTATTCCTATCACACACGCACACCGGTTTGAAATGTTTGCCGTATTACCATGAATCGCACATGCATATGAGACGAAACCGTGTGTGCATCCGTCGGGCATCGCAAACGTTTCACGTCAAAGAACCGTCTGTTCTCTATGTTTCATTGCACATGATGTTTTCTTTCTAACCGTGTGCACATTATTTTATTCGCTCATGTATTATTTTATTTTTCCTGGTAATTTATTATTTGAATTGGAAATTTTGAAATATGAAATGTGGAATTCAAATTCTCAGCACAATGGTTCAACAACGAATCCATAAATAAAATTGCCAGTACAATATGTTCAGTATTACAGGATTAGACATCAATTAACTATGATGAACCACAGTATTTAGAGGCGGTAAAGGTGAAGAGACAAGTGTAAATCATTTTGACTGTCGATGGTGTTGAAGAAGCGGAATGCCAATAATGTGTCTTCCTACATGCCATAGGCACGAACAACTTTTGTCCAACCCCTTGTGATGATCGCCGACCCATCCTTCACCGCCTTTAGGAAGACTTCTAGAGCATTATCATGGTAGCATGAATTATATACTTTAACCTTAGTTGCCTCCACTCCGGTCATGTAATTTGCAAGGTAATCATCAGTAAATAGCTTCGGAAACCAATGAAAAGAGAAAAATATCAGATACTGAGGTCTAATAGAGTAACTTGTTGTGGGCAGGGGAAAAGGCAACACATTACTTACCATCCTAAAGTTCACTGTTGTCTTGGACAAATTGTAAATAAAGAGCTTAATTCCCATCACCTGTTTCTTTCGCCTAACACTCTTTCTTAGTTCCCCACTTAACGCTTGTTCATGAATATCTCATTTCCCCATACGCAAAAGGGATTGAAGTGTGGATCAGTACCGCTCGTATATGTACCTACAAGCAACCAGTAAATGTTAGAAGCTAAACTGAGATTGCACTGGAGCTACACTCCTAAGTACAGGTATTTTTAGAGATTTCAATATAAACTACATACAGATGTATATAGAATTATAGATATAGTTTAGATCAGAATCTAGATTCACTTATTTTGCTCCTTATGTAGTGTTGTAGGGTGAAACCCTACGATGGATCTTTCACGGATTGGAGGGGAAATCCTCAAGAACAAGAAGAAGACAAAGGGAAAAACACAAGAGGAACACTCAAGAACGAGTCCAATCACACATCCACTAGACCAACAAACACACAAGATCCACAAGATACATGATCAATCAAAGGGAAATAAGATACATCGTAGAGTTCATCCCAAATCCTATGAAGGAGATGAGGGCTTGATGATTCACTTGGGGAATCCTTCTCCCTTAGGAGGTCTTGATGATCCTAGGGATCCTTCTCCCTTAGGAGGCCTTCTACTCCAATCGAGTCTTCTCTCTCTCAAGAGGAATCCCACAAGGGGGGATACATGAGCTAAGCTCTATGATTTGTGTCTATTCTTAGCTAAGTCTAAATGGAGGAGGGATAGGAGTATATATAGGTCCAAGGGATGAAGGGGTAAGCAGGGGCGAAATGGGGATTACATGGGCAAAGTCCGCAGCAACATTCAGGGCCCCGTGTGCACGGGGTAAGAGGAGCCCATGCGCACCGGGTATCCAGAGACTTGACACATGTGCCCGTGCGCACGGGGTCCGTGAGGCCCGTGGACACGGGGGCCCCGTGGGCACGGTACACGCCTGTGCGCACGGGGTCTTCAGGACCGCCAGCTTGGGAGGCCCGTGCGCACGGGGTCGTGTGGGAGCTGCTGCCTTCTTCTTGGCGCTTCCGTCTCCGCTTCCAGGCTTCCGTCAGTGTAGTTGTTCTCTTGCGCTTGGACTCCTCCACGATGACTGTGTAGCTCTGCTCACACCTAAGTATGCACACGAGAGAGGGGTCAAGTAGTATACCATCCTCGAAGGGTACAAGGGAACACGTGTAAAGGAGATGATTCACCTTTGTATGCATGAAGTAGATGTGGCACTTTTCACTTGCCAAATGGACTCTTGACATGGCGATGACCATAGGATGCTCCGCATCATCCCCTCCCCCTTGGGAAAGATTCGACCTCGGATCGAAATCCAAATCACCATGGGAAAGAGATGATGTTGCCGTGTAGAAGTGGACGATCACCAAGAATTTGTCATCTTGGAGTTCCAAATGGGCACTCTCCAATGTCGCACCGTCTTGTAATTCCTTCAAAAGGAGCAAAGATAACAAGCACTTGGAAAAACAAATGTGGTTGGCGTGAGAGCAAAACCAAGCACTCAAGAGGTGATTCACCCAACAAGTGTTGTCATCAAGCATAGCATATGGTTTGACAAAGAAGTGTGGCATGGCATTTAAGCATATTAATTGAGCACAATTAAGGACATCATGGAAACAAGCATGCAAATGGGAGGCAGGGATGCAAATATGTTTGACAATTGAACAAGCATCTACATCAAGGTCATAGCAAGAATGTGCAAAGTGCTCAACAAAAGGTCTATGGTAGGTATAAGAATCATTCACAATACCAAATAAAATGAAGTGTCCAAACACATGTGGCAAATGCAAGACAATCCAAGCATAATGTGCATAGGGTGTAGTGAAGATATCGTGGCACTCAACACAATGGAAAGAGAAATTGTTCAACATGTGTGAGGCAATCAAGTCAATCAAGTTACGAGCAATGGGACATGGCATATATGAAGAAATGACATTGTTGCAACCAAACATAAGATAGGAGCAAGTAATCCAAGAGTTGGATGCAACACACAAGGCATATATGTCATGAGGCATAGTAATGTGGCAATGATAAGTCGAAGCAAGATTGCTAGCATGTGTGCCAAGTGTCATGGTGCAAGCAACACATGAAGTATGATCCACAATATGCATGCTCGTGGTTTGGGTGTTCTCGAGATAGAAGGATATCACCTCTAAAGCATGTCCTTGTGCGTCCTTCACAATGCCGAAGTGGTAGGAAATGTGGTGTAGAAGCGAGTCGTGGTCGAATGTATGAGGCTCACTCTCAAGAGCTCGAATGGTTAACTCACGTGAAGTGGAAGTCGACACGAAGTCCAAGTATCCTACACATGCACAAAAGAAAGCAAACAACGTAGTGCATGGTAGATAAACTCATCATCCATCATGATGGTTCTCTTCTCTTGCACATAACCATTAGTAGCAAAAGTGCATGAATAATATGATGCGACAATGTGCATATTCATGTCACTAGGCATATGGTGCAAAGAGGGAAGATAAGCATGCTTCACAAGAAATATGTCAAAATCTCCAAATATATGTGAGAATGCTATGGGGGCAATCTCATTAGCAAGACTGGGATCATTGTTGCACTCAATACATGGCAAGTTATCTAGCATGAGAGAGGCAACATATGGAGACACATGACAACATGTAATAGCAATCATGTGCAAAGCATGGAAATGTATGCCATCAACCGCATGAAACGAGCAAGTATGAATCATCGGTGATGCAACATAGCAAGTAATCATATGAATCAAGTCATGCAAGCTAGTAGTGCGAAGATGCACCATGCTAGAGGTAATCATGGCAATCATGTCATGGGTGCAAATAGTGGGCATATATAATGCACATGATATATCACAATCATGAAAACAAGATAGGAATATAGTATCATCATTGCGTTGGTGAGAGATTCTATGTAAATAGCAATGGAACATCATGACTCTCCCAACACAAGAAGCAACAATAGAACGGAGCATGTATAGAACATGGCAATAACAACTAGTATCTCCACCAAGCATGCAAATACACATAGTACGAGTAGAATGTTGGATCATATGTAAGTGCAAGCAAGAGTCACAATTGCATGGCAAAGGCATATAAAGAGGCATAACATGCAAAGTGAACATGGCAATATGGGCATAAAGTGAGGCATAATGGGCAATAAGCCATAGCCATGTGAGGGCCATGTAGAAGAGATGCGCGAAGTCTTTGCACGAAGGAAGCGGTGGGAATGAAAATACACGGAATCCCAAGTCATCATTGCTCTCTGGAGCTCGTTTCGTCAACTCATGGGATTGTGAGGTTGACGAATATTCATGGGTACCTACAGAAAAGAGACACAAACGAAATAACGTGTGTGTGTGGTAAATGTACACATCATCCATCATGATGTGTATGTGCATGTGAGCGTTAGCACATGATAAGCATTGCTCAAAGAAATTTGAGGCATGGTAGAGAAACATATCATTCATCATGAAAGAATAGTTGTCATGTATAGCATGATGGGGACACAAATTAGAGCAAGTATGTGGCACAACAATAGCATATTTATTCATGGGGAGCATATGGTGCACACGAGTACTGGGATCATGCAATGGATGGGATGGATCAAAATCTCCTAACATGTATGAGGAAACTATGGGGGTATCCTCATGAGCAATATCGGAAACATCATATGGAGAAAATGGACAACATCCAAAACAATGCATATCCGAAGCTAGGTGGTCATGGCATGGAATATGCGATAAAATGATGCAAAGGAAGCATATCAATATCCTCACAAGAAAAACAAATGCCAATAACCATGGGCTTGTCATCTATGCCATATGTGCAAATTGGGTTTATTTTAATGGCATATGCATAGTCACTACGATGAGATTGCAAATAAGACATATGATTGATCTCATGCATAGCATATGACAAGGCAAGTGGATTGTCGAACATGATGTGACCAAGAGAATTGTCACAAGAAATCCTATGTAACATGGCATCACAACTAATAGACTCCTTATGGCAATCATCAAATTCGCCATAAATGGGTAAATCATCGCATGGGGAAATCGTACTAGCATGAAGCATGGTAATAGGTGGATCAACATCATGCAAGCAATCAATGTCAAGAATGTCCACTTGTGGGACAAGAGCATCACCTTCACCTATGTTACCTTGCTCATTCCACTCATGTGGTGTAGGTGAGGTGGTAAGAACCAACTCGTGGTCATCGTCATCATGATGGAACCATGTGAGGGGTGCATCATAGTCCATCATGGCAATCGTCTTGTCCAAAGGAAGGACGAAGTCGTCGAGGACCGACGCGTCATCATATATGGGACCTAGCACCAAAGGAGAAGACACGATAGAGGTAGAGGTTAAGTTTTTAGAAAGCAAAATGGCCGCATATGCCTCATCAACTACCTCACTCTCTCTATGTGGCGGTGGCTCACTCACTCCCTCAAGGTAGGTGCACTCAATGTCACATATGGTGGAGTCACTCAAATCACTCAAGTGGTGGTGGTGGTGGCGGTGGCTCACATGGGAAGTGGGGCAACTCGTCATATATGGGGCTAGTGGTGAAGCCACTCTCACTCTCAATATGGTGGCAAAAGTCACTCAAGTCATCATATGTCATCGTGGTCGAAGGGAAAATCCCATGCTCAACCGTCTCGTAGTCGTCGCCGTGGATGAAGGCCGAAAATGGCACATCATCACTCTCGTCGTGGATGAATGCCGAAGATGGCATATCATCAATCTTGTCGTGGATGAAGGCCGAAGATGGCACATCATCAATCTCACCGTCTTGTAGTGTGGTCTTCGCGAAGGGTGGTTGGGGTAGAGTAGACTTGGCCTTCATGAGTTCTTGCTCCACCTTGAGAGCACCAATGTAGTTGTCATCGAGGGACTTGTAGTTCTCGAGGAAGATAGTCTTGGAGATGTTGTTGTTCAATCCCATCATGAAGTAGAACTTCAACCAAATGGGGTCGTCCATGCTGGCTCGTCGCAAGGATTTCTTCATGTTCTTGAAGTACTCGTCGAGTACTTGGATCCTTGTATGGTGTTCTCCAATTGGCATTGAAGATGTTCCGTGTAGGTCGAAGGCACAAATTCTCGCCTCATCGCTATCTTCCATAGTGGGCCACATCATGGTGAAGCTTGTCGAAGGTCTATGAAGCCACCATGTCGATGCATAGTCGTGGAAGGTACTTGTGGCACACTTCACTTGATCGTCGAAGGGTACTTGGTGTAGCTTGAGGTAGTCGTCCATCTTGCACTCCCACTCGAGGTACTCTTCGGGGTAGTGAGTCCCAAAGAATGGAAACTCGTCGTCGTCGGTGAAGGCGAAGTAGCTCGTTGAGGTAGTGGACTTGAGCTCGTGGAGTAGGCGAAGATGCCGTACATCCGAAGGCGAAGATGCCTTGAAGTCACTTGGCAAAGATGCCAAAGGTGAAGAAGCCGCAGCCTTGTAGTCGATGGTGCTATTCTGTAGAGCCCGTGCGCATGGGGGTGCGGGAGGCCGTGTGCATGGGGTCCGTGTGCACGAGGGTCGAGGGCCCATGTGCACGGGGGTGGCAGAGAAGCCAACTCTCGTCCAGAAGGTTGCTCTTCATGGTCTTGTCGATGTCGATGCTTGTGTGTACTTATCGGAGATGGTAGCTCGGAAGTCTTTGGACTTGAGCACCTTCTCAAAGATGAGGAAGACCGCTTGCGGTTCTTGATGAGGACCTTGAGCTCCTCCATGTGCTTGTCCATCTTGGCGTCGATGAAGTTCTTCATAGCATCGAACTTGTCGTCGTGGTTGTAGACCGGAGATGATGTGCTTTGCCTATCCATCACAAGACTCAAGCAAAGGTGGGTAGGAAATGAGATAAACAATACCAAGCTACCTTTTCCCAAAGTTGAGGATGTATCTCGTATCACTCAATGTAAAATGAAAGAATATTGGAACTGGTATCGGACTTGTTCACTCACACCTACAAAGTAAAGCTTATCGAGTGGCTTGGTTAGGACAAGTGGCCAAAATTCATGCAAATTGAAGTCCAAGATATTGTCAATGTTGAAATAAATCCAAAGGACTCAAAATGCAAAGCAAGTGATCACAAATATAGAGGAGGGCAATAAAGAAACACACACGGTGGGATAATGTGGCTTGTGCAACTATATGGATGAGCAATACAAAATTGCCTAACAAAGACTAAGCTCGTGTTGCACAAACACTAGGAGAGCACTAGCTTGATTGCACACTTGGGCACCATTCACCACTTGGCACCAACCTATATGCATGCAAGCTAAATGTTCCCTATTCCATGTATCCTCATGCACAAGTATCTCTTTTCATGCTCAACTCTTTGCTTATAAGCTTGTGATCATTCTTTTCTTGCTTAAAAGTTTTTTTGACTTTCCTCTTCCTTTCCACTTTTCTTATTGAGCCTCAACCACAAATATGAGATAGGTATCACAGCATATGCACGGCAGCAAGCAATTGCACAATATTATATATCCAATGATGCAACAATATGATATCGTATCACTATGGTGCACAAGTTTTCGCGAAGCCCGACAATACTCGGATAGCTAGTCTCAATAGGTATGAAGGTATTCGCAAAGATGGTGGGGCTATCAAGATGTAAAGGCAAGGAAGGAAAATCTTATGACGGAATGGAGACCTTCTTCACACTTAACCTTACACGAAGTCGAGGGTAACCGGCCTTGCTTCCGGTTGAAGATGGTCTCAGAGGATGGATGGTCGTCGTCGATGTGGAAGCTCGTGGTGGATGTAGTCGATGGAACGATAAAAGTGTTTGGTGGTGAATGAATATGTAACCATCCCTAAATAGTCAAAACACCCTAGGAGACTCAAATCACAACTCAAACAACCACAAATACCAAAGGAACCAAAATGGGTTAGTTTGCGGAAGTTGTATGTGGTGGTGCGGAAGTTATGGCGGAAGGCCTATGCAAAAGATGCAAAAATGGACAAAAATTGATGGAGTCAAATGGTGGTAAAACCAAGATGAGCAGCTTAGGAACGTCGCTAGCTTTTCAACAAGCCAAAGAACACCCAAATTGGAGTTCGGGAGTGGAAGTTATGGCCGAAAACGTAAAGTGCACGCGGCTGATTCTCGGAGGGCCGTGCGCACGGGGTCAAAGGCCGTGGGCATGGGGTCCCGTGCGCATGATATAGGTACGTGGGCACGGGGTGTCCAGTGACTTTTTGGGGGCCCGTGGGCGCGGGGTAGGCGGAAATTTCACGATTTTCTTGTCAAATTCGATGGGGGAAAGAAAAATTGAGGTATGTGATACGTCCATTTTGGATCATGCTTTTATATTGATATTTATTGCATTGTGAGCTGTTATTACACATTATGTCACAATACTTATGCCTATTCTCTCTTATTTTACAAGGTTTACATAAAGAGGGAGAATGCCGGCAGCTGGAATTCTGGGCTGCAAAAGGAGCAAATATTAGAGACCTATGCTGCACAACTCCAAAAGTCCTGAAACTCCACGAAAGTTATTTTTAGAAATAATAAAAAATATTGAGCGAAGAAAATACCAGAGGGGGCCCACACCCTGGCCACGAGGGTGGGGGGCGCGCCCTACCCCCTTGGGCGCGCCCCCTGCCTCGTGGGCCCCCTGGTGGCTCTCCGGTGCCCATCTTCTGCTATATGAAGCCTTTCATCCGAGAAAAAATCATAAGCAAGATTTCGGGACGAGACTCCGCCGCCACGAGGCGTAACCTTGGCGGAACCAATCTAGGGCTCTGGCGGAGCTGTTCTGCCAGGGACACTTCCCTTCGGGAGGGGGAAATCATCGCCATCATCATCACCAACGCTCCTCTCATCGGGAGGGGGCCAATCTCCATCAACATCTTCACCAGCACCATCTCCTCTAAAACCCTAGTTCATCTCTTGTATCCAATCCTTGCCTCTAAGTCTGAGACTGGTACCTGTAGGTTGCTAGTAGTGTTGATTACTCCTTGTAGTTGATGCTAGTTGGTTTATTTGGTGGAAGATCATATGTTCAGATCCATTATGCATATTAATAACCCTCTGATTATGAACATGAATATGCTTTGTGAGTAGTTACGTTTGTTCCTGAGGACATGGGAGAAGTCTTGCTATTAGTAGTCATGTGAATTTGGTATTCGTTTGATATTTTGATGAGATGTATGTTGTCTCTCCTCTAGTGGTGTTATGTGAACGTCGACTACATGACACTTCACCAATATTTGGGCCTAGAGGAAGGCATTGGGAAGTAATAAGTAGATGATGGGTTGCTAGAGTGACAGAAGCTTAAACCCTAGTTTATGCGTTGCTTCGTAAGGGGCTGATTTGGATCCATATGTTTCATGTTATGGTTAGGATTACCTTAATACTTCTTTTATAGTTGCGGATGCTTGCAATAGGAGTTAATCATAAGTGGGATGCTTGTCCAAGTAAGGACAGCACCCAAGCACCGATCCACCCACATATCAAATTATCAAAGTATCGAACGTGAATCGTATGAACGTGATGAAAATTAGCTTGACGACAATTCCCATGTGTCCTCAGGAGCATTTTCCTTCATATAAGAAATTGTCCAGGCTTGTCCTTTGCTACAAAAAGGATTGGGACATCTTGCTGCACTTTATTTACACTTGTTACTCGTTACTCATTACAAATTACCTTATCACAAAACTATCTGTTACCGATAATTTCAGTGCTTGCAGAGAACATGTAAGTGCATCTAGTGCCCCTTAGTGATTTTGGTGTATTGAAGACTTATAGGTTAAGGATCTAATGCGTTTATGAGTGTACACAGGTCTATAAGTCTATGAGGAGTTTGATATTTACAGAGAAAGTCGACCCCTAAAAATGAAGTTCTTCGACTGAAGACTTTAGTATTATGAAGACTTTGAAAGTGAAGAAATTGGTGTGACCTTGAAGACTTGGTATTCATTCAAGGAACATGAAGCGTGAAGACTTTTGTCTTCGTAGTTTCATTTTCTCTTTATTGAGTCATAGGAAACACCGTACTGTTAAAGGGGGTCGAGGAAATACTAAGGAAAAATTTCCATGTGATGCTCAACTCAAAATCCTACACCTACCAATCCCTTCGAGTGAAGCCATTGGAAATCTCATACAGTTCAGTCATATTCTTTAGTGACAGAGACGAAGTTCTTTTGGTCTCTGAGGAATTTGTTCGGACTGAGGAGTTAGGAATTCACCAGTGCGGATTGCCTACACTGTGAGGAACATGATAGCCCTGAGGAATTTGAACCTCAAATTTCCGACCGTTGTTGTGCTGCGCGCCAGCTGTCCCAAAATATCTTATCCACCTAACGGTCATATCATTGAAGGGCATTTATGTCTTATCATGTCGGGCTGCTCCCTAGGCTATAAATAGCCGCCCCCCACAACCACTAGCTGGTTGGCTGCTCCGCGAGAAACTGACACTTGTCAATTGAGAGCATCCCATCCTCCGAGGACTTTGAGCGAAAATCATCAAGTGAGGAAAATCCAAAACCCAAACCCAATATCTGTGTTTGAAAACTTTGACTGAAGACTTTCTCTATTTCCTCAGTTCAATTTCTTCAGTCTGTTTGTCCTCATCCTATGTTATCCTGTGTTTACGCCTTCTGTACTCTGTGCTTGTCTTCATTTCATCATGATGACTATGCTTGTCTTCTGTTATGTTTATTTCTGAGTACTTATTCTGCTGCAAGTAGTTCTTCGCTAAGGAATTTCCTCACTAGCAAATTCCTCAGTGAAGAATTCATAAAAATCGCCTATTCAACCCCCTCTAGTCGATATAACGCACTTTCAGAATACCCTGCTGAAAACTGCTTATCATTTCCTTCTGGTCCTCGTTGGGTTCGACACTCTTACTTATCGAAAGGACTACGATAGATGCCCTATACTTGTGGGTCATCAAGACTCATTTCTGGCGCTGTTGCCGGGGAGTGAAGTGCCTTTGGTAGGTGGAATTTGGTAAGGAAAAATTTATATAGTGTGCTGAAATTTACCGTCACTTGCTACTATGGAATGTAATACTTTGAGGGGCTTGTTAGGGGTATCTTCACCTCAACCAGTAGAGCAAAGAGTTTCTCCTCAACCTATTGAACCTACTGAAAATGAAAATGTTTACTTCGAAATTCCTTCGGGTATTATAGAGAAACTGCTAGCTAATCCTTTTGCAGGAGAAGGAACATTGCATCCCAATTTACACTTAATCTATGTGGATGAAGTTTGTGGATTATTTAAGCTTGCAGGTATGCCCGATGATGTTATCATGTAGCGCCCCGACCTCAGATGGTCAAGTCTCTGTGCTCCGGTGTCATCCCTGGATCAGTAATGCTGACACCACACAGTACTTCGAAGGATTTATAACAGAGTAGCAATCACACACTTATTACATCGGTGTCTCAAAGAGAACTTATTACAATAAATATGGCTTAAGGCCATCTAATGATGATAACAGCGGAAGACTTGGAAGATAAGTGAGTCCATCAACTCCAACGGCATCACTGAGTATAGAACCACGACCTAAAAGCACCTTACTCGTCGTCTGAAAAGTCTGCAACATGAAAGTTGCAGCCCGAAAACGGGTCAGCACATGGAATATGCTGGCAATATAACACATAGAGAGTAATGAATGATAAGCCTATACTACATGCATGTATGGCTGGTGGAAAAGCTCTATGGTTACAGTTTTGCGTAAAGCCAATTTTTCCCTACTGCAAAGGAATAGATTTTATTTAACTATCATGGTGGTTGAAACATCGAGAATGGTTGACAGCATTCCGATCCCAATTAAGTGAACAATTAAAAGCCAACAATATTAATTAGAAGTAACATGATGAGATTCACATGATATTCAAGTATTAGATACTCAAGATGTCCATAACCGGGGACACGGCTAATCATGATTAGTTTGTACACTCTGCAGAGGTTTGCGCACTTTTCCCCACAAGACTCGATCGCCTCCGTTTGATTTCTCACACTACATGGTGTTTGAGAAACGGATGACCAAGACATAGTCTTTCAGAAGCGCTAGCACCTTACGTTTGGATAGACCGGTACACCTACTTTCCCCTACATCTGCTAGTCTACCCTGTAAGAGTTCGCACGACATAATCAACTATGCCAGAGCCCATATTGGCTTGTGGCTGCACACGGAAGTTACTAGCATGAATAATCTTATGACCCCTTTGAGCCTGGGTGGCGGTCCAAAGAAAAACAGGCAAGTCCTGATAGAAACCAGGTGCCTCAATCCACCCAGATGTGTATTTAAGTTGCCACCTTAGATAAAACCATTAATTAACAAATACTCACATCTGTCATGGATATCACTCACCCAATCCACGTCTACTAGCATAGCATGGCATAATAAGCAAACGTAGAAGTAACTCCCAAAGGTTTCACAAGTAAAACAGGTAATAGGTACTACCTCAACTACTTCCCATCCCACAGTTTAATTAGATCCTAATCATGCAATGTTTGAGGATTGGTCTAATGCAATAAAAACTGGGCAATGAGAAGGTATGATCAAAGTGTTACTTGCCTTGCTGAGGATCCGCGAAACCTAGAGCTTCGAAATAATAGGCGGCGCACTCCGGGTGATCTATCGCAGACAAACAACAAGCATACAATAAGTACTCATCTAATGCACAGGTAAAACTCGAACAAAAGATCGAACCAGAAAGTTCAACTTAAGAACTCCGGTTGCAAAGAGAAACGAACCGAACAAAGCAACGGAAAACAAACGGCGGAAGAAAACAACTCGGTTCTAGCAATCTGAAACTAGGTCAAATTTTACAGTAGCAAAATCTTGTTTAAGTTGATTAGTCGGAACGGCGGTTTCGAAACGAAACTCCAGGCGCTTGAATCACCTGATTCCGATAAACGAGCGAGAAGATAAACTAAAACGAAGATCGGATCTGAAATCACGATCAGAAAATCGCAGAATAAATCCGACGAAAAAGAAAAACGACGAACGGTTAAACAAACGGACGTTCGTTAATCGAGAATAACCGGTGATCACGTTCGTTAAGACGAACGGTCCGGCGAACGCTCGCTAAACAACTAAACCGGAAAAAAACGAAAAACCGATCTAGGGTTTAAAAAAAAACGAAACATCGAAATAAAAATAAACAGGAATGGTTTTTATAAAAAAACCGAACTGAGGCCAGGGGCGCCGCGGCGCGGGGCTACCTCGGCGGTGAGGGGCTCCGGCGGGGCGGCGGGCTTGGCGGCGGGGTGGCGCGGGGCGAGGCGCTGGCGGCGGCGGCGAGCGGCGGCGCGGCGGCTTGCGGCGCGAGCTGCTGCTGCTGCTGCGGGGCGAGGCGGCGGCGGCTTGGGGAGGAGAGGGGGAGAGGGGGGGGGGTATATATATAGGAGGGGGGGTGGAGACTTGGGGAAGGGGGCAAGCAAAGGGAGGAGGAGGAGGAGTCCTCATCGGAGTCGCCCGGCGGCGGCGCGGCTGCGCGCGGGCGCGCGCGCGCGGGGAGGAGCGGCGGCGGCTGGGCCGGCTGGGCCGGCCGGGCCTTTGGCCCAGGCGGGGCGCTGCGCATTTTTTTAAATAAATATGCGCACAGAAAAAAATAAATAAAAGAAAATCTAAACGAACTCCAAAAATCCCGAAGTTAATTTTTCCCGACTTCTAAAAATGAGTCGAACAAAATGAACTTTTATTCGGGGCCTAATTGCAATATTTTAAAAACACGCATTTTTCCCTAATCCAAATAAAATACAAATAAACTCCGGAAAAATCCAAAATTTGATTTATTTATTAAATCTTTATTTTTCCTAAAGTTGGGAAAGTCATATTATTCCCTTCTCATATTTTTGTTATTGGAAAAATAATTGAAGATGAAATAAATAAAATCAAATGATCCTCTTTTCAAAATTTGAGAAAACTCAAATATGAAAATAACGAAATCTCCAACTCTCTCCGAGGGTCCTTGAGTTGCGTGAAATTTCTAGGATCAACCAAAATGCAAGAAAATATGATATGCATGATGATCTAATGTATAACATTCCAAATTGAAAATTTGGGATGTTACAAACCTACCCCCCTTAAGATGAATCTCGTCCTCGCGATTCGGGTTGGTTAGAAAATAGGTGAGGTTGGTCCTTGAGCAAATCTTCTTCTCTCTCCCAGGTGGCTTCATCCTCTGAATGGTGGTTCCACTGATCTTTGCAAAACTTGATAACCTTGCTGCGGGTAACTCGGCTGGCATATTCGAGAATCTTGACTGGTTTCTCTTCATATGTTAAGTCATCCTTCAACTGAATCGCTTCAAGCCGCACTGTATCTCTTAGCGGCACCTCCGCCATTTCGGCGTGACATGTCTTCAGCTGAGAAACATGGAATACATCATGAACTCCTGACAGTCCCTCTGGTAATTCCAATTTATAAGCGACTTCTCCCATACATTTCAAAATCTTATATGGTCCAACGAAACGCGGTGCTAATTTTCCCTTAACTCCAAAGCGCTTAACTCCTCGAAGTGGGGATACTCGAAGATAAACTCTGTCTTCGGTTTCGTAAACTGTCTCCTTGCGTTTAGAATCTGCGTAGCTCTTCTGCCTGGATTGGGCTATCTTGAGCCTATCGCGAATCAACTTAACTTTCTGTTCAGACTCCTTAATCAAATCTAGTCCAAAGAACTGACGGTCTCCAACTTCGTCCCATGACAACGGTGTCCTGCACCTCCTTCCGTATAAAGCTTCGAAAGGTGCCATCTTCAAACTGGTTTGGTAACTGTTGTTATAAGAAAACTCCGCATACGGCAGGTTATCGTCCCAACTAGATCCATAATCTAGTGCACAGGCTCTCAGCATATCTTCCAAAATCTGATTGACTCTCTTAGTCTGTCCATCCGCCTGTGGGTGAAAAGTTGTGCTGAACTCTAGTCTGGTTCCTAAAGTTTCATGCAAATGATTCCAAAATTTTGAGGTAAATTGGGTTCCTCTATCTGATACGATACTCCTCGGAACTCCATGCAAACATATGATCCTGGTCATGTATATCTTTGCCAACTTAGCACTGGTGTAGGTGGTCTTAACTGGGATGAAATGTGCTACCTTCGTCAAACGATCAACTACTACCCATATCGAGTCATAGCCTGCCTTCGTCCTGGGTAGTCCTGTGATAAAATCCATGCCTATCTTATCCCACTTCCATTCGGGTATCGGCAATGGTTGTAACAATCCGGCTGGCTTCTGATGTTCTGCCTTCACTCTATGACACACATCACAAACTGCTACATATGCTGCAATATCCTTCTTCATTCCGGTCCACCAGAATGTTTCCTTCAAATCCAAATACATCTTGGTATTTCCTGGGTGAATCGAATAGTGCGGATCATGTGCCTCTTGCAGAATCAATTTCCTGATCTCCGGGTCGTTGGGCACATAAACACGGTCCTCAAACCATAGGGTATCATGCTCATCCTCACGAAATCCCTTTGCTTTTCCTTCGCTCATTTTCTTCTTTATATCTGCAATCTCCTTGTCAGTTTTCTGGGCTTCTCTGATTTTATCCATCAAGGTAGATTGAATTTCCAATGCTGCTACATAGCCTCCCGGAACTATTTCCATACATAGCTCACGAAGATTTTCTGCTAATTTCCTTGGTAATTCTCCCGTCATTAGGGTATTAACATGACTCTTACGGCTCAATGCGTCAGCTACTACATTAGCCTTCCCGGGATGGTAATGCAATCTCATATCATAATCCTTGATGAGCTCCAACCATCTCCTTTGTCTGAGATTCAACTCCTTCTGCGTGAAAATGTACTTCAAACTCTTGTGATCCGTATATACTTCACAATGATTTCCAATGAGGAAATGTCTCCATGTCTTCAATGCATGCACTACGGCTGCTAACTCCAAATCATGCGTAGCATAATTTAATTCATGAGGTTTCAGTTGTCGTGAGGCATACGAAACAACTCTTCCTTCCTGCATAAGCACTGCTCCAAGTCCTCGACGTGAAGCGTCGCAATACACCTCATAATCCTTGGTCTGATCTGGCAAAATCAATACTGGTGAAGAAACCAATCGTTTCTTCAATTCCTGAAAACTGGCCTCACATTCTTCAGTCCAATTGAACTTGGTATCCTTCTTCAACAACTCCGTCATAGGCTTTGCAATCTTTGAGAAATTCTCAATGAATCTCCGGTAGTATCCTGCGATTCCAAGAAAACTCTGGATCTCTCCAACTGTCGTTGGTGCTTCCCATTCGGTTACGGTCTCAACCTTTGTGGGGTCAACTGCTATCCCTTCTCCGGATATAACATGTCCAAGAAATCCAACTTCCTTCAACCAAAACTCACATTTGCTGAATTTGGCATATAACTGATGTTCCCTTAGTTTCTCCAAAACCAAACGCAAATGTTCCTTATACTCTTCTTCATTCTTTGAGAAAATCAGAATGTCGTCAATGAACACTACGACGAACTTATCCAAAAACTCCATAAATACTTTGTTCATCAGGTTCATAAAATAGGCCGGTGCGTTAGTCAGTCCAAATGACATAACGGTATACTCATACAATCCGTATCTCATGGTAAAAGCTGTCTTAGGTATGTACTGCTCTCGAATCTTCAACTGATGGTACCCTGATCGCAAATCAATCTTGGAAAACACTTTAGCTCCTTGCAAACGATCAAACAGATCATTTATCATTGGTAGTGGGTACTTGTTCTTGATGGTTACTTCATTCAATCCACGGTAATCAACAACCATCCTTAATGATCCATCCTTCTTCTCCACTAGAAGTACGGGTGATCCCCAAGGTGAAGAACTTGGGTGAATGTAACATTTATCCAATAACTCCTTAATCTGCTTCTTAATTTCCACCAAATCCTGTGCTGGCATCCTGTATGGTCTCTTCGATATTGGCCCCGTGCCTAGCAAAAGCTCAATTAGAAACTCAATGTCTCTATCCGGTGGCATGCCTGGCAATTCCTCAGGAAACACATCAGGAAAGTCCTTCACCACTGGTACTTCCTCCTGTACGACTCCTGATAAAGAATTTACTTGTGTCCTGTTTGGCACATGTCGAGATACATACTTGATCCTTCTTCCTTCGGGCGTTGTAAGCAAAATTGTCTTACTGGCACAATCGATGTTTCCTCCATACATCGACAACCAATCCATACCGAGAATCACATCCAAACCTTGGGATTCCAGAATGATTAAATCCGTTGGGAAAACATGCCTTCCTATACTTAATGGCACTTGAAAACATCCTTGTCTGGCCATGTACTCTGCTCCTGGCAAACTTACTAGCATAGGTGTTTTAAGAATCTTAGTGGGCAGGTTATACTTTTCCACAAATCCCCTTGATATGTATGAATGCGATGCACCATTATCGAAAAGAATGAGTGCAGTAAATGACTTAACCAAAAACTTACCGATTACTGCATCAGGCTGAGCTTCAACCTCCTCCACGCTAACGTGGTTCACCTGTCCCCTATTGAAAGGGTTTGGCTTCTTCCCAGAGCTTCCATTGCCATTTCCATTCTGGCCTTCAGGACATTCATTGGCGTAATGTCCGGTCTTCGAACACTTGAAACAGGTGACTTGACTCAGATCTCTCTTGGCTGGGGTTGATGGGGTGGTACGGTTCTGGCCGTTGCTTCCTCCATTCCCATTACCATTCTTGTGGCCATTATGGTTGTGCGAACTACCTCCTCCATGGGTATGCTGGAACTGAACTCCCGGTTTAGGTGTAAAACGGGGCTTCTGCTGGGCTCCAGAGTTATACTTCCCCTATCCATACTTCCTCTTGCCCTTCTGAATCTGCTGTTGCTTCCCTTCAATCATGATGGCACGATCTACCAACTCCTAGTAGTTGTTGAAACTTGCTACCATCAACTGCATGCTTAGCTCATCATTCAGTCCTTCCAGAAACTTCTCCTGCTTAGCGGCATCCGTAGCTACGTCATCTGGAGCATAACGTGCTAACTTGCTGAAGTCGTCAACGTACTGGCCAACTGTCCTTCCTCCTTGGCGTAAGTTGCGAAACTCACGCTTCTTCATGGCCATAGCTCCTGCTGAAACATGGGCAGTGCGGAAAGCTTGCTGAAACAGATCCCATGTGACAGTGTCAACTGGGTAAGTGGCTGTGAAATTCTCCCACCAAGCTGCCGCGGGTCCGTCAAGCTGATGTGCGGCAAACTTCACTTTCTCAACATCTGTGCATCCTACAGTGGTCAACTCCCTTCCTATCTTGCGGAGCCAATCGTCTGCTACTATCGGCTCGGTGCTACTGGAAAACACCGGCGGATTCAGCCTAAGGAAACGGGCTAGGTGATCAACAGGTGGCGGCGGCGGAGGGTTGTTGTTGTTGTTGTTGTTGTTCTGCTGATTCGGGACTAACAACTGCATCAATTGGTTCTGTTGCTGGATCAACTGGGTGAGCTCCGGCGGAAATCCATTGTCACGTCTCGGAGGCATCTGAGGGTTTTCGAAAAGATGAGAATTAAGAATAGAGTGAGGTCTAAAGAGAAAACACTACCCAAATGCACATGAGACAAATGCACACAAAATCACTTCATTCAATTCAAACAAGGGCTTACAAATGGTCTAGAATTATCGCAAAAGTGCTCGAACTATAATGTATACATGGGGGAAAATACTACTAATATTTGGTGGTCATCTAGAAATTTGAATCGGTGGAAGACTCCATGATGTCTGCTCCAGCTTCGTCTTCAAAGTCGGGTTCACTTGGATCCGAATCGGTGTCGTCGATGATGATGTAGTTGTTCGGACATGCGACGTACTTGTCTTCCTTCTTGGATGCTAATCTCTCCTTGAGTTCTTCAATCTCCTGCTTGAGATCAACATTGTGCCTTGCTAGTGCTACGATCTCGTCCATGTAGTCCTTGCGTGTACCCTTCAGTTCTCCTTCTAGCTCGATGATCCTTGCCTTCGCATTCTTCAACTCTATCATATCATTGCACATCTGGTTCTCTTGGCGTCGAATGTGCCGGTTTAACTCCTGGATGAAAGCTGCAATGGATCTATCCTTCTTGGTGCTGACTATCTCCCATTGTTCATCTCGGCGTCCGCAAATCTGGTAGATGGTGTCCTTGAGGTCTTCTTGATAAACTTCTCCAATGCGTCCCATGGTGATATGAGCTGCCATGCTCTTTCCCAGACTCCAGGTTGGTGCACTGAAAACACTATCTATGGGCTTCGTGATTGGCGCGAATGTCCTTCCCGGAACGTGAGCTTGAATCTTCCAGCGCTCCTCTTCAGGCAGAGTGGCGTTGAAGGTCCCGGTGAAGCTTGGTAGTTCAATGTTCAGGTACTTGGTGACTTCCTTTAAGTGAAATCCAAAAGGTGTGCCTTCATCCGGTTGAGCGTACTTGATCTTCGCGTCCGTCATCCTAAAAGAGTAGAAAAGATGAGGAGTTAGAAAATAAGAGGAGAATAGTGATCTATGGCTTTAACTTAGTGGTCGTGTCCTACAGTCAGCGTGTGCTCTGATACCATTTCTGTAGCGACCCGACCTCAGATGGTCAAGTCTCTGTGCTCCGGTGTCATCCCTGGATCAGTAATGCTGACACCACACAATACTTCAAAGGATTTATAACAGAGTAGCAATCACACACTTATTACATCGGTGTCTCAAAGAGAACTTATTATAATAAATATGGCTTAAGGCCATCTAATGATGATAACAGCGGAAGACTTGGAAGATAAGTGAGTCCATCAACTCCAACGGCATCACTGAGTATAGAACCACGACCTAAAAGCACCTTACTCGTTGTCTGAAAAGTCTGCAACATGAAAGTTGCAGCCCGAAAACGGATCAGCACATGGAATATGCTGGCAATATAACACATAGAGAGTAATGAATGATAAGCCTATACTACATGCATATATGGCTGGTGGAAAAGCTCTATGGTTACAGTTTTGCGTAAAGCCAATTTTTCCCTACTGCAAAGGAATAGATTTTATTTAACTATCATGGTGGTTGAAACATCGAGAATGGTTGACAGCATTCCGATCCCAATTAAGTGAACAATTAAAACCCAACAATATTAATTAGAAGTAACATGATGAGATTCACATGATATTCAAGTACTAGATACTCAAGATGTCCATAACCGGGGACACGGCTAATCATGATTAGTTTGTACACTCTGCAGAGGTTTGCGCACTTTTCCCCACAAGACTCGATCGCCTCCGTTTGATTTCTCACACTACATGGTGTTTGAGAAACGGATGACCAAGACATAGTCTTTCAGAAGCGCTAGCACCTTACGTTTGGATAGACCGGTACACCTACTTTCCCCTACATCTGCTAGTCTACCCTGTAAGAGTTCGCACGACATAATCAACTATGCCAGAGCCCATATTGGCTTGTGGCTGCACACGGAAGTTACTAGCATGAATAATCTTATGACCCCTTTGAGCCTGGGTGGCGGTCCAAAGAAAAACAGGCAAGTCCTGATAGAAACCAGGTGCCTCAATCCACCTAGATGTGTATTTAAGCTGCCACCTTAGATAAAACCATTAATTAACAAATACTCACATCTGTCATGGATATCACTCACCCAATCCACGTCTACTAGCATAGCATGGCATAATAAGCAAACGTAGAAGTAACTCCCAAAGGTTTCATAAGTAAAACAGGTAATAGGTACTACCTCAACTACTTCCCATCCCACAGTTTAATTAGATCCTAATCATGCAATGTTTGAGGATTGGTCTAATGCAATAAAAACTGGGCAATGAGAAGGTATGATCAAAGTGTTACTTGCCTTGCTGAGGATCCGCGAAACCTAGAGCTTCGAAATAACAGGCGGCGCACTCCGGGTGATCTATCGCAGACAAACAACAAGCATACAATAAGTACTCATCTAATGCACAGGTAAAACTCGAACAAAATATCGAACCAGAAAGTTCAACTTAAGAACTCCGGTTGCAAAGAGAAACGAACCGAACAAAGCAACGGAAAACAAACGGCGGAAGAAAACAACTCGGTTCTAGCAATCTGAAACTAGGTCAAATTTTACAGTAGCAAAATCTTGTTTAAGTTGATTAGTCGGAACGGCGGTTTCGAAACGAAACTCCAGGCGCTTGAATCACCTGATTCCGATAAACGAGCGAGAAGATAAACTAAAACGAAGATCGGATCTGAAATCGCGATCAGAAAATCGCAGAATAAATCCGACGAAAAAGAAAAACGACGAACGGTTAAACGAACGGACGTTCGTTAATCGAGAATAACCGGTGATCACGTTCGTTAAGACGAACGGTCCGGCGAACGCTCGCTAAACAACTAAACCGAAAAAAAATGAAAAAATGATCTAGGGTTTCAAAAAAAAAACTGAAACATCGAAATAAAAATAAACCGGAATGGTTTTTATAAAAAAACCGAACCGAGGCGAGGGGCGGCGCGGCGCGGGGCTACCTCGGCGGCGAGGGGCTCCGGCGGGGCGGCGGGCTTGGCGGCGGGGTGGCGCGGGGCGAGGCGCTGGCGCTGGCGAGCGGCGGCGCGGCGGCGGCGAGCGGCGCGAGCTGCTGCTGTTGCTGCTGCTGCTGCGGGGCGTGGCGGCGGCGGCTTGGGGAGGAGAGGGGGAGAGGGGGTGTATATATATAGGAGGGGGGGTGGAGACTTGGGGGAGGGGGCAAGTAAAGGGAGGAGGAGGAGTCCTCCTTGGAGTCGGCCAGCGACGGCGCGGCTGCGCGCGGGCGCGCGCGCGCGGGGAGGAGCGGCGGCGGCTGGGCCGGCCGGGCCTTTGGCCCAGGCGGGGCGCTGCGCATTTTTTTAAATAAATATGCGCGCAGAAAAAAATAAATAAAAGAAAATCTAAACGAACTCCAAAAATCCCGAAGTTAATTTTTCCCGACTCCTAAAAATGAGTCGAACAAAATGAACTTTTATTCGGGGCCTGATTGCAATATTTTAAAAACATGCATTTTTCCCTAATCCAAATAAAATACAAATAAACTCCAAAAAAAATCCAAAATTTGATTTATTTATTAAATCTTTATTTTTCCTAAAGTTGGGAAAGTCATATTATTCCCTTCTCATATTTTTGTTATTGGAAAAATAATTGAAGATGAAATAAATAAAATCAAATGATCCTCTTTTCAAAATTTGAGAAAACTCAAATATGAAAATAACGAAATCTCCAACTCTCTCTGAGGGTCCTTGAGTTGCGTGAAATTTCTAGGATCAACCAAAATGCAAGAAAATATGATATGCATGATGATCTAATGTATAACATTCCAAATTGAAAATTTGGGATGTTACATATCAAGAAGAAGGTCTTACCTTTATCTTTGAAGGGAGATGCATTGACATGGTATAGGCTATGTGATGATATGGGATCATGAGACTACAAATGGTTGAAATTGGAATTCCATCAGAAGTTTTATCCTATGCATCTTGTTCATCATGATCATAATTATATATATAATTTTTGGCCTCGCGAAGGAGAAAGCATCGCTCAAGCTTGGGGGAGGCTTAAGCCAATGTTATATTCATGCCCCAATCATGAGCTCTCAAGAGAGATGATTATTCAAAAAAATTATGCTCGGCTTTCTGACAACAATCGTTCCATGCTCGATACTTCTTGTACCGGTTCCTTTATGTTGAAGACTATTGAATTCAAATCGAATTTATTGGAAAGAATTAAACGCAACTCTGAAGATTGGGATCTCAACGAGGGTAAGGAGTCAGGTATAACACCTAAGTTTGATTGTGTTAAATCTTTTATGGATACCGATGTTTTCCATAAATTTAGCACTAAATATGGACTTGACTTTGAGATAGTAGCTTCTTTTTGTGAATCCTTTTCTACTCATGTTGATCTCCCTAAGGAGAAGTAGTTTAAATATAATCCTCCCATTTAAGTAAAGGTAGTTGCACCTATTAAAGTTGAAGAAAAGACTATCACTTATAATGATCCTATTGTTCCTACTGCTTATGTTGAGAAACCACCTTTCCCTGTTAGAATTAAGGATCATGCTACAGCTTCAACTGTAGTCAACAAAAGTAATATTAGGACACACACCCTGAGCAAGTTAAAGTTGAACCTAGTATTGCTATGGTTAAAGATCTCGTGGTTGATAATATTGATGGGCAGGTTATTTACTTCTGTGATGAGACTGCTAGAATTGCTAAACCTGGCGCTAAAGATAAACATAGAGCTGTGGTAGGCATGCCTGTTATTTCTGTTAAAATAGGAGATCATTGTTATCATGGCTTGTGTGATATGGGTGCTAGTGCTAGTGCAATACCTATTTCTTTATGCAAAGAAATTATGCATGATATTGTACCCATTGAGTTAGAACATATCGATGTTACAATTAAGCTTGCCAATAGAGATACTATTTCACCGATTGGGATTGTTAGAGATATTGAAGTATTGTGTGGGAAAGTTAAATATCCCGCTGATTTTCTTGTTCTTGGTTCCCCACAAGATAGCTTTTGTCCCATTATATTTGGTAGACCCTTCTTGAATACTGTTAATGCTAAGATAGACTGCGAAAAGGATGTTGTTACTATTGGTTTGGATGATATGTCTCATGAGTTCAATTTCTCTAAATTTCGTAGACAACCCCGTAATGAGGAATTGCCTAGTAAAGATGAAATTATTGGTCTTGCTTCTATTGTCGTGCCTCCTAATGATCCTTTAGAACAATATTTGCTAGACCATGAAACTAATATGTTTATGCATGAAAGAAGGGAAATAGATGAAGTATTCTTTAAACAGGGACCTATTCTGAAACACAACTTGCTTGTTGAAATCCTAGGGGATCCTCCTCCACCCAAGGGTGATCCCGTGTTTGAGCTTAAACCATTCACTCAGACAAGCATCGATGTTGACAAGAAGAAGTGCCTATATTCATTCGAGTATCAACCAACGTCAACCAGTTGTCAAACTCCAAGTATTAGGAGAGTGAATGTCAAAAATATTGCTTGGCGCATAGCCCAGAAAAACGCAGTCCAGTCTTTGGTCCCAACTTGTGCCTTTTGGTTATCGGCACATGTGGTAGCGAACTGTATGGCATGGAGTCTAAAGATTCCACACAAGTTGGTTGACGCGTATATTCATCTGGCACTTAATCAGTCTGCACGCCAGGGTGCTCCATTTCAGTTGAACTGCACACAAAAATTTGGGTGGTTCATTTTCTCAACCGCCTCCTTTCTTGTCTGCAATGTAGAATTTTGGCGAGCTACAGGACCAAGATGAGCCAGTAAACTAGTTGGATGAAAGTAGTGGCCAAGTTGCTCAAACCTCCCTCGGCACGAGGCCACTATTTGAGGATAAACCTACAAGCAAAGTTCAGATTGTTTGTGCTGCCTCTTATGTACTCGAAAGTTTACTCGTACAAGCATTAATTTTAGCAAGAAGTACATCCGACTGAACACCATTTACCATTCTGTACCCTAGGTAATTAAAGTTCATCCATGGATGATATTGGCTATGATCTCAATCATTTGGATGCATAAACATACTGAACATGTGTATATCAGAATCCTTTTGTGAATTATCTATGAATATTGTCTTGTGATCTATCAATCATTTGGATGCATAGACATGCTGAACTTGTGTATATATGAATCTTTTGAGTTGTTGATTGTGAATCTTGTCTATGAATATGAACGTGTCCTGTGAACCTGAGTTTGATATGAATGTTTACCTTTTCTGTTGTATTTGTGTGTGAACTTGTTAGTATGTCTACTGTGGGATTTGTGATGTGTGGGTGTCAATGACACACCTTCTTCCCGAGAAGAATTGCACCTGCTTTGTTAGGGTAGCAATGGTGCATCAACACTTTTTAATCTTTTTGCTCTGTCTTCCCCCTCCCCCACTCAACCCCTACCATAATGATTTCGGCCTCAAAACAAACATAGTACTGCGTTGTTTTTGGGGCTTGATGAAAAATCGAGTGCTGGTTTCTGTAGGTTGGCCCGCCCAGCAAATATCCTGCTGGTCCACCACGGACTGGGAGGCTAAAAATACAAGTTGTATGGTGCAGAGGCAAGTAAAAAAACGCCATCGAGAGCCATCCACTGGAAAAAAAATCGCGTCTGATGTGCTTCTTCAGTCGCGCCGCCGGCCCCCTATATAATCTAGTTCGCTCCATTCCCCAACCGGCAGCATGGGAAGGAAGTTTATTTCCCCCTCACGCCTGTGGGGGAATTGAAGAAGCGCGACATCAAATCCAACACCGGTGATGGCTGCTTGTCCAAGTGATTTTCAGATAAGAAACTGCATGTTTCAGAGGCAGAGAATTTAAATCAACATGCACTTTTCAAACATGGATAACAGAATGTTGGAAAATTTATTCATGGTAAAAAATGGAACTAACAACAAGTTAATATCATGCTGATAAACATTCATGTATAGCACATCTTCATATGATGCAAAGTCAAAAATATATGCTATTTTCAAAATGGCAAGACAATGTTTTTTTTGAAACTGGGAATGGCAAGACAATGTTGAGTGTGCGAAAAACTGGGTAAAATAGGGACGAAATTTTGGCAAGTGTTAGATATGTTTCAACTGCACCAGTTGGAATCAAACCCGGGCAGTACAGCTTTTGGGTGAGAGGGCTGCACCCACCGGGCTAGTGGGGTATGTTCGAAAGAATGAAGGCGTCTTCCCCGGCTCCGGTTCTTTCCCGTCCGTGTGTGCTCACCGCGGCGCCGCCGTATGCCGTTGTCAACATGCTCAACAAACGAGAGGAATCCGGAGAGGACTGTACGCCGAGAGACTGACAGTGGGGACCCACCAGATCCAAGCCATACGCAAGCAAGTGCCCCATTGGAATAAAAGCTTCCTCCTTATTGTATGCTGACGTTGGGGCCCACGGGTTTCTCAACCTTAGTCAATAAACGAAATAAATTTCCAACGATGACTATCATCGGGGAGCTTTTTTTCAGGGGTATCGGGGATCTCTTTTTTTGTTCTTGCGGGAAAGGGGTATCGGGGATCTAGGTGGTATCATTTTTTCCAGAGGGCGAATAAGTATCAGCTAGGCCTAGGTTTTGTTTTTTAACATGCATAGCCCTTGACATACGGAGACAGTGGTTTCAACTTATTTTTTGAGGTCCATACCTATGGGCCTCCCAGGGTAGGTTTTACTTTTTCTTAAAGATCGGCAGCCCAATGCATTTTCTTTAATAAAACGCAGATCACTGTTCTATTTATCTATATATAAGAATAATAATGTTGTGTCCAATTTATGTTTTCCCTTCTAACCACATTATATATATTTATATTATTACTATTATCGTATATTTTATAGAGACTTATATATACATTATAAAAACATCCCACATGCTATTAACTTATAAAAGTAAATGTTTAACAGAAGTTGGCAAGGAAAATCCTGGTTGTTTTTGACTCACAAGCAAGGAAAATCCTGGTGATTGCGTACAAAAGCTTGCGAAGATTTTAAGGACCAATGTAATAATAACGCGCTCATTTTTGTTTTGAGCAATAACTCGCTAATTTGTTAATTTTATATATATAAAATGTCTCGCTCCGGTTTATTTTTTGATATTAATTGCTCCTTCTAGCCTAACATTATATATAGAACGAGCCCAGCTAATTCATGTATTTCAAGAAAGTGCAAATGGGTTGGGATTTCTTAGAAAATGTTAAATGTGTCGCATTGACGCGAAATTATATGTTCCCCCAGCCCAGCAAATGGACTGTAAATTCTAGAAAACATGGGTTAAATACATGCCACATTTTTGCAGACTGGCATGTGGGCCAATAGGTCGAAGCCTACGCAAAGCATTGTCAACTTGGTCAACAAATGATTATGACATCCACAACCATTAGATTTATATCCAACGGTCGGCATGCACCTTCAATCTCTCGTCTTCTTCCTCCAACATCGCCGGGACCGCCTGGTCCGGCCTCCGGCGGCTAGCGGCTCTGCTTAGCACGCATCACTGCGAAGCGCTACCCCACCGCCGACCAGGCTATCCCTCCACACCTCCTGTTATTCTCCACCGACTGCAGCCCCACGACGCACCAGAACCAGTTATAACCCTTGTACTCCTCTCAGTCTGCGACTCCTCTGCCATGTCTTCCCATCTTTGGGTCGTTCCCGTCCGGGGCCTCGCTGTCGTCCACCGCCTCGCTACGCTCGGCGCGGTGTGGTCAACAAACGAGAGTCATCGGAAGAGGACTGTACGTGGAGAGCCTGACGGCTGGGACCCACGAGGTCCATGGTCGCACGCAAGGAAAGTTCCTCCTTATTAAGCTGAAAAAATGTTTCCTCCCCCTGGCAGCTGGGGCCCACTGGCTGTATCTTCGCATGGAAGGAAGTGCCTCCTTGTTATGCGAAAAAAACTATTCCTCCCGTTGACAGCTAGGACCCGTCAGATTTGGTGGCTGACTTGTGGGCCTACTAAGCGGACGTCTACGCAGGGCTTTGTCAACTTAATCAACAAATGACTCTAGCAGCTGGACCGTTGGATGTTAAGCCAACAGTCATGCTCCTTCTTCAACCTCTGTTCTTGCTCCTGTCTCCCATGGGCAGTAGTGCTGCCGCGCACCTGAACCAGTCAAATTTCCCACTCCTCTGCATTTGCAAATCCACTACCGCGTCTTCCCCATCTCCGGGTCGTTCCAGTCTGGGGCCTCGCCATCGTCCACTGGCCATGGTGCGCTCGGCACGGTGTGGTCAACGTGGTCCACAAACGAGTCATAGGAAGATGATTGTACGTGAGAGGGTGACAGTGGGGACGCCCCATGCCCATGGACGCATGCATGCAACTGCATCCTTTTTACCCTGAAGAATAATGTTTTATCCCCCTGAATGCTAGGACCCACCAGCTACATCTTCGCATGCAAGGAAGTGCGTCCTTATTACGAGCAAAAAAATATTTCCCCCTGACAGCTGGGACCCAGTAGCTATATCTTCGCACGCAAGGAAGTACGTCCTTATCCTCCCTGACAGCTGGGACCCACCCGGTCGAAGCGTACGTACTGTTGTCTGTCTTGTCGCGAACGTGTACATACATACTGGTCGATCGGTCGCTCTGCAACGATGAACCATGGCCGAGTAAGTAGCGGCACATGTCATAGTAGAGCCCCCCACGTAGCAGTTCAGGCTGTCCCGTCTAAACCATGTACACGTACATACAGCCACACGCCAAAAAATATGGCCACGTACGTACATACGGCCGGGTCTCGAACGCCTACTCGCGCATACGTACTGCCAGGAATTTGTACATGGTTGGGTCGGAATGGAGAAACTGCGTCGTCGTGTTCATTGGGAGCCAACCGGCTTTGACGGAACAGCCGATCGAAACAAGGCCTGGCGTACCGCAAAACGGAGGAAACAGCCTTGTGTTCGACCGGCCACGGTCGAAACGGGATCCTGTTCATCGGGAGGGGTCTGGCGTACCGCAAAATGGAGGAAACGGACTTCTCTTGGATCTCCTACGGTCGAAATGGGGTCCTATTGATTGGGAGGGGTGTGGCGTACCGCAAAACGGAGGAAACAGACTTGTGTTGGAGCGCTACGGTCGAAACGGGGGTCATGTTCATCGGGAGGGGTGGGGCGTATCGCAAAACGGGACTCCATGGGCTACTGTTCATCTCCACCATTGACTGCCTCCACGGGCTACTGTTCATCCACCGTCGACCTCCTCCAGCCTCCACCTGCAACTGTTCATCCACGGCATCTCCCTCCTGCCTCCACCAGCCACTGTTCATCCACGGGCTCACGTTCATCCAGCCTCCACCGCTCCTCCACCGGCTACTGTTCAACCATCCCTCTCCACGGGGTCCTGTTCAACCACCCCTCCATGGGCTACTGTTCATCCAGCCGTCCACCGGCTACTGTTCAACCATCCCTCCACGGGGTCCTGTTCATCCACCCCCAACCGGCTCGATTGGGGTCCTATTCATCCAGCGACAACGGCCTCTACTACCAAAGGGTCCTGTTTATCCACCCTCCCCCATCGGGAACTGCTCATCCACCCCCCAACAACGCTCACTGTTCATCAAGAGGCAACATCGATCGGCTTCAGTTAGCAGCAGTAGCGAAGGAATCACTCGGGTTCAGTTAACAGCAATGGATCGATCGGGGTTCCGTAACTTAGCTATTGCAATCACTCGGGTTCAGTTAGAGCCCAACGCCTCGATCAGGTTCAGTTAGAGTGCAACACCTCGCACACACACGCGCGTACGTGTATGAGAGAAACGCGCAAACCTCCGTGCATCGCTCGGCCCCGACCTCCCACCGTAACCGGGAACTCCCTGATATTTTCCTCGCCCTCGCTTCTACCACGGTTTTTTCCGTCATGGACAGCCCAAAGAATGTCATGCAACTGCGTCTCCGGCCCCCCAGGACGAAAATACCATTTTATGTCATGATTTTTGTCATAGAAGTAGGAGGCCACCACATCTATGATGATATCGGGTTTTGTCACAATTATCATCATAGAAGTGTCATAAGCATGACAGAAAAAAATTCATTCGGCCCAAAATGTCACGGATGTGTCGTTTTTTAGTGAAAGGGAATAACGTATGTTGTCATTACGGTTCGACCGATAAAGATCTTCGTAGAATATGTAGGAGTCAATATGAGCATCCAAGTTCTGCTATTGGTTATTGACCGAAGAGGTGTCTTGGTCATGTCTACATAGTTCTTGAACCCGTAGGGTCCGCATGCTTAACGTTCGATGACGATTTAGTATTATATGAGTTATGTGATTTGGTGAACGAATGTTGTTCGGAGTCCCAGATGAGATCACGGACATGACGAGGAGTCTCTAAATGGTCGAGAGGTAAAGATTGATATATAGGATGATAGTATTCGGACACCGGAAGTGTTCCGGATAGTATCGGGTATTTATCGGAGTACCGGGGGGTTTACCGGAATCCTTGGGAGGAATAATGGGCCATATGGGTCATGATAGGGGAGCACACTAGCCCACAAGGGGTGGCGCCCTCCCTATGGCAGGAGGCCGATTGGGAGAAGGAAGAGGGGGTACGGCCCCCCCTTTCCTTCCTCCCTTCCCTCTTCCCTTTTCTTCTCCGGTAAAATAAGGAAGGGGGCACCACTAGGGAAACCCCAAGTAGGATTTGGATCCTACTTGGGGTGCCCCATGGCTGCCTCTCCTCCCCTCCCACCTATATATATGTGGGGAGGGGGCACCTAGAACACAAAAAACAACAATCGTTAGCCGTGTGCGGTGCCCCCTCCATAGTTTTTGCGGTCCTTAGGTGAAGCCCTGCGAGAATCACTTAACCATCACCGTCACCAGGCCGTCGTGCTGACGGAACTCATCTACTTCCCGACACCTTGCTGGATCAAGAAGGCGAGGGACGTCATCATGCTGAACGTGTGCAGAACTCGGAGGTGTCGTACGTTCATTGCTTGATCGGTCGGAGCTAGAAGAAGTTCGACTACATCAACCGCGTTGTCAAACACTTCCGCTTTCGGTCTATGAGGGTACGTAGACAAACTCCTCCCTTCTCGTTGCTATGCATCTCCTAGATAGATCTTGCGTGAGCATAGGATTTTTTTAAATTGCATGCTACATTTCCCAACAGTGGCATCCGAGCCAGGTCTATGCATAGATGATATGTACGAGTAGAACACAACGAGTTGTGGGCGGTGATCATCATAGTAGTTACCACTAATGACTTATTTTGATTCGGCGGTATTGTTGGATGAAGCGGCCCAAACCAAACTTACATGACCACATTCATGAGACCGGTTCGTGCGACAGACATGCAACTAGTTTTGCATAAAGGTGGCTGGCGGGTGTCTGTTTCTCCCACTTTAGTTGAACTGAATTTGACTGCGGCCGGTCCTTGTTGAAGGTTAAAACAACAAACTTGATAAATCACCATTGTGGTTTTGATGCGTAAGTAAGAATTGTTCTTGCTAGAAGCCCGTAGCAGCCACATAAACTTGCAACAACAAAGTAGAGGACGTCTAACTTGTTTTTGCATGGCATGTTGTGATGTTATATGGTCAAGACATGATGTGATATACGTTATTGTATGAGATGATCATGTTTTGTAAAAGTTATTGGCAACCGATAGGAGCCTTATGGTTGTATCCTTATTGTATGAAATGCAAATGTCATGTAGTTGCTTTACTTTATCACTATGCGTTAGCGATAGTTGTAGAAGCAATAGTTGGCGAGATGATCACGACACAACAATGGAGATCAAGGTGTCGAGCCGGTGATGATGGAGATCATGACGATGCTTTGGAGATGGAGATCAAAAGCACAAGATGATGATGGCCATATCATGTCACATATTTTTATTGCATGTGACATTTATCTTTTATGCATCTCCCTGAGTATGCACCATTGCGAAAGTTTGTCATGTTGAGACACCACGTGATGATCGGGTGTGATAGACTCTACGTTCACATACAATGGGTGCAAGACAGTTTTGCACATGCGGAATACTCAGGTTAAACTTGACGGGCCTGGCATGTACAGACATGGCCTCAGAACATTGGAGACCGAAAGGTCGAACGTGGATCATATAGTAGATATGATCAACATAGAGATGTTCACCATTGATGACTACTCCATCTCACGTGATGATCGGACATGGTTTAGTAGATTTGGATCATGTATCATTTAGATGACTTGAGGGATGTCTATCTAAGTTGGAGTTCTTAAGTAATTTGATTATTTAACTTAATTTATCATGAACTTAGTCCTGATAGTTTTTGCATATCTATGATGTAGATCAATGGACCGTGCTACCATTCCCTTGAATTTTAATGTGTTCCTAGAGAAAGCTAAGTTCAAAGATGATGGTAGCAACTACACAGACTGGGTCTATAACTTGAGGATTATCCTCATTACTGCACAGAAGAATTATGTCCTTGATGCA
The DNA here is from genome assembly GCA_032464435.1 of Aegilops umbellulata. Classification (NCBI taxonomy): domain Eukaryota; kingdom Viridiplantae; phylum Streptophyta; class Magnoliopsida; order Poales; family Poaceae; genus Aegilops; species Aegilops umbellulata. Next base: position 132,277,824 of record CP136058.1, on the reverse strand, counting down.
CTGCTAGGTGAAAGGCCTACTTCAGGAGCAGATGCTGATGTTATGAATGTCTGGCAAGCTCGATCTGATGACTACTCGATAGTTCAGTGTGCCATGCTTTACGGCTTAGAATCGGGACTTCAAAGACGTTTTGAACGTCATGGACCATATGGGATGTTCCAGCAATTGAAGTTAAAATTTCAAGCAAATGCCCGAGTTGAGAGATATGAAGTCTCCAACAAGTTCTATAGTTGCAAGATGGAGGAGAACAGTTATGTCAGTGAATACATACTCAAAATGTCTGGGTATCATAATCACTTGACTTGGCTGAGAGTTAATTTCCAGATGATAGTGTTATTGATAGAATTCTTCAATCACTACCACCAAGCTACAAAGGCTTAGTGATGAACTATAATATGCAAGGGATCGATGGATAAGACAATTCCCGAGCTCTTCGCAATGCTCAAAGCTGCGGAGATAGAAATCAAGAAGGAGCATCAAGTGTTAATGGTTAATAAGACCACTAATTTCAAGAAAAAGGACAAGGGAAAGAATGGAAATTTCAAGAAGAATGGAAAGCAAGTTTCCACTCCTGGGAAGAAGCCCAAAGCTGTACCTAAGCCTGAAACTCAGTGCTTCTACTACAAAGGGACTGGTCACTAGAAGCGAAACTGCCCCAAATATTTGGCGGATAAGAAAGATGGCAAAGTGAACAAAGGTATATTTGATATACATGTTATTGATGTGTACCTTACTAATGCTTTTAGTAGCACCTGGGTATTTGATACTGGTTCGGTTGCTCATATTTGTAAGTCGAATAGGGGCTACGGATTAAACGAAGATTGGCTAAGGACGAGGTGACGATGCACGTCGGGAATGGTTCCAAGGTCGATGTGATCGCCATCGGCACGCTACCTCTACGTCTACCTTCCGGGTTAGTTTTAGACATGAATAATTGTTATTTGGTGCCAGCGTTGAGGATGAACATTATATCTGGGTCTTATTTAGTGCGAGACGGTTATTCATTTAAATCAGAGAATAATGGTTGTTCTATTTATATGAGTAATATCTTTTATGGTCATGCACCCTTGAAGAGTGGTCTATGTTTGTTGAATCTTGAGTGTGGTGATACACATATTCATAATATTGATGCCAAAAGATGCAAAGTTGATAATGATAGTGCAACATATTTGTGGCACTACCGTTTAGGTCATATTGGTGTAAAATGCATGAAGAAACTCCATGCAAATGGACTTTTGGAATCACTTGATTATGAATCATTTCATACTTGCGAACCATGCCTCGTGGGCAAGATGACTAAAACTCTGTTCTCTGGAACAATGGAGCGAGCTAATGACTTATTGGAAATAATACATACTGATGTATGCGGTCCGATGAGTGTTGAAGCTCGCGGCGGGTATCGTTATTTTCTGACGTTCACAGATGATTCGAGCAGATATGGGTATATCTACTTGATGAAACACAAGTCTGAAATATTTGAAAAGTTCAAAGAATTTCAGAGTGAAGTGGAGAATCATCGTAACAAGAAAATAAAGTTTCTACGATCTGATCGCGGAGGCGAATATTTGAGTTACGAGTTTGGCCTTCATTTAAAACAATGTGTAATAGTTTCACAACTCATGCCACCCGGAACACCTGGTGTGTCCGAACATCGTAACTGTACTTTATTAGATATGGTGCGATCTATGATGTCTCTTACCGATTTATCACTATCGTTTTGGGGTTATGCATTAGAGACAACTGCATTCACGTTAAATGGGGCACCATCTAAATCCGATTGAGACGACACCGTATGAACTGTGGTTTGTTAAGAAACCTAAGCTGTCGTTTCATAAAGTTTGGGGTTGCGACACTTATGTCAAAAGGCTTCATCCGGATAAGCTCGAACCCAAATCGGAGAAGTGCGTCTTCATAGGATACCCTAAGGAAAAAATTGGGTACACCTTCTACCACAGATCCGAAGGCAAGATCTTTGTCGCCAAGAATGGAAACTTTCTAGAGAAGGACTTTCTCTCAAAAGAAGTGAGTGGGAGGAAAGTAGAACTTGATGAGGTAATTGTACCTTCTCTCGAATTGGAAGGTAGCTCATCACAGAAAACCGTTCTCGTGATGCCTACACCAACTAGAGAGGAAGCAAATGATCATGAAACTTCAGATCAAGTTACTACTAAACCTCGTAGGTCAACCAGAATACGATCCGCACCAGAGTGGTACGGTAATCTTGTTCTAGAAGTCATGTTACTAGACCATGACGAACCTATGAACTATGAAGAAGCTATGATGATCCCAGATTCTGATAAATGGCTTGAGGCCATGAAATCTTAGATAGGATCCATGTATGAGAACGAAGTATTGACTTTGGTGGACTTGCCCGATGATCGGCGAGCCATAGAGAATAAATGGATCTTCAAGAAGAAGACTGGCGCTGATGGTAATGTTACTGTCTACATCGACTTGTCGCAAAAGGTTTTCGACAAGTTCAAGGAGTTGACTATGATGAAACTTTCTCATCCGTAGCGATGCTTAAGTCTGTCCGAATCATGTTAACAATTGCCGCATTTTATGATTATGAAATCTGGCAAATGGACGTCAAAACTGCATTCCTTAATGGATTTCTTAAAGAAGAGTTGTATATGATGCAACCAGAAGCTTTTGTCAATCCTAAAGGTGCTAACAAAGTGTGCAAGCTCCATCGATCCATCTATGGACTGGTGCAAGCATCTCGGAGTTGGAATATATGCTTTGATAAAGTGATCAAAGCATATGGTTTTATATAGACTTTTGGAGAAGCCTGTATTTACAAGAAAGTGAGTGGGAGCTCTATAGCATTTCTAATATTATATGTGGATGACATATTGTTGATTGGAAATGATGTAGAATTCCTGGATAGCATAAAAGGATATTTGAATAAAAGTTTTTGAATGGAAGACCTCGGTGAAGCTGCTTATATATTTGGCATCAAGATCTGTAGAGATAGATCAAGACTCTTAATAGGACTTTCACAAAGCACATACCATGATAAAGTTTTGAAGAAGTTCAAAATGGATCGGTCAAAGAAAGGGTTCTTGCCTGTGTTACAAGGTGTGAAGTTGAGTTAGACTCAATTGCCCGACCATGGCAAAAGATAGAGAGAAAATGAAAGTCATTCCCTATGCCTCAGCCATTGGTTCTATCATGTATGCTATGCTGTGTACCAGACCTGATGTGTGCCTTGCTATAAGTTTAGCAGGGAGGTACCAAAGTAATCCAGGAGTGGACAACTGGACAGCGGTCAAGAACATCCTGAAGTACCTGAACGGACTAAGGATATATTTCTCGTTATGAAGGTGAAAAAGAGCTCGTCGTAAATGGTTACATCGATGCTAGCTTTGACACTAATCTGGATGATTCTAAGTCACAAACCAGATACGTATTTTTATTGAATGGTGTAGCTGTCAGTTGGTGCAGTTCCAAGCAGAGCGTCGTGGCAGGATCTACGTGTGAAGCAGAGTACATAGCTGCTTTGGAAGCAGCAAATGAAGGAATCTGGATGAAGGAGTTCATATCCGATCTAGGTGTAATACCTAGTGCATCGGGTCCAATGAAAATATTTTGTGACAATACTGGAGCAATTGCCTTGGTGAAAGAATCCATATTTCACAAAAGAACCATACACGTCAAGAGACGCTTCAACTCCATCCGTGATAAAGTCAAGGAGGGATACATAGAGATTTGCAAAATATGTATGGGTCTGAATGTGGCAGACCCGTTGACTAAGCCTCTTCCACTAGCAAAACATGATCAGCACCAAGACTCCATGGGTGTTAGAATCATTACAATATAATCTATATTATTGACTCTAGTGCAAGTGGGAGACTGAAGGAAATATGCCCTAGAAGCAATAATAAATTTGTTATTTTATATTTCCTTATTCATGATAAATGTTTATTATTCATGCTAGAATTGTATTGATCGGAAACCCAAATACACGTGTGAATACATAGACAAAACGCCGTGTCCCTAGTGAGCCTCTACTTGACTAGTGCATTGATCAAAGATGGTTAAGGTTTCCTAACCATGGACATGAGTTTTCATTTGATAACATGATCACATCATTAGGAGAATGATGTGATGGACAAGACCCATCTGTTAGCTTAGCATAATGATTGTTCAGTTTTATTGCTATTGCTTTCTTCATGTCAAATACATATTCCTTTGACTATGAGATTATGCAACCCCCGGATACTGAAGGAATGCCTTGTGTGCTATCAAACGTCACGTAACTGGGTGATTATAAAGATGCTCTACAGGTATCTCCGAAGGTGTTTTTTGGGCTGGCATAGATCGAGATTAGGATTTGTCACTCCGAGTATCTGAGAGGTATCTCTGGGCCCTCTCGGTAATACACATCATAAGAAGCCTTGCAAGAAAAGTGACTAATGAGTTAGTTGCGGGATTATGTATTACAGAACGAGTAAAGATACTTGCTGGTAATGAGATTGAACTAGGTATGAAGATACCGATGATCGAATCTCGGGCAAGTAACATACCGATGACATAGGGAATAATGTATGTTGTCATTACGGTTCGACCGATAAAGATCTTCATAGAATATGTAGGAGCCAATATGAGCATCTAGGTTTCGCTATTGGTTATTGACCGGAGAGGTGTCTCGGTCATGTCTACATAGTTCTCGAACCCATAGGGTCCGCACGCTTAACGTTCGATGATGATTTAGTATTATTTGAGTTATGTGATTTGGTGAACGAATGTTGTTCGGAGTCTCGGATGATATAACACACATGATGAGGAGTCTCGAAATGGTGGAGAGGTAAAGATTGATATATAGTATGATAGTATTCGTACACTGGAAGTGTTCCGGATAGTATCGGGTATTTATCGGAGTACCGGGGGGGTTACCGAAACCCTCGGGAGGAATAATGGGCCATATGGGCCATGAGAGGGGAGAAGGAAGATGGGGTCCGACTCACCCTTTCCTTCCTCCCTTCCCTCTTCCCTTTTCTTCTCTAGTAAAATAAGGAAGGGGCGCCACTTGGGAAACCCCAAGTAGGATCGGATCCTACTTGGGGCGCCCCATGGCTGCCTCTCCTCCCCTCCCACCTATATATATGTGGGGAGGGGGGCGCCTAGAACACAGAAAACAACAATCGTTAGCCGTGTGCGGCACCCCCTCCACAGTTTACACCCTGGGTCATAGTTTTGCGGTGCTTAGGCGAAGCCCTGCGAGAATCACTTCACCATCACCGTCACCACGCCATCGTGCTGACGGAACCCATCTACTTCCTTGACACCTTGCTAGAGCAAGAAGGCGAGGAAGTCATCGCGTCGAACGTGTGCATAACTCGGAGGTGCCGTACGTTCGTGCTTGATCGGTCGGTGAGGGAGTCCTGGATTAGGGGGTCCTCAGGCAGCCGGACTGTTGGGCTATGAAGGTACAAGATTGAAGACTTCGTCTCGTGTCCGGAAGGGACTCTCCTTGGCGTGGAAGGCAAGCTTGGCAATACGTATATGTAGATCTCCTCCCTTGTAACCGACTCTGTGTAACCCTAGCCCCCTCCGGTGTCTATATAAACCGGAGGGTTTAGTCCTTAGGACAACAACAATCAGAATCATAGGCTAGCTCCTAGGGTTTAGCCTCTACGATCTTGTGGTAGATCAACTCTTGCAATATTCATATAATAAAGATCAATCAAGCAGGAAGTAGGGTATTACCTCCATCGAGAGGGCCCGAACCTGGGTAAACATTGTGTCCCCCGCCTCCTGTTACCATTCGCCTTAGACGCACAGTTCGGGACCCCCTACCCGAGATCCGCCGGTTTTGACACCGACATTGGTGCTTTCATTGAGAGTTCCACTGTGCCGTCACCATAAGGCTTGATGGCTCCTTCGACCATCGACAACGATGCGGTCCAGGGTGAGGTTTCTCTCCCCTGACAGATCTTCCCATTCGGCAGCTTCGCACTGCGGGCCAACTCGCTTGGCCATCTGGAGCAGATCGAGAGCTACGCCCCTGGCCGTCAGGTCAGGTTCGGAAACTTAAATTATACCGCCGACATCCGCGGAGACTTGGTCTTAGATGGGTTCGAGCCCATGTCAGGTGTGCCGCACAGTCACGACGAGCATGACTTAGCTCTGCCGTCAGACGGTGTTCGGGAGATCACACCTGTGGCTACTCCGACCCTTAATCCGGAGCAGACTGCGTCGTCCGTGGACGGGTGGATGGACCCCGTCACGGAGGCCGCACACTCATCGGCGATAGAGCCGAATACTAACTTCACCTCCTACAAGACCCGTGTTGCCGGACCCTTGGATTCGTCCCTGGCCACGGGCTCCGATCCGCCGGCGTCCGTGCTCGTCAAATCTGATCGGGCGCCGATCATGGAGTTTTCCTCCGCGGATATCTTTCAACACTCCCCCTTGGGCGATGTGCTAAATTCATTAAGATCTCTCTCCTTGATAGGAGGCCCTTGGCCGAACTATGTCCGGCTCGATTGGGAAGCGGACGACGAAGAAATTCGTTCCCCACCCACCACCCACCTAATAGCCACTGTCGACGACTTAACCGACATGCTCGATTTTGACTCCGAAGACATCAACGGTATGGACGACGATGCAGGAGAGGAACAGGAACCACCGCCCACAGAGCGCTGGACAGCCACTTCATCACACGATATATATATATGGTGGACACACCCAAAGAAAACAATGACGAGGAACAGAAGGATGCAGCGAAGGATAGTTCCCTCGAGAAGCAACCAAAGCGACGACGTAGGCGCCGCTCCAAATCCCGCCTCGGCAAAAACAACGATAACAACGCAGGAAAGAATAATACCCCGGTCGACCCCAAAGGAAACGACGACCACATGGACCCAGCGACAGAGCAGGATGAACCAGCGGATGGCGAACATAGTACGGAGCCGCTGTCCGATCACGGCGACACCGAGGGTAAAGCTAATCAACCTGTCTCCGGAGAGGAGAACAGTCCGGACGATGATGCACACATCATCCCGGAAAGACACTTGGAGCAATAGAACCTCCATAGAAGGCTTATTGCCACCACGAGAAGTCTTAAGAAGCAGAAGCAAAGGCTGCAGGCCGCGCAAAATACACTCAATAGATGATGGAACAAAGTGCTCGACACTGAAGAAAAGTACGGTGGTAGTCGCCACACAAAGAGCTATCCAAAACGCAAGTTGCTGCCTGAATTCGATGACGAGGCCTCAGAGCCTATACAGCCAAAAAATAAAACGGCCGATCAGCCGGATCGACCACCCCGTGGCCGCGATAGGGCGGCTAACGATGTCGCACATAAGTCAGCACACGATTTACGTGAGGACTTGCACCAAAAAGCCGTTATGACCAGGTCCATCTATGAATCTAGGAAGCGTGCTCCGGCACAGAATAAAAACCGAACACTACAACCGTCAGAATGCCATGAACCATCCAAATGCAGGGGTGCCGTGCACCCCCTATGCTTCACCGATGAGGTGCTGGATCACGAATTTCCAGATGGATTCAAACCCGTGAACATAGAGGCATACGACGGAACGACAGACCCTGGGGTCTGGATTGAGGACTTTATCCTTCATATCCACATGGCTCGCGGAGATGATCTCCATGCCATCAAATACTTGCCCCTCAAGTTGAAAGGACCAGCTCGGTACTGGCTGAAGAGCCTCCCCAAAAACTCAATTAGAAGTTGGGAAGAGCTTGAGGATGCTTTTAGGGCTAATTTTCAAGGGACCTATGTTCGACCTCCGGATGCAGACGATTTAAGTCATATAATTCAACAGCCCGGAGAGTCAGCCCAAAAGCTTTGGAACAGATTCCTCACTAAGAAGAATCAAATTGTCGACTGCCCGGACGCCGAAGCCTTAGCGACTTTCAAACACAGTGTCCGGGACGAATGGCTCGCCAGACACCTCAGCCAGAAAAAACCGAGGACAATGGCAGCCCTAACAAGCCTTATGACCCGCTTTTGCGCGGGCGAAGATAGTTGGTTGGCCCGTAGCGGCACGAGCGACCCAGGCACATCCGAAGTCAGGGACGGCATTGGAAAGACACGGCGCAATAAAAGCAAGCGTCAAAACAATGAAGACAACCCAGACAACACGGCGGTAAATGCCGGATTCATGGGCTCTCGACCCAGTCAGCGGAAAAAGCCATTCAAAGGCAGCAAAGATGGACCGTCCAGCCTAAACAAGATTCTAGATCATGCGGAGACCCCGCAGAGCAGCAGTAGGGGTGTTATCTCCACGGAGAGCCCCGAAGCTGGGTAAGATCCGCCGGCGTGCATGTCTTCGCCTCATCCCGCTTCCAGGCATCGACGATGTCTTACTGGCTCCCACTAAGATAAGCCACCCATTGGCATATGTCGCACCAACCACCCGACATTTGGCGCCCACCGTGGGGCCAGGTGCACCGTCGTCCGGAGACCTGTTCTGGACGGGAACCCTCTTCCTCCCCAGCGAGCGTAGCTAGCCCGGCACGCCCAATGGTGCTTGCCACGATGCACTGCAAGGCGTCACCAATGCCTGCGCAGCGAGCAACCTCGCCGATCCCCTTGGCGAGGCCCTCATCTCCGACGAGCCCGCCTCCGACGCGGGCACCGACCGCCTCGTCGACCTCCTCGGCCAGCTCCACGTCTCCAGCGAGCCTGCTGTGGACCAGGAGTCCGTTGGCTCCACCGATCCGATGCCTGTCGACTCCGACACGGCCTCGCCCGACGCTTTCCCCACCAACGTCGTGATCTACGATGACCCGCTTCCCCGAGCCGATGGCTGTGACGTTGCCACCGCCGAGGTGATGGTCATTAGCCATGACGGCGCTTCTGGCAAGAACGCCCACGACACCCTGCGAGCGGTGATCCACGACTTGTCCGTCCCCCTCCCGGCCGATGCCGACGCCGAAGCACTGGAGGCTCGCCACCTCGCCCTCCTCGCGGAGGGCCGGAAGCTAGCTTCCGTGAGACGCCTCACCAAGGCCCACCAGCGCGAAGTCGACCACGCCGCCTTCGGCACGCCACCTCCTGGCGGGCCAAGCCGAGCCGGCGTCGTCAGATAGCGCGGCGCTATCATCGCCGACATGTTCGGAGTCGACTGCCCAGTCTATGCCACCCCACTCGAGAACCTGCGCGCCGCCCAAGCGGCCGTAGACGAGCTGGATGGACTGGGGGCCGAAGCGCTCCCCTACATGACCAGACGCATCCAGCAGCTGATTGATGCAGCCGCACAGCGGCACGAAGCCGACGCCCGCGCAGAAAGCCCTCCACCACGCTAAGAGCATGACGCGACATCCCGGACGCCGACTGCGGGTAAAACCCACGCGCGACACGAGAAAGAGCCGGCTGCCAGCCGAAGCCGAACCCGGATCTCCATCGAGCGAGACGCAGAAGGCCGCCCTCGAGACGTGGAGCGGTGGGGCAACCCACCTCCACCTCCGCCTCGTGGGGAAAGATATCCCACCCCGCCGCCTGTCACGCATCCGACTCTCAGAGGCCGACTAGGTCGCCGCGAAGGAGTCAGCGAGAATGATGCTCGCCATCGGATTGACCGCCTAGCGTGATCCCTGGCGCTAGAAGAAGAAGAAGATGTCAGCCCGCCTTGTTTCGGCCCCAGCATCCGCGACGAGCCCTTCCCCAAAGGGTTCTCGCTCACAAGAGACATGCCCAAGTACAACGGCTCCGTGAAGCCGGAAGATTGGTTGATCGACTACTCCACCGCGGTACGCATCGCGAACGGCAACAGGCGCGTTGCCGTGAAGTACGTGCCCCTCATGCTCCAAGGCACGGCGCGGACCTGGCTCAACAGTCTCAAACCATACAGCATCAACAGCTGGCTAGACTTCACGGAAGCCTTCGTCCGCAACTTCACCAGCACCTACAAGTAGGCTCCCAAGCCCAGACAGCTCTCCTTGTGTGTGCAAGGCCCCGCCGAGTCCACTCGCGACTACCTCACACGTTGGGCCGAGCTCCGCAACTCTTGCGAAGGAGTGCACGAGGTGCAAGCCATCGAATACTTCACAGCCGGGTGCCGAGAGGGCACCCTCCTCAAGCACAAGCTCCTCTGCGACGATCCGACTACCCTCGACGAGCTTCTGGTCATAGCGGACAAGTACGCCACCGCCGACTCCTCGATGAAGACCGAACTCCAGGTAGATGCGTCCGGGAAGGTACTCAACCTGGCGCCCAAGACGCCGGCTGGGGATTCTGGCCGACGCCCGTACCAAATGACCACAAACGCAAGGGCCCCATGCCGCCTTCCGCCAGTCGGCAGGTGGCCACGGTCGAGGGCGAGCAGCCCGAAGGGCGGACCACGCCCAAGAAGCAGAAAGGCGGCAGGCCGGCTTGGCAGCCGGCCTTCTCCTACGAGCAAACCCTCGACGCCCCATGCAAGTTCCACAGCGGCGCGAAGCCGTCCAACCACACAACCCGGAAGTGCCACTGTCTCACCCGAATCTCCAAAGGCGAAGGGCTCGTACCGCCTCCGCCTGCTGGTCCGCCGCCTCCGGCTCCGTAGCAGTCGGCCGCTCGGCCAGCGGTCGGAGCCGTGCACGACGAGTTCCCCAACGAGCATGCCGCCTATGTCATCTTCACTAGCCAACCTGAAGACCGGCGCAACAGGCGCCGAGAGCACCAGGAAGTCAACGCGGTTGCCGCCAACCCCTCCGAGCCGGGAGATGGCATCACCTCTGGGTGGTCGGCACTGGTCAGAAAAACCCATCAACTGGAGCCGGGCCGACCACCCAGAGGTGATGCCATCTCCCGGCTCCTATGCGCTGGTTCTGGATGCCACCCTCGCAACAGATAGACGCGCCACCCATTTCTCCCGCGTGCTGATAGACGGCGGGAGCAGCATCAACATCATGTACCTTGACACCCTGAAGAAGCTCAACGTCAAGACGAAGCAGCTCAAGCCTACCCGGACAGTGTTCCACGGCATCGTACCCGGCCTGTCCTGCTCCCCCATTGGCAAGATCAAGATTGATGTCCTCTTTGGGGACAAGGATCATTTCCGCAGGGAGGCCATCTGGTTTGAAGTGGTGGACCTTGAGAGCTCTTACCATGCACTGCTTGGCCGACCTGCCTTGGCTAAGTTCATGGATGTTCCCCACTATGCTTACCTCAAGATGAAGATGCCGAGCACCAAGGGCATCATCACCATAGTCGGCGATTACAAGAAATCCTCTGAATGCGCAGCAGCCAGCAGCCGGCTGGCCGAGTCCCTTGTGATTGCCGAAGAGAAGAAGAAGTTGGACCGGGTCGTGGCCATGGCTGGCAAGCAGCCGACCCTGTCCCCCGACCCCAAAGAATGTGATGCCCAAGGTTCCTTCCAGCCGGCCAAGGAGATGAAGAAGATACCTCTTGACCCCGAGCACCCGGAAAGGCTTGCTGTCATTGGGGCAAACCTAAGCAGCAAATAGGAAGGCGAGCTCGCCGATTTCCTCCGTGAGAATTGGGACATCTTTGCATGGTCCCCCAAGGACATGCCGGGTGTTCCGAAGGATTTCGTCGAGCACAAACTACATGTCCGAGAAGGTGCAAAACCAGTCAAGCAGCCCCTCCGCCGGCTGTCGGAGGAAAAGAGAAGGATTGTAGGAGAAGAGATAGCCCGGCTTCTGGCTGTCGGCTTCATCATGGAGGTTTTCTTTCCGGAGTGGCTCGCCAACCCGGTCCTCGTGCTGAAGAAGAACAACAAGTGGCGCATGTGTATAGACTACACGAGCCTCAACAAGGCCTGCCCCAAAGATCCTTTCGCCCTGCCAAGGATAGATCAAGTGATAGACTCCACAGCTGGAGGCGAGCTGTTGAGTTTCTTGGATGCTTACTCCGGATACCACCAGATAAAGTTGGACCCGGCCGACCGCCTGAAGACCGCCTTCATCACGCCATTTGGAGCCTTCTGCTACCTGACTATGACATTCGGCTTGAGAAATGCCGGTGCCACTTTTCAGCGTTGCATGCAGAAGTGCCTCCTCAAGCAGCTCGGCAGAAATGCCCACGTCTACGTGGACGACATTGTGGTGAAGACTGAGAAGCGCGGCACCTTGTTGGATGACCTCAAGGAAACATTCGAGAACCTGTGCCGATTCTGGATCATGCTCAACCCCGAGAAATGCGTGTTCGGAGTGCCAGCCAGCCAGCTCCTAGGCTTTCTGGTCTCCGAACGCGGCATCGAATGCAACCCAGTGAAGATCAAGGCCATTGAGAGAATGGCGATTCCCACCAAGCTGCGAGACGTCCAGAAGTTCACCAGATGCTTGGCTTCTCTGAACCGCTTCATCAGCTGGCTCGGAGAGAAGGCTCTCCCCCTCTACCGCCTCATGAAGAAGACCACTCACTTCGAGTGGAACGACCAAGCCGACCAAGCTTTTCACGAGCTGAAGAAAATGCTGACCACGCCGCCTGTCCTGGCGGCGCCGACTGAGAAAGAGCCCATGCTCCTTTACATCACTGCAACTAGCCGGGTGGTCAGCACCGTCATCGTAGTCCAGCGCCCAGAAGAGGGCCGAGCCCAGCCGGTCCAGAGGCCGGTGTACTATTTGAGCAGGTGTTGTCTACCTCGAAACAGAACTATCCGCACTACCAGAAGATGTGCTACGGCGTGTACTTTGCTGCCAAGAAGTTGAAGCCCTACTTCCAAGAGCACCCCATCACGGTCGTATGCACCGCCCCGCTCGCCGAGATCATAGGCAGCCGGGATGCATCCGGCCGGGTGGCGAAATGGGCCATCGAGCTGGCCCCTTACACGATCTTCTACCAGCCCCGCACCGCCATCAAGTCCCAAGCCTTGGCCGACTTCCTCGTCGACTGGGCCGAGACCCAGTACCTGCCACCGACTCCCGACTCCACTCACTGGCGCCTGCACTTTGACGGGTCCAAGATGCTCACCAGCTTGGGAGCCGGCATCATCCTCACCTCTCCCAAAGGCGACAAGCTCAGATACACGCTGCAAATTCACTTCGCCGCCTCCAACAACGTGGCCGAGTATGAGGCGCTCGTACACGGGCTCCGGCTTGCCAAAGAGCTCGGCATACGCCAGATCCTGTGTTACGGCGACTCAGACTTGATAGTCCAGCAGTCATCCGGCGATTGGGACGCCAAGGACGCAAACATGGCAAGCTACCGCTTCCTCGTCCAGCAGATCAGCGGGTACTTTGAAGGATGCGAGTTCCTCCACATACCACGAGCCGACAACGGGCCAGCAGATGCCTTGGCTCGAATAGGCTCCACTCGGCAGGCAATACCAACCGGCGTCTCTCTACAATGCCTCCTCAAGCAATCTATCAAGCCGTCTCCAGAGTCCGATTCCATCTTCGTGCCGCCTAGCCCCGATGCAGCCGGCTCCGGCTTGAAGAGCCAAGCAGGCAGCCCGGGGACTTCAATAGGCGGCGCGGGGACTTCAGTAGGCGGCTCGGGGACTTCCGTAGTCGCACCCAACCCGGGGACTTCTGAACCCGGCTCGGGGACTGCGGTAGTCGGCCCGGGGACTGCACCAGCACCGCAGGCGGCGGCCGGCTCCAGCATTTCACAACCTAGCCCGCCCACCCTGGTTGCAGTAGCCACGTTGGCAATAGAAGAAATCACAGCTCCATCATGGGCCCAGCCCATCCTCAACTTCCTGACAAACCAAGAACTGCCGGCTAACGAGACAGAGGCAAGACAAGTCCAACACCGAGCTGGAGCATACACAATCGTCAACAGAGAGCTCATCAGGCGCAGTGTCACTGGAGTCTTCCAGCGATGCGTTGAGCAAGAGAAGGGCATAGCAATCCTCAGAGACATCCACCAAGGTGAATGCGGCCACCACGCGACCTCAAGATCACTAGTCGCCAAAGCTTTCCGCCATGGATTCTTTTGGCCGACTGCTTTGGACGACGCCAAGGAATTAGTCAAACACTGCAAAGGGTGCCAAGTCTTCAGCTCCAAGCAACACCTGCCGGCTTCGGCACTCAAGACCATTCCCCTCACTTGGCCCTTTGCCGTTTGGGGTTTGGACATGGTGGGCCCATTCAAGACGGCGCGCGGCGGCATGACACATCTGCTTGTCACCGTGGACAAGTTCACCAAGTGGATCGAAGCAAAGCCGATCAAGAAGCTGAATGGGCCGACTGCCGTGACATTCATCGCAGATATAACAACTCGGTACGGTGTGCCGCACAGCATCATCACCGACAACGGCACCAATTTGGCCAAGGGGGCATTGGCACGTTTCTGCGCGACGCAAGGCATCCGACTGGACTTAGCGTCCGTTGCCCACCCGCAGTCAAACGGCCAAGTCGAGCGAGCCAACGGCCTCATCCTTTCCGGCATCAAGCCTCGACTGGTCGTGCCACTGGAGCGTTCGGCCGGCTGCTGGCTCGATGAGCTGTCGGCCGTCCTCTGGAGTCTGCGCACTACCCCAAACAGGTCAACCGGCTTTACTCCTTTCTTCCTCGTATATGGTGCCGAGGCGGTCATCCCAACCGACATCGAGTTTGACTCGCCTCGGGTGACCATGTACATGGAGGCGAAGGCCAAGGAAGCACGAGAAGACGGCGTCGACCTGCTGGAAGAAAGCCGGATGTTAGCCCTCAGTCGGTCCGCCATCTACCAGCAGGGTCTGCGTCGCTACCACAGCCGGAAGGTCAAGCCAAGATCCTTCCAAGAGGGCGACCTTGTGCTCCGGCTGATCCAGCGAACAGCCGGCCAGCACAAGCTCTCGGCCCCTTGGGAAGGACCCTTCGTCATCAGCAGAGCGCTAGGAAACGAATCCTACTACCTGATCGACGCACAGAAGCCAAAGGCACGAAAGAGAGACGACTCCGGCAAGGAGTCAGAACGACCATGGAACGCCAACCTCCTCCGAAGATTTTACAGTTGAAATGCAGTATGTAACACGCTAACTTTTGTACTAAGTACGAGACAATAGGCCCCCCGAAGAGAACTTGGGGACTGCCATCTTTCATCTATGAATGAAGAGTATCATGCTTATGATTATGTCATTACATTCACTTCTCTCGTCCGGCACCGGGTTCGACTAGTTGGCCCGGGGACTGGCCGCCTTGAGTTATGTTAGAAGTCCTACCCGCGGTCAGACAAGTAGTGTGCCGTCTCCAAAGCCCGCTCTTGCCAAAAGTCGCAGTCCGAAGAATCGGCTGTCCGGCTGGCAAGAGCCAAAGGCAGGAAAGGACGCCGACACGAGAAACGGCTAGGGACTAACGGACTAATATAACAAAAGCCGGTTTTTTTCTACTGCCGACCGCCTACAAGAGTAGCCGGCCGGCCGGCTTCCATTCACTTCGCTACAATCTAAGAAAGTTCGAGTACTTGCTCTCCTCAAAAAGATAGCCGAGTCCTTCCTTGGCCATAGGCTGCAGAGCAGCTGCCGGCTGGGAATGCAGCAATCAGGGGAAGGCGGCAAAGGAAACAGCCTAAGGATAAAAGGCATACGAGAATGGAAGCCAAACACATGCATGATTATATTTACACAAAAGGCCTTGAAAAGGCCAACATTCAACATAGTTTGAATACACCCCTAGTGGGTGGAACTGCGCAAGCTTAATAAGAATTGTTCAAAGAGTAACAAGCAGGAAAAGCAAGGACGGCAGATCAAGCCAAGGGAACGACTGGCGAGTCGGGCAGGTCGGTGGAGACAGTAGCGCCGGCTGGAGGAGTGGCCGGCTGGTGAACCTCGGCATGATCACCGCCTCCCGCAGAGGGCGTGCTAGCACGCGCCTCGTTGCTAGAGGCACGGTCATGCTGAGGCTGGCTGGTTGCTTCACCGGCCAGCTCGACGTCTTCGCCCTCCTCTCCTTCTTCGTCTTCACCTTCATCGCTGGAGGCGATCTCCTCCGCCGAATCTTCACCCTCCGCCGGGTTCAGCCCGAACCACTCCTCCGGCTGGGCGACGCCGTTGTTATCCACCTCAGGAGCGAAGACACTGGTGTCGGTAAACTCGGCAAGAGCCGAAGCATGCTGGATGATAGCCGGCCGCACCTCCACCAGCTCTTCGTCAGCCTCCTCCCGCCAAGTCCTCAGCTGTTCCAAGCTCAGCCCAGGGTACCAGGCCCGGACGAATCCAGCGCCCGCCTGGCGCCGGATCAAGCAGCGGAGGCCTTCCAGGCCTCAAAGAGGCCAACTGCCACCTCCAGCCAGTCGGCAGTCCGGCTCGGGGTGCGGGGAATCGCTTCGCCTGGCCAGAGGGCGGCCAGCACCTGCGCCCCAGCACGCTGGAGGCGGTGGAGCATGCGGTGTGCCGGCTGCAGCCGGGCTTGGATCGCCAAGAGCTGCTCCTCAAGTGTCCGGCTCGCGTCCGGCGCGATCTCAACCCCCGCTTGCCGGCGTGCCTCGCGGTGGGCCTCGATGTCTTGGGTGGCGATGACGGAGTGGTGGAGAAAGTAGTCTACGCAGAGAACAAAAGCAACACAAATCAGAAGACGAATCAGAGGGCAAGGAGGCGAGCAAGGAGTGAGGGAGGCGGCTTACCGTCGATCAGATCCTCGATCCGGCTGTAACCCTCGCTCAACGCTTGTTTCGCCTCAGCCCAGCCCGCCGCTTCGGTCTCGAACTCAGCTTTGAGGGCGGTCTCACTATCTTGCGCCTTCTTCAGGGCCGCCTTGTGGCTCTCCTCCTGGTCGGCCAACTTCTTGGCCAGGCGGTCGCGCTTCTGGACTAAGGCGTTGAGCTCGGCCTCCTTGGCGCGAAGGGCGTTCTGGACTCCGCCGAGCTGCTCCCTCAAGTCGGTATTGGGCCCTGCAAGCATGAAGACAAAGGAAGAAACAATAAGGAAGAAGTCGTTGGGGAAGATCCGACCCGACTGCTCAGCAGTCGGCCCGGATCTCGGGGACTACACCCAGTGGGTGCGCTGACGTGCCCCCACAGGATATGAACAAAACAGAGCACGTACTCCGGCTGTCGGATAGATCCTCGCTCTTCTGGCGCAGCTCCTGAGCCTGGGAGTCGAAGGCGGCTGTGCTCTGGTTATGGTACCCCTGGAAGATCAGACAGGACGCAGGAATAAGACGACTGTCAGGACCTAGTAAGTTCCCAGCCACCTGCTCAGCAGTCGACTCGAAACTCGGGGACTACACCCAGTGGGCGCGCTGACGCGCCCCCATAGAAGAAATCGAAAGAAAGCAAAACAACCAAGGCCAGAAGACTCACCCGGACGATGGCCCGCGTCGCAAGGAAATCTCGGGTATATCGCTGCAGTGCGGTAGCGTGAGCCTGAAGCCGGCTCCGGACCTCCTGGGCCGCCGCGTTCAGCTCGGCCGTCCCCCCGCTGGGCGCCCACTCGGACGTGCTGGAGTTGGCCGCCTCCAGGGTCTCCGCCGTCCGGTTGGCGCTCGCAGCTCTGTCCGGCTCCAGCACGGGGGCAGCTTCCCCCGCGCGGTGGCGTGATGACGGCTGCACCACGAGGCCGGCTCCTGCTGCCGGCTCGCTCCCAGCCGGCTGCACCGGCACCGCGGCCGGCTGACCGCTCTGGCCCGCCACAGTCGGCGCTGTCCGCGACACCTCCTCCAAGACAATCACATCGTCCTCCCTCCGCTCCGCCCCCGACCTGCCGCGGTTGGCTTCCTCTGGGACGCCGGGAGCCACGCTGCGGAGAGGAATGATGAGCTGTGGAGGCTGGTTGCACGAGGCCTCCGCCTCCCTCTCCGCGGCCCTTCGCTCCGACGCTTCCCGCTCCTCCCACGCCTCCTGCGTGTTCTGCTCCGTAGCCTCCATGAGGTCGGCGCGGGGATCCACGCGGCAGGAGCTCGAAGACCCTCTGGCTGATTCTATCACGGAGCTGGCAGGACCCCATTCAAGGGAAAGCGGCGCCCTGGCCGGTCAACCAAGAAAGAATTTAGAAGAACTCCAATCAAAGAACACGACAAGAATACAAGACGATTAACACTTACGCCGAAACCGCCTGCGGCCGCTTCACGACCTTCTGAAAGCGGGCCGCCTTCGCGGCCGCCTCATCCCGCTTGGTTGCCGCGGCGGTACCCCTGGGCTTCTTCGGCCGGCTGCCGAAGTAGGTCAACATGGCCCGGTGCTTCGATGCGGCGCCACGGGCGGCCGGCGCGGCAGAAGGGCCGCGCCTTGAAGATCCGGCGCCGGCTGGCGGTGCGGTATGGCTTCGACCTCATCGTCGTCTGCCCAGCCCTCGAGGCCGGCTCCGAGCCCCGTGCCGCCTGCCTTGCTGCCTTCCCCCGCGGTGGCATCTTCCATGGCGGCCGCCCCAAGATCCGGATCGTCGACGTCATCCACCGTGTGGTCGGGGAGGAACTGGCGCTCTGCCCCCGCGGCCCCCGCCGCTGACGGAAGTAGGGGATTCTGCAGAAAACAAGCTGGTTGATCAGAGGCCGGTCGTATCGAAGCTGGCAACACCAAAGGAAGGAAAGAAGAAATACTTACGGCAGGCGGAGGGTTGGCGCGAGAGTACGGCTCCTTGCCGAATCGCCAATCCTCGGCGAGCTTGCAGTTGGCGATGTAGTTCACCAGGTAGGACACTTCGGCATGAGGCATCTCCCTGGTGCTCAGCCGGCATGGGTCGAAGCGGTCGCTCATCTGGCAGATCATGTGCGCCGACCTTGGAGCGGAAGTACCCGGCACTACACGAAGGCGGCTACCAGGTCGGCTCCGACCAGGCCCTCCGACTAGACCATCACCCGGAGTCGGGCGATGGCGGCGTTCCCGGCCTGGGACAGCGTCCTGGCCCGGTAGCTCCATGAGGGTGGCCTCGCAGCCGGCGGGCCGGCTACGTAAGCCGGCAGGTTGACAAAGTCGCCTTGCGGGGCGACGTTCCTCACATAGAAGTAGGATTTCTGCCAGAGCTTGACCGACTGGATCAGCGGGATGGACGGGAACGGATTGTTCTCGCCTGTCCGCCTCATGGCGACGAAAGCTCCGCATGGGGCGGGCACGCCCGCGACGACGGTGCCGAGCTTGCTTTGGAAGAACTCTCCCCAGAGCTCCAGGGTGGGGAGAACGCCAAGAAAACCCTCACAGAGGGTGATGAAGGCCGACAACAGCATCACGGCATTGGGGGTGAGATGATGCGACTGAAGGTGGTAGAATTCGAGGAAGGAGCAAAGGAATCCGCTCGCCGGGAGGCCAAAGCCGCGTATGCAGTGCGAGCGGAAGACCACCCGCTCGCCCTCCGGTGCCGGTGAGATCTCCCTCTCCGGCGCGCGCCGGACCCGCACGTAGTTCTCGCCGGGCAGACGCCGCGTCCGGCGGAGGAACTCAATGTGCTCGTCGAGGACATTGGAGCCGTCCCACGAGCTCGAAAGTGCCATTGGAGCGGTGCAGTGAGGAGCAAGATGCGATGGCGGCGGAGCCGCGTGCGACCCCGCTGCAGCGGAGCAACCGCGAACCAGGAGGCCCGACGGCAGAATGGCGCGGCGATGAGGCTCTGCGGCGGCGGAGAAAGCAAGGATGGAAGACGAGAAGGGTTGGAGCGAGGGAGAGCGTGCGAGCCTTTGCCCTTCCCTCTCCTCCCCCTACTTATAGACCCTCGCGGCGGAGCCGAGGAGGCGTGGTGTGGGGGACGTGGGATTAACTGCGCCCACTCCCCCACATCCCGCTATAACTTCGCCTTGACGGCATGGCGAAACCGCCACGGGAAGGCAAATAGCCCACCTTGGGCCGCAGAAGATCCGCGCCTGGGCCGAGGCCAGGAGTGGCAGGCCCGGGCCTGCGGCGACGTCCCGTCGCGCACGCGCCATGGCAGGGCTTTTCTGCCACGTGACACGCGGGGAGGCGCGCGGTCAGCGCGCAAGTTGGCCCACATTCTCGTTGACGAGGCCACGACGCCCACCCAAGGCGGCGCGCATAAGCAAGGCCGGCTCCCAGCTGCCGACTCCTCAAGATAGGAAGCTGACCGAGCTTCTCGTCCCCCTTGCCGACCTCGAAGCGTGACCAACTTCGGGGACTACTGTCGGGGTAAATGACCACGGGTAGCCTAGCTGGCTCCCCTTGGCACTTCAGAAAAAATCACGAGCCGATCCGGCCTCCAAGAAACCAAGACGTGGGGCCGCCTTCCCCCTGCCGGTTGCCTCTCAGGCCGGCTATCGGAAGGCGGCCCGGCCTTAACCATCATGAAGAAGGCCGCGGGAGGGCCGGCTCCAAGAAGCCGGCCACGAGAAGGCCGACTCCAAGGAGCCGGCTCCCACAACGCGGTCAAGACCGTACCCTCGATGTCCGCACCCACATAGCGGCGATGGGACGGGGCGTGGCTACAGTAAAGCCTGCCACCCCCGAAACCCGGAGCACGCCTGGCACAGTGCGTCGTACGGGGTAGCCCTGACCCGTCCGACGCGGCACTGTTGCCATGATAACTATGACGCCATCCACGGCGGGCTGTCAGCACGGTCCACGGGCGGTGGGCCCCCTTGGGCAGAGAGACACCCGAAGGCGGCCAGGCCCCCTCTAGTCGGCCCAAGACATGGCCGGCTTCCCCAAGCCGGCTTGCCCCCTCCCTCGAAGGAGGCGCTCCATTAAGGAGACAAGACGCCGTGAGGCTACAGCAGTCGCCCGCCAGGCGGCGGCGCTGTAGCCACGCTTACCTCAATAAAGCCCTCATCATCAGGATTGAGGCAACAGTAATCAGTCGCCGACAGGGCCCTAGGCAGTAGGGCCTGCCTGTCGACCAAGAGGCCGGCAGCCGGCGGGGCCCACCAGCCGGCGAGCCCCAGCAGCCGGCGCAGAAGCCGGCGAGCGTAGACACTGATGGCTGGGACCCACGCCCAGCCGGATTACCATTGTACCCCCGGGGGGTAGGCCTATATAAACCCCCCGGGGCACCCATGCAAAGGGTTGATCTCATCTAGGTTCCAACACACATAGAGAGAAGAGTAGAGCTAGCCTTGCCCTTCTTCTTCCTCTCGCCAAACAGCTCGAGGAGCACCTTGTAGTTACTTGTTCATCGAGTGATCATGCGGAGACCCCACAGAGCAGCAGTAGGGGTGTTATCTCCGTGGAGAGCCCCGAAGCTGGGTAAGATCCGCCGGCGTGCATGTCTTCGCCTCATCCCGCTTCCAGGCACCGGCGACATCTTACTGGCTCCCACTAAGATAAGCCACCCGTTGGCATATGTCGCACCAACCACCCGACAGAAGTACCAGGGGCTATATAGTAGCCCCACTGTCAAACTCCTATGGCTAAGTGAAAGTGTTAAAGCAATATAGTCCGATTGGCTTGTTTGCCGCGCTATCACCTCCTTAACGGACCAAGACGTTGGATCAAGTGTGAATACACGCTTTTCCAAACACCCCCGCATTATATGCGTGGGGGCTGAAGCCGATGACTGCAAACTTTCAGGTTATATACATACATAAACGGCTGCACAGGAGGCATCATAATACTTTCAGGCAAAAGTATAAACACAACCTTTATAATCCAAATAGCATTGTTTTTACAATTGGGATACATGTCAGTCAAACATGATACTCTTCGAGCACTGAGCCTCTATTAAATGAGCACCTTCTAGGACTTCCTCAAAATAGTGCTCGGCCGAGACCTGGCCTACGGCCGGACCCCAGGTTGCAATAGCGGCGGCCTCCATCTCTGCCCAGTATGTCTTAACACGGGCAAGAGCCATCCGCGGACCCTCTATGCATGCCGACCTCTTTACAGCGTCGATATGTGGCACAACACCAAGGAATCGTTGCACTAAACCAAAATAACTATTCGTCCTTGGTCCTTCCGGCCAAAGATGATCCACGACAGACCTCATGGCAAGTCTGGACAATCTATGGAGTTCATCCCACTCGGCCATTTGTTCATTTAACAGCAGCGGACGCGTTGGAGTACTGAACTGCGACCAGAACAACTTTTCCACTTCGTGATCTTTTTGATCTTTGAAAAACTCACTCGCATCAGCAGCACTCGTTGCCAAGTCCAAATACGCATCTACAGCACTCCATAATTTATCCAGAGGGGCATACTTCGGAGCTCTAAACTTCGTCCGCAACAAAAAGGGCTTCCCAGACGTGATATTTCCGACTTGACGAAGCTCCTCCTTCACCGCTCTGATTTTCGAGCGGGTTTCCTTGGCTGCTACCATGTCTTCCTTTAGGTCCGCTGCTTTCGCTTGGCTTTCCTTTTCAAGAAGCTCATACCGGTCGGCGGCATCCTTTAGCTCAACAACCATCTTGGCTATTTTATCTTCGCTCTGATGATGAGCAGCTTGTTTGGCTCTTAACTCTTCGGTCGCCTCTAGGGCGGCCGCATCGCTTCTCCTGGCTTGTTCCTTGGCTCGGGCAAGCTCCAACCGAAGGGTCTCCACGGCGACAGCTCCATCTGCAGTCATAACATATTACAAAAACTACCATCATGCTCCTCTTAATGTCTGTTGACCACCGGAGAATACATACCCTGTGCCTCGTCAAGCCGCTTGTTTACAAGCACAATGTCGGCATCTGCCGCATCAAGTTGCCGCCTCGGTTTGGCAAACTCACCAGCCCGGCCAGCCACCGGACCCTCAGCCGCCTGCACATGAAAGCAGCATGATCATTACCTGGGACTATGATCCTCTGTTTGCCGCCTTTGGCCAGCAACCAGAGTCTTAGGGGCTACTATCTGCATAGGGCACACCTAACGTGTGCAGTACCGTCAAAAAATATATATATTACTTTGCATACCTCAAAGCCTCTTAGCAGACTCATAAAAGCTTCATGCAACCCACTTTCGTCGGATGAAATCCTCTGAACCACCATACCCATTAAAGTATGATGCGCCTCTGAGATAGCCACTTGCTCCAGAAGACTCACCAGTGCATCCGGTCATGCACCGGACAGTCCTAGACTCTTTCTATTGCTCTCCTTAGGAGCCGAATACTCCGGACTTTGGGTGGGCGAAGGGTTACCTTCTGGCCTTGGTGGATCAGGAGAAATCCTCCATGACGACACCTCAGAGTCGTCCGCCTCATGAGGCGGGGAGGCAGGGGGAGGCGTTTCACTCTCCATCATCTCTGGAAGAAGATCCCCCGAAGACGAACTCTGTCGAGAAGGGCTACGATCCGAACTGCAAGACATACATCTCGGTTATTGTCCTCGGAGATGAAGCATGATATATTTACTATAAAGTACTCTTGTTCACTTACAGCTCGGCGGAGGGCTGATCCCCTTGCGGGCACTGTGCGGAAAGAATGCCCTCTGAGGCAGGGCCCCCTGGCGAAGGTTTCTTCCCTCGTCTAGAAACCCTTGTTTTCAAGTCTTCAGGGGCGGTCCTTTTCCTTCCTTGGGGAGAGGGAATTTCATATTCTTCTCCCCGATTATCCTCTTCGCGGAGACACTAATTCCCCCGGTTTGGATGAGTAATGCGTGAGGCCCGCTTTCGGCTTCTTTATCCCTCCCTTTATCTTCCCCTGATGGCGCTTTATAAGGTGCGAGCTCAAGCATCCTGGCTAGTACAGGATCCGGTGAGCCTTCGGGAAGGGGGGCCGAACACCTAATCATCTTCGCCTTTTTTTATCCAGTCCTGGTCAAAGAGCGATTTTTCAGAAGGATGTCATGACAAGTGAAAAGACAGCGTGTTCGGCTGTAGAATTACTTACGTGGGTATCTGGACGATTGCAGTTCAGACCCGCATCCTCGGTGGTGTCCGAACACTTTATTCGTGATCCGAAGAACAATCCATACATCCCTTCGAGCGTCACGCCGAAGAATTGCTGAATAGTTCGTGGTCCTTCCGGGTTGAACTCCCACATACGGAGAGGTCGGCGTTGACATGGCAGGACCCGACGAACTAGCATGACTTGCATTACCTTGACAAGGCTGACATCTCTCTTGAGGAGATCTCGAATGCGACTCTGTAACGTCGGCACGTCATTAACTGGCCCCCAGTCTAGCCCCTTGTTGACCCATGACGCCAATTGTGGCGGGGGGGCCGAACGGAAGGCGGGGGCCGCTGCCCACTTAGTTCTTCGGGGAGCTGTGATGTAAAACCACTCCCGCTGCCATAAGTCGGACATCTCCGGGAAGGAACCATTTGGCCATGGAACATCGACGCCTTTTCTTATTATGGCGCCTCCGCATTCTGTGTGTCGCCCATCAATCATCTTCAGCTTCACATTGAAGGTCTTGAGCCATAAGCCCAAGTGTGGGGTGATGCGGAGGAAGGCCTCACACACAACGATGAACGACGAGATGTGATGGATGGAATCCGGATCCAGGTCATGGAAATCAAGCCCATAATAGAACATAAGCCCTCTAACGAAGGGATCAAGGCTAAAGCCTAGCCCTCGGAGGAAGTGGGTGTCGGCGTTCTGGGAACGGGGGTCCCCAGACTTGCCTGCCTGCGGCCTGCGGCGTGGCTCAAAGGGGGCCCAGCATGGCCCAACTTCATCAACACAAGACCCAAGACCCTCGCGAGGGGCCAAGCCTCGTGGGGCGGACGACACAGCGCTTCCTCAGGCACGGCCTTGCCAGGCTGGCTCACGAGGAGGCGGAGAGATCAAGGCGGGGTACCTCGCGAGGTGCCCATGACGCAAGCCATGAAGACCAAGGGCGCCAGGCGGGCGCCAGCCCGTGCAGTGTACTCCCTTTCCTCTTTGGTGCAAAGGGGGCAAGCGCAGGCGAGAGGATCAAGCAAAGGCACCCATTTCGGTGCAACGAGACCAAGACCAGTCCAACGGTGGGAAGGAGGTCATTGTGGAGCCCAGAACGGCATCACCACGGGGCCTTTGGCAGGCGAGGACCAACTTTAGTTAGGATAAGTGTACCAGATGTTCCCCTTCGAATTGGCCAATTGTTGGCGCCCTTCCCGCTCAATATTTGGGAAGAGGCCCAGGGCCTTTGCCTATAAATAGGACTAGCAGGCAGCTAGCAGTCGGGCATTCGGTAGCCAGCGATCGGGTAATTGAGAATTAGAGGCCGAGAATCAGAGCAAGCAAAGAACAAGAGAGAGAGAGAGAGAGAGAGAGAGAGAGAGAGAGAGAGAAGGGCGGTTGAACTCCTCCTAGCAGTTCACCCCCCTAGCCAGGAACAGACCCTCGCGAGGCTGTTCTTCCCTGTATTGTTCATCATCACCAGCCTGAGAGGCAATCCACCACACCACACTGGAGTAGGGTATTACACCACATCGGTGGCC
Organism: Aegilops umbellulata; assembly: GCA_032464435.1. Taxonomy (NCBI): domain Eukaryota; kingdom Viridiplantae; phylum Streptophyta; class Magnoliopsida; order Poales; family Poaceae; genus Aegilops; species Aegilops umbellulata. The sequence goes on along the minus strand of CP136058.1, from coordinate 132,252,764 downwards.
AGAACCAGTATAAACTCTGTGTCTTTTGTGTTTTTATTTTGGTAGTTTAGATCCTTGCGAGACGGAGAGGTAGAGGGCATAATCTCCGCGCGCACCCCAGAGTTCGAACCTTAAGGGTCTGCCAGAACCCGAAATCCGACATTTGGCGCGCCAGGTAGGGGTGCGCCGGAATTTGTCTTCCACCGTTCCGCTCTCCGCCGACCGTCGCGTCCATGTCTGACGCTCGTCGGGCCCACGCCGAGCGCCGGGCCGCCATCGCCTCCCGCGTCGCCCAGACGGCTCCCGTCGGTGGGTGTCCTCGTCGTTCCCCGTCGCTCGCTGTCAACGCCGCCACCGGCCCGGCGGGGAACGAGCAGCAAGCGTCATCTCAGCACCCGTCCGTGTGGCAAGACGGCCGCACCGCTACTCCATCGCTCACACCAGCTGGCTCTTCGTCCCGCGCGCTCCGCGCACCCTTGGAGGCTCGAGCTGCGCTCATCGTAGCAAACGAGCTCTTGCGCTACCGTCCCGTCGATGACGTCTACGAAGAGTGGCTCGACCACGTCGCCGAGCTCGTCCGCGCCGCAGGGGTCTCTCCTGCGCCGTCCGCTCCGCTGCGCCGCACCCCGCCCCGCGCGGGCCATGAAGTTCCGTGGGCGTACCGGCCGCCTCCTGTCGGTGTACTAGAGTAGGGGTACCCTAGTATCCCGAACTTGTGCACGGGCAGTCGCAGAACCCGGCGACAAGGCCTGCCAGGTGATCGCCAAGGCTCTCTATGGTTCCTTTGGAGCCATTCGAGAACAAAGTATTTAAGCCAAGGAGACAAGTCCCTGGCAAGAGGAGCTTGCCGGGAAGGCCACTCGAGGCACAAGACCCCGGCAAGAGGAGCTTGCCAGGAAGGCCAACCAGAGCATCTCAAAGAACTTGCCGCGACGCGCCACGCGCCCCGGCAGGACTCGGCGAGCGACAAGCTCCCGGACGCGGCAAGACAACGGTCGCGGCAAGCAACCACTATGTACCCGCGCTCCAGCTCACCCACCTACGTGTCGCTCCGGGACCCTTCCAGGCGTACGTGGCGGGAGGCTGTGCAGCCAGGGGTACACTGTGGCATGCAGCGCTGACAAGATCGCCATCGTGGCAAGCGGTGGCGCCCCTGACGGTCCCTTTTCTGCACCGTCTGGGCGACGTAGATAGGCATTTAATGCCTTTGTCCCCTGCCGTCAGGGTTAGGTATGATACACTGTGTAGGTAGCTGTACCTACCACAGCATGTTTCCATTTTTGCCCTTACCTACGTTGCCACCTGTTGGAGACCCCTTGAACATATAAAAGGAGGCCCATGCACAACGTAGGGGGGGATGGGTCCCTGGAGAGCGATATCTGAGAGGACAAACAGAAGAACGCTCGGTCTCGTTAGCTGCTTGAGTGTACTGTAGCACTCAGCGCTCCCGAGCAAGAACTCAATACAATCCACCAAGCAGCAGTAGGAGTGTTATCTCTCCGGAGAGCTCCGAAGCTGGGTTAAAAAACCCCATGTGCTTCGCCTCGATCCGCTCTTCGCGCGACCTCCGCCCCCCGCCAAACCGAGAAGGTGCTCCGTCCCCATAGGTGCTCGAGGAGCCAGAAAACCCCGGCATCTTTGGCGCGCCAGGTAGGGGGCATCGAGGTTGTGTGAACTTGATCCGGCGTTCACGTGAGCTAAATCTTCATCAACTTCATCGACATGCCGCCGAAGAAGAAGGCTTCGGAGGCGGCTGCGCCGTCCGCGTCGAATCCACCGTCGCTGGAGCAAACGGCCGGTGGGGAAGACGCCGGCGGAAGAACGGGCGTCGACGAGGGTGCCCATGGTGCCACCAAGTCCAAGGACAAGGCTGCGCTGCCCGTCGGGGGCGTAGCCGGCTCCCACGACGACCGGGCATCCGTAGGCACACCGCGCCCATCTCAAGAGGCGCAGGACCGGCAGCGTCGTGGTACTCACGGTGCCATACGCTCGCTGGACCCAAATCGAGCTGGCGGATCCCGGGATGCTCAAGGCCAACATGCACGCCAACGTGCTGGCGCGAGCGAGGCACGGTCGCCTGGACGGAATACTGCTCCTTCTAACATCGTTGGAAGTCCGAGCATATCCCGCTCCTCGCACCGTTCGCCACCGCTACCCGCCACTCCAGCAGAAGCTTTGGCACGAGCTCAACTACTCCTAGACTTCCCTCCAACGCCAGACAAGATCGACGACTGGAGGGCCACCATTCAGAGTCTCATCAGCTTCGCCAACAGCGACACTCCACGGCTGGCGACCACATCGCAGCCGCGGCAGGCCAGCCAAGTGCGAGCCGATGGCGACAAAACCGGTGGGGGTGCAACCACCGTGCACTCTCCGCCCCAAAGGCCAAGATCGCCGACTCGCCGGGTCCGCCATGACAGCGACTCCACTGCTTCATCAGATCCACGAACTCGTCGCGATCAGCGCCACGTTCTTCACGAATGGCAGCAAGAAGACGCTCGTACCCGCATCGAGCGCCGAAGAGAAACGCGGCGTCAATCCGACCGACGCGCTGGCCCCGCTATTGACATGCAAGCGCCAGGGGAACCAGGCGACCTGCCGTACGCGGTAGGTTGCCCTGCGTTTACTCGTGAGCTGCGGCAAGTCCAGTGGCCCAGCACGAAGAATTTCAAGCCAGACATACCAGAGAAGTACGACGGCAGGCTGCATCCGTCGGAGTTCCTCAGCATCTACACCATCGCGGTGCAGGCTGCCGGGGGGCGAGACGACAAGACCCTTGCCAACTACTTCCCTCTAGTGCTCAAGCCCAATGTCAGGTCCTGGCTCATGCACTTGCCAGAAAACTCCATATCTTCCTGGGCAGACCTATGCCATCAGTTTGTCGGCGCCTTTACAGGCGGCCACAAACCTCATGGCCAGGAGAGTGATCTTCACCTGCTTGCCCAGAAGGAAGGAGAGCCCCTGCGCAAGTACATCTAGAGATTCAGCCAAGTGCAACGCAACATCCCAGACGTCCACCCTGCCGCGGTCATCAGTGCGTTCCACTAGAACGTGCGTAACCGCAGGATGCGGGAGGAGATGTCGATGTGCAAGATCAGAGACGTTAGTGAGCTGTATGCCCTGGCTGACAGATGTGCACGTGCTGAGGAAGGGAGGAAACTCCCCGGAGAGAACTCAGGAACAGGAGGATCTGACAGCGATGATGCCGCCCCGGCAAGCAAAAACCGGCGGCAGAACAACAGGAAGAGGAAAGGCAAAGATGTGCTAGTTGTCGAGCAGTCCGGCAACGAAGGTGGCGCCAAGACAGCCAAGACTGGTAGCTCCGGCAAGGAGGTTGCCGCATGCGCCAACTGCCAGGCTGTGGCGGCCGCCGACAAGCAGGACGGCACCAACAAGCAGTACTACAAGATTCATCGCACCAAAGGCCATGACCTCCAGAGCTGCAAGAAGGTCGAGCAGCTCGTTGAGCTGCAAAAGGCCGAATACGAGCGACGCGACAAGGAGAAGGCCCAAGGAGGTGCTGGAGGATCCGGTACGAAGCGCACCGGCCGGGGGGGGGGACGCCGCGGCAACGCCAAGCAGCGGCAAGGCGACAGACCTCCCCGCGGCCGCGACAAGGATGAAGATGACGACGACGACGAAGACATGGATGACGCCAAGACCAGCAACCAGGAGTTCCAGAAAGCCACAGAAGTTTTGTGCGTTGACGGCGGTGCTTCTCTGCATACTTCACACCGCCAACTCAAGCAGTGGGTGTGGGAAGTCAATGCAGCAGAACCACCCGTTGAGTCACGCAAGCTTCTGAAATGGTCCAGCACGCCTATCATCTTTGATATTGAGGACCACCCTGATCGCACAACTGCTGTCGGGTGTTTGCCGATGTTGGTCTCACCAACTATCCGCAACCTCAAGGTCACTAAGATGCTAGTTGACGGCGGGGCCGGCTTGAACCTGATCTCCTCCGCTGTGCTCCGGAGACTCCAAGTCCCTGACAGCGAGCTCGAAGAGACCGGCACGTTCCAAGGAATCAACCCGGGAAGGAGCAAGCCGAAGGGGAAGATCACGCTGCCGGTGACATTTGGCAGTGAGCTGAACTTCAGGACTGAGAGGATCACTTTCAACGTTGCCGATTTTCCATTGCCTTACAATGGAATTCTCGACCGTCCAGCGCTCACCAAGTTCATGGCGGCCTCTCACTACGCGTACAACATGCTGAAGATGCCAGGCCCGATAAGTGTCATCTCTGTACATGGCGACAAGAAAAACACTCTTATCTGTGTCGACAAGATCTACCGGGAAGCAGCAGCCGCCGCAGATCGCGAGACACTTGCCGCTGAAGCTCCCGGGGGGAAGAAGAAGACCAAGTCCGGCAAGAGCTCTGATGCCCGCTCCAGCAAGCGCACCTCTTCGGAGTGCTGCGCTACCGTCGAGGACGCACCATCGAGCTCCACCGGCAAGTGTAAGAAGACGATGGCAGCTCCGCCAGCGACCAAGAAGGTGTCCGCCAAGGAGGACGGCACTGGTGGTACCTTCACCATCAGTGCCACTCTCGACCCTAAATAGGAAAGCGCGCTCATTGCTTTCCTACGGGCGAATGTCGATGTGTTTGCGTGGCAACCGTCTGACATCCCCGACGTTCCCAGGAAAGTAATCGAGCACCACCTTGCCGTCTGTCCTCATGCGCGGCCCGTCAAGCAGAGAGTCAGGAAACAAGCAGTGGAGCGCCAAGAATTCATCGCCGAAGAGATCAAGAAGTTGGAAGCAGCAGGCCTCGTCAGAGGAGTGCTCCATCCCACGTGGTTGGCCAATCCTGTAGTCGTGCGCAAGGCAAACGGGAAATGGAGGCTTTGCATCGACTTCACCGATGTCAACAAAGCTTGTCCCAAAGACCCATTTCCCTTGCCGCGCATTGACCAGATTGTCGACTCCACAGCCGGATGCGACTTGCTTTCATTTCTTGACGCATACTCAGGATACCATCAGATCTTCATGGCAGAAGAGGATGAGGGAAAACCGCGTTCATCACTCCATGTGGCACGTACTGTTTCGTATGAATGCCTTTCGGTTTGAAGAATGCTGGTTCAACATTCGCAAGGGTAGTCCATACTGCTTTTGAGCCACAAATACACAGAAATGTGGAAGCCTACATGGACGACATGTTGGAAATATGCCCTAGAGGCAATAATAAAAGCCTTATTATTATATTTCCTTATTCATGATAATTGTCTTTATTCGTGCTATAATTGTGTTATCCGGAAATCGTAATACATGTGTGAATAACAGACAACAATATATGTCCCTGGTAAGCCTCTAGTTGACTAGCTCGTTGATCGACAGATAGTCATGGTTTCCTGACTATGGACATTGGATGTCATTGATAACGAGATCACATCATTAGGAGAATGATGTGATGGACAAGACCCAATCCTAAACATAGCATAAGATCGCATAGTTCGTTTGCTAGAGTTTTCCAATGTCAAGTATCCTTTCCTTAGACCATGAGATCGTGTAACTCCCGGATACCGTAGGAGTGCTTTGGGTGTGCCAAACGTCACAACGTAACTGGGTGACTATAAAGGTATACTACGGGTATCTCTGAAAGTGTCTGTTGGGTTGACATGGATCGAGACTGGGATTTGTCACTCCGCTTGACGGAGAGGTATCACCGGGCCCTCTCGGTAATGCATCATCATAATGAGCTCAATGTGATCAAAGTGTTTGATCACGGGATCATGCATTACGGTAACAAGAAAAGTGACTTGCCGGTAACGAGATTGAACGAGGTATTGTGATACCGACGATCGAATCTCGGGCAAGTAAAATACCTATTGACAAAGGGAATCGTATACGGGATTAACTGAATCCTCGACATCGTGGTTCATCCGATGAGATCATCGTGGAGCATGTGGGAGCCAACATGGGTATCCAGATCCCGCTGTTGGTTATTGCCCGAGAGCCGTCTCGGTCATGTCTGCATGTCTCCCGAACCCGTAGGGTCTACACACTTAAGGTTCGGTGACGCTAGGGTTGTGAAGATATGTATATGCAGTAACCCGAATGTTGTTCGGAGTCCCGGATGAGATCTCGGACGTCACGAGGAGTTTCGGAATGGTCCGGAGGTAAAGATTTATATATGGAAAGTCATCATACGGACATCGGGACAAGTTTCGGGGTTATCGGTATTGTACCGGGACCACCGGAGGGTCCCGGGGGGTCCACCGGGTGGGGCCACCTATCCCGGAGGGCCCCATGGGCTGTATGAGGGAGGGAACCAGCCCATAGTGTGCTGGTGCGCCTCCCCCCAAGGGCCCATGCGCCTAGGGTTGGGGGGAAACCCTAAAGCGGGCGCCCCCCTTGCTTGGGGGGCAAGTCCCCTCCCTGGCCGCCGCCCCCCCCCTAGGAGATTCCATCTCCTAGGGCCGGCGCCCCCCCAAGGGGTTATATAAAGGGGGAGGGGAGGGGGGCTGCACACCCTTTGCCCTGGCGCCTCCCTCTCCCTCTCCAACACATCCTCCTCCTCCGTAGAGCTCGGCGAAGCCCTGTCGGAGTACTGCGGCTCCACCATCACCACGCCGTCGTGCTGCTGCTGGAGTCTTCTTCCCCAACCTCTCCTTTGCCTTGATGGATCAAGAAGAAGGAGACGTTACGCTGACCGTACGTGTGTTGAACGCGGAGGTGCCGTGCTTTCGGTGCTAGGATCTCCGGTGATTTGGATCACGGTGTGTACGACTACTTCATCCCCGTTCGTTGAACGCTTCCGCTCGCGATCTACAAAGTGGTATGTAGATGCAATCTCTCTCTCCCATGACTCGTTGCTAGATGAACTCATAGATGGATCTTGGTGAAACCGTAGGAAAAATTTTAATTTTCTGCAACGTTCCCCAACAGTGGCATCATGAGCTAGGTCTATGCGTAGTTCTTCTTGCGCGAGTAGAACACAATTTGTTGTGGGCGTAGATGTTGTCAACTCTTCTTGCCGCTACTAGTCTTATCTTGCTTCAGCGGTATTGTGGGATGAAGCGGCCCGGACCAACCTTACACGTACGCTTACGTGAGACCGGTTCCACCGACTAACATGCACTAGTTGCATAAGGTGGCTGGCGGGTGTCTGTCTCTCCCACTTTAGTTGGAGCGGATTCGATGAAAAGGGTCCTTATTAAGGGTAAATAGAAGTTGACAAATCACGTTGTGGCTTTTACGTAGGTAAGAAAACGTTCTTGCTAGAACCCTAATTCAGCCACGTAAAACTTGCAACAACAATTAGAGGACGTCTAACTTGTTTTTGCAGCAAGTGCTTTGTGATATGATATGGCCAAAGTTGTGATGAATGATGAATGATCTATATGTGATGTATGATATGTTCATGCTATTGTAATAGGAATCACGACTTGCATGTCGATGAGTATGACAACCGGCAGGAGCCATAGGAGTTGTCTTTATTTTTTGTATGACCTGCGTGTCATTGAGAAACGCCATGTAAATTACTTTACTTTATTGCTAAACGCGTTAGCCATAGTAGTAGAAGTAATAGTTGGCGAGCAACTTCATGGAGACACGATGATGGAGATCATGATGATGGAGATCATGGTGTCAAGCCGGTGACAAGATGATCATGGAGCCCCAAGATGGAGATCAAAGGAGCTATGTGATATTGGCCATATCATGTCACGTTTATTATTTGATTGCATGTGATGTTTATCATGTTTTGCATCTTGTTTACTTAGAACGACGGTAGTAAATAAGATGATCCCTCATAATAATTTCAAGAAAGTGTTCCCCCTAACTGTGCACCGTTGCGACAGTTCGTTGTTTCGAAGCACCACGTGATGATCGGGTGTGATAGATTCTAACGTTCACATACAACGGGTGTAAGACAGATTTACACACGCAAAACACTTAGGTTGACTTGACGAGCCTAGCATGTACAGACATGGCCTCGGAACACAGAAGACCGAAAGGTCGAGCATGAGTCGTATAGAAGATACGATCAACATGAAGATGTTCACCGATGTTGACTAGTCCGTCTCACGTGATGATCGGACACGGCCTAGTTGACTCGGATCATGTAATACTTAGATGACTAGAAGAGGGATGTCTATCTAAGTGGGAGTTCATTAAATAATTTGATTAAATGAACTTTATTATCATGAACTTAGTCTAAATATTTACAATATGTCTTGTAGATCAAATGGCCAACGTAGTCCTCAACTTCAACGCGTTCCTAGAGAAAACCAAGCTGAAAGACGATGGTAGCAACTATACGGACTGGGTCCGGAACCTGAGGATCATCCTCATAGCTGCCAAGAAAGATTATGTCCTACGAGCACCGCTGGGTGACGCACCTATTCTCCCTGCAGAACAAGACGTTATGAACGCTTGGCAGTCACGCTGCGATGATTACTCCCTCGTTCAGTGCGGCATGCTTTACAGCTTAGAGCCGGGACTCCAAAAGCGTTTTGAGAGACATGGAGCATATGAGATGTTCGAAGAGCTGAAAATGGTTTTCCAAGCTCATGCCCGAGTCGAGAGATATGAAGTCTCCGACAAATTCTTTAGCTGTAAGATGGAGGAAAATGACTCTGTCAGTGAACACATACTCAAAATGTCTGGGTTGCACAACCGCTTGACTCAACTGGAAGTTAATCTCCCGGATGAAGCGGTCATTGACAGAATCCTCCAGTCGCTTCCACCTAGCTACAAGAGCTTTGTGATGAACTACAATATGCAGGGGATGGTAAAGACCATTCCTGAGGTATATGCTATGCTGAAATCAGCAGAGGTAGAAATCAAGAAGGAGCATCAAGTGTTGATGGTGAATAAAACCACTAAGTTCAAGAAGGGCAAGGGTAAAAAGAACTTCAAGAAGGACGGCAAAGAAGTTGCCGCGCCCGGTAAGCAAGTTGCCGGGAAGAAGCCCAAGAATGGACCCAAGCCCGAGACTGAGTGCTTTTATTGCAAGGGAAGTGGTCACTGGAAGCGGAACTGCCCCAAATACTTAGCGGACAAGAAGGCCGGCAAAACCAAAGGTATATGTGATATACATGTAATTGATGTGTACCTTACCAGTACTCGTAGTAGCTCTTGGGTATTTGATACCGGTGCAGTTGCTCACATTTGTAACTCAAAGCAGAAGCTGCGGAATAAACGGAGACTGGCAAAGGACAAGGTGACGATGCGCGTCGGGAATGGTTCCAAGGTCTATGTGATCGCCGTCGGCACGCTGCCTCTACATTTACCTACGGGATTAGTTTTAAACCTCAATAATTGTTATTTAGTGCCAAGTTTGAGCATGAACATTGTGTCTGGATCTCGTTTAATTCGAGATGGCTACTCATTTAAATCCGAGAATAATGGTTGTTCCATTTATATGAGAGATATGTTTTATGGTCATGCTCCGATGGTTAATGGTTTATTCTTGATGAATCTCGTACGTGATGATACACATATTCATAGTGTGAATACCAAAAGAGTTAAAGTTGATAACAATAGTCCCACATATTTGTGGCACTGCCGCCTTGGTCACATAGGTGTCAAACGCATGAAGAAGCTCCATGCAGATGGACTTTTAGAGTCTCTTGATTATGAATCATTTGACACGTGCGAACCATGCCTCATGGGTAAAATGACCAAGACTCCGTTCTCAGGAACAATGGAGCGAGCAACCAGCTTATTGGAAATCATACATACTGATGTGTGCGGTCCAATGAGTGTTGAGGCTCGCGGTGGCTATCGTTATGTTCTCACCCTCACTGATGACTTGAGTAGATATGGGTATGTCTACTTAATGAAACACAAATCTGAGACCTTTGAAAATTTCAAAGAATTTCAGAGTGAGGTTGAAAATCAACGTGATAAAAGGATGAAGTTTCTACGATCAGATCGTGGAGGAGAATACTTGAGTCACGAATTTGGCACACACTTAAGAAAATGTGGAATAGTTTCACAACTCACGCCGCCTGGAACACCTCAGCGTAATGGTGTGTCCGAACGTCGTAATCGCACTCTATTAGATATGGTGCGATCTATGATGTCTCTTACCGATTTACCGCTATCTTTTTGGGGCTATGCTTTAGAGACTGCCACATTCACTTTAAATAGGGTTCCGTCGAAATCCGTTGAGACGACACCGTATGAATTATGGTCTGGGAAGAAACCTAAGCTGTCGTTTCTAAAAATTTGGGGATGCGATGCTTATGTCAAGAAACTTCAACCTGAAAAGCTCGAACCCAAGTCGGAAAAATGCGTCTTCATAGGATACCCTAAAGAAACTGTTGGGTATACCTTCTACCTCAGATCCGAAGGCAAGATCTTTGTTGCCAAGAATGGATCCTTTCTAGAGAAAGAGTTTCTCTCGAAAGAAGTAAGTGGGAGGAAAGTAGAACTTGATGAAGTGTTACCTCTTGAACCGAAAAATGGCAAAACTCAAGAAAACATTTCTGAGGTGCCTGCACCGACTAGAGAGGAAATTAATGATGATCAAGATACTTCTAATCAAGATCCTACTGAAATTTGAAGGTCCACAAGGACACGTTCCGCACCAGAGTGGTACGGCAACCCTGTCTTGGAAATCATGTTGTTAGACAACGGTGAACCTTCGAACTATGAGGAAGCAATGGCGGGCCTGGATTCCGACAAATGGCTAGAGGCCATGAAATCCGAGATAGGATCCATGTATGAAAACGAAGTATGGACTTTGACTGACTTGCCCGTTGAACGGCGAGCCATAGAAAATAAATGGATCTTTAAGAAGAAGACAAACGCGGATGGTAACGTGACCATCTATACAGCTCGGCTTGTCGCTAAGGGTTATCGACAAGTTCAGGGAATTGACTACGATGAGACTTTCTCACCGGTAGCGAAGCTGAAGTCCGTCCGAATCATGTTAGCAATTGCCGCATACTATGATTATGAGATATGGCAAATGGACGTCAAAACAGCATTCCTTAATGGTTTCCTTAAGGAAGAATTGTATATGATGCAGCCGGAAGGTTTTGTCGATCCTAAGAATGCTGACAAGGTGTGCAAGCTCCAACGCTCGATTTATGGGCTGGTGCAAGCATATCGGAGTTGGAACATTCGCTTTGATGAGATGATCAAAGCGTTTGGGTTTACACAGACTTATGGAGAAGCCTGTGTTTACAAGAAAGTGAGTGGGAGCTCTGTAGCATTTCTCATATTATATGTAGACGACATACTTTTGATGGGAAATGATATAGAACTCTTGGACAGCATTAAGGCCTACTTGAATAAAAGTTTTTCAATGAAGGACCTTGGAGAAGCTGCTTATATATTAGGCATCAAGATCTATAGAGATAGATCGAGACGCCTCATAGGTCTTTCACAAAGCACATACCTTGATAAAATATTGAAGAAGTTCAATATGGATCAATCTAAGAAAGGGTTCTTACCTGTGTTACAAGGTGTGAAATTGAGCTCAGCTCAATGTCCGACCACGGCAGAAGATATAGAAGAGATGAGTGTCATCCCCTATGCCTCAGCCATAGGTTCTACTATGTATGCCATGCTGTGTACCAGACCTGATGTAAACCTTGTCGTAAGTTTGGTAGGAAGGTACCGAAGCAATCCCGGCAAGGAACACTGGACAGCGGTCAAGAATATCCTGAAGTACCTGAAAAGGACCAAGGAAATGTTTCTCGTTTATGGAGGTGACGAAGAGCTCGTCGTAAAAGGTTACGTCGACGCTAGCTTCGACACAGATCTGGATGACTCTAAGTCACAAACCGGATACGTGTATATTTTGAATGGTGGGGCAGTGAGCTGGTGCAGTTGCAAGCAAAGCGTCGTGGCGGGATCTACATGTGAAGCGGAGTACATGGCAGCCTCGGAGGCAGCACATGAAGCAATTTGGGTGAAGGAGTTCATCACCGACCTCGGAGTCATACCCAATGCGTCGGGGCCAATCAAGCTCTTCTGTGACAACACTGGAGCTATTGCACTTGCAAAGGAGCCCAGGTTTCACAAGAAGACCAGGCACATCAAGCGTCGCTTCAACTCCATTCGTGAAAATGTTCAAGATGGAGACATAGAAATTTGTAAAGTGCACACGGATCTGAATGTCGCAGATCCGTTGACTAAACCTCTCCCTAAGGTAAAACATGATCAGCACCAGAACTCTATGGGTGTTCGATTCACCACAATGTAACTAGATTATTGACTCTAGTGCAAGTGGGAGACTGTTGGAAATATGCCCTAGAGGCAATAATAAAAGCCTTATTATTATATTTCCTTATTCATGATAATTGTCTTTATTCGTGCTATAATTGTGTTATCCGGAAATCGTAATACATGTGTGAATAACAGACAACAATATATGTCCCTGGTAAGCCTCTAGTTGACTAGCTCGTTGATCGACAGATAGTCATGGTTTCCTGACTATGGTCATTGGATGTCATTGATAACGAGATCACATCATTAGGAGAATGATGTGATGGACAAGACCCAATCCTAAACATAGCATAAGATCGCATAGTTCGTTTGCTAGAGTTTTCCAATGTCAAGTATCCTTTCCTTAGACCATGAGATCGTGTAACTCCCGGATACCGTAGGAGTGCTTTGGGTGTGCCAAACGTCACAACGTAACTGGGTGACTATAAAGGTATACTACGGGTATCTCTGAAAGTGTCTGTTGGGTTGACATGGATCGAGACTGGGATTTGTCACTCCGCTTGACGGAGAGGTATCACCGGGCCCTCTCGGTAATGCATCATCATAATGAGCTCAATGTGATCAAAGTGTTTGATCACGGGATCATGCATTACGGTAACAAGAAAAGTGACTTGCCGGTAACGAGATTGAACGAGGTATTGTGATACCGACGATCGAATCTCGGGCAAGTAAAATACCTATTGACAAAGGGAATCGTATACGGGATTAACTGAATCCTCGACATCGTGGTTCATCCGATGAGATCATCGTGGAGCATGTGGGAGCCAACATGGGTATCCAGATCCCGCTGTTGGTTATTGCCCGAGAGCCGTCTCGGTCATGTCTGCATGTCTCCCGAACCCGTAGGGTCTACACACTTAAGGTTTGGTGACGCTAGGGTTGTGAAGATATGTATATGCAGTAACCCGAATGTTGTTCGGAGTCCCGGATGAGATCTCGGACGTCACGAGGAGTTTCGTAATGGTCCGGAGGTAAAGATTTATATATGGAAAGTCATCATACGGACATCGGGACAAGTTTCGGGGTTATCGGTATTGTACCGGGACCACCGGAGGGTCCCGAGGGGTCCACCGGGTGGGGCCACCTATCCCGGATGGCCCCATGGGCTGTATGAGGGAGGGAACCAGCCCATAGTGGGCTGGTGCGCCTCCCCCCCAAGGGCCCATGCGCCTAGGGTTGGGGGGGAAGCCCTAAAGGGGGCGCCCCCCTTGCTTGGGGGCAAGTCCCCTCCCTGGCCGCCGCCCCCCTAGGAGATTCCATCTCCTAGGGCCGGCGCCCCCCCAAGGGGTTATATAAAGGGGGGAGGGGAGGGGGGCTGCACACCCTTTGCCCTGGCGCCTCCCTCTCCCTCTCCAACACATCCTCCTCCTCCGTAGAGCTCGGCGAAGCCCTGTCGGAGTACTGCGGCTCCACCATCACCACGCCGTCGTGCTGCTGCTGGAGTCTTCTTCCCCAACCTCTCCTTTGCCTTGCTGGATCAAGAAGAAGGATACGTTACGCTGACCGTACGTGTGTTGAACGCGGAGGTGCCGTGCTTTCGGTGCTAGGATCTCCGGTGATTTGGATCACGGTGTGTACGACTACTTCATCCCCGTTCGTTGAACGCTTCCGCTCGCGATCTACAAAGTGGTATGTAGATGCAATCTCTTTCTCCCATGACTCGTTGCTAGATGAACTCATAGATGGATCTTGGTGAAACCGTAGGAAAATTTTTAATTTTCTGCAACGTTCCCCAACACGACATAGTGGTCAAGAGCAGGGACAAAGCAACTCTGATTCAAGATCTAGAAGAGACTTTTGCAAATCTACGCAAGATCAGCCTCAAGCTCAACCCCGAGAAGTGCGTGTTTGGAGTCCCGTCCGGCAAGCTTCTCGGATTCTTCGTGTCTCAGAGGGGAATTGAACCCAATCCCGACAAGATCAAGGCCATTGAGCAGATTGAAGCACCGAAGCGCGTCAAGGATGTACGAAAACTTGCCGGCTGCGTGGCGGCTCTCAGCAGGTTTATCTCTAAGTCTGCTGAGCGCGCCCTGCCATTTTTCAAGATCTTGAAAAAGGCAGGTCCAATGAAATGGACCCCGGAAGCGGAGGCTACGCTGCAGGACTTGAGGAGATACCTTTCCTCCACTCCAATACTTGTCGCACCTAAACCACAAGAGAAGTTGCTGCTATATCTAGAGGCAACCAATCAAGTGGTTAGTGCTGCGTTAGTAGCGGAAAGAGAGGTAGATGATGAGCCAGCGACCGCGGCAAGCACATCCAACGACAAGCAGGGGGCTTCCCCGACAAGCTCTGGTCCCGACGAAGATGGATCTGCGCAGATGTGCGAAGGGATACAGAAGAAGAAAATGGTGCAGCGCCTAGTCTACTTTGTCAGTTCCCTTCTGCAGGGGGCTAGGTCAAGGTACTCTAGTGTGCAGAAGTTGCTTTTTGGCCTTCTTATGGCCTCGAGAAAGCTGCGCCATTACTTCCAAGCACATGAGATCACAGTTGTCACTCGCTTTCCGCTGAAGAGGATACTGCAGAATCCAGAAGCAACAGGCAGGATTGTTGAGTGGGCACTAGAACTGTCAAGCTTTGGCCTCAAGTTTGAGAGCACTTCAACTATCCAGAGCAAAGCATTGGCAGAATTCATAGCAGAGTGGACGCCAACACCAGACGAAGAAATTCCAAAGACGAGCATCCCCATCAAGGAAGCAAACAAAGAGTGGCTGATGTACTTTGATGGTGCCTTCTCGCTGCAAGGCGCCGGTGCTGGTGTGCTGCTTGTCGCACCCACCGGAGAGCACCTCAAGTACGTAGTCCAGATGCACTTTCCCAAGGAGCAAGCAACAAACAATACTGCAGAGTATAAAGGATTGCTCGCCGGTCTCAGGATCGCGGCAGACCTTGGGATCAAGCAACTCATTGTCAGGGGTGACTCACAGCTTGTCGTCCGCCAAGTGAACAAGAATTATCAGAGTCCGTTGATGGAAGCTTACGTTGATGAAGTGAGGAAGCTGGAAGAGCGCTTTGTCGGGCTACAGATGGAACATGTTCCAAGAGCTCAAAACGACATCGCTGACGGCCTGTCAAAGTGCGCGGCACTTAAGTTACCTGTGGAACCAGGGATCTTTGTGCTCAAGCTGCCTCAACCATCCGTGACGCCATCAACTGGACAGAGAAAGAAGAGGAAGTTGATTTCTGGTAACTATCTTCCGGCAGAGCTTCCCAAAGCCGCCGCCAAGAAGGTCCCCAAGATCAATGCCAAGAGTGCTGAGGAGCAGCCTGCTCCGACAAGCCCCAGGGTTTGTTTCGTTGTAGCAGACGCTCCCGACAAGTTTCGCTCCGGCAAGCTTGCCGGGGATCATCAAGCTCCGGCTGAACCGCAGGTTCTCGCCGTAGAAGCGGATGTTCCCGCAGCAGCAGATATGCCTTTATTCCTTGTTGTCGAGCCACAGGCTCCAGCATGGGCACAACAGATCGTCCGTTTCCTCCAGTCAGGAGAACTTCCCGATGAGCCAGAAGAAGCGGAAAGAGTAGCTCGGCAGTCAAGTATGTACCAGTTCGTCGACAATGCACTGTATAGAAGAAGACTCAACGGTGTGAAATTGAAGTGTATTCCCCGGGAAGATGGACAGAGGCTGTTGGCAGAGATACATGGAGACATTTGTGGTCACCACATTGGCGCAAGAGCGCTTGCCGGCAAAGCTTTCCGGCAAGGCTTCTTTTGGCCGACAGCCCTCCAGGATGCAACTGCACAAGTAACCAAGTGTGAAGCGTGCCAGTTCCATTCCAAGCAGATACACCAGCCAGCTCAAGCTCTCCAGACGATCCCTTTATCTTGGTCATTTTCGGTCTGGGGGCTCGACATCCTCGGCCCCTTCCCCCGAGCAGTCGGGGGCTTTGAGTACTTGTACGTCGCAATCGACAAGTTCACAAAGTGGCCGGAAGTTGAACCAGTGAGGAAGGTGACAGCACAGTCAGCAGTCAAGTTCTTCAGGTCGATTGTTTGCCGCTTAGGAATCCCTAACAGGATCATCACCGACAACGGTACACAATTCACGAGTCGCACCTTCATGCAGTACGTCCAAGACCTTGGCGCCAAGGTCTGCTTCGCTTCTGTTGCTCACCCCAGGAGCAACGGTCAAGCAGAGAGGGAAAATGCTGAAATGCTGCGTGGACTCAAGACCCGGACTTTCGACAGGCTGCACAAGTGCGGAAGAAACTAGATCGAGGAGCTGCCGGTGGTTCTTTGGTCGATCAGGACGACGCCAAATCGAGCCACCGGCCAGACACCTTTCGCTCTAGTCTATGGAGCAGAGGCAGTTATCCCCACGGAACTCGTATACGGGTCACCTCGAGTGCTCTCTTATGATGAGCTTGAGCAAGAGCAGCTGCGACAAGATGACGTGCTGCTCCTTGAGGAAGACCGTCTTCAGGCTGCTGTACGATCTGCTCGATACCAGCAAGCTTTGCGCCGCTACCATAGCCGCAAAGTTAAAGCCAGAAGTCTCGAGGAAGGCGACCTTGTTCTTCGGCGCGTTCATTCCGCCAAGAATTCCAACAAGTTGACACCGAAGTGGGAAGGCCCTTACCGGGTGAAACGAGTCACTAGGCCTGGCGCTGTCCGCCTTGAGACTGAGGATGGCTTTCCGGTGAGCAACTCCTGGAACATCGAGCATCTTCGTAAGTTTTACCCATAAGGCGCGGTTGTCGGACCCTGTCCGGCAACCACCATTTTGTACAAGTCTTGCCGCTGTTGCATGTAATCCTTTGTACAAAGCCAGGCGCAGACCCTGAGCGAAGATAAAGCGCTGGCGCCCTGAGTTTTAGCATGCATGCTGAGTCGAGTCTCGTCCTTGGTTAGGGTTGACAGTGCTTAGTAGCGGCTAACCCCTAACTTAGAGGTCGAGTGTGCGTCCTTTTGTCGTTCTTTCGTTTCCCTTGGTTCGCAGGACTCGCGCACCCTGACCGGACCACTTAAGGACGAAAAGAAGAAGACGGACGGACCAACACCCGGACCCCGGCAAGCCAATGTTGCCGGGGGCTGCAACACCCCGGCAAGCCAGCGTTGCCGGGGGCTGCAAGTGCAAAGATTAGCCCACGGCGAACCGAAGTTGCCGGGGGCTACGATCTCAGATAAGTTTTTCATCCCTTATCATGTATTCTCTTATGGGCTGGGGTATGCGAAACCTTGTTTCTTCCTAAAAGCTACCGTGCTCCCTTAACTCTAGGCCCTCGGGCTCGTTCCCGGGGCCAGATTTGGTCGTAGTCGCGGCAGCAAAGGGACGAAGGAGGAGCCTGAACCCGCCCCCTCCCTGCCTCCGCCAAAAGCGTGAGAAAGGTTGAGCGGCGCGGGGAGAAGGCAGGGCCTGCTGCCGGGAAAGGAAGTGTCTATCTTAAAGATATAAAGGATTCGCTCCTTGACGTGGGTTCCACCCACGAGACAAGTGACCCAGCAAGCATCCCCTTTTCATTAAAGAGCATTCCACTTAGGTACAGTTCATGAGAGGATGAAAAACATGAATAATGGGATTACAAGCTTTAAATGCAACTAAGGCCCGAGGGCTTACAAATTAAAAAGAGATAAGGTGCCCGTAATCCCTCTCTTGTCCCTCTCTTCAGGAGGCAGGTCAAGGAGGCGAAAAGGGCAAAAGGGGCGCCTAGACGAGCTACGGGTGGCAGAAGACACCAAGAGAACGTCTCGGCGGCATGGTGATGGCGGCGCCGGAGGCAGAGCTCGAAGACGAGGCGGCAGGACGTCAGCACGCTGTCGAGGGCGTCGTGCCCTCATACTCCGAGTTGACGGCCTTGCCGCCTGCCCTCTTCCTCTTCTGCAGCCTCCCTATGCCAGCCGCCCAAGGAGACGGCCCCGAGAAGCTCCAGGAGCCAGCGACGCGGATGATGGGGTCGCCGGTGCCACGCGGAGCGGCACCCGACACCTAGTCGGACCCGTCATCCCGCCGCCCGCCGCCCTCGTCGTCGCTGTCGCTGTCCTCCTCGTCACTCCCGCCCGAGGAGGAGCCTTCGCTGTCGGAGGAGCTCTCCACGCAGCACCGTGCCTGAGTTCCGAAGCACCCGAAGACCTTGACGGAGAGGAGACCGCCCTCCATCAGCTTAAAATGGAGGGTGAGCCCCGCCGTCAAGCTGTGGATGCGGGTGAACGTCTTCCACCCTCGACCAAGATACATCACATTAGGGGCCGGGAAATCAACGCGGACTCGCGTACCGCTGATTCCACAACCCCTCATGTGCAACCTCAGTGTCTCGGGCGGATCCAACTCCATCTCGCTCGCAAACGGAGTCGGGAGACGAAGGCGACGACGAGGCGGCCGACGCAGCCTGACGAAGAACTCGCAAGGGTCGTCCCCGATATGATCTGCCACGGGGAGAGGATCTGCTGGCGGAGGCGAGGCCGGTGGACTGCCTCGCCCACCTCTTCCCCGACCGCCTCGGCCTCACCCTCGACCTCGCCCGCGGCCTCGTCCCCTCCCTCTTCCTCTTGCAGCTGGCTCTGCCACCACGGGTGCGGGGGGAGGAGGGACGCGTTGCCTAGCGGCAACTCTCGTCGCCATCGTCGAAGGACCAGGGTTCCCTTTCTCCATGGCGAATGAGAGAGAGGGGAGCAGAAGCAGAAGAAAGGAGGAGATGAGAGAATGCGGGTTTCCGTCCCCCCTATCCCGCTCCTTATAAAGGAGCGGGGTGGGGGCTCGGCCGCCCCGCTCAGCCAATCAAGACATAGAAGGCGCAGGGAACTGGGCCCGACCTGTTGCCTCGACCCGTGACGGCCCGGTTTTCCGCCTCCACTGTTCGCCACTCCAAGCGCATGGAGGCCGCGTGGCAGGATTGCAGAGTGGAGGCGACGGGTGAGGTGACCTCTCCCCACCCCGTGATCATGGGGAGTAGACGCCTCAAAGACCACGCCTCCACGCCTCCCTCCGTTTAAGAGGAAGATACGAACCCCCAGGAGGCGGGCGTTTCATTTTTTCGAATAAAGGAACCACCCATGACCTCTCCCACGACGCCGCAATCGACGCGTGCCGTTCGGGGAGGGCGCGGTGGATACGGAGCAAGGTGCGACGTGACCCAGGCCGCGCGTGCCCGTGCCCTGTTTTGGGCCTGGCCCAATAGCGCTCGGCACCGTGTGTGGCCCAGGCCCGGGGGCTCCTGTCGGTGTACTAGAGTAGGGGTACCCTAGTATCCCGAACTTGTGCACGGGCAGTCGCAGCACCCCGCGACAAGGCCTGCCAGGTGATCGCCAAGGCTCTCTATGGTTCCTTTGGAGCCATTCGAGAACAAAGTATTTAAGCCAAGGAGACAAGTCCCCGGCAAGAGGAGCTTGCCGGGAAGGCCACTCGAGGCACAAGACCCCGGCAAGAGGAGCTTGCCAGGAAGGCCAACCAGAGCATCTCAAAGAACTTGCCACGACGCGCCACGCGCCCCGGCAGGACTCGGCGAGCGACAAGCTCCCGGACGCGGCAAGACATTTGTCGCGGCAAGCAACCACTATGTACCCGCGCTCCAGCTCACCCACCTACGTGTCGCTCCGGGACCCTTCCAGGCGTACGTGGCGGGAGGCTGTGCAGCCAGGGGTACACTGTGGCATGCAGCACTGACAAGATCGCCATCGTGGCAAGCGGTGGCGCCCCTGACGGTCCCTTTTCTGCACCGTCTGGGCGACGTAGATAGGCATTTAATGCCTTTGTCCCCTGCCGTCAGGGTTAGGTATGATACACTGTGTAGGTAGCTGTACCTACCACAGCATGTTTCCATTTTTGCCCTTACCTACGTTGCCACATGTTGGAGACCCCTTGAACATATAAAAGGAGGCCCATGCACAACGTAGGGGGGGATGGGTCCCTGGAGAGCGATCTCTGAGAGGACAAACAGAAGAACGCTCGGTCTCGTTAGCTGCTTGAGTGTACTGTAGCACTCAGCGCTCCCGAGCAAGAACTCAATACAATCCACCAAGCAGCAGTAGGAGTGTTATCTCTCCGGAGAGCTCCGAAGCTGGGTAAAAATCCCCCGTGCTTCGCCTCGATCCGCTCTTCGCGCGACCTCCGCCCCCCGCCGAACCGAGAAGGGGCTCCGTCCCCATAGGTGCTCGAGGAGCCAGAAAATCCCGGCACCTCCTCTCCAAGAAGACGTCGTGGCTCCAAGGCGCGTGGCCCCTGGGCGGAACCCGCTCCGTCAGGCGCCAGCCCAGCAAGAACGGAGCTGCCAAGAAGTCCCTCGACCGCAAGAGGCTGCCCGGGCGCTTCCTGCTTCGGCTCGCCGTGACCCTGCTCCGGCTCCGGCACGTCAAGACCCCGCACTGCTCCCAGCTGCAGCGCATGGGGACCCGCAAGGACAAGCTCTCCCTCAACCGAAGCCTCCCGTGGCCACCGCAGGCTGCCGCGCCTACACCACCGAGCTGCGCAGCGTCGCGTGGCCCGAAAAGTTCAAGCCAGACCTGCCTCCTCGCTACGACGGCACGATCGACCCTGCAGAGTTCCTCCAGCTCTATGAGCTGGGCATCGAAGCTGCCAGTGGAGACGAAAAGGTCATGGTGAACTGGTTCCCCATGGCACTCAAGGAAGGAGCTCGCACCTGGCTCCTGAACTTGGCTCCAGGCACGATCTCTTCCTGGGACCAGATGCGCACCCACTTCATCGCCAACTTCCAAGGTACTCGTGATCGGCCGCCTGCCGTGAGCGACATGCGCTGCATCAAGCAACAACCCGGAGAGACCCTGCAAAAGTACATCCAGTGCTTCAATAGTGCGCGCCTCAAGATCCCCAAGGTGTCCGAGGAAGCCATCATCTCGGCCTTCTCCGATGGTGTGCGTGACGTTAAGATGAAGGAGGAGCTGGTGATGCATGAAGACCTGTGCACCTCCCTGGAGCTGTTCAACTTGGCGACCAAGTGCGCCAGGGCTGAGGAGGGGCGCCTCTCCCTCCTCGAGCTGCCTGCCGCAGACCCAGAAGAGAAGAAACCCAAGGCCAAGGACGTGAAGCGCAAGGGGGCTGTCGTGCTCGCGGCAGAACCGGACACCAAGCGGGGCAAGGATCTGCCTGAATCCTCCAGGGGCAGCCGGTACTGTGTGTACCACGACCTCCACACCCACAACACCAACGAATGCCAAGAGCTCCGTGCCGTGCGAGAAGGAAGGATCGGCCGTCGTCCTGACCGTGCTGACCAGGGCTACGGCCGAGGAGGAGGAAGGAACCCAGGACGCTGGGAAGACCGCGACCCATGCCAAGGGTGGCGCGATCAACCTCGCGAGGACCGCTGGCGAGACTTGCCTCGCGAGGGGGGCTGGCGGGATCAGCCTCGTGAGGATCGCCTGCAGGGCAACGCAGGCCTCCCTCCACTGCCACCTCAGCCAAGAAGGAACGAGGACCGCCACCAGGACGAGGGGGCTGGGGTTTCCAGGAGCCGCGTGCAATCGCCTGCATCCTGGGCGGAGCTCAATCCCCAGCCTCCCAACGCATCTTCAAGCAGTTTGCCCGCGAAGTGAATGCAGTCCTCCCCAGGCTCGAAGCCACGCGCCCTCTCAGGTGGTCGGCATGCACCATCACGTTCAGCTTAGCAGATCAGCTCAAGTGCGCGGCCACAGCCGGGGTCCTCCTGATGCTTTGCTCCCCAGTCATCAGCAACGTACTGGTCACCAGAACCCTCATCGATGGTGGAGCAGGGCTCAACGTCCTGTCCGTGGAAACATTCAACAATCTTCAAGTGCCCTACGACCAGCTTCAGCCGACCAAGCCCTTCTCCGGAGTCACCGACGGTTCCACGATCCCGATCGGGCAGGTCCGCCTCCCTGTCACCTTCGGAGCCCGCAGCAACTACCCCACCAAGCTCATCGACTTTGACGTTGCTCACATCCGCCTGCCGTACAACGCCATCCTCGGGTACCCAGCGCTGGCCAAGTTCATGGCCATGACTCATCATGGCTACAACGTCCTCAAGTTGCCAGGAAGTGGCGGAGTCATCACGGTGCCATGTGAAGAGAAGGATGCAGTGTGTTCCCTGGAGCGAGCCTTTCAGGCCGCGTCACTAGAAGACCCGGATCACGGAAGCAGGAGGCTTCCCGAGATCACCCCCAAGAAGAAGAAGACATCGTCAGGCTCAGCCCCTCGGGAGGCAGGCCCCTCAGGGCCCGCGTCTGCCCAAGGGGACCCTCCATCCATCGCATAGGAAAGCGCGCCCGGCGCCCTCCTCAGGCAGGGCTCGGGGGCTCTCACCTGGAGGGCCACCGACCTGGCCAGGGTCACAAGGGAGGCGCTTGGGCACCACGTGGAGGCGTGCCTTGAAGCACGTTTCCCTCAAGAAGGGGCAAGGCAAGGAAGGTCAGACCAACAGGAGTTCGTTAACAAGGTCGTTCAAGAACTACAGGAGTCAAGAATCATGAGAGGTTGCCGCCGTCTACCAGCTGTGGCTCCCCATCCAGGCGAGGATGGTGGGCTGCGCGTCTGCATCGACGTACCAGGGCTCAATCGGGTCGCCACGATGGAGCGCCTCTGGCCCTCGCAAGTGGGGCGTTGCGGAGGCCCACCCCACAGCTATGTTCGCATGCCTTACGGCTTGCCGAGCGTGGCTGCTGCATACCAGCGCCTCATGAGGGGAATCATGGAGACTCAGGAAGACAGGCGTTCCGCGGTCCTGGCAGAGATGGAGATGATTCGCGAGGAGCCACCAGCGCCTCTGGAGC
The DNA here is from genome assembly GCA_032464435.1 of Aegilops umbellulata. NCBI lineage: Eukaryota > Viridiplantae > Streptophyta > Magnoliopsida > Poales > Poaceae > Aegilops > Aegilops umbellulata. The sequence continues at coordinate 132,229,924 of CP136058.1, read as the reverse complement.
CTCCTTAGGCCCCTGGGCCTGGGGGCTCGTGAGGATCGGCTTCCGCAGCCCACCGAGTCTGCTGCACCAACACCACTTCATCCTCGACATCTTCAGGTGACGTCCTTCAAGCTTCATTTCCAGCTGGGAACGCCCTCCCAGGGCTGCTTCATTCCCAGGCCGCGTGGGTCCGTCCCTGCGGCGTGTATCCCTTTTTATTTTTCGGTCATTAGCTTGCTTTGTTGGGGGCGCCCCTCGGGCTGCATCATCCCCAAGCCGCTCGGGCCAGGGCCAGTGGCGTGTATCTCCCTTGCGTTTATTTCCAGCTATGCTTTCGCCTATCATGCTTGATTACTTGATGTCTGTCCACGACACCTCTCTTTCTCCATGTCGACCACTTGCACGTTAAAGGGGGGGTACCTAAGCATCGCGACTCAGGGCTCTTACTGGCTCTCCAGCCCTCACCCTCTGGCCTTGTCCATGGCATCGCGACCTAGCATACCAGCGATGGCTGAGACAAGCTCGAGGGCTGGGACCCGAGGACGTAGAGTGTCGGCATCTAACCCAACTTGCAGGAACACATCTCAAGATATGGCCCAGTGCCAGGCGCAACCCGCCTAGAGGTAGGGCCCCGTGAGTCCCGCGCTGGCTCATGGGCGCCCAGGTACACCTCACCTGCGCCAACCGGAGCAACTAACGACCGACTGATAGCTGTCATGGCAGCCCCTTTTTCCTTCTATGATGAGCTTGCAGGACAACCTGGGGGAATTGCGTCGGCCGAGGCCTTCACGGAGTTCCCTTCACCCTCGTCCGTGCGAACCGCTTGCATGTTAAAGGGGGGGGGTGCCTGAGCATCGCGACTCAGGGCTCCTACTGGCTCTCCAGCCCTCACCCTCTGGCCTTGACCATGGCATCGCGACCTGGCATACCAGCGACGGCTGAGACCAGCTCGAGGGCCGGGACCCGAGGACGTAGAGCAGAAAGGGGAGCAAAGGTGAGGGAGAAGGGGCACGCGAGGACCTCGCCATGCAACTCCGTTCCCGCTGCCGCGCGGACCCGTCGTCACACAGGAGTAACCCCTGATTAATAAGATAAGTCACCGCCCGACAACCCCGGCTACCGTGGCACTATCCCCGCACCTAACACAACTCCGTACTAGCGACGTCGCTCCCCTTTCTCACCGAGCGACGGCTGCTTGGGCGCCAAAGGGGACCTCCTGAGCATCGCGACTCAGGGGCTCTTACCGGACCCCGGGTCGCTCACCTCCTGGCCTTGACCACGGCATTGCGACCTGGCATACCAGCGACGGCTGACGCCGCCTTGGGACTGGGACCTGTCGACGCAGAGCACCAAGCCCTCGCGAGGTTCGAAAGGGAGAACTAAGCTACGACGGAATTGACAACTCGCACATAGCAAAAGTCATATATTGACAAAAGGATCACAAACACCTTACAAGCCCCCATTGGGCACAGTATGATTCCTTGCAGGAAACAGGTCCTAAGGGACGCTAACTACATGTGCCCCTACAAAAGACGCCATCACCAACAGTGGGCCATCAAGCACCAGCGCCAACCCCATCCAGATCAGAGTCCGCGACGGCCGAGTGAGCCCGCCCTGCTCCGGGAGCGGCGCTGACTCACGGGCTTGTAGCTGTCGTCGCTCGTCTTCGGAGTCGCGAAGACCTCGCTGGGATCACTGGATCCTCCGGCGCTCCCGTCGCTTGTGGAGCTGTCCAGGGGGCGGTCGGCAGGCCTATCCGTCGCCATAGCGAGGTCCTGGCCGCCTCCCCCGGGGCAGCACTCCGGTCGGCGCCCGTTCGCGTTGAAGACCTTAAAGAACATCACCGAGGCGCCATCGTACTCCAGGTGGATCATGAGGGCGCCCCTTGCTCTGCAACCCCGAGCGATCTCGCCCCAGCCGCGAGTCATGAAGACCTCGCCCGAGGCAAGGACCGCGACCTCTGCCTCGGTCGCGGGGGTGCTGCAGTCGGCGTGCTGCAGCCATAACTCCAGGAGTCTTCCCTGCGGGAAGACGGAGGCGAAGAAGGGAGGAAAGCGAATCCAAGTTCGCGGAGGCATGGCGGCGTGGAGCACGAGCTCGCGGGAGGAGCCCTCGGCGTGGACTCCAGGAGGAACGACCCACACCTTCGTGACCCGCCGGCGCCGGCGGCGGCGCTGGCCGAGGGGATCGGCATCTCCTCTTCCAAGGCCCTTGGCGTGGGCATACAAGTGAAGCGAGAACCCCGGCGGAGGCCGCTCATACCAAGGCCTCAGCACCGCCAGGCGGTCGTCCTCATCTCGGCCGCGAAAGACAGGCCGCTTCTTCGGCGGGAGCGGGCCTGGTCCCTCTCGAGGAGCTTTTCCCTTCTCCGTTGTAGAGAACCGGCGAATCGGAGCCATCACGGCAAGGCGGAGCAAGAATCAAGGCGAAGGAGAAAGCAAGGAGAGATGGACTGGAAGGGCACGCGCGGTGCCATACTTATAGCCGGCGGAGGCCAACCGTCGGCCTCCATGATCACAGGTAATCATGACACGATTTGCATGCAGGGACTTGTCCAATCCGCACGATCGTCGAGGCGCCGTGGGGAAGCGGAGACGCCCACGTCCAATCGACCACCACGCGGTGCCCAAGGCCGCAGGCTGTTAGGGCCCGCGGCGCTTTGCCCTTGCCCTTTCGCCTCTCGGCACGGCCAAGTCTGGGCACGCCTTGGTCCCGGGGGCTACTGTCGGCGTTCTGGGAACGGGGGTCCCCAGACTTGCCTGCCTGCGGCCTGCGGCGTGGCTCAAAGGGGGCCCAGCACGGCCCATCTTCATCAACACAAGACCCAAGACCCTCGCGAGGGGCCAAACCTCATGGGGCGGACGACACAGCGCTTCCTCAGGCACGGCCTCGTCAGGCTGGCTCACGAGGAGGCGGAGAGATCAAGGCGGGGTACCTCGCGAGGTGCCCATGACGCAAGCCATGACGACCAAGGGCGCTAGGCAGGCGCCAGCCCGCGCAGTATACTCCCTTTCCTCTTTGGTGCAAAGGGGGCAAGCGCAGGCGAGAGGATCAAGCAAAGGCACCCATTTCGGTGCAACGAGACCAAGACCAGCCCAACGGTGGGAAGGAGGTCATCGTGGAGCCCAGAACGGCGTCACCACAGGGCCTTTGGCAGGCGAGGACCAACTTTAGTCAGGATAAGTGTACCAGATGTTCCCCTTCAAATTGGCCAATTGTTGGCGCCCTTCCCGCTCAATATTTGGGAAGAGGCCTAGGGCCTTTGCCTATAAATAGGACTAGCCACCCCCCAGGGTAGAGGCAGCTAGCAGTCGGGCATTCGGTAGCCAGCGATCGGGTAATTGAGAATTAGAGGCCGAGAATCAGAGCAAGCAAAGAACAAGAGAGAGAGAAAGAGAGAGAGAGAGAGAAGGGCGGCTGAACTCCTCCTAGCAGTTCATCCCCCTAGCCAGGAACAGACCCTCGCGAGGTTGTTCTTCCCTGTATTGTTCATCATCACCAGCCTGAGAGGCAATCCACCACACCACACTGGAGTAGGGTATTACACCACATCGGTGGCCCGAACCAGTATAAACTCTGTGTCTTTTGTGTTGTTCTTTTGGTAGTTTAGATCCTTGCGAGACGGAGAGGTAGAGGGCATAATCTCCGCGCGCACCCCAGAGTTCGAACCTTAAGGGTCTGCCGAAACCCGAAATCCGACAGTGGGAAACAAACACGACACTCTCGTTGGGTTTGGGAGTGGGGATGACCTGCCCTTGAGCAGGTAGCCTGTGCAAGATTTCGGCGGTCAGATACCTGGCTTCTCTTAGCTTCTTGATGTCCTCCTCTATGACAGAGGAGGCCATCCACCGACCTTGAAGGTTGGATCCGGACATGATTGAAGGTCTGAAGCTCTTAGCCTAAGCCTTGGGTGTTGGAATTCGAGGTGGGGGGAGGGAAGGATCGAGCGCGAGAAGAAAAGGACGGGCCTTGGCCCCTTTATAAAGAGGGTGAATATCAAGCGTCCTCCGCGTGGCCGTTTGGAACTTACCTAAAATCGATAAGTCATACCAGCAGGCACGATTGGGTTACCCATACCCGTATTGATGAGAATCCCATGATAAGGGGAACACGATCTCTGCTTCGACAAGACGTGCCAATAAAACCGCCTCGCAACACGTGCAGTGGCAGGCTGGGAAAAACGGTTCGTAATGACCGGACCACGGTGGGACGTCACGTTATGAAAAGTTGTCAGCAGATTAGATTTGTGGAAATATTGTACTCTCTACGGTGGTATGTGGAATTTGTTTTGCAGAAACGGACACGATCCTTGTGTTCGAAATCTTCTATGGAGTATTCGGAGGAGGAACCCGCCTTGCAATGCCGAAGACAATCTGCGCGCCGGACTCATCGTCATTGAAGCCTGGTTCAGGGGCTACTGAGGGAGTCCTGGATTAGGGGGTCCTCGAACAGCCGGACTATATCCTTTGGCCGGACTGTTGGGCTATGAAGGTACAAGATTGAAGACTTCGTCTCGTGTCCGGGAGGGACTCTCCTTGGTGTGGAAGGCAAGCTTGGCAATACGGATATGTAGATCTCCTCCCTTGTAACCTACTCTGTGTAACCCTAGCCCCCTCCGGTTTCTATATAAACCGGAGGGTTTAGTCCGTAGGACAACAACAATCAGAATCATAGGCTAGCTTCTAGGGTTTAGCCTCTACGATCTCGTGGTAGATCAACTCTTGTAATACTCATATCATCAAGATCAATCAAGCAGGAAGTAGGGTATTACCTCCATCGAGAGGGCCCGAACCTGGGTAAACATTGTGTCCACCGCCTCCTGTTACCATCCGCCTTAGACGCACAGTTCGGGACCCCCTACCCGAGATCCGCCGGTTTTGACACCGACAGTCGGAGCTAGAAGAAGTTCGACTACATCAACCGCGCTGTCAAACACTTCCGCTTTCGGTCTACGAGGGTATGTAGACACACTCGTCCCTTCTCGTTGCTATGCATCTCCTAGATAGATCTTGCGTGAGTGTAGGATTTTTTTTTTTGAAATTGCATGCTACGTTTCCCAACAAGAGCTTCCCAAAGCCCCCGGCAGAGAGCTTGGCGGGAACAACTCCCCTTTGATTGGTGAGCTGCACCCTCCCGCCAAACTACCAGTCCTTGCGGTTGAGGCATGTGCTCCCGTCAATGAGGAGGTGCCACTAGTCCTTGTTGCCGAGCTTCAGGCTCCAACTTGGGCGCAACACATAGTTCATTTCCTCCAAACAGGAGAACTTCCCGAAGATCAAGAAGAAGCTGAAAGAGTAGCCCGGAGGGCCAACATGTATTAGTTCGTTGACGACACGCTATACAAAAGAAGGCCCAACAGTGTGGAATTGTAGTGCATTTGCCGGGAAGAAGAAAATGAACTATTGGCAGAAATACACAAGGGTATGTGTGGCTCCCATATTGGATCAAGGGACCTGGTTGGAAACACTTTCTGGCAAGGTTTCTATTGGCCCATGGCTCTCCAAGATGCAATTGAACTAGTCACCAAGTGTCAAGCCTGCCAGTTCCATTACAAGAATATCCATCAGCCTGCTCAAGCTCTTCAAACAATCCCTTTGTCATGGCCATTTTCGGTCTGGGGCTCGACATCTTGGGCCCATTCCCCGTGCTACCGAGGGTTTTGAACTCTTGTACGTTGCAATTGACAAGTTTAAAAAGTGGCCGGAAGTGGAGCCCGTGAGGAAGGTGAGCGCACAGTTAGTTATCAAGTTCTTGAAAGGATTGCTATGCCATTTCGGAGCACCCGCTAGAGTCATCACTGACAATGACACCCAATTCACAAGTTGCGCCTTCATGCAATACGTTCATGCCCTTGGAAGCAAGGTCTCATTTGTCTCCATTGCACATCCCAGAAGCAACAAACCAGCTGAGAGGGCAAACGCTGAAGTGCTGCAAGGACTCAAGACAAGAACATCTGATAGGATGCAGAAGTGTGGCATGCAATGGATCGACGAGCTGCTGGTGGTTCTTTGGTCCCTCCGTACGACACCAAATCGAGCTACCGGCCAGACTCCCTTCTCCCTAGTCCATGGGGCAGAAGCAGTGATCCCCAAGGAACTCATACACGGATCACCTCGAGTACTTGCCTACGATGAAGTAGTGCAAGAACATCACCAGTGTGATGACGCTGTGCTACTCAAGGAGAACTGTCTCCGGGCTCCTACGCGTGTTGCACGCTACCAGCAAGCCCTGCGTCACTATCACAGTCACAGGGTTCATGCCCGAAGCTTTGAGGAAGGTGACCTTGTTGAGGGAGTCCTGGATTAGGGGGTGTTCGGATAGCCGGACTATACCTTCAGCCGGACTCCAGGACTATGAAGATACAAGATTGAAGACTTCGTCCCATGTCCAGAAGGATCTTTTCTTGGCGTGGAAGGCAAGCTAGGCGTGCGGATATTCGAGATCTCCTACCATTGTAACCGACTCTGTGTAACCCTAACCCTATCTGGTGTCTATATAAACCGGAGGGTTGTAGTCCGTAGGACGAGAGAACCATACAACCATCATCATACACAATCATACCATAGGCTAGCTTCTAGGGTTTAGCCTCCTTGATCTCGTGGTAGATCTACTCTTGTACTACCCATATCATCAATATTAATCTAGCAGGAGTACGGTTTTACCTCCATCGAGAGGGCCCGAACCTGGGTAAAATAAAGTGTCCCTTGTCTCCTGTTACCATCCGACCTTGACGCATAGTTCGGAACCCCCTACCCGAGATCCGCCGGTTTTGACACCGACACTTGTCCTTAAGCGTGTTCAGTCCGCCAAGGGTGCAAACAAGTTGACACCAAAGTGGGAAGGCCCTTACCGGGTACTATGAGTCACCAGACCCGGCGCAGTCCGTCTAGAGACCGGAGATGGCATTCAGTTGCAGAACTCATGGAACATTGAACATCTCCGTAAGTTTTACCCGTAAGGCACGGCTGTCGAGTCCTTCCCGGTAGCCACCCTTTTGTACAAGCCTTGCCGATGTTGCATGTAACCCTTTGTACAAAGCCAGACGCAGACCCTGAGCAACAGATAAATAAACGAAGCGATGGGGGCCCCAAAGAAACTTGCATACATGCATAAGCATATCATGAGCATAGCATGATCATGTAGATAAGATCACATGTAGCTCTGTTTTCAACTGCACTAAGCCGCAAGGTTCTTGCGGCGGACTTGGTCCCGAAGAGAAGAAATGGAGATGAGCCTAACAAATAAGTTCCTTCTTATCCATACCTGTTCTATAAAGTGAAAAATTGTGCATATGAAAACCTCATCACCTTCGAAGCATAAGTGCTCCCATCCTTTGACCCGAACGTTGCTTCGGTCAAGGTGGTCGCAGTGGCCTTTGACGGAGAAGGTTCGGCGAGGGGCTGGTCCCTTTTTATAATTTTGAGCCCGGCAGGCCTAGCCCCGCGGCAGCAAACTAAGGGCACCGGCAGGATAGCTTGCCGGAGAAAACTTGTTTACTTAAATGTATAGAGGCATCTCGCCTCTGCATGGACATGATACATGCACAAGTACCCGACAAGGCTTGTCTTTTTCATTAATATGCTGATAAGCAAGTACAGATCTTACATAACACAAACATGGATAAAGAAGATTACAAAATTTAGACTAAAGTTTGGCAAATGCCTACACATTTTAGACTAAAAAAAGATAAGTGCCCCGTAATCCCTCTCGTGTCCCTCTCCTCCTAGGAACTACTATGGGAGGTGAAGAGGGCAAAAGGAGTGCCTGAGCAGAAGCCCAACCCAATCCCATCAGGTCCTGCCAGGCGTAGCCTGACAAGATCTGGAGTGGCGAGGCTGCGAAGGGCGGGGACGGAGGGAGCAGCTCGACGTGCCCTGGTCACCCCCCCCCCAAGGCTAGCAAGAAGCCCCAGCGCAAGCACCCGCGGGGAAAGCCGCCGGAGCTCAGCTGGAAGAATGTTGGAGGAGGCAAAGGCACCAAGAGAGCGCCCCCTCCCCGGCAACCATCCTGAAGAGACTGGTGATGATGGTGCCAGGGAAGGAGGGGAAGAGCGGAAAGATGAGGCAGCGGGTTGGTAATACGAGACGAAGGCGTCGGTGCCATCGTACTCCGACCTAACGCCCTGCCACTCTCCTTCTCCGTCTTCCCTCATTTTTTCCTCATCACCACCGCTCCGGGAAGACGCCGGACCCTCGGCATGTCGCCTTCCCCGGAGAAACGGCAGACGACGATGACGTCCAAGGCGCGCGAGGAGCACCGCTCCCCACCTTGACGGGCAGGAAGGCACCACCGTCTTCAGCATTAACCCCGGGTCCGCCGGAAGGAGCAGTGCTGGGATTACCAAGGATCCCGAGCACTGCACCCCAAACAGGCGCCGGAATTCCCAGGAGCCTGGCCGTCGGGATGACGGGCCTCGACAACTTGTGGCAAGGAAAAACACTCCCCACCAGGTGGCCAGCTCATGTGGGGGAGACGAGTGTTTCACCATTTTGGAGAAGCGTAACGCCTCCCACACTTCGAACGACTTGGCTCCCACACCTTCGACCGCCGTATGCCCGTATCTCCTACGACCCTGGACCGGACTCACTCCCCGAGCGTCGACGCGAGCGTTCGGCACCATCAACCCCGAGCTAGAGCCCGGGGCCTGGCCCCAGTCTCTCCCCCTCAACATAACAAAGAAGAAGGCAAGGAATAAAGAGGAGAGGTGCGTGGATGAGCACTTCCGCTCCTCCTCGCCCCCTCTTATAGGCAGGCCGGGGGTGGGGATTGATCCTTCACCCCCGCCCCAGAGGGGTTCTTTCTTATTCGACCCGTCAGAACCACCACCGATGGCTGGATCCGATTGTCGTCCCCTTCCACCAATCTAAGAAGACCGGGCCCCTGCCATGACACTCTCTCCCGCACCATGCGCCTCTGATACGTCCCCATCGTATCTACTTTTCCAAACTCTTTTGCCCTTGTTTTGGACTCTAATTTGCTTGATTTTAATGGAACTAACCCAGACTGACGTTGTTTTCAACAGAATTGCCTTGGTGTTATTTTTGTGCAGAAATAAAAGTTCTCGAAATGACCTAAAAATTTATGAAGAATATTTTTGGAATAAATAAAAAATATTGGCAAAAGAATCAACCAGAGGGGACCCACCTGCTGTCCACAAGGGTGGAGGGCGCCCCCCAGGGCGTGCCCCCCTACCTTGTGGGCCCCCTGGACCTCCACCGACCTCATCTCCAACTCCATACATTCACTTTCGGGGAGGAAAAAATTCAGAGAGAAGGATTCATTGCGTTTTACAATACAGAGCCACCGCCACCTCATGTTCTTCATTGGGAGGGCAGATCTGGAGTCCGTTCGGGGCTCCGGAGAGGGGAATCCGCCGCCATCATCATCATCAACCTTCCTCCATCACCAATTTCATGATGCTCACCGTCGTGCGTGAGTAATTCCATCGTAGGCTTGCTGGACGGTGATGGGTTAGATGAGATTTATCATGTAATCGAGTTAGTTTTGTTAGGGTTTGATCCCTAGTATCCATTATGTTCTGAGATCGATGTTGCTATGACTTTGCTATGCTTAATTCTTGTCACTAGGGCCCGAGTGCCATGATTTCAGATATGAACCTATTATGTTTTCATGAATATATTTGTGTTCTTGATCCTATCTTGCAAGTTGTAGACACCTATTACGAGTTATGAGTCGCATACCCCAAAGTGACAATAATTGGGATTCTTTCCGGTGATTACCGTAGTTTGAGGAGTTCATGTATTCACTAAGTGCTAATGCTTTGGTCCGGTTCTCTATTAAAAGGAGGCCTTAATATCCGTTAGTTTCCATTAGGACCCCGCTGCCATGGGAGGGTAGGACAAAATATGTCATGCAAGTTCTTTTCCGTAAGCACGTATGACTATATTCGGAATACATGCTTACATTATATTGATGAATTGGAGCTAGTTCTGTGTCACCCTAGTTTATAACGGTTGCATGATGAATGTCATCCTACATAATTATCCATCATTGATCCATTGCCTACGAGCTTTTCACATATAATATTCTTTGGCTCTCCTTGTGTCGATTCAATAATTTTGGGTTGAATACTCTACCCTCAAAAATTGTTGTGATCCCCTATACTTGTGAGTTATCAGCCTTCGTTACCTACCCCACTCAATGCATGCAGCATATGTGGCAAAGGATAAGGGCGTGGTGGGATGAGTGAATTGGCAGTTACTCCCCCGTGTGTTAAAGTCATCCACGTGCTATTACAGAGATGGCTCCACTACAATTGGCGTTACGTGATGCACGGAGAAACCGGAAACTGACTCAAGCATAGGTTAATGAAGAAGAAAAGAAGATCTCAAAGGATGAGCTACCACAACTTCCTCGCCTGTGTACTAGACATGGCCTACCCTGACGATGCTCGGCAGCGCGTCCAGGCCAGGCTCGGGGGCACCTATCGGTGCAACAAACCCTAGTTGTGTGTTGCCCGGACTGTACACAGGCTCAAGAGTAAGGTTGCAGCATCCAAGGCAAGGCCAAGCATAAGAGATAGCTCTTTGAGAAGTCAAAGGGCGGATCAAGAAGACCAAGACAAGACAAAGGAACAAGATATCACTAAGGAAAAACCTCCCTTGCCGGGCAGGCTAGCCTGGCGAGGTCGAGGTTACCCCAAAGACAAGTCACAAGACCACCCCGACAAGTTTGCTGGGGACACCGAGGGCGGATTACCCGCGAGGCTCCACCGCTCCACCTCACAGCAACACAAGTCACCTATCGATGCGGTGTCAAACCCCCAGGTGATTAAGTGGTTGTTATTTGGCACGTGGCATCCATTTTTGGAGGGAATAACCTCCAAATGACACCCGTCCAGGGATGTGTCATGCAAGCAGGCGACAAGGTGGCCGAAAGGGCACGACAAGGCTTGTCGGGCTACACCAATGATGTGACACTAAGCGGTGCATTTAATGTGCCTTGTCTTGTCTGCAGAGTTAGGTATGATAGCACTGTTTGCTATCTAATCAATACATAATGACTGATTTTCCATTGTGATGACCCCTTGACCTATAAAAGGAGGGCCGTGGCAACCTTAGAAAGGATTTGGACCCTTGAGCACTCATACGCGCGTAGCTACTCTTGTCCCGAGCCTACCTTGCTGGACTAGAGTGCTTCATCTCCACCACGGTCCTTTCATCAATCCACCAAAGCAGGAGTAGGGTATTATGCCTCGCGGCGGCCCGAACCTGGGTAAAAACTGCTCGCATCATCACTGTCGTGCTACTCTATCATACGTCTCCAACGTATCTATAATTTTTGATTGTTCCATGCTATTATATAATCTGTTTTGGATGTTTATCTTTTTATGCTATCTGTTTTGGCTCCACCGACCTACTTCTTTCGCCTATATATACTCATATACCCTGAAAACATCAAGGAGCACCACGAAACCCTATTTCCACCGCCGCAACCTTCTGTACCCGTGAGATCCCATCTTGGGGCCTTTTCCGGTGCTCCGCCGGAGGGGGGGTCGATCATGGAGGGCTTCTACATCAACACCATAGCCTCTCCGATGATGTGTGAGTAGTTTACCACAGACCTTCGGGTCCATAGTTATTAGCTAGATGGCTTCTTCTCTCTCTTTGGATCTCAATACAAAGTTCTCCTCGATTCTCTTGGATATCTATTTGATGTAATTCTTTTTCGGTTTGTTTGTTGAGATCCCATGAATTGTGGGTTTATGATCAAGATTATCTATGAACAATATTTGGTTCTTCTCTGAATTCTTATATGCATGGTTTAATATCTTTGCAAGTCTCTTTGAATTATTAGTTTGGTTTGGCCTACTAGATTGATCTTTCTTGCAATGGGAGAAGTGCTTAGCTTTGGGTTCAATCTTGTGGTGTCCTTTCCGAGTGACAGCAGGGGCAACAAGGCACGTATTGTATTGTTGCCATAGAGGATAAAAGGATGGGTTTTATATCATATTGCTTGATTTTATCCCTCTACATCATGATATCTTGCCTAATGCGTTACTCTGTTCTTATGAGCTTAATACTCTAGATGCATGCTGGATAGCGATCGATGTGTGGAGTAATAGTAGTAGATGCAGAATCGTTTCGGTCTACTTGTCACGGACGTGATGCTTATATACATGATCATGCCTAGATATTCTCATAACTATGCGCTTTTCTATCAATTGCTCGACAGTAATTTGTTCACCCACCGTAGATTATGTTATCTTAAGAGAAGCCACTAGTGAAACCTATGGCCCCCGGGTCTATTTTCCATCATATTAATCTCCCGCCAAACTGTTGTCGTTTATTTTGCAATCTTTACTTTTCAATCTGTACAACAAAAATACCAAAAATATTTATCTTTTTATCTCTATCAGATCTCACTGTTGCAAGTGGCCGTGAAGGGATTGACAACCCCTTTATCGCGCTGGTTGCAAGGTTCTTGATTTTTTGTGCAGGTACAAGGGACTTGCGTGTAGTCTCCTACTGGATTGATACCTTGGTTCTCAAAAACTGAAGGAAATACTTATGCTACTTTGCTGCATCACCCTTTCCTCTTCAAGGGAAAACCAATGCATGCTCAAGAGGTAGCAAGAAGGATTTCTGGCGCCGTTGCCGGGGAGATCTACGCACAAGTCAAGACATACCAAGTACCCATCACAAACTCTTCTCCCTCACATTACATTATTTGCCATTTGCCTCTCGCTTTCCTATCCCCCACTTCACCTTTGTCGTTTTATTCGCCTCTTTCCCGTTTGTTTTTCTTTCGCCATGGCCGAATCAAAAAGGGCTAAGGGTTCTATCCCGGGTTTTAATACTTTGGATAGTCCGGCTGTCCTCTCTAAGCTCATAAATAATGATGCTATGGAAAGAACTACCGGGGTTATCAATGAGGGTTTGAATAATTTCGATGAAGATGATCTCAAAAATTTTCATTATTTCCTTGATGAGTCTTTAAAAGATTCTTGGGATAGGTTATTAAGGATCCGAGCTAGCTATGCGCCTCTATATCAAATTGAGATATATCTAAAAAGCTTTTATGTTGGCTTACCCTCTTCGTTCAAGCAAAATTAGATTCTATCTTTGAATAAGGTTTTCTTGAGGGGGATCCCATAGATACCTATGAAAAGATGAAAACTATATTTGGGCACCCCATGAGTGAGAAGGATGAATCCACCTCTCTTTTGTACTTTTATCAAAATGAAATTATCAAAGAAATGAAGGCTAACTTAGATGCAAATTTCCGTAGCATGCTTAATCTTTCTTCCACCATTAATCGCCACGGCCTTTCTCAAAATAGAAAGATAAATGCTATAGATAAGAAATTTTCTCTTTTCTTTCCCAACACCAAAGATGGCAATACCTAGATCTATTCTTGCTTTTATGCCTAGCTAGGGGTGTTAAACGATAGCGCTTGTTGGGAGGCAACCCAATTTTATTTTTGCTCCTTGATTTTTGTTCCTGTTTAGTAATATAATTCATCTAGCCTCTGTTTAGATGCGTTTTTATGTTTTAATTAGTGTTTATGCCAAGTAGAACCTTTGGGAAGACTTGGGTGAAATCTTTGCGATCTTGCTGTAAAAAACAGAAACTTTAGCGCTCACGAGATTAGCTGCCATTTTTTTACTAGAGAGTGATTTTAGGTTGATTCTTTTTGCAGATGATCAATAGAAAAATTCCTCACATCCACCAATTTATTTCAGAATTTTTGGTGTTACATAAGTATACGTGATACAGATTACTACAGACTGTTTTGTTTTTGACAGATTCTGTTTTTCGTGTGTTGTTTGCTTATTTTAATGAATCTATGGCTAGTATCGGGGGGTATGAACCATAGAGAAGTTGGGATACAGTAGTTTAACACCAATATAAATAAAGAATGAGTTCATTACAGTACCTTAAAGTGGTGATTTGTTTTCTTATACTAACGGAGCTCATGAGATTTTTTGTTGAGTTTTGTGTTGTAAAGTTTTCAAGTTTTGGGTAAAGATTTGATGGATTTTGGAACAAAGAGTGGCAAGAGCCTAAGCTTGGGGATTACCAAGTCACCCCAAGGTAAAATTCAAGGACAACCAAAAGCCTAAGCTTGGGGATGCCCCGGAAGGCATCCCCTCTTTCGTCTTTGTCTATCGGTAACTTTACTTGAGGCTATATTTTTATTCACCACATGATATGTGTTTTGCTTGGAGCGTCTTGTATGATTTGAGTCTTTACTTTTTAGTTGACCACAATCATCCTTGCTGTACAAACCTTTTGGAGAGACACACATGAATCGGAATTTGTTAGAATACTCTTTGTGCTTCATTTATATCTTTTGAGCTAAATAATTTTTGCTCTAGTGCTTCACTTATATCTTTTAGAGCACGGTGGTGGTTTATTTTATAGAAATTATTGATCTCTCATGCTTCACTTATATTATTTTGAGAGTCCTTTAGAACAGCATGGTAATTTGCTTTGGCTATAAAAATTAGTCCTAATATGATAGGCATCCAAGACGGGTATAATAAAAACTTTCATAAAAAGTGCATTGAATACTATGAGAAGTTTGATACTTGATGATTGTTTTGAGATATGAAGGTGGTAATATTAGAGTCGTGCTAGTTGAGTAGTTGTGAATTTGAGAAATACTTGTGTTGAAGTTTGCAAGTCCCGTAGCATGCGCGTATGGTAAACGTTGTGTGACAAATTTGAAACATGAGGTGTTCTTTGATTGTCATCCTTATGAGTGGCAGTCGGGGACGAGCGATGGTCTTTTCCTACCAATCTATCCCCCTAGGAGCATGCGTGTAATGTTTGGTTTTTGATGACTTGTAGATTTTTGCAATAAGTATGTGAGTTCTTTATGACTAATGTTGAGTCCATGGATTATACGCAGTCTCACCTTTCCATCATTGCTAGCCTCTTCGGTACCGTGCATTGCCCTTTCTCAACTTGAGAGTTGGTGCAAACTTCGCCGGTGCATCCAACCCCTGTGATATGATATTCTCTATCACACATAAACCTCCTTATATCTTCCTCAAAACAACCACCATACCTACCTATTATGGCATTTCCATAGCCATTCCGAGATATATTGCCATGCAACTTTTCACCGTTTCATTTATTATGACACGCTTCATCATTGTCATATTGGCTTGCATGATCATGTAGTTGACATCGTATTTGTGGCAAAGCCACCATGCATAATTTATCATACATGTCACTCTTGATTCATTGCCCATCCCGGTACACCGCCGGAGGCACTCATATAGAGTCATATTTTGTTCTAGTATCGAGTCGTAAATAAATATAAGTGTGATGATCATCATTAATAGAGCATTGTCCCCAAAAAAGAGAAAGGCCAAAAAAAGAAATAAAAGGGACAATGCTACTATCCTCTTTTCCACACTTGTGCTTCAAAGTAGCACCATGATCTTTATGATAGAGAGTCTTTTTTTGTCATTTTCATATACTAGTGGGAATTTTTCATTATAGAACTTGGCTTGTATATTCCAACAATGGGCTTCCTCAAATGCCCTAGGTCTTCATGAGCAAGCAAGTTGGATGCACACCCACTTAGTTTCTTTTGTCGAGCTTTCATACATTTATATCTCTAGTGCATCCGTTGCATGGCAATCCCTACTCCTTGCATTGACATCAATTGATGGGCATCTCTCTAGCCCATTGATTAGCCGCGTCAATGTGAGACTTTTTCCTTTTTTGTCTTCTCCACACAACCCCCATCATTATATTCTATTCCATCCATAGTGCTATGTCCATGGCTCACGCTCATGTATTGCGTGAAAGTTGAAAAAAGTTTGAGATTACTAAAGTATGAAACAATTGATTGGATTGTCATCGGGGTTGTGCATGATGAGAGCATTTTTGTGTGACGAAAATGAAGCATAGCCAAACTATATGATTTTGTAGGGATAAGCTTTCTTTGGCCATGTTATTTTGAGAATACATAATTGCTTAGTTAGTATGCTTGAATTATTATTATTTTTATGTCAATATTAAACTTTTACCTTGAATCTTTCGGATCTGAACATTCATGCCACAATAAAGAGAATTACTTAGAAAATTATGTTAGGTAGCATTTCACATCAAAAAATCTATTTTTATCATTTACCTACTCGCGGGACGAGCATGAATTAAGCTTGGGGATGCTTGATACGTCTCCAACGTATCTATATTTTTTGATTGTTCCATGCTATTATATTATCTGTTTTGGATGTTTAATGGGCTGTATTATGCAATTTTATATTATTTTTAAGAATAACCTATTAACCGAAGGCCTAGTGCAAATTGCTGTTCTTTTTGCCTATTTCAGTGTTTCGCAGAAAAGGAATATCAAACAAAATCCAAACGGAATGAAACCTTCGCGAGGATCGTTTTTGGAACAAACGCAATTCAGGAGACTTGGAGTGGACGGCAAGGAAGCAACGAGGCGGCCACGAGGTAGGGAGGCGCGCCCGGGGGGTAGGCGCGCCCCCACCCTCGTGGGCCCCTCGTGGCTCCACCGACCTACTTATTTCGCCTATATATACTCATATACCCTGAAAACATCCAGGAGCACCACGAAACCCTATTTCCACCGCCGCAACCTTCTGTACCCGTGAGATCCCATCTTGGGGCCTTTTCCGGCGCTCCGCCGGAGGGGGAATCGATCACGGAGGGCTTCTACATCAACACCATAGCCTCTCCGATGATGTGTGAGTAGTTTACCACGGACCTTCGGGTCCATAGTTATTAGCTAGATGGCTTCTTCTCTCTCTTTGGATCTCAATACAAAGTTCTTCTCGATTCTCTTGGAGATCTATTTGATGTAATTCTTTTTGCGGTGTGTTTGTCGAGATCCGATGAATTGTTGGTTTATGATCAAGATTATCTATGAAGAATATTTGATTCTTCTCTGAATTCTTATATGCATGGTTTAATATCTTTGCAAGTCTCTTTGAATTATCAGTTTGGTTTGGCCTACTAGATTGATCTTTCTTGCAATGGGAGAAGTGCTTAGCTTTGGGTTCAATCTTGCGGTGTCCTTTCCGAGTGACACCAGGGGCAACAAGGCACATATTGTATTGTTTCCATCAAGGATAAAAGGATGGGGTTTATATCATATTGCTTGATTTTATCCCTCTACATCATGATATCTTGCCTAATGCGTTACTCTGTTCTTATGAGCTTAATACTCTAGATGCATGCTGGATAGCGGTCGATGTGTGGAGTAATAGTTGTAGATGCAGAATCGTTTCGGTCTACTTGTCACGGACGTGATGCTTATATACATGATCATGCCTAGATATTCTCATAACTATGCGCTTTTCTATCAATTGCTCGACAGTAATTTGTTCACCCACCGTAGATTATGCTATTTTGAGGGAAGCCACTAGTGAAACCTATGGCCCCGGGTCTATTTTCCATCATATTAATCTCCCGCCAACGTGCTATTTCTATTGCCGTTTATTTTGCAATCTTTACTTTTCAATCTATACAACAAAAATACCAAAAATATTTATCTTTTTATCTCTATCAGATCTCACTTTTTTAAGTGGCCGTGAAGGGATTGACAACCACTTTATCGCGTTGGTTGCAAGGTTCTTAATTGTTTGTGCAGGTAGGAGGGACTTGCGTGTAGTCTCCTACTGGATTGATACATTGGTTCTCAAAAACTGAGGAAAATACTTATGCTACTTTGCTGCATCACACTTTCCTTTTTAAGGAAAAACCAACGCATGCTCAAGAGGTAGCACTCTACACCCTCCGCTCTTTGTGCAATGTGCTCTTTCCCCCTCGCCGAACCACAAGGGGCCGATGGTCCCATAGGTGACCGTGTTATCCACGACACAAAGCGTAATGGACAATCTTACCATACCATGGGATCATATTATCCCACTCAGTACACCTTCTGCGCTTTGTGTGTTGGTCAACTTTCCACTCTTTATATTTTGACTTGATCATCGTTGTACTTATTACCTTCTCTCTTCACTAAGATGATGTCTTGAAGTTAAACATGAATGTTCACACTGTCTTCTTCTTCAAGACGTGTTTGCAATTGGCTCAACTCTCACATGAGCAATCTTTTGAATAACTCTTTGAATAACACTTTGGTCAACACATAATCTATTCCTTTCAACCTTGAAGCCAACATATGGTCTTCAAGAATTGCCTATGGACAAACCCTTCAAATATAACTCAAGGCAACCATTAGTCCATAAGAATTGTCATTAATTACCAAAACCAAACATGGGGCACCATGCTCTTTCAACCGCGCCACCCGCACGCGAACGCGGGCGCCCACCACATCGCTTCCCATCGCGAGTCACTGGTCCGAGCGTCTAGATCCAAACCACGCAACCATTGGCTCCCCAAGGTGTCCCCTTCCACAACCACACCGGCGTGAACAGGAGGCACACTGCGCGCCCCGGGCTCCGCAGCGACTCCCGGCCATCGCAACACCTGGTTGAGATCCACTGCAACCAAGGCCCAGCCGCGCCGCGACCTCCAACACCCACACCGGCGCCCCGAGAAGACCGCCACCCCTCACTTCACAACCGTGCTCCGTCCCTCCCAGCGCTCCATGCCGTGCGCAGCCACACCGGAGACAATCACGACGCCACCTGCTTGACAAGCCTCCCCGCGCGGAGGAGGCCCGTCGGGGCGCGCAACCCTCGCCCACGGCCTTTGACGGTCGGGCGTCGCCACCACCACTGGCGCCGAGGGAATCCAGGAAAGAAGGGGCGCTAGGGGCGGCTAGGGTTTCTTCTCCGGAGCCGTCCACGGTAGCGGCCCGTGAGGGAGATGGGAACAGTTTTTGATGTGAGGGGAAACTAACTCGCCTAACTTGTTAAAATTTGAGTGAAGTTTTGATCAGATGAAGAGAAAAAAAAAGGCTTGCCGATGGCCCTGCTCCAACGCGGGCGCGCCACGGCAGTCAGACCAGGTTCAGCTCCACCAACCACCCGGCCCACTGAAGAAACAGGAGCTTCCACCAGCCGCCAGTTCCTAGGAACGAGGCATCCATCATCCGCGAGCTGAAGCGCACGCTCCCCCTTCTCACCAACCACCGCCACGCCGTGCGGCCCATCCTCTGACGACGACGGCCATGGCGGCGGCGATGTCGGTGTCGGCCGTGGTCCCGCCGGCGGCGGCGGTGGCGCGCGCGCGGACGCTGCTATGCGTGCCCGCCACGGCGTGCGCGCCGCGGGAGATGGCGGCGGAGGTGGCCGCCGCCGCCGCGCTCGGTGCCGACCTGGCGGAGCTCCGCCTCGACCGCCTAGCCGGGTTCGCCCCGCGCCGGGACCTGCCCGCGCTCCTCGCCAAGCCCCGCACGCTCCCCGCCCTCGTCACATACAGGTGAGTCACACCACCTCCCTCCGGGGATCATCTCATCTAGGCCAGTCCTGGGAGCAGAGGGCTTCTCGGTTGATTCTTATCTGGATTGGTTTGGGTGGTGTTATAGCGGGGTTTAACTTAATGGGGGATTTTTTAAAACTTCGCCATGTATCATCATAAGCAAAACAACAGTATGCACTTGTTTGATTAATTGCGTGTAAACACTGCATGTCGATTTTGCGTCGCTGGCTCATCTAAATGTATGTTGCCTACTGTTGGTTTCATAGGCCAAAGTGGGAAGGTGGTGAATATGAAGGCGATGATGAACCGCGGTTCGAGGCACTTCAATTGGCAATGGAACTGGGAGCTGAATACGTTGATATTGAGCTTAAGGTTTGCACCGAGTAAAACATTTCTTTCTCTTCTGCGAATCGAATCACAAGGCTAATTCACTAGACAAATAAATCTTTATGCTCTGGAATAGAAGAATTAACATTCCACCGGCATTGTGTGTGTGTGTGTGCCAGTTTGAGCTGATGCTACCAAGTTCTTAACTTAAGAGACACGTGCACTAAGATGAACCCTGTCCAAGGTTAACAAGACACTACTACTAATTAGCATTGATTAGTTTCCGGGATATTACTCTTGCCTTCTGCACCTATGAATAAGTTGGTAGCTGCTTACAGTAATCTTGTTATTGTGCAGGTTGCTGACAAATTTATTAAATTCATGTCCGGAAAGAAACCTGAAAACTGTAAGCTCATTGTTTCATCCCATAACTATGATAACACTCCTTCGGCAGAAGAGCTTGCAAGCTTGTTGGCTCAGATTCAAGCAACAGGAGCTGATATAGTAAAAATTGCGACCACTGCTACTGAAATTGTTGATGTTTCAAGAATGTTTCAAATACTTGTACACTGCCAAGTAAGTTCGCTGTCTAATTCTAAGCAAGCTCAGCACACACTAGTGTTAGCCGTTGCTATTTTTTGTGTTTATAGTATTGGTCTGCAAGACTGCTGTATATACCTCATTTAGCCCAACATCTGCTGATGAAGTGATGATGCCTTAAGCTAAGATCGAAAAGGATAATATTCTCTATGAGGAATCTTCTCTAATAGATCTGTACTTATATCATCATATCCAGTGTAAGGACATCCAAATATTGTTATTTTTAGTATAAGTTCTGTTGTAGATAATATACTTCGATGGCCCTTAATAGCAAACAAAACTGTAAAATTCTTAGCTGAGAATGCACTGACATCGATTTAGGGGTTCTCGCACTTGAGTGAGATATTATGCTATATGACATGTTCATGACTCCATGCTCCATTTCTCAGGTGTTTTAGCACGATTCCTAGTTCACACTATCTTTTATTTGAATAATGCATTAGGAAAAGCAGGTGCCGATCATAGGACTGGTGATGAACGACAGAGGTTTTATTTCTCGTGTTCTCTGCCCCAAATTCGGTGGATACCTTACTTTTGGCTCACTTGAAAAAGGAAAAGAATCTGCACCTTCACAGCCAACCGCTGCAGACTTGATCAATGTGTACAACATTAGACAGATAGGCCCAGATACTAAGGTTTTTGGTATTATTGGAAATCCTGTTGGACACAGTAAAAGCCCGATTTTGCATAATGAAGCTTTCAGATCAGTGGGTTTGAATGCTGTGTATGTGCCATTTTTGGTGGATGACTTGGCTAAATTTCTTTCGACCTACTCTTCACCAGACTTTGCTGGCTTCAGGTACTTAATCTTAGTGAGCCACATCACGTACTCTATTTCAACCAGAAGTTAATTCTTTCCACCTTATGAACTGGATTGCAGTTGTACAATTCCCCACAAGGAAGCTGCAGTTAGGTGCTGTGATGAGGTTGATCCTATTGCCAGGGTAATTTCATCCTCCCTTCTTCTGTTACTCCATTCATTGGATTGTTGAACCATTTAAGACACCCAGATTAACATTTGGGAGTATGCCGTTTTCTTCAGGACATTGGAGCTGTTAATACAATTATTAGAAAACCTGATGGGAAACTTGTAGGCTACAATACTGATTATGTCGGTGCAATTTCTGCTATTGAAGATGGAATAAGAGGTTTCTACATGCCACTATATATTGAACCATTGTATTATTGCTGATCAGTATTCAATTTAAGTGGCTTTTAAACAAATTGGCAGCAACACAACCAACGCATTCTACCGTGTCACCACTGGCTGGAAGGCTTTTCGTTGTTATTGGTGCTGGTGGTGCAGGGAAAGCACTTGCTTACGGTGCAAAAGAGAAGGGAGCAAGAGTTGTAATAGCAAACCGCACTTTCGGTATGCATTTGCTCTAGGCCCTGTGCTATCGATATTGATCAGCATGCATAGAGCACATGCTGCATATTAAAAGACACGTCATTTTTCATATTGTATCCTTACTCCGCTTCGTATTTTTGGCAGCTATACAGTTTGTCATTACATTTGAATTATTCTGAGTGTGTTGTATCTCAAACGTAACCTTCATTGTACTTTGCAGCACGTGCTCAAGAACTTGGTAACTTAATCGGTGGGCCTGCTTTGACTCTCACGGAGTTAGAAAACTACCATCCGGAGGAAGGGATGATTCTTGCAAACACAACAGCAATAGGAATGCATCCAAATGTCAATGAAACTCCTCTATCCAAGGTTTAAATCTCCTTGTTTTGCTAGTCTGAATTACAGTGAAATATCTTCTGCATTTCTAGTTTCATATACTAATAATATAATTTTGCAGCAAGCGCTTAAATCTTATGCTGTTGTCTTCGATGCGGTCTACACACCGAAAGAGACAAGACTTCTTAGGGAAGCTGCAGAATGTGGAGCCACAGTTGTTAGCGGTTTGGAGATGTTCATAAGGCAAGCAATGGGTCAATTTGAGCATTTCACGGGCATGCCAGGTAAAAAAAAATTATGCTTATATTTTTGTGTGCTTGCCCATGAGTTTGGTGTGGTAGTAAGTCTTACATCGTTTCTCCTATGGCTCGTCATACAGCTCCAGATAGCTTGATGCGTGATATTGTTCTGAGAAAGACATAATAAGGTTTGTTCAAAATGCATCCTTCCCTTACATAGGATTGTCTGGAAAACTACCTAGGTGCCACTATCTTTGCATGTTTCCCAGGTTCCAGTTTGCATATTTATTCATGGTAGAATCACGATGTTTCAATTTTCCTTCTGTTTTCAAGGTTGTGTGAATTACTAAAATGTGTTGGATATCTGAATGAGGTGGCGATACATTGTCTGGAGATAAAATCAGTGTGGTGGTGTGGCCATAATATCTGCAATTTTATTTCTACGGATGCCTAATGGATGATAAATTTCAATATAACTCTGTCTTTGTTTTCAGCGGTTGATGGTAAATTCCGAGCGCTGGCAAATTCTTTGGACAACCCTAGTGCCGTGAAGGGAAACAGGAGCACATCACTCGAACCTCGCTTGTGATAGACAAACCCATGTCTGTGGGGTTTTTGGATTTGGAATTAGCAATCAGTTTGAGTAGATTGTGAGATGGCCTCGCTTGAAAATTTGCATTGTATAGCCCAAATAGTATATTTGTTTGCAAAAAGTTGGTGCATCAGAAAACAGCAATGAGGCTTTGTTTCCTAGATTTTGTGAGTTTTGTAGGATACTAGTAATAATGATAAATTAATATACACTTGCGGAATCAAGCATGGCATGTTCCATTCTCCGATCGTATTTGCTCCCCGTTCCAAGCGCCTGTCAGCAGATGTTCTGTTTTCCCCACCGAAGGGAACTATACAGTTAAACGTGTCAGTTAAGTTCCATCAGCAGAAGGAAAAATGAAAGAAGACAATGCATATCAAAAATGAACTTTCCCTGCAGATTAAGAAAACAAAAATAAAAATACCAAATCAAGTGAACACAAATGAGTCCCATCCATAAGAAGATGTTGGGCTGGCGCAATATTAAACAAAAGAGATGGTTGAAAATAGATATAATACATATAAAAAAGAAATTAAGAGAAGAAAAAAATGGGAGAAGACAATGCATATCAAAAATGAACTTTCCCTGCAGATTAAGAAAACAAAAATAAAAATATAACTCTGTCTAATATCTGCAATTTTATTTCTACGGATGCCTAATGGATGATAAATTTCAATATAACTCTGTCTTTGTTTTCAGCGGTTGATGGTAAATTCCGAGCGCTGGCAAATTCTTTGGACAACCCTAGTGCCGTGAAGGGAAACAGGAGCACATCACTCGAACCTCGCTTGTGATAGACAAACCCATGTCTGTGGGGTTTTTGGATTTGGAATTAGCAATCAGTTTGAGTAGATTGTGAGATGGCCTCGCTTGAAAATTTGCATTGTATAGCCCAAATAGTATATTTGTTTGCAAAAAGTTGGTGCATCAGAAAACAGCAATGAGGCTTTGTTTCCTAGATTTTGTGAGTTTTGTAGGATACTAGTAATAATGATAAATTAATATACACTTGCGGAATCAAGCATGGCATGTTCCATTCTCCGATCGTATTTGCTCCCCGTTCCAAGCGCCTGTCAGCAGATGTTCTGTTTTCCCCACCGAAGGGAACTATACAGTTAAACGTGTCAGTTAAGTTCCATCAGCAGAAGGAAAAATGAAAGAAGACAATGCATATCAAAAATGAACTTTCCCTGCAGATTAAGAAAACAAAAATAAAAATACCAAATCAAATGAACACAAATGAGTCCCATCCATAAGAAGATGTTGGGCTGGCGCAATATTAAACAAAAGAGATGGTTGAAAATAGATATAATACATATAAAAAATAAATTAAGAGAAGAAAAAAATGGGAGAAGACAATGCATATCAAAAATGAACTTTCCCTGCAGATTAAGAAAACAAAAATAAAAATACCAAATCAAATGAACACAAATGAGTCCCATCCATAAGAAGATGTTGGGCTGGCGCAATATTAAACAAAAGAGATGGTTGAAAATAGATATAATACATATAAAAAAGAAATTAAGAGAAGAAAAAAATGGGGCATTCCGAGAATTGAACTCGGGACCTCTTGCACCCTAAGCGAGAATCATACCACTAGACCAAATGCCCTTAGATGGTGGTAACAGGAAGGAACACTATACATAATCATGGCAGACCGATTGCACAATCTAATTGTCGCCCTGTGGTGATTCAGGCGATAGTTCTTCGGCTCTCCCCCACGAGAACCGGAGCAGGAATTGCAAGAAGAATATATTCCCGATTCCCTCCGTCCGGAGCTCAAATCTTTCCCCCATCTGCTTGATCGCCTCGCCTCCCTCGTTTCCCCGTCCCACGCGACTAGGCCAGGGGGATCCGGCGCGGAGAGGAATGGCGTCGCCGATGTCCGGAGACGCACGCTCCCCGCCCCGGGGGGTGGCGCCTTACGCTCTGTACCAGTTCGGCACCAGCGGCGCCGCCGTCGCCGTCGCCACCGCCGTCACGCATCCGCTCGGTCAGCCAATTGCTCCTGCACGCTACTTGTTAACTAACAGTATTATATATTGGGTTGGGTTTGATGGGGAGAACAGATTTGCTAGTACCATGTTCTAGCCTTGCGGTAATCTGTCATAGTTCAGGGCTTCAGGCTTAGTTTTACTTGTGTCCATCAGTGCTAGACATTGTTGGTTGAGAAGCCGGGCGACAGATTCTACTGTTCGCCGCTGCCTCTTCAAAGGAAAGGAGATGACCAAGGCCGGTTCCTACAAGTTGAAAGGATGAGGCAAAATGCTGGGTGATGCCGCCTGCTCGCCACATAACATCGAGAGAGTAGGCATCTGTCTCCATTGAGTTGCAGTGCCGTGCAGTATCGAGATGCGCCTTTTTGTACCCGAAGACCTTGTAAACTCTATTGTCAATGAAAAATTAGCAGCTCTTTCCAAAGAAAAGCACATCTGATTTGCAACGAATCGTTATGTGTGGTGGAACTGGAAACTATGTTTAAGTTGATAGAAGCTTGGGATATTTTCCCTGTAGGAAATAACCGTGTCAGTAAAACAACAGTTTTTCTTATTGAATTAGGTTAAGGTGCAGTTTTCCCAGAACAACAGGCTGTGTTGAGAAGTGTTCATCCATCAGAGCACATGAGAAGCTGTGCTTTGGGAATATCTGTCCTCATGGATGATGGTCTATATGTTGATATAGATGAGACGTGTATTTGAATGGAATGCATGTATTATATGCTGTCTATGCTTATTACTTCTCCTAATCAGTGCATTTATTTTAAATTTTTGGCTTGGTGTATTTCCCCATTCAAACATTTAGTAGGGTTTGATACCAAAAAACAGAATGCGACAAATGAGCCTTTTTGTCGGGATCATAGTGGATAATGGTTAACATCAGCAAACAAAAGGGAACATATGGATGTGGAGCCAAAGCAAATTAAACATATATTGGTTTGACTAAAATTAAGGAGGTCGCACGGCCCAGATTTATTGTGATTTTTCGGAGATATTTGTCAAGTAGCACCTGGATTGAAAATTGAGTCATGCTTCTGACTTGATAACAGCGAATTGTTTATTGATATACTGCTAAATGATAACGTCGTAAAAGGATGGCCACTCTTTTACGTATATTTGTTTCTCCAAGAAATAAGAAACCCTTTATATATGTACCATCATTTTCATCTTGCAGACGTTATCAAAATTAGACTCCAAATGCAGCTTTCTGGGCAAAGAGGAAACTTAGTTGGAATGGTAAGCACAGCCTCAGGTGTCGCATCATCTATGTATCACCTATTAATGCTAAATTTAATAGTTTTAGTGAAACGTATCAGGGGGCAATATTTACACAAATGGTAGAAAGGGAAGGGCCTCGATCACTCTATCTGGGATTTGCACCAGCATTGACTAGATCCCTCATCTATGGTGGCCTTCGATTAGGATTGTATGAGCCCTGCAAACATGTCTGCAGCTGCGCATTTGGTTCAACAAACTTTGCTTTTAAATTTGCATCCGGAGTAGTTGCTGGTGCCCTAGCAACTGCATTGACAAATCCGATGGAGGTTTTAAAGGTACAGTATTGTGATACTTAATTCAAAGTATGAAATAGTTTTATGGACTTGATCTTGATCTGGGCACATCCTATAGGTGAGGTCACAGATGAGTACAAGCAGAATTAGTACAATTGGAGTGATGAGGGAAATTGTATCAGAGGAACGAGTCAAAGCGCTTTGGAAAGGAGTTGGCCCAGCTATGGTGAGAGCAGGCTGCCTCACGGCATCACAAATGGCAACTTATGATGAGGCCAAACAGGTATATACCATTTTTTGTTGTCTTTTGATTGAAAGGAATGAAATTGTCGCATGTAGTACTAACTAAACCACCACTGAATTTTCTTCTTTATTTACTTTAGGTCTTGCTGATGTGGACACCACTTGAAGAAGGTTTTCAATTACATCTCATGTACTGTGAAATTTGTCCTGCATTTTGATGCCTATACTTGGATGAAATGTGTTGATAGCTATTTTTCTGTGTGGCTGAAAGGTCGAGCTGCATCGCTGGAACGGCTGGTACACTTGTGACTGCGCCTATTGACATGATCAAAACAAGGCTAATGCTGCAACGGGAGTCCAAAGGTGCCAGAGTATACAGGAATGGTTTCCACTGTGCTTACCAGGTGTTAATCTTCATCCTTAGCTGTGAATTTGTATTTTGAAGTGTGCGTCTGTGAATGAAATTGGAAAACTCTGGTAAATAATATTAAATTTAGTCGCTTAACACAGAACCAAATTGCACGGTTAGTACATAGTAGTCGGCACAATATGAGAAAAGGAGCATATTTCAAGAGTAGAAATGCATTAATTTTACAGAGTACCAACAATTGGCACTCTATTCAAAACAGGAATATAGAAAGTTATCCCCGCCAATTATAAGAGGATTCACATTTTCTAGAACCCCATGCCATGTCTATAGTTTATGTTGGAATTAAATGTAAATAAAAATGTTTTCATTTATTTGGAGGTCACAGATCTCAAATCTTAAGCCGCTAATGTATCTTATACATTCTTTTCTTGGTTCACAGGTTGTCCTGACAGAGGGTGTAAAGTCACTTTATAAAGGGTGAGGACTATGTAAATAACATATTTTGTTAAATCGTTTGCTTTATTCAACAAGTCTTGATCATGCTATTTTGTTAAATCATTTGCAGCTCTTGAGAGAAAAAAAATGATAAATATAAACTTTACCAGTATACTTATGAAAAACGGCAACTAGTTAAAGATCAGTAGGCTGTGATTATACGAACCACAATCCAAAGCTCTAGTTATCATCATTTTTTACATTGAAACATTATTACGGGATTTACAGCTACTACAGATCGAATCGATCCATTCGGATTAGTCTCTATTTGAGCCTCTTTCCACTGAGATTTCCTAACAAACTCTGCAAAAATTTCAGTGGGTTTGCCACCTTCGCAAGGTTAGGCCCTCAAACAGCTATCACTTTCGTCGCGTGCGAGAAGCTGCGGGAACTCACTGGAATGTCTGCTATTTAGTACCGCATGAGATTTAAGAAAAATACAGTTCAATATTTGTCTAGTTGGAGAGCATATTTTGCTCCACTCATTTATTAGAATTTCTTTCCACATTCATGATGACAAAGGAAAAGTCATGAGGGTCTGTCAGAATTTTAGTACTGATTTTTCAAAGGATAATTTAGCATGGGCTGCTCCAATGGTTAGCCCGTACTACTTACCGATCAGATTTTCTCTTCAGGTCATAAAGTAACAAGGACAGAATAATGTTACTCTCCATTTCTGATTTTCAGTCTGAGCTTCACATCGTTTATTTTCTTCAGACATTGCAATTTTACATCCAGATGGTGTTTTTTTGTCATGAGAGATCATGATTTTATTTGTATTACAAAATGGATCATTACTGCCAAACTGCATGACAGTACAGTACAATCAATTGCACAATCAGCTGCACTATCTCGAAAATAGAACTGATCTAAACAACGTACTTACCAAGGAAGAAAAGAAAAACTTGGTGGGAAAATGCTATTCATCAAATTCGGTCTGCCAAATATCAGTGTGAATCAGAACTGATCAATGGATAATTATCTTCAAATGGCTGGAATCCAGCAAAATGTAACGTGCTAACTATGCAAAGGGTTTTTCTCCTTCATAAAAAGAGAGAGAGAGAGACAAGATGTGGGTTATTACAAGAGCAAAATGACCCCCATTTCTCCATATATTAATAAACTACTCAATAAATTTACATACAAAGAACACGTCAGCCAGCTCCGTTTTATCTCAGCTCAACTCTCAATTTACTTTTCACCTCTTCTCTCACGTTCCACTGCAACCCAAATTGTAGTTAGGATCAGAATCCGATCAATCAAGAGAGCACTTAAAAATCATAGTATAATGTAACTCGGTTGCCCGTACCTGCATGTCGTTGATCTCCTCGTCTGTGAGTGACCGTTCCATTGATCTATAGGCTATCCTGTAGCAATGACTCGTCATGCCTTTCTTGTTTGTGAAATTGTCTATTAGTTTTACCTGTAAAAAGAAAACAGCCCTTTAGATTCAGCGAGATATGGACCTATCAAATTCCATGATTACCACAATCTAGTAATACTAGATGAAGAAGCTTAGGCTCCCAACAATCACCGCTAGCATTTTAATAAACAGCGAAGGAGTTTGCCTATAAGTATGCATGTCACGTGGAGTTGTGGACACTGACAAGAGTTGGGGCCCATGGAAATGAACTAGAACCGTAATGTACCATACTAGCAGAAGGAGCTGCAAACAATGCAAGGAAAGCCTGGCACTAACTAAACCATTGCCGGATAGAGTACACAGTAAGGCTGCCATAAGCTTGCAGAGACTAAATTCTTTGCCTAATTTGGAGCTATGTTATGCTACTCTTTGGAGTACACTTACTACAGAAAGTTTGAACATGGCACAAGTGATATCATATAAGGTCGAAATTAGGAAGTTAAGGCAAGTGCTTAATACAAATTCGATTTACAGCCATGCGTCCAAATCAGAGTGCATACCTCCTCTACAAGATCTCCAGCAATTCCTCTGACAACCTCACACAAATTGTTCTCTGTGAATTCATCATTTATCCAGAAACTCATATCCTTGTAACAGGGTGGAAACTGTAGAACAGAAAAAAGTCAGCTAGGGTAGCTTGATGAATACAAATCAATCAATGCAAATCATATTAGGATATATTCTTAATACAATTTAACCACATTTACCCATTAGATGGATGGCACAAACAATCTAAGCTACAATTTCTAATGCTAGATGATCCAAACTAATGAATGCACAAAGATTTGATTTAATTTGTTCCAGTGGGCATGCTTTGCATAGTCAAATGAGCGCAACCAGATGAGAGCAATTATCCCCAGCATCCTAGTGACCTTCTAGCATTTCGCAAGATGCAGAACCACACATACTAGAACAAATTAATTTTATCTACGGATGATATACAGATACACGTAGTAAATGATATTGCATACCTTTGAGAATGGCTTGAACTTGACCCCAAGCTTGCCTTTAGAGAACTGAATAATAACAATACACATATCTTAGCCATAAAGTTGAAAGTGTGCATATGAAGAAACTGGTTCAGAATAGAGTTATGGACCAAATTTTGTTCTGTTAACTAAATTTTCTGATAGTACTGCAATAGCACTTAAGAGCAACTCTAGCAGACCCCGCAAAAGCCGCAAACCCGCATAATTCCGGCGAGTATACGGGCTTGGTCCAATTTTGCGGCCAGAACAGAACCCGCATACTCGCCCGGCCCGTAAAAATATTTACCGCGGCCCGCAAACCGCCCGCCCCGACCAGTATATCTACGGGTTCGCGACGCGTTTGCGGGTCGAAACCCTATCCCCCCGCCGCCTCCGAACTCCGCAATTCCCCACTCCCCTTCTCACATTTCTCGCCGCCGGCGAGCCCCTTCCGCCTCCAGCCGCCATGTGGGGCCGCATGTGGAGCTCCGGACGTGGCTTCGGGAGCAGATCCGGCGGCGGAAGTGACCCCGAGCGCGAGCGGCGCATCCGGTCGGATGGCGCGAGGAAGTGGATCAATCGCGGCCTCTCGCCGCCGCCGAGCTTCCGCGCCCGCGAGACGGACGAATACGACCGTCGGCACGGCCGTACGCCGTCCTCTGCCGCGGGCTGTCCTCTGCGGCGAGATCTTCCTATGCCGGGAGCTCCTCCTCTTCCGGCGGGGGCCTTCTCCCCGTGAAGAGGGAGTGGTCGGAGGAGCCAGAGGAGATCGAGTTCGTCCCCGTCAAGGAGCCCGAGGAGCTCGGCCGCCGCGGTCGTCGGGCCGGAGGACTTCGTCGCCGATGTCGACGCAGTCGCGGCCGCCATTGCCGAGCAGAGCTTGCGCGAGGAGGCGGAGCGCCGGCGCCACCAAGAGGAGCTCGAAGACCTCGTGTTCCAGCAGGCGGTCGCGGCCAACCTCGCCGCCAAGGAGAAGGACGACGAGTGGCGGCACGTCCGCGAGGAGCAGAGGGAGAAGTACATCGACCCCGGCAGCTCCGACGAGGAGGATTGAACTCCACGGCGTCGTCCATGGCTGCGAGCTCGCCGCCGTGAGATCCCCACCCCTTCTAGTACTAGTACTGATGTAGTATGTAGTATGAACTAGTGTTTGTAGTGTTTGATCATGTAAATATATGTAGTATGTGATGAACTAGTATGGTGCAATTTCTCCCGCGAAACTGTTTTTTCAAATTATGCAGTTTCATCTACGGTTTCTGTTCGGCCGCGCTCGTTCTCGACCCGCAAACGGGATCTTCGTCAAAACTGCAAACGCGTTTTGCGGGTCGGGATTTTGCGGGGTCTGCTAGAGTTGCTCTAATAGATGGACCAGAGGTATACCAACCTGAGTTTTCAGCATACGTCAGAACTCAGGACCAAACATATCAGTTATTATGTCAAGTGTTAAACACTCATTAGGAAACATAAGTTGTTCTTGCTAAACTCCTTTTAGAAATAGAAAACACAAGTTCTTCACATCAGAATTTCAAGTTTACTACTAGTAACTAAAAT
The DNA here is from genome assembly GCA_032464435.1 of Aegilops umbellulata. Taxonomy (NCBI): domain Eukaryota; kingdom Viridiplantae; phylum Streptophyta; class Magnoliopsida; order Poales; family Poaceae; genus Aegilops; species Aegilops umbellulata. Next base: position 132,198,602 of record CP136058.1, on the reverse strand, counting down.
CAACACTATCATGATTTCCATTTAGAGACCAAACACTCGGTCTTCCCAAATTTATAATCTACAAATACAGTAAATTAGTAATCCTAGAGATCAACCTGTCAAAAAAAAAGTAATCCTAGAGATCAAAGGGGGTGGCACAGAAAGATGAGCTCTGCTGTCTGAATAGATCAGCACATAAGTCAGAGAGAGATTAAGAGGCTATATTGCCTCAATATGGACAACTACTTTTCACACAATTTTGGCTCAGCAGTATGCAGTATTTGTTTAATATGTGAACATAGTGAGATAACCAGCAATCCAGTAGTAGCAGCAATACCTGGGATGTGAACCGCTGATCATTTGACCAGAACAGTCGAATATCTGGAATATCAAAGAGGACCATTGCTAGTCGCTCCAAGCCTAGTCCGAAGGCCCATGCAACATGATCTGTCCTACCATTGCTTTTCAAAATTTCCTGCTCAGTGACCCCACATCCCAAAACTTCCAACCAGTCACCCTGCAAAGGTGATACAGTTCTTTCAGACCAGGTATCATGTCGACACAAGTTGTGTAACATGTTTTACTTCGATTCACTTAGTACAACAAACCTGAAAATATATTTCGAGTTCAAAGGATGGGTTGGTGAATGGGAAGTAAGTATCAACCCAGCGCATCTCCACAGCACCTGCACACAACATATTCTCATTTAGTTTAGCTGACATGTGAAGCTATTTTATCATTTCCTTTGATGACAAGGAGCAAGCCAAGGCATTTTTTACCAAATAAATGTGTCGCCAAGCCTTCCAGTGTTTTCTTGAGGTCTGTAGCTGCATATGCTGTCCCATCCATGCCGGAGCCTGACCAGTCATCTGGAGAGAAGACACGAAAGCCTTCCATCTGTATGTGTGAAAGACCAATAGAATTCATAACATATCTTGTTTTGAAAACATTGAAGTACAATCTGGGAAAATACAGTTACCTGATGGAAGACAGGGTAATGAGTTGAATCAATAGAATCCCTACGATAAACATCTCCAATTACAAGAAAGTGTGTATGCCCTTCTCTTAGCAGCTCTGCTTGATGAGCGCTGGTATGACACCTCAAGACTGTTTGAGAATCGACATAGTATGTATCATTGTAACTCCGGCTTACATGGTCGGCAGGGACCAAGACATCATCAAAGTTCTGCAGAATGCACCACCTCAAGGTCAGTGAGAAGGTAAGAACAACCATAGTTGGTTTTAGTTGTAGATTTATTAATCTGGAGAACCAGCACACAGCAACTAAGTGACCGTTCACTAGAAAAGGGAGGACAGCAGGAGAGCAAAGGAACAATCAATTGGACTCTTGCACAATCTTGAATCTTAGCGTTTTTTCCTCTCACACTCTTTTCCACCCCAAGTGCCAGGTTTCATTTGACCATATAATTAGAATTGCCCTTAGTCACAAGTGCTGCACCATGTTTAAGTGATTACCATAAAAATGTAGGGTCTTCTTAGCTAACATTCAGCTTTTATATTCAAGCTAATACACACAATAAGCTATTGGTAGATCATACCTGCTTAGTAGAAACAAGAGGGCAGAGGTCATCGAACTTGACAAACTGGCCAGGAAAACTTTTGTCAAAGTAATCGTAGATAGTATTCTTGAGAATCCCTAGAGGGTGGTTATCCCTCCTGTGCAGCTGAAGACCAATTTTTGAATAAATGGTGTCTGGCACATTGTTCGTCGGGTCATCCTCCTTGACGACATCTACAAAGGACATCAAAACAAATCAGCGCCTGCTAGCTTGAGACTTGACACGGCACTGTGATACATTGCGATTTAACTCCCCACCAAATTCCATTGGGATATCAGCACCTCAATCAATGACATACCATTTCGGAACCCAACGCTCGAGTGACCGCGCAGCACTTATACTGCTGACTGCCGGCAAGCTCCGGAAGAATGTGAGCACTAGGCGTATCAACTTCACCTTCCTCCTAAATCCCATTCTAAGACCAATTTTATGCCTGGTCATGTTAAAAAAAAAAGGTCCAATGCGGAACATTGCCAGCAGACAAAGTTAACCAAGCCTAAGGCCAACTCCACCGCGCGACCCTATCCTGTCCGCCCCCGTCCGTTTGGGGTAAAAGGGACAAAAAAGGCGGCCCAGCGCGCGGGAGCAAACGGACTTTTGTCCGCTTTGTGTCCGCTTTCGACCCATCCCCGGCCCAAACTTGCGCCGGTTTTGGGGTGAAACGGGGACGGGCGGGACGCGCGCGCTTGTCCTCCCCTGGCCCGCCTGTCGGTGGGAGAAACCAAAAAACCCCCGACGGCCATTTGGCGCCATTTCCCCCAAACCCTCCCACGTCCCTCCCGCCGCCCCCCCCCCCCCTCTCTCCCCCGTCCATGGCCGACGCCCGGCCGAGTTCCGGCGGCCTGGCCGTCGACCCGACCGCAAAGGTGAGGAAGAAGGCGGCAAAGAAGCCGTGGTCGGAGTACACGCCGGAGGAGATCGCCAAGTTGGACGGGGAATCGGCGAAGAGGAGGGAACGGAGAGCGGCCGTCAAGATGAATGCCGCCGCGGCCAAGTTCGCCGCCCAGCGCGAGGAGCTGGAGGCCGCGCGGCGCAAGGCCGCTGCCGACGAGAAGGAGGACCTCGTCAACAAAGCGCACGCCATCCTCATGCTTGGCATGGGCCGTCCGGCGGGGTTCCATGCATCGGCCGTCGGCCCGGCGAGCAGAGGCTCGTCAGTCGCCCGGCCTACGCACTGCCAGTCGCCGACGTCGCGCGCCGCGCCCATGTCGCCCGGCTTTCCTCCGCCCAGGCACGACGGCCAGACCCGTTTCTCAGCGTCGCCGGACGTGGGCTTGTTCGCGCCGTCCACACCACGCCCCGCGGCCGTCATCGACCTCAACGTGACGCCTGGGTCCAGCAGCGGCGGGCGGCCTTCCGTCGAGATGCAAAGGAAGCAGGCGTGTGCACCGTTCACGGGCACCATGCCGGCCCCCCGCGTGTTGTTTGACGAAATGCCAACCTCAATGCCGACGGTGGACGACCCCTTCTACAACCAGTACATGGAGGACGTGATCTTCCAGGGTGGGCATGGACGTGCTTACGACCCCGATGAGACCCAAAGTCAGGATGGCCGCGCCCAGTACGTGCCCGATGAAGAGGCCGACGACCGTGCTGACTACGACCATGGTGATTCTTGGCATGAAGACGATGACATCTATGTCGAAGGTGAAGATGAAGATGAAGCCAATGATGTTGATATTAGTGCCGCTCCATTGTTCATAGACGAGCTCACCCAAAGAGCGGAAGCACAAAAGAAGCGAAGAGCATTTGCACCGGGTCATATACACAAGATGAGGACAAGTTGATTTGCCAATTTTGGATGGAGATTAGCCAAGATCCAAGGACCGGCGCGCAACAAAAGGGCATTGTTTTTTGGACGAGAGTCCACAAAACATTCCATGAAAGGAAGATGTTTGAGCCCTACCAAATTACAAGCAACCGTGGCATCGGTTCGATTCAAAAAAGATGGTTGTTCATCCAACAAGAGTGCAACAAGTATTGTGCCGCATTTGAGAGCGTTGAAGCATGGCCCATGAGTGGTCTCGGCGTTGGAGACATGGTATGCTTTTCTCTTTCTAGCCCTTGCTACGGCCATGAGACTTCGGCCGTGTATATGTTTGCATGTTCACTTGTTGTTGATCATGTGGTAGGCATTTCAATCTTTGGAGGCATTCAAGGCCCGGCACAATGACAAGCCATTCACTCTTACGCATTGTTGGACGATCATCAACAATTGCCCTAAGTTCAAGGATCAATACCGTGAACTTCAAAGGAAAAGAGGCAAGAAGACGGCCAAGTTCGCCGGAGGTGGGGATGGCGAGGCGTTGAAGAGGCCGAGGGGCAAGACCAACTCCAAGGTGGACGACATCCGTGACGCCTCATCCATGGCCTTGCATGAGACTTTGCATGGCATGATGTCACATAAGGATGTGAGGGACGAGAAGAAGCGGCAAAGCAAGGACGAGCAAATGAAGCAATACCTAGATCTCCAAAGACAGAAGCTTGAGATGGAGGAGGTGGCCGAGAAGAGGAAGATAGACATGGAGGAGACGGCCCGGCAAAGGCAGCTCGACATGGAAGAGGCCGCCCGGCAAAGGCAGCTCGACATGGAAGAGGCCGCCCGGCAAAGGCAGCTCGACATGGAAGAGGCCACCCGGCAAAGGCAGCTCGACATCGAGGCCGACAACGTCAAGGCCAGGCAGAGGCAGCTCGACATCGAGGCCACCAATGCCGCCACCAAAGCAAAGGAGGTGGCCCTTGCGATCATGAGCGTGGACTTGTCGAAGATGAGCGACAAGACGAGGGCCTGGTTCGAGGCCAGGCAGAAGGAGATGCTCGACGCCGAAGGCCTGAACTAGGTCGTCCGATCGGCGTGGCCGTTCTTTTTGGAGGCTGGCATGGGTGCCGCCCAACCGCTGGGCCGCTGGCATGGGTGCCGGCGAAAAAACATTCATTTTGGAGGCCGGCTGTGTTGCCGGCCGCTGGCTGTGTTGCCGGCGAGGACAACTATTCATTTTGGAGGCTGGCTGTGTTGCCGGCCGCTGGCTGTGTTGGCGGCGATGGTCGTGTAGGCCGCTGGCTTTGTTGCCGGCGTGAACTGGGGTCGTGAACTGGGGCTTGGCATTTGAAACGTCCCTTTTTTCTTAAACTAGACGTTGTCCCTTTTTTTTAAACTAGACGCGGACAGGATGGGGCAAAAGGATGCATCCGCGCGCTCGGCGTACGGCCGCCGCATCCCAGAACAGGCCCGGACACGACCCCAAATCCCTACCCAAAGAAACAAAAACCGGACAAAACGGACGTCCGGTTGGGGTCGCGCGGTGGAGCTGGCCTAAAAACCTCTCTCTCCACTGCCAAATTCTAGAACCCTCCTCCTCCGAGGCCCATTAACCGTCCCCAAGATCCCGCAATCAGCGCCAGGGGCAGGAGAACTCACCCTCTCGCGCGATCTTGACGCCGCCCACCTCGACGGCGGCCTCCGCGGCAGCCGCGGACGTCCGGAGCGCCCGTGCCCCTGCCGGCGGCGGCGGCGCGGAGGGGAGGAAGCGGGCGGCGAAGAGCAGGCGACGGCCGCGCAAAGGAGAGGGGCATGGGGAAGGGGCGCGTGTGGAGGAGAAGGCGGCGGTGGTGGGAAGCGTGGCCATGGCGCGCACACGAGCGCGGAGGCAGGCGGTTCGGATAAGCGGGCGCATGGCTGCGTTGGCCGGATTGTCGCCTGGTTTTTCCGGGATGGAGAGCGAAAGCGAAAGGGGGATGAAGACACAGGGGAGGAGAGCGAGGGTTAAGAGAGGAAGAGAAGATAGTGCGGTTTAAGGCTTAGAGCATCTCCAACAGCCGCGCTAAACTAGCGTCGCGCCGCAAATTAGGTCGTTTTAGCGCGCGCGTAATGCGGCGGGTCGCTTCAGCGGGCGCGCAAAAACGACGCGCATTATAACGGGTTGGGCGCGCGGTTGAAAACACTTACCCGCGCTACGTATTTCGGGCGCCAGCTACAGCGCGCGGCACACTCGAGCGCTCGCGCCACACTCTCTCCTCTCCTCGTACTACACCCCGCGCGCGCCGGCGCCGGCGCCCTGCCACCCACCCATGGACGCGCACACCGGCGCCCCGCTCACCCCGCTGTACAGCCGCGACCCCCCGCCGCCATGGGTGCAATGTCTTTCGATGTGCCTTCTCACACACATTTCCATGAAGATGCCGTTAAAGATCTTGCCAACATCGTCGGACTTTCACATGATGCGGTGCGTGATGAGGAGAGGGAGAAAAATTCATCTTCGGGGGCGGAAGAGTCGTCTTCGAAAGATGAGGACGAAGACGAAGACGAGGAAGATGAAGATTGATGTGTCTTTCATGTCTTGAACTTTAGTTTGCATTTGAACTTGGTTGGATGAACTTGTGGGCATGATTTTGAACTTGTGGGCATGAACTTTTATTCATCAACTTGTTTGTGTCAAATTTCACATGTTCACTTTTGTCCAAAATATCATATATGCAAAATGCCCGGCGAGTCGCGCGCGCTGTATTTTTGCGCTCTGCTGGAGCGGCGCGCGTGCGCTGCATTATAGCGCGGCTGCTGGAGCCAGCGCAGGCGGGCGCGCAAAACCAGCCGCAGCGCGCGCGATAAACAGGTTTTTTGCGCACGGCACTTAGCGCGGCTGTTGGAGATGCTCTTACTAACACAATGTCTATGCGTTGCCACAGAGCCATTGGCTTACGAAGATGGTCAAATAACGTGTGTCCTTGTGCCTGTTGTGTGATTTACTTTTAGAAAAGATAACAAAAATATGATAGATAAATGCATTGTCAAAGAATTTTAAATGACAATAATAGGTTGGGAAGAGAAACTAAAACAAAATTGATTTGACTTGAGGTCACACTTTTGTGTTTGTTATTTGCGCCTTCTACAAAAAAAAATCAGTCACATGAAAGTAGTGTATTTGTTTATTTATATGATAGATCCCACACATGAGTAAATTACATTTGTTTATATGTCCCTTGAAAGGTTAATAGTTTCACACATGAGAATGCATGTGTTTATTTATTTGGAAAGGATGATGGACTCACATGTAAACCACCATCAAACTGCGGTCTTTATAAGTAGGGAAGATAAGCAAAAGATGGAAAAAAAATTCTCAGCTCCATAGATTTACTTCCTATCGGTTTTTTTTGGGCGAAAGATCATATCTATTATAAAAGATTCACCAGAAGTACGAAACACCTCAAACATAATAAAATTTACATCAAGGTCCATGGACCACCGAACGACCATTGCTGCCGCCAGAACAAGCCGTCGCCGCGCCGCTGTCGCCGCTCCCATACCGGAGTTGGCCTGACCTTGTCGATGACAGCCGAGAAGTCTTCTTACACGTGCCCCTAAGGACCAGTGTCCCGAAACCGCAATCGTCGCCATTGAATCCTTGAATCGATCTGAAGAATTTGACATCAAATATAGATGTTGCGTACACACGGCGAGAAACCCTAACCTCGTCGCTCCGAGAAGCTGGCAGAATCTACGCCAGAGCTCCGTCCAATCTGTCACAACGGACTTGAGGACGATCGAAGTCCGGAAGACTGACTCGAAGAAGAAGCGCCGCCATCCGTCCAAACGCCGCCCATGCGAGATCTAAAGCCCTACCTATCTACTAGCCGGAGACGAGGCACCGGAAATCACCTCCCTGCCACCGGCCGCCGGAGCGGTAGGCAAAGGGGAGGCAACAAATCCACGGGCTAGCCATCAGAGATCGAGGGGATGAAGGCTTTCCCTAATCGTCTTGTGAGAGGGGAAAAAAAGCAAACCTACTTCCTGTCGTTTCTTTCGAGAAAACGCAAAAGCCTTACAATTCCGATGCATTGATAGAAAAAGGAGTTCGTACAAGATGGAAAGTGTTTTCCAGCTCCACTCATTTTTTCGAGAAAACGCAAAAGCCTTATGATTTCGATGCATTGGTAGAAAAGAATTTGTGTAAAATCTGGATAAAGCCACACCCGAAATTAAAAGCCCGACAGGGCCACCCCAAAGCTCACAATGTCACAACTCACAAGGCGTCGCTCAAACTTTTCACGCCAGTCGTCGTCCATTGCCTGCTTCTGCGTTGATCTGGTCGAGCCAGGCTGAGTTGAGGGTTGTAGCGCGTTTGGTGCATATAACTATGTGGAGTAATCTCTATTTAACCGTGTGAAAAAAGGGAGCGTTTGGATATCTCTATGTAGAGGAAATTCAGAATTGTTGAATCTCTTTAATAAATTGTGTACGTATAAAGGAACAAAGATTGCATTATAGCACAACTACTCTATCACAGGGTATCATTTGGCGGCTTAGAATGACATTCATTGTCATCGCTGGGGTATCCCGTATGATCATGGTCACGACACAAATAATGGACACTCATTGTGGCCACAAAAGGCAGCGCAGACAAATGCGGAAAGACAATCACATAATCAAGCTGAATTTTGTTATTCGAACCACAAAATCGAACAAAGTTCACACCCCACCAAAAACTAATCAGAGAAATATACATGACGGCTCCGGCACCATATGGCATTGACGTATACACAGCAAAAGCTATACAGTAAACATCATATGAAATATCGTATATTGTCCTAGCATAGCATGATGCTTCTTTTTCCCTACTTCTTTGCCCACGGTTTCAACGAGAGGACGATGACGAGTACGATGATCAGCAGGATGATGATCGCTATGCAGGTCCATTTCCGCGTGTTTTTTTGCAGGACCCTCGCCTTCTGAAGGAGGTTTGTACCAGTCTGAACATGCTCCACTGCACCTGTAACCTGAGGCAGCAGAGACATGATCAGAAAAAGTCAGGAACAAACTGAAGCTTGCAAAAAAGTACTACAATGCTGGAAAAGAATTATATGAAATGGACCAATCTTCCCTACCTGCACTTCGATGTTGTTCAGGATCTCGCCTTGCGCCTCAACCAGTACCGACAAGTCAAGGAAAATCTGCATTTGGCGGATACCAGGTGAACTGATGATGCCCAGGCTTTAAATTTCCAATTCTGGAAGAGTGCTCATGCATTTAATCATTTACCTGCTGCAGCTCAAGGAGCTTAGTCTCGATCTCTTTCACCGTGTCATGCCGCTCCTGGATCTCTTGGAGTGTGTCAAGCACCTGCGAATGCAGGAAATTCAGGTCAAAACATGCATTGCTGTTGGTACTAGAACTAAACAAGGCAAAGAGTTATCACCCGTCCACGCCCTTGTTCCTGAATAGCTCTTTGAAAAATTTGCTCACTGTCGCCTGTTTCTATCAGCTTGTCAATAGTCTGAAAAAAATCGACACGATGTTAGCAACATACAGTATGCAGATTCGCTTAGCGATTGTGGCTTGAAGTAAATGAGAGTAGATAGATATTTATACCTCTTCATCAGCACGCTCGCCCGTTACTGCTCATTGGAAATTTGCAGAGTGAAAGATAAAATAAGTCAGCTCAACTGAAATGCAAAATGGCTGGCATCATGGTGAGAGTTAAGGGCAACAGACCGGTGAAAACACGCCGCTCTACAACTTCCCTGTACTCCGTCTGGATTGCTTCTCTTAGTGTCTGAAAACATATTTCATAACATGCTCATTTACCAGTAGCATGTATGGTCGCATAGTAGTATAAACTGACATTTTGAAGTGCTTTTCAAGCTTTATCGGACTACTAAATGTTAGACAGGCCACAAGAACTAAAGGCGGTTTGTGTTTAGCTTTCGCCTTTTTGATACAACATGGGCTATTTAGTAGCAGCAGTTACGGTCTATAAGCAAGAAAATAACATATTTAGCAGGTAGACTCTGTGCAAGAGTTGATGAAATGCGTACCTGAAACTCTGATATGCGTTCTCTCAACCTCGTAGTCAATGTACTGCACATAAGATTATTATGAAGTGGAATCAATAATGCAAAAACTAGAATAGAAGTGAAAAGAAAAACAAGCAAGAGGATAAAAGGAGTATACATTGTCACTGAGGTCCGAGATCGGTCCACACTTGATCCCTTGTGAAAGTTTGGCTTTTCTCTGTTTGCAAGATTCTTGTAAAAAGAAATCAGAGGAGCGTGTGATTAATTATAGTGGAGAAATGCATACATCAAATCTATAAGAATAGTGGAATACTATTGGATTACTATGCGTACTTCTCATGCATTAGTTGGTAAAAGTCCTACGCATAGCGCAAAATAACTCACCTCTTTATTCAATTGCTGAAGTTTTGATTTTGTGAGCCGTGCAACCTTTGTCACTTCATTAACATCCTTCTCCATGCGCCTTTTGATATCTGCAATCCATAAAAAGGAACAAATTGGAAAAGAAATTGGAGAAAGGGAAATCATGTTTGCCCTCTCATGTTTGGAGAAAACAATCAAAATTAGTACCTTTCATAGCTGATGCCTTAGTGACAACCTTCGATTCCTCGTTTGAGTTCTACATAAAGATCCAAGACTGTTATAGAGATGGATGTCATGATTGTTAAAATAACCATTCAATTAAACTGGTTTGGGGGACAAATAACGTTATTTAAAGATCAACTTATTTGCATTCTTGTTATGATAGAAGCCGGTATACTCTGAATGAAAAGGAAACAGCACTCGATTGACAACGTATAGGCATATGGCCATATGTGACACCTGACAATATAGAAAGCCACAAACTCTGAAGTACTACTGAGGTTTGGTGGTCCAAACTCCTATAAGAGACCCTATATTTGAACTTAGATAAATTGAACAACTCCAATTTGGTACTCCTACTCACCTGAAGATCCTTCAGTAGTTTTGTCAACGTCTCAAGCAACTTATCAATCTCCCTGACCTGAATGTCATAATAACAGAGTTCAACTCACAAGAAAACCATGCCACATGAATTCTACCGGCTATGCCCACACAGAAAGAGACTCGAAGATACAGAAAAGGAAAAGGAGGCACCTGTTCATAGAAGCCATCGAAACCTGGCTGCGCGGAACCCGACACGTCGCCTTGCAAACCTAGCTCAATGTCGACATTCCCCGGGGGCCGCTCCTCCTTGTTGAGCTCAAACGAATTCTGTTAAATTGGCAAATGTAATTATGGAATTACTTTTCAGTGTTACAATTTATAAACGCAGAGATAGTACCTTTTACCAAAACTCACTGAAGAACAGTTAAAAAAAAACTCACTGAAGAACGAACTATCTGGAATCAAGGCATGGGGAAAGAAACTGAAGGTTATTTTTTGTGTTACCCTCCACGCAGAAAATAAGAGATTTTTGGAAACTTTGTCTTGAAGAATATATCAACGTGTACATGACAAATGGTGAACAAAATTTAGCAGTGCACACGCTTTCTCTTCGCCTTGAAGTTTCCAGTGTCAACAAGATGCTCAATTCCACGAAAGATCTAAAGACTGAACTTTCCAAAAATAAACATCTAAAAAGTTTAACAAACATCAACTCAGCAGTACATCTAGTTGTAGTCGGGACGCAGTTTATCAAGGCCGATCCAGCCACGAACTAATCCTAAGCATAATCCAAGTCTTGACACAACAATTCAGTAAATCCTCCCAAGAACTCAAAGTTGGCTAAAAGAAAACAAGAACCCCATGGCAGGACCTCTTAATTTCACATTTACGCCCCCAAAACCACCGCAAGAATCAATGATTAACACGAAGATAAACAGCAGGGAAAGAGATCGTACCGAGAGGAGGTTGCGCATCCTGGAGAGTGGCGACCGGCGAGAACCCGCGGAATCGCTCCACGAAATCGCAGACAAATTTCGCGGGGAAGAGAGAAGAGAGACGGGAGAGGCAGGCGGGTTCTTGGAGACCGGAACAGATCGGGGAACCGCGGCTTTTATTATCGGTGATTTTGGGTTGAAAAGAAGAAAGGTTCGCGTCTGGAGAGGAAACAATCAAATGAGAGAACTCGTCTGGGGTTTATTGCCTGCGAAAGGAAGGAGAAGCGAGGCCTGTAAGACTTGGCATCCGCTGTGGCTCAGCACAACACCAGACACCATTTTTGGGTGACCAATGGATGTTGTGCAAGGGTTTCTTCTTCTTTTTATTTTCTTTTCTTCTGTTGACAGAGATGGGTCTAACAGAAAACCCCATTTTTTCTGTGCGTACGATAATCTGAACATATGATAGTTTTTTTAATCAACATACGTTAGATTCTATCTTAGAAACAATACATTATACTATTAAAAAACGAGACCATTCAGGACTACCACCATGAGCCATTCAGGACTCGAGCCCGCGTGGGTTAGCTCGCTCCTTGCGAGCCTAGCCAACAGGGTGACACCTGTTCTCAAACAGTACATGATATGAGATGTCATCTTTTTTTAACGCACCCTATTTTAATTAATTTAATCATCACATACTTTTATATGCTTGGGAGCATTAACTTCAAGTGAGCTTCTTCATTAGGGTGATCCCAATGCATTAGCTCTTAATTTGTCATCCTAGGTGATAATAAATTAGAGACAATCACCCTATTGCATTGTCTCTTAATTGTTGTTTCTAAGTGATGCTGCGTTTAATTAGTTTATTATGGATCATATTTTGTTTTTTGTGAATAAGGTTTGTGGATCACATATGCATCTTAATATTGTGGCATAGTTGTAGAGAAGAGCGAATGAGGAAAACAAAGAAGATGCACCGGATCAAAACATTAATTACACTGTGCAGAGAAACATGCTAAGACCCGTATCTTTGCTAAGCTACATCTCCCTTTCCTTTTTTCTTTAATTGGTGTGCCCCGTCTATATTTTGCCTATAAACTCATGCTAAGAAATTAGCATTGAGAGCTGCCTAAAGTATATGGCGAAGCATAAATGGTTATATCTTTCAATATATTTTGTCTAGTTACATCATATGGGGCAAACTTTCAAGAAGGAGATGCATTTCGTTAATCATAGGACAGAGAGAAAGACCTATCTAGGACTGCAAAATTGGCTTTTCTGTAAAAAAAATTACATACATGTTTCCCTTATATATACATTACAGTAATCTATTTGCCTATTATTTTGTTGAAAAAAATGTTTTGCCTTTTGCCAACCCGACTATCGGAATCGAGCCAACATGCTTCAAAAAAACGTATTGATGCATGGTTGATGATTTGCATGGTGAAACCAACATGCCATGCAAATGCTAATGTTTTTTTTTTTGAAAATAAGAATAATAACTCTTACCTTTGCGTCAATTGGTGCGCACAAGCCATATAGTATTGAACTATTGATTAGGTGATGGTGTATAATGTCAAATGACAAGGCTTGCGGGAAAATAAAGAAGATGGTATTAGCACCTGCAAAAATGTCAATGGGTACTAACACATGGAAGGAGATGATGAACACTTTCCCAACAAGACCCACAAGAAAGTCTGACATAGATCCTCTCATTTAGCAGTGGTTGACTGTGGGCCGGATCTCTGTCCCAAAAAATCACATGTTGGAAGCTACCACTTGGCCAAGGGATCTATCACAGATACACTTGTTCGGGTTGTCCGACCCCCCTCAAACCCACCCCAAATACCTCCAAATTGACCAAATCAACTGCCCTCTATCCCGAGTCCTTCCTCCCTATCCTCCGTCCGCACCTCGCTCTCCTCCGCCCTTGCTCTGCGTCCACGCGATGGACCTCCTCCTCCGTCCTAGCCGTTGACGCTCGCTCCATCGTCTGCTCGCCCCATGGTGGATGGCTCTGCAGAGTCCTTCGGGATCCCTAACTTCGTGAACAAAATGAAGATTGTCGCCCCGTGGGAGGGGCGCGCCCGGAAGAATGCCCGCAAGAAGGCTCAGAAGGGCGGAGAAGGATGTCATCCAAATGGAGTTTGCTACATCCGCGCTCTTTGCCATGCCCTTGCCCGACGTCATTCTGCCTTCATAATGGGGGGGGGGGGGTATCCCGTATGACTTCACGTAGGTAGAAGAGGACTGATCCTGGAGTGGCATACAAGTCGCTACAACTCTAACGGCCATAAACAATGTTGGGCATCTTCGATGCCGGACATGCCCACCAACTGTTCATGGATAGTTCAAACCAAAACTTACAGGTTTTTCCTTGCCCCGTATGAATTTTCGGACAAATGGTAGCCTTTTTGTTTCACTGTGATTCATCTTTAGGGATCATTCATGATGGATTTGATAAATGATGGTAAAAAACCTCCAACTTATGAAACAGGTGATACCAATTCGCCTTTCTATAATGTTGGGAAATTATCAAGCACTCAAAAAAAGAAGGCTCCAAAAGAAAGAAGACCATCTTTTTCAACCCATGAAGATGTCTTGTTGTTAGAGCTTGGTTGGCCACAAACATGGATCCATTTCTAGAACCAAGCAAAAGGAATGGAAGTAGTGTCAAAAAATTCATGATTGGTACTATGAACACCAACACTATGTGGAGCCAAACCCTATTCATACCACCCGCAACAAGGCTCTCTCCCGCATAGTTAGTCCACCATCCAAGAGTCCTTGGACATGTTTTGCAGTTTGTATGCACAAATGATGAATAGGCAACAAAGTGGGCGTTGGACTCGAAAGCCATGCAATATTTGTTTGCTTCACATGGTCATCATTTTTATTGCTTGCTGTTATTTATGCCATTATATTAATGTTTGATTGCTAGCTCGGGTTCACTGCCACTTTGTGCCATGCAGTTTAGAAAAAGCCATTCACTTTATCCGATCGTTGGATAACGTTGAATAGGAAACCAAAGTGATGCATCCTCTATGAAGATGTCAAGAAACGCACTAAGAGGATGAAGAACAACGATGGCCCAAGCTCTCACCAGTCTATTGGATTGAATGATGACGATGAGTCGAGTGGAGGGGCGGATGGACAAGGGACCGTGCCAAAAAGGAATAGACATGTGATGGCGAAGAAGTGGGAGAAGGAAAGGCTCACGCGTGACTGCCCGACAAGCAAAATGTCCGCAACATGGATGAACATCTTTTTTGACAAGGGGGGGGGGGGTGATGGAGAATAAAAAGGTGACCAAGATGGACCTAAAGAAGGAGCGAATAGGTAGAACTACAAACTTTACTTTGATAATTAGCAGGTTTAGGCTTTGTAGAATGTAAATGTGTATCTAAACATCTTGTTGTTGATCTTGCACACTGACGTGTTCTTCTTGTTGATCTTACTCATCTTGTTGAGGATGGCCGTGTTCTTGTTCTTGGACAATTGGCTCATCTTGAGCAATGTGATCTTCTTGCGATTTAGAGCGGGGAGAAAGAAGGATGGTACTTGAGGTTTCTTCATCATTGGTGTGAACTAGTTGTAGGGGGAAAATGCCACCAATGCACATAGCTACGATATCTTGTGAAGGATTATCATCACCTACATAATTTAGATCAACTTGCTTTCCATGGGAGCCATCAAATTCACCAAACACCACATCACAAGTTTCTTCAACACATCCATTGAATTTGTTGAAGACTCTATACGTGTGAGAGTTTGATTCATATCCAACTAATATAACCTCAATAGTTTTGGTTAAAATTTGGCTAACTAGGTATTTTTTTGTTGAGAATGCAACACTTACATTTGAATACCCCAAAGTATTTGACGTTTGCTTGTTATCCATTAGGAGTTCATATTGTGTCTTGTCCAAGCACTTGTGAAGGAATAGCCGTTTTGAAGCATGACAAACGGTGATGATGGCTCAACCCAAAAGCTATATGATGACTTGTACTCATTCAACATGGGCATTGCCATCCGCTTTAGTGTTCAGTTCTTCCTCTCGGCTCATTTTATTGAGATGTATATGGTACGGAATATTTATGCTCAATACACTCATCACTATATAAAGAATCCTTTTAAGGTATAGTTCTTGAACTCCAAGCCTGTCACCGCTTCTAATTGCCAATATCTATTTCTCGAAATTGTCTGGCAAAATCATTGGATGTCATCTTCACCTTATACTTTTTTTGAGAGTACGCCAAAGACGTACCATATTTTTATAGAAGGCAGAAGACAATTACAAGAAACTACAACTCGCTGCGAACAACGGTTGTAGAACACACAACACACTCGAGCTAATCCGAAGAAAAGCCTCCGCACACATTACAAACACAATGCAAAGGAGCCTGCCCTAAGCAGAGCATCAAAGCCGCGTCTCGACCAACACCGATCACCTCGAAGAGCAACAACTTCAACCGGACATCCCTTGTCGACGCACCATCCACCCTTGAATGCCAAAAAGAAATGGCGAGTGGGTGGCGGGACTCGGTTGGTCCCGAGAAAGCCACCGTCTTGGACTCATCGACATTGATGTACATTGCGCCCAAGAACCTCAACTCAAACCAGCGGCCCGCACCGGAGAACCGCATCACAAAGCCTTCAAGCCAAGTCTCCACGCGTGATGCTCCCAACAAAGGAACGACGCCGAAACGCCGCCATCGCCGGTCCAATACCTAGGCTTTCGCCCGGAGACAACAATCCAAACGAGAAGGGGGAGATGCCGACACACCGTAGCGACGCCTCTAAGGAGGGAAACGACACCCGCATGCGCCGTCGTCGCCAACACCGACCGAAGACGGGCAATATTTTCATCCGTAACATCGCCCACCTCCACCCATCATGATGAATTGAGGCCAGTTGGCTGTAATGGATCACACCGCCACTGCCGCAGCACCTCGCCATCATGCACGTAACATCGCAAAACACCGAAGCCCTGCACGGCCGAGGGCACACACACCATCTTCCAACTCCCGCACGGCCGGGGAAGAACAACTCCAGACCACCATCCAGCTCCACCACGGCCAGGAGCAGCCGGCGCCGCAAGCAATGGCTGGTCACGCCACTCTGGTGGACAGCCACGCTTCGTCCACGGACCGCACGGAGCTCCCTGCTGCTTGCTGGCCTGGGCACACCATCCCATATCCAAACCGATCCGTCTCGTCCCCCTCCCGCGGCAACACCGGCAACACCACTCCGGCGTCGGCAAGGGCAAGACGCGCACCCCGTCCACTGCAACTCCTCCGACCACCGCTTGCGCAGCCCTCCAGCACCTCCACCCGCGGCCGTGCACCACCACACCACGCGCGCCTCGCCGCCCGCCACCTCACAGGAGAGAACCCACCGCGCCGCCCGCATGACGCCGCTCCCCTGCGCGTGGGAGGCCCGTCGGGGCTCGCAGACTTCGGCCGCCGCCTTTGACGGCCAGGCGCCGCCACCGCCGCCAGC
Organism: Aegilops umbellulata; assembly: GCA_032464435.1. Taxonomy (NCBI): domain Eukaryota; kingdom Viridiplantae; phylum Streptophyta; class Magnoliopsida; order Poales; family Poaceae; genus Aegilops; species Aegilops umbellulata. The sequence continues at coordinate 132,181,909 of CP136058.1, read as the reverse complement.
GGCGGCGGCTCGAGGAGAACGAGGAGGGGGCGCTCGCGGAGCTAGGGTTGGCGCCTCCGGAGCCGCCCGCGCGAGCGGCTCAGGAGGGGGGGGGGGGGCGCTCACCTTATACTTGGACTTGGGTAAGAATACTCATGAGTATCTTGAGTAATCATTAACAAAAATTAGTCACACATGCTTTGGCTGTAGAAAAAATTGTGTGAGAAAAATTTAAACATGAACAATAGTTGGAGTAAGTTGGCTGTGAGTTATACAATATTATCTGCTTTAACTGTTGTTCGCCTCTCCTATGTTTATATCCTGGCTTCCACGGCAGGTGACAAGTCATGCTTAACGGCCGAGCCCATTAATAAAATCTACTCCCTCTATCCCAAAATATAAAAACATTTTTAACACTAGAACGTTTTTAACACTACATTAGTGTCAAAAACGTTTTATATTATGGGACAGAGGGAGTAGAAATAACTACGAGTATATGTGTGCACAAAGCCGGCCGCCTGGTCAAAGACGACCATGCGTTGTGCCATCACGCGCCAAACCACTCCGGTGAGCCGCCACCTTGTTAATCAAAGTTGTTGGCCAGCAGGATACTCAACACGATTACGTAGTGAAGTTAGGGGAGACCATGAACAGCGCTTTGAACGACCACGACAGTGAGAGGCCGGCGAGATAATAATAATTAATAATTAATTACTTAAACAGAAGAAGAGTCGTCGCATGGTTCTCCCTTTCTTAGGTGTAAAAAGGTCTGCCTTTACATTCAAAGACCCCCGGCTGGCCGTACGTACGCGTAGAGCTGGACTTCCCATGTTGGAAATCTTCTTGGCGGCTAAGGAATTGGCAAGAAACATTTTCAGAAGACTGCCATGCATGACTGTTGAGTAATGTGATTGTATTAGGAAACATATGTTAGACTAGGAAATATTCTGGTTTGCCTTGTACTCCAAATAGATCATGTACTCCTATATATATGCCCACGAGGCTCAAGCAATACATCAAACTATTTCACCAATCCCTCTCTCCCTTTTAACATGGTGTCTATCGCAAGTCGATCCTAAACCCTAGCCGCCGCCGCTTCCGCACCCGCGCGCCGTCTCCGGGGCGGTCGGCCTCCATGACCGCCGCCGGGGGCCGCGCCACCCGTACCTAGGGTTCGTCCGCCGGCCGTGTTGGCCGGCTGCCCTAGAGAGTCTTTTTTCCCAATCCTTTGATCCGGGTTTTCTCTCTCTCGCCGGTCGTTTTGATCGGCGTCTTCTTTTTGGTTTTTCGGTCTATGTGATCCGGATTGCGTCGCCCACCGTCGCCGTCGACCCCGTGCGCCTCTACTCCAACACCGGCGCGATTGGCCGGCTGCTTCACCGACCCGGCGGCCTCGCGCGTCGTCCGCACGTCTGCCCGTCGGTCGTCCCGACTCGGCGGCCTCGCGCGTCGTCCGCGCGCCGGCCCGCCCGTCGCCCTACGCCGGCCGTCACTGCCTTGCTCCGACCGGGACACCTGCATCGCCTTCACCCGGCGGCCTTGCGCCATGCGGCGGCCAATCATAGCCGCCGCTCGCGCGCCGGCCCGCCAACCGATCTACGCCACCCGCCTCCGCCGCGTATGCACGGCGGCCCTGCGGGTTGCCTCACCGGCCTCGTCCCCGACTGCGTCAGGCCCGTCGGCTGCCTCGAGCTTGGGCGCCGCTGCTTCACTGGTCGCTCGGGCCTCGCTGCCTGGGCGCCGGTGCTGCTTTGGCGGCCCTGGTGCTGGTGCTGACGTGCTCGTCTGCACGCCGTCCATCATCGCCGGCTTCATCCCGGACTCCGCCACCACCCCGCCTCCATCGGGTGGCGTCCCCGACCTCGCGCGCGATCGGATTGATCACCCGCCCGCCGCCGCGAACCACCTCAGCTACACCGTGCGACCGACCTGGCCTGTCGGTTGTGCGCGCCTTCGCAGGTATCGTGAAGATCGTACCGAGTTCAGCGCGCCCCTCCACCGATCGAGCAATGGGCTGCCGCTGGGTCACCCCGTCGGGCCGCAGCGCCGCCGCCCCATGGTTCTCCTTGCAGCTGCATCGACTCGTACGTCGCCGCTGCATCGCCCCATCGGGCCATAGTGCCGCCATACACGGTCCCCGCCGCCGCCCCGGGGCCGTCCCCGCGGTTGCACCGACTCACGAACCGCCGTTGTGTCGCCCCTTCGGGCCGCAGCCTCGCGGCCCGCGGTCCCCGCCGCCGCCCCGAGGTCTTCCCACCGTCGCCCCGACCCGCCTGCCGCCGCTGCGTCGCCCCTTCAGGCCGTAGTGCCGCGGCCCACAGCCCACTCCGCCGTCACCGCGCGTCGACCTCCTGTGGTATGCGCCGCGCCGTCTCCCTTGGCGCGGGAACGCCACCGTCCGCGCCAGTCTTCGTCACGCTGTCAGGGTTTTTCGCCTACTTCGAGCACCGCCGCCGCACTACTAACCTAGTCGCCGCCGCCGTCGCCGCTCTTCTTTGGCTGCCGCCGCCACCCGTCCACCCCACTTCATCTTCGTCCAGCACCAGCTCATCGCCAGCGTCGCCGTCATCTACCCCGACCGCTTCATCTACTCCGACAACCGCGGGCGACATTGGCCCCGCGCCGATTGGCGCCGCAACCGTTGTCGAGTCCTTCTCTGCTGGCCTCTCCGACCTCTTCGACATGGCGTACAGCTCGTGCAGGTCCCAATCTACGGATGCCCGGTGCTGGCAACACCGCCGCGTGCCTTCGTCCACGACGCGTCCCCGGGCCTGGCAAGCCTGGTGTGGCGCTTCGTCAACTTCTTCTTCGTCCGTCTACGCATGCCCGGTGCTGGCAACACCGGTGCGTGCCTTCATCCACGATGTGTCCCCGGGCTTGGCAAACCCGCCGCGACGCGTCGTCAATAACATTTTCTTCCCGGCGCACCCCTACTTCGACACCATTGCGCCCATGCTAACTCGGCGCCCTCTTGCGCCCGCGGCTCCACGACGACTCCCTCGACACCGGCCACCCCGACTCGACATCGACCACGACATTCTTCGCACGGCTACCTCGACCACGACATTCTTCGCACGACTACCTCGATCACGGCTCCACCACCCACGCTCTCAGCTACACCGACAAACGGCACAAAGGGCTACCGCCTGCTTGAGCAACCTCGTTGGTTTCCACTCCAGCCACGACTCCGCGATGCGTCGACCGTTACGACTGTGTGTGGGGGGGGTGTCCGTCGGCTTGCCTTCGGATTCTTCTCCAGTCTCACCGTCTGCGTCGCTACCGTTGTGACTGCGGGGGGATGTTGAGTAACGTGATTGTATTAGGAAACATAGGTTAGACTAGGAAATATCCTGGCTTGCCTTGTACTCCAAGTAGATCATGTACTCCTATATATATGCCCACGAGGCTCAAGCAATACATCAAACTATTCCACCAATCCCTCTCTCCCTTTTAACAATGACCGTGTGATTTTGGGTTGTTTAGTTGCAAGGGACTAGACATTTTTTAGTCACAAGGACTAAAGAAAAAAGACCCTCTAGTAGAATTTTTTTCTAGTCCCTTAAAAAAAGTCCCTCCTGTTTAGTTACATAGGGGCTAAAATGGATTTTTTTAGTCTAGTCCCTGTAACCAAACAGGGCCTTTTTATCCTAACAGTAGCATGCATGACCGCATGAGAGCTGCTATTTAAGAGCATAGTTGCCAGAAGGCCCCAATTGTTATAATAATTATCAATATGATAATTTTGAGTCAAAATAACACTCTAGTAGAGTCATCATGTGAGCGTCGACCCGCATAATTTATGGATCTCACTCCATAAATAGTTTCATAGTCTCCATATTTAGAGGTGTGTGTGTGTGTGTGTGCAACCGTCAGCATGGGGGGAGTTTCAGCTTCTTCATCCTCGTGCCACAACCTGGTTTTGAAGCTATACAACGCATGCACACACAATAGAAATACATGTAATCATCGGCGAGCTATGATGACTATCCACACACCCACTAATGATGTCCGCCGAACGTTCGAATAGCCACACTACTTCATCCCCGGCTATTAAACCCCGATGTTGTGGTGTCCCCATCACGAAAGAACATGTTCACCTCCTCCCACATCCTCGTTGCTTCCTCCCCTCCTATCTGCCCCACCATCTGGGACAATGTCGACACACAAGAACACAACCTATTGGATCAATTTGGTGGCGGAGTGGAACGTCCCGTCGCACACTGGTGCAAACCCGCAGCAGCCGCCAGATCCTCCTCCTGCGATGGCAGTGCATTTAGCGCTCGCGGGGGATCCGACGCATCCCGTGGTGCTAGCGGTGGGCGCAAGGGATCCAACCCCCCTCGTTTGAGTGAAGGAGGAGGACGTCATCCCAGTGAACGATGTCATCTTTGCCGAGGCCCATCTAGATCCAAAGCCCGAGGACTTGATCCACGTCGTGCTCTGGCTCTCCACCCTCGAAGCTCGCAATGAGGGGCGCATCCTCCGTGAGTATGACTCCACACTCACCGACGAGGAGGAGCAATGGCAACTCGCGACCGACTCTCGTGAGTCTATGCTTTGTTCGAGGATCTCTCATCATCGTCATTGGAGGACGACGACTAGGCAGTGCCGGCCACCGACTAGTGTAGCTAGTGACATTGTTTATTTTGAAAATGTGGTTAAACGACATTTGAAGTCGCTAATTATATGTAAAGCGACGCATTTTGGGCCACTATTATAGTTTCTTTTTTTCTCGAATACATCAGATGCATATCATTCCATTGATAGAGGGGTAGAAATAGTGCAAGCAGGTGATCCTCAGCCACATACACAACTTAGGCAAAGCCGAGGGCGCTATTGAGCAGAATATAAAAGTGTTGACGTATAATGTGCTACCTAGTCTCTTCCATCAGATCGGTCTTTTGGTTGCATTGGCTAGAGGATGCACTTCTACATGGTATCGGAGCCAAGAGGTCTTGAGTTCAAGACCCGGACGGCGCAATTAAATTGCAGCCCACTTTCGGTCCACGTTTAGGCCTGAGGGAGCCACACGTGAGGGGGAGTGTTGATGTATAATGTGCTGCCTAGTCTCTTCAATCAGATCGGTCTTTTGGTTGCATTGGCTAGAGCATGCACTTCTACAAAAAGGATAGTCAACCTAGAATAGGAAAGATAATCGATGGGTTGCGAGAGTGATAAAAGCTTAAACCCTAGTTTATGTGCTATTCCGTAAGGACTGATTTGGACCCATATGTTTCATGTTATGGTTAGATTTATCTTAATTCTTCTTTCGTACTTTTGGATGCTTGCGAGAGGGGGTAATTATAAGTGGGTTGTCTGTTCAAGTAAGAACAACACCCTAGCACCGGTCCACGCACATAACAACTTATCAAAGCAGTGAATGCGAGTCAGTTAATCATGATGAAGTTAACTAGACAAAATTCCCATGTGTCCTCGAGAACGATTTTCTCACTATAAAAAGTACTTTCGGCTTGTCATTTGCAATAAAAGGATTGGGATACCTTACTGGACCTTGTTACTTTGGTTATTTGTTACTTTCTATGAATTATCTTGCTATCAAACTATCTGTCACTACTACTTTACAACACTTGTAGAGAACACCTTGCTGAAAACCGCTTATTGATTCCTTCTGCTCCTCATTGGGTTCGACACTCTTGTCGAAAGGACTATCATTGATCCCCTATACTTGTGGGTCATCACCTATCTCCCTCTGTCCCGGATCATTGCATTAGGGGGTAAAACAGAGACCACCTATAGGCTACCGTCCACGGGGACCTTTTTCCCCTTAATCACCGTTTGGTAACTGGAGTGGGGAAGAACGGTGGTGGCGTATGTGATACAGGGTAGCCGCTTGTATGCCTGTTTCTGTACCGGCTCTACCCATAAATAGAAATATGCGAAGTGTCTTAGGAATCCGACATAGCATTGTGTTTAGGCACCGCTACATATGCAAACTAGTGGGGAATCCGGACTCCCTGGGAACACATTAGTCCTATTGATTTCGGGACCAGTTTCATCCCTTGTTACTAAATTATATTTCAGTATTTTACCTTTACACTCGCTACACCGTTTCCGACATATTACTACTGCTTTGGATTTCTTACAATTTGTAGGCATATCTATTTAAACCCTTCAAGAGACAAAAGACTGACTCTTGTGCTCCCTGTGGGATCGATACTCTTACTTCGAAAAGGCTACAACCAAATCATCTACACTTACAGGACATCACTGCCTTTGCTAGAAGATGTCTCGAATGATGCGGATAGCTTCTTGAGGATGATCATGCTTAGTACCATGGCAAACTGCAGGTGAACGGGCATCACACATAGGACATGGCGAACAAGCACCAAGCACTCACCATGGGAGAAAAGAGAGGCCCTCTGGGTAGTTAGCTGATACGTCCATTTTGCATCATGCTTTTATATTGATATTTATGGCATTATGGGCTGTTATCACACATTATGGTACAATACTTATGTCTTCACTACAAAAAAATACACTTCCGTGATGATACGTGTTTGTCATAGTAGGTTGCGTTTTCTGTCATGCATGTACATCCATGACAAATTTATGACAGAATCTAGTCATACCTGTGCTGTCATAGAAGTGTTCCATGACACTACCAAAATTATCATCATGGAAGTGTCCACTTCCACGACGATAAATCGCGCGTCACAGAAGTGCTTTCGTCAAGGGTGACTGTCGGTGTCAAAACCGGCGGATCTCGGGTAGGGGGTCCCGAACTGTGCGTCAAGGTCGGATGGTAACAGGAGACAGGGGACACTTTGTTTTACCCAGGTTCGGGCCCTCTCGATGGAGGTAAAACCCTACTCCTGCTAGATTAATATTGATGATATGGGTAGTACAAGAGTGGATCTACCACGAGATCAAGGAGGCTAAACCCTAGAAGCTAGCCTATGGTTTGATTGTGTATGAAGATGATTCTGTCCTACGGACTACAACCCTCCGGTTTATATAGACACCGGATAGGGTTAGGGTTACACAGAGTCAGTTACATTGGTAGGAGATCTTGAGTATCCGCACGCCTAGCTTGCCTTCTACGCCAAGGAAAGAACCTTCCGGACACGGGACGGAGTCTTCAATCTTGTATCTTCATAGTCCTGGAGTCCGACGGGAGATGTAGTCCGGCTATCCGAACACCCCCTAATCCAGGACTCCCTCAGTAGCCCCTGAACCTAGCTTCAATGACGATGAGTCCGGCGCGCAAATTGTCTTCGGCATTGCAAGGCGGGTTCCTGCTCCAAGTTCTTCAAGAAGATGAATAACACCAAAAAAGTGTCCGGCTCTGCAAAACAAGTTTTCCACGTATTGCCATATAGAGAATAATATTAACACAAATCAAATCTGCTGACGCATCCCGCTGTGCATCATAACACTGCGGCCAAGCCTTTTGTACGAAATATTTTTACCGTTCCACCGCTACACGTTTAACGAGGCGGTTTCCTTGGCACGTCTTATCGAAGCAGAGATCGTGCGCCCCTTTTAACAGGATTCTCATTAATACGGACGTGGGTAACCCAAACGTGCCTGTTAGCACGTCCTGCCTAACTCAAGGCTAGTCCAAGAAGGTTACGGGGAGGGCTCTTGGTATTCTGCCTCTTATAAAGAGACCAAGGCCCCGTCCCCTCTTCTATTCCCAAAACGAGCTCGCCTGTCGCCTCGAGTTCCAACACCCTAGGCTCCAGATTTCAGGCGCGCCGAACCTTCAACAATGTCCGGTTCTGATCTTCAGGGTCGATGGATACCCTCCTCTGTCATGGAGGAGGACGTATCAAAGTTGAGGGAAGCTAGATTTCTGACCAGCGAGATTCCGCATAGGCTGCCTGTTCAAGGACAAGCGATCCCTAGCCCTCAGCCAGGCGAGAGCGTAGTATTCATCTCCCACTTCCTCCGTGGATTAGGCTTCCCAACGGATCCTTTTGTAAGGGGGCTGATGTTCTATTACGGGCTAGAATTCCATGACCTAGCTCCGGAGTCCATCCTCCACATCTCCTCTTTCATAGTTATGTGTGAAGCATTCCTCCATGTTACCCCTCACTTCGGGCTATGGCTCAAGACCTTCAAAGTAGAACCGAAGATAATCGAGGGGCGCCACGCAGAGTGCGGAGGTGCCACTATAAAAAGAAAAGCCGACACTCCTTGGCCCGAAGGCGCTCTTCAAGAAGAGCTCGGCTTATGGCAACGGGAGTGGTTCTATATTACCGCTCCTCGGGGCACCACGTGGGTGGTGCCTCAGGCCTTTCGCTCGGGTCCCCCACCACGGTTAGCATCATGGATCAATACGGAATTAGATCGGGGTTTGCCCAAAGATGTTCCTCTGCTACAGGGTCGCATTAAGGATCTCCTGGAAGGAGGCCTCAACCTGGTCAAGATGACACAAGTCATGCTGATTCGCCGGACAATGCCCGGCCAACGTCGCCCCCTTCGCTTATGGGAGTTCAACCCAGAGGGACCGCGAGTTCTCCGAAATTTTATGGGCGTAATGCCAGAGGAGATGCATAAACTGTTCTTCGGATCGCAAGAAGCGAGTCCGGACCTGACCGAGGATGCTGGCCTAAGCCGCAATCGCCCGGATACTCAGGTGGGTGACCTTGTGTTCGGACCTTCTATCCGCATAGTTTTACTTGCTTTTTAAGAGCATTTCTTCCTTTAAGCAGGAGTGGATAGCAAAGGCGAAGCTGATCCGGTGTCCGGCTCCCCTTCCCGAAACCAGGCTGGATCCCGTGCTAGTCAGGATGCTAGAGGTAGTGCCTTTGGAGGGAGATAAGGGGACCGACAAGGAAACCATGGCCTCTTCGAGAGAGGCTACTCCGAAGGGGGAATTGAAAGTTCCCCTCCTAGGGGAAAGAAGAGAGCCACCACTTACGACCCGGAAGTCCAAGCTTCAAAACGGGGGAAAGAATCCATGTCAGAGGATCCGTCGCCGAGGAGCCCCTCGGCCGAATTGAGTCCGCAAGGGGAGCGGTTCTCCAACGAGCCATAAGTAGAAAAGGAATTGTTCTTAAGAGAAATCCTTGCTTTATATCTGAAAAGTGTTTGACCGAAACTTTGCCTTGTAGTTCGGACCTCGACCCCTCACAGCAGAACTCATCGTCGGGGGATCTCCTTCCGGAGATGATGGAGAGCGGGACGCCTCCTCTTTCTGCATCGCCTGACAAGGCGGACGACGCCGAAGTGTCATCGCAGAGGATCTCTCCGAATCTGCCAGAGGCAGAAGACGATCACATGACCCCACAAGGCTCTCCGTGCCCGGCCTCCGACGAGGGCCGTGGGACGAGTCCGGCGCCAACTGGTGTTCGGCCGGGGGAGCTAAAGGTTCTGGTGGGCTGAGCTTCTATTTCAGAGGAGCATCGTGTGTTGATGCACACGGTGGTTGAAAAAATTGCAGCCGCGGGAGGCGGACTGAACGAGGCCGTCAAGAGTTTATTGGCGGGTTTTGAGGTACGTTTCAAATAACGGACATTAGTGTTAATTACGCATAATAACATGCATCCTGTGTAGATAGTAGCCCCTGAGACTCTGTGTGGCGCAAAGATGTGCGGCACGCAGAGGATCTTAATCCCAGGTCCTTAAAATGGCGTCTGTATATGTAGGTGGCTAATTGTCCGGGGTCGAGCCGGACTCAAGATTTTGCCGAAATGAAACGGCAACTTGACGAGGCAGAGGCCGACATCGCGCTGGTTAACCAGCGGCTTGATGATGCTCAAGGTATTGATTTTTCATGGCGATTGTTAGTAAGAGGAGATCTAGGTCAAAATCTTACCGTGTGTATACTTGATGCAGATGGTGCGGCAGCCGTGGAAGGACTTAGGGCCGAACTTGCCAAAGCGAAGAGCCAAGCCAGAAGAAGCGATGCAGCTGCCTTGAGAGCCCGTGAAGAGCTGCGGGCCGAACAGGCTGCCCATTGCCGAAGCAGGGATGAGATGGCTAATATTGCCATAGAGTTGAAAAGTGTTACTGACCGTTGCAGATATCTTGAGGAGGAAGGCCGTGCCAGGCAGACGGATTTGGAGAAAGCCGTTGCTGACCTCAAGGACGCCCGCTCTGTGGTGAGAGCGACAAAGGAAGAGCTACGTCAAGCCGGACTGATTGCGGATGGAAAGCCCTTCTTGCTGCGGAGACAATTTTGTGATTCAAAGTTTGCCCTGTTGGACCGAGCGTGGAGTGTGAAGGACATCTACCTGGACTTGGCGGCTAGTGCTGCCGATGCGACCAGACACTTTCAGGATAAGGAGAATCATGAAGTGGAAAAACTCTTCTGGTCGCAGTTCACCAATCCAAGGCGTCCACTCGCGGTGGACGATCGCCTGGCCCAATGGGCCAAGCTGAATAGATTGTCCGGACTCGCCATGACGTATGCCATGGATCGCTTATGCCCAGGCGGATCGAAACCGACAAGCTATTTTAGCTTGGTGCAGCAATTTCTTGACGTGGTGCCTCGAGTAGAAGCTTTGAAGAGGTCAGCGTGCACAGAGGGTGCTCGGCTAGCTCTTGCCCGAGTTAAGACATATTGGGCAGATATGGATCCTACCGCTGTTGCGTCTCGTGATTCGGCTGAAGGCCGAAATCCTGCCGAACACTTTTTTGAGGAGGTCCTCGCGGGCGCTCGTATAATTGAGACGCAGTGTTCGAAAGATGCTGCGTTATGACAGCATATGTAATCATAGATCAGTATTTTTATAGATGGCGTATTTTAGACTTGTGCCTTCAAGTAATAAAAACCTCTCCTGTGCGGCCGTTTTAATATATATATATATATATATATATATATATAAATTCTGAAAGATTGCAGTCATTGGCTTCAGCCCCCACGCACATAGTGCGGGGGTGCGCGTTGAAAACGCAATATCACACTTAACCCAATGTCTTGGTCCTACAAAGGAGGTGATAGCGCAGCGGGCTAGGCAATCCGGACTATAATGCTTTAACACTTTCACTTAGCCATAGGAGCTTGACAATGGGACTCTTTAGGTAGCCCAGGAATGGCGCCCGCGTTCATCTGAATTCGGGACGCATGCTAGCTTGACTGGGAAGCGGCCCTTCGTCAAAACGGAGGGGTTCGATAAACCCCTATGAGTCATCGAGTGGCGACCAGTCTCTCGCTACATCATGACAGTCGGTTTTCGGCTTTCTCTACTGAGGCGCTCGCCCGGTCGAACCGGGGCGCAATCGCAGTAGTTCTCCTGGAGCCACCTTAGCCGACAGAACGGAACGTAAGGTGGCCGAACACAGGAGCCGGGCAACCCAACATGTGACCAAAATCATGACTCGGAGCTGATGCATATAGTGCCAAAACTCGCGACGCCGAACACTCCCTAAGGTGTTCGGTCTTTGTGGGTGTGTGCGGAACAACACCCTCCCCCTTTTATATAAAAAGAAAGAAAAAAGCCCTTCGTGTCCAGGTACGAGCAATACTTCTGGCGTGGCCACATGCCAAGACGCCAGTCTCCTCCTTGGTTATGGTAAAATGAACCAGGGGATGTATAACAGCAAGAGACAGTAAAAAAGGTTTACGCAGGGCCTTAATCTAGAAAAGAATCCTTTAGGCGGGTCCCTACTGCACGTCTGCGCCTGTGTCTCCGCTGTGCCGTGTCCTGGACGGGCGCCGTACGACGTTCATCTGTGAAAGAGAGGAATTTGAATTTAAAATGGGTCGTGCGGGACAAAAAAGAATAATGAAAAATAAAAATGAATGAAGTCGAGCTTTATTGTCTCTGTGTGCAGCCCCTTGTATGGCGTAGTGAGCCGACGATGATGGGGGGCTCTTGCCGAACTCATAGAGTCCGGGACCATGGCCTTCTTATTTCAAAAAGGTCTGTTGAACGGCGAGGACATTTTATTGTGCGGCTGTTTAGGCAGCCGTGCAATCCTCCTTTTGGAGGAGACGTATTTTAGTGCATTCCCTTTAAAGAGATGATGCCTCGAGGACCGGGCATCTTTAGCGTGAGGGATGCGTAATGCGGTATTGCGTTAAAGCGCGCGAAGGCTCCTCGTCCCAGTAGTGCTTGATAGCGGCTTGAAAACGGGACTATGTGGAAGATCAGCTTCTCGTGACGAAAGTTATTGGCGGAGCCAAATATGACTGCCAGCCGAAGAAAACCCATGCAATGGGTGTTCGGGCCGGGTGCTACCCCTTGAAAGGAGGTTTTACTATGACGGATTCTTGTTGGGTTTATGCCCATACTGCGAATTGTATCTTGATATATCAAGTTTAGTCCACTGCCCCCGTCCATAAGGACATTGGTAAACTGGAATCCGTCTATTATTGGTTTGAGTACCAAGGTGGTCCGGCCCGCATGCTTGACATTTCGAGAATAATCTAGCTGATTGAAAGTTATTGGTTTTAATGACCAGTGGCGAGACGCCTGAGATTTAGGCTTGAATATGCAGACCTTTACGGGTGCCTCATGCCTTGTTATGTGAAGTGAGTTCACTGTTTTGACTTCTTGTGGGAAGTTCTTTTGCTTCCTGGTGTGCTGCTTTTGGGGTTCGTCTTCTTCCTCGCTAGGTGTGTCGAGTCCCTTGTGTTCGGCGTTGAGCCTTCCGGACTGTTTGAAAACCCAACAGTCTCTATGGGTATGATTAGCAGGTTTCCCAGGAGTGCTGTGTATCTGACATGTCCTGTCCATGATTCTTTTTAGGCTGGACGGATCTTCCCTGTTATCCTGAGGGGTTGGCTTTGTCTGATTGTGCTGTGAGCTTTTGAATCCGGCGTTGACTGCCGTGCTCTTCAGACTTTTCTTTTTGATTCGGTGATGATCCTTATGTCATCGCGGCTTCTCATTTCCATCTCTGATTTCTGATGTACTTGGGTCGCTGGGGCTGCATCGTGCTAACCAGCTGTCCTCTCCTGCGCAAAAGCGGGTCATGAGGCTTGTGAGTGCGGCCATTGTTCTTGGCTTTTCCTGGCCGAGGTGTCTGGCTAGCCATTCGTCTCGGACATTATGCCTGAAAGCCGCTAGGGCTTCGGCGTCCGGACAATCCACTATTTGATTCTTTTTAGTGAGGAATCTGTTCCAGAACTGCCGAGCTGATTCTCCGGACTGCTAAGTTATGTGACTGAGGTCGTCTGCATCCGGGGGGCGGACGTAGGTCCCTTGAAAATTTGCTCGGAAAGCATCCTCGAGCTCTTTCCAACTTCCGATTGTATTTTCAGGAAGGCTTTTAAGCCAGTGCCGAGCTGGCCCTTTGAGCTTAAGAGGTAGATATTTTATGGCGTGGAGATCGTCTCCTCTAGCCATATGTATGTGGAGGATATAATCCTCGATCCAGACTCCGGGGTCTGTTGTTCCATCGTATGACTCTATGTTAACGGGTTTAAACCCCTCTGGAAATTCATATTCCAGAACCTCATCGGTGAAGCATAGGGGGTGTGCGGCACCCCTATATTTGGTTGCGCCGGATTCTGATGGTGTATTTTCTACATTGCTCATGGGAGCATGCTTCCTTTGTCCGTAAATGGATCTGGCTGGGGCATGATGCGAATCTTTAATTGGGTCGCATGCCGCATTGTGTGCGGCGCCGTTTGCCATTTTGTGGTGCCCGGTAGGTCGTCTATCCGACCGCGCAACCTTGTTATTTTCCACGTTTGGGGGCTCTAGGGCCTCCTGATCGAATTCGGGCAGTAGCTTTCTCTTCGGATAGCTTTTGGTGCGGCGGCTGCCGCTGTATTTGTCTGCGGTCTTGATTACTTTGCTCCATCTTGTCTTGAGTGCATTTTCCGCCGTCTTTAGCTTTTGCTTCTGCTTTTTTAGGCTGCGTATTGTGGCAGCTAGTCTTTTTTGGAGATTCTTCTGCTCCATGGTTTTATCCGGCGTGATATCGTCTGGAGTTTGGTTATGACAGGGGGAAGACTGTTCGTCTTCTTTATCCGTGCTGCGATGTTCACACGGCTGTTCTGAGGCATGTTCGTCACCTGCCGATTCGTCCTGCTCTATGGCGGGGTCTTGATCGAGGCGGGGTTTAGCTCGGCGTTTACGTCGCCGCTTTGAGTGCTTCCCGGAGGGTTCACCCTTCTTTTCGCCCCCTTTTCCTCATTGTCAATATTTTCCGGTGTATCCACCATGAGTACGTCGTTGTGTGTGGTGGATAGCCAGTGCCCTGTGGGTGCTGGTTCCGGTTCGTCTCCGTATTCGTCGTCCATACCGTCGAGGTCTTCGGAGCCGAAGTCAAGCATGTCGGTCAAATCTTCGACAGTGGCTATCAAGTGGGTGGTGGGTGGGTTTTGAATTTCTTCATCGTCCGAATCCCAGCCTCGCAGACCATAATCCGGTCTGGGCTCTCCTGGTAAAGAGAGAGACTTGAACGAATTCAGGATGTCACCAAAAGGTGAGCACTGAAAGATGTCCGCGGCGGTGAACTCCATTATAGGCGCCCAATCAGATTCGATCGGCGGGGGCTTGGGAAGCCCGGAGTTTGGAGAATAATCCGGCTCCTTGGAGTCATGGGCAACGCGGAGTGCGGGACTGGCGTTCGGCTCGATCGCTTTTAACGTCACAGCCCCTGAGGTGACGTCCAACCGTTCTTCCTCGACGAACGCAGCGGGCTCCGAATCAAGGATCGGGGTCAGCGCGTATGCGGCCTCCAGGACACTGTTCGGGAACAGAGCTATATCATGCCCTTCTTGACAGTGGCTCGAATCCGTCGGAGATCAAGTCTCCGCGGATATCCGCCGTGTAGTTTAAGCTTCCAAACCTGACTTGATGGCCAGGGGCGTAGCTTTCGATCTTCTCTAGATGGCCAAGCGAGTTGGCCTGCAGAGCGAAGCCGCCGAAGACGAAGATCCGTCCGGGGAGAAAAGTCTCGCCCTGGACCTCATCGCCGTTGATGATCAAAGGAGCCACCGAACCTAAAGGTGATGACACAGAGGAACTCTCAATGAAAGCACCAGTGTCGGTGTCAAAACCGGCGGATCTCGAGTAGGGGGTCCCGAACTGTGCGTCAAGGTTGGATGGTAACAGGAGACAGGGGACACTTTGTTTTACCCAGGTTCGGGCCCTCTCGGTGGAGGTAAAACCCTACTCCTGCTAGATTAATATTGATGATATGGGTAGTACAAGAGTGGATCTACCACGAGATCAAGGAGGCTAAACCCTAGAAGCTAGCCTATGGTTTGATTGTGTATGAAGATGATTCTGTCCTACGGACTACAACCCTCCGGTTTATATAGACACCGGATAGGGTTAGGGTTACACAGAGTCGGTTACATTGGTAGGAGATCTTGAGTATCCGCACGCCTAGCTTGCCTTCTACGCCAAGGAAAGAACCTTCCGGACACGGGACTGAGTCTTCAATCTTGTATCTTCATAGTCCTGGAGTCCGGCGGGAGATGTAGTCCGGCTATCCAAACACCCCCTAATCCAGGACTCCCTCAGTGACCGACACGTGGCATCCACCGTAACGGAATGCCGTTAAGCTATCGGGTCGGGTTTTGGATCCGATAACCCGTTAACAGCCCCAACCAATGGGGATTTCCACGTGTAAAATCATCATTGGCTAGAGGAAGCACGTGTCGGCTCATCGTCGGGACAGATGTCATCCACTCACTGGACAGAAGGCGCCTATGATACGTCGACACATGGCACGACCCAACTAAAGGCCCACAAAATTTTGCGGACCATAATGGGCCGGTCCAGCTAAAGGCCCACGAGATTTTGCGGACCATAATGGGCTGGCCCAGCTAAAGGCCCACAAGATTTTGCGGGCCATAATGGGTCGGCCCAGGTAAAGTCCCATGTCGGTGTCGAAACAGGCGGATCTTGAGTAGGGGGTCCCGAACTGTGCGTCAAGGTCGGATGGTAACAAGAGACAGGGGACACTTTATTTTACCCAGGTTCGGGCCCTCTCGGTGGAGGTAAAACCCTACTCCTGCTATATTAATATTGATGATATGGGTAGTACAAGAGTGGATCTACCACGAGATCAAGGAGGCTAAACCCTAGAAGCTAGCCTATGGCATGATTGTGTATGATGATGGTTGTCCTACGGACTACAACCCTCCGGTTTATATAGACACCGGATAGGGTTAGGGTTACACAGAGTCGGTTACAATGGTAGGAGATCTTGAATATCCGCACGCCTAGCTTGCCTTCCACGCCAAGAAAAGATCCTTCCGGACACGGGACGAAGTCTTCAATCTTGTATCTTCATAGTCCTGGAGTCCGGCTGAAGGTATAGTCCGGCTATCCGAACACCCCCTAATCCAGGACTCCCTCAGTAGCCCATGAACCAGGCTTCAATGACGACGAGTCCGGCGTGCAGATTGTCTTCGGCATTGCAAGGCGGGTTCCTCCTCCAAGTTCTTCAAGAAGATTATAAACACCAAAAATAGTGTCCGACTCTGCAAAATAAGCTTCCACATATTGCCATATAGAGAATAATATTAACACAAATCAAATCTGCTGACATATTCCGCAATGCGTCATAACACTGCGACCAAGCCTTCTATATAAATTGCTTTCATTGTTCCACCTTAGCGTGTTTAGCGAAGCGGTTTCCTTGGCACGTCTTGTCAAAGCAGAGATCATGTGCCCCCTTTAACGAGATTCTCATCAATACGGATGTGGGTAACCCAACCACGCCATTTACCACGGCGTTTGGGAGGCAAGTGAGTCTTATTAGGTAGGTGGGGACGCCTAACCGTACCCGCTTGTATAAAGGGATAAGGATTCACCTTTTTAACCTACGCCTTCTTCCTCCCTTGCCAATCCATCTCTCGCGCACTCAAGCTCCAGCGCCCAAGTCCGCTCTTCCTTCCTCAACCTTCTCCAACAATGTCCGGAGCGGGAGGCAAGTGGATGGTCTCCTCCGTCACGGAGGCTCAAGTAAAAAAGTTAAGGAAAGCCGGATACTTGTCCAAGGACATCCCGCATCGGCTTCCTGAGAAGGGGTAGCTTCTTCCTACCCCAAGGCCCCATGAGAGGTTAGTTTTTCTTCCCCACTTCCTCCGCGGACTGGGCCTTCCACTTCACCCATTTGTCCGGGGGCTCATGTTCTACTACGGCCTGGATTTCCATGATCTGGCCCCGAACTTTGTTCTCAACATCTCGGCGTTTATTGTCGTGTGTGAGGCCTTTCTCCGCATCCGCCCCCACTTCGGCCTCTGGCTCAAGACCTTCAATGTCAAGCCCAAGGTGGTGTCCGGCACCCAGGCGGAGTGCGGAGGTGCTATGGTCGGCAAGATAGCCAACGTCCTCTGGTTCGATGGCTCCTTCGTGGAGTCCCTAAAGGGGTGGCAGGCCGGGTGGTTTTACATCACCGAGCCCCGCGATCCGAAATGGGTCGCGGCCCCCCGAGTTCAGATCCGGACCCCCCACGCGTCTCATGTCTTGGAAAGAGACGGGCCTGTCGTGGGGCAACGAGGAAGAAGTGACTGGGTTGCAAACGTGCATCCAGTCCCTAGTGAACAAGCCAATCTGGCTTGTCAATATAGTCCAGGTTATGCTCGTTCGCCGGATCCTCCCGTGCCAACAACGGGATTTTACTTTGTGGGAATTCGACCCGGCACAGCACCAAACCCTTAGCAGGCTCTTCGACACGACGTATGAAGACGTCTGGAAGGTGCTGACCAAAGGCGCCGAGTCCCCCACATCCACCTCCGAGGATCGCGGATACAGCTCGCAGCGCAACGCTAGCGAGGTAAGCTATCTATACCTTTGACAGGTTCGTTAAGCTCTTTGTTCATAGATTAACTCTATGCAGGATCTATACTCCCTTTACCTTTGACAGGCTTGGCAGGAGGTATCCGGACCAATTAACTGTCCGGCCCCTCTGCCCGAAGACCCGACCCTAGCTCTCTTGGTGAAGCTGATGGCTCCGGCACCTTACGTGGTGCCGGAGAGGAAGGCCAAGAAGAAGAAAACCCCCGGGACTCGAAAAAGTTCCCGCAACATGGTGGTATAGGACTCGTCATCTAATGAGTCCACGTCGCTCTCCTCTCGTGAAAACGAGGAGGAGGAACAAGAAAGCTCTCCCCCCCAGCGAGGGGAGCAAAGAATAAGAAGGCCGCCCCAACGGGGGAGGCCGAGGGGTCGAGGAAAAGGAAAACCCCTCCGCCGGACTACTCCCACGATGCCGAAGAGGGCGGAGAGGAGTGGCTGGACAGAACCAAGCGTCCGGCGACATCGTAAGTGTTTACATACCAGAGTGACTCATGATATTCTTTTAATGTGCGGCTTTCCCTAATATCGCTCATAATTTATGCAGCCCGCCCCGGGCCGAACTCGACGATTCGTCGAGCGGCTCCCTGGATACGTCGGACGTGAACTCAATTCCGTCCGTTGTCTCCCCCCGCACTGCAGACGACGCCGAAGTGGCGTCGCGATAAGCTCCAGGGCAGGAGGAGGTGGTCCTGGAGGAGCCGAAAGGCGACCTCCCGGACCCCAGGAATAAAGGGGATTAAACCCCCCAGGGCTCCAAGTCTGGCTTTGTGCCGGACACCGCACCGGACTCGACAGTCCTGGTCTGCGGTGGGCGAACTCCTTCCAAGAGGAGTAAGCCGTCTGAGCCGGCGGCCTCCGTCCAACCGTAGGCGCCGGACAATCTGCTGGAGGTGCTTAAGGGCGCCGCCATCAATGAGGAGCACCATACTGTTATGAGTACGGTGATCCAAAGGGTTCAGTCCGCCAAGAGCGGACTGACTGAAGCTTGCGCAAGCCTTCTAACAGGCTTCGAGGTAAGTAAAAATATGTCAAATTATTTACCGCATAGACAGTAGCCCCTGATGCTCTGTTCGGTGTTCGGAAAGAAAAGCCGAATAGAGGATCTAGTAATATTCGCATGAGTCTAACAAAAAAAGTCAAATATGCGTATGCAGGCTTCGCTGCTGTCCACCGCCGCACTGACTGCGTAGGTGGATGTCCTGAAAAAGGACCTCGGGCGGACCGAGCAAGAGCTCGGCCTTGCCAAACGACAGCTCGAGGAGAAAGAAGGTAAGAAATACCCGTAAAAAAGAAAAAAGGTGCCTATAGAGAGGCTTGATTGCAGAAAGAAATAACAGGATTGTACTGCTTATTGTAGGGGCCGCAACCGAGGTGGCAACCCTGAAGCAGGCGCTGGCAGAGGCCGAAAAGAAAACGGCCAAGGAGCGCGCCGAGCGAGAAAGGCTTGGGGTTCAGGTCGGCGAGGTGCAGCAAGAGCTGCAAGCTCTCATGACAAAACATGAGGGTTTGGAGCTTGAGTCAAAAACACAAGCATCCGAGCTCGTGTCGGCCATCGAGACCGCCAAGAGTGCCAAGGCCGAAGCCCAAAAGGCCCTCCAAGAGTTGGAGGAGGTGAAAAAGATAGCAACGGGTAAGGCATTCTCAATGCAAAGTAGGAATATAAAAGTAAACTATCTATTACTTACCCGAATCCGGAGTTCTCCAGGGGCGTTCGCCGATCTTCCCCACAGCGTATCTGACGCCGCCGCGTTCTACCGAGCTGAAGAGGGCAGCTCGACGGAGAGTGTGTGCTGGTCTCAGTATTCTGAGGCCGGACACCCTGTGCCCTTAAGCGATCAGCTGAAACAGCTGGTCGAGCTCCACAAGGCGGCCGAACAGGCCATGAAGGGCTTACTAGTTCGGCTGTGGCCTGGAGAGGCCCTGCCTGGGAGCTATTTCGGGCTAGTGCGGCGGCTGGTGGAGGCCTGTCCACGGCTTGAGATCATCAAGCGCTCCGTCTGCATTGAAGGTGCCCGGAGGGCCCTTGCCCGTGTAAGGGTACACTAGGGTAAGCTGGACGGAGAGAAGCTGGTGAAGGACGGGCCGCCGCAGGGGAAGGAGCATCACAAGCCCGAGAACTACTACAAGGAAGTTCTTGCCGGAGCCCGCCTTGTCGCGGATGAATGTACTAAAGATGTAATATTTGAATGAACTCGCTCGTTTGTATCCTGTGCGCTGAAAACTTGTTCATATGCGCGAAGCAATGCTTATTGAATTTAAAATATTATTTTCTGTGCGGCCGTTTATCAAAAATTGAGAGATGGCCAGTCGTCGGCTTCTGCCCCCATGCCACTAGTGCTGGGGTGTTCGGGATAAACCTGAGGACTCTTGTTCCCATAGTTGGGTCCTTCGAGGGAGGCGCTCAGCACAACGAACCAGGCAACCGGACTATAACGCTTGAACACTCTCACTTAGCCATAGAACGTTATAATTTTAAATTTCGGCGAAGCCCCTAGTTCGAAAGGCCGAATTCGGGGCGCTATCCACGCCTTTGGCCGGACATAGCCAGCTCCTCGCTCGAAGCGGCATAAGCCTTTAAGGACTCGAAAAACCTCTCGAACAGCGACCGGTCTCACGCCTTATCATGACAGTCTGTTTTAGCTTTGTCCACTGAGGTGCTCAACCCACCTGAACTGGGGCACGATCGCAGTGGTTCTCCTAGTGCTACCTTAGCCGATATAGCGGAACGTAAGGCACCAAAACATAGGAGCCGGGCAAACCCAACATGTGACCAAAATCATGACTCGGAGTCGATGCATATAGTGCTATAAGTTCGGGGTGCCGCACTTGTGAAAGTGTACGGAGTTCTCACACCAGATAAAAGGGTAATGAAGCCCCTGGCGTGGTTTGCCGTACCATGGTGTACGGGTGCGATCATGTTATGTAATAAATATATATTCAAAGAGGATAATGCAAAAAATAGACAAAAAGCTATGCATTGTTTTATAAGGAGGCTATTTATCAAAGCCGAACGATACAAGTAGTGCGATGAGCAAAAAAAGATATTAGACTATTTAACATGTCCTGACCAGGCGCAGGCCGCGGAATTTAAAAACAGATATATCGCTCGAAGTAGAGACCACCTGAGAGTTCCGGAATGCGGCGTAGCTTTGTCTGCTTTCCTGAATCTTGCATCGTCTGTGCGGCAACAAGGCCGAACAAGTTATCCAGAGTATGGAGTCCTGAAAGTAAAAAAGAAAAATCCGGCAGCCCCTAGTACGTTTGACGCTGTATTGTAGGCATGTCGTTGATGTGCCCCTCCCCCTGTGCCCATGGAATTTTAAGGGCGTAATTGTGTACTCGTGGTACTTGCTCCGCTATGTTGTGATGGCTGGGGTCGGGGCTGTATTGCTATGCTTGCTCTGATCGTGCCAGGTGGTCTTGTTGCAGGTTACTCCGGGCGCGCTTTGCATTGTCCGGCTTTTTAACGGCCGAACTGGAGAGTTGCCTTGAAAGGCTGCTTTATACTTCTGTTGCGAGGGCCGCCGTGTGCTCCTCCGTACGGATGGAGCGTTCTGTGTTTCCGCTGACCGTAATTACTCCTCGAGGGCCTGGCATCTTGAGCTTGAGATATGCGTAGTGCGGCACCGCATTGAATTTAGCGAATGCGGTTCGTCCGAGTAGGGCGTGATAGCCACTACGGAACGGGATATATCGAATATTAACTCTTCGCTTCGGAAGTTATCCGGAGATCCGAAGACCACATCAAGTGTTATCGAGCCTGTGCAATTGGCCTCTACACCTGGTATGACGCCTTTAAAGGTCGTCCTTGTGGGCTTGATCCTTGATGGATCTATGCCCATTTTCCGCACTGTATCCTGATAAAGCAGGTTCAGGCTACTGCCGCCGTCCATGAGGACTCTTGTGAGATGAAATCCGTCCACGATTGGGTCGAGGACCAGTGCGGCAAAACCGCCGTGACGGATGCTAGTGGGGTGGTCCCTTCGATCGAAAGTGATCGGGCAGGCGGACCATGGGTTGAACTTTGGGGCGACTGGCTCCATCGCGTATACGTCCCGTAGCACACGCTTCCTCTCCCGCTTGGGAATGTGGGTCATGTATATCATGTTCACCGTCCGCACTTGTGGGGGAAACCCCTTCTGTCCATTGTTGTTCGGCGGCCTGGGCTCCTCCTCGTCGTCGCTGTTCAGCCCCTTGTCTTTGTGTTCGGCTCTTAACTTGCCTGCCTGCTTGAACACCCAACAATCCCTGTTGGTGTGATTGGCTGGCCTTTCGGGGGTGCCATGAATCTGGCACGAGCGGTCGAGTATCCGGTCCAAACTGGACGGGCCCTGGGTATTCTTTTTTAAATGGCTTTTTCCGCTGACCGGATTTATAGCCTCTGAATCCGGCATTAACTGCCGTATCCTCATTGCTGTCGCTGCTAACGCGACGCTTTTGATTATTTCGACATGACCTGCCACTTTTGTCCTTGGTATCAGAATTACCAGGCTTCTTCGATAAGTTGTTGCTGCGAGCTAGCCAGCTATCTTCGCCCGCACAAAAGTAGGTCATGAGTGTCGTGAGGGCTGCCATGGTTTTCGGCTTTTCCTGTCCCAGGTGCCGGGCAAGCCACTCGTCGCGGATGTTATGTTTGAAGGCTGCTAGGGCCTCTGCGTCCGGACAATCGACTATCTTATTTTTCTTTGTTAGGAACCGTGTCCAGAATTGCCTGGCCGATTCTTTTGGCTGCTGAATTATGTGGCTTAGGTCGTCGGCGTCCGGTGGCCGCACATAGGTCCCCTGGAAGTTGTCGAGGAATGCGGCTTCCAGGTCCTCCCAAGAACCGATTGAGTCCGCTGGTAGGCTGTTAAGCCAGTGCCGGGCTGGTCCTTTAAGCTTAAGGGGTAGGTATTTGATGGCGTGTAGATCATCGCCACGTGCCATGTGGATGTGAAGGAGATAATCCTCAATCCATACTGCCGGATCTGTCGTACCATCGTACGACTCGATATTGACGGGTTTGAAACCCTTTGGGATTTTATGATCCATTACTTCGTCTGTGAAGCATAGTGGGTGTGCGGTGCCCCTGTACTGGGCTATGTCACGACGCAGCTCGGAAGAGCTATGCCTGCTGTGTTCGGCCCGGCCGGATTTATTGTGTCCGGAGTGAAGATCATCACGTGTCGTCGGGCGTCCGTGCGATCCATAGATCGATCTTGTTTGCTTTGCTTTATCCTCCAGTACGTGTCGCAGGCCTGGCTTGTTTTCCCGTGCCTTAGTTGAACGGCACCGGGGCATGGCTTGTTTAAGGGTTCGACAAGCCTCTCTGTCACGGCCGCGGGGTGGCCGGTCTACCAAGTCATATGTTTCCCCCTCTGATTGGGGTAGCGGCCTGCGCTTAGGATAATTTTTGGAGGGGCGCCCGAGTTCATGCTCTTCGGCCGCAAGGACTTCAGTCCATCTATCAGCTAGCAAATCTTGATCAGCTCTAAGCTGTTGTTGCTTTTTCCTTAGGCTGTTCGCCGTGGCTAGAAGCCTGCGTTGAAAACGCTCTTGTTCGGCGGGGTCTGATGGTATGATGAATTCGTCGTCGTCGAGGCTTGCCTCGTCTTCGGAGGGAGGCATGTAGTTATCTTCCTCAACCTCTCGCTCTGCCTCTCTCTCATGAGGGCTGGCTTTTCCATCTTCCTGCGCCGAATCTTGCTGGTTCTGGTGTTCTTCGGCGCTGTCCGGGGTAGTATTATCTCCCGTGTCGGAATCACCGTTTCTGCTGTGGCGAGATT
This sequence comes from Aegilops umbellulata, assembly GCA_032464435.1. Lineage (NCBI taxonomy): Eukaryota > Viridiplantae > Streptophyta > Magnoliopsida > Poales > Poaceae > Aegilops > Aegilops umbellulata. Next base: position 132,158,484 of record CP136058.1, on the reverse strand, counting down.
TAGAGCGGCGCCGTTGGCGCCGGCGTTTTGGCGGTTTTTTCGAGTTGTCGTCTTCCGCTGTTCCATCGCCATCCGCATCCTTTGGAGCATCCACCATATATATGTCATATGATGAGGTGGCGGTCCAGCGCCCTACAGGTGCTGGATCTTGTTCGTCTCATCCTTCGTTGTCCATACCGTCGAAGTCTTCGGAGCCGAAGTCAAGCATGTCGGTTAAATCGTCGACAGTGGCTATTAAGTGGGTGGTGGGTGGGCTTTGAATTTCTTCGTTGTCCGAATCCCAACCTCGCAGACCATAGTCCGTCCTGGGCTCTCCTGATAAAGAGAGAGACTTGAAAGAATTCAGGATATCACCGAAAGGTGAGCACTGAAAGATGTCCGCGGCGGTGAACTCCATTACAGGCGGCCAATCAGATTCGATCGGCGGGGGCACGAAAGGCCCAGAGTTCGGAGAAGAATCTGACTCCTTGGAGTCATGGGCCATGCGGAGTACGGGGTTGGCGTTCGTCTCGACCGCCTTTGACATCGCAGCCCCCGAGGTGACGTCCAACCGTTCATCCTCGGAGAACGCAACGGGCTCCGAGTCAAGGATCGGGGCTGGAGCGTGTGCGGCCTCCAGGGTACTATTCGGAGGCAGAGCTATGTCATGCCCCTCGAAATAGTGCGGCGCGCTTGGCTGTGGTTCGAACTCATCGAAGATCAAGTCTCCGCGGATATCTGCCGTGTAGTTTAGGCTTCCAAACCTGACTTGATGGCCAGGGGCGTAGCTTTCGATCTGCTCCAGATGACCAAGCGAATTGGCCCGCAGAGCGAAGCCGCCGAAGACGAAGATTTGTCCGGGGAGGAAAGCCTCACCCCGGACCTCGTCGTTGTTGATGATCAAAGGAGCCATCGGGCCTAAAAGCGACGACACATAGGAACTCTCAATGAAAGCACCAATGTCGGTGTCGAAACCGGCGGATCTCGGGTAGGGGGTCCCGAACTGTGCGTCAAGGTCGGATGGTAACAGGAGACAGGGGACACTTTATTTTACCCAGGTTCGGGCCCTCTCGGTGGAGGTAAAACCCTACTCCTGCTAGATTAATATTGATGATATGGGTAGTACAAGAGTGGATCTACCACGAGATCAAGGAGGCTAAACCCTAGAAGCTAGCCCATGGCATGATTATGTATGATGATGGTTGTCCTACGGACTACAACCCTCCGGTTTATATAGACACCGGATAGGGTTAGGGTTACACAGAGTCGGTTACAATGGTAGGAGATCTTGAGTATCCGCACGCCTAGCTTGCCTTCTACGCCAAGGAAAGAACCTTCCGGACACGGGACTGAGTCTTCAATCTTGTATCTTCATAGTCCTGGAGTCCGGCGGGAGATGTAGTCCGGCTATCCGAACACCCCCTAATCCAGGACTCCCTCAGCCCACAAGATTTTTGTGTGCCATAATGGACCAGTGCAGGTAAAGGCCCACAAAATTCTTGCGGGTCATAATGGGCCGGCCCAGCTAAAGGCCCACGAGATTTTGCCGACATTAATGGGCCGGCCCAGCTGTAGGCCCACAAGATTTTGAGGACCCTAGTAGGCCGGCCCATTAACTGGCTGCCATGTTTTGGGCCAAATGCCGGCCCACATTTGATCCGGTCCATTAATGGCCTGCCATGCTCCGGGCCTAATAGTGGCCCATATGAGATCCGACCCGTTAAAAGCCTACCATGTTCTGGGCCAAATTACGGCCCAGATCAGGTCCGGCCCTTTAAGAGGTTTTGGGCTCAATTATGGCCCATATCAGATTCGGCCCGTCAACTGGACACTATGCTTTTGGGCCCACTTGCTAAAGGCCCACTTAGTAATTCGGCCTGCTATTAGTTTTGGCCAGTTAAGGGCCCGTCTAACATTTTGGCCCTATATTAATTCCAGCCTGTTAAAAGACCTTCATATAGTTGGGCCTAACTACGGCCCGGTTTGCATCCGGCCTGCTCGCAGCCGATAACTGATTGGGCCAAACAAGGACCGAGACAATTTTTTAGCCTGTTAAAAGCCCGTGATTTGATTTGCACAATCATGGGCCGGGGTTCATTTCGGGCTGCTGCCGGCCCGTGAGCTGTTCGGCACGTTTCAGGCCCAACCTACATCGTGATTGCATGACGGCCCGATTATGTACCGTAATTTTACGGTTTGGCCGGTTTACTGCGAAGACAGGATATATATACAGTAAAATAATTGCAATATCATGAATAAGAAAAAGCCTAGACTATACAATAAAGAAATTACGGCATATTACATCCACTGGGCATCAAAGTTCGCCACTATGATAATAAAGCACAAGCACACAACAGATTACATACACTGGGCATCAAAGATCGCCACCAGTGCAAATAAACATGCCGACAAAATAATATACAAAACCGACAGCACTTAAATAGAGTTCAAGAAAGGTTAGCCCTGCTGGGGAGCTGCAGCGCAAGCAGCTGAGCAAGATGATCAGTCCACGCTTGTTCAACACTTATATCTTCTCACTCTGAAAGATAAACATGCATACAGATGACAGGTTTTGCACATAAAAGTATCAGTGCTGACAATTCATCACATTTCTTACTAACGAATAAAGTGACACAATTTAAATTTGCATTAACACAATATGGTATTGTTCAGGTCAAGACATGGCAGGAAATGACATTGTGAAGGAGTTGGCAGCTTTACGACACCACTGGATTACAGATCAAGAACTCATAAGTATCAATGGTTAGTGTGCTGTCAATTTATACCATTTCAGATTGGCAAATAAAGAGATGGTTTAAATAATAGTAGAATGATATGACATTGTTCATAGTTAAGACATTGCAGAATATGACATTGTGCTGTAGTGGGTAGGTTCATCACACCACTGGATTACGGATGAAGAATAGAAGCATACATGCAGTGCAAAAGAATATCACTTGCTCTGTATAGTTTAATTTACATGGTATGAAGAAGGAACTTGGTTGTACAACTGAAAACTTAAATTGAGAAAGGACAAACTTTTGTTTATGAACTACATATAATAAACTTTAAACAAGCAATTTGATGCAAACACCAAAAATAAACAGTTGTTGCAGTCATGCCTAACCAAATATATACAACAAAGTTTGAAGGCTTGAGATGGACAAACTTACATTATTGGTGAAGACAGGCTCTATAAAGGCCTTGTCCATGCTCATGGGGGGGGGGGGGAGGGGGAATTCAAGAAGTTTACCACAGAATCTTCTTCAAAAGCATTGACTTTATTCTACATTTTGTTAAGAGTAAATATAGATGTGATAATATACGAAAAAATGGAGAATATTTAAGATAAGATGAAGAGTGATGCTACATAACCAAGTAGCTATAAATGTAAGTGCAGCGATACAAGAAAAAGGTACACCCAAGAGCAATGCACAACTAAACTTCTTCAGTACCAACCTTATGGTAAGAGTAAATATAGATCTGATGTGTAGAAAATGGAGGGCAAAGGAAAATAAGCTGTAGAGTGATGGTACATGAATAACTACCTGTCATTATAAGTACACTGATAAAGGACAACATGTACTTACAAGAACAATGCAGAGCTAAAAAAACATTGGCATTGGATATATTCTACACTAATGTAACCATTCATATAGATCAGATAATTTGGAGCGAACAATTGATAAGCAAGCTATCATGCATACTACTGTCACATAATGAATTAGGTATGTATGCAAGTGCAGAGATACAGGACAACAGGTACTAACAAGAGCAAAGCAGCGGGCAGCATATTTGCGATATCCTGTCGTTCTTGTCAAACTGGAATTCTTCTTCGAGCAGATTTCCTGCAAAAAAGATCCGTAAGGCACATGCAGAAAAGTAGAAGTTCAAATTGTCATGTGATTTCATAGACAATACCTCATCCTGCGAATGAGAGTAGTGCATAACAAGGTTTTTCCATTCAATGTCTTCTAAATTTAGCACAAGAGACTTCACCGGAAATTCGTTTATAGACTTGCCATCAAAGTGTGATTTCCTCAGGTAACACCGATACTGCTGCAATGCTTCCTTGAAAAGCACAAGCAAGTTTTGCTCGTCATGACTATCCAGATTGACCCTCGCCTAGTTACAACAATGTAATGTAAATCATTGATGTGTTTAATCAGCAGAAAACAGGAAAATAATAACCATGAATAATAGCACTTACACGTACACTACTAGGGAAAACCTTATACACAGAATCTTAGCAGCAGCGTGGTTTAAAAACAGACGCTACTGCTAATTAGCAGTAGCGAGCTTCAGCGAGCAGCGCTACTAGTATCTAAGTAGCAGTAGCGCTCTATGTGAAACAAGCGCTGCTACTATAATTGCCACGGTGTTGCCTCCCGGCTAGATATAGTAGTAGCGCCCTTCCGAGGGACGCGCTACTGCTAAAGTACTTAGTAGCAGCATGTTTCTTAAAAACTTGCTGCTGCTAAGTATCACCGCAACTAATTAAGTTTAGTCCCATACTGCTAAGCGAGCAAGGTTTTTACCACCTTAAATATGTTACTTCTCAACCTATCTCGAGCACTTGGTCTTCATTGAACTATATGTATATGATTTGTAGCTGCAATATGAATCCTCGCCTGTACCTATATAGGTACAATGAGGATTCATGTTGACTATTTAGATTCTACACAAAAAGATCAATGGTGACCAATGTATATTTTTGATGTTTTTACATTGCTTAGACTTATAGCATTTTTTCAGGACAAAGCGTTACTGATTTTGGGATAAACAAAAGAAATAACTGCTTGCATTAGCAGTAGCGTTTTTCTGTAAAACGCGCTATAGATAAGTTATCTATAGCGCGCTTTCCTTACGAGCTCTACTGCTAGTTCGACTTAACCACCCCGGCCCGGCTCAAAATTTTGCTAAGTCCTCCTTTCCCCCTGTTCCCCTACTCCTGTCGCGCCGCCGCCCGAGCCCGAGCCTGCCCTCACCGCCGCCGCCCGAGCCCGTCCTCAACCTCACCGCCGCCGCCAGCCGCTGCTCTCGACCTCACCGCTGCCGCCCTCGACCTCACCACCGGCGCCCGAGCCCGCCCAGGACCGCCGCCTCCCGATCCCGGGCCCGCCCTCGCCACCCCTACCTCCGTCACCGAGCACCTCCCCGCCACCGTCTCTCCCCTCTCTGTAAGCCCCCCACCCCTCCCCCACCCCCTCTCTCTTTGCTTAGTTAGTAGATGATTTTAGTAGTAGTAGATGTTAATTTAGGGTTCATAGATAATGATTTTTAGTAGTAGTATATATTAATTAGTAGTAGTGACGGTAAACTAGTTGTATAATTAGCAGTACTAGATGTTAATTAGTAGTAGATGTTGTAGTAGATGTACTAGTTTCTTTCTATTTATAGTAAGTTTATATTTAGTAAGAACGAGTTGAATTAATAGAACTAGTTTAGTTTTAGTTGAACTAGTTTAGTTTTAGTTGAGCTAGTTTAGTAAGTAAATTAACAAACTAGTTGAATTAATAGAACTAATGTATTTTTAGTAAGAAATTAAAATAACTAGTTGAACTACTTTATTTTTAGAAAGAACTAGTTTTTCTATTTATAGTAAGTTTATATTTAGTAAGAACTAGTTGAATTAATATAACTAGTTGAACATGTCATATTTCTTGTTATTTTTTAGTTTAAACAGTTATTCGGGATGTATTAGTGATAACTTATAGGGTTTTTGCTTTTGCAGAAATCAAGGAGCCCCTCCATCATCCCTGCCGTCGTCCCCGTCATCGACCCCCTCCGACCTCGAGGTGGGACCAGGCAAATCTCCATGTCAATATGAGTCCTATAAGATATATATGATGTAGATAAAAAATTCAGGCGCTCGAGTTTCAGGCGCTTGTTTTGCCGGAGTGCCCGGTCATGTTTTGGTTACACCTCCGAGTGGCCTATGTTTTGTCGGAGTGTTGATTAATTTCCGTTCCAGCAAATTTCAGGCGCTCGGTATGTCCTTTTTTAGCAAAGGTCATGCCGGATTTTTCCGTGAATTCTGGCATGACTTGTGCTAGAATATGTAGGAAATATCGAGTGGCCTGTATTTTCTCGAAAAATAATGATCTAATTTAGGTTTTTTAGTACATATATTTAATTGTACAAGTTTAATCTTTGAATTATGAACGTAGGAAATGTCGTACTCGAAAGACGACAGTCTCCCGGGGGAGTGCAGCTGGTGCCACGATGATCGAGGTATGTGCGACAGGTTCGTTGAGCTGGACGAAGATCGGCACTTCAGCATTAAGCTCGAGGAGACCTTCGATGTTGAAACGGTACGCAACAATGACAAGTGTTTTTTTTGTAATTAAGCATGACTTCAACTATTTCAACGTCTAATTTTCATCTTTTACAATTCGACTAGCTTATCCCATGCCATGCAAGACGCTATGTCTTGGAGAGGATGGGTTTTGAAGACCGTGAAAATTTTGAAACAAAGAAAATACACCTAAGGACCCATCATGATATCGATTTTGAAGTAAATCTGTACAATTCTCAGAGCGTAACCCATTTTGGTTGCCAAAATTGGGAAGCACTTTGCAAAATGTATGGTTTTTATGAGGGTATGATTGTCACCATGGATCTTGGTAATCCTGACATCGAGCAAGACAATATGGACATTTCGGTCCTTGTTGATACGCTTCCGATTCTACCGCAATGTGAGTTTCTCAAACATAGTTATTAACTAATTTATATTGTTTATTTCAAAATAGTTGACAACTTATTTCCATTGACAGCTTATTTTGAATCTTCAAAGAATGTGCAGAAGATGGTAGACAAAACCCACCACACTGATGGCTCCGAATTAACGTATAAGGAGAAAAATCATCTGATTGCTTATTGTACTTTTCTTGATAATTACAATACCTATTATCGAACTCCTCCAAATTATGGTGAATACGTGCCACTAGTGCACGTGTTGAACCACAATAACTTCTATGGAGATACCCTGGTAAGATTTTTTTACTATTACGACATCCGTGCATCTTTTGCATAGTTCTAAAACTAGTAAATGCATCATTGCTAACTACGAAGTTATTACTCTGTTTTTCAACAGGAAATCCCGATGGATTGTGTGCCTCTTCTGATGTATCAGAATGGTCGCCTTGCAGTTATGAACCTACAGCCAGGTCAATCTAAGGAGCTCACCTGTGCATATCGGATTTCTAAAACCGGTGAACACATGCTAATCAAAGAATGGAAAAAATGTTTGGACATTCGCAAGGAGGTTCTTGGAAGTAACATTAAGCGAAAGGCAAGAATTGGAGACAGGATAATCTCCATTCTCCATAATGGAGAGTCAGGGGCTATCTTGTTTTTTTGCTATTTTACCTTAGAGAATATAGTAGGTCCTAAGAGAATGTAGTAGGTCCTATTAGGTACAATATGTTTATTATGTGATACAATGTGTTAGAGTTGATGATGAGGAGTACTTGTGATTATGACTAGTGACCAATTTGCTATGTGATGTCTCATTGATGAAAATGATGATCTTGAGGAGGTGTTATATGATAATGATGTATTATGATGATAAGTTGCTAATGATATGATGATGATATTTATTATATCATTGGGTGAAAGAACCGCGGATTAGTTTCAAGTGGATGTCCATCCACTTGAAACTAGTCCACGGTTCTTTCACCCGTGATGTAATAACTCATTATGATTCCAAAACAATTTCTAAATTTCCGTTGTATGAAAACTTGTGTAAAGGTGTATGAATACAACATGAAATAAAAAGAAATAAAATACGAAATAATAGTAGCAGCGCGGGCAGGGAGAAGCGCTACTACTAATTACCAGTAGCACACCTCCGGGAAGTCGCTACTACTAAGTCGATTTATCAGTAGCGCGGGCGGAGGCATGCTACTGCTATACGATACCTGTAGCGCCTTATCAGTAGCGCATCGGCCCGCGCTACTGATAGGCCTAAAACCCGCGCTGCTGCTAGGCTTTTCCCTAGTAGTGGTAAGTTGGACAGGAAGATGTGAAAATGGTGTTTGTCTTCACAATAATCTTCCCATGATGAGAATATATGCACGTAGTCCCTAACAACATTGAAAGCATTGTCTTTTAAACTGGGAATAAATGGAATGGGGTTCCAATCTGCAGGAATTGGCCGTCTCTGCAGTTGGGATAGGTCTTCGGCCGGTGGACTTGCTGTACTTTTTGCTGGAGTGGGATTTTTCTGTGGTACAGCTGGTGCTATGGCAAATGAAATCGGTATACCTTTTGCTGGAGTGCAAGTCCTGTGTGGTGGGGCTAGTGGTGTGGCCAGTGAAGTATGGGTACAGTCTACTGGAGTCGGTCCTACGTTTTGTGTCACTGGTTGTATAGCCAATATAAGTGGGGTGCTGTCTGATTTCTCCAGCACCACCATGTTTTTCAAGGACTTTGCTGGTGCTCCTTCAGGTTCGGCAATCACCCTCTTCCTTTTTGATGTCTGATGCACAAGAACAACATTTGAGTGAAAAAACATGGTATGATGACAGATGGAATATGTATTGATAATGGATGGGCATGGCATCTCGACATATATGATGAGTAAACTAAGCAGATGGCGGTGCAACAAAGTAGAAGAAATGCAAGACAACACATGTAAGATACGCGCAATCAATAAAACCTTGCCAAATTAGAACAGGCACCTTGATGGGTGAACATGACAGGCCATCTGCCTTTGACTCCTCGAGGTTAGAATAGCCATTAGGATGATATTCTGAACAAGAATCAACAGGTGGGGAGCGTACGAGTTTCATTGCTTCCAGAATGGCACTCAATGCCTTGGTGCCAATTTTGTAAGTCATTGCAGTGTTCCACAATATTCTTCTGATGCACGGATTCTGATATTCACTGTAATTGCGTATAATATCTGAGAACCATGAAAACATAAATACTTGTGAAATTATCTTTGTAATGCAGATGATATTCTAATATAGGGGCGCCCCCTGTAAACACTTGTGTGCTATCACTGGATTCTTATGAGAGAGCTCATGTGTGCTGTAATATGGTGCGTGCATTTATATAATATGGCACAAGTACACAAAAAATAGGCTCCAGAAGTAAAGATAGCTGGCAGATGATAGGTTCATAATATACTGTATGGAGAGTTTATTGCCAAACCATGACAACAAGAGCACACAACAACTAGGCAGATCATAGTGTACATAACAGGGGTACACCATAACCAGGATATATAAATTGGGAAAGTGGAACTGACTGGAAATTACGGTGTTGTATTGCCGCCACTAATTGAAAGCCTATCGGTCACGTACAGGCCAGCTCTATCAGCTGTTGACTGCAGATGTCCCTGCTCCCCTTCCTGACAAGGAACATACTGTGCTTCCCATACAGAACACCGCACCGGCCGCCGGCCGAACCACCGGCCCCACCGCCTGTGTTCCTCTGCCACCCCCACCCCCGCGCCCACCCGCGTCGAGTTTTCTTCGTTCGACGAGGCCCCACCACCGCCCCCACCCGCGTCGAGTTTTCTTCGTTCGACGAGGCCCCACCACCGCCCCCACAACCACCGTTCCCACCCGAGCCCCTTCCTTCGCACCAGCGAACTCCGGCGAGCTCTCAAAAATCGACTGACCCAATTTTGAAATTTAGTCTACTGTGATTTAACTAGTGTGGAATATAAAAGGGGAAACCATAAGCATCGGGAGTATGGTGTTGAGCGTGCCATGGCGGATCTGAAGGTGCAAACCGGACAGAGGCAACTTCGCAACCAAGACAAGAAATTAGAGTAAAGCAACGACGATCTATTTTCTTGCCGCGATAAATAAGTTGAGTAGATACGAAAGAGTACCGCCTCTGGTGCGGCGCCGTGTACGCATCTGATGAGAATTTGATGGTGTTGTGGTAGCGATGGTTGTTGGCGGCGTGGAAGAAGATCTAGGAGGGTAGACGGTGGCAGCGGGGCATGGTGGACGAGACGGTCGTAGGAGCGGCTCCGGCAAGGTGGACGACGGCGGGGATGAAGCGAGAGGACGGGATGCAAGGATCCTGGTCCGAAGCCGTGGATGAGAGAGGTCGATCTCTTGCAATGGACAGCGGCGTCGGGGTATCAGCTCCGGCATGGTGGAGGAGGACGGCGGTGGATGGGGTGGCGGACGACGGCGGACGGAGGAGGGTGGGGTGGAGAGGGTGTTTTGGCGCCCACGGAGTACGAATGGGGAAAAGGGAGGTAGAGAGGAAGGGGGGAACCATGTATTCAGGGCGCGCTTGTCTCAAATGCGAGGAAATTTACAAATTTAGCCCCCGTTTCAAATTTCTACTACATCACAGCAACACTAGTCGGTTGGGGATAGGACGGTAATCTCGCATACACCGAATATTTGCCGACGAGAGTTTGTTTTTGGCGCCCACCGTGTATGAATATGAATCAGGGAGGGAGTCGATTTCGGCCGAGGACACACTGTGTTTTGGCGCCCACCGTGTATGAATCCAGGTGAGGCGGTTACGTCACGTTTGGGTGAAATTACAAACCTATCCCTATCGAAACCTATAGAAATCCAGCAGATAGGCTTTGCGTGGCAGGGATAGGCAGTAGTGATTTCCATCTCGCAGATTTTGGTTTCGGGCGGTTACTGCGACTTTCCCAGCTTCGTTCAAATTTTGCAGAGTGCACGTTTACCGTGCCAACTCAATTCGAATCCCGTTTGTATTCTATTTTTTTCCAGGCGGGATCCATTTTCAATTGGAATTACATTCTATATACATCATTTTTTATACATACTTTCAAAAGCACAACATTATTTATACATAAATATGGTTTACAAATGGCATGATCTCAGATTCATAAGGTTGTATCCATCAATTTAGATTTTCAAATATTTGAAACCACTTTATGTTGAAAGCCAATGTATGAATTCCTCGCTAACTGTCTCCAATTAATGTGTGTCTCATGCGGTTTTTTTACTTCTCAAACATGTATAATGTGTTTCACACACACAACATATAGTGTAATCCCGTTTAGACATTAATTGCATATAAACCATGCATTGTTTGTAATTGAAGAATCTATGGATCAGCAATATTGATAAACTATATAACGTTACACGTGTGCCCAAATTCAAATGAATATGCATGTTTGATACACCAATTTGCGTTATGATATTATCGATGTCGTGATCTCCAATTTAAATATTTGAATCCCCTTTAATCCAGATATTCGTCTCATATAGCTATGAAACGCCCTCGATGCGGCTATATCTCCCACGTGTCGAAGCACGACTTAGAGGCATAACCGCATTGAAAGCAATGTTGCAAGTGAGGTAATCTTCACACAACCCATGTAATACATAAGGGAAGAAGATACATAGTTGGCTTACAATCGCCACTTCACACAATACATGAGTAAAGCATTACATCATACAGATACAATCAAGGTCCGACTACGGAACCAAAATAAAATAAGACTACCCCAAATGCTACACAGATCCCCGATCGTCCCGACTGGGCTCCACTACTGATCAACTGAAACGAAACATCACAATGAACAAGATCTTCATCGAACTCCTCCTTGAGCTCGGATGCGTCACCTGCCCGGTTTCATCGGCACCTGCAAACTGGTTTTGGAAGTATCTGTGAGTCACGGGGACTCAGCAATCTCACACCCGCGAGATCAAGACTATTTAAGCTTAAAGGTAGGACATGGTAGTGAGGTAGAGCTGCAGCAAGCGACTAGCATATCTGGTGTCTAACATACGCAAATGAGAGCGAGAAGAGAAGGCAAAGCACGGTCGAACAACTATGATCAAGAAGTGATCCTGAACGACTAACGTCAAACATAACTCCAACAACCGTGTTCACTTCCCGGACCCCGCCGAGAAGAGACCATCACGGTTACACACGCGGTTGGTGTATTTTAATTAAGATCAACTTTGGGTTTTCTACAACCGGACATTAACAAATTCCCATCTGCCACATAACCGCGGGCACGGCTTTCGAAAGTTCAAACCCTGCAGGGGTGTCCCAACTTAGCCCATGATAAGCTCTCGCGATCAACGAAGGATATTCCTTCTCCCCAGGAAGACCCGATCAGTCTCGGAATCCCGGCTACAAGACATTTCGACAGTAATAAAACAAGTCCAGCAAAGCCGCCCGATGCGCCAACATCCTGATAGGAGCTGCACATATCTCGTTCTCAGGGCAACACCGGATAAGTCAAGCTACGAGTAAAACCAGACTTCGAGTTTCCTTGAGGTGGCCCCGCAGGCTGCTCGGTTCGGACCAATACTTAGACAAGCATTGGCCCCGGGGGGGGGGGGGGCTAAATAAAGATGACCCTCGAGAGAGCGACTCCCAAGGGAAAAGTAGGTGGTGGTGAGGCAAATGGTAAAACCAAGGTTGGGCCTCGCTGGAAAAGTCTTATTTAAAGCGAACTATCAAGGGGGTCCCATAAATCACCCGACCGCGTTAGGGACGCAAAATCCGGGAACATAACACCGATATGACGGAAACTAGGGCGGCAAGAGTGGAACAAAACACCAGGCATAAGGCCGAGCCTTCCACCCTTTACCAAGTATATAGATGCATTAATTAAATAAGATGTATTGTGATATCCCAACAAGTAAACATGTTCCAACAAGGAACAACATCTCCATGTTCCAACAAGGAACAAACTTCATCTTCACCTGCAACTAACAACGCTATAAGAGGGGCTGAGCAAAGCGGTAACATAGCCAAACAACGGTTTGCTAGGAAAAGGTGGGTTAGAGGCTTGGTTTAACAATATGGGAGGCATGATAATCAAGTGGTAGGTATCACAGCATAGGCATAGCAAAAGAGCGAGCAACTAGCAAGCAAAGATAGAAGTGATTTCGAGGGTATGGTCATCTTGCCTGAGATCCCGCAAGGAAGAAGAACGAGTCCATGAAGAAGACAAACGGATGAAGTCGAACGAATCCTCACAACACGACGTTATCGGAACTAACCCGAAGAAGCAACACCGGAAAGAAGCAAACAACAAAGTAAACAACCACCACATAAACATGGCATGATATGCGAGATGTGGTATGCAATGCATATGCATGCTTCGGAAGGAAAAAGATGAACCAGGCATAATATTGGCAGACCAAGTATGCCACTGGAAAGATGAGGTGATTTCGGTTGAAATCGATATAAAGATCACCGGAATCGGATGCACGGTTTGCAAATGACAAGCAAAACAAGAATGACAAGATTCTGCCATTAACAGCATGATGCTACTTAGCAAGCAACAATAAATTAAGCTACTGCACCCAAACATATCAACAAAGCATATTAAAGTGATCTACTCAAGATGTTTGATAAAAGATGAACACTGAGCTACGGCTAAATCACACCACGACAGGTTCAAACAAGCATGGCAAAAGTGCAAAAGATAACAGGTTCACAGACTTAGTGAAAATAACATGCCAGAAATTAACATCAGGATGGCATGTTTAGAGCTAGGAAACAACAAGCTACAGTAACAGGAACTAGCAAAGTAAGGTATGGCATTAATCTACTCGAAGCACTGAACAAAAGTCCCTTACTGACCATAAGCCAAAAAGGGCCAGAAAATATAATAGCACCCATGTCAATTAAGCAAGTTTCGTTACAGATTTCATACTTAGCAGAAAACTGGACATGTCAAAAACAGATAACAAGTAGGCATATTCGTGAGCTCGATGCACTCACTACAAAGCATTGCATGATAAAATAAGCATACATCCATCAAGAAGACATGGCATAGAAGCTAGACATGGCAAAAACAACAATATATCATGCAAGGATCAACTACAACAAGCTTGGCAAAATCGAATAACATGTAAACAATCTGCCAGTAACATTTTATAGCAAAAGTAGAGCTCGATTGACTCAAGCTATGGCACTCCATAATTACAAACAAAGGCATGGATGGATAGAGTAAATCCATATGCTCAAAACACTCTTACTTATCATGCTCAAAATAGGCATAGATCTCTCTGGAACAACATGAACACATGGCATAAAAATAACGGCAGGACATGACTTAGTGAAAATACTAAGTCTGTGAAATCAGCAACATTAAGTACCATAGTTTGCATGCTTGTCCTAGTCACCACAAAGATCACAAAAATACATGGCATAAATCTATGGAAAGATGGCATGGCGTATTACAAAACACATGTAGGACTCAACTTCATAGGATGCACACATCAATCATGGAAAAAATGACAAAAGTGCATCTACTGAAACAGATCTGAAATTAACATCACATAGCCATCTTCTAACAGCATTTCGGGCATCAATATTATCTCAAATCAAAATGATGCAATGAGATGAAATGATGTACTCATCGAGTCGAACAATTTGACATATTACACGCATGAAACGGAGCGGTATGAAGCAAGTTATGGCACGATGAACATGGCATGGTAATACAAAATATTCGGGACTTGGGGAAATTTCGAGGGTCAACCTCGTGGATTTGGATCTGAGCGCGGATTCCGAGGCGGAGCCGGGCTCGCCGGAGTTTCGCCGGTTCTTCGCTGGACGAGGGGAAGACGGGGTCGGCGCGCAGGAGGAGGTCGGAGAAGTCCGAAGAGGGGCGCGGGGAGGGTCGCCGGTGTGGGATCCGGCGGCGCCGGCCAGGATCCCGGCCAGGGCGAGCACGGCGGACGGCGTGCGGGGCCGGCGAGGCGCAGGCTGCGGCCGGCACGGGGCACGAGCGACGCGCTGGACGCGGCGGCGCTGGATGGCGGCGGGGCAGAGCGGCGAAGGCGCGACGAGGTCGGCGCGGCCGGGCGCCGACGGGCGGAGGCGGCGGGGCGCGCGCGGCGGTCGTGCTCCGGCGAGGCTCCGGTGGCCGGAGTCGCGACGTGCGGCGACGGGCGAACGGCGGCGCGGTCGGGCGGACCCGGGCCCCGATGGGCTCTGCGGGCTGCGCCCGGGCCTGGCGGGCCTGTGGAGGAGGAGAGAGGAGGCTGGAGGCGGCGGGCGACAAGTGGCGCGACGGGAGTGGCTACGGCGGCGGAGATGCTGAGGTGGCGGCGTGGGATTGGCCGAAGTGAGGTGGCCGGTGGACATGTCCGGCGCGGACGGACGTGTCCGGCGGCGGAGAGGGAGCGGGGCTAGGGTTTCATCTGCGATTTGGACGGGGGAGGCACATATTTATAGGTAGAGGGGGCTAGGAAGCTCCAAATGGAGTGCGGTTTTCGGCCACGCGATCGTGATCGAACGACCGAGATGATGGAAGTGACTTGGGTGGGTTACGGGCCACTTTGGAGAGGTGTTGGGATGCAACACGCCAGAGGCCTTCACGGTTACCCGGTTAACCGTTGGAGTATCAAACGACCTCCGAATGACCCGAAACTTGACAGGTGGTCTACCGGTGCTATACCAAGGCCGCTTGGCAAACCTCGATCCATTCCGAGAAAGTTTGATACCCGCTCACGACAAAAGGTAAAAGGGGACGCCGGGGGATATAGGAGCGCCGGATTGCAAAACGGACAACGGGGAAAATGCTTGGATACATGAAACGAACACGTATGCGAATGCGATGCACATGATGACATAATATGAAATGCAGATGATGACATGGCAAAGTGCAACACGCAAGCACATGACATGGCAACGACGGCGAATAACTAGCGGACACCTGGCGCATCGAACCCGGGGTGTTACAAGCTATCACTCATGCTTATATAGGACTATCTCTCTGGACCTATACGCATTCATCATCTCTCAGGTATCTCTCGTGCTACCTGTATGTCGACAATGATCTTTTATCTTCGTAACACACTGACAGTACTCTCTCCCTCGACCTTCATCACTCTATCTCTCTCTAAGTATATCTCGCTCCCTGCTATGTGTCTCTAACTATGATTCTCCATGTGGAATCTCTTTCTCTCACACAAACACAAAACTTTGTCTCCCGGGGTCTCATTTCTCTCTACTATTCCCATGTGTGCCACTCGCACACCCCTCATACAGAGATGTCTTTCGCTCCTTAGGTATGAGAACCTACGACTCTTCCTCTTCAATATCTCTTTCTCACACCCAAACACAAACTCTGTCTCCCAGGGTCTCATATTTCTCCATTGTTCTCTTGTATGTCGCTCACACACACCCTCTCTCCCTAGAGATATCTTGCGTTCCCTCATATGTCTCTCTAGCTATCACTCTCGTTGTGAAATATCTTTCTCTCTCACGGACACAAAACTCCGTCACTCTGGATCTCATTTCTCTCTGATATCTGTTTGTATGTGACTCACACGCACCCTCTCTCTATCTCTCTCACACCCACACACATAACCCAGCCTTCTGATCCACTCGACTCCTATCTCTAACACACACTAGCTAGCATCTTTATCTTTCTATTTATCTTTTTCTCCATCAACCTTTTTTCTCGCCCTCACTCTTGATTCCTATCACGCACACTACATATGTTTCTCTCTACATGCAGTCAAGTGCCCTCTCACACACATATATAACTTCACCCTTTGAACCACCCGACGGTCATCTCCAACACCCAAACTAGCGGATGTCCCTCTAGCTAGCATCTCCATCTCTGTATTTATCTGTAGTTTCTCCGTCAACATTTCTTTCTCGCACGGAGTCTTGCTTCCTATCACCCACACTATATATGTCTCTCCATACATATGCATTTATAGGTTGGTCTCTTTTGCACAATCGTTGCGCCTCACTCCCTCTGCTCGCCATAGATGCATGCTCCAGCCCACGCCACTATCTCTTAAAGACAAAAACACATGCTCAATTGTCGGGCCTTCTTCCCTGCATTCTCACATGCATGCATATTGTCATACCGATCCATCTCTCCCATGTCATTGATCTTATGACTTATGTGTTCTTTCTTTTATCTCGATCATGCGCGCGCGCACACAAACACATCCCACGTATACATGTATACCTCTCACACATGCACGTTCAAGGTCTCTATGTCTCCATACGTAGTTAATTACCCTCAATCCTAACGCCACATCGAATCGTTCTCCTCTTTTGTGCACATAACTTCCGCCTGGATGGGTAAAACACACACTCACACTTAACAATCTCCTTCTAGCTACCCCCTACCTCTCACTCTTCCCCTATATCCCCGGAACCAATAAGACCATCCCTTTGTTTAATTCCCGCCTACATGCACCATCGATATATACTAGTCTTCCTCGGTGTCTCTCGAACAAACACGTTCTCTCGAAGTTGACTCCTCTCACGCGCACACACCTTCTCTTCCCTCTCTATGGGCATTTTCTCTCTTGCACCCCATCATTGGTGGCCTCTGCCATACACATCACCTCTCTATGATGAAAGCCATGCACACTTAAATTACATCCGCCACAGAGGACCCCGCGACACACACACACACACACGCACGCGCCCCCCACACACTAAGACTCCATCTCTCTCTCTCTCACACACACACAAACACACACACACACACACACGCACGCACGCACGCCCCCCACACACACTAAGACTCCATCTCTCTCTCTCTCTCACACACACACAAACTAAGACTCCATCTCTCTCTCACACACACACAAACACAGACACACACACACACACACCCCACACACACACTAAGACTCCATCTCACACACACATGCTCTAGGCGTAGCATTTGTTCCTACCACCCTACATCCAACCTTACCCGTATGATAAACAATCACCTTTATTTACTTGCATAACATGGACAAATTCCACTTTACTTTAGTAGTCAGCAAACTTACCATCTATACCCTTATAAAAAACAAGTTGGTGGTGATGGTGTGCCCGCCATCTTGTAATACAGACCGTATGATTTATATCTGAGGATAGAAAGCAAACTATGATAATTTTACAAAAGATACCCGCACCTCTCTCCACATCATTATCTCCCGCAACCTCATTGCTCAGCAATTAAAAAAGGAATATCTAGCATGCATGGTGGCCGCTGCCGCCTGCCAGCGCCGTCCATCCCCATGCCTCCGCCCATTCCGACCACCATTCACCGCCACGCTCCACTCCTCCTCTTCTTATCTCTCATCTTTCATTTTTTCGATGACATTCTCGAGATACCAGTTTTCCGATAAAATTCTCGAGATATCATTAGTTTTTACACATGAGATTACTCCTGCATGGGTCAATCACAACAGGTGTTCTGTAAAAAATGCATATTGGTGTTCCGTGCAATGCACGAGAATCTTGCTTGTAATTATATAACGCAAATCACGAGCAGGAAGTGACATTTCTTTGACAGAACCACGTTAACATGGCCACGTAAATCACTAGCTAAAGTAAATACCATTATACTTATATCCCGATGCAAAAGGTTGAGTACATGTCCGAAGAGTAGAGTCGCACACACGCACTCTGTCTCTTGGAATCTCTCTCTCACACACCAGTTACGTGACGCCCACTTAAGCAGACACGTATGTTACAATTTGTGCACCCGTGGGTACACGTGATGCTGCACATTTATTTAAGCCGGAAGGCGAACCCAAACAGTAGCTGCATTCATTCCCCTCCCGCCGCCTCTTCTCTGGTCGCTGTCACCCGGTAGCCATGGGCCGGCTGAAGGTAACAACATACGCCATACTCCCGCCGGAGCGGCGCTTTAATATGGAAATTTTAGTGGTCATGCATGCATCTTTTTGTGCTAGCACTCCTATATAAGGGTTGTCCGGTCGCTTCCCGCGGACGTGCGCGGGCGGTGGAAGAGGAAGGAGAAGGGAAGCAGGCTGTGGAGTAACGTTTTTTTACCACAATTTCTTAGGAAACTGGGTGCAATAATTGAGTAGTTTTGCAAACTACCAATACTACACCTGAAACGGTTCAAAACCTATACTCCCTTGCCAGCGCGCGCTTCCCGCGTGAAACGGTCAGCGTCGCCCTGGAGCGTCAGTGCCGCATTAATGCCTGGCCAGAGCGGAGGCGACCTCTCACTGGCGTCGACTTTGAAGTGGCGCGACGGCCGAGAGAGCGCCGCTTCACGGTGCACGCGACTGCTCCGCGTCGAGACTAGCCATAGGCCCTGTTTGGATCCATGGATTAGGGTTAGTTTGAGCTAGTTGGGGCTCAAATAGCCCTGAAGTATCCAAGCATGAGGGTTTAAATTGCAGCAAGTTGCACCGAACCCACCAAAAAAACTATCCCACCCAAGAGGTGCTAACTGGAGATAGTTCTCATTGGGACCATTGAAAAATCACTTTTCTCTCTCCATGAAGTGCATTCATTGTCAATCTAACCCTGTCACCCAAACACCTCTTTGGCTATAGTTAGTTCAGGGTTAGTCATGAATTAGTCTAACCTCTAACAAGTCGCTCAAAGCATACGGGCAAATTCATACGTGAAAGGATTTTTTCTTTTTGAAAACGGAATGTGAAAGGATTTTTTTTAGAATGCTCTTGGCATGTCGCTAACATGTGATAGTTAACCGACCTCAATAGACGACAGAAACGCCAACCCGCCGCACTTTGATAGAGACGAGGAGGGAGAAGCGATACAGGCTGCTGGATTACTAGAGATAGGTGTCGCACGGAAGCCAAGAAATATGGTGATAGCGTGGGTTAGCCATGTACTAGTATGATGTAACTACACTGGGCTACCGTGTTCCGTACTCTTCCAGTCCACTGTGGAGATGATTGGTTAATTTTATATTGCTGAATAATATTAAATATTATGAGTGCAGACGCTCCACCACGAGGTTCCTTGCTCCTTCTCGGTCGTCCGGATTCTATGTTCTTCCACTCTATTTTTTTACGTGAGCTTTGTTCATCCTTTTGCCAACACGCGAGACATCTAGCATCAAGGTGCACGTGTTATGCAAGGATCGTTCCATCTATATGAAGAACACGTGGGACTGGAACTACGAGACGAACATGTACCCAGGAGTGGACGTACGAACCTGAGTAATGTAGCGCAGTAAGTGAAGTAGAAAGGCACAAATCGTATGAACATGCGTGGCATATAGGGTGTGTTTGGTTGCGTTCTCGTCTCAGCATAGTTGTTCCCTCTTCATGCATGCTCAACTCAACACCCCTCTTCATGCATGCTCTCTTCATGCATGCTTCTAGTGTATTTGTGCTAAACTAGTGTGGACTCATGCACCCTCCATACACTCTACGAAACACCCAAAAGTAGGTCGAGAAGGGAACTCTTGGTCGGCATTTGTCTCTTACTACGTACTACCACCAAATGTTGTACGTGCAATGCACAGTGATGTTATGGAGTACGTGCCTATGTAATCTACTACTACTATATTAGTTGGAGGCACATATTAACTTTTATATTTGTTTACGTGTATGCCCCAAGACCTTCCAACTAGACGTGTCTTTGTCTCCAGGTCGCACTTTGTATCGTTCATACCACTAAGTACTACTACGTGTGGTCTCCGACCAAGAAGTGGAAGAAGTGGAGACGCTCTACCACGCTGTTTTTTTACGCTGGGCTCTACCACGCTATTCGTGTCCCACTCCTTTCGCTGACGTGTGGGACATCCAGCACGTGCCGTGTTTGGCACCCTTCGTCGTAAGAGTTGAAACGCTAGCATTCATCAGAAATAAAAAATAATTATAAATCATCAGTGATACTATGTTTTTTGCGAACCAATCAGCAGTGATACTATACCTCGATATCAGAAAGAATACTACTCCGTTCGCCAACATGTGGGACGTCGACCATCCTAGTCCACTTGCCATGCACGCAGAACTCCAAGGGAGTCACCCAGGTCGTCGCGCCGCAGTAACAATGACTAATGAGCCGTCAAATCACAGGCCCACTTCCCACTTTGAAGTTGCTTGGATGAAGGAACCATCATGACTTCGTTGAATTCCGCTTCTTGAAGAAAACTAATGTACCAGCAGTACTGCTAGCTAAAGTAGTTACTCCAACAGAGGCCTCCTTTCGTTCATAGGATAGGAATATGAAAATCATAGGAAGTGAGATGACATGCATCTCAATTCCTATAGAGAAAGAGATGCCATTTGATGCTTAGGATAGGATTTTTTCCATTTAGTCTAGGCTAATGTACTGGTAATTTGCTCTAAAAACTACAGTAGTAACTAGTAGTACTGGTACATGCTCGTACTCAGACACACACACACACACACACACTAACTACTAGTACTACTACTTCTCACATGCTGGCCAGACGCTGTCGTTCTCCTTCCCGGCTTTGTCGGCAACACCCCACCAAGCTTGGATATCCGTCGACCTCTCTGCAGCAGCGCGTGCGTCCTTTTCTTTCTTGCGGCGGCGGGCCTCTCTTTTCTTGACTGCTTTCTGACTTTTCCGCTCCCTCTGTGCGGCTTTGGCCGCCTCTTGCTCTACCGCCCATTCGGCCTTGGCATCTTCAAATTGCTCCCACATAGTTGTGAGGTCGCGAGCGGCGATGAACTCGGCACGGCGGGATGCCATCGCTTCCCTACCATTTTGTGTGCGGTCGTGGGCGGCGAGGAACTCGGCACGGCGGGATGCCATCGCTGCCTTACCGGTTAGTGTGCGGCGCGGTGGCATGAACGACGCTTGGTGAGAGCTCTGGGGTGGAGTGGCCGGACAACCATATAGTGCATTGGTTTGTCAAGAGCTCAAGGACAGAAGACGAAGCAAATTTGGATTCCCCTTCAATCCTGGTCATTTATTACCGAGTAAAATGCATTGGCGGTCATCAAACTTGTCTTGGTAGCTCACTTTGATCATTGTATACGAGATATGGTGATTATACGGTCACTGGCTCAGCGTATAGCTCCGTATTTGTCTGGTTGACCAGTCAAACAGTCCGCATGCGCCTCATCAGCTCATGTTCTTTATCTATCTACGCGGGCCTATCTGTCAATGGAGAAAGAAATACTGTAAAAACCAAAATTATGCTAGAGTCCGGACCGCTTCCGGAGCTCGCTCTCACCGCCCTGGCCCCTCAAGACGCCAGCTGCCCGCCGCATGCATGCATAGCAAGTAGTACTCCTTGTGTGGAGGAGAGAGAGGCATTGACAAAGTCAAGGAGTGGGCTCTGCAAGAGCCCGTCTCTACACGTGCTCCTAGGTATAAAAAAATAATTCTAAAAA
Source organism: Aegilops umbellulata (assembly GCA_032464435.1). Lineage (NCBI taxonomy): Eukaryota > Viridiplantae > Streptophyta > Magnoliopsida > Poales > Poaceae > Aegilops > Aegilops umbellulata. The sequence goes on along the minus strand of CP136058.1, from coordinate 132,136,453 downwards.
AGGCATAAAAAATTGTGTCTTAAAAAAAGAAAGGTAAAAAACATTTGAGAGGAAATAGATAGAGAGAAAGTTAGAAAAAGCTGTAACCTGGGCATTACATGAGCAAGGAGGGAGTGGTGCACATGCCAAGTTCACTGGGCTGCCGTGTTTCACGCTCCTCCGTCATAACAGTGGAGACAATAGCTTTCATCAAAAATAAACAATGAATACTCGTTTCTCGTCCTCTATATCGGAAAGAATACTTTCATTCGCCTACATGTGGGGCGTCGACCATCCCGGTCCACCTGCCATGCACAAAATTATCCTGGTCTACCCCGGTCCTATCGCAGGCCCAACCTTTCCCACTGTAAGTTGTTCGGACAAAGGAACCGTCATGACTTCGTTGAATTCCGCTTCTTCAAGAAAACTTACTGTACCCGCAATACTGCTACCACACGTGAAGACTGGACGACACTGTACCACGCCATATCACTGAAACCCACTAGGCCAAACTAGCCCGCCTAGATCATCTATTTTGGAACAGAGGGAGTACGTCTCTGCACTGCTATGATTTTGTGTTGCACGTCATATCACTGAAACCCACTAGGCCAAACTAGCCTGCCTAGGTCATCGATCGCTAAGCCTACAATTTTAGGAGCTAGGGCTATTGGTCGATCGACGAGGGATAAGTATAAGCGTACCACGAGCTCATCAGCCCCAACGTTTCTCTTCGGTGAGTGTTTTGCAAGTACTATAGTTCGCACAGTAGCTAGCCTACTAACACCAAGAATCATCAAACAAGCCCTGCTGATATGATAAACAGTTCAAACTTACATCTAATCATGCCATATATTACATCAAAAGCTGGTGAGGATACATCTGTTTCCATAACTCGGAGAGGGTTCGCATGATTCACTATCAAACAAAAGTAGCAAGATCCGCCCACACAAGACAGTGCACTATCCCTAAGATGGTTTGATAACACGCATTGTTCTGGTAATTAAACACAGGGCAATGCAAACTACCCTGAAGGATTAGCGCGACCAACTATTTCTTGTCATCGATCTCTCGGGCAATGACCACAACACAAACAGCGGCATGGGAATCGATTTCTGGGGCGATGTCCGCAGGACTGACTGCGACATCGGAATCGATCTCTGGGGTGATGTCCACAGGATGGACAGCGACATCGGAATCGATCTCCGGGACGATGCCAACAGGACGGGCCACGAGATCGGAATCATCAAGGACGTCCACCGGCACCTGCACAACCCTAACATATTAGTAAGCACATTGCAAATAATCAAAAACCACAACTATGGTAATAAGCCATTATTTTTTACCTTGTGCAGCTCACCGGGGGATCTCATCCCTCCGGGGGCCATCTCCTCGTCCTCGATGGGGGCCATCACCTTGCCAGGGGAATACTGCTTCTCAACGGCGACTATCTCCTCAAACTCGGTCTTGAGCCTCACATAGGTGGCAATCAGAGTTCCTGGGGTAGGCACGGTGGGGCCATTGCTGTTCTTCCAACTTTCTTTGAGGAGTTCGTCCGCCAACGTCCTCAACTCTTGGGCCAGTGCTTGTTTCTGGGAGTTCTTCGTCTCCATGGGTTGGCCCGCCAACATGGTCAACTCGTTGGTCGGTGCTCGCTTCCTGGAGATCGCTGTCTCCAGTGGGTTGTCTGCCGGCAACTCTTTGCCTTGTGCTCCAGGATCCATCAATGAACTGACAAACAAGAAGCAATCGAAAGGAAACCACAATCGCAATGAAACCGGAAAAATAATAGGATGTGAGAATCGGTCGGTGCTTCACAAAAATAAGATTCTTGGAATGAAAATATAGCAGCATAACTGCTTCGCCCACCTTTCCTTTGTTGGTACAGAAGAAAGATGGCAGAAGTGAGTAGCCTGGAGTGAGGTTTTCTTCAAGAAAGGGAAGAAAGGGCTTGAACGAGCGTTCCAGTGAAATGATGGTTGCTTCGTCCAGTCCAACTTGGAGGCCACCTTACCACTGCTGGTAAAGGTGTGCGTTTTGTGATATGACGGGTCATGACGGCCACACCGGGGTGACAGGTGAGTCTCGACTGTAGCACCTCGCTATGATTTGGTGGATGGCACGCAGGCCCGGATGCTTTGAAATGTCCCGCATGTAGATAGAGCGGCTAGTCATATAGGAGTGCTCAATATTGTGCACCGCGACCAAGGCGGAGAGGAAAACGAGAGAACTACGTAATTAATGCATGGGTTTAATTAGGGTAGTTTTGTAAAGTACGAGATGCATTTCTCTAATCGTAAAATGCCTTGGTTCATGAGATTTGAGATTTGAGCCCTATAAACCGGAAGTGAGGGAGTACTACACACGGTGTAGTCTAGTCACTTGTTGAAATCTCTAGAAAGGCAAATACTCCTTTCCGGTTTACAGGGCTATACTACTCCCTTCGTCTAGGTGTGTAAGTCATCTTATGAAAACCAAATACATAGTCCCCAAACACTTAGGCGCGGTGCATTAACTTCTACCTTGTTTCTTGTTTCTTGACATATCAACCAATAAGAGATCAGAGGTGTGCATGCTTTTAATGACTTGCAATGGCTAGTTCATTGCATGCAATGCTATTAATTAGCAAATAAACATTGGTGACCCCAGGAGGAAACGGTGCTAAGCGTGTGGAACTATGTAGAATGAGTATCAACCAATGGATAATGGAGTTTAATTGTTAAACAATAGCAATTTTGTCTCATGCAAGAGCCTGGCTAGTACTCCAAGGAACCGCACCACGCAAGCGTTCGCAATTGCCATGTTCGGGTTGCGCTTGGCTCTTCGCCTCTTCGAGAAGACGAACAATGATGTTACTCCTACTTCTACAGTATCGAATCCACTGTTGCATGTCTGTCCACCTCATGCGGGAGGGACAGCGTGTAGTGAAAGCTTCTACTTACTGCTCCTGCCTTTCCGTCTATGATAGGTGGGCCCAACAGGTGCTTGGCCCTCCTGTCATGCAGCCAAAGGCAGGTGCAGTTAAGGCACCGGAGCTCAGTCCGCGAGGGAGAGGGCATTGTAGTAATCAAATTTCTCGGTCTTGTACGAGTTGATCAAGATAGGGGTTGCTTGCTAGGGTTGCTCACTACGTATATATAGGCCGGAGCCTCCGCGCTTGCTTGATAGGGTTGCTCTATTCACACACTCTCATCCTCTCCGGATCTAAACAAGATAGGGGTAGTAACACTGTCTTTCTCCCTTCAAAAAACACTGGCTTTCTATCCTAACCGCTGGTTACAGATCCGGACGTATCCCCCTCCGCCGGTGAAGGGGAGGAGGGGCAGCGTTTAGGCCATCGTCGACAGCGAGGGAGGAGACCCACTGCCGGCCGCACCATTATCTCTGGTCGAGCGCCGGCGCGGGAGGTCCTCCGATCCCTTCGTCGTTGCCTGTGGGCGGATCCGGCCTCCCACCGCCCACCTATCCACATCCCGACGACCTTCAGGTATATCTTCGTTCGAAACCGCCTTAGCTCTACTTCCCCAGCTCGCTACATCGCTGCATGTGCATCATTTTCTACCTTTCAGCCCCTCTCGATCGGATGGTCCAACGTCACATATTTTCTTCTTCTTCTATTGTTAGAGGTAAAGCTACTTCATGGAGTCGAATCTTGTACTACTTGGTTCAAACAAGAAATAAAGTGGGGGTGGGGGAATTTAGTATGTACATCGGACTTGGTACAAACAGGAAGGAAAGGGAGTGAAAGTAGTACAGACTGGTCATCCAACCGGTATCTTGGTCGATAAGGGAAATACAGGGGTAACGCTGTACACAGTGGTATGACCAGGACTAGATTTTCTATCCACACATAGGAGTAGGTGGCTAGAGTGAACAAAAATGGGACCAACCCAGATATGTTTCTTGGATGTTTGTTTCTCGGGGCAACAAACTATGAATCACCACTTTATGCCCTTGTTTACGTACATGGTGCTGGACTGCTGGTGCACCCACTGTCCCATGCCCTTATACCAAATTTTTAGGCTCCGTTCGGAATAAAGGGGCAGAAAACATAGGTCTTGATGAAAATAGAGGAATAGGAAAGGAATGTAGGTATTAAACTATGGAACAGCGATCCGGAGGAAACTCTCAAGAGAATGTGTTGGATGGACTACGAAATGTATAGATTTGTTTTTTTAGAGTAGCATGCTTGGCAGTATGAGATGCTATTTGTTTATTCAGCTGCACAGTGGCTACTCTTGTCCTCACCTCACGTACCACACATAGGTTGATTTTTTTATTCTGGCAACACAGCACAACAACCTGTCTAACGCATGGCAGCGAGCGCCTGCCTCGGGCTTCCGCCCAGAAAATGAGCAGCGCGTGGATGTTTCTAATCCTATGGAATCAGTACTACCAGACCAGCTTTCCTATGAAACACCATTCCCCTTTTCCGTGTTCTGAACGGTTGGAAGGGAAAGAATACCGTAGGAATTGTGTTCCTACGAAAATCCTACACCAAACTTGTGAACCGAACGCAGCCTTAGCTGTTCTTAATCTAATGTCCCTGGTAAAAATGAAGCCATGCCACTGTTATAAGCCATGACAAGTTTAGCCAAATGTTTTTGCCTGTAATTGTTTGAGACTCTGACTGTTTCCTCTGTGCCTTTTTGTGCAAACAGGGATATCCAATTCACCTGGTTGCTGTTGTGACCTTTTGGTGCACTGCACAAAACTCTTCTTAAAATAAGTGACTTTTGTGCTGTTTAACTGGAATGTCAGAATGGAACAGTTGGTTCATTTTGGTGGAACTGCACAAAGGGAGATCTGTGTTCCAATCCTCATCATCCATATTGGCGCCATAACCTTCCTTTAGGTAAGAATGATATTTAATGCATGTGTTCATCTCTATTTTCTGACTGCCATGATAAAATAATGCTGTTTTTTACTAGTACACTTGTACTTCCTCCCTGACAAAACCAATTTTGAATTAGAAGGCCAATCATGTACTTGGTTTCACCAACTGGTGAGGAAAAAGAGAAACAGAGCATGAAGAGGAAGAAGAAGAAGAAGAATAACAGTGCCAAGGCGATCTTGCTGAAGCCAGAGGCCTCAGTCGAGGCCATTCAAGGGCTCCGGCAACGACTACCTTACATGTGAGACGATCCTCCAGGGAGCCCTTCCACTTCTGCTGTCTCACTTAATTAATTAGGAGTACTTAAGTACCACTAATTTATTACTGCCTACTTTTCCTGTTGGAGTTAAACAAATCTTTAGTAGGACCCTATGCTGAATCATGTACGTGTGTATGTTTGTCTATGGAGGTGAATCATGTGGTGGAGCAGGGAGGGAATATTATTAGTGTGATGACAAATAGTGCTATTGTTTTGCATGTCAATTTATTGCCATTGGTTCAATGAGGCAATGTTTTGCGTATTGTCCATCATGAATTTGATGCTACTGGTTGAGTAATATGCTAATGTCTTCCTATCCTTTCTCACTAAGCTAAAGAAGGTTTCACCTTGTTCCTACTTGTGCAAACAGGGATCATGTTGTGCCAATCATACATTAAATGGAACTACACAAGACAATACAATGAACTGTATCCCAGCCAGTGCTTTAACTCTGCTGGAAGTTCTTGATAATCTTTCGATATAATCTCAGCACTGGTAAACAAGAGTGATTTCAACCATACATTTGAAGTGCACAAAAATATATACTATTGTGTGATTCCAGTGAGTGCTTTATCATCTCTTATGGGACTACATGAGTAAGCTTTTTTTCTCAGGTTGGTACGGGCCTAAGGCCTTCATCCATATTAGTTTGTTGTCATCTCTATTTGTATCGTGCTACTGTCATGAGAAACTCCTTTATCTTTGCACGTTAAAGTTTTGCAACCTATGATAAATGGCAATGCTTTGAGTGTTGAGTTGAGCTAATTGGCACTGATTAAATAAACTAATACCTCTCTTTAAGCATGACTACTATGTTGCTAACTTTACCTATTAAGATAATGAGGGTGCTTCTATTTGTTAGTGTATGTTTCATAAACTAGTCCCACTATTACAGTAATCTCACTCTCTCAATATATGTGCAAACAGGGATGCTCGATTTTGGTGGAACTGCACAAAAACTTTGGGTGCTTCATTGCCTCGACAGCTTCCGTCCTTTGCTGTCAGTCGCTAAACTCCGCATGCATTCTTCCTTTGCTGTCAGTCGCTTGGCTTATCTCGGCCTACAGTCAAAGGAAATAGTAATTGATATGCTACCTGACACAGGTTGGTACTGGTCTTTATCCTGATTATTGTGCCTGTCATATGTATTGGTAATTTGGTATTGTGCTACTGTTTGCCGATTTCATAGAGGAGTAATTTGGAGCCTGAACTCGCAGGAAAATCATTACATCGGGTGATTTCAGTAGAACTGCACAAAATGATCAGATGGACTGGTACTTATGCTGCTGCTATGTACTCCAAAGTTCACTCAGACAAGCATCGATGTTGACAAGAAGTGCCTATATTCATTCGAGTATCAACCGGCGTTAACCAATTGTCAAGGCTAAGAGTTCAAAGGACAACATGAAATCCACAAAGCACATAAGAAGAAGATTGAAATCTGTCAGAAAATCAAGAAACTCCGGAGTAATAGCGTTGGATTATATCCAGACGGCTAAGAATCTGGCATACCCTTTTACGAAAGGGCTATCACGGACGATGTTGACAAGAAGTGCCTATATTCATTCGAGTATCAACCGGCGTAAACCAATTGTCAAACTCCAAGTATTAGGAGAGTGAACGCCAAAAATATTGCTTGGTGCATAGCCCAGAAAAACGCAGTCTAGTCTTTGGTCCCAACTTGTGCCTTTTGGTTATCGGCACATATGGTAGCGAACTATATGGCATGGAGACTAAAGATTCCAGACAAGTTGGTTGACGCGTATATTCATCTGGCACTTAATCAGTCTGCATGCCAAGGACGCTCCATTTCAGTTGAACTACACAAAAAATTTGGGTGGTTCATTTTCTCAACCGCCTCCTTTCTCGTCTGCAATGTAGAATTTTGGCGAGATACAGGACCAAGATGAGCCAGTAAACTGGTTGGATGAAAGTAGTGGCCAAGTTGCTCTAACCTCCCTCGGCATGAGGCCACTATTTGAGGATAAACCTACAAGCAAAGTTCAGATTGTCTGTGCTGCCTCTTATGTACTCGAAAGTTTACTCGTACACGAACTAATTTTAGCAAGAAGTACCTCCGATTGAACACTATTTACCAGTCTATACCCTAGGTAATTAAAGTTCGTCCATGGATCATATTGGCTGTGGTCTCAATCATTTGGATGCATAAACATACTGAACATGTGTATATCTGAATCTTTTTGTAAATTATGTATGAATATTGTCGTGTGATCTATCAATCATTTGGATGCATAGATATGCTGAGCTTGTGTATATATGAATCTTTTGAGTTGTTGATTGTGAATGTTGGATATGGATATGAACGTGTCCCGTGAACTTGAGTTTGATATGAATGTTTACCTTTTCTGTTGTATTTGTGTTTGAACTTGTTAGTATGCCTATTGTGGGGTATAAAACGCATGTCTCTTATAAAAGTAATGTCGTGTCCAATTTATGTCCCTTCTAACCACATTATATATATTTATATTATTACTATTATCGTATATTTTATAGAGACTTATATATACATTATAAAAACATCCGAACTTATAAAAGTAAATGTTTAACGGAAGTTGGCAAGGAAAATCCTGGTTGTTTTTGACTCACAGGCAAGGAAAATCCTGGTTGTTTTTGACTCACGGGCAAGGAAAATCCTGGTTGTTTTTGACTCACAGGCAAGGAAAATCCTGGTTGTTTTTTACTCACACAGGCAAGGAAATCCTGGTTGTTTTTGACTCACACGCAAGGAAAATCCTGGTGATTGCGAAGATTTTAAGGATCAATTTAATAATAACGCGCTCATTTTTATTTGGAGCAATAACTCGCTAATTTCTTAATTATATATATATATAAATGTGCCTCTCCGGTTTTTTTTTGATATTAATTGCTCCTTCTAACATAACATTATACGTATATATAATGAGCCCACCTAATACGTGTATTTCAAGGAAGTGCAAATGGGCTGGGATTTCTTAGAAAATATAAATGGGCTCGATTGACGCGAAATTATTTGTTCACCCAGCCCAACAAATGAACTGTATATTCTAGAAAATATGGGTTAAATATATGCCACATTTTTGCAGGCTGACATGTGGGCCAATAGGTCGAAGCCTACGCAGGGCGTTGTCAACTTGGTCAACAAATGATTGTGTCATCCACAACCATTGGATTTATATCCAATGGCTGGCATGCACCTTTAATCTCTCGTCTTCTTCCTCCAGCGTCGCCGGGACCGCCTGGTCCGGCCTCCGGCGGCTAGCGGCTCTGCTTAGCACGCATTTCTGCGAAGCGCTAACCCACCACCAGCCAGGCTATCCCTCCACCCCTCGACACCTCCTGTTATTCTCTACAGACTATAGCCCCACGCCGCAACAGAACCAGTTATAACCCTTCTCCTCCTCTCAATCTGTGACTCCACTGCCGCGTTTTCCCATCTTCGAGTCGTTCCCGTCCGGGGCCTCGCCGTCGTCCACCGCCTCGCTGCGTTCGGTGCGGCCTGGTCAACAAACGAGAGTCATCGGAAGAGGACTTTACGTGGAGAGCCTGGCGGCTGGGACCCACGAGGTCCATGGTTGCACGCAAGGAAAGTTCCTCCTTATTAAGCTGAAAAAATGTTTCCTCCACCTGACAGCTGGGACTCAATGTACAATCAATAGTATATTTTGTCTGTTTGCTGCTGCTGTTGTTTTCAATGTACAATCAGTAGTATATTTCATCTGTTGGTTGAATAAATGTGTTGTTACAACGACAAACACAATGCTGTGGAAGTCGTTGCACGGTTCGATCCTTTAGTGCCTCGTACCGTACGTAGCGCATACTATTTATCATACGGAACACATTTTTTTTTGAAACTCGGAACACATTTTCCACTTGTTGATAACATGCAGCCCACTGATGAAGGCCCAATAGAGAAGCCCATAATTAACTGGAAGGGAGGCTCTCACATGAATCCAGCCCAGATACATGCTTATGGTCCCCTAAACATAAATAAGTAAATAAATAAATAAATAAAGCTAAATGCTCATGCACCAGTTCTTTGGGAAAATAGCTAGCCCAGTATTTCTTTTTGAAGAATACCCAAGCTAGGCCTATTTGTTTTCTCCGAATCACTGAGCTGCAAATCTTTCAAGACGAGGAGGGATGCATTCCGGCCTGGCTTAAGAGTATTGTCAATGTTTGTTAAAAGTAATATCAAAAGGGGTTGAAAATTCCAAAAAGTTTATAGCAAATGGGATATAAGTTTCTTTTTTTGTTTTTGTTCTTCACTGATATCTTATATGTATTTCATTGGATTTAACATGACATAGTACTAATTTATTTTTAAATTTGTTTTACTATGGCTATTAATTTTTGGATTAAGAATATTTCGTTCCCCAGCAAAAATTTGCGAGTTTTCAAAATTTCCCACATATTTAGTTAATTTTTTGACCCTGGTACTGACCAGAAAATGGCCAGCAATTCTAGAAATGGAAAACGGGCTGCAATAAATTCCATATGAATTAGAAATTGATTAAAAATTATAAGAATAATAGCAAATGGGCTGTACATGCCACGGATTTCGAGGCTGACTTGTTTACGCAAGGTTTTGTCAGTGAACACACGATTCTAGCAGCAGTTAGTGTTGGATGTCCATCCAACGGCCGGCGTGCTTCTTTAATCTCTGATCTTCCTGCTCCGGCCGCCTAAACTAGCGCCGGCAGGACTGCCTGCTCCCTCCTCTTGTAGCCCGCTGTGATGCCGCGCAGGCTTCCCCGGCCCACCCTACTCCCTCTGCTGGCATGGCCGCATGCAATCAACTGTCGCGTTATTATGCGACAAAATGATTCCTCCCACTGACAACTGGGGCGCACCAGTTGGGAGGCTGACCTGTGGGCCTACTAAGTTGACGTGTACGCAGGGCTTGTCAACTTAGTCAACAAATGATTCTAGCAGCAGTAACCATTGGATTTGAATCGAACGATCCTGCTGCTTCTTCAATCGCTGCTCTTCTTGCCCCAGCCGCCCAAACCAGCGCCGGGGAGACCGCCTGCTCCTGCCTCGAGTGGTCAGCTGTGCTGCCGATGAGGCCTCATCGCCCCCTACTACTCCCACCGCTAGCCAGGCCCTGCGGCGACGGCAGCCTCACACCATAGCCGAACCAGTGAACCCTTGTACTCCTCTCCGCATGGGCATCCACAGCCGCGTCTTCCCCAGCTCCGCGTCGTCCCCTTCCTAGGCCTCGCCGTCGTCCACCGCCTTGGTGCTCTCGGCGCGGCGTGGTCAACGTGGTCAACGACATTCCATCGGAAGAGTATTGTACGTGGAGAGGCTGACAGCTGGGTCTATGGCCACAGCCCAGTTTTTTTGTGATTTGCCAAGTAAGTCGCTTTGTCAGGCCTGTTGGGCTGCAAATATTTCAAGACGAGGAGGAGAGCTTTCATTCGGCTGGCCGAGAAAATGGCCCATCAGTAATGAGAAATGGGTTGTACATTTTTAAAACACATCAAACCGGCAATTAGTTTCAAATATCTTTTTTTCATTTCGAGATTTGAAATTACATTAATTTTTATGCGTGGAGAATTTGCTGGATTTTATATTGATATACATTTATTTTTAAAATCAGTTTGAATGTGAGTCGAAATTTTGGGATTAAAAACAGTTCGGACCGCACCGAAATATGCAAAATTCCGTATAATTTTTTAACCGTGGCCACAATATGGGCTGTAATGCTAACAAAAAGAATATGGGCTCCAAAAAAACCTTAATAATTAGCAAATGGGCTGTAAATTATTAGAAATAATGGCAGATGGGCTGTATGCTGTTTCCCACAGATTTGAGGCTTTCCTAAAAAAAAGGTTGACGCACAAGCAGTGACTGTTGGATGGCCATCCAATGGCCGTCGTGCTTCTTCAATCTCTGCTCTTCCTGCTCCAGCCGCTCAAACAGGCGCCGGCGAGACTGCCTACTCCCTCCTTCTCGCGGCCGGCTCTGCTGCCGCGCAGGCCTCACCGCCCCACTGTATTCCCATCGCTGGCCTAGCCATCCCTCGGCGAGGCCTCATACAGTCATACTCCCTTCCGCATGGGAAACAACTGCCGAGTCTTTCCTGCATCCGTGGCGTTCCCTTCCTAGGCCTCGCCGTCGTCCACCGCCCTGGTGCTCTCGGCGCGGCCTGGTCAACGTGGTCAACGATCGACATGCATCTGAAGTGGACTTTAGGTGGGGAGGCCGACAGCTGGGTCCACGGCCGCACGCAAAGAAATGCCTCCTTATTACGTGCAAAATAATGATTCCTCCACCTGACATCTGGGACCCACCGAAAGGGCCTCTATATTTCGCGAAAAAAATGTTATCGCCGCTGACAGCTCGGACCCACCAGCTATATCTTCGCACGCAAGGAAGTGCCTCCTTATTACGCACAAAAAAATGAATACTCCCCCTGTTAGCTGGAACCCAGTATAGTGGCAGGCTGACTTGTGGGCCTACTAGGTTGACGGGGATGGAGGGCTTTGTCAAGTTAGTCAATATGCACAATTCTAGCTCCAGTGACCGTACGATGTCCATCCAACGGTCGTAGTGCTTCTTCAACCTCTGGTCTTCTTGCTCCAGCCGCCCAAACCAGCGCCGGTCATGCCTCATGCTCCTGCCTCCCGTGGCCGGCTGCGATGCGGCGGAGGCCTCACCGCCCCTACTACTCCCACCGCTGGCCAGGCCATCCCTCTACTCACCCACACCCCTGTTACTCTGCGGCGACGGCAGCCTCACACCGCAGTGAACCAGTGCCCTCGTACTCCTCTATGTGTGGGCATCCACTGCCGCGTCTTCCCCGGCTCCACGTCGTCCCCTTCCTAGGCCTCGCCGTCGTCCACCGCCCTGGTGCTCTCGGCGCGGCGTGGTTAACGTGGTCAAGGAACGGCTTCCATCGGACGTGGACTGTACCTGGAGAGGCTGACAACTGGGTCCACGGCCGCAGCAAGGAAGTGCCTCCTTATTACGTGCAAAATAATTATTCCTCCACCTGACAGCGGGGACTCACCGGACGGGCCACCGTATTTCGCCCCCCTGACTGCTGGGACCCACCAGCTACATCTTTGCACGCAAGGAAGTGCCTGACAGTCGGGACCCACCTGGTCGAAGCGTACGTAGCGTTGTCATTCTGGTCGCGAACGTGTACGTACATATATACTGGTGGATGTAGAGGCGTGCACGTGTCGTAGTAGAGGTGGCCAGGGTCTCGAACGCCTACTCGTGCATACGTATGGCGAGGGCTCGTGTACATGGCTGGGTCGGAACAGAGAAACAACGTCGTCGTCGTGTTCATGGGTCAGAACGGAATGCGTGGTCGTGTTCATTGGGAGGGCTTGGACAGAAGAGGCGATGGAAACGAGGCCTGGCGTACCGCACAACGGAGGAAACGGACCTCCTACGGTCGAAACGGCAGTCCTGCTGATCAGGAGGGGTGTGGCGTACCGCAAAACGGAGGAAACAGACCTCCTACGGTCAAAACGGGGGTCCTGTTGATCGGGAGGGGTGTGGCGTACCGCAAAACGGAGGAAACAGACTTATGTTGGAGCGCTATGGTCGAAACGGGGGTCCTGTTGATCGGGAGGGGTGTGGCGTACCGCAAAATGGAGGAAACGAACTTGTGTTGGAGCGCTACGGTCAAAACGGGGGTCCTGTTCATCGGGAGGGGTGGGTGTACCACAAAACGGGACTCCACGGGATACTGTTCATCTCCACCATCGACCCCCTCCAGCCTCCACGAGCTACTGTTCATCCATCGTCGACCTCCTCCAGCCTCCACGGGCTCCTGTTCATCCAGCCTCCACCGCGCGCTACTCCACCGGCTACTATTCAACCACCCCTCCACCGTCTACTGTTCATCCAGCCCTCCACACCGCGGGGTCCTGTTCAACCACCCCTCCACGGGCACCCCTCCACCGTCTACTGTTCATCCTGCCCTCCACGCCACGGGGTCCTGTTCATCCACCCCTCCACGGGCACCCCTCCACCGTCTACTGTTCATCCAGCCCTCCACCACACCACGGGGTCCTGTTCATCCAGAGGCAACGCCACCGCTCACTGTTCATCCAAACCCCCGCCCCCCGCAACGCTCACTGTTCACCCCATCAATCTGCTTCAGTTAGCAGCAGTAGCCAAGGAATCGCTCGATCGGGTTCAGTTAACAGCCATCGATCGATCGCTCGGGTTCAGTAACGCGTAGCCTGTAGGTGCAATCGCTCGGGTTCAGTTAGAGCCCAACGCCTCGCTCGGGTTCAGTTAGAGCCAACGCCTCGCACACACGCGCATACGTGTACGAGAGAAACGCCCATCGCTCAGCCCCCGACCTCCCACCGTAACCGGGAACTCCCCGAAATTTTCCTCCCCCTCGCTTCTACCATGGTTTTTTCCTTCATGGACGGCCCAAAGAATGTCATGCAGCTGCGTCTCCGGCCCGCCCAGGACGAAAAGCCCATTTTCTGTCATGATTTTTTGTCATAGAAGTAGGAGCCCACCACATCTATGATGATACCGGGTTTTGTCACAATTATCGTCATAGAAGTGTCATATGTATGACATAATTTTTTTTCGTTCGGCCCAAAATGTCACAGATGTGTCTTTTTTTTGTAGTGCCCAACCTTTCCCACTTTAAGTTGTTCGGACGAAGGAACCATCATGACTTCATTGAATTCCGCTTCTTCAAGAAAACTTACTGTACCCGCAATACTGCTACCACACGCGAAGACTGGACGGCACTGTACCACTCATATCACTGAAACCCACTAGGCCAAACTAGCCCACCTAGGTCATCTATTTTTGAACGGAGGGAGTACGTCTCTGCATTGCTATGATTTTGTGTTGCACGTTCTCTGTACTTTTGCTACGATTTTCCTACCCTATGAACCAAATGAGGCCTGAATGTATGTCGTGGCCCTGTTTGGATCCATGGGTTAGAGTTAGTTTGAGTTAGTTTGTACTCAACTAACGCAAAAGTATCCAAACAGGAGGGTTAGTTTGGGTTTGATGCACCTAACCCATCCAAAAAATCTAACCCATCCAAGAGGTGTTTATTTGGGTTAGTTCTTCTTGGGATCATTAAAAAACACATTTTATCTCTCGCTCTCCCCGTAGGAGATCCCTCTCCACTTCCTCGAAGCTACTCGTCCTTTCCCTCCGTCCCTCTCGCATCGCCCGTGAAGGCGCCTCGCCGTATCCGCGCTCCATCTAACCCTGCCATCCAAACACCTCTTTGGCTAGAGTTAGTTTAGGGTTAGTTCAGGGTTAGAATCTAACTCTAGCCTCTAACTGAGTTAGAGTATCCAAACAGGGCTATTTTCTGATCGATCGCTAAGCATACAATTTTAGGAGCTAGGGCTATTGGTCGATTGACGAGGGATAAGCATAAGCGTACCACGAGCTCATCAACCCCAACGTTTCTCTTCGGCGAGTGTTTTGCAAGTATTATAGCTCGCACAGTAGCTAGCCTACTAACACCAAGAATCATCAAACAAGCCCTGCTGATAAGATAAACAGTTCAAACTTACATCTAATCATGCCATATATTACATCAAAAATTGGTGAGGATACATCTGTTTCCATAACTCGGAGAGGGTTCGCATGATTCATCGCATGATTCACTATCAAACAAAAGTAGCAAGATCAGCCCACACAAGACAGTGCACTAGCCCTAAGATGGTTTGATAACACGCATCATTCTGGTAATTAAACACAGGGCAATGCAAACTACCCTGAAGGATTAGCGCGACCAACTATTTCTTGTCATCGATCTCTCGGGCAATGACCACAGCACAAACAGCGGCATGGGAATCGATTTCTGGGGCGATGTCCGCAGGACTGACCGCGACATCAGAATCGATCTCTGGGGCGATGTCCACAGGATGGACAGGGACATCGGAATCGATCTCCGGGACGATGCCAACAGGATGGGCCACGACATAGAAATCATCAAGGACGTCCACCGGCACCTGCACAACCCTAACATATTAGTAAGCACATTGCAAATAATCAAAAACCACAACTATGGTAATAAGCCATTATTTTTTACCTTGTGCAGCTCACCAGGGGATCTCATCCCTCTGGGGGCCATCTCCTCGTCCTTGATGGGGGCCATCAGCTTGCCAGGGAATACTGCTTCTCAACGGCGATTATCTCCTCAAACTCGGTCTCGAGCCTCACATAGGTGGCAATCAGAGTTCCTGGGGTAGGCACGGTGGGGCCCTTGCTGTTCTTCCAAGTTTCTTTGAGGAGTTCATCCGCCAACGTCCTCAACTCTTGGGCCAGTGCTTGTTTCTTGGAGTTCTTAGTCTCCATGGGTTGGCCCGCCAACATGGTCAACTCGTTGGTCGGTGCTCGCTTCCTGGAGACCACTTTCTCCAGTGGGTTGTCCACCGGCAACTCTGTATTTCGCGAAAAAACGTTACCGCCGCTGACAGCTCGGACCCACTAGCTATATCTTCGCACGCAAGGAAGTGCCTCCTTATTACGCACAAAAAAGTGAATACTCCCCCTGTTAGTTGGGACCCAGTATAGTGGCAGGCTGACTTGTGGGCCTACTAAGTTGACGGGGACGGAGGGCTTTGTCAACTTAGTCAATATGCACGATTCTAGCTCCTGTGACTGTACGATGTCCATCCAACGGCCGTCGTGCTTCTTCAACCTCTGGTCTTCTTGCTCCAGCCGCCCAAACCAGCGCCGGTCGTGCTGCCTGCTCCTGCCTCTCGTGGCCGGCTGTGCTGCCGCGGAGGCCTCACCGCCCCCTACTACTCCCACCGCTGGCCAGGCCATCCCTCCACTCACCCACACCCCCTGTTATTCTACGGCGATGGTAGCGCAGCCGAACCAGTGAACCCTCGTACTCCTCTACGCGTGGGCATCCACTGCCACGTCTTCCCTGGCTCCGCGTCGGCCCCTTCCTAGGTCTCACTGTCGTCCACCGCCCTGGTGCTCTCGGCGCGGCGTGGTCAACGTGGTCAAGGAATGGCTTCCATCGGACGTGGACTGTACGTGGAGAGGCTGACAGCTGGGTCCACGGCCGCAACAAGGAAGTGCCTCCTTATTACGTGCAAAATAATTATTCCTCCACCTGATAGCGGGAATCCACCGGACGGGCCACTGTATTTCGCGAAAAAAACCATTTCCCTCCTGACTGCTGGGACCCACCAGCTACACCTTCGCACGCAAGGAAGTGCGTCCGGGCAAAAAAAACGATTCGCCCCCCTGACTGCTGGGACCCACCAACTACAGCTTCGCACACAAGGAAGTGACTGACAGTCGAGACCCACCTGGTCGAAGCGTACGTAGCGTTGTCATTCTGGTCGCGAACATGTACGTACATATATACTGGTGGATGTAGAGGCGCGCACGTGTCGTAGTAGAGGCGCGCACGTAGCATGTACACTTACGTACAACGGCCAGGGTGCAAGAAAGAAAATATGGCCACGCATGTGTACATACGGGCGGGGTCTCGAACGCCTACTCGCGCATACGTATGGCGAGGGCTCGTGTACATGGCTGGGTCGGAACGGAGAAACAGCGTCGTCGTCGTGTTCATGGGGAGGCAACGGAATGCGTCATGTTCATGGGGAGGCAACGGAATGCGTCGTGTTCATCGGGAGGAAACGGAACGCGTGGGAGCCAACCGGCTGGGTCGGAACGGAATGCGTGGTCGTGTTCATCGGGAGGGCTTCGACGGAACAGGCAATGGAAACGAGGCCTAGCGTACCGCACAACGGAAGAAACGGCCTTGTGTTCGACCGGCCACATTCGAAACGGGGGTCCTGTTGATCGGGAGGGTTGTGGCGTACCGCAAAACGAAGGAAACGGACTTGTGTTGGAGCGCTACGGTCGAAACGGGGGTCCTGTTCATTGGGAGGGGTATGGCATACCGCAAAACGGGACTCCACGGGATACTGTTCATCTCCACCGTCGACCTCCTCCAGCCTCCACGGGCTCCTGTTCATCCAGCCTCCACCGCGCGCTACTCCACCGGCTACTGTTCAACCACCCCTCCACCGTCTACTGTTCATCCAGCCCTCCACACCACGGGGTCCTGTTCAACCACCCCTCCACGGGCACCCCTCCACCGGCTACTGTTCATCCAGCCCTCCACCACACCACGGGGTCCGGTTCATCCAGAGGCAACGCCACCACTCACTGTTCATCCAAACCCCCCCACAACGCTCACTGTTCATCCAATCGATCGGCTTCAGTTATTAGCAGTAGCGAAGGAATCGCTCGATCGGGTTCAGTTAACAGCCATCGATCGATCGCTCGGGTTCAGTAACGCGTAGCCTGCAGTGCAATCGCTCGGGTTCAGTAAGAGCCCAACGCCTCGCTCGGGTTCAGTTAGAGCCAACGCCTCGCACACACGCGCGTACGTGTACGAGAGAAACGCGCATCGCTTGGCCCCCGACCTCCCACCGTAACCGGGAACTCCCCGAAATTTTCCTCCCCCTCGCTTCTACCACGGTTTTTTCCGTCATGGACGTCCCAAAGAATGTCATGCAGCTGCGTCTCCGGTCCGCCCAGGACGAAAAGCTCATTTTCTGTCATGATTTTTGTCATAGAAGTAGGAGCCCACCACATCTATGCTGATACTGGGTTTTGTCACAATTATCGTCATAGAAGTGTCATATGTATGACAGAAAAAAATTCGTTTGGCCCAAAATGTCACGGATGTGTCTTTTTTGTAGTGCTTTTCTCTCTTATTTTACAAGGTTTACATGAAGAGGGAGAATACCGGCAGCTGGAATTATGGACCGGAAAGGAGCAAATCTGAGAGACCTATTCTGCGCAACTCCAAAAGTCCTGAAAAATTACGGAGAATTATTTTGGAATATATAAAAAATATTGGGTGAAGAAATACCAGAGGGGGACCCACCAGGTGGCCACAAGCCTGGGGCGCGCCTAACCCCCTGGGCGTGCCCCTAGGGCTTGTGGGCCCCCTGGTAGGTCCTCGGTGCCCATCTTCTGCTATATGGTGTCTTTTGACTCGAAAAAATCATAAGAAAGCTTTCGGGACGAAGCGCCGCCGTCTCGAGGCGGAACCTGGGCATAAGCAATCTAGGGCTCCGGCGGAGTTGTTCTGCTGGGGAAGCTTCCCTCCCGGAGGGGGAAATTGAAGCCATCGTCATCACCAACGATCCTATCATTTAGAGGGGGTCAATTTCAATCAACATCTTCACCAGCACCATCTCCTCTCAAACCCTAGTTCATCTCTTGTATCCAATCTTTGTCTCAAAACCTCAGATTGGTACATGTGGGTTGCTAGTAGTGTTGATTACTCCTTGTAGTTGATGCTAGTTCGTTTATTTGGTGAAAGATCATATGTTCAGATCCTTAATGATATTCAATACCCTCTAATTATGAACATGAATGTGCTTTGTGAGTAGTTACTTTTGTTCCTGAGGACATGGGAGAAGTCTTGTTATAAGTAATCATGTGAATTTGGTATTCGTTCAATATTTTGATGAGATGTATGTTGTCTTTCCTCTAGTGGTGTCATGTGAACGTCGACTAGATGACACTTCACCATGATTTGGGCCTAGGGGAAGGCATTGGGAAGTAATAAGTAGATGATGGTTGCTAGAGTGACAAAATCTTAAACCCTAGTCATGCGTTGCTTCGTAAGGGGCTGATTTGGATCATGTTTCATGCTATGGTTCGATTTGTCTTAATTCTTCTTTCGTAGTTGCAGATGCTTGTGAGAGGGGTTAATCATAAGTGGGAGGCTTGTCCAAGTAAGGGTAGCACCCAAGCACCGGTCCACCCACATATCAAATTATCAAAGTAACGAACGCGAATCATAAAAGCATGATGAAAACTAACTTGACAACAATTCCCATGTGTCCTCGGGAGCGCTTTGCTTTATATAAGAGTTCGTCCAGGCTTGTTCTTTGCTACAAAAAGGATTGGTCCACCTTGCTGCACCTTAGTTAAATTTGTTACTTGTTACCTTTATGAATTATCTTATCACAAAACTATCTGTTACAGATAATTTTAGTGCTTGCAGAGAATACCTTACTGAAAACGCTTGTCATTCCCTTCTGCTCCTCGTTGGGTTCGACACTCTTACTTATCAAAATGACTATGATAGATCCCCTATACATGTGGGTCATCCAGACTCTTTTCTGGCGCCGTTGCTGGGGAGTGAAGCACCTTTGGTAAGGAAAAAATTGTATAGTGTGCGGAAATTTACTATCACTTGTTGCTATGGAGAATCATTCTTTGAGGGGCTTGTTCGGGGTATCTTCACCTCGACTGGTAGAGCAAGAAGTTTCTCCTCAACCTACTGAACCTACTAAAAATATTTATTATGAAATTCCTTCAGGGTATGATAGAGAAACTTCTAGCTAATCCTTATGCAGGAGATGGAACACTACATCCTGATATGCATCTAATCTATGTGGATGAAGTTTGTGGATTATTTAAGCTTGCAGGTTTGCCCGAGGATGGTGTCAAGAAGAAGGTATTCCCTTTATCTTTGAAGGTAAAGGCATTGACATGGTATAGGCTATGTGATGGTATTGGATCCTGGAATTACAACTGATTGAAATTGGAATTTCATTAGAAGTTTTATCCTATGCATCTAGTTCATCATGATCGGAATTATATATATAATTTTTGGCCTCATGAAGGAGAAAGTATTGGTCAAGCTTGGGGGAGGCTTAAGTCAGTGTTATATTCATGCCCCAATCATGATCTCTTAAGAGAAATTATTATTCAGAATTTCTATGCTCGGCTTTCTCGTAATGATCAATCCATAGTCGATACTTCTTGTACTAGTTCTTTTATGAAGAACACTATCGAATTCAAATGGGATTTATTGGAAAGAGTTAAATCCAACTCTGAAGATTGGGATCTCGACGAAGGTAAGGAGTCAGGTATAAACCTTAAGTTTGATTGTGTTAAATCTTTTATGGATACCGATGCTTTTCAAGAATTTAGCACTAAATATGGACTTGACTCTGAGATACTAGCTTCTTTCTGTGAATCATTTCCTACTCATGTTGATCTCCCCAAGGAGAAGTGGTTTAAATATCATCCTCCCATTGAAGTAAAAGTAGTAGAACCTATTAAAGTTGAATAATAAACTATTACTTATAATGTTGATCCTGGTATTCCTACCACTTACATTGAGAAACCACCTTTTCCTGTTACGATCAAAGAACATGCTAAAGCTTCAGCTGTGGTTCCTGTTGAACCTAGTGTTGAACCTATTACTTATACTAGGACACCTACACCCCCTGAACAAATTAAGGTTGAACCTAGTGTTGCTATGGTTAAAGATCTCTTGGTCGATAATATTAATGGGCATGTTATTTATTTCTGTGATGAAGCTGCTAGAATTGCTAGACCCGATGATAAAGATAAACATAGACCTGTTGTTGGCATTCCTGTTGTTTCTGTTAAAATAGAGATCATTGTTATCATGGCGTACGTGATTTGGGTGCTAGTGTAAGTGCAATTCCCTTTACCTTATACCAAGAAATTATGAATGATGTTGCACCTGCTGAAATAGAAGATATTGATGTTACTATTAAGCTTACCAATAGAGACACTATATCGCCAATTGGGATTGCTAGAGATGTTGAAGTCTTGTGTGGGAAAATAAAATACCCTACTGATTATCTCGTTCTTGGTTCCCCACAAGATGATTTTTGTCCCATTATATTTGGTAGACCTTTCTTGAACATTGTCAATGCTAAGATAGATTGCGAGAAAGAAATTGTTAGTGTAAGTTTTGGGGATGTGTATCATGATTTAATTTCTCCAAATTTTGTAGACAACCCTATGATAAAGAATTTCCTAGTAAAGATGAAATTGGTCTTGCTTCTATTGCCGTGCCTCCTACTGATCCTTTAGAACAATATTTGCTAGACCATGAAAATGATATGTTCATGAATGAAAAAAAGGAATTATATGAAATATTCTTTAAACATATGCCTATTGAGACTCTTGGAGATCCCCTACCACCCAAGAGCGATCCCGTATTTGATCTTAAACAATTACCTGATACTTTGAAATATGCTTATCTTGATGAAAGGAAGATATATCCTGTTATTAT
Organism: Aegilops umbellulata; assembly: GCA_032464435.1. Lineage (NCBI taxonomy): Eukaryota > Viridiplantae > Streptophyta > Magnoliopsida > Poales > Poaceae > Aegilops > Aegilops umbellulata. Next base: position 132,115,258 of record CP136058.1, on the reverse strand, counting down.
TAGTGCTACCCTTTTAGAGGATGAAGAAAAGAAATTGTTGAAAACTCTAAAGAAGCACCGTGACACTATTGGATATACTCTGAATGATCTTAAGGGCATTAGTCCCACTCTATGTCAGCGCAAAATTAATATGGAGCCCGATGCTAAACTGGTTGTTGATCATCAGCGACAGTTAAATCCTAAGATGAAGGAAGTGGTAAGAAATGAAATACTAAAGCTTCTGGAAGCAAGTATAATCTATCCTATTGCTGATAGTAGATGGGTAAGTCCCATTCATTGTGTCCCTAAGAAGGAAGGTATTACTGCTGTTCCCAATGATAAGAACGAATTGATCCCACAAAGAATTGTTAGAGGTTACACAATGGTAATTGATTTTTGCAAATTAAACAAGGCTACTAGGAAAGATCATTACCATCTACCTTTTATTGATCAAATACTAGAAAGACTATCAAAACATACACACTCCTGCTTTCTAGATGGTTATTCTGGTTTTTCTCAAATACCAGTGTCACGGGAGGATCAAGAAAAAACTACTTTTACTTGCCCTTTCAGTACCTTTGCTTATAGACTTATGCCTTTTGGTTTATGCAATGCACTTGTTACCTTTCAAAGATGTATGACTGCTATATTCTCTGACTTTTGTGAAAAGATTGTTGAGGCTTTCATGGATGATTTCTCCGTTTACGGAACTTCTTTTGATGATTACTTAAGCAACTTTGATCGAGTTTTGCAGAGGTATGAAGAAACTAATCTTGTCTTGAATTGGGAGAACTGTCACTTTATGGTTAATGAAGGTATTGTCTTGGGGCATAAAATTTCTGAAGGAGGTATTGAAGTTGATAAAGCTAAAGTTGATGCTATTGAAAAAATGCCATGTCCTAAAGATATCAAAGTTATAAGAAGTTTCCTTGGTCATGCTGGTTTCTATAGGAGATTTATTAAAGACTTCTCTAAAATTTCTAGGCTTCTTACTAATCTTTTGCAAAAGATGTTCCATTTGTTTTCGATGATGATTGTGTAGAAGCCTTTGAAATACTTAAGAAAGCCTTGATTTCTGCACCTATTGTTCAACCACCTGATTGGAACCTACCCTTTGAAATTATGTGTGATGCTAGTGATTATGTTGTTGGTGTTGTTCTAGGACAAAGAGTTGATAAAAAATTGAATGCTATTCATTATGCTAGTAAAACTCTAGACAGTGCTCAAAGAAATTATGCTACTATTGAAAAAGAATTTTTAGCAGTTGTATTTGCTTGTGATAAGTTCAGATCTTATATTGTTGATTCCAAAATAACTGGTCACACCGATCATGCTGCTATTAAATACCTAATGGAAAACAAAGATGCTAAACCTAGGCTCATTAGATGCGTTCTCTTGCTGCAAGAATTTGATTTGCATATTATTGATAGAAAGGGAGCTGAGAACCCCATACCAAACAACTTGTCTAGGTTAGAAAATGTTCTTGATGACCTACTACCTATTGACACTACTGCAGGATGCTGCTAACGTGACACTACAATCAGAGACCCTTTGACGAAACTGTGTGCGATGCATTAATCGCAAACGGTGGTGTAAAAAACCCGTCAAAAATGGTGCAAAACGTTTGCGATGGCGGAGCCATCAAACACGGTTCATATTTTAGTTGTGTGTGTGATGCAGGGCACACACTTAATCCATTCGAACTGTTTGTGATGAGGCAGAACAACAGAAACGGGCAGCCATATCAATGTGTGTGCGATATACGGCATATAGTTTGCTTCGATGAACTGTTTTCTAAAATGGTTAGCCAGATCAAGGTGTGTGTGATATACCGCATACGGTTTACTCGGACGAACTATTTTCGATTAGGGAACACAACAGAAATGGTTCAGCTTAACAAGATGTGTGTGATATGCAGCATACAATTCACATGGATGAACTGTTTGCGATGAGAAATTACAACACAGACGGTTAATACAGTTAGTTCGTGTGCAATTCTGTGTACAATAAACTTTGAAAAATGCAAACTAGTTGCTTCCGGTGGCTAGGAGTATCACACACGATGCGTCTGCTAGTACTCGTGTGCGATGATTAGTAAGTTACACATACCTTTCCTTATGTTAACATCTGTGTGAATTTGCAATATGGATAGTTAATATGCAAATGCCTTTTGGACATCGGGCACACGCTTAAACTCAATGAACTGTGTAGGATACTAATACTTTCCATGAAAATTTAAGAACTTGGGTAACATCATTTGAGTAACATATATATAGTGGTTACTGAAGGAAATATGCCCTAGAGGCAATAATAAAGTTATTATTTATTTCCTCATATCATGATAAATGTTTATTATTCATGCTAGAATTGTATTAACCGGAAACATAATACATGTGTGAATACATAGACAAACATAGTGCCACTAGTATGCCTCTACTTGACTAGCTCGTTAATCGAAGATGGTTGAGTTTCCTAGCCATGGACATGAGTTGTCATTTGATTAACAGGATCACATCATTAGGAGAATGATGTGATTGACTTGACCCATTCTGTTAGCTTAGCACTTGATTGTTTAGTATGTTGCTATTGCTTTCTTCATGACTTATACATGTTCCTATGACTATGAGATTATGCAACTCCCTTTTACTGGAGGAACACTTTGTGTGATACCAATCGTCACAACGTAAATGGGTGATTATAAAGGTGCTCTATAGGTGTCTCCGAAGGTACTTGTTGAGTTGGCGTATATCGAGATTAGGATTTGTCACTCCGATTGTCGGAGAGGTATCTCTGGGCCCACTCGGTAATACACATCACTATAAGCCTTGCAAGCATTATAACTACGAGTTAGTTGCGGGATGATGTATTACGGAACGAGTAAAGAGACTTGCCGGTAACGAGATTGAACTAGGTATTGAGATACCGACGATCGAATCTCGGGCAAGTAACATACCGATGACAAAGGGAACAACGTATGTTGTTATGTGGTTTGACCGATAAAGATCTTCATTGAATATGTGGGAGCCAATATGAGCATCCAGGTTCCGCTATTGGTTATTGACCAGAGACGTGTCTCGGTCATGTCTACATAGTTCTCGAACCCGTAGGGTCCGCACGCTTAAAGTTCGGTGACGATCAATATTATGAGTTTTTGTGTTTTGATGTACCGAAGGTAGTTCGGAGTCCCGGATATGATTACAGACACGACGAGGAGTCTCGAAATGGTCGAGACGTAAAAATTGATATATTGGACGACTATATTCGGACACCGGAAGTGTTCTAGGTGGTTTCGGAGAAAACCGGAGTGCCTGAGGGGTTACCGGAACCCCCCGGGGAAGTATTGGGACTTAGTGGGCCTGAGGGGAGAGAGAAGGCAGCAACCCAGGAGGTGGCGCGCCCCCTCCCATGAGGAGTCCGAATTGGACTTGGGGAGGGGGCGCGACCCCTCTTTCCCTCTCCCTCTCCCTCTCTTTCCTTCCCCCTTCCCTCTTCCTAATTGGACTAGGAAAGGGGAGTCCTACTCCTACTAGGAGGAGGACTCCCCCCTCCTTGGCGTGCCCCAAGGGCCGGCCAGCCTCCCCCTTGCGCCTTTATATACGGGGGCAGGGGGGCACCTCTAGACACACAAGTTGATCTATTGATCTCTCCCAGCCGTGTGCGGTGCCCCCCTCCACCATAATCCACCTCGATCATATCATAGCGGTGCTTAGGTAAAGCCTTGCGTTGGTAGCAACATCATCACCGTCACCACGTTGTCATGCTGACGAAACTCTCCGGCGAAGCTCTGCTGGATCGGAGCTCACGGGACGTCATTCAGTTGAACGTGTGCTGAAATCGGAGGTGCCGTGCGTTCGGTACTTGGATCGGTCGGATCGTGAAGACGTACGACTACATCAACTGCGTTGTGCTAACGCTTCCACTTTCGGTCTACAAGGGTACATGGACAACACTCTCCCCTCTCGTTGCTATGCATCACCATGATCCTGCGTGTGTGTAGGAATTTTTTTGAAATTACTACGTTCCCCAACAGTGGCATCCAAGCCAGGTTTTATGCGTACATGTTATATGCACGAGTAGAACACAAGTGAGTTGTGGGCGATACAAGTCATACTGCTTACCAGCATGTCATACTTTGGTTTCGGCGGTATTGTTGGATGAAGCGGCCCGGATCGACATTACGTGTACGCTTACGCGAGACTGGTTCTACCAACGTGCTTTGCACACAGGTGGCTGGCGGGTGTCAGTTTCTCCAACTTTAGTTGAACCGAGTGTGATTACGCCCGGTCCTTGAGAAGGTTAAAACAACACTAACTTGACGAACTATCGTTGTGGTTTTGATGCGTAGGTAAGAATGGTTCTTGCTCAGCCCGTAGCAGCCACGTAAAACTTGCAACAACAAAGTAGAGGACGTCTAACTTGTTTTTGCAGGGCATGTTGTGATGTGATATGGTCAAGACATGATGCTATATTTTATTGTATGAGATGCTCATGTTTTGTAACCGAGTTATCGGCAACTGGCAGGAGCCATATGCCTATCGCTTTATTGTATGCAATGCAATCGCCCTGTAATTGCTTTACTTTATCACTAAGCGGTAGCGATAGTCGTAGAAGCAATAGTTGGCGAGACGACAACGATGCTACAATGGAGATCAAGGTGTCGCGCCGGTTATGATGGTGATCATGACGGTGCTTCGGAGATGGAGATCACAAGCACAAGATGATGATGTCCATATCATATCACTTATATTGATTGCATGTGATGTTTATCCTTTATGCATCTTATTTTGCTTTGTTTCACGGTAGCATTATAAGATGATCTCTCACTAAATTTCAAGGTAAAAGTGTTCTCCCTGAGTATGCACCGTTGCCAAAGTTCATCGTGCCGAGAGACCACGTGATGATCGGGTGTGATAAGCTCAACGTTCATCTACAATGGGTGCAAGCCAGTTTTGCACACGCAGAATACTCGGGTTAAACTTCACGAGCCTAGCATATGCAGATATGGCCTCGGAACACTGAGACCGAAAGGTCGAGCGTGAATCATATAGTAGATATGATCAACATAGTGATGTTCACCATTGAAAACTACTCCATTTCACGTGATGATCGGTTATGGTTTAGTTGATTTGGATCACGTGATCACTTAGATGATTAGAGAGATGTCTATCTAAGTGGGAGTTCTGAAGTAATATGATTAATTAAACTTAAATTTATCATGAACTTAGTACCTGATAGTATTTTTCTTGTCTATGTTGTTGTAGATAGATGGCCCGTGCTGTTGTTCCATTGAATTTTAATGCGTTCCTTGAGAAAGCAAAGTTGAAAGATGATGGTAGAAATTACACGGACTAGGTCCGTAACTTGAGGATTATCCTCATTGCTGCACAGAAGAATTACGTCCTGGAAGCACCGCTAGGTGCCAGACCTGCTGCAGGAGCAACACCAGATGTTATGAACATCTGGCAGAGCAAAGCTAATGACTACTCGATAGTTCAGTGTGCCATGCTTTACGGCTTAGAACCAGGACTTCAATGACGTTTTGAACGTCATGGAGCATATGATATGTTCCAGGAGTTGAAGTTAATATTTCAAGCAAATGCCCGGATTGAGAGATATGAAGTCTCCAATAAGTTCTACAGCTGCAAGATGGAGGAGAATAGTTCTGTCAGTGAACATATACTCAGAATGTCTGGGTATAACAATCACTTGATTCAACTGGGAGTTAATTCCGGATGATAGTGTCATTGACAGAATTCTTCAATCACTTCCACCAAGCTACAAGAGCTTCGTGATGAACTATAATATGCAAGGGATGGATAAGACAATTCTCGAGCTCTTCGCAATGCTAAAGGCTGCGGAGGTAGAAATCAAGAAGGAGCATCAAGTGTTGATGGTCAACAAGACCACCAGTTTCAAGAAAAAGGGCAAAGGGAAGAAGAAGGGGAACTTCAAGAAGAACAGCAAACAAGTTGCTGCTCAAGAGAAGAAACCCAAGTCTGGACCTAAGCCTGAGACTGAGTGCTTCTACTACAAACAGACTGGTCATTGGAAGCGGAACTGCCCCAAGTATTTGGCGGATAAGAAGGATGGCAAGGTGAACAAAGGTATATGTGATATACATGTTACTGATGTGTACCTTACTAGAGCTCGCAGTAGCACCTGGGTATTTGATACTGGTTCTGTTGCTAATATTTGCAACTCGAAACAGGGACTACGGATTAAGCGAAGACTGGCTAAGGACGAGGTGACGATGCGCGTGGGAAATGGCTCCAAAGTCGATATGATCGCCGTCGGCACGCTACCTCTATATCTACCTTCAGGATTAGTTATAAACCTGAATAATTGTTATTTGGTGCGAGAGTTGAGCTTGAACATTATATCTGTATCTTGTTTGATGCGAGACGGTTATTCATTTAAATCTGAGAATAATGGTTGTTCTATTTATATGAGTAATATCTTTTATGGTCATGCACCCTTGAAGAGTGGTCTATTTGTGTTAAATCTCGATAGCACTGACACACATATTCAAAATGTTGAAACCAAAAGATGCAGAGTTGATAATGATAGTGCAACTTATTTGTGGCACTGCCGTTTGGGTCATATTGGTGTAAAGCGCATGAAGAAACTCCATACTGATGGACTTTTGGAATCACTTGGTTATGAATCACTTGGTACTTGCGAACCATGCCTCATGGGCAAGATGACTAAAACGCCGTTCTCCGAAAGAATGGAGCGAGCAACAGATTTATTGGAAATCATACATACTAATGTATGTGGTCCGGTGAATATTGAGGCTCGCGGCGGGTATCATTATTTTCTCACCTTCACAGATGATTTGAGCAGATATGGGTATATCTACTTAATGAAACATAAGTCTGAAACATTTGAAAAGTTCAAAGAATTTTAGAGTGAAGTGGAAAATCATCGTAACAAGAAAATAAAGTTTCTATGATCTGATCGAGGAGGAGAATATTTGAGTTACGAGTTTGGTCTACATTTGAAACAATGCGGAATAGTTTCGCAACTCACGCCACCCGGAACACCACAGCGTAATGGTGTGTCCGAACATCATAATCGTACTTTACTAGATATGGTGCGATTTATGATGTCTCTTACTGATTTACCGCTATCGTTTTGGGGTTATGCTTTAGAGACGGCTGCATTCACGTTAAATAGGGCACCATCGAAATCCGTTGAGACGACGCCTTATGAACTATGGTTTGGCAAGAAACCAAAGTTGTCGTTTCTTAAAGTTTGGGGCTGGGATGCTTATGTGAAAAAGCTTCAACCTGATAAGCTCGAACCCAAATCGGAGAAATGTGTCTTCATAGGATACCCAAAGGAAACTGTTGGGTACACCTTCTATCATAGATCCGAAGGCAAGACATTAATTGCTAAGAATGGATCCTTTCTAGAGAAGGAGTGTCTCTCGAAAGAAATGAGTGGGAGGAAAGTAGAACTTGATGAGGTAACTTTACCTGCTCCCTTATTGGAAAGTAGTTCATCACAGAAACCGGTTCCTGTGACACCTACACCAATTAGTGAGGAAGCTAATGATGATGATCATGAAACTTCAGATCAAGTTACTACCGAACCTCGTAAGTCAACCAGAGTGAGATCCGCACCAGAGTGGTACGGTAATCCTGTTCTGGAGGTCATGTTACTAGACCATGACGAACCTACAAACTATGAGGAAGTGATGATGAGCCCAGATTCCGCAAAATGGCTTGAGGCCATGAAATCTGAGATGGGATCCATGTATGAGAACAAAGTGTGGACTTTGGTTGACTTTCCTGTTGATCGGCAAGCCATCGAGAATAAATGGATCTTCAAGAAGAAGATAGAAGCTAACGGTCATGTTACTGTCTACAAAGCTCGACTTATTGCGAAAGGTTTTCGACAAGTTCAAGGAGTTGACTACGGTGAGACCTTCTCACCTATAGCGATGTTTAAGTCCGTCCGAATCATGTTAGCTATTGCCACATTTTGTGATTATGAAATTTGGCAAATGGATGTAAAGACTGCATTCCTGAATGGATTTCTGGAAGAAGAGTTGTATATGATGCAACATGAAGGTTTTATCGATCCAAAAGGTGCTAACAAAGTGTGCAAGCTCCAACGATCCATTAATGGACTGGTGCAAGCCTCTCGGAGTTGGAATAAACGTTTTGATAGTGTGATCAAAGCATATGGTTTTATACAGACTTTTGGAGAAGCCTGTATTTACAAGAAAGTGAGTGGGAGCTCTGTAGCATTTCTAATATTATATGTGGATGACATATTGTTGATTGGAAATGATATAGAATTTCTAGATAGCATAAAAGGATACTTGAATAAGAGTTTTTCAATGAAGGACCTTGGTGAAGCTGCTTACATATTGGGCATCAAGATCTATAGAGATAGATCAAGACGCTTAATTGGACTTTCACAAAGTACATACCTTGACAAAGTTTTGAAGAAGTTCAAAATGGATCAGGCAAAGAAAGGGTTCTTGCCTGTATTACAAGGTGTGAAGTTGAGTAAGACTCAATGCCCAACCACTTCAGAAGATAGAGAGAAAATGAAAGATGTTCCATATGCTTTAGCCATAGGCTCTATCATGCATGCTATGCTGTGTACCAGACCTGATGTGTGCCTTGCTATTAGTTTAGCAGGGAGGTACCAAAGTAATCCAGGAGTGTATCACTTGACAACGATCAAGAACATCCTGAAATACCTGAAAAGGGCTAAGGATATGTTTCTCGTTTATGGAGGTGACAAAGAGCTCATCGTAAATGGTTACATTGATGCAAGCTTTGACACCGATCCGGATGATTCTAAATCGCAAACCGGATACGTGTTTATATTGAACGATGGAGCTGTCAGTTGGAGCAATTCTAAACAAAGCGTCGTGGCGGGATCTACGTGTGAAGCAGAGTACATTGCTGCTTCGGAAGCAGCAAATGAAGGAGTCTGGATGAAGGAGTTCATATCCGATCTAGGTGTCATACCTAGTGCATCGGGTCCAATGAAAATCTTTTGTGACAATACTGGTGCAATTGCCTTGGCAAAGGAATCCAGATTTCACAAGAGAACCAAGCACATCAAGAGACGCTTAAACTCCATCCGGGATCAAGTCCAGGTGGGAGACATAGAGATTTGCAAGATACATACGGATCTGAATGTTGCAGACCCATTGACTAAGCCTCTTCCACGAGCAAAACATGATCAACACAAAGGCTCCATGGGTGTTAGAATCATTACTGTGTAATCTAGATTATTGACTCTAGTGCAAGTGGGAGATTGAAAGAAATATGCCCTAGAGGCAAAAATAAAGTTATCATTTATTTCCTCATATCATGATAAATGTTTATTATTCATGCTAGAATTGTATTAACCGGAAACATAATACATGTGTGAATACATAGACAAACATAGTGTCACTAGTATCCCTCTACTTGACTAGCTCGTTGATCAAAGATGGTTGAGTTTCCTAGCCATAGACATGAGTTGTCATTTGATTAACGGGATCACATCATTAGGAGAATGATGTGATTGACTTGACCCATTCTGTTAGCTTAGCACTTGATCGTTTAGTATGTTGCTATTGCTTTCTTCATGACTTATACATGTTCCTATGACTATGAGATTATGCAACTCCGGTTTACTGGAGGAACACTTTGTGTTCTACCAAACGTCACAACGTAAATGGGTGATTATAAAGGTTCTCTACAGGTGTCTCTGAAGGTACTTGTTGAGTTGGCGTATATCAAGATTAGGATTTGTCACTCCGATTGTCGGAGAGGTATCTCTCGGCCCACTCGGTAATGCACATCACTATAAGCCTTGCAAGCATTATAACTAATGAGTTAGTCACGGGATGATGTATTACAGAACGAGTAAAGAGACTTGCCGGTAACGAGATTGAACTAGGTATTACCGACGATCGAATCTCGGGCAAGTAACATACCGATGACAAAGGGAACAACGTATGTTATTATGGGGTTTGACCGATAAAGATCTTTGTAGAATATGTGGGAGCCAATATGAGCATCCAGGTTCCGCTATTGGTTATTGACCAGAGACGTGTCTCGGTCATGTCTACATAGTTCTCGAACCCGTAGGGTCCGCACGCTTAAAGTTCGGTGACGACCGGTATTATGAGTTTTTGTGTTTTGATGTACCAAAGGTAGTTCGGAGTCCTGGATATGATCACGGACATGACGAGGAGTCTCGGAATGGTCGAGACGTAAAGATCGATATATTGGACGACTATATTCGGACACCGGAAGTGTTCCGGGTGGTTTCGGATAAAACCGGAGTGTCGGAGGGGTTACCGGAACCCCCCGGGGAAGTATTGGGACTTAGTGGGCCTGAGGGGAGAGAGAGGGCAGCAGCCCAGGAGGTGGTGCCCCCCCTCCCATGAGGAGTCCGAATTGGACTAGGGGAGGGGGCACGGCCCCTCTTTCCCTCTCCCTCTCCCTCTCTTTCCTTCCCCCTTCCCTCTTTCTAGTTGGACTAGGAAAGGGGAGTCCTACTCCTACTAGAAGGAGGACTCCCCCCTCCTTGGCGCGCCCCAAGGGCTGGCCGGCCTCCCCCTTGCTCCTTTATATACGGGGGCAGGGGCACCTCTAGACACACAAGTTGATCTGTTGATCTCTCCCAGCCGTGTGCGGTGCCCCCCTCCACCATAATCCACCTCGATCATATCGTAGCGGTGCTTAGGTGAAGCCCTGCATCTGTAGCAACATAATCAACATCACCACGCCGTCATGCTGACGAAACTCTTTGGCGAAGCTCTGATGGATCGGAGGTCGCGGGACGTCATCGATTTGAACGTGTGCTGAACTCGGAGGTGCCGTGCTTTCGGTACTTGGATTCGTAGGATCGTGAAGATGTACGACTACATCAACTGCGTTGTGCTAATGCTTCCGCTTTCGGTCTACGAGGGTATGTGGACAAGACTCTCCAATCTCGTTGCTATGCATCACCATGATCCTGTGTGTGCGTAGGATTTTTTTTTTGAAATTACTACGTTCCCCAACAGTTACACTATTCGACAAAAGGAGGATCTATGTAACATGGTTTTGACAACCATATGGTCCATATCTACATACTTAACATAGTAAGAACTATCACATTTTAAGAGGCTAAGGTCCAACAACCATATGGTCCATATCTACATACTTAACATAGTAACAACTAGCACATTTAAAGAGGCCGAGGGCCAACAACCACAACTATCCGTTGGAAGCAGCTTGATCACGGCGACTCGGCATCTCGTCAATGAAAAGGAAGAGCCCTCCTGTGCCTTGGTAGAGCATGAGTAGAATAGTGTCTCCAATTTTCCAAAATTTGAATGCATTGCCACGTCAAGCGAGAACTTGTTAATTTGAATGGTTCCATTTCTGCAGGAAATGCAGTACCTTGCAATCACTTTGGCGATATTAGCAGGCACAAGTGTAATTCGACCACGCCGGGAAATCGATCCAGGAACTGCTACAGCTGGTAATTTCTGTTGAAATGTAGAATAAAAACCAACTATAACATATTGTTGAAGATATATATAGTTTATGAGCATCGACATTAAAATAAGACTTTTTACCAGCGTTTTGTGTACATAATTCACTACTGCAGGATGGTCCAAACGCGACACCATGATCAGAGACCCTTCGACGAAACTGTGTGCAATGCCATAATCGAAAACAGTGGTGTAAAAATCCATAGGGTGCAAAACGTTTCCGATGACGGATGCATCAAACACGGTACCGATTTTAGTTGCGTGTGCGATGCAGGGCATACAGTTCAGTTCAATTAACTGTTTGGAATGAGGAGGAACAAAAGAAACGGGCAGCCAGATGAAGGCATGTGCAATATATAGCATACGGTTCACTAGGATGAACTGTGTGTGATTAGGCAACACAATGAAAACGGTTAAACTGAACAAGATGTGTGTGATACGCGACAAACAGGTCTGTAATCAGAAATGTGTGCGAAGACCAATAATAAGAGAGACGATTGCTGCCAAGAAGCCGTGTGATTTGCTCTATCTACAATATAATAGGATTGACTATTCGTCACCCTGGATGAGGAATAGTTATTCTTCACCCCCCTCTATTTTACCATCAATGCACCGTAATTTTACGTTCCGTAAGTTTTGTCTTATTTCCGACGTAAAAAGAGACCGTAAGAAAATATATAATCGCCGTAAAAAATATTTTATGTTATGTAAAATTACAAACATAAAAATATAGTGTAAATACACATAAACTGCAAATTTTCTTGTCTTATGACCTATATTTTTAATTTTTTATGCCAAATTTTACGTAGTGAATCAATAGGAATGTAACTATTTGAATTCCAAACGTAATTTAATTATGATATGATCGTAAGATTACCTCGGGTGAAGAATAACTTATTCTGCGCCCTGGGTGATGAATAGTAACACTATATATATATATATATATATATATATATATATATATATATATATATATATATATATATATATGAACACTATTCTGATCACGGGATCAGAATAATATTCTGATCACAACCTGACCTACCCCGTTAGTAGTACGTTGAACTTCCCTATGAACTAAGTTGAACTTCCGCCAACATTGCCGAAATGGGGCTTGCTATATACCGTTGGAAAGCTATGGACACCACTATCATGACCCAAGTTCAATTTTTGACAAAATGTAAGCGGTTTAAGAGCAGTTTTGAAAATTGTTTTCTCTTCGCACAAAAAACGTGCACCGTATTTTCGATCGCATTTCTAAACTGTTTATCGGAATGAGGCATATAATATGGCGTTGGAAAGCTACTGCAAAACCGCTCCTTCCACATGTTGAAAGTTTTCTCTAATTCACTATGGTTAAAGAGTAATTTGAAAAAATGTAAAATTTCGTAAACCGAACAGCTGAGTTCGTTTTTTCGATGTCATTTCTAAACGGCTAATCCAATGGAGGCATATGATATGGCGTTGGAAAGCTTATGAAAATGCGCTACCTTTTCATCTTGAAAGGTTTTTTCTAATTTTGAATGGTTTAAGAGTAATTTAGAAAATGGTCCAAGTCCTATCGAGTTCGTATTTTCGAGCTAAGTTTTTAACCGTGCATCCGAATGTAGCAAATGATATGGCGTTGGAAAGCTTGAACAAATGCGAAACTTTTTTGTTATGTATGGTTTCTCCCAATTCTTTACGGTTTTAAGTCAGTTTTGAAAATGGCGTAGAACGTATTTTCACCGTAATTTTTACAAACTTTATCGAAATGGGGCAAATAATATACCGCTGAAAAGCTACGGAAAATGCAAAACTTTTTCTTGTTGATGGTTTTCTCTGATTCCTAGCCATTTTCAAGTAATTTCGAAAACAACGAGATCATGCGTTCTGCCTTTATCGCGAAACAGAATCTTCAAAAATGCACCGCGTGAAGAACCTGAACTTCTCGGCGCGTGTACCTGAACTTCACTCTGTTTTTCACGTGATTTTTTTGCTCGTAGGTCTCCATCCACTGCTCGTAACTCTCCGTCCAATCACTGGAATTGAGCAAGTGATATACCGGTGGAAAGCTGCTGTAAGCACTTAACTTTCCCGTGTTGATCATTTTTTCATACTCGCGACGATTTTAAAAGTTTTTCATCTGAAATTCATTCAGTGTAGTAGGTGAACTTCCTGCTGTTTTCAGGTTGAACTTCTGTGACGTATTTTCGTTCCTAATTTTCTCATCCATTTCGTCAGTGTTACACAAATGATACTCTTTTTGTACAAACCTCTCTCACAATATTTTTTTTAACTTTCTCCGACCGAGGACTTGAACTTACACAAATAATATTCCTACCATTTTAAGGTAAATTAGAAAATGGCGAGATCATGATTTCTGCATTCATCGCGAACGGAAACGCATTGCGTGAAGTAGCAGAACTTCTGGGGCACGTCTGTTTGAACTTCAATTTTTGACGTGCTGTTTTTTACACTGCATGAAGTGGTTGAACTTCTGGGCCATGTCTGTTTGAACTTCACTCTGTTTCACTTTATTGTATTTTTCTTATATGAAACACTCACCATGTAGTACGTGAAATTCCGGTTGTTATCACGTTGAACTTCTATCTGCTTTGAGAGAGTTATTTTAAAACACAAAAAACAACATATTTTTTTATGTATTTTGGACATCTAAATACATGGTGAACCTCTCTCACAAGAATTTTTTGAACTTTTCCTCGCCGAGCACTTGAACTTCTAGCAACCATTTTTTGGTTTATGAGGTTGTTTTTAAAAGTGCAAAAATGGCGTTGTGTTTTTTATTTTTTGAACGGGTAAATCCTAGGTTTTAATAAACTCCGAACTTGTATGTTATTTCAATTTGAACTTCACCTTTTTATATTTTGATTAAATAATTGTATTCGATTTTTATACAACAAAAATCGAACATGGAAATACAAGATGAACCTCTCTCGCAAAGATTTTTTAACCTCCCCAGACAAAGCACCTGAACTTCTTTCAAAAAACCTTTTAAGCTTTTATTTTTTCTATACTTTTATTGTCACCTGAAATGCATTCCTTGCAGTAGTTGAACTTCTCGTTGTTTTCACCTTGAACTTCTGTCACGTATTTTTGTTCAACCTCTCTCACAAGAATTTTTGAACTTTCTCGGGCCGAGCACTTGAACTTCTAGTAACAAAATTTTTGGCTTTGCATTTTCATTCTTTTTTTAATACAAAATGCACACCGTGTAGTACGTGAACTTCTGGCAGTTATCAACCTCAACTTCTAAGATCATGTGTTCTGCCTTCATCGGAAAAACAGATGTCTCCGAAAATGCACTTCATGAATAGGTTGAACTTCTGGAGCAGTTCTTTTTGAACGTCAATCTGTTTTTCTCGTGTTTTTTACCTGTAACTCCCCAACCACTTACCTGGAATTGAGCAAACGATATACCCATGGAAAGCTGTTGAAAACACGTAACTTTCCCGGAGCGAGCACTTGAACTTCTAGCAACAAAAAGTTTACCTTTTTATTGTATTTTTCTCATACGAAACGTACACCATGCAGTACATGAACTTCTTGTTGTTATCACTTTGAACTTCTCTCTGGTTTGAGAAAATTATTTTAAAACACCAAAAAACAACATATTTTGTATGTGTTTTGGACATCTAAAAACACGGTGAACCTCATTCAGAAGAATTTTGAACTTTCCCGGGTCGAGCACTTTAACTTCTAGCAACAAAACTTTTAGACTTTGCCTTTTTATTTTGTTTTTTCTCATATGAAACACACACCATGTAGTACGTGAACTTCCGGCAGTTATCACTTTGGAGTTCTCTTTGTTTCTCTTTAGTAATGGAAAAAAAACTGGGTTTTTATAGACATCGACCCGCTCTAACTTTTTACAAAACAAAATTATAGTTTTTTCCACTTTCTAGGATTTGTTTTTTTGTCTCACGGCATTTTTAGGCATTCTTTTGTTGTCAGTGAAATGGCCTATACGATCCTTTTTTTCATTGATGAATTTCTTCAGTATATGGTACACGTGAACTTATGAATTTCTAAAACATGAACTTCACATTTATATCTAAAACATGAATTTCTAAAACATAAGGTTGAGCTTTTGTTTCAAACAACATGCACCATTTTGTTTTAAACGTTCTTCAGAATAAGAATATTTATACACCTTTGAAAAGTTGTTGAATAGGAGAAACTTTTTAATGTAGAGCATTTTGTTTCAAATTTGTATTGGATTGAGAGAATTATTTTAAAACACCACAAAACATCTTTTTGTGTTTTGAACATGTAAATACACGGTGAACCTCTCTCACAAGAAACTTCAAACTTTCTCGGGCCGATCACTTGAACTTCTAGCAACAAAATTTGTAGAGTTTGCCTTTTAATTCTTTTTTTCTCATACAAAAAACCCACCATCTAGTATGTGAACTTCTAGTTGTTGTCACTTGGAATTGATCTATGCCTTTTTTGCCCTAACTCCTAAAGCACTCATCAAAATTGAGCATGTAAATCCTAGGTTTTTAAAATCTTTGAACCTCTTTGCTTTTTAAATTTGAACTTCAGTTTTTTTATGTATGAACTTCTGATTTATTCAAGAAATAAAGGAAAAACATACGCATAGCACGAGCACACCAAACGCACGCACACACGACCACCAGACGCCCGCACACACGACCATCTTTTAAAAGAATTGGGTGGCGACACACTATGGACTTCCCAAGTTTACTAAATTGGTTCCATTTATCTCAAAATGATGTTCCGTGGCAATTTTCCTTCTCTATTAGTAGTAGCAGGACTTCACACATTCACCAAACATGCTAGTTAATAGAGAAAATACTATGCATGCGCAAGGAGGAGTGTGTGTAGTGTTACCGGTGTGAATGCGACATTGTGAAGCTCAAGCTTACACAGCATGTACTTTTTTTGTACACCCGTAGTATTTTCCTGGAGCTCTGCAATTTATTAAATTTGAACTGCGAGTGTTAACATTTTCTTGTTGACGCTTGTTTTTTTCCTTGTATATAAACAGCGAGCTACTCTTTGATTTTCTTTTGCACTTCTAGATTTTATTATTTATTAACAAGAAAGCCGAGTTTCGTAGTAAACATTGAACCGCTTGGTTATTTAAATTTGAACTTTTAATTCTTTTTATTTAGAAATGGTGAAAATTCATTTTTATAAACTTTTATTCTTGTCAAAGTTTTTTTGCGTTCACAGGTTAAACTTATTGAAAAAAATATAATTTGTTTTATTCTTCAAACTTACTATGTTTCATGCGGTGATAATTTTTTATTTTTTGTGTCGTGATACTTTCTTCCTTTTGTTCTCGTTTGAACTTCGTATTTTTTTATGTTGAACTTCTTGCGTGAATTTTTACGTGTTTTTTCCCAATGTGTTTTTGAACTTACATATTTTCCAACTTCCAAACTGAAAATAGAATGCGCACTAGATCTACATATGTACTCGTATAAATGAACTTTATCTCTTTTACTGAAGAAAATGTAAGTAGACTGACGGAATGTAGTTCTTTCTAAACGAAAAATGGCTTCCAGAAGAAAAAGGAATATCACACTCAAATTTCCAAAAGTAGTTTAGACTTATAAAAGTAATCCATGTGAGTTCAACTAGACATTGTAGTGCGCTCCACAAACTCCCTTACGCAGCTGACCATACAACACTACTAGTCTGCTACTATGGTCAGATACGTGAGATAGAATCTACAAATAGATCAGAATTGCAAAGAGAAAGAGACAGAGAGTACACCCAGGTGGAGAATGTTGCTTGCCCGCAATACCCCAATGACATGTTGTGGCATTTGTTATTCACCAACAAACTTCAGAATATCTGCTGCCAGATGTACCCAGCAACACTCATTCCCGACTTCAGTTTTTACCATCGCCTACTGCCACACTGGAGCTGCTATTGTAACTGAAGAATATTACTCGACATGCATGGATGGTCTACAGCCACGTGATTGTGAAAACATAAGCTTCAGTGACAACTGAATTTCATCCGGGGGCGAAGCTGGACTTTTTGAATCTGACGCTGTAGAAAAATAAGTAAGCATCAAACTTTTTTATCTTTCTATAGTCCGGTGTAGTGGAGGTAGGAACCAGCAAGCAGAGATAGGGGCAGCAGCCGCTTTTTATTTTTGTTTTTTGAGAGTGAGAGCAGTTCTTGCAGTTTACCCCTACAGCTGCCGCAGATGGACTTACCCACGCGCTCGAGTTGACCTGCTGTGCAATGTGAAGCCAGCGGTAGGAGTGACGAAGAGGGCACTGGAGAAGCTGTGGGAGAAGGCCGGCGGTGGATCAGGGACAGCGGGAGGACGACAGCGTGCAACCTTGGGAGAAGACCGCCGGCAGGTCTACGAGATTCGGATAACGCATGGCCGCGGGAGAAGGTTGGCTGTAGGGCTGCCTCGGGAGGCCGACGCCGGGTTAGCAGGAGGAGACCATCGGCTGTGTCCCAGGAGGTGGCCGCCGGTTGGGTTGCAGGAGGAGACCAGCGGCAGGGCCACTTGACCCGTGGGCGAGGGAGGCGGGCAGGGGCGCTCTGGGGAAGATGGCAGGGTCGACGATGCTCCGGGGAAGAAGGGGCGGCCAGACCTGGCGCCTGTGGCTGGGGCAGAGTAGCAAGAAGGCGCCTGTGGCAGGGGTCGTCGCCGGAAGAGGAGTTGGTTGAGGCAGCGGAGGCGCGGAAGCGGCCAGCGGCCGGCGGGGTCGAGCGCCGACGCTTGATGGCGGCAGGCCGCGGCGGGATCCAGGGCGGATGGCCGGATCCGAGGGCGAATGCAGGGCGGACGGGGGATGGAGGAGGCCGGACGGCCGGATCCAGGGCGGCGGTAGGATCGGTCTCGGCCAGATCCGAGGGCGAAGGCGACGACCGATTCTGGGGAAGAGGCGGCGACCGGATATGGGGGCGAAGGCAGGGGTGGTGCGTGGGTGTCGGTGGTTGTGTGCGGGGGAAGAAGGTGGACTGGGTGTTTTTTCTTTTCGCTGCCCGGTTCGGGTTTTTCGGAAGACCTCGTCGGGCCCTATATAGGCGCGCCGTGATCCGAGTAGTTATTCTAATCCTAGAATTAGAATAGGAGGACAGTTTGGGACACCTAGGTGCCCATGCTCCTTGATTTTGCACGATTCGATTGCATTTAGATGTGTGTTATTGTAATGACTGATTTGGAAATAATTATGATAGAATCGCTAATTGGAAACGTAATTAAGACAGTGAGAGAAACATGCATGGTAACAATTGTGTAGTGGTATTAAATAGGAAAGAGAATGCCACACATGGCAATGGTGCATATTTGAGATATATTAATAGAAATAGGAGAGACAAATCAAAATTAATGTGTCATGATTTGTATAGATATACAGAGATATTTTTTTCATACGTATGTTAATAAAAGGTATGTTGTATTCTTATGTGGGACGTAGTTTTATTTTTTAAAATTAGGTATACGATACATTGGGTATATGATAGCAGGAGTATGATACAAATCATGAGTATATAAATTCTGAATATAATATTGTGGGTATATCATATTTATTTTTGGTACGTCCTATTTATTATCATCTTGGGGTATATCATATTTATTTTGAGTATACAAGTACCGAGTATGACACCTAGGACAAATTCTTGCGACATGCATGGCAAATTTATTATGAGGTATCTCCATACTCATGATATTTTTGGGTATATACATTGCGTCTCATGGTAGGTATTTGATACCTCGGGCATGTGCCAATGATTTCGAGTAGGTACACCATTGATATATACATACCGGATATACATACGTACTCATAATATTTTTAGGTATCCACATACTCATGATGTTTGTGGGTATATTCATTACGCCTTGTTAATAGGTATTTGAGATACTCGAGGTATCTCCATAACTTTTATTTGGTATAATACCTCGGGTATGTGTATATATTCTTATACACATAATGCCATCGGTATATGTATATTTTTAATTAAGTATAATACTTATGGTATGTTTATAATTTATAAGATATAATAGCCCTCTTATGTGTATATTTTCAATAGGTATAATGCATTGATATAATATTTAGAAAGGAAATATTGCTAGGAAATCAACATAATGATGTTCTTTTGGAAAGCAATCATTGACCGTTGAGGATATAGAGCATGCAAACGAAAAATGGAAAGCTAGTATTTAATGAATTGCATGCCATGCACTAGTAAAGATGACCTACCATAACGGGCCCCAGGCACCTAGGTGCCCCAAACAATTTACCTATATATATATATATATAACTGAAATAAACATCCAATTACATAAGTGACTATATAGATCATTCGCACACACCTCAATAAACAATTGCATGCATTCTAAAGTAGGAGAAATGATCGTCTAGTCATCTACTTCTTGTGACGCTCCCGCCACTTCTTTGAGGCTCGATCCCTCGTCTGGGGCAGGAAGAAGACACTTCCTCATGTCAACGATCCGCCTGTACATCTCGTAGCTTGTGTATGCGCCATGGCCACGTACTTGACATGTTGTTAATCCAGTCTCTCATGCCACACACTGTGCCAGGCATTCTTGTCCTTATTGCTCTCATTCTTCATCTTCATGTAGTAGGGGTCGATGATGGCCGAGGCGAGGTCAACCAGGGAGTTCAGTTTGTTTTTGTCGCTGCCCCAGACCTTGTAGTGGTGCTGGACGTTGACAAGATTCGGGCATTTCAAGTCTGAAACCTTGAGCGCTTTTAGATCGTTGGTGGTGTCCACCATAGCGAAACTGTAGTCGGAGCTGTTGATAAACCTGGAAAAACGCTCGCAAGGCCTTGTGGCAAGGTGGTAGTTGTAGACGAGGACGTCATGTCGCACGCACAACTGGGCGACGGCAACCTTCTGATCATGCCCGACACGACCGGTGGCGTACTCGAGGTCGAAGCCGACCACTCGGTACTTGTTGTCGGCAACACTAGCTATTTAATCATCATGTCATTACCACCAACACTAGCTATTTAATCATCATAGTCATAGTGTAGCACATCATCATCTTCAAACTCATTCTAGCGAGCTAATCACTCTTGCTGCTCTCTCTCTCAGGTAAAATAGCATAGAACATGTGTAGCAGTCCTGATTCATCATATTGGAGCATGCAGATGAACCTGTCTCCTAATTGTGGGCCGCGCTTCTGATTGCTGCCCCCTAGTACTTCTATGCGATCATTCATAATTCTGCTCCAGTCATTGACTATTAAGACTTGCTCGCTTCAAGAAATCCTGAATGCACTCATGTGCAATGTAGGATGTCTTGGCCGTAAGCTAACCATTGCCATGCGACCTTTAGGCTCGATCCAATGAGGAACAACATTCATCGGGAGCCCCTGCTTAAGAACATCGTAGTAACATACTTAGGAATGAAGTTTAGCTTAAAAAATAGTGTATGCAAAAGATGCACTGAGGACAAATAGTAAAAATCTTACCATCTTTCCTAAATAGATGTGACTGTAGTTCAATACGAACACTATTTGTCTCACGTTTTGAGTACTAAGATTTTCAAGTCCAGGAAAATAATTTCTCTTGATAGCATCAAGATCCTCAAGTCATGAAACATAATGACTTATCTCCTCGCAATTTAGTTCAGCCTCGGGACAGTGGTAGGTCATGTCTACCAAGCGCCGCACATGTTTGCTTGAATGGAAATAAGCTGTCAATAGAAATTAGTTGTCAACTATTTTTGAATAAACAATATCGAAGACATAAATATGGTTGAGAAACTCACATAATGGTAGAACTGGAGGCGTCTGCACTTCGACCCAGATGTCGATATTGCCTTCAATATCGTCTTCGGGACGAATATCTAAGGTGATAAGAATATCAGGCTCAAATGCATAAGCCTTGCATAGTGCTCTCCAATTATTGCATTCAAAATAGGTGTAGGTGTCTGCATTGTATAATTTTGCGTCAAAAGTATAACCATGCTCGGTCCTCAAGTGAACTCTCTTTACCTCCATTGTTTCCATAGGACTGAAACCAATCTTATCCAAGACAAAAACTCTTGCATGGCAGGGGAAACGCTAGTAGAATAGTGAAAAATTAAAATTATAAGTTGAAGCAGAAGTCATGCTTAATCGCAAAAAAAGACTTTTCGTTGTGACTTACTGTATCCACTTTGAAGTTCTCATCCACTTTGAAGTTCTCATCCAGCTTGATGCTCAAGTCATGCTTAATTACGAAAAAAGACTTTTCGTTGTGACTTACTGTATCCACTTCGAAGTTCTCATCCAGCTTGATGCTGAAGCGTCTATCATCAACTAGGAAATGTCTGTCGCACAGGCCGCGCTCGTCTTCGCAGTATTCGCACATACCTAAATCCTTTTTGTCATCAGACATTTCCTATGTTCATAGTTGAAACATTAATTGAAAATCCGGGGCACTCGATATTTCCTACATATTCTAGCACAAGTCATGCTTAAATTCATGGAAAAAATCTGGCATGACCTTTGCTAAAATAGGACATATCGAGTGCCTGAAATTTGCCGAGACGGAAACGAATCAACATTCCGACAAAACATAGGCCACTCGAGGAACATTTCAAACAAGAACACCAAGACATACTCTATATTCAGAATGCATCATCATCAACATCAATGATATGGCAAGTATATAGCACTAGCATTTTCATCATCCACATTTACAACACATTATCATTTGGCTATTCTCACCTAGAGGTCTTAAGGGGTCGACGATGGGGACGACTACGGGGATGAGGTAGGGGCAAACTTGATTTCTGTAAAAACAAAATATATGAACCACTTGCCATAAATAAACTAATTCTATTAAGCACTTACTATAAATAAACTAATTCTATTAAGCACTTACTATAAATAAACTAGTTCTATTTAGCACTTACTATAAATTAATAAACTAATTCTATTAAGCACTTACTATAAATAAACTAGTTCTATTTAGCACTTGCTATAAATTAATAAACTAGTTCTAGCCCTAACATCTATCATATTTCGTCTAGACGCGGCTCAAGACCTGCGCCCCCTCTCGCCGGCCGAGGCCTGGCTGCGCCGCGAGCTCAAGTGGGTCTATCTGGGCCTCGCTTCCCTTAAGAGATCCATTGCGCGTGAGCGGGCTTGTTTCTGTTGGTTGCGTGAGGGCGACACCAACACAGCCTTTTACAAAATCCACGCCACTCACCGCAACCAGAAGAACCGCATCTTCAGCCTGCAGACCCGCAACGACACTATTACCGACGGTGATGCCATGTCCCTGGCCACCTTCGAGCACTTCTCTGCCATCCTTGGCTCTGCGCCTACGCGCGCCCACTCCTTGCGGCTTGATCTCATCGACCCTAGGCGCTTTGATCTGCCGGAGCTCGAGGTTCCTTTCACGGAGCAGGAAATCTGGGCTGCGATCAAGCAACTCCCATCTGGCAAGGCGCCCGGCCCCGATGGCTTTACCTCTGAGTTTATCCGTGCCTGCTGGCCTATCATAAAAGCTGACATTTGTGCAGCGTTCGACAAGCTTTACAACATGAATGGCAGTGGCCTCCACAAGCTCAATGAAGCCCTTCTCACCCTGCTACCCAAGAAACCTGATGCGGCCGCACTCTCTGACTACCAACCCATCAGTTTGATTCACATCTTCGCCAAGCTCTTCGCCAAGGTTCTCGCTCTGCGGCTTGCTCCTCAAATGCGGGACATCGTTTCAACGAACCAGAGCGCATTCATCGCCGGCAGATGCGTGCACGATAACTTCCTTCTCGTGCAGCAGACGGCAAGGCTACTCCATAACATCAAGGCACCGCGCGTTCTCCTCAAGCTTGACATCGCGAAAGCATTCGATACCGTTGCCTGGCCCTTCTTGCTTGAGACCCTGACGCACCTGGGCTTTGGCCATCGCTGGTGTGAGTGGATCTCCATCCTGACATCCACGGCCTCCACGCGCGTCCTCATCAACGGCAACCCCGGGCCGTCTGTGGGTCATGCCTGCGGGCTCCGACAAGGCGATCCCTTCTCCCCCATGCTCTTCGCTATCGTCATCGACTCGCTCAACTCATTGCTACAGCACACTGTTTCCATGGGCATCCTGCAGTGGGTCACCACCCGGCATGCCGCGTCGAGCATCTCTCTCTTTGCTGATGATGTCATCATCTTCTGTCACCCCGACCCCCCTGAGCTTTCCTCCATCCGGGAGTTGCTCCGCATCTTTGGGGATGCCTCCGGCTTGCGCACTAACTTCTCCAAGTGCTCCGCTGTCGCCATCCAATGCGGCAATGAGGTTGCCGCCGCGATCACCAATGAGCTCTGTGTACTGTCGCCACTTTCCCCATCACATACCTCGGGTTGCCGCTTTCCATCCGCAAGTGCCACACGTTTGCCCTCATGCCCCTGGTCGAACGGCTTGCCAAGAAACTTGCAACTTGGAAGGCCACCCTTCTCTCTCGCGGCGAGCGACTCGCCCTGGTGCGCCATGTGCTTACGTCCATGCCGGTGCACCTACTCCTCGCCCTGAGTCTGCATTCCTCCATCCTCAAGAAGATCACCAAGATTATCCGTGATTTCCTCTGGTTTGGTCGCAAGGACGCTAACACTAGCTGCTGCTTCGTCAGCTGGCCCAAGCTGTCACAGCCACTTGAGCTTGGGGGCCTCGCCGTGCGCGACATACACCGCACTGGCATCGCTCTCCGCACCCGATGGCTGTGGTTGCAGGCCACAGACCCATCGCGTTCCTGGAGCCACCTCCAGCTCCCGCACGACGAGGAGGTCCAACAGTTCTTTCGGGCATCCACTTTCTTGACCGTTGGGGACGACAAGTCTTGCCGTTTCTGGTGCGATCACTTGATCGAGGGATCATCCATCAGCGAGATTGCCCCGACACTACTCCCGCTCGTCCCGCGCAGGCGACGGCGCTCGCGGCTCGTCTCCGACGCGCCCCATGACAACCTCTGGATCCGTGACATCCACGACTCCTTAAGCCCGGCCGCTGTCATCGAGTATGTCGATCTATGGTGATGACTACAGCGCGTACAACTCACCGCCGACCCTGACAAGATCACCAGGAAATGGACGGCTAACGGCACCTACAGCGCTGGCTCGGCCTACAAAGCCTTGTTCGCCGAATCGATTGGCTCTCCGTTCTGGCGCCTCATATGGCGCTGCTGGGCTCCCACTAATGCCAAATTCTTTCTCTGGCTCGCCTCCATGAACCGTTGCTGGACCGCCGAGAGGCGCACTCGCCATGGACTCCCGCACGACCCACTATGCAAGTTCTGCTGCCAGGAGCCTGAGACCATCGACCACATCTTGGTCCAATGCGCCTTCTCTCGAATCACTTGGCACGAGGTTCTCTCATGGTGCAGACTGCCGACCTCCGCCCCCACTGCCTCGGCGACCTTCTATGCCTGGTGGGCTGCCACCTCCAATACCGCTCCGGCCAGCCTCCGCAAGGGCGCAAACTCCCTCATTGCCCTCGTGGCTTGGTCCCTCTGGAAGCACCGCAACGCCACGGTGTTTGACAATGCACGACCTTCATGCGATGATCTACATCGCACCATCCGTGATGAGGCTCTACTTTGGGCTTGCGCCGGTGCTATAGGCTTAGATTCTATTATCCCCGCATTGTAATACCTTGTTGCGAGGCTGAGCACCCCCCCTGCTCAATTGCACCTCATGGGACGCCTGTTAGCGCACATCCCACGGGGCTGCACCCTGTAACCCTCTCTTCCACCTATCAATACAAAGATACACATCAATGCGTATTCGCGAAAAAAATCTATCCATCCATCCATCTACCTACATATCCATCAATATAACCATCCATCCATTTCAAATTCTACCAACTAAAAATTTCCATTACTAAAATTTCTAATCAAAAGACCTAAAATTTCATATTCTATTCACAACACCTAAAATAGTCTAAAAAATCATTCTATTAAAAAACCTTCATTCTACAATGTCTACATTCTAAAATCTACATTTAAATTACCTACATTCTACAAGAACAGAGACAAGGGAGGGAGGAAGGAGGAGTAGGAAGGAGGGAGGAGGCGGGAAGGAGGAGGGAGGGAGGAGGCGAAGGTCATCACCCGCTCCGCCACTGCCGCCCGAAGGCGGGAGGCGAAGGTGGATGCCCGCACATGCGTCAGCGACCTTGCGCGCTACACCGAGTTCCTGCGGGAGGAGGAGCGCCTCGTCGAGCACGCAAAGAGCCTTACTGCCGCCATGGCCGCGGCACACGCCGCCTCAGAGGCGAGGAATCAGGAGATCTACGAGGAGAACTACCGCTTCGAGAGGGGTTGTCTGGAGCGGCAGAGGGCGTTCGAGGTGAGTGTCGCTAAAGCTGCAACAGCGGCATGCACCGTATTGCGGTTGCCCAGCTCGTCGGTAGGCTCCTCCTCCCCCGCCTCTTACTGAGCGCGCTTGACAGAGGAGAGGCAGCCGGAAGTAGTACAAAGCCCCTCCGCGGTAGTAGTAGTATTTAGGGGCTATTTTGTTCAGTTCATAGATGTGGTGGAACTGTACAACATACTTAAAATTAGCTAGTATATATAGTTGAACTAGCTATTTCAGTACGTGGTTGGCAATAATTGGGGAAAAGTTTGGTCGGTTCAGCTGTCGAGTTGAACTATTTGTATAAATTAAGAATGACTGCTTATTCTATGAATGAAATCTATGCTTAATTACTGAATTTTAGTTGCAAAAATTAGATACTGCTAGTGATTTTTAGCTTCATATTTTGACAAATCGCAATGTTACAAGGTTGACAAATGGCAATGTTACTAGATCAACAAATGTCAATCTTTCCAGTTTGACAAATGGCAACATACCCAATTTGACAGATGCAACCTTACCAAATTTTTTGTAAGTGGTTGCACAGGGTCATCCAAAAGAACCGTTTGCGTTGAAGAGATGCACAAATCCTGCTCTCACTTTGCATCATGTCGTCCCGGTATCGACGGGCGGGGCGCGGGAGGACAGCAGCTAGCGGCGCTGAGAGGTAGCGTTCGACGGCGGCGTCCCATGCCGCTGAGGGGGGCGCACGCATGGAGAGGAAGTCGGGCGGCCATGGAAGTCAAAGGGCTCGCTTCCCAGTGAGCCTGCGCAGCGTACAACTCACACGCTTCTCGGTGAGCCTGCGCATTCGAGGACAACTTGCACGCCTCTTGGTCAGCCTGCTCATCGGACTGCGCTCGCACGCATACCGTTCAGTCAAGGTCAAGCAGCTGTCCGCACGGCACCTCCTACAGCCATTAAAACCAAGACATGCGGCATCACGTGAATGGTTAACAGAATACACATGGTTTGAATTATACAAATGCTTGAGGTATTAAAGTGACAGCTATTTTTTCAAAATGCCTTTGTTGGCTGTCATTATTCGAGTGCGCCTTCTCTCAAAATGGACTCAAAAAATACCACAACATGTCCAGTGCCATTCCATGATAGCATGCCAAGTTTCATGAATTTCGGATGAGTTTTGGATTTACTAGAATTTAAAAATAAAGTGTCTCAACATTTTGTCGGCAATCAACGGTGCTCTCGTGTTTGAAATTCATTCCCATTTCTTGCATGGGATCTAAGCATGCACCCAAGGACACATATTTGTTTTTTTAACCAATTTATATGCACTGGAGCATGTGCATGTAGTTCAAATTTTAATTATGCACATAAATGCATTGAAAACTCAGCTAATGCATAAAAATGTCCAAGCGAACCCCGAAAAATCACAAAAATTGACACAACACTCCTTTTGTTCTATGTTGACATGAGAAAATTTTTGAAAGCAATAAGAGGCAATGGATACGTTTTCGTCCCCAAAGGTGGGATGTTCCCTACCGAAACCATCATGCTTGTTGTGAGAAGCTCTAGTTTGTGAGAAGCATATACCCAAACCTGCCCCAAATGGGACACAAATTTACCACGGCATGTTGATGCTGCTCCATGATAGCATGCCAAGTTTCATGAATTTCAGATGACTTTTGGATTTACTATAATTTAAAAACCACGTATCTCAATGTTTTGCCAGCAACCAACGGTGCCCTGGTGTTTGAAATTCATTACCATTTCTTGCATGGGACCTAAGCATGCACCCAAGGACACATATTTGATTTTTCAACCAATTTATATGCACTCGAGCATGTGCATGTGTGATAGCCTGGCTTATTAGGGATGATAGACTACTAATATCAATAAGGAATTCCTTCTTTTCCGGGAGCCCATTCGGAAAGAACTCCAAAGTTAAGTGTGCTTAGCTTGGAGTAGTTTCAGGATGGGTGACTGACCGAGAAGTTTCTCCCGGGGGCGCACAAGTGAGGTTAAGTCCGCAGAAAAGACTAGTATTGATCCGTGGGGCCAGTCTAGATCCCGCCAGGAGTAACGACCACCGGCGGGTGTGTCCGGGGCATTACAAGTTGGTATCAGAGCCGACCCTCGCGCTTACACAGATGTTTGCGAACAGGTACGCGGTCATGTTGTTCATGACGTTTGTGATCCGTCGTGGCACATGGCATGGCACATGTACCGGACTGGATGCACAGACGTATGTGCCAAGAGGGAACGTTCATGTGGCCCGATGAGGACCTCGGTTCCTTTGAGTGGGGGTGTATGTGATAGCCTGGCTTATTAGGGATGATAGACTACTCATATCAATAAGGAATTCCTTCTTTTCCAGGAGCCCATTCGGAAAGAACTCCAAAGTTAAGCGTGCTTAGCTTGGAGTAGTTTCAGGATGGGTGACCGACCGGGAAGTTGCTCCCGGGTGCGCACGAGTAAGGACAAAGTACGCAGAAAAGACTAGTATTGATCTATGGGGCCAGTCTAGATCACTCTAGGAGTAATGACCACCGGCGGGTGTGTCCAGGGCGTTACAACATGTACTTGAATTATGCACATAAATGCATTGAAATCTTAGTTAATGCATAAAAATGTCCAAACGAACACCGAAAATCACAAAAATTGACACAACACTCCTGTTATTCTATGTTGACACAAGTTTTTTTGAAAGCAATTAGAGGCAATGGATATTGTTTCGTCCCCAAAGGTGGGACGTTCCCTACCGAAACCATCATGCTTGTTGTGAGAAGCTCTAGTTTGTGAGAAGCATATACCCAAACCCGCCCCAAATGGGACAAAAAAACTACCACATCATGTTGATGCCGCTCCATGATAGCATGCCAAGTTTCATGAATTTCAGACGAGTTTTGAATTTGCTAGAATTTAAAAACCAGGTTTCTCAATGTTTGCGGCCGAGTGACGGTGGCAGGGTGCTTGACATTCAATCCCATTTCTTGCATGGGACCTAAGCATGCAACCAAGAACACATATTTGAATTTTCAACCAATTTATATGCATTAGAGCATGTGCATGTAGTTCAAATTTGAATTATGCACAGGAATGCATTGAAAACTCAGTTAATGCATAAAAATGTCCAAACGAACCCCGAAAAATCACAAAAATTGACACAACACTCCTATTGTTCTATGTTTACATGAGAATTTTTTTGAAAGCAATAAGAGGCAATGGATACCGTTTCGTCCCCAAATGTGGGACGTTCCCTATTGAAACCATCATGCTTGTTGTGAGAAGCTCTGGTTTGTGAGAAGCATACACCCAAACCTGCCCCAAATGGGACAAAATTTTACCACAGCATGTTGATGCCGCTCCATGATAGCATGCTAAGTTTCATGAATTTCAGACGAGTTTTGGATTGAATAGAATTTAAAAACCAGGTATCTCAATGTTTGCGGCTGAGTGACGGTGGCAGGGTGTTTGCCATTCATTCCCATTTGTTGCATGGGACCTAAGCATGCAACCAAGGACACATATTTCAATTTTCAACCAATTATATGCATTAGAGCATGTGCATGTAGTTCAAATTTGAATTACGCACATAAATGCATTAAAACTCAATTAATGCATAAAAATGTCCAAATGAACCCCGAAAAATCCCAAAAATTGACACAACACTCTTGTTGTTCTATGTTGACACTAGGAAAAAAATTGAAATCGAGAAGAGGCAATGGACATTGTTTCGTCCAGAAAGGTGAAACGTTCCTTATCGAAACCATCAGGTTTGTTGTGAGAAGCTCTGGTTTGTGAGAAGCATATCCCCAAGCCTGCCCCAAATGGGTCAAAAAATTTACCACGGCATGTTGATGCCGCTCCATGACAGCATGCTAAGTTTCATGAATTTCAGACGATTTTTGGATTGAATAGAATTTAAAAACCAGGTATCTAAATGTTTGCGGCCGAGTGACGGTGGCAGGGTGTTTGAAATTCATTCCCATTTGTTGCATGGGACCTAAGCATGCAACCAAGGACACATATTTGAATTTTCAACCAATTTATATGCATTAGAGCATGTGCATGTAGTTCAAATTTGAATTATGCACATAAATGCATTAAAAACTCAATTAATGCATAAAAATGTCCAAATGAACCCCAAAAATCCCAAAAATTGACACAACACTCCTGTTGTTCTATGTTGACACTAGGAAAAAAAATTGAAATCGAGAAGAGGCAATGGATATCATTTCGTCCAGAAAGGTGAAATGTTCCCTACCGAAACCATCAGGCTTGTTGTGAGAAGCTCTGGTTTGTGAGAAGCATATCCCCAAACCTGCCCCAAATGGGTCAAAAAATTTACCACGACATGTTGATGCCGCTCCATGACAGCATGCCAAGATTCATGAATTTCAAACGAGCTTTGGATTTACTAGAATTGAAAAATCAGGTATCTCAATGTTTGCGGCCGAGTGACGGTGGCAGAGTGTTTGATATTCATTCCCATTTCTTGCATGGGACCTAAGCAGGCAACCAAGGACACAAATTTGAATTTCCAACTAATTTATATGCATTAGAGCATGTGCCTGTAGTTCAAATTTGAATTATGCACATGAATGCATAGAAAACTCAGTTAATGTATCAAAATGTCCAAGCGAACCCCAAAAATCCCAAAAAATGACACAACACTCATGTTGTTCTATTTTGACACTAGGAATTTTTTTGAAATTGAGATGAGGCAACGGATATCGTTTCGTCCAGAAAGGTGAAACGTTTCCTACCAAAACCATCACACTTGTTGTGAGAAGCTCTGGTTTATGAGAAGCTTATACCCAAACCTTCCCCAAATGGGACAAAAATTTTACCACGGCATGTTGATGCCGCTACATGATAGCATGCCAAGTTTCATGAATTTCGGACGAATTTTGGATTTACTAGAATTACAAACACAAGTACGTCGGCGCTTGCCGGAGAGCCACGGTGTCGTGGTGTTCGAATTTCATCCCCATTTCTTTCATGGGACATAAGCATAAACCCAAGGACACATATATGATTTTACAACCCATGTTGGTGCACCGGAGCGTGTGCATGTAGTTTAATTTTGAATTGTGCACCTGAAATGGACACAAACCAATTTAATGTATAAAATGTTCAAACCAACCCTGAATAATTCCAATTCTTTTATGACACACATATAGTTGCATGTTCACACAGATAAAAGGTCTAGCAATTAAAACACCGTCCATTACCGCTGTGACCCCATTATGTAATTCAAATCAAGATGAAAAATCAAGTATATCGCACACAATTTATTATCACCAACCGAGTGAGATGCATCACAAAATATCCTAGAGCACCGTCGGTGTATATATAGTACGCCTATGGCTTATGCGAGAAGGTGCGTCTGCTACAGTCCATAGCCGGCGTCTCAAGCACACTAGCTCGCTCCCCAAATATCATTTCACTGTTCAATCATCGCTGGTGAAAGATGGGCACGTGGACCCGCGTCATGAGGGCAACTTCGGTGGCCCACTCCGGCGAGAGCGCGGCCGCAGCCACCATGTGCGTGCTAACAAGGTGCACGAGCACGGCCACAATCTGCGACCGGGTGGCCAAGGCAGCCCAAACAGCCGTTGTTGCTTCTCAGGTGGCAGCAGCAACATCTGCCTCGGGGTGGCGAGAGTGGCACAACAGTTGTTCGTTCCATAGCGGCGGCCTTAGCCCTGATGGAGGCTGCCCACGACCATGTCGAGGCCACCCACGCCTAGCTCATGGTGGTCACCGCACAAATCGAACGGAACTTCTCCGACAACGACCGGCAACCCACGGCCGAAGAGTTGGCAATCGCCGAGAGCGTTCGAGCAGCCGTCCGTGCCTCCGCCGCATACCTTGCAATGACGGAGCCCGTCCAAGCCCAGATGGCGGCTGCCCACGCCCAGATCATGGCGGCCTTTTCCAAAGATATGGCGGACGCGGATGGCGAGATGCTTGCCGAGTATGGTGTGATAGATGCCATGGAGCCCCTTCCCCAGGAGATCGTCGGGCGCGAGCTGGACATGGAGGCGGCGGTAGAGATCGACGAGCACCAGCCGTAGTACTAGTACTCTTTGTTTTGTTTAATTAAGAGCTACGATCTTTAATTTGTTAGAGTAATGTTTAGGTAAGCTAGCTCTGTTTAATTGCTGAACTTGCTTGATTAAGAAGTGTGGGTGTGTTGTAGTCTCCTTTGTGTACCCAAATTATGCAATGATGTGGATGACCACTGTAACCATGGAAATTCGAACCAAAATTTTTGACATTCAAACTCATCACACACGTGTTAATTTATCTCAATCGTTTGTGATGTTCACATATCATACACATTTATGAATAAGGGACCGTGTCTGATGACACTTTGCGCGGCAGTTTTTTCGCTGAAGCGATTCCAAATTTTCAGCTTCTGTGGAAATATCTACCTCCCCTCCCCCCTTACAGAAAGCCACGATATGACCGAGGTGGAATATGATGGAGGGGGGAACCGTACACGGCTGGGAGAGATCTACATATCAACTTGTGTGTCTTGGGGTGCCCCCCTGCCCCCGTATATAAAGGAGCAAGGGGGGGAGGCCGGCCGGCCCTTGCAGGGTGCGCCAGGAGGAGGAGTCCTCCTCCTAGTAGGAGTAGGACTCCCCTTTCCTACTCCTACTAGGAGGAGGAAAGGAAGGAGGAGAGGAAGAAGGAAGGAGAGGGAGGAAAGGAGGGAAAGGGGGGCCGGCCCCTTAGTCCAATTTGGTTTGGGCTAGGGGGGCCGCGCGCTGATACGTCTCCAACGTATCTATAATTTTTGATTGTTCCATGCTATTATATTATCTGTTTTGGATGTTTATGGGCTTTATTAAACACTTTTATATTATTTTTGGGACTAACCTATTGACCCAGAGCCCAGTGCCAGTTCCTGTTTTTTCCCTTGTTTCAGTGTTTCGAAGAAAAGGAATATCAAACGGATTCGAAACGGAATGAAACCTTCTGGAGAAGTTATTTTTGGAAGGAAAACAACCCGAAAGATTTGGAGTGCATGTCAGGAAAGAAACGAGGGAGCCACGAGGTAGGGGGCGCGCCCACCCACCTAGGGCGCGCCCTCCACCCTCGTGGGCCCCTCGTGGCTCCCCTGACGTACTTCTTCCTCCTATATATACCCATATACCCTAAAACGATCGGGGAACAGAATAGATCGGGAGTTCCGCCGCCGCAAGCCTCTGTAGCCACCAAAAACCAATCGGGACCCTGTTCCGGCACCCTGTCGGAGGGGGGAACCTTCACCGGTGGCCATCTTCATCATCCCGGCGCTCTCCATGACAAGGAGGGAGTAGTTCACCCTCGGGGCTGAGGGTATGTACCAGTAGCTATGTGTTTGATCTCTCTCTCTCTCTCTCTCTCTCTCTCTCTCTCTCGTGTTCTTGATTTGGCACGATCTTGATGTATCGCGAGCTTTGGTATTATAGGTGGATCTTATGTTGCTTCTCCCCCTCTACTCTCTTGTAATGGATTGAGTTTTCCCTTTGAAGTAATCTTATCGGATTGAGTCTTTAATGACTTGAGAACACTTCATGTATGTCTTTCCGTGCGTATCTGTGGTGACAATGGGATATCACGTGATTCACTTGATGTATGTCTTGGTGATCAACTTGCGGGTTCCGCCCATGAACTTATGCATAGGGGTTGGCACACCTTTTCGTTTTGACTCTCCATAGAAACTTTGGGGCACTCTTTGAAGTACTTTGTGTTGGATTGAATAGATGAATCTGAGATTGTGTGATGCATATCGTATAATCATACCCATGGATACTTGAGGTGACATTGGAGTATCTAGGTGACATTAGGGTTTTGGTTGATTTGTGTCTTAAGGTGTTGTTCTAGTACGAACACCAGGGCTGTTTGTGACACTTATAGGAATAGCCCAATGGATTGATTGGAAAGAATAACTTTGAGGTGGTTTCGTACCCTACCATAATCTCTTCGTTTTTTCTCCGTTATTAGTGTCTTTGGAGTGACTCTTTGTTGCATGTTGAGGGATAGTTATATGATCCAATTATGTTATTATTGTTGAGAGAACTTGCACTAGTGAAAGTATGTACCCTAGGACTTGTTTGAATGCATTGCAATACCGTTTTCGCTCACTTTTACCATTAGTTACCTTGCTGTTTTTATATTTTCAGATTACAAAAACCTATATCTACCATCCATATTGCACTTGTATCACCATCTCTTCGCCGAACTAGTGCACCTATACAATTTACCATTGTATTGGGTGTGTTGGGGACACAAGAGACTCTTTGTTATTTGGTTGTAGGGTTGCTTGAGAGAGACCATCTTCATCCTACGCCTCCCATGGATTGATAAACCTTAGGTCATCCACTTGAGGGAAATTTGCTACTATCCTACAAACCTCTGCACTTGGAGGCCCAACAACGTCTACAAGAAGAAGGTTGTGTAGTAGACATCAAGCTCTTTTCTGGCGCCGTTGCCGGGGAGGTGAGTGCTTGAAGGTATATCTTTAGATCTTGCAATCGAATCTTTTTGTTTCTTGTGTTAGCACTAGTTTATTTTATAAAATAAAACTACCAAAAAAATGGAATTGAGTTTGTCTCATACGCTTCATCTTTTTAATATCTTTCGTGAGAATGATGGAAAGGAAAATTGTGCCAAAGTGTTAGAAGAAGAATGTATTAAAATGTTTGGCACTAAATCTTTGAATGATGAGCATGATTGCAATGTTGTTAGTATGAACTCCTTGAATATCCATAGTACTAATGATGATTGCACTAGTTATGATGAAAATGATTCCAATAAACATGTCAATTTTTGTGGAGTGCATTGGGTTTGTAATTACACACCAAATAGGGAAGATAGATATTTCAATAGGCATAAGTACTTAGAAACTAAATTGTTGCAAGAGAGGCTAGATCATTGCGCTGAAAGATTCAATATTTATCGCGCCCCTTGTGAACTTTGCAATGAACATGGTCATTTAAAGCTCCAATGCTATTTGTTTCATGATCAAGTCGTGTCGAAAAATTGTGATAGCTTGATTACTCTTGAGCATCATAAAGAGCTTAGTCTTCTTTTGGGTTATGAAGAAATGAAACGTATAACTGAGGGTATTCCAAAGTTTAATCTTGATGATTTCTTGATTTTGATCTAGAGAAGATTTATTTGTTTTGTGCGGTGAATTGCATTGAAAATCCTTATATTGCCAATTACATAAAGAAAAGAAAACAAATAGAAGATGAAGAGAATGCTAACGAAAGGGAAGATACTTCCCAATATCCTCCTATTATTTCTTATGATGAATCAGGTAACGAGGAGGAGCCTTCTATTCAACCAATCTCATTAATAAGGAGCTCCAAAAAGAGGATTGAACCCACACCTGAGGTCAAGAAGAAGAAAAGAAAAAGGAAGAGAGGTAAAAATATATCTCTCCCAAATAATGTTGCTCCTATTATTGTTGTGCCTCATGAAAATGAATCAAAAATAATTGTGGAAGATAATGATACTTCTTATGATCTTGAAAATCTTTTTGGCACTTGCTTGGAAGAATATGATAATTGCTATAGTATTGGTGCTATCCATACTATTAATGATGAGAGTGATTATGCTTATGATATGAAAAGGCCCATGCTTGGGGATGCTATGTTTGATGAAGATGATGTTTTTGAGAATATATTTGCTGCAATTAATGTTTGTCCCAAGCTTGGGGATGCTACGTTTAATGAAGATGATATTTTTTTAGTCTCCCAAGTTTTGATATGCAAATTTATAATGATGATATCATGACTCCTACTTATGATGATTATATTGATGAAAGTGGATTTGGAGAGGTCATGACTTTATTTAGTGATGTATCCACTATCTTGGAAGAGGTTTCAATCGATTATGATGAGAACAAAGTTGCTACTTATGATGATTATTGTGATGAAACTTATGCTATAAAAAGTAGTGATGATTATATTTATAAAAATTGTCAAGATTATGATTCCCCCTTTTCTGAACATTACTCTTTTAATGTGGAAACAATTTATAGTATTCAAGTCTCTTATGATACTACCACTATTCCGAATGAAAAGAATTTTGCTTATGTGGAGAATAATAAAATTTCTATGCTAGTAGATCATGAAAAGAATGCTTCAGGTGCTGGTTATATTGTTGAATTCATTCATGATGCTACTGAAAATTATTATGAGACAAGATCATCTGCTTCTACATATTTCAATAATATCAAGTTTCCTCTCTATGTGCTTAAAATCTTGAAGTTATGCTTGTTTTACCTTCCTATGCAAGTTGATTCTTGTTCCCATAAGTTGTTTGATCACAAAATCCCTATGCATAGGAAGTGGGTTAGACTTAAATATGATAGTCATATTCTTCATGATGCTCTCTTTATGTTTCAATTCTTATCTTTTATGTGAGCATCACTGAAATCATCATGCCTAGCTAGGGGTGTTAAACGATAGCGCTTGTTGGGAGGCAATCCAATTTTCTTTTAGTTTCTTGATTTTTGGTTCTGTTTAGGAATAAATAATCCATCTAGCTTATGTTTAGATGTGGTTTTGTGTTTTAATTAGTGTTTGTGCCAAGTAGAACCTTTGGGAAGACTTGGGTGAAGTCTTTATGATCATGTTGTAAAAAACAGAAACTTTAGCGCTCACGAGAATTGCTTCAACTTTTTACTGGAGAGTGCTATTTAGTTAATTATTTTTGAGATGATTACTAGACAAATTCCTAAGGACCACCAATTTATTTTAGAATATTTTGAGTTCCATAAGTTTGCGTTAGTTACAGATTACTACAGACTGTTCTGTTTTTGACAGATTCTGTTTTTAGTGTGTTGTTTGCTTATTTTAATGAATCTATGGCTAGTAAAAGAGTTTATAAACCATAGAGAAGTTGGAATACAGTAGGTTTAACACCAATATAAATAAAGAATGAGTTCATTACTGTACCTTGAAGTGGAGTTTTGTTTTCTTTCGCTAACGGAGCTCATGAGATTTTCTATTAAGTTTTGTGTTGTGAAGTTTTCAAGTTTTGGGTAAAGATTCGATGGACTATGGAATAAGGAGTGGCAAGAGACTAAGATTTGGGATGCCCAAGGCACCCCAAGGTAATATTCAGGGATAACCAAGAGCCTAAGCTTGGGGATGCCTCGGAAGGCATCCCCTCTTTCGTCTTCGTTCATCGGTAACTTTACTTGGAGCTATATTTTTATTCACCACATTATATGTGTTTTGCTTGGAGCGTCGTTTTATTTTCTTTAGCTTTGCTTGCTGTTTGAATAAAGTATCAAGATCTGAAATTCTTAAAATGTTAGAGAGTCTTCACATAGTTGCATAATTATTCAACTACTCATTGATCTTCACTTATATCTTTCGGAGTAGTTTGTCGTTTGCTCTAGTGCTTTACTTATATCTTTTAGAGCACGACGGTGGTTTTATTTTGAAGAAATAGATGAACTCTCATGCTTCACTTATATTATTTTGAGAGTCTTTAGAACAGCATGGTAATTTGCTTTGGTTATGAATTTAGTCCTAATATGATGGGCATCCAAGAGGGATATAATAAAAACTTTCATAAAAAGTGCTTTGAATACTATGAGAAGTTTGATTCTTTATGATTGTTCTGAGATATGAAGATGGTGGTATTAGAGTCATGCTAGTTGAGTAGTTCTGAATTTCATAGATACTTGTGTTAAAGTTTGTGATTCCTGTAGCATGCACGTATGGTGAACCGTTATGTGATGAAGTTGGAGCATGATTTATTTATTGATTGCCTTCCTTACGAGTGGCAGTCGGGGACGAGCGATGGTCTTTTCCTACCAATCTATCCCCCTAGGAGCATGCACGTAGTACTTTGTTTCAATAACTAATAGATTTTTGCAATAAGTATGTGAGTTCTTTATGACTAATGTTGAGTCCATGGATTATAAGCACTCTCATCCTTCCACCATTGCTAGCCTCTCTCATACCGCGCACCCTTTGCCGGTATCATACACCCACCATGTACCTTCCTCAAAATAGCCACCATACCTACCTATTATGGCATTTCCATAGCCATTCCGAGATATATTGCCATGCAACTTTCCACCGTTCTGTTTATCATGACATGCTCCATCATTGTCATATTGCTTTGCATGATCATGTAGTTGACATCGTATTTGTGGCAAAGCCACCGTTCATAATTATTTCATACATGTCACTCATGAGTCATTGCACATCCCGGTACACCGCCGGAGGCATTCATATAGAGTCATATTTTGTTCTAAGTATTGAGTTATAATTCTTGAGTTGTAAGTAAATAAAAGTGTGATGATCATCATTATTAGAGCATTGTCCCAGTGAGGAAAGGATGATGGAGACTATGATTCCCCCACAAGTCAGAATGAGACTCCGGACGAAAAAAAGAAAATAAAAAAAAAGAGAAAAAAAGAGGCCATAAAAAAAGAGAAAAGGCCCAAATAAAAAAAATAAAAAT
Source organism: Aegilops umbellulata (assembly GCA_032464435.1). Taxonomy (NCBI): domain Eukaryota; kingdom Viridiplantae; phylum Streptophyta; class Magnoliopsida; order Poales; family Poaceae; genus Aegilops; species Aegilops umbellulata. The sequence continues at coordinate 132,077,024 of CP136058.1, read as the reverse complement.
GAGAGAAAGAGAGAAGGGGCAATGCTACTATCCTTTTACCACACTTGTGCTTCAAAGTAGCACCATGATCTTCATGATAGAGAGTCTCCTATGTTGTCACTTTCATATACTAGTGGGAATTTTACATTATAGAACTTGGCTTGTATATTCCAATGATGGGCTTCCTCGAAATGCCCTAGGTCTTCGTGAGCTGATACGCCTCCAACGTATCTATAATTTTTTATTGCTCCATGCTATATTATCTACCGTTTTGGGCAATGTTGGGCTTTATTATCCACTTTTATATTATTTTTGGGACTAACCTATTAACCGTTAGCCCAGCCCAGATTTGCTGTTTTTTTGTCTATTTCATTGTTTCGAAGAGAAGGAATATCAAACGGAATCGAAACGGAACGAAATCAACTGGAGAAGTTATTTTTGGAAGGAAAGCTACCGGATGGACTTGGACCCCACGTCAGGAGCAAAGGGAGGTGCTCACGAGGGTGGGGGGCGCGCCCCCCTGCCTCGTGGGCCCCCGGAAGCTCCACCGACGTACTTCCTGTACCCATATATACTCACATACCCTAAAACTTCTAGAACAGAGAATAGATCTGGAGTTCTGCCGCCGCAAGCCTCTGTAGCCACCAAAAACCAATCGGGACCCTGTTCCAGCACCCTGCCGGAGGGGGGAACCCTCACCGATGGCCATCTTCATCATCCCTGCGCTCTCCATGACGAAGAGGGAGTAGTTCACCCTCGGGGCTGAGGGTATGTACCAGTAGCTATGTGTTTGCTCTCTCTCTCTCTCTCTCTCTCGTGTTCTTGATTTGGCACGATCTTGAGGTATCGCGAGCTTTGCTATTATAGTTGGATCTTATGTTTCTTCTCCCCCTCTACTCTCTTGTAATGGATTGAGTTTCTCCTTTGAAGTTATCTTATCAGATTGAGTCTTTAAAGATTTGAGAACACTTGATGTATGTCTTGCCGTGCTTATCTGTGGTGACAATGGGTTATCACGTGATTCACTTGATGTATGTTTTGGTGATCAACTTGCGGGTTGTGCCCATGAACCTATGCATAGGGGTTGGCACACGTTTTCGTCGTGATTCTCCGATAGAAACTTTGGGGCACTCTTTGAGGTTCTATGTGTTGATTGAATAGATGAATCTGAGATTGTGTGATGCATATCGTATAATCATACCCACGGATACTTGAGGTGACATTGGAGTATCTAGGTGACATTAGGGTTTTGGTGGATTTGTGTCTTAAGGTGTTATTCTAGTACGAACTCTAGGGCTGTTTGTGACACTTATAGGAATAGCCCAATGGATTGATTGGAAAGAATAACTTTGAGGTGGTTTCATACCCTACCATAATCTCTTCGTTTGTTCTCCGCTATTAGTGACTTTGGAGTGACTCTTTGTTGCATGTTGAGGGATAGTTACATGATCCAATTATGTTATTATTATTGAGAGAACTTGCACTAGTGAAAGTATGAACCCTAGGCCTTGTTTCCTATCACTGCAATACCGTTTACGCTCACTTTTATCGCTTGCTACCTTGCTGTTTTTATATTTTTAGTTTACAAAAACCTATATCTACCATCCATATTGCACTTGTATCACCATCTCTTCGCCGAACTAGTGCACCGATACAATTTACCATTGTATTTGGTGTGTTGGGGACACAAGAGACTCTTTGTTATTTGGTTGCAGGGTTGTTTGAGAGAGACCATCTTCATCCTACGCCTCCCACGGATTGATAAACCTTAGGTCATCCACTTGAGGGAAATTTTCTACTGTCCTACAAACCTCTACACTTGGAGGCCCAACAACGTCTACAAGGAGAAGGTTGCGTAGTAGACATCAAGCAGTTTCTGGCGCCGTTGCCGGGGAGGTGATTTCTTGAAGGTATATATTTAGATCTTGCAATCTAATCTTTTCGTTTCTTGTTTTATCACTAGTTTAGTCTATAAAAGAAAACCACAAAAAATGGAATTAAGTTTGCCTCATACGCTTCATCTTTTTAATATCTTTCGTGAGTATGATGGAAAGGAAAATTGTGCCAAAGTGTTAGAAGAAGAAAGCATTAAAATGTTTGGCGCTAAATACTTGAATGATGAGCATGATTGTAATGTTGTTAGTATGAATTCCTTGAATATCCATGCTGCTAATGATATGCAAAGCCACAAGCTTGGGGAAGCTATGTTTGATGAAGATGATATTTTTTGCCCCCCAAGCTTTGATGAGCAAATTTACTATGATGAAAGCATGCCTCCTATCTATGATTGTTATTGTGATGACACGTATGCTTTAAAGAAAAATGATAATCATGAAACTTTTCATCTTGATCTTAATTTTCAATCACATGATAGTCATTTTGTTGAGTTTGCTCCCACTATTATTCATGAGAAGAAATTTACTTATGTGGAGAGTAGTAAAATTTCTTTGCAAGTAGATCATGAAAAGAATGCTTTAGGTGCTGGTTATATTGTTGAATTCATTCATGATGCTACTGAAATTATTATGAGGGAGGAACATATGCTTGTAGGAATTGCAATAATATCAAGTTTCCTCTCTATATGCTTAAAGTTTTGAAGTTATGCTTGTTTTGCCTTCCTATGCTAGTTGATTATTGTTTCCATAAGTTGTTTGTTCACAAAATCCCTATTCATAGGAATTGGGTTAGACTTAATGTGCTAGTCATATTCTTCATGATGCTATCTTTATGTTTCAATTCTTATCTTTTATGCGAGCATCATTGAAATCATCATGCCTAGCTAGGGGCGTTAAACGATAACGCTTGTTGGGAGGCAACCCAATCTTATTTTAGTTTCTTGCTTTTTGGTTCTTTTTAGTAATAAATAATCCATCTAGCTTCTGTTTAGATGTGGTTTTGTGTTTTAATTAGTGTTTGTGCCAAGTAGAACCTTTGGGAAGACTTGCGTGAGGTCTTTATGATCATGCTGTAAAAAACAGAAACTTTAACGCTCACAAGATTTGCTTCAACTTTTTACTGGAGAGTGATATTTAGTTGATTCTTTTTGCATATGATTACTAGACAAATTCCTCAGGTCCACCAATTTATTTTAAAATTTTTGGAGTTCTAGAAGTATACGTTTGATACAGATTATTACATACCGTTCTGTTTTTGACAGATTCTGTTTTCATTGTGTTGTTTGCTTATTTTGATGTGTCTATGGCTAGTAAAATAGTTTACTAACCATATAGAAGTTGTAATACAGTAGGTTTAACACCAATATAAATAAATAATGAGTTCATTATAGTACCTTGAAGTGGTGTTTTGTTTTCTTTCGCTAACGGAGCTCACGAGTTTTCTGTTAAGTTTTGTGTTGTGAAGTTTTCAAGTTTTGGGTAAAGATTCGATGGACTATGGAATAAGGAGTGGCAAGAGCCTAAGCTTGGGGATGCCCAAGTAACCCCAAGGTAATATTCAAGGATAACCAAGCGTCTAAGCTTGGGGATGCCCCGGATGGCATCCCCTCTTTCGTCTTCGTTCATCGGTAACTTTACTTGGAGCTATATTTTTATTCACCACATGATATCTGTTTTGCTTGGAGCGTAATTTTATTTTCTTTCGCTTTGCTTGCTGTTTGAATAAAGTATCAAGATCAGAAATACTTAAATGTTAAAGAGTCTTCATATAGTTGCATAATTATTCGACTACTCATTGATATTCACTTATATCCTTTGGAGTAGTTTGTCATTTGCTCTAGTGCTTCACTTATATCTTTTAGAGCACGGTGGTAGTTTTATTTTGAAGAAATAGATGAACTCTCATGCTTCACTTATATTATTTTGAGCATCTTAAATAGCATGGTAATTTTCTTAAATAATCATAATATGCTAAGCATACAAGATTTGTAAGAATTCTTATGAGTGTGTTGAATACTAAGAAAAGTTTGATACTTGATAATTGTTTTGAGATATGGAGGTAGTAATATCAAAGTCATGCTAGTTGAGTAGTTGTGAATTTGAGAAATGCTTGAGTTGAAGTTTGCATGTCCCGTAGCATGCACGTATGGTAAACGTTATGTAACAAATTTGAAACATGAGGTGTTATTTGATTGTCCTCCTTATGAGTGGCGGTCGGGGACGAGCGATGGTCTTTTCCTACCAATCTATCCCCCTAGGAGCATGCTCGTAATGCTTTGGTTTTTGATGGCTTGTAGATCTTTGCAATAAGTATATGAGTTCTTTATGACTAATGTTGAGTCCATGGATTATACGCACTCTCACCCTTCCATCATTGCTAGCCTCTTCGGTACCGTGCATTGCCCTTTCTCACATTGAGAGTTGGTGCCAACTTCGCCGGTGCATCCAAACCCCGTGATATGATACGCTCTTTCACACATAAACCTCCTTATATATTCCTCAAAACAGCCACCATACCTACCTATTGTGGCATTTCCATTGCCATTCCGAGATATATTGCCATGCAACTTTCCACCATACCGTTCTTCATGACACATTCATCATTGTCATATTGCTTAGCATGATCATGTAGTTGACATAGTATTTGTGGCAAAGCCACCGTTCATAATTCTTTCATACATGTCGCTCTTGATTCATTGCATATCCCGGTGTACCGCCGGAGGCATTCATATAGAGTCATACTTTGTTCTAGTATCGAGTTGTAATCATTGAGTTGTAAATAAATAGAAGTGTGATGATCATCATTTAATAGAGCATTGTCCCTAAAAAAAGAGAAAGGCCAAAAGAAAAAAAAGAAGGCCAAAAAAGGGGCAATGCTACTATCCTTTTACCACACTTGTGCTTCAAAGTAGCACCATGATCTTTATGATAGAGAGTCTCCTATGTTGTCATTTTCATATACTAGTGGGAATTTTTCATTATAGAAAGTGGATTGTATATTCCAACGATGGGCCTCCTCAAGTGCCCTAGGTCTTCGTGAGCAAGCAAGTTGGATGCACACCCACTTAGTTATTTTGTTGAGCTTTCATACATTTATAGCTCTAGTGCATCCGTTGCATGGCAATCCCTACTCCTTGCATTAACATCAATCGATGGGCATCTCCATAGCCCATTGATTAGCCTCGTTGATGTGAGACTTTCTCCTTTTTTTGTCTTCTCCACATAACCCCCATCATTATATTCTATTCCACCCATAGTGCTATATCCATGGCTCGCGCTCATGTATTGCGTGAAGGTTTATAAGTTTGAGATTACTAAAGTATGAAACAATTGCTTGGCTTGTCATCGGGGTTGTGCATGATGAGAGCATTCTTGTGTGACGAAAATGGAGCATGACTAAACTATATGATTTTGTCGGGATGAACTTTCTTTGGCCATGTTATTTTGAGAAGACATAATTGCTTAGTTAGTATGCTGGAAGTATTATTATTTTTATGTCAATATGAACTTTTGTCTTGAATCTTTCGGATCTGAATATGCATACCACAATTAACAAGAATTACATTGAAATTATGCCAACTAGCATTCCACATCAAAAATGATCTTTTTTATCATTTACCTACTCGAGGACGAGCAAGAATTAAGCTTGGGGATGCTTGATACGTCTCCAACATATCTATAATTTTTGATTGCTCCATGCTATATTATCTACTGTTTCGGGCAACGTAGGGCTTTATTATCCACTTTTATGTTATTTTTGGGACTAACCTATTAACCGGAGGCCCAGCCCAGATTTGCTGTTTTTTTGCCTATTTTACTGTTTCGAAGAAAAGGAATATCAGACGGAGTCGAAACGGAACGAAATCAACTAGAGAAGTTATTTTTCGAAGGAAAGCAACCGGATGGACTTGAACCCCACGTCAGGAGCAAAGGGAGGTGCTCATGAGGGTGGGGGCGCGCCCCCCTAGGGCGTCCCCTGCCTCGTGGGGCCCTCGAAGCTCCACCGACGTACTTCTTGCACCCATATATATTCACGTACCCTAAAACTTCCAAAACGGAGAGTAGATCTGGAGTTCCACCGCCGAAGGCCTCTGTAGCCACCAAAAACCAATCGGGACCCTGTTCTGGCACCCTGCCGAAGGGGGAAAACCCTCACCGGTGGCCATCTTCATCATCCCGGCGCTCTCCATGACGAGGAGGGAGTAGTTCACCCTCGGGGCTGAGGGTATGTACCAGTAGCTATGTGTTTGCTCTCTCTCTCTCTCTCTCTCTCTCTCTCTCTCTCTCTCTCGTGTTCTTGATTTGGCACGATCTTGAGGTATCGCGAGCTTTGCTATTATAGTTGGATCTTATGTTTCTTCTCCCCCTCTACTCTCTTGTAATGGATTGAGTTTCCCCTTTGAAGTTATCTTATCGGATTGAGTCTTTAAAGACGTGAGAACACTTGATGTATGTCTTGCCGTGCGTATTTGTGGTGACAATGGGTTATCACGTGATTCAATTGATGTATGTTTTGGTGATCAACTTGCGGGTTCTGCCCATGAACCTATGCATAGGGGTTGGCACACGTTTTCGTCGCGATTCTCCGGTAGAAACTTTGGGGCACTCTTTGAGGTTCTATGTGTTGGTTGAATAGATGAATCTGAGATTGTGTGATGCATATCGTATAATCATACCCACGGATACTTGAGGTGATATTGGAGTATCTAGGTGACATTAGGGTTTTGGTTGATTTGTTTCTTAAGTTGTTATTCTAGTACGAACTCTAGGGCTGTTTGTGACACTTATAGGAATAGCCCAACGGATTGATTGGAAAGATTAACTTTGAGGTGGTTTCGTACCCTACCATAATCTCTTCATTTGTACGCCGCTATTAGTGACTTTGGAGTGACTCTTTGTTGCATGTTGAGTTGTGTAGTGGACATCATGAGCGAGCGAGTTGGATGCACACCCACTTAGTTTCATTTTGAGCTTTCATACACTTATAGCTCTAGTGCATCCGTTGCATGGCAATCCCTACTCACTCACATTGATATATATCAATGGGCATCTCCATAGCCCGTTGATACGCCTAGTTGATGTGAGACTATCTTCCCTTTTTGTCTTCTCCACAACCACCATTCTATTCCACATACAGTGCTATGTCCATGGCTCACGCTCATGTATTGCATGAAGATTGAAAAAGTTTCAGAACATCAAAAGTATGAAACAATTGCTTGGCTTGTCATCGGGGTTGTGCATGATTTAAATACTTTGTGTGGTGAAGATAGAGCATAGCCATACTATATGATTTTGTAGGGATAACTTTCTTTGGCCATGTTATTTTGAGAAGACATGATTGCTTTGTTAGTATGCTTGAAGTATTATTATTTTCATGTCAATATTAAACTATTGTTTTGAATCTTATCGATCTGAATATTCTTGCCACAATTAAGAGAATACATGGATACATATGTTAGGTAGCATTCCACATCAAAAATTCTATTTTTATCATTTACCTACTTGAGGACGAGCAGGAATTAAGCTTGGGGATGCTGATACGTCTCCAACATCTATAATTTTTGATTGTTCCATGCTATTATATTATCTGTTTTGGATGTTTATGGGCTTTATTAAACACTTTTATATTATTTTTGGGACTAACCTATTGACCCAGAGCCCAGTGCCAGTTCCTGTTTTTCCCTTGTTTCAGTGTTTCGAAGAAAAGGAATATCAAACGGAGTCGAAACGGAATGAAACCTTCTGGAGAAGTTATTTTTGGAAGGAAAGCAACCCGGAAGCCTTGGAGTGCACGTCAGAAAAGAAACTGTAACACCCCGATAATTAAGCTACAGTAACCTAACCCTAATGTGCCATGTCATCGCAATTAATTTCCTGAAACTTCACTTTGATCCAAACCGAATTCAAATTCAAATTTAAAATAAAGTCAAATTCTTATTTCTTTGAACTGTCAAATGAAAATGTTCGATGGTTTGCAAATATTCACTAACCAATTTTCATGTGAGGATCAACATTTTTCAAAAACTTAAAATGCCACTAAGCCATTTAAAACTAGCCCAACAGCAATTAAATGGAACTTTTCGGTTTAAATAAATATGCAAACTTTTCAAAATAAACTGAAACTCTGTGCGCTAGCTTAAATCTTTGCCTAATAATTTTGGACCAATTTTCATAATCAGATAATTTAAATTAGTATAGGAGTAAAATGTAAAACAATAAAGAAACTAGAAGACTGAAAATATAAAATAAAAACGACAAACTCCCCTGGGCCGCCTCGGCCCAGCTGGCCACCGAATTGGCCGGCCCACCCCGTCGCCAGGCCCAGCTCAACTCCCCCCATAACCTAGCCCGCAGCCACCCTCGCTCCTGAATCCCCCCACTCCATCTCGTCCTCCCGTGCGCCGCCACCCACAGTGGGAGGCGAGAGGCACGACCTCCTCCGTCCCAGTGACCAGGTCCGGCTGGCCTCCGCCGCCCCTTCCCATTCCCGGACGGATCTGGCTGCATCCACATCGTCCCCGACGCCCTATCCCTCGCCTCAACGGGCACGATGCCATCGCCACCATCCTCTCCGTCGCCGAACCTCCCTCGACCTCGTCGCCTCCTCCGTCGCGTCGTCCTCGACCTCCACCCCGCGCCCACTGCCCCGTGCCCTACAACCCCTCGTGAGGCCCCCCTCCTTCTCCTCTGCCTTGCTCCTGCCGCGCATCGGGCGCGCTCACGGCCGCGGCCTCGTCCCACGCTCGCGCCTCGCTCACCCAGCTATGCGCCTTGTGCGCCCCCGTGCTGCTCTTCCAACTTCCCGCACAGTCGCACGCTTGTCGCCCCGCAGGTCTGCTCCTGCTCAGTCTCCGCCACAGCCGCATCGCACCTCACGCCCGCCTACGCCGCGCTGGCGCCTCCTGTCCACGTGTGCCGTGCCGCCTCATCCCTGCTGTGCCGGTAGGCCGCGCGCGTGCCCTGCGTTCTCCCCACGCCGTGCTCCTCTGCCTCCGTGCTCGGCCTGCTGCTGTGGCCTCGGGCACGAGCGCCCGCACCTAGTGCCCGCCCCGTTAACCGCCGCCCAAACCCGCTAAGGCCCTCTGGGCCACAGACACATGGGACCCCCCAGAACGTTTTTGTTAAAAAAGAAAAGAAAAAAAGGAATTTAAAATAATAATAATAAATAAATTAAAATAAATATTAATTAATTAATTAAGTAATTAATTAACTTAATTAATCCTGTTTAGATTAACGTAATCACTAGGTGAACTAATTAAACCTGTTTAGTTAGTCTTGGGCTATGACAGTGGGACCCGCCTGTCAGTTTGACTAAGTCAATTGACTGGTTGACAGATGACATCATGCTGACCTCATGCTGACATCATAATGACATTTTCTAAATTATATTAATTATGTCAATTCTAAAATTGAATTAAAAACTTTGAAAATTAATATTAAATAAACCATACCTCGGATGAAAATACTTTGTACATGAAAGTTCCTCAGAACGACGAGATGGATCCGGATATGCAGCCCGTTCGTCCGCCACACATCCCTAGAATAGCAAACCTACAACTTTTCCCCTCCGATTCATCTGTTTGAAAACACGAAACACCGGGAATACTTTCCCGGATGTTTCCCCCCTTCACCGTTATCGCCTACTACTGCGTTAGGGCACATCTAGCACCGCGTTTGCCATGTTACGCTTTTGTGATGCTTTAATTGCTTTGTTATTTATTATGTTCCCCCTCCGTTACTAATTTCCGGTAGACCCTGAGACTGTCGGCTACCCCCAGTTCGACTACGGTGTTGACGACCTCTCCTTGCCAGAGCAACCAGGCAAGACCCCCCCTTGATCACCAGATATCACCTATTCCTTCTCTCTACTGCTTGCATTAGATTAGTGTAGCATATTACTGCTTTCGGTTAATCATATTCTGATGCATAGCCTGTCATTGTTGCTACAGTTGTTACCCTTACCTGCTATCCTACTGCTTTAGTATAGGATGCTAGTGTTCCATCAGTGGCCCTACATTCTTCTTCGTCTGCCATGCTATACTACTGGGCCGTGATCACTTCGGGAGGTGATCACGGGCATATGCTATATAAAGTATACTGTTACATTACTTATCACACTGTTCGGAGATGGGGGCTGAAGGGGCAGGTGGCTCCACTGTGACGCCCTCGATTCAATCGTACACTAATCATACACGCAAATGTGTACGATCAAGATCAAGGACTCACGGGAAGATATCACAACACAACTCTAGACACAAATTAAAATAATACAAGCTTTATATTACAAGCCATGGGCCTCGAGGGCTCGAATACACAAGAGTCAGCGGAAACAACAATATCTAAGAACAGACATGAGTTAGACAAGTTTGCCTTAAGAAGGCTAGCACAAAAGCAACAACGATCGAAAAGGCAAGGCCTCCTGCCTGGGAGCCTCCTAACTACTCCTGGTCGTCAACGGTCTCCACATAGTAGTAGGCATCGGCGGTGACATCTGGCTCCCGGGCTCCGACAACTGGTAGCATCAACCGGAAATAAGAAGAAAGGGGGAAAGGGGGGAGCAAAGCAACCGTGAGTACTCATCCAAAGTACTCGCAAGCAAGGATCTACACTACATATGCAACATTATCAAAGGAAGGCTGTATAGGTGGACTGGGCTGCAGAAATGCCAGAATAGAGAGAAGGCCTAGTCCTATCAAAGACTAGCATCTTCTGAAAACCACCATCTTGCAGCAACAGGAGGGAGTAGAGTAGCATAAGGTAAAGTAGTAGTAGTGTTATCAACCTCGGCCAGAGATCCTTTCTCGACTCCATGCGAGAAAGCAATCCCAGAGCCATACTATCCAGTTATCATCAGAATCCATTACTCATCACCATCCAGTCTCATCACAAGTATCCAGTTCTAGTTGTATCGATCGGGATACAACTCCAAGTGTCTGTTACCGTAGGACAGGCTATTGATAGATGTTTTCTTCCCTGCAGGGGTGCACCAACTTACCCACCACGCTCGATTAACTCCGGCCGAACACACTTTCCTGGGTCATGCCCGGCCTCGGCCAAACAATACGCCGCAACCCGACCTAGGCTTAATAGAGAGGCCAACACGCCGGACTAAACCTATGCCCCCAGGGGTCATGGGTCATCTCCTCGGGAACTCCTGCATGTTGTGAACGCGGCCGGTGAGCAGACCTAGCTACCTCCTTCAACAGGGCAGGCGCTTACGCAGTCCAACCCGGCGCGCGCCGCTCAGTCGCTGACGTCTATTAAGCTTCGGCTGATGCATACGACGCAGAACGCCCATACTATGCCCACGTGATGGTTAGTGCAATCAGGCCAGAGGCCCCTCGGATCAAATATCCAAATCGTAGTGGATTAGGAACGTGCGGTAACAAGCAGAGACTCACGAAAGATGTGACCCCGTTGCCCCGTCTCGAGGACTTGCGGCAAGGGCTAGGAATGCCCGGCCACACCTCTTAATTATCTTGCGGGCACCTTCCAGGTCCGCCCGACTCCACATCACTCGCAATTAAGCTCGCGCGGGTACCCCTTAGGGTCGACCCGTCTTTCCAAGTAACAGTGGTAAAGTCTAAGTATCCGTGTGTCCAAACATCAAGGGGGAAACCCGAGGAATAACCCCCGATGAATTCCACTAGATGTAATCATCAAGGTGAACGTAGGAGGAATCACCCCCGATGTTCACACTTGAGGGGTTGCACGACAGAGTCGTATCATAAGTGGTTAAGGAGGAAATCACCCTCGATGACCACGACCGAATGACTACACTACAGGGTTAACATCAGAAGTGCTGAAGAGGTTCACCCTCGGTACTCGATAGTAACCCAGTAGTGTCGAGCAACTAAGGGGGAAGTGATGTGCGGTGTCAGGGCCTGGTCTTCGATCACGTAGATAGAGTCGTCGATGATGAAGCAGGGGCAACAAGGACAAGTGGGGGTCACTGATGGATCACTAACCAACCTATACTAAGCAGTTTAGGATAAGCAGATAAGGTACAACAGCAGATACAAAAGCAGGCTATGCATCAGAATAGGAGCAAACAATAACAGTAGCAAAATCTAATGCAAACATGAGAGAATGGAATGGGCGATATCGGGATGATCAAAGGGGGCCTTGGCTGGTTGCTCTGGCAAGGAGGGGTCGTCGTCGACGTAGTCGATCACACGGACAACATCGATCTCGAGGTCTACCGGAGAGAAGAGGGGGAAGAAACCGTAAATACATAGCAAACAGAGGTATCACTAAGCATGACAAGACGATACATATTGCTAGGCGTGCTCTAACGCGGTGCTACACGATACCGACGAAGGGGGAGAACATCCGGGAATGTTTTCCTGATGTTTGCATTTTTTGGACAAATGAAACGCGGGGGGGGGGGGGAGCTGCAGGTTCGCTATGCTAGGGATGACTGGCGGACGAACGGAGAGCGTATCCGGATTCGTCTCGTCGTTCTGAGCAACTTTCATGTAGAAAACATTTTCATCGGAGTTACGGTTTATTTTATATGAATTTTTAAAGATTAAACAATTTTCTGGAATTAATTTTAATTCGAAAATAAAGATTAAAACGCTACGGGTACCCAGCCCGGTTTACACAGATTGTACACAGAGGCTGACAGTGGGTCTAGGGGGTCCCAGTTGACCCAGTCAACAACCCAGAGAGAGTTGACCGGTCAAAGTGAACAGTGTCAACGGGACCCAGCTGTCATGGACAGAAGCTAAATTTATTTTGGTTATTTATTTTAATCTCCAGAGGACCTACATGTCATATGTACATAGACTAAGCTAAACACTAATTGTCATCTATTCTAACAGGGGCTAGCCCCAGCGGCCATGGCCCAATCCTACCACTGGTGGTTCTTGGGCACGCACACACGGGTGTGCATGGCGGCACGACCAGCTGCGGCAACAACATGCAATCACGGGAAACCACATCAAGCAATGGTAGTAGGCAGCAGCAGCAAGCATCAAGCAGCAGCAGGCAACAGCGCAGCCGCAGGCACGCGGACAGCAAGCGGCGGCAGCAGGTAGTGGTAGCAGTACCAGCAAACAGCATCGCAACAGGCAGCAGTACGCGAGCGGCCGAGCGGCAATGGGCGCGGCCAGTGCGGGCATGGCGCACGAGCGCGCGGCCGGGGCGTGAGGCAGGGAGGCATGCTGGGCGCGGCGGCTGCAAGGTGAGGGCGAGCTCACGGGGAGCTCGGCCATGGCGGGACGACGGTACATGGGGCATCTAAGGTGATGAATCAAAACAGCGAAACAGGGGAACTGGGAGACGAGCTCACCGTGAAGGCACACGACGGCCAAGTGAAAGCTTAGAAGCGGTAGAGGCGTGGATCGACACGGCGGAGCTCTGGTGGCCGAAGACGAAGTCGAGGTGCGACTCCGGTTGATCTGCTCCTCGTAGGCGAAGTAGGAGACGTGGTCGAAGCAGAAGGACAAGCTCCTAGGCGTCGGGGAGCTCAGTGGGCGCGAGGGCGACGGCGGCCATGGCGATGATGGCCTCGGGTTCGCGTTGGGGAGAAGAGAGCGGCGCGAGGGAGAGGACGAATTGAGCTAGGGTTCGTCGCGGGGGTCGCAGGGGGCATTTTAACAAACAAGGGACCGGGGGATGGCCGGCACGTGGAGGGCGCCATGGGGATGGCCTCCACGCAGCCTCCAGTGCCTGTAGCATCAGGTAGAAGACGTTTGGGCGTTGGACTGGGCTGCCACTATTGTCTTACGGGCCTTAGACTCAGTAGTGTTCAACTCTTTCACTTATTCATTTCTGGAAATCAAAAAGCTACTGTTTTGCAATTATTCCGAGCACCAAATGACTCTTGTAAAATGTGCCACATGCCACAATAAATACTTTGCAATATTGCGAAGTTGCACAAAATTGTTTTGAACATTTGGAAATGTTTACACACTTTTAGAAATTGAAAAGGCCAATTTAATTGTTGCTGGACCACTCAAATAATTTCCAAGAGCATTTTTGGAATCCAACGGAGGTAGGTTTCATTATGACAAATACTTAGAGAATATTTGCCACATTGTGAACTATTTTTCTGGCTCATTTGAAGATGCAAATAATTGACTTGCAATTTGAATTGAATTGGACTTGACTTTTGGACAAGTGGCATTTTGGCTTAGGAAAGCATGATGACAAGGCATCATTATGGGAGAATTTACTGTAGCATGATTCCCGGGGTGTTACAAATCTCCTCCACTACAAGAAATCTCGTCCCGAGATTTAAGAGGTGGAGTAAGGGGGAAAGAGTTGGTTACGAAATTCTAACGAATCTTATTGGTCCTGGATGCTCTTCTCGAAGAGGTTGATCCCTTTCGTTGATGTTTTCATTTCTCTACATCGATGTATCATGATGATGTTGTCGTTCTTCCTTTCTTTGGGAACTCCATCATACTTTCGAATAGGATAAGGGGTAACTTTGGAAGAACAGACCTCTACATGGTTGCTTATCTGGTAGATAACATCAAGGAAGGTGGCGGAAAGTAACTCTCAAATTGAAACTTAATAATATCGAGAGCAAGTAAGAAGGTACCATGAGAAGTTTCGAACGGGCAGGCAATCATTCGATGCCTAGTCAGAAGGTGAAAGGGGTTTAGAGCAATGAAATAAATATTTCGTTTGATATCAGAGTAGATCATCTCTAGGAAGGTGGCTCATGGATCTCAAATGAAGCCAAGCGGATGGAATAACTTTGTGAAAAGGGGTGTACGGTAGAGTCAGGTTTCGATCCTGTGGAACTGTGGGTTATGGGCCCACCATGTGGGTTAAAAGTAGAAAGGGGCCGATAGCAAGGCATGTCAGATGATAGACTGTCAGTTATGTTGCCAACAACGTTGGTACCAAGGGCGACGGACGGAGAGAACTATTTTCCTGCTCGTTGAACGAGGCAGACCAATAGGCAAAGTTCTCGTCCATCGGTGGTTATCGAAACGTCAACAGCAATAATAACAAGGTCTTACTAACAAATTGTACACCAAGGTGTTTTCATAAGCAGGGTACTATTACTGCTTAGATCTCATAAACCACAAGAAAGGTTAAACAAAACAATGGAAAAGGAGAGGTGATCATTAGATTAATCAGAACATTGGAAGGAAAATGTGTTTAAACACAAGTATCAGGAGTATATTATTCCCAAGGACAAGCAGAGGATGACATCCATGACAAGGTAGTAGATTACCTTTTAGGTAAAGGGGAGAGGAAATTCATGACGTTACCCATACAACGGTGTTTGGATAATTGATCAAGAACAGTTAGCATTGCGCTCCCAATGTTCTTGTTGATGATCGGAGTACCACACACATGCTTCGAGATAGCATTGACATGGTTTTCAAGCAAAGATTAGACTTTGGATACACAAAGGATCCATCAGAAACAACTTAGAAAATTAGTCATACGATTTCAGCAAGGAAAAGATGAGGGTGTGGCCGACGGGCTCAGCAACAATCCATCGACATGTCAAAAAGGATGTATTTCTAAAATTGTATGAACAAGTTTGTGTTGGGGAAGGCAAGAATGTTGTCGATGATCACGACACATTTGTCGAGAGATTTCATGAAGATGTAATCAATCGGCGACGACGTCAAGTCAAAGGAATGATAAAGCGAAAGGTTATTGGAACCACGGGTACGACACAAACTCGAAATCAAGCTTGTTGTTTAAGGAAAAATGATATGATGAGGAAGATCGACGTCAGTTTAGCTCATCGCCCAAAATTGTGCTCCGGGAGGAAGGACCAGGTAGCACAGTTAAAATTTAGCATGATAATGATATAGCTGATCAGGCTAGGAATGACTTGAAGGATTATTAAACTCGTAAGCAACGAAAATTACTTAGAGTTACAGAATCAAAGTGCAGAATCGATTCTCTTATAGGTGTTCTCGAGTGACTAATAACTTAGAACCCGGGGAAAATCTAAAATCGGTGAGAAGCAATACTAGATGAAGACTCATAGGAAGCAACACAGTTCTTTGATATTCTCGAGGTACCGGAGGGTAATAATCGAAGGAAGATCAAAATAGAGGTTGCGGGGATGCATTGATCTGCAGAAGACAAGTGCTTTAACTAGTCCGAGAAATGGATCTAAAGGGGAACAATCATGGTCAGAACCACGGTTATAATGGACCAAACATAGATACCAGATGAACTTATAATAAGGGGATTATTATTATCACAAGAAGCTTCCATGATAGGATCTACATCGTGTCCATGGGCATGAACAAAAGTTCAAGGTCGACTCCCACTCTTCAATGCATAACCTCTCATTCACTTCTCGCCTTCGATGGAGTTGTAATGTTGAAAGTTATTTGGCAAAACACCAGAAGAGTAAGACTCGTTAAAACTCTCGGGTTCAAACAGATTAGGGGAGGCATAGGTTCAACCCATAGAGGTATCGTAGGAACCCATTCCACAAACTTGGGAAGTAAACAACACAAGCTCGTAGAGCATGGTTGGCAAAAGGAGAGGATACAATTTACCAAAGTCATTATGTATCTAGGAAAGGACTTCATGAGGTTCTTTGAATAGGAAGGACACTGTCGGATGATAATCCAATAATGGATTTCGCGGACCACAAGGAATCCAATGTGAGTGTCGATGTTCAACCAGAAGAAGAAATAACGTAAAGGCATCGGATTATAGGGATATCTGGATAATTTCAAAGCTTAAATACAAAGGAATTATGATTTCCATATCGGGGGGGATCAAAAGCAGAGGCTCTGATCAATAGATAAGTAAGTTGAATAGACATATATCGACAATCAATCTAGGTTTGATTTGTCGAGAACCAGCCCATGTCCAAAGTGACGTCTGAGCCAAAAGGACGAACTCTAGTTTTGACTGAGGATTGCAAGCATCTGCAACATATTGAATCGACGGACTCAAAATTCTAGTGACAAAGGATGCCAATAAGATTACTAGACTTATGGGATTAACTATAATGCAAGCAAGCAAGACTTTCCAAAGCAACATGTTGCTGAGGATTTTTAGAAAATTGAATAGTAATTCAAAGAATGTTGTGAAACACATGAACAACTGGGGATGAGCGGATACTCGATAAGTGCGAGGAATTATCCGTAGGGGTATTCATGTGGCAAAGAAGTCCAAGGCAGTAGGCATAAAGTATTCTCAGAACAATAGAGAGGATTTCGGGGTATCTTGTAATAACAAGATCAACGGGGGAATGATTGTATGAATGAAAAGTGTATGTGGCCATCCATGGGGGTTTATCGATGGAAGGGAATTGCAAAAGCGATGGGCACAAGGGTCTCAGACAAACATCAAAAAGTATCTTTAGAATCTTCTGGTGAAGGAGGCGATCATCTAGAACGAGAGGCTCTCCGTGAGGAAGTAGGTACGAGAACCTAATGTCAGAGTTAGTAAAATATTTAACCCGAATAGACGAGAGATCGAGTCCCAGAGTATAGACGAGAAATAAAAGATCCTAATACCACCCAATGGCGACGTGGGCCTGTAAGACACACAGCCAATGTTAGTAAAAGTTTTTCAGTGACTAGACTCAACTTCGGCCAAGGAGTTGGAAAGGGGGCTACGTACAGGCAGTCGGCTCTGATACCAACTTGTGACGCCCTCAATTCAATTGTACACTAATCATACACGCAAATGTGTATGATCAAGATCAAGGACTCACGGGAAGATATCACAACACAACTCTAGACACAAATTAAAATAATACAAGCTTTATATTACAAGCCAGAGGGCTCGAATACATAAGCTCGAATACACAAGAGTCAGCGGAAGCAACAATATCTGAGAACAGACATGAGTTAGACAAGTTTGCCTTAAGAAGGCTAGCACAAAAGCAACAACGATCGAAAAGGCAAGGCCTCCTGCCTGGGAGCCTCCAAACTACTCCTGGTCGTCGACGGTCTCCACGTAGTAGTAGGCATCGGCGGTGACATCTGGCTCCTGGGCTCCGACAACTGGTTGCATCAACCGGAAATAAGAAGAAAGGGGGAAAGGGGGCGGCAAAGCAACCGTGAGTACTCATCCAAAGTACTCGCAAGCAAGGATCTACACTACATATGCAACATTATCAAAGGAAGGTTGTATAGGTGGACTGGGCTGCAGAAATGCCAAAATAGAGAGAAGGCCTAGTCCTATCGAAGACTAGCATCTTCTGAAAACCACCATCTTGCAGCAACAGGAGGGAGTAGAGTAGCATAAGGTAAAGTAGTAGTAGTGTTATCAACCTCGGCCAACGATCCTTTCTCGACTCCCTGCGAGAAAGCAATCCCAGAGCCATACTATCCAGTTATCATCACAATCCATTACTCATCACCATCCAGTCTCATCACAAGTATCCAGCTCTAGTTGTATCGATCGGGATACAACTCCAAGTGTCCGTTACCGTAGGACAGGCTATCGATAGATGTTTTCTTCCCTGCAGGGGTGCACCAACTTACCCACCACGCTCGATTAACTCCGGCCGGACACACTTTCCTGGGTCATGCCCGGCCTCGGCCAAACAATACGCCGCAACCCGACCTAGGCTTAATAGAGAGGCCAAACCTATGCCCCCAGGGGTCATGGGCTATCTCCCCGGGAACTCCTGCATGTTGCGAACGCGGCCGGTGAGCAGACCTAGCTACCTCCTTCAACAAGGCAGGCGCTTACGCAGTCCAACCCGGCGCGCCGCTCAGTCGCTGACGTCTATTAAGCTTCGGCTGATGCATACGACGCAGAACGCCCATACTATGCCCACGTGATGGTTAGTGCTATCAGGCCAGAGGCCCCTCGGATCAAATATCCAAATCGTAGTGGATTAGGAACGCGCGGTAACAAGCAGAGACTCACGAAAGATGTGACCCTGTTGCCCCGTCTCGAGGACTTGCGGCAAGGGCTAGGAATGCCCGGCCACGCCACGTAATTATCTCGCGGGCACCTTCCAGGTCCGCCCGACTCCACATCACTCGCAATTAAGCTCGCGCGGGTACCCCTCAGGGTCGACCCGTCTTTCCAAGTAACAGTGGTAAAGTCTAAGTATCCGTGTGTCCAAACATCAAGGGAGAAACCCGATGTATCACCCGTGATGAATTCCACTAGATATAATCATCAAGGTGAGCGTAAGAGGAATCACCCCCGATGTTCACACTTGAGGGGTTGCACGACAGAGTCGTATCATAAGTGGTTAAGGAGGAAATCACCCTCGATGACCACGGCCGAATGACTACACTATAGGGTTAACTTCATAAGTGCTGAAGAGGTTCACCCTCGGTACTCGATAGTAACCCAGTAGTGTCGAGCAACTAAGGGGGAAGTGATGTGCGGTGTCGGGGTCTGGTCTTCGATCACGTAGATAGAGTCGTCGATGATGAAGCAGGGGCAACAAGGACAAGTGGGGGTCACTGATGGATCACTAACCAACCTATACTAAGCAGTTTAGGATAAGCAGATAAGGTACAACAGCAGATACAAAAGCAGGCTATGCATCAGAATAGGAGCAAACAATAACAGTAGCAAAATCTAATGCAAACATGAGAGAATGGAATGGGCGATATCGGGATGATCAAAGGGGGGCTTGCCTGGTTGCTCTGGCAAGGAGGGGTTGTCGTCGACGTAGTCGATCACACGGGCGGCATCGGTCTCGAGGTCTACCGGAGAGAAGAGGGGGAAGAAACAGTAAATACATAGCAAACAGAGGTATCACTAAGCATGACAAGACGATACGTAGTGCTAGGCGTGCTCTAACGCGGTGCTACACGATACCGACGAAGGGGGAGAACATCCGGGAATGTTTTCCCGATGTTTGCATTTTTTTTGGACAAATGAAACGGAGGGGGAAAGCTGCAGGTTCGCTATGCTAGGGATGACTGGCGGACGAACGGAGAGCGTATCCGGATTCGTCTCGTCGTTCTGAGCAACTTTCATGTAGAAAACATTTTCATCGAAGTTACGGTTTATTTTCTATGAATTTTTAAAGATTAAACAATTTTCTGGAATTAATTTTAGTTCGAAAATAAAGATTAAAATGCTACGGGTAACCAGTCTAGTTTACGCAGATTGTACACAGAGGCTGACAGTGGGTCCAGGGGGTCCCAGTTGACCCAGTCGACAACCCAGAGAGAGTTGACCGGTCAAACCGAACAGTGTCAACGGGACCCAGCTGTCATGGACAGAAGCTAAATTTATTTTGGTTATTTATTTTAATCTCCAGGGGACCTACATGTCATATGTACATAGACTAAGCTAAACACTAATTGTCATCTATTCTAACAGGGGCTAGCCCCAGCGGCCATGGCCCAATCCTACCACTGGTGGTTCTTGGGCACGCACACACGGGTGTGCATGGCGGCACGGCCAGCTGCGGCAACAACATGCAATCACGGGAAACCACATCAAGCAATGGTAGTAGGCAGCAGCAGCAAGCATCAAGCAGCAGCAGGCAACAGCGCAGCCGCAGGCACGCGGACAGCAAGCGGCGGCAGCAGGTAGTGGTAGCACTACCAGCAAACAGCATCGCAACAGGCAGCAGTACGCGAGCGGCCGAGCGGCAATGGGCGCGGCCAGTGCGGGCATGGCGCGCGAGCGCGCGGCCGGGGCGTGAGGCAGGGAGGCATGCTGGGCGCGGCGGCTGCAAGGTGAGGGCGAGCTCACGGGGAGCTCGGCCATGGCGGGACGGCGGTACATGGGGGCATCTAAGGTGATGAATCGAAACAGCAAAACAGGGGAACTGGGAGACGAGCTCACCGCGAAGGCACACGACGGCCAAGTGAAAGCTTAGAAGCGGTAGAGGCATGGATCGACACGGCGGAGCTCTGGTGGTCGAAGACGAAGTCGAGGTCGATCTGCTCGCGCTAGTGCGACTCCGGTCGATCTGCTCCTCGTAGGCGAAGTAGGAGACGTGGTCGAAGCAGAAAGACAAGCTCCTAGCTCAGTGGGCGCGAGGGCGACGGCGGCCATGGCGATGATGGCGTCGGATTCGCGTTGGGGAGAAGAGAGCGGCGCGAGGGAGAGGACGAATTGAGCTAGGGTTCGTCGCGGGGGTCGCAGGGGGCATTTTAACAAACAAGGGACCGGGGGATGGCCGGCACGTGGAGGGCGCCATGGGGATGGCCTCCACGCAGCCTCCAGCGCCTGTAGCATCAGGTAGAAGACGTTTGGGCGTTGGGCTGGGCTGCCACTATTGTCTTACGGGCCTTAGACTCAGTAGTGTTCAACTCTTTCACTTATTCATTTCTGGAAATAAAAAAGCTACTGTTTTGCAATTATTCCGAGCACCAAATGACTCTTGTAAAATGTGCCACATGCCACAATAAATACTTTGCAATATTGCGAAGTTGCACAAAATTGTTTTGAGCATTTGGAAATGTTTACACACTTTTAAAAATTGAAAAGGCCAATTTAATTGTTGCTGGACCACTCAAATAATTTCCAGGAGCATTTTTGGAATCCAACAGAGGTAGGTTTCATCATGACAAATACTTAGAGAATATTTGCCACATTGTGAACTATTTTTCTGGCTCATTTGAAGATGCAAATAATTGACTTGCAATTTGAATTGAATTGGACTTGACTTTTGGACAAGTGGCATTTTGGCTTAGGAAAGCATGATGACAAGGCATCATTAGGGGAGAATTTACTGTAGCATGATTCCCGGGGTGTTACATCCACCCCGGTAGAGGTGGGCCTGGGTTCCCAACGGTCCCCGACTGTTACTTGTGGCGGAGCGACAGGGCAGGTTGAGACCACCTAGGAGAGAGGTGGGCCTGGCCCTGGTCGGCGTCCGCGGATACTTAAAAGTAACACGCTTAACGAGTTCTTGGTATTTGATCTGAGTTTGGCCATTTGGTCAATACGCACTAACCAACTACGTGGGAAAGTTATGGGCACTCGACGCCGTGGTAGCAGACGAAGCCTTCGTGACGTCAGCGACTGAGCGGCGCGCACTGGGTTGGACCACGTAACGTGACTTCCTTTGTAATGGAGGTTTCTAAGTCTGCTCTCCGGCCGCGTACGCAATGTGCAGGTGTGCAATGGGCCGACTGCCTGTAGGAATCCCCCTTCCACACTCCTTGGCTGAAGTCGAGTCTAGACTTTACAAAACTTTTACTAACATGGTTGTGTGGCCCATGGGCCCACGTCGCCATTGGGTGGTATTAGGATCTTTTATTCCTCGTCTATACTCTGGGATTCTAATCTCTCTTCTATTCGGGTTAAACGATTTTCTAAAAATCTAACTTGAGGTTCTCGAAAACACTTTCTTCCGGAGAGCCCCTTCAGACCAGATGATCGCCGCCTGCACCAGAAGATTTCGAAGTTACTCTTCGATACTCTTTTGAGACTTTGTGCCCGTTGCTTTTGCAATTCCCTACCACCGAAATATCCCTACGGATAAATACATACACTTGCCGTTCTTACTTTTATTCCCAGCTGATCTTGTTATTACAAGATACCCTGAAATCCTCTCTATGGTTCCGAGAATATTTTGTGCCTACTGCCTTGTAGTTCTTTGCCACATGAATACCCCTGCAGATAATTTCTTGCCCCTATCGAGTATCCGCTCATCCCCCAGTTGTTCATGTGTTTCACAATGGTCATCGAAATACTATTCGATCCTCCAAAAAAATCCTTAGTAGCTTATTGCTCTGCAATACTTGTCTGCTTGCATTATGGATGCTTTCCATATGTCTGGCAATATTCGTTAGTATCCTTAGGCACCGTCATTTTGATCCTATTGATTCAACTTGAGTGCGAATGCACGCAATCATCAGTTGATCCTTTTAAATTATCTTTCCGGCTCAGACTGAGCTGGTTCTCAACCAATCCAATTGCCGTCGATTGTACCCTAAGCCTACTCAACTTATCCATCCTTAATCAGAGCGTTTGCTTCTGATCCTTTGATTTGGAAATCATAATTCCTTTACATGTGAGCTTTGAATTAGCCAGTTGCTTCTATAATCCAATGTGTTTGCATTGTTTCTTCTTCTAGTTGAGTACTGATGCTCACATCAGATCTCTTGTGGACCATCAAATCCTTTGTTGGATTTTATCCGACAACGTCCTTCATATTCAATAACTTTGTGAGTCTTTTCTCGGATACATAATGCCTTTGGTAAATTGTATCCTCTGCTTTGTCGAACATACTCTGCTTTCGAGCAGGTGATATTTACTATTGAATCTTGTGGTATATGTTTCCACGATGCCTCGATGGGTTGACCTATGCCTTCTTTAATACGTGTGAATGCAAAAGTTTTCACTGGTCATACTCTTTTGGTATTTTGCCAGATAAAATTTCAACACTACAACTTCATCGAACACGGGAAGTGAATGAAAGGTTATGCATTGGAGAAGTGGGAGTCGACCTTGAACTTGTGTTCATGCCCATGGACATGATGTAGATCCTATCATGGAAGCTTCTTGTAATAATAACTATTTCCTTGTTATAATATCATATGGTATCTGTGAATTGATCCCTTGCAATCATGGTTCCGACCATATATTCTCCTAGATTCCATTTCTCAGGCAAGTGAAAACACTTGTCTTCTACAGATAAATACATCTCCACCACCCCTATGTCGATATTCCTTCAAGTAATACCCTCCAGTATCTCGAGAATATCAAAGAACTGTGTTGCTCCCTATGAGTCTTCATCTAGTATTGCTTCTCACCGATTTCAGATTTCCCCCGGGTTCTGAGTTATTTCACTCGAGAACACCGATAAGTGAATCGAATCCACACTCTGATTCAGTAACTCTAAGTAATTTTCATTGCTTATGAGTTTAATAATCTTTCAACTCATTCCTAGCCTGATCGGCTACATCATTATCATGCTAATTTTTACTATGCTACCTGGTCCTTCTCGGAGCACAATTGTTGACGATGATGCTAACCTTTCATTGATCTTCCTTGTCTTATCGTTTCACCTCAAACAACAAGCTTGATTCCGAGTTGGTGTCATATCCGTGGTTCCAATAATCCTATGTTGCATCAGTCCTTTTACTTGATGTAGTTGTTGTTTGATTACTTCTTCGTGGAGCCTTCCGACAAAATTTATCGTGGTCATCATCAACATTTTGAATCCTTCCAGGATACCAATCGAATTCATGATGATAAGTACCACTCTTGTCCCTTGGTAATTTGAGTTACCATCGACAACATCCTTGCCTTCCCTCCAACACAAACTTGTTCGTGTCCTGTATTATACCTTGGGTTCCTTGCCATCCAGCTTATGTTGTGTTCTACCTTGGAGTATTACCATCTGTTATGTCGAGAATGTCATGGGAATTCCCCACCTCTTAAGGATTCTTGTTATAGTATTACTTCTCGCCATCTCCGTTCATTTCTTGGTCCCCGTGTGGATTCTAACCGGAATACCGACAATTGAACTTTCAGGTGTGAATTCTAAACTTCTAGCAACTCTATTGCTTTGAAGTGAATGATCGATAGTTTCATTCTAATTCTTTTGTTCATTAAATCACCATTCTAACATTGTTCGTGCGACCCAGCCCATATTTCGGGTGCACCTTTCAATCAATGTTTAAATTGGGTATGTTTCCTCGAGCATACCTCATTGTATCATTTGATCTGACAATTGTCATCTCCTTGTTCACCTAACTATGGAGATCCATCTTTTGGAAATCTCCATGAATTGTCGCTGAGTTCATCAGCCACCCCTTCATCCTCTCCTTGGTTAAATGGTGAACTCGTGATTCGGGACTTGCCTTCATAGTTCATTTCCCGAGAATCTTATAATGTCATCTTGTCAATTTGTGTTGCACCTTTTCTTCTCAGGCATCCTAAGTCTGAGGTATCCTGACACCAATCGGATCTGAACCTCGGTCATGTATGATGGTTGGAACATTTTCCAAGCGTTATAACATTGGTCTTCATGTGACCTGGTAAGGTGATGTCATGCCTAGCACACCTGGCCAGAGGACCTATTGTTATTGTTTCCTTTTCTGCAAGATTATCCATTCTTCCATGAGGAAATTGTAAGACTTATTCTATAAGTTGTCCTTGATGGATCCTTTGTGTATCCAAAGTCTGATTTTTGCTTGAAGACCATGCCAATGCTATCTCTAAGCGTGTCTGTGGTACTCCGATTTTCAACAAGAACATTTGAAGCCCAATGCTAAATGTTTCCTGCTCAATTATCCAAACACCGCTGTATGGGTAATATCATGAAATTTCTCTCCCCTACCTAAAGAGTTTTCTACATTACATCCTGACATGGATATCATGCTATGCTTGTCCTTGGGAAGGATATACCCTTGAAATATGTGTTTAAACACATTTTCCTTTCCATTGTTCAGTAGGTAAACACATCAGTAGATAAAGTAGCATGGAGCAATAAAAAATTATAGATACGTTGGAAACGTATCAGGCATCCCCAAGCTTAATTCCTGCTCGTCCTCGAGTAGGTAAATGATAAAAAGAGAATTTTTGATGCGGAGTGATACTTTGGCATAATTTCAATGTAAATCTTCTTAATCATGGTATGAATATTCAGATCCGAAAGGTTCAAGACAAAAGTTCATATTGACATAAAAATGATAATACTTCAAGCATACTAATCAAACAATTATGTCATCTCAAAATAACACGGCTAAAGGAAGTTCATCCCTACAAAATCATATAGTTAGGCTATGCTTCACTTTTGTCACACAAAGATGTTCCCAACTTCTATACCGATGACAAGCCAAGCAATTGTTTCATACTCAAATAATCTCAAACTTTTTCAACATTCACGCAATACATGAGCACGAGCCATGGACATAGCACTAATCCTGTTTAGATTAACCTAATCACTAGGTGAACTAATTAAACATGTTATTTAGTCTTGGGCTATGACAGTGGGTCCCACCTGTCAGTTTGACTAAGTCAACTGACTGGTTGACTGATGACATCACGCTGACCTCATGCTGAGATCATAATGACATTTTCTAAATTAAATTAATTATGTCAATTCTAAAATTGAATTAAAAATTTGAAAATTAATATTAAATAAACCGTAACTCGGATGAAAATACTTTGTACATGAAAGTTGCTCAGAACGACGAGACAGATCCAGATACGCAGCCTGTTCGTCCGCCACACATCCCTAGAATAGCAAACCTGCAACTTTTCCCCTCCGGTTCAACTGTCCGAAAACACGAAACACTGGGAATACTTTTCCGGATGTTTCCCCCTTCACTGGTATCACCTACTACTGCGTTAGGGCACATCTAGCACCGCGTTTGCCATGTTACGCTTTGTGATGCTTTGATTGCTCTGTTATTTATTATGTTCCCCCTCCGTTACTTCTTTCCGGTAGACCCTAAGTCTGCCGGTGACCCCCAGTTCGACTACGGTGTTGACGACCTCTCCTTGCCAGAGCAACCAGGCAAGCCCCCCCTTGATCACCAGATATCGCCTATTCCTTCTCTCTACTGCTTGCATTAGATTAGTGTAGGATGTTACTGCTTTCGGTTAATCCTATTCTGATGCATAGCCTGTCATTGTTGCTACAGTTGTTACCCTTACCTGCTATCCTACTGCTTTAGTATAGGATGCTAGTGTTCCATCAGTGGACCTACATTCTTGTTCGTCTGCCATGCTATACTACTGGGCCGTGATCACTTCGGGAGGTGATCACGGGCATATGCTATATAAAGTATACTGTTACATTACTTATGATACTGTTCGGAGATGGGGGCTGAAGGGGCAGGTGGCTCCATCCCGGTAGAGGTGGGCCTGGGTTCCCGACGGCCCCCGACTGTTACTTGTGGCGGAGCGACAGGGCAGGTTGAGACCACCTAGGAGAGAGGTGGGCTTGGCCCTGGTCGGCGTCCGCGGATACTTAAAAATAACACGCTTAACGAGTTCTTGGTATCTGATCTGAGTCTGGCCATTTGGTCTATACGCACTAACCAACTACGTGGGAAAGTTATGGGCACTCGACGTCGTGGTATCAGCCGAAGCCTTCGTGATGTCAGCGACTGAGTGGCGCGCGCCGGGTTGGACCGCGTAACGTGACTTCCTTTGTAATGGAGGTTGCTAGGTCTGCTCTCCGGCCGCGTACGCAACGTGCAGGTGTGCAATGGGCCCAGACCCCTGCGCGCATAGGATTTAGACCAGCATGCTGACCTCTCTGTTGTGCCTAGGTGGGGCTGCGACGTGTTGATCTTCCGCGGCCGGGCATGACCCAGAAAAGTGTGTCCGGCCAAATGGGATCGAGCGTGTTGGGTTATGTGGTGCACCCCTGCAGGGAAGTTTATCTATTCGAATAGCCGTGATCTTCGGTAATAGGACGACTTGGAGTTGTACCTTGACCTTATGACAACTAGAACCGGATACTTAATAAGACACACCCTTCCAAGTGCCAGATATAACCCGGTGATCGCTCTCTAACAGGGCGACGAGGAGGGGATCGCCCGGTAGGTTTATGCTATGGATTGCTACTTGGTGAACTTACCATTTACTCTCTCCTACATGCTGCAAGATGGAGGTGGCCAGAAGCGTAGTCTTCGACAGGATTAGCTATCCCCCTCTTATTCTGGCATTCTGTAGTTCAGTCCACCGATATGGCCCTTTACACATATACCCGTGCATATGTAGTGTAGCTCCTTGCTTGTGAGTACTTTTGGATGAGTACTCACGGTTGCTTTTCTCCCTCTTTTCCCCTTTACCTTCTACCTGGTTGTCGCAACCAGATGCTGGAGCCCAGGAGCCAGATGCCACCGTCGACGACGCCTCCTACTACATCGGAGGTGCCTACTACTACGTGCAGGCCGCTGTGACGACCACGAGTAGTTTAGGAGGATCCCAGGCAGGAGGCCTACGCCTCTTTCGGTCTGTATCCCAGTTTGTGCTAGCCTTCTTAAGGCAAACTTGTTTAACTTATGTCTGTACTCAGATATTGTTGCTTCCGCTAACTCATCTATGATCAAGCACTTGTATTCGAGCCCTCGAGGCCCCTGGCTTGTTTTATGATGCTTGTATGACTTATTTGTGTTTTTAGAGTTGTGTTGTGATATCTTCCCGTGAGTTCCTGATCTTGATCGTACACGTTTGCATGCATGATTAGTGTACGATTGAATTGGGGGCGTCATAGAAACGAGGGAGCCACGAGGTAGGGGGCGCCCCCACCCCCCTAGGGCTCGCCCTCCACCCTCGTGGACCCCTCGTGGCTCCCCTGATGTACTTCTTCCTCCTATATATACCCATATACCCTAAAACGATCGGGGAACAGAATGATCGGGAGTTCCGCCGCCGCAAGCCTCTGTAGGCACCAAAAACCAATCGGGACCCTGTTCCGGCACCCTGCCGGAGGGGGAACCTTCACCAGTGGCCATCTTCATCATCCCGACGCTCTCCATGACGAGGAGGGAGTAGTTCACCCTCGGGGCTAAGGGTATGTACCAGTAGCTATGTGTTTGATCTCTCTCTCTCTCTCTCTCTCTCTCTCTCTCTCTCGCTCTCTCTCTCTTATTCTTGATTTGGCACGATCTTGATGTATCACGAGCTTTGCTATTATAGTTGGATCTTATGTTGCTTCTCCCCCTCTACTCTCTTCTAATGGACTGAGTTTTCCCTTTGAAGTAATCTTATCGGATTGAGTCTTTAATGACTTGAGAACACTTGATGTATGTCTTGCCGTGCGTATCTGTGGTGACAATGGGATATCACGTGATTCACTTGATGTATGTCTTGGTGATCAACTTGTGGGTTCCGTGCATGAACTTATGCATAGGGGTTGGCACACGTTTTCGTCTTGACTCTCCGGTAGAAACTTTGGGGCACTCTTTGAAGTACTTTTTGTTGGATTGAATAGATGAATCTGAGATTGTGTGATCATATCGTATAATCATACCCACGGATACTTGAGGTGACATTGGAGTATCTAGGTGACATTAGGGTTTTGGTTGATTTGTGTCTTAAGGTGTTATTCTAGTACGAACTCTAGGGCTGTTTGTGACACTTATAGGAATAGCCCAATGGATTGATTGGAAAGAATAACTTTAAGGTGGTTTCTTACCCTACCATAATCTCTTCGTTTGTTCTGCACTATTAGTGTCTTTGGAGTGACTCTTTGTTGCATGTTGAGGGATGGTTATATGATCCAATTATGTTATTATTGTTGAGAGAACTTGCACTAGTGAAAGTATGAACCCTAGGCCTTGTTTCAACGCATTGTAATACCGTTTTCGCTCACTTTTACCATTAGTTACCTTGCTGTTTTTTTTTCAGATTACAAAAACCTATATCTGCCATCCATATTGCACTTGTATCACCATCTCTTCGCCGAACTAGTGCACCTATACAATTTAACATTGTATTGGGTGTGTTGGGGACACAAGAGACTCTTTGTTATTTGGTTGCAGGGTTGTTACCATCTTCATCCTACGCCTCCCACAAATTGATAAACCTTAGGTCATCCACTTGAGGGAAATTTCCTACTGTCCTACAAACCTCTGCACTTGGAGGCCCAACAACGTCTACAAGAAGAAGGTTGTGTAGTAGAAATCACACGCCCTGCCTCCTCTCTTCCACCACTTGGCCCATGAGGCCCAATACTTCTTCCGCGTATTCCCGTAACTCCCCGGTACTCCAAAAATACCCAAATCACTCGGAACCTTTCCAATGTCCGAATATAGTCGTCCAATATATCGATCTTTACGTATCGACCATTTCGAGACTCCTCGTCATGTCCCCGATATCATCCGGGACTCCGAACTGCCTTCGGTACATCAAATCATATAAACTCATAATACCGATCGTCACTGGACGTTAAGCATGCGGACCCTACGGGTTCGAGAACTATGTAGACATGACCGAGACACGTCTCCGGTAAATAACCAATAGCGGAACCTGGATGCTCAGATTGGCTCCCAGATATTCTACGAAGATGTTTATCGGTCAAACCGCATAACAACATACGTTGTTCCCTTTGTCATCGGTATGTTACATGACTGAGATTCGATCATCGGTATCTCAATACCTAGTTCAATCTCGTTACCGGCAAGTCTCTTTACTCGTTATGTAATGCATCATCTCGCAACTAACTCATTAGTCACATTGCTTGCAAGGCTTATAGTGATGTGCATTACCGAGAGGGCCCAGAGATACCTCTCCGACAATCGGAGTGACAAATCCTAATATCGAAATACGCCAACTCAACAAGTACCTTCGGAGACACCTATAGAGCACCTTTATAATCACCCAGTTGCGTTATGACATTTGGTAGCACACAAAGTGTTCCTCCGGTAAACGGGAGTTGCATAATCTCATAGTCATAGGAACATGTATAAGTCATGAAGAAAGCAATAGCAACATACTAAATGATCAAGTGCTAAGCTAACGGAATGGGTCAAGTCAATCACATCATTCTCCTAATGATGTGATCCCGTTAATCAAATGACAACTCATGTCTACGGCTAGGAAACTCAACCATCTTTGATCAACGAGCTCGTCAAGTAGAGGGATACTAGTGACACTATGTTTGTCTATGTATTCACACATGTATTATGTTTCCGGTTAATACAATTCTAGCATGAATAATAAACATTTATCATGAAATAAATAATAACTTTATTATTGCTTCTAGGGCATATTTCTTGTGAACACAGGCTTCACCGCAAGTCTGTATAAAACTATATGCTTTGATCAATTCATCAAAGCGTATATTCCAACCCCGAGATGCTTGTACCAGCCCATAGATGGATCGCTGGAGCTTGCACATTTTGTTAGCACCTTTAGGATCGACAAAACCTTATGGTTGCATCATATACAACTCTTTTGTAAGAAATCCATTAAGGAATGTAGTTTTGACATCCATTTCCCAGATTTCATAAAATGTGGCAATTTGCTAACATGATTCGGACAGACTTAAGCATCGCTACGAGTGAGAAATTCTCATCGTAGTCAACACCTTGAAATTTGTCAAAACCTTTTTTGACAAGTCTAGCTTTGTAGATAGTAACACTACTATCAGCGCCCGTCTTCCTCTTGAAGATCCATTTATTTTCTATGGCTTGCCGATCATCGGGCAAGTCAACCAAAGTCCATACTTTGTTCTAATACGATCCCATCTCAGATTTCATGGTCTTAAACCATTTTGCGGAATCTGGGCTCATCGTCGCTTCCTCATAGTTCGTAGGTCATCATGGTCAAGTAACATGACCTCCAGAATAGGATTACCGTACCACTCTGGTGCGGATCTCACTCTGGTTGACCTACGAGGTTCAGAAGAAACTTGATCTGAAGTTTCATGATCATCATCATTAACTTCCTCACTAATTCGTGTAGGCATCACTGGAACTGATTTCAGTGATGAGCTACTTTTCAATTTGAGAGAAGGTACAATTACCTCATCAATTTCTACTTTCCTCCCACTCACTTCTTTCGAGAGAAGCTACTTCTCTAGAAAGGATCCATTCTCAGCAACGAATATCTTGCCTTCGAATCTGTGATAGAAGGTGTACCCAACTGTCTTCTTTGGGTATCCTATGAAGACACATTTCTCTGATTTGGGTTTGAGCTTATCAGGATGAAACCTTTTCACATAAGCATCGCAACCACAAACTTTAAGAAGTGACAACTTTGGTTTCTTGCCAAACCACAGTTCATACAGTGTCGTCTCAACAGATTTAGATGGTGCCCTTTTTAACGTGAATGCAGCTGTCTCTAATGCATAACTCCAATACGATAGTGGTAAATCGGTAAGAAACATCATAGATTGCACTATATCCAATAAAGTATGGCTATGGCGTTCGGACACACCATTATGCTGTGGTGTTCTAGGTGGCATGAGTTTGTGAAACTATTCCACATTGTTTTAATTGTAGGCCAAACTCATAACTCAAATATTTTCCTCCACGATCAGATCGTAGAAACTTTATTTTCTTGTTACGATGATTTTACACTTCACTCTATAATTTTATGAACTTCTCAAATGTTTCAGACTTATGTTTCATCAAGTAGATATACCCATATCTTCTCAAATCATCTGTGAAGGTCAGAAAATAACGATACCCACCCCGAGCCTCAACACTCATCGGATCGCATACATCAGTATGTATTATTTCCAATAAGTCAGTTGGCCGCTCCATTGCTCCAGAGAACGGAGTCTTAGTCATCTTGCCCATAAGGCATGGTTCGCAAGCATCAAGTGATTCATAATCAAGTGATTCCAAAATCCCATCAACATGGAGTTTCTTCATGCACTTTATACCAATATGACCTAAATGGCAGTGCCACAAATAAGTTGCACTATCATTATTAACTTTGCATCTTTTGGCTTCAATATTATGAATATGTGTATCACTATGACCGAGATCCAACAAACTATTTTCATTGGGTGTATGACCATCGAAGGTTTTATTCATGTAAACAGAACAACAATTATTCTTTGACTTTAAATGAATAACCGTATTGCAATAAACATGATCAAATCATATTCATGCTCAACGCAAACGCCAAATAACATTTATTTAGGTTTAACACTAATCCCGAAAGTATAGGGAGTGTGCGATGATGACCATATCAATCTTAGAACTACTTCCAACACACATCGTCACTTCACCTCAACCAGTCTCTGTTTGTTCTGTAACTCCTGTTTTGAGTTACTGATTTTTAGCAACCGAACAGGTATCAAATACCCAGGGGCTACTATAAACACTAGTAAGGTACACATCAATAACCTATATATCAAATATACCCTTGTTCATTTTGCCATCCTTCTTATCCACCAAATATTCAGGGCATTTCCGCTTCTAGTGAGCATTTCCTTTGCAGTAGAAGCACTCAGTTTCAGGCTTTAGTCTAGCTTTGGGCTTCTTTAGGGAAGTGACAACTTTCTTGTGATTCTACATGAAGTTCCTCTCTTTCCCTTTGCCCTTTTCTTGAAACTAGTGGTCTTGTTAATCATTAACACTTGATGCTCTTTCTTGATTTATACCTTCATCGATTTCATCATCATGAAAAGCTCGGGAATCATTTTCGTCATCCCTTGCATACTATAGTTCATCACGAAGTTCTACTAACTTGGTGATGGTGACTAGAGAATAATGTCAATCACTATCTTATCTGGAAGATTAACTCCCACTTGATTCAAGTGATTGTAGTACCCAGACAATCTGAGCACATGCTCACTGCTTGATCTATTCTCCTCCATCTTTTAGCTATAGAACTTGTTGGAGACTTCATATCTCTCAACTCGGGTATTTGCTTGAAATATTAACTTCAACTCCTGGAACAACTCATATGGTCCATGACGTTCAAAACGTCTTTGAAGTCCCGATTCTAAGCCGTTAAGCATGGTGCACTAAACTGTCAAGTAGTCATCATATTGAGCTAGCCAAATGTTCATAACGTCTGCATCTGCTCTTGCAATAGGTCTGTCACCTAGCGGTGCATCAAGGACAAAATTCTTCTGTGCAGCAATGAGGATAAACCTCAGATCACGGACCAAGTATGCATCATTGCTACTAACATCTTTCAACATAGTTTTTCTCTAGGAACATATCAAAAAAATAAAACAGGGGAGCTAAACGCGAGCTATTGATCTACACCATAGATATGCTAATACTACCAGGACTAAGTTCATGATAAATTAAAGTTCAATTAATCATATTACTTAAGAACTCCCACTTAGATAGACATCCCTCTAATCATCTAAGTGATCACGTGATCCATAGCAACTAAACCATGTTCGATCATCACGTGAGATCGAGTAGTTTTCAATGGTGAACACCACTATCTTGATCATATCTTCTGTATGATTCATGCTCGACCTTTGGGTCTCCAGTGTTCCGAGGCCATATCTGCATATGCTAGGCTCGTCAAGTTTAACCCAAGTATTCTGCGTGTGCAAAACTGGCTTGCACCTGTTGTAGATGAACGTAGAGCTTATCACACTCGATCATCACATGGTGTCTCGGCACGACGAACTTTGGCAACGGTGCATACTTAGGGAGAACACTTTTATCTTGAAATTTAGTGAGAGATCATCTTATAATGCTACCGTCAATCAAAGCAAAATAAGATGCATAAAAGATAAACATCACATGCAATCAATATGAGTGATATGATATGGTCATCATCATCTTGTGCTTGTGATCTCCATCTCCGAAGCACCGTCATGATCACCATCGTCACCGGCGCGACACCTTGATCTCCATCGTAGCATCGTTGTCGTCTCGCCAACTTTTGCTTCTACGACTATCGCTACCGCTTAGTGAT
Source organism: Aegilops umbellulata (assembly GCA_032464435.1). Lineage (NCBI taxonomy): Eukaryota > Viridiplantae > Streptophyta > Magnoliopsida > Poales > Poaceae > Aegilops > Aegilops umbellulata. Next base: position 132,042,951 of record CP136058.1, on the reverse strand, counting down.
AAAGTAAAGCATTACAGGGCGATTGCATTGCATGGAATAATGCGACAACCATATGGCTCTTGCCAGTTGCCGATAACTCGGTTACAGAACATGATCATCTCATACAATAAAATATAGCATCATGTCTTGACCATATCACATCACAACATGCCTTGCAAAAAACAAGTTAGACGTCCTCTACTTTGTTGTTGCAAGTTTTACGTGGCTGCTACAGGCTGAGCAAGAACCGTTCTTACCTACGCATCAAAACACAACGATAGTTCATCAAGTTAGTGTTGTTTTAATTAACCTTCTCAAGGACCGGGCGTAGCCACACTCGGTTCAACTAAAGTTGGAGAAACTGACACCCGCCAGCCACCTATGTGCAAATCACGTCGGTAGAACCTGTCTCGCGTAAGCGTACGCGTAATGTCGGTCCAGGCCGCTTCATCCAACAATACCGCCGAACCAAAGTATGACATGCTGGTAAGCAGTATGACTTGTATCGCCCACAATTCACTTGTGTTCTACTCGTGCATATAACATCTACACATAAAACCAGGCTCGGATGCCACTGTTGGGGAACGTAGTAATTTTAGAAAAAATCCTACGCACACACAGGATCATTGTGATGCATAGCAACGAGAGGGGAGAGTCTGTCCACGTACCCTCATAGACCGAAGCGGAAGCGTTAGCACAACGTGGTTGATGTAGTCGTACGTCTTCACGATCCGACCGATCCAAGTACCGAACGTACGACACCTCCGAGTTCAGCACACGTCGAGCTCGATGATGTCTCGCGAACTCCAATCCAGCAGAGCTTCACGGGAGAGTTCCGTCAGCACGACGGCGTGATGATGGTGATGATATTGCTATCGACACAGGGCTTCGCCTAAGCACCGGTATGATATGACCGAGGTGGAATATGGTGGAGGGGGGGCACCGCACACGGCTGGGAGAGATCTACAGATCAACTTGTGTGTCTTGGGGTGCCCCCTGCCCCCGTATATAAAGGAGCAAGGCGGGAGGCTGCCCAACCCTTGCTGGGCGCGCCAGGAGGAGGAGTCCTCCTCCTAGTAGGAGTAGGACTCCCCTTTCCTACTCCTACTAGGAGGAGGAAAGGAAGGAGGAGAGGAAGAAGGAAGGAGAGGGAGGAAAGGAGGGAAATGGAGGCCGGTCCCCTAGTCCAATTCGGTTTGGGCTAGGGGGGCCGCGCGCCCTGCCTCCTCTCTTCCACCACTTGGCCCATGAGGCCCAATACTTCTTCCCCGTATTCCTGTAACTCCCCGGTACTCCGAAAAATACCCGAATCACTCGGAACCTTTCCGATGTCCGAATATAGTCGTCCAATATATCGATCATTACGTCTCGACCATTTCGAGACTCCTCATCATGCCCCCGATCTCATCTGGGACTCCGAACTACCTTCGGTACTTCAAATCACATAAACTCATAATACCGATCGTCAGCGAACGTTAAGCGTGCGGACCCTACGGGTTCGAGAACTATGTAGACATGACCGAGACACGTCTCCGGTCAATAACCAATAGCGGAACCTAGATGCTCATATTGGCTCCCACATATTCTACGAAGATCTTTATCAGTCAAACCTCATAACAACATACGTTGTTCCCTTTGTCATCGGTATGTTACTTGCCCGAGATTCGATCGTCGGTATCTCAATACCTAGTTCAATCTCGTTACCGGCAAGTCTCTTTACTCGTTATGTAACGCATCATCCCGCAACTAACTCATTAGTCACATTGCTTGCAAGGCTTATAGTGATGTGCATTACCGAGATGGCCCAGAGATACCTCTCCAACAATCGGAGTGACAAATCCTAATCTCGAAATACGCCAACTCAACAAGTACCTTCAGAGACACCTGTAGAGCACCTTTATAATCACCCAGTTGCGTTGTCACATTTGGTAGCACACAAAGTGTTCCTCCGGTAAACGGGAGTTGCATAATCTCATAGTCATATGAACATGTATAAGTCATGAAGAAAGCAATAGCAACATACTAAACGATTAGGTGCTAAGCTAACAGAATGAGTCAAGTCAATCACATCATTCTCCTAATGATGTGATCTCGTTAATCAAATGACAACTCATGTCTATGGCTAGGAAACTCAACCATCTTTGATCAACGAGCTAGTCAAGTAGAGGCATACTAGTGACACTATGTTTGTCTATGTATTCACACATGTATTATGTTTCTGGTTAATACAATTCTAGCATGAATAATAAACATTTATCATGAAATAAGGAAATAAATAATAACTTTATTATTGCCTCTAGGGCATATTTCCTTCACCGACCACCGGCGCGAGCGCGACACCTTGCACCCAAATCACTGACCCCTCCACCAAATAAGCGCCGCCCTAAGCCATGGTGCATGCAGTATAGCCAGGATCTCAAGGAGCATTTGGCAGCAGAGAAGCAAATCACGACTACACACGCGGATGAGGTCGCGATGGCTACCATTCGTGCCGACCCCAGATCTTGGAGGAGCACCTTGCCATTTGCTAGCTACGCCGGTTAAGCATGCTCGGTTTACCCATTGCGTGTGCCGCTCCTGCCTTTCCGTCACAAATTCTAGTGAATTGTGCTATCTAATTTTACCGTGCAATCTATTGCTCTAGTGTATATGCTCTATATGTCGTGCAGTGTGGTGCTATCTTATTAACTGTTTTTTTAATTAGTTGTCGTCTTAAGTTAACTATTTGGTTCAATTATTTAAATGTGATGTTCAATTCTCTAGGCTGCAATTTTGTATTGTCTTCCATGTGAGAAATAAATCGAATTTATCTTTACAAAATACATGATAAAGGAATACAATTGCTATATTTCCAAGTTGTCAAGCATGCTTGGTTTGGTTATACATTGTGCAATGTGGTGCTCAGTTAAGTTTGGTTCATTTGTGTTGTGGTGTTTAGTTAACTGTTTGGTTCAATTCTGCAATGCGATGTTCAATAGTTGTGGGTGCATTCTGTTATTGTATACCATGTGAGGAATAAATTGAATTTGGCTGTAGTAAATACATGAGAAACAAATACAATTGCTATATTTCCAAGTTGTTAAGCATGCTTGGTTTGGTTAACTATCTGATCTTCTATTAAGAGTATGTTATATTGTGCAATGTGGTGCTCAGTTAATATTTGGTTTATTTGTTGTGGTGTTTACTTAACTGCATGGTTCAATTCTCCAATGCGATGTCCAATTGTTGTGGCTGCATTCTGTTATTGTATACCATGTGAGAAATAAATCGAATTTGGCTGTACTAAATACATGAGAAACAAATAGAATTGCTATATTTCCAAGTTGTTAAGCATGCTTGGTTTGGTTAACTGTCTGATCTTCTATTAGGAGTATGTTATATTGTGCAATGTGGTGCTCAGTTAATGTGTGTTTCATTTGTTGTGGTGTTTAGTTAACTGCTTGGTTCAATTCTGCAATGCGATGTCCAATTGTTGTGGGTAGAATTTTTTATTGTTGTGCATGTGAGGAATAAATCGAATTTGGCTACACTTAATACATGAGAAACATATACAAGTGCTATATTTCCTAGTTCTTAATCATGCTTGGTTTGGATAAATGGGTTTTCCATGTGGCTTGAATTAATCTGATGAATATGCAATGTGCTTATTTTTCATCAACATATTTTACTGATAGCATGCAAACCCTTACCTAACCTGATGACTAACTACCTTATATGTGTTGCAGGGAAACAATGGGAAGCACTGAGGTTTACAATCGAGGTTAGCACGTGCATGGTCCGTTGTCTAATAGCACATTATTGTGCAATTGCAGGAACCATTCTAATATTTAGGTTTATAACAATTTGGTCTTGCACATGTAGGTCCTGCTGTCAGAGATTTTGACCCACCGTTCGACCCTTTTTGCATATGGGGAAATGAGTTGTCCATGAATATCAATCAAATCAAGAAACTCAGAAAGATTGTTAGGATAAAGAAATTAGCGACAAAAAACAACAAGATCTTTGTCTGCACAATGAAGAAGACATCAGTTCACTACAAGATGGTACTAACTATTATACCTTGCCTTTTTTTATTCCTTTGCCCCGTTTCCAATATAGAGAAGATATTTATGCACATCCTTGTTTTCAGGCCTTTCCAAAGCAGTTCACTGATGATTACCTCTCAAACCACCTCTATGGTCAGGAGGCGAGGAAGGTTTTCAGTTTTCATACAACACCCACGGTTCAATATTGAAGTGTTCTTGAAGAGGATGAAGGTCGGACGGTCAATCATCCACAAGCACTGGCCTAAAGTTGCAAAGAGCTTCAACATGAATGAAGGCTCAATATTAGCCTTCCACTTCAGCAGTTTTCCAGATGAGATGCATCTGTCTATATACCGTCTATGATGCTAATTTCGAAAGGTTCTACATGTTGCATGTGAAACTTGGTGCTGGTGTAGTTGTGTAATGGGGTAGCTGAGTGCTGAAGGTATATCATGTTGTACTCTGATGTATTTCAATTATGAAATTCTGCTTCCTTAATATGGAAATGAAATATATTATGTGCTTAATATGAATGTCCATTAGATTAATAAATGGATTATTAATAATAGGGCAATTAGCCTGCTAATGGCGAATTATCCTGCTAATTGGGTTTTGCTATTGCAAACCACTGGTGCGCGTCGGTCCTAAACAAACGGTTTTTACCCCTTTCCGCGACGGCATTTGGAACCGTCGCCAAGTGAGTGTGGGCGATAGGGGGTCCTTCCCACACGACCCAGAAACCGTTGGGGATATGCCCTCCTGGCTCACACGCTTGACAAAATGAGGTCGTGTGCGACCGGCGAGCACTCAAATACAGAAATACGTACAGTAGTGCTAAAAAAAATACAATTATACAGGCAAAATCATTTCTGGTCGTAAGTACATCCCACACAGCCAATCACCCCTAAATGTTTCCGTTCGTATATACATCCCACACAGTCAATACAAGGAAAACGTTTGCGGAAGGTGGCGTAACACAAACAGTTTTGAAGAGAATGTCGTGTGTGATTATTCATTGATCCAACACGGTTTATTCCTAGAAACTGTGTGCATTGCCTTAGGTCATCGCCCACGGTGTTTCCTCATTAATCGTTTGCAATAGGAAAACCCAATTAGCAAGCTAATTGGCCAATTAGCGGGCTAATTGGCCTATTATTAATAATCCATTTACTAATCAAATTGACATTCATATTAAGCACATAATATATTCCATTTCAATATTAAGGAAGTAGGATTTCATAATTGAAATTCATCGGAGTACAACATGATATAGCTTCAGCACTCAGCTACCCCATTACACAACTGCACCAGCACCAAGTTTCACATGCAACATCTAGAACCTTTCATAATTAGCATCATAGACGGTACATAGAGAGATGCATCTCATCTGGAAAAGTGCTGAAGCGGAAGGCGAATATTGAGCCTTCATTCATGTTGAAGGTCTTTGCAACTTTAGGTCAGTGCCTGTGGATGATTGACCTTCCATCCTTCGACCTCTTCAGGAACACTTCAATATTGAACCGTGGGTGTTGTATGAAAACTTTCCTCGCCTCCTGACCACAGAGGTGGTTTGAGAGGTAATCATCAGTGAAGCCTGAAAACAAGGATGTGCCTAAATATCTTCTCTATATTGGAAATGGGACAAAGGAATACAAATAGGCAAGGTATAATAGTTAGTACCATCTTGTAAACCTCAGTGCTTCCCATTGTTTCCCTGCAACACATATAAGGTAGTTAGTCATCAGGTTAAGTAAGGGTTCGCATGCTATTAGTAAAATATGTTGATGATAAATAAGCACATTGTAGATTCATCAGATTAATTCAAGCCACATGGAAAACCCATTTATCCAAACCAAGCATGATTAGGAACTAGGAAATATAGCACTTGTATATGTTTCTCATGTATTAAGTGCAGCCAAATTTGATTTATTCCTCACATGGTATACAATAACAGAATGCAGCCACAACAACTGAACATCGCATAGCAGAAATGAACCAAGCAGTTAACTAAACACCACAACAAATGAACCAAACATTAACTGAGCACCACATTGCACAATATAACATACTCCTAATAGAAGATTAGACATTTAACCAAACCAAGAATGCTTAACAACTTGGAAATATAGCAATTGTATTTGTTTCTCATGTATTTCGTACAGCCAAATTCGATTTATTCCTCACATGGTATACAATAAGAGAATGCAGCCACAATAATTGAAAATCGCATTGCAGAATTGAACCAAGCAGTTAACTAAACACCACAACAAATGAACCAAACGTTAACTGAGCACCACATTGCACAATATAACATACTCCTAATAGAAGATCAGACAGTTAACCAAACCAAGCATGCTTAACAACTTGGAAATATAGCAATTATATTTGTTCCTCATGTATTTAGTACAACCAAATTCGATTTATTCCTCACATGGTATACAATAACAGAATGCAGCCACAACAATTGAACATCGCATTGCATAATTGAACCAAACAGTTAACTAAACACCACAACAAGTGAACCAAGCCACAACAAATGAACCAAGCAGTTAACTAAACACCAATTGAACAATATATCATACTCCTAATAGAATATCAGATAGTTAACCAAACCAAGCATGCTTAACAACTTGGAAATATTGCACCCTGAAGAATTGAACATCACATTTGCAGAATTGAACCAAGCAGTTAATTGAACACCACATTGCACGACATATAGAACATATACACTATTGCATAAGATTGCATGGTGAAAGTAGATAGCACAATTCACTAGAATTTGTTAAGGAAAGGCAGTAGCTAGCAAAATGAACATGGGTCCTGTCGGAGTAATTGGACACAGATACCCCGAAGATGGCGAGACAATAATTCAAGACATCGGGGCTAGCAAAGCCCCTCAGTCCAACTACCCGGCCGGCTGCCGGCTGCTGACTTCAGGCTGTCGACTACACCACCAGGCCGACTGCAGGCTGCCGACTGCAGGCTACCGACTACACCACCAGGCCGACTGCAGGCTGCCGACTGCCGGCTGCCGACTACAGGCTGCCGACTTCCCGGCCGCTCTAGGCCAACTGCTGGCTGCCGACTCCTCCACCAAGCCGGCTGCCCGAAGTCAACTGCAGCCTGACGCGACCCCGACGTGACGACCGTACCCGGCACTGTTCATGTGTCACCCCAGCCATCATTTACAGTGTCACTTGTCCCCTGGCACTATTTATGAAGTGACCCAGGGACAAGCATGACACCCCACCATCCCTTGCCCATGCCACCACATAGCTTACTCTCTAAGCTAGCCATGCCTATATATATGGGCACACATCCATCCATCCAGGATGGACTCTCACGTACACACACAAGCAACTAGCTAGTAAGCTAGCTAGCTATCCATCCATCCATCTACATGAGCACACATGCTCACGGCCATGAGCATGGCCGACCGGCCACTAGCATGCCTCATATAGGCATATACACAGCCAGATGCCTGTGGCACTGAGTTCAGATACAACTCCAGGAGCACTCTGTACTAGATATATCAGATACACTCAGACATGCAGCAGTAGGAGTATTATCTCTCCGGAGAGCTCCGAAGCTGGGTAAACTAGCGCGTGCTACTCGCATACCCGTCCCTGGATATTCCGGCAGCAGTCTTGCCCTCACACGAAGCCACCTTGTGGCATATGTCGTCTAGCACCCCCCGTGAGAATACCACGACATGGACGGAGGAGCGGCGACGGCCGTGCGATGCAGCCAGGTGCGGGGTCACAACGCGGACGGAGGCGGCCGAGCACGACGCCGGACGGGCCGTCGGCGGGCCGGCGCGGGCGCGTGCTGACGGGGCCTGCATGCAGCCAGCAGGGGGCGGAGGAGCCGGGTCAGGAGCCCGGCGAGCTGGCGGCAACGAGGGACCGCGGCGGACGACCACGGGGAGGCGGACGAGCCGGTCGGGCAGCGGAGCAAGCCGGATGGCTGTGCGCGTGGAGCAGGCCGCAGGCAGCAGCACAGCAGCAGCAGGTGGAGCAGCGCATGAGGGAGGGAAGGCAGGGAGCAGCGTGGGCGAGCAACGCGCACACGCACACGGAGGCCGAGCGACGTGCGAGCAGGCCCCGCAGGCGTGGGCGCGCGCGTGCGCGGACAGTTTCGTCCGGCCACTGTACGAGTTTGCGTGGGCAGTATATGGTTTTGCGGCCATTGGCTAGCAACGATGCATGGGTTGCGTACAGCACAGGGCATATGCGGCTTGTGTATGGCTGTTATCTCGCTATGGTTTGACCACGTTGACTTGCATCTATCTAGCTTGCATAGATGGTATGTGGAGGAGCGAATCGCGTGCGTCGGCCGGAGCAAGGCGCAATGCGGAGGAAAACAAACGCGAGCGGCGCGTAGACGGACACGGCCGACCGAAGCGAGGCCCCCCGCACGGCGCGCGCGGACAGACGGCCGACGTAGTGGTGGCGATGAAGGTGGCGCGACCGTCGGCGAGGACGCGCCACCCCTCGTGGCCGCTCCGGGGGCGTGTCGGTGTCGAGCCCCCGAGCGCTACCGGAGAGACGGCGCGACGCCGCGGTGATGATGACGAAGATGGTCCCGCCCGGACTGCGAAACCAGCAGCAGCGCGGTAGCATAGTACCGCCCCACGGTGGGCACCAAATGTCGTGGTATTCTCACGGGGGGTGCTAGACGACATATGCCACGAGGTGGCTTCATGTGAGGGCAAGATTGCTGCCGGAATATCCAGGGACGGGTATGCGAGTAGCACGCGCTAGTTTACCTAGCTTCGGAGCTCTCCGGAGAGATAATACTCCTACTGCTGCATGTCTGAGTGTATCTGATATATCTAGTACAGAGTGCTCCTGGAGCTGTATCTGAACTCAGTGACATAGGCATCTGGCTGTTTATATGCCTATATGAGGCATGCTAGTGGCCGGCCGGCCATGCTCATGGCCGTGAGCATGTGTGCTCATGTAGATGGATGGATGGATAGCTAGCTAGCTTACTAGCTAGTTGCTTGTGTGTGTACGTGAGAGTCCATCCTGGATGGATGGATGTGTGCCCATATATATAGGCATGGCTAGCTTAGAGAGTAAGCTATGTGGTGGCATGGGCAAGGGATGGTGGGGTGTCATGCTTGTCCCCTGGGTCACTTCATAAATAGTGCCAGGGGACAAGTGACACTGTACATGATGGCTGGGGTGACACATGAACAGTGTCGGGTATGGTCGTCACGTCGGGGTCGCGTCAGGCTGCAGTTGACTTCGGGCAGCCGGCTTGGTGGAGGAGTCGGCAGCCAGCAGTCGTCCTGGAGCGGCCGGGAAGTCGGCAGCCTGTAGTCGGCAGCCAGCAGTCGGCAGCCTGCAGTCGACCCGGTGGTGTAGTCGGCAGCCTGCAACCGTCAGCCTGCAGTCGGCCTGGTGGTGTAGTCGGCAGCCTGAAGTCAGCAGCCGGCAGCCGGCCGGGTAGTTGGACTGAGGGGCTTTGCTAGCCCCGATGTCTTGAATTATTGTCTCACCATCTTCGGGGTATCCGTGTCCAATTACTCCGACAGGTCCTTATAGTGAGCTAATAAGACAAGCTACTCCTCATTGTCGGAGATATCGATGATGATTGGCTCCTTGGACATGGAAGAGGCCTCCGCATCGTGGGTGCCCTCGTTGTAGTGGTGAGTTTCCTGAGCCGCTCCGGGCACCAACTTGCTGGTTCTTGAGATGAGGTAAGAACATGCATGCTGAGAAAACACCTCGTAGTCTTCATCAAAGGCACCGACGGTGGCCTCAAGAAAACGCCATGAACTGTCGTTTAAAGCAGCCAACCGCGTTGCGGCGTCGGTGCGCGAGGCGTCAACGATAGCCTCGACGACGAGGTGCTCCTCCAAGATCTGGGGGTCGACACGAATGGCAGCCATCGAGACCTCATCCGCGCGTGCGGCCGCGATTTGCTTCTCCGCTGCCAAATGCTCCTTGAGGTCCTGGCTATACTGCGTGCACCATGGCTTAGGCCGGCGCTTATTTGGTGGAGGGGTCGGTGATTTGGGTGGAAGGTGTCGCGCTCGTGCCGGCGGTCGGGGCATGTGGGATGTGGAAGGAGGACGAGGATGGGGGTCGGGTGTGGATTACCTGCCTGGATAGGCGAGGCCGAGTAGCGTGAAGGAGGGTCGCCGGCGAGGAGGCGGCAGCGTTGCAAGCAAGGAGTGAAGGTTTCAACTTGGAAAGGAAGGCGGAAAGGGGGGAAATGTGGCTTTTGATAAGGGGGAGGGGGCGGGGAGGTAGATATTTCCGCGGAAGCCAAAAATTTGGAATCGCTTCAGCCAAAAAAACTAGCATGCAAAGTGTCATCAGACACGGTCCCTTATTCAGACACGGTCCTAAGATATTTTGTGCTGCATGTCACACGGTTGGTTATAATAAACTGTGTGGGATGTACTTGATTTTTCGTCTTGATTTGAATTACATAATGGGATCACAGCGGCCATGGACGATGTTTGAATTGCTAGACCTTTTATCTGTAGTAATCATAAAAGAATTGGAATTATTCAAGGTTCGTTTGAACATTTTTATGCATTAAGTGAGTTTTCAATGCATTTATGTGCAAATTCAAATTTGAACTACATGCGCATGCTCCAGTGCATATAAATTGGTTGAAAAATCAAATCTTTGTCCTTGGGTGCATGCTTAGGTCCCATGCAAGAAATGGGAATGAATTTCAAACACCAGGGTACCGTTGATTGCCGGCAAAACATTGAGATGCCTGGTTTTTAAATTCTAGTAAATCCAAAACTCGTTCGAAATTCATGAAACTTGGCATGCTATCATGGAGCGGCATCAACATGCCGTGGTACAAATTTTGTCCCATTTTGGGCAGGCTTGGGTATATGCTTCTCACAAACCGGAGCTTCTCGCAACAAGTATGATGGTTTTCGGTAGGGAACTTCCCACCTTTGGGGACGAAACGATATCTATTGCCTCTTATTGCTTTCAAGTTTTTTTCTCGTTCCAACATAGAACAACAAGAGTGTTGTGTGAATTTTTGTGATTTTTCGGGGTTCGTTTGGACGTTTTTATGCACTAACAGAGTTTTCAATGCATTTATGTGCATAATTCAAATTTAAACTAGATACGCATGCTCCAGTGCATATAAATTGGTTGAAAAATCAAAGCTGTGTCCTTGGGTGCATGCTTAGGTCCCATGGAAGAAATGGGAATGAATTTCAAACACCAAGGCACCGTTGATTGCCGGCAAAATATTGATATGCCTGGTTTTTAAATTCTTGTAAATCCAAAACTCGTCTGAAATTCATGAAACTTAGCATGCTATCATGGAGCGGCAATCAACATGCCGTGGTACAAATTTTGTCCCATTTGGGGCAGGTTTGGGTATATGCTTTTCACAAACCGGAGCTTCTCACAACAAGCATGATGGTTTTCGGTAGGGAACGTCCCACCTTTGTGGGCGAAACGATATCCATTGTCTCTTATTGCTTTCAAGTTTTTTTTTCTCATGCCAACATAGAGCAACATGAGTGTTGTGTGAATTTTTGTGATTTTTCTTCGTTTGGACATTTTTATGCATTAACTGAGTTTTCAATGCATTTATGTGCATAATTCAAATTTGAACTACATGCGCATGCTTCAGTGCATATAAATTTGTTGAAAAATCAAAGCTATGTCCTTGGGTGCATGCTTAGGTCCCATGCAAGAAATGGGAATGAATTTCAAACACCAGGGCACCGTTGATTGCCGACAAAACATTGAGATGCCTCGTTTTTAAATTCTATTAAATCCAAAACTCGTCCGGAATTCATGAAATCTGGCATGCTATCATGGAGCGGCATCAACATGCCGTGGTACAAATTTTGTCCCATTTGGGGCAGGTTTGGGTGTATGCTTCTCACAAACAGGAGCTTCTCACAACAAGCATGATTGTTTTCGGTAGGGAACATCCCACCTTTGTGGACGAAACGATATCCATTGCCTCTTATTGCTTTCAATTGTTTTCTCGGGACGAAACGATATCCATTGCCTTTGTGGATGAGTGTTGTGTCAATTTTTGTGATTTTTCGGGGTTCGTTTGGACATTTTTATGCATTAACTGAGTTTTGAATGCATTTATGTGCATACTTCAAATTCGAACTACATGCGCATGCTCCAGTGACTATAAATTGGTTGAAAAATCAAATCTGTGTCCTTATGTGCATGCTTAGGTCCCATGCAAGATATGAGAATGAATTTCAAACACCAGGGCATTGTTGATTGCCGGCAAAACATTTAGATGCCTGGTTTTTAAATTCTAGTAAATCCAAAACTCGTCCGATGCGCAGGTTCACCGGGAAGCGTGCGAGATGTTCAACGCAGGATTTGTGCATCTCTTCAACGCAAACGGTTCAGTGAAGATGTAAAGCGACAGAAAATAAACCAAAAAATATACGTGCTGCCACACGCCCCGTGTGTCGTGCGAGCAGGCGTGAGGTGACGAGAGGCATGCGAGCAGTCCGCCGCGCAGGCATACCGAGAGGCGTGCGTGCAGGTGTGTGTATCGACAGGGAGGCGTGCGAGTAGCTGTGTGAAATGATGGTAGAAATGGCAGACGTCCGCCGCGCAGGCTCACCGGGAGGCGAGACAACTTTTGACCACAACCTGCCTCGCTCCCACTGGTCCGTATTAATTGCGCGCCCGAGCCGCCGGTCATAATAGGCGGCCGCACCCCCGGTCCACTGTGGTCATCGACGTCTGGATTTTGGAGTGTATGACGATGCCGCCCAAGCGCACCATCGGAGGGAGTGGCGAAGCCGGGGCTGGTGAAGCACCCACACAACGCGTCAAGCTGGCCACAGAGGTTTCCGTCACCGCCAACGAGGTCTCGCGCGGGCAGCAACACGACCTTGAATTCATCGGCGCCTTCATGCCCCCCGAGCTGGAGCCGGAGGTCAACAGCAACTCCGGCAACATCTGCGACTCCGATGGAAAACCGGTTGGTCACCTACATATATGTTTGTGCCTTTCTTCTTCCTGATCTTGGGAATTGATTTTGAATGTCCTACATGTTATGCCATTTTTCTTTCAGATTGGTATGAACACAGATGAGGCTCCGACCAGCACCGCCGCCGGATGTAGGTCTTGGACCCGGCTGTGCTGCCAGAAGCGCCCCTGGACCTGAGGAACCAGTAGAATCTCCGGCGGACCCTATCAGCGATCTCCTGGACGGAATCCTTGGGGAGATCATCTCCCTTCTCCCCACCAAGGATGGTTCCGCACACAAGTCCTCGCATCTCGGCAGCGCACTCTGTGGCAAACTGCGCCTCTTAATCTCGACTATCGTCAGCTATCTGTCGATGATGATTCTGAACTCCCCGGAGCCATCATCTCCTCCCACGGGGGCTCCGTTCAAGGCATCTGCATCTTGGCATGCTACCTGCTAGACATACCCTACACGGTGGCCGCTTGGCTGACATCCCGTCAATTTGACAAACTCCAGCAGCTTGAGTTCTACCATGACTATATATGTACCATACCACGAACCGATGTATCTGTGCCCTCAACACCGATGTCCATCACATGGTTTTCCTCCTCTCTCCACACCACCACCTTTGCCCGATGCCATCTAGTAGACAATCTGGTACAAATGCTTTGACTCCCACTGCTAAAAAAACTTGCACTTGTGGGGGTTGATCTGTCGGAGGCTGCACTGCACAACATCATCCACTCCAACTTCCCTACCCTGGAGCACTTGCTGCTTGTTTTTGCAATGGAAATTCATATCCGTTGTTTCAAAATAAAGTCGCCCCACCTTGTAAGCATGGAATTTGTTTTTTTGGACACAATCTCATCATCGAAGATGCCCCTTCACTTCAAAGGTTGCTCCTTGATTCTGGTATAGTACCTTCGCAAATAACTAGTTTTTGCGCCTAAACTGGAGACCTTAGGTGCAATTCGTGATCCTTTTAGATGGTTCAAAATGGTGTTTGGCTCCACACCTATTGAGGTACTGTATATTATTCACGTAAACTTTTGTAATCTGCCTTTTTCGTTTGTGCGCATAAGTTAAGTATCATCTTGGAGTACACTTTTGGTATTAATATTATGTTCTGTGCTCAATGTTGAGCTTGTCCGTCCTATCAGTGGTGGTGGATTTTGTCAATACCTTACATATCAGTATGTGGTGTTTTGATCTGAACACGATTATTGGCTTGCTGCAATGCTTTCCATGTCTGGAGAATTTTTATATAAAGGTGATGATTTCACGCACATTGAAAGCCCATATATAATGCACTATAGTTAATCGTTGAGCTATCACTCTTTCAACATAATCTTTTTAGACATTAACTGTTTTCAGTCGTCATCTCTATTTAGGCACTAACACATGGAGAAAAAGGTATAACCAATCGATGGTTCAAGAAGCACCGGGATTTTCTCAGATCTCATGACATTCGTTTGAAGACAGTAACACTGGAAGGATATGCATCCAACAATGCAAACACTAGCTTTGTCACATTCTTCATGTTGAATGCGAGTGCACTATTGTCCGTGAGGATTAAGTTTTTCGACAAGAAATTTCTTACGACTGCAAGTGTTGAACAACATAAAAATAAGTTTCAGGTGGACCTAAGGGCTTCTGATCGGGCTCAGCTTCTATTTACAACAGCTTGTCATCATGTACCTGTAGAATTTCTGGCCGGGGAGCTTGATTTTATGGATCAGACCGGTCCATTTGAATGTGACTGCCAAAAACTTTGGTTGAGTTAGATGTGATTGTCCGGTTCAATCTGGATTTTATCTAAACCTGATGAGCAATTAATCCTCGTGATTTTGTACTGTTTGTAAGCTGGAGTTAGACATTGTTCCCCTTTTCAACTCGGTTTTGACCAATATTTTCTTTCATACTGGGCCAATGGCTTGCCATTTCTTTCATTAAGACATAAATATTATAAGCATTCACAACATAGGGAAAGAACATCACTGTTACTGTTAGTCCAATTTGTGAAAGTTTTGGTACAAACTTCTTACAAACCAGAGCTTCTCTCAAAAAGGCTCATGGTTCCGAGAGGGACCTTGTCACCTATGTGTGAGAAACGACATACGCTGTCTCTTCCCACCCTGATTTATTTTATAGAGGCAACATACAACTATATATAGTAGTGTCGTCCTAAAAATATGAAATTATTCATGGTTCGTTTTGCCTTTTTATACATTATTTGAGTTTCCTAGGCATTTTGGAACATACTTTCGTGTGTGCAAAGGTCATGTGTGTACTAGCCACATATGTAATTTGATGTTCAATCTGTTTATGGAATCAAGTCCTTATAAGGTATAAGTACATGTGTTGTTGTTCTGTGTGCAATGACATCGCACACGGACCCTCCTAGGGAACCCATCGGTGATGATTTAATCAATCGCTGACAATTGTATACCACCAAGCGTTTGCCCATAACACACACGGCTTATTAGCAGCAATCGTCTGTGTTATTATGGATCTTCGCACACATTTCTGAGTACGGACCTGTTTGCCGCGTATCACACACATCTTGTTATATTGAACCATTTCTGTTCTCTTGGCTCAAAGCAAACATTTCGTCCGAGTGAATCGCATGCCGTATATCGCACACACCTTCATCTGGCTGACTGTTTCTTTTGTGTTGCCTAATCACAAACAGTTCATCCGAGTGAACCGTATGCTGTATATCGCACACACCTTCATCTGGCTACCCGTTTCTTTTGTTCCTCATCATCACAACAGTTCATTGAACTGAACCATATGCCCTGCATCACACACACAACTAAAATCTGAACCATGTTTGGTGCATCCTCCATCGCAAACGTTTTGCACCTTTTTTGACGGTTTTTTACATCCCCGTTTGTGATTAGTGCATTGCACACAGTTTCGTGAAAGGGTCTCTGACCGTAGTGTCGTGTTAGCAGCATCCTGCAGTAGTGAACGGTTAAAAAAATACCATGGGCGATGACCTCAAGCAACGCACACAGTTTCTAGGAATAAACCGTGTTGGATCTATGAACAATCACACACGATTTTCTCTTGAAAACTGTTTGCGTTAGGCCACCTTGCGCAAACGTTTACCACATAAAAACTATGTGTCATGGACAACCTTTGCCACACAGTTTCTTCTATGGACCATGTGTGATGCATTCAATAACGCAAACGATTTAACGGGAAAAATTGTGTGTGATGTACCTGTGAACGTAAACGTTTTCCTTGGAGCGACTGTGTGGGATGTACATACGAACGGAAACGTTTAGCAGGGACAGACCATGTGGGATGTACTTGCGACTGGAAACAATTTCGCATGTATAATTGTATTTTTTAGCTCTACTGTATGTATTTCCGTATTTGAGCGCTCGCCGGTCGCACACGACCTCATTTTGCCGAGCATGTGTGCCAGAAGGGCATATCCCCGATAGTTTCTGGGTCATGTGGGAAGGACCCCCCCTATCGCCCACACTCACTAGGCGACTATTCCAAATGCCGTCGCGAAATGGGGTTAAAAACCGTTTGTATAGCACCGACACGTACTAGTGATTTGTCTTGTTCAATGTGCGCACCATAGGTATAATTAATCCCATAAAAAATCTAGCGTTCATAAGTTGTGCTATCTTTGTCAGATTATCAACAAAGTTTATGACATGCTTCAAGTCCTTCCAGTGAAATTTGGTATGCTTAGTAACATACATATCGTTCACTATGCATCCAACATGTCCTGCTTAAAAGGTGGAAAGGTATTATTTATTCAGAACATGGCAGAAGAATATATAGTGCGCATAAATTGGTAAATAGAATTTGTTACTGCCTAGGAACAGAGTTAGAAAATGTAATCACAATTGGTTGCTTAAATAGTGATCAATTAGTCAGAACAAATACCTCGATTTTTCTAAGTAATATGACAACATGGAGAAAGTTGAAAGGACACTAACCTCAATCAGACTTTGATCGGCTAATGACGTTGGGGAAGTAAACATCCATGTTAATTAGACCAGGTTGTGGTGCACGCACTAGAATTTTATTGCCAGCTTTTAGTTCATAACACTTCGATAATTTTCTCCAAAGGTCCGCACTAAAATAGGAGTGACCATCTTTATCAAGTTTTACGCTAACCTTCATTGTAAATCCATGTAGTGTTGGCAATATGATATCCTGGGAGTCATCAATAAAGTAAAGCCCATGATTTCCTTCTACTCATGTTCTTGCAAAGCAAGGGATGTACTGCTTGAAATAAAAATTAAGATCATAAATTAGATATATTGAAATAATAGAGCAAGATGCAAATATGGGAGTAACTGATGGAACAGATCAATATATGGATGAAAGCAAAGTACAAAAATATATAATTAAAAATAGATAATGTAACAAAGACTTGATGCAAATATATAGATAATGTAGCAACAGACGGTATATGTTCATAAATTTAGGCCATGCCGACCGTGGTAGGTTGAGATTGAACATATCGAGCGCTCCCTGAAGTCAGCCGGAATGGTGAGATAGAACTTAGTTTCCGACTGGCCGCGACCACACTTGCCCGATTTGTGCTCACACTGTGGACACATGAATGAACACCCATGAACCAGCTAGAACAAAAATGATTCCACGGCGATTTCCGCCGGTTGATTAACAGTGATGGACGGACTGCGATAAGAGATGAGTGAATATTTCGTTAAGTTGATTAGCTTCTCCATGCGAAATATCCCCGGCCCAATCCCGCAGAAAACCCCAATCGACCAGAGTCTAGAATGTCGGTGCATGTAGGTGGCGTAAAGCAGTAGGGGCAAAATCCCGTGCCCTTTGCAGGGCGACCTCTGCCCGCCAACAATAGTCGTCGAGCTTAGGGTGGCCGCCGCGATAGAAGTTGATGAGGTGCAGCGTTGCGGAGGAGTCCGCGTCGAGTGGGTGGGGACGAAGTGGGCGAGGGTTTTCGTTTTTTGCTTGTGCATGTGTGAGTGAACACACACGGTTCGCCCAGGCAACGGAGATGAATCGTGTGCGATAGTAAATCACCGAGATTCAATGGGAATCCAAATTTCCTTTGTCCTTTGTCCATGAGTTTTTTTCTATGATGAACATAAACCCTGCTAATCACCGTGTTCAAATTTGGCACCTTTTCAGGTTCATTTACAATATTTAGGGGATAATGTGCATTTTCTAGGCATTAATGCATGTAATTTAAATTCAAACAATCGGTGCTTGAAAAGGTGCACGAGAACGATCGAGAAAACCATGATCGTGCTATTTAGTAAATTCTCATGCCTTTTACAAGGAATGGGCAGATATTCAAGGAAATGTGTTTACTGGGTACTATACAAAAATGAAATACATTCTTGGAAATATGACGCCTCGCCTGGTGCCATGGTATGGCCTCACCATGCCCTGGTAAAAATTTGAGAATGTTTGTCTTATGTCGTCATGCACGCCATTCATAAATCGAACCATCACCGAGGAAATTTCATGGTTTCGAGGGGGAAATCAGCAAGATTGAAGGGGCCGGGAATCCAAATTTCCTTCCTAGTTTGTTATCCAATTTTTTCTACAATCAACATACCCCCTCGAATGAACATTTCAAGTTTGGCATTTTTCCGAGCTCATTTACCATATTAGGGGATTACGTGCATTTTCTAGGCATTAATCCACATAATTCAAATTCGAACAATCGGTGCATGAAAAGGTGCACAAGAATGGTCTGGAAAAACCATACTCGTGGTATTTAGCAAGTTCTCAAGCCTTTTACATGGAATGGGCAGAGATTTCAAGGGAATGTGTGGCAATAGTCAACCACAAACGCGTCATTTACTGTATTATCAACTATAGAAAAATGAAATATGTTCTTGAAAAACATGATGCCTGGCATGGTGCCATGGTATGGCCTCACCGTGCCCTGGTTAAAAGCTGAGAAGGTTTGATTTATGTCGCCATGCACGCCGTTCATAAATCAAACCATCATCGAGGAAGTTCCATGCTTTCGAGAGGGAAATCACCAAGATTGAAGGGGAATCCAAATTTTCGTCCTAGTTTGTCATTCAGTTTTTTTCCAACGACCAACATACCACCTCAAATGCAACGTGTTCAAATTTGACATTTTCCGGGCTCATTTACCGTATTGAGGGGATTTTTTTTACATTTTCTAGGCATTAATGCACATAATTCACGAACAATCGGTGCATGAAAAGGTGCACAAGAACGGTCTGGAAAACCTTGCTCGTGCTATTTAGTACATTATCATGCCTTTTACAAGGAATGGGCAGATATTTCAAGAAAATATGTGGCAATAGTCAACCATAAACGCGTTGTTCACTGGGTTAACAACTATACAAAAATAAAATACATGCTTGGAAAACATGACGCCTGATGTGGTGCCACGGTATGGCCTCACCGTGCCCTGGTAAAAATTTGAGAATGTTTTCCTTATGTCGTCATGCATGCCTTTCATAAATCGAACCATAACCGAGGAAGTTTCATGGTTTCGAGGGGAAAATCTCCAAGATTAAAGGGGGATCCAAATTTCCTTTATCCTTTGTCCATGATTTTTTTTCTACGATGAACATACACCCTGCAAATCACCGTGTTCAAATTTGGCACTTTTACGGCCTCATTTACCATATTTAGGGGATTATTTGCATTTTCTAGGTATTAATGCACATAATTCAAATTCAAACAATCGGTGCATGAAAAGGTGCACAATAACAGTCTGGAAAAACCATGCTCATGCTATTTAGTACATTCTCATGCCTTTTACAAGGAATGGAGAGACATTTCAAGGAAATGTGTGGCAATAGTCAACCATAAATGCGTCGTTTACTGGGTTAACAACTATACAAAAATGAAATCCATGCTTAGAAAACATGACGCCTTGCGTGGTGCCATGGTATGGCCTCACCGTGCCCTGGTAAAAATTTGAGAATGTTTTCCTTATGTCGTCATGCACGCCTGTCATAAATCGAACCATCACCGAGGAAGTTTCATGGTTTCGAGGGTGAAACCACCAAAATGGAAGGGGGATCCAAATTTCCTTTGTCCTTTGTCCATGAGTTTTTTCTACGATGAACATACACCCTGCAAATCACCATGTTCAAATTTGGAACTTTTCCGGGTCATTTACCATATTTAGAGGATTATGTGCATTTTCTAGGCATTAATGCACATAATTCAAGTTCAAACAATCGATGCATGAAAGGGTGCACAAGAACGGCCTAGAAAACCATGCTCGTGCCATTTAGTAAATTCTCATGCCTTTTACAAGGAATGGACGGATATCTCGATGAAATGTGTGGCAATTGTCAACCACAAACGTTTGTTTATTGGGTTTTCAACTATATAAAAAAATGAAATAAATGCTTGAAAAACATGACGCCTGGCATGGTGCCATGGTATGACCTCACCATGCCCTGGTAAAAATTTGAGAAGGTTTGGTTTATGTCGTCTTGCACGCCCTTCATAAATCAAACCATCATCGAGGAAGTTCCATGCTTTCGAGAGGGAAATCACCAAGATTGAAGGGGAATCCAAATTTTCTTCGTTCTTTGCCCTGGAGTTTTTTCTGCAACGAACATACACCCTACAAATCATCGTGTTCAAATTTGGCATTTTTTCGGGCTCATTTGCCATATTTAGGGGATTATGTGCATTTTCTAGGCATTTAGCGCATATAAATCCAATCCAGCTACAGCTGCACGGGTGTGATGTGAGGGACGTGGATTGTCGTTCGATCGCGATGCATCCTACGGTGCACACGCGTGATCCCCGTGGCTGGGGTTCCGGCCAATCATAACGCAACACACAATAGGCTCAGCGCACACTGTTTCTGGAAGTGACGGAGATGAACCGTGTGCGATAATGAACGAGCAAAATCGTAAGGGAAGCCAAATTTCCTTTGTCGTTTGTCGTTGAGCTCTTAAATACCACCGTGCTGTATGGCTGCCCGGCCCCTCTGTCCCAGAGCTCTCTCCAAGCGTTGTTTATGGCACCGCGGCGCACAGTAACTGGTAAGGAAGCGATGGCATCCCGCCGCGCCGCGTTCCTTGCCGCCCGCGACCACACACATGGTAAGGAAGCGATGGTATCTCACCGCGCCGAGTTCATTGTCGCCGGCGGCCACACTGTTACATGGGCGGACTTTGAGGCTGCCATGGCCGAATGGGTGGTGGATCTAGAGGCGGCCAAAGCCGCACAAAATGAGTGGAAAAAGCAGAAAGCAGTCAAGAAAAGAGAGTCCCGCTGCCGCAAGAAAGAAGAGGCCACACGCTGTGGTGAGGAGAGCTTGGCAGAGATCGAAGCACGGTGGGCTGCCGCCTACAAGGCCGGGAAGGAGAACACTAACGTCTGGCCAGCATGCCCCGATGGCAGCATGTGAGAAGTAGTTTAAGTTTGTAGTATTAGAGCAAATTACCAATAGTACTTTAAGTTTGTAGTATTAACGTACAATGTCGGTAAGAGCATCCTTTGAGGGCTTCGAGCGTTGATTAGCATGTATGCCCGTGTGCGTTATTTGCATTAATCATTAGAAGATCACAAAACACACGGTTTCTATGCCGTACCCGTGTGCGTTTTTTTGCGTTAATGATCCATAAGTCAGTTACCTGTGCGATGTTTCCTAATAAACCAGGCGTACTATTGACCGAAAAAAATCAACTACACGTGTACACCTTTTTGGAGACGGGATCTACCAATTTTCTGTTTTCTCACACACGAGTATTTTACATGCTTCGTCTGTGTTGTGTGTTTCCCCCGCCCAAGTTTCAAGTTTCGCAGCAAAATTTTCATTAGGCGCGCGTTTAGAATGTTATACATAAGAAGTTGATCCCCACTATCCTATTTATCTCAACATGCACACATACCACCTCATCAAAGGTCCACCACTACATGCATGAGAAAAAGTTTTCCATTATTAGTTGATCTAATGCACACCTTTCACCTCACCACACATGCCACCACATTGAAGGTCCACTCATGATGCATGAAAGAAAGTATCCCATTATGTTATGCCACTTACATTAAAATATTTTCTGCCTACACAATAATCAAATACAATATATAACATCTATTTTTAGCTTTAGTTCATATATTATTAATTCAACTATGGAAGCTTCATACAATCAAATTATTGAAATATAATGCAATAGATTCCCGCAGCAACGCACGGGGTATTCTCTACTTTACTCAGAATTTATTCCTCCAACCACATCCCCACCCATCAAATTTCCTCAGTACCCCCCCCCCCGTGCCTCGCCTTACCGGAATCTCAAACCGCCGCTGCCGCAACCACAGCTTCAACCACATCCACGTTCTGCTCGGATCCAGTGACATAACCCACCGATCTCTATCACGGGCCCAGCCTAATTGCTTAAATGGTGCGAGTGAAACATCCTCATGCCTCCAAATCCCCACCGCGAGGAGCTGATGGCGGTCCATGGCACGATGCCCGCTATGCGTGTTGACCCGGAGGAACACCTCGCCTCCGGCGCCGCCGGCATGGTGCAGGCTCTGGCCCAGATGGAGTGCCTTAGCGACTACCCCCCCAGGACTTAACATGTATGATCTGACTAGCTAAATCTTACCAATACCACTTGCAATGGCTATGTTTTGTACAGTTGAAGTATTAAGCATGTTTGTGCCTTGTTTATTTCAGTACTGCACATTGTGTGATATTCAAGTATTAACTGTCCAGCTCAAGTTCACCCATACCAGCAACAAACTTACAATACATGACTCAGGATATCACTAGAGATGCTGCCATTTCCTATTTTTGGTGGATGCTAACCCTGTTGTACTTAACATGCCTATCCATGTACTTAAGCAGTGTCATAACAGTCGATGTTGTTGTTTGCCGTCGAGGTTAGCTACATCCGATGTATTACAATATTTCACATCATGTGTGTAATTGTTGTTTAACTTCAACCATTTACTGGTTGCCTATAGGTACACATGTCAGTGGCACTGATCCACGCTTCGACCTGGAGGAACAGCTCGCCTCCACCGCCGCTGACTTTGGGCGGGCTCTGGCCTACCTGTTGAGCTTGCTTTGTTTTTTCCCTTGAAGAGGAAAGGGTGATGCAGCAAAGTAGAGTAAGTATTTCCCTCAGCTTTTGAGACCCAAGGTATCAATCCAGTAGGAGACAACGCGCAAGCCACCGAATACCTGCACAAATAAACACCAACTTGCACCCGACGCGATAAAGGGGTTGTCAATCCCTTCACGGTTATTTGCAAAGAGAGATCTGGTAGAGATGGATAAATGGCAAAGTAATATTTTTTGGTATTTTTGGTTTATGGAATGGAAAGTAAAAGATTGCAAAGAAAGTAAATAGGAAACAAAACTTGTAGATCAGAAACTTATATGATGGAAAGTAGACCTGGGGGCCATAGGTTTCACTAGAGGCTTCTCTCAAATTGAAATTATTACGGTGGGTGAACAAATTACTATCGAGCAATTGATAGAAAAGCGCAAAGTTATGACGATATCTAAGGCAATGATCATGAATATAGACATCACGTCCGTATCAAGTAGACTGAAACGATCCTGCATCTACTACTATTACTCCACACATTGACCGACTCCTGCCTACATCTAGAGTATTAAGTTCATAAGAACAGAGTAACGCATTAAGTAAGATGACATGATGTAGCGGGATTAACTCAAGCAATATGATGAAAACCCCATCTTGTTATCCTCGATGGCAACAATACAATACGTGTCGGTTCCCCTTCTGTCACTAGGATCGAGCACCGCAAGATTGAACCCAAAGCTAAGCACTTCTCCCATTGCAAGAAAAACCAATCTAGTTGGCCAAACCAAATCGATAGTTCGAAGAGACTTGCAAAGATATCAAATCATGCATATAAGAATTCAGAGGAGATTCAAATAATAT
The DNA here is from genome assembly GCA_032464435.1 of Aegilops umbellulata. NCBI lineage: Eukaryota > Viridiplantae > Streptophyta > Magnoliopsida > Poales > Poaceae > Aegilops > Aegilops umbellulata. Next base: position 132,019,094 of record CP136058.1, on the reverse strand, counting down.
TCATAGATAAGCTAATCATAAATCCAGAATTCATCAGTTCTCGGCAAACACACCGCAAAAGAGTATTACAACGAATAGATCTCCAAGGACATCGAGGATAACATGATATTGAGAATCAAAGAGAGAGAAGAAGCCATCTAGCTACTAGCTATGGACCCGTAGGTCTTTGGTAAACTACTCACGCTTCATCGGAGAGGCAATGGTGTTGATGTAGAAGCCCTCCGTGATCGAATCCCCCTCCGGCAGGATGCCAGAAAAGGCCCCTAGATGGGATCTCATGGGTACAAAAGGTTGCGGCGGTGGAAAAGTGGTTTCGTGGCTCCCCTGGAAGGTTTTGGGATATTTGAGAATATATAGGCGGAAGAAATAGGTCGGTGGAGTCACGAGGGGCCCACAAGGGGCGGGGGCACGCCCTACCCCCTGGGCGCGTCTCCCGGCCTTGTGGCTGCCTCATGGCTTTCCTGACGTGCACTCCAAGCCCTTTGGATGTCTTCCGGTCCAAGAAAAATCAGCATGAAAGTTTCATTCCGTTTGGACTCCGTTTGGTATTCCTTTTCTGCGAAACTCTAAAACAAGGAAAAAACAGGAACTGGCACTGGGCTCTAGGTTAATAGGTTAGTCCCAAAAATCATATAAAATATCATATTAATGCATATAAAACATCCAAAATAGATAATATAATAGCATGGAACAATAAAAAATTATAGATACGTTGGAGACGAATCAAGCATCCCCAAGCTTAACTCCTTCTCGTCCTCGAGTAGGTAAATGATAAAAACATAATTTTTGATGTGGAATGCTACCTAATATATTTATCCATGTAATTCTCTTTATTGTGGCATGAATGTTCAGATCCGTATGATTCAAAACAAAAGTTCAATATTGACATAAAAACAATAATACTTCAAGCATACTAACAAAATAATTATGTCTTCTCAAAATAACATGGCCAAAGAAAGCTTATCCCTACAAAACCATATAGTCTGGCCATGCTCCATCTTCATCACACAAAACATTTAAATCATGCACAGCCCCGATGACAAGCCAAACAATTGTTTCATACTTTTGACGTTCTCAAACTTTTTCAACTTTCACGCAATACATGATCGTGAGCCATGGACATAACACTTTATGGGTGGAATAGAACGTGGTTGTGGAGAAGACAAAAAGAAGGAGATAGTCTCACATCAACTAGGCATATCAATAGGCTATGGAGATGCCTATCAATAGATATCAATGTGAGTGAGTAGGGATTGCCATGCAACGAATGCACTAGAGCTATAAGTTTATGAAAGCTCAAAAAAGAAGCTAAGTGGGTGTGCATCCAACTTGCTTGCTCATGAAGACCTAGGGCATTTTTAGGAAGCCCATCGTTGGAATATTCAAGCCAAGTTCTATAATGAAAATTCCCACTAGTTATATGAAAGTGATATCATTGGAGACTCTCTATCATGAAGATCATGGTGCTGCTTTGAAGCACAAGTGTGGCAAAAGGTGTCGGTGTACAAAAGTAAGGGCTCTCCTTTTGACCCCTTTACTTGTGCACGGGCAGTCAGAGCCGCGCCCGCGGCCACACTTAACAAAGCAGAGGAGGGAAGCTGAAGAACAAGGCGAACGAAGCAACACCAAGACCAGAAACACAAAAAGCAAAGGGGTGAGGTGGACTCCCCCGGCAAGACCCTTGCCGGGGCAGCCTCCGCGGCCCCTGCAAGAGCTTTGCCAGGGCAACTTGCCCAGCACCAGCAGAGCGAGCCACCCTTGAGCCCAAGGGTTGCAAACGCCGTCAAAAACTACATTGGAACCAGGGCTCGGGAGGCAGCTCCGTGGTGGCATGCAGATCTTTGTCAAGATCATAGATACACATGATCAGATGAGGACCAGAAGACGGCGACCCTCGGCGGGATCCTAGCCGAGGAAATCCACAAGATCCCCGGCAAGCGCCTTGCCGGGGATGACTGCAACGCCACGGCAAGACCCTTGCCGAGGGCATCAGCGGGGCCATAGCCAGGCCCGCGTCAACCAAGACTCCGCCGCTGTTCGCATGCAGCTGCCAGCCCAACCAGCTGGGCAGGCACCTGCATGGCAACATGCGGCTTCCAGGCCAATTCCACAAGCACTTGCGTGGTGGCATGCAGATCTTCGTGAAGGCCCTGCCACCGCGCCACCTCATCAGCCTGCCTGTCTACATGTTGCTGCACACATCGTTGGCTTGGGCGCGTGTCGAAGCGAGGAGGAGCGGCGACGGACGGGACGGACCTCATTCCCGTCCCCAATAAAGCTAATGGACACCTAAGTAGCGCATTGAATGTGCTTTGTCCCGTAATGCCGAGCGATAAGCTCGCGCACTGTAGACCTTTCCACCTCCTGCCTGCCACTGTGGCGACCCCTTTTTCCTATAAAAGGAGGCCCGGGGCGACCAGGAGAAGGATTCGGCTCTTTGGAACTACACAGCCACCGTAGCTAGTTCGAGAGCTCAAGAACACTCTGAAATACACACCAAAGCAGGACTAGGGTATTACGCATCCTTGCGGCCCGAACCTGGGTAAACGATCTTTGTGCTAGCTCCTAAACCTGCTCTTCTCACAATCCCGCGCCCGCCGACCGTAGAAGGGATTCCAGTGATCTCATAGGTGCCGTTTCCACCGACATCTTTGGCGTGCCAGGTAGGGGGCGCAGTTGTGAGAATCTGTTCTAGCAGTTAGCTTAGCAGTTCTTCATCGCCATGGCTCCCAAGAAGAAGACGATCATGGTGATCGGCTCGTAGGGAGCCAAACGGCTCGTGCCAGTGCAGGCGAGCAGCGGGCCGGTCGCGGACAGAACCCGAGCCGCGGCCCGCGAGCACCAACATCCCTCATTGCAGTCAGAGCCTGGCGAGCGGCGTCATTCATGCGCCAGGCGACGGGCCGCACACCGCCAAATCTAAAGACGGGGCTGGGCCCCCCGCAGGTGGCGCGGGGCCCTCCAGGGGTGTTGCTGTGCCACCTACGGGCGGCGCAGCAACCTCCAAGATGCCTACGCTGGCGCCCACAACATGCTCTTCCCAGGGTGCGCACGACGAGCAGCGCCACTATGCTGGGGACCCTGGGCGCCGCCGTGGGAAGAGTCTCATGCATCACTCACGGGACGGAGGAAGTTAACATGCCCGCCGAAGTGCTAGCGGAAATGGCGTACAGCCACAGAGCCGTGATGGTGCTCCTTCTAACGTGGTTAGGAGTCGGAGCGTGCTACGGTCCACGCAGCTTTCGCCGCCGCCCATGCCAGCAGAAGCTTTGGCCCACGCGTAGTTGCTCCTCGACTTCCCTCCCGCTGCGGAAAAGCTCGATGAGTGGAGAGCCACCGCATGCTAGCGGTAGAAGGACCGGAGGTGCTGCAGCCACGGTGCACTCTCCTCCTCCATGCCAGCCACCGTGGGTGTCGATCCATCGTGATGACGCTTGTGATAACATTTCCATAGTGTCGCCCGACCCACGGACCCACCGCGACCAGCGCCAAGTTCTTTGGGAGCAAGCCCATGAAGACGCTCGAACCACCATCGAGCGTCGGCGCGATACACGCCACCAGTCAAATAGGCGGGCGAGGCCCTCTATGGACCACCCAGCACCGGGAGGCTCCGGCGGCCTACCTTACGAGGTGGGTTGTCCGGCCTTTACCCGTGAGCTGCGGCAGTTCCAGTGGCCGTGCCACTCTACGTTCAAGCACGACGTCGGTGAGAAGTACAACGGCAAGACCCACCCGTCGGAGTTCCTCAACATTTACACCATCGCGATGCAAGCCGCTGGAGCTCGCGACGACAAGGTGCTTGCCAATTACTTTCCCTTGGCCCTGAAACCCAATGTCATGTCTTGGTTGATGCACTTGCCGGCGGATTCCATTTCTTCTTGGTCGGACCTGTGTCATGAGTTCGTTGGTGCCTTCACTGGAGGCCACCAAGCTCATGGACAAGCGAGTGATTTGCATATCATTCCCCAGAAGGAAGGTGAAAACCTGTGCAAGTACATACGAAGGTTCAGCCGGGTGCAATATAACATCCCAGGCGTTCACCCTGCCGCCATGATCAGCGCATTCCATCAGAATGTGCGCAATCGCAAGACGCATGAAGAGCTGGCAATGAACAAGGTCAAGGATGTGGCCGAACTTTACGTTCTGGCCGATAGATGCGCTCAGGCAGAAGAGGGAAGGAAGTACCCCCAGCGAAGTCACGGGCGTGGAAACCGACTCTGCCGACGAAGACACCGCCGCCCCGACAAAGAAGGGTCGGCGTCGCAACAGGAAGCGCAAGGGCGAGACCGTGCTTGTTGTCGAGGGATCCGACGACACCGGCGCCGCCAAGAAGGCCAAGAAGACAACCCCGACAAGGAGATTGCCGGGTGCGCTGCTTGCCGGGCCTTGGCGGCTGCCGACCAGCTATGGGGCTCCGACAAGCAGTACTGCAAGATCCACCGCACCAAAGGCCACGACCTCCAGAACTACAGACAAGTCGAGCTGCTTGCTGAGAAGCAAAGGGCCGAGTATGAGAGGCGGGACAAGGAGAAGGGTCAGGATGGTGCCGAAGGATCCGGCAAGAAGCATGGCGGCCAAGGAGGTTGCCGCGGCAAGGATAAACAGCAAGAGAGGCCCGCTCAGGGCCTCAACAGGAAGTAGGAAGACGATGATCATGACGAGGACGACGAGTCCGACGAGCATGAGTTCCAGAAGGCTACGGAGGCCATGTGCGTCGATGGTGGCGCCTCATTGCATACTTCTTACTGCCAGCTCAAATAGTGGGAGCGTGAGATCACAACATCCGAGCCCTTGTTCGACGCTCAAAAGCCACTGAAGTGGTCCAGCACGCCCCTCATCTTTGATGCCAAGGACCACGCTGACCGCACAACTGCGGTCGGGTGTTTGCCGTTGTTGGTCTCACCAACGATACGCAACCTCAAGGTGAACACGATGATGGTTGACGGTGGGGCCGGTCTGAACTTGATCTCACCCATTGTGATCAAAAGGCTGCAAATTCCTGATGGAGACCTCGAGGAAACGGGCATGTTTCAAGGGGTCAACCCGGGAAGGAGCCAGCCGAAGGGGAAGGTCACATTGCCTGTGATGTTTGGAGGCGAGTTGAAGTACAGGACGGAGAGGATTGTCTTTGATGTAGCACTAAGCCTACAACATGCTGAAGATGCCAGGGCCGATGACCATCATCATCATCCCCTCCGACAAGAAGGATGCGTTGATTTGCGCCGACCTACTCTACCGGGAAGCAGTTGCAGCAGCTGCCACCAAGGCACTTGCTCCTGCCGCTGAAGCCCCGGGAGGGAAGAAGAAGACCGGCAAGACCTCTCGCACCCACTCCGGCAAGCGCACCTCTTTGGAGTGTTGTGCTACCGTCGAGGATGTGCCAGAGAGCTCCACCGGCAAGAGCAAGAAATCCAAAGCTGCGCCACCAGAGACCAAGAAGGTGTCCGTCAAGGAGGATGGCACAGGAGGAGATTTCACCATAAGCTCCACCCTCAACAGCAAATAGGAAAGCACGCTCGTCACTTTCCTGCGAGCGAATGTTGATGTGTTTGCATGGCAAGCATCTGACATCCCTGGCGTTCCCAGGGAAGTGATTGAGCACCATCTTGCTGTCTGCCCCCATGCACGACCCGTCAAGTAGAAGGTCAGGAAGCAAGCTTTGGAATGGCAGGGGTTCATCACAGAGGAGATCAGGAAGTTGGAAGCAGCAGGCTTGGTGAGGGGAGTGCTCCATTCGATGTGGTTGGCCAATCTGGTGATGGTGCGCAAGCCAAACGGGAAGTGGAGGCTGTGTATTGACTACACAGATATCAATAAGGTTTGTCCTAAGGACCCCTTCCCGTTGCCGCGCATTGACCAGATTGTTGACTCCATGGCCGGGTGTGATCTATTATCATTCCTCGATGCCTACTCGGGCTACCACCAGATCTTCATGACAAGAGAGGACAAAGAGAAGACAACATTCATCACCCCATGTGGTACATATTGCTTTTTACGGATGCCTTTCGGGTTGAAGAGTGCTGGCTCGACGTTCGCAAGGGCGGTCCAAATTGGTTTTGAGCCCCAGCTACATAGAAATATGGAAGCTTACATGGATGACATAGTGGTCAAAACAAAGGACAAGGCAACTCTTATACAAGACTTAGAAGAGACGTTTGCCAACCTGCGCAAGATCAACCTCAAGCTGAACCCTAAGAAGTGTGTCTTCGGCGTTCCATTCGGAAAACTTCTCGGGTTCTTTGTGTCGCAGCGTGGGATCGAGGCAAACCCAGACAAGATCAAGGCTATCGAGCAGATTGAGGCGCCCAAGAGGATTAAGGATGTGCGTCGACTCACTGGCTGCATTGCCGCCATGAGTTGATTCATCTCCAAGTCTGCCGAGCGTGCCCTTCCCTTTTTCAAGATTTTGAAAAAGGCGGGCCCAATGGAGTGGACCCCGGAGGCCGAAGCAACACTGCAGGATCTGAAGAAATACCTCTCTTCTACACCAGTAATGGTGGCGCCTAAACCACAAGAGCCATTGCTGCTGTATCTAGCGGCGACGAATCAAGTGGGCAGCACCGCGCTGGTGGCGCAGAGGAAGGTCGACGAAGAGGCAGTGGCAACGGCAGGACCAGCGGATGGAAAGTCAGAGATTCCCACGGCAGGGCCTGGTGCCAGCAAGGCAAGGCCCCCAGCAGAATTTGACGCCATCGGGACAGGGCCCGCGCAGCCAAGTGAAGTGGTGCAGAAGAAGAAGATGATGCAGCACCCGGTTTACTTTGTCAGCTCCCTCTTGCAGGGGGCTAGGTCAAGGTACTCCGGTGTGCAGAAATTGCTCTTCGGCCTCCTTATGGCCTCGAGGAAGCTGCGTCATTCCTTCCAAGCCCGCGAGATCACTGTCGTCACCCGCCTCCCGTTGCAACGGATACTGCACAACCCAGACGCAACCGGAAGGATTGTGGAGTGGGCCTTGGAGTTATCAAGCTTTGGGTTGAAGTTTGAAAGTACTTCAACAATCCAGAGTAGAGTCCTGGAGGAATTCATTGCAGAATGGACCTCAACGCCTAATGAAGAGATCCAGGAGACCACTCTCCCTGGCAAGGAAACGACTCGCGACTGGATTATGTACTTTGACGGGGCTTTCTTGCTGCAAGGCGCCGATGCTGGTGTGTTGCTCATCGCACCCACCAGAGAGCACCTTAAGTATGTAATCCAGATGCACTTTCCCAGGGAGATGTCCACCAACAACAGTGCTGAGTACGAGGGGTTGCTTGCCGGTCTCAGGATCGCGGCAGACCTCGGGGTTAAGAAGCTCATTGTCAGGGGTGATTTGCAGCTTGTCGTCAGACAAGTCAACAAAGATTATCAGAGCCCGTTGATGGAGGCCTACGTAGATGAGGTGAGGAAGCTAGAGAAGTGCTTTGACGGTATACAAGCGGAGCACGTTCCCCGAGCGGAGAACGACATCGCCGATTACCTGTCAAAGCGCGCTGCATTCAAGCTACCTGTGGAACCAGGTACCTTTTTGCTTCGGTTAACTCAACCATCCGTCGAACCATCAATGGAGCAGAACAAACGGAGGAAATCAGGCCCCAACAAGTACTTTCCCGCTGAGCCCCCAGGGGCTGCCGGCAAGGGTGTTGCCGTGGATTCTGAGCCTGCCGAGGAGCGACTGACTCCGGCAGGCCATCAAGCCCTGGCCGTGGAGACGTCCGCTCCCAGAAGAAATGCCTTTGGTCCTTGCCGTCGAGCCCCAGGCTCCGACATGGGCACAACATACTGTACAATTCCTCCAAACATGGGAGCTTCCTGAGGAGCAGGAAGAAGCAGAGAAAGTAGCCCGTCGGTCTGCTATGTATTAGTTCATCGATGACGTCCTGTACAGGAAGAGACCGAATGGTGTGAAATTGAAGTGCATTCCCCAGGAGGAAGGACTGGAGCTTTTGGCCGAGATACACGGAGGCATATGTGGCTCCCACATAGGGTCAAGGGCCCTTGCCGACAAGGCGTTCCAGCAGGGTTTCTTCTGGCCCACTGCCCTCCAGGATGCAACAACACTAGTAACCAAGTGTGAAGCGTGTCAGTTCCATTCGAAGAAGCTTCATCAACCAGCTCAAGCCCTTCAAACAATTCCTCTTTCCTGGCCATTCTCGGTCTGGGGGCTTGACATCCTGGGCACTTTCCCCCGTGCTGTCGGGGACTTTGAGTACTTGTACGTTGCGATCGACAAGTTCACAAAGTGGCCGGAGGTGGAAGCAGTGAGGAAGGTGACAACACAGTCAGCCGTCAAGTTCTTCAAGGGGCCAGTGTGCCGCTTTGGTGTGCCAAACAGAGAAATCACCGGCAACGGAACGCAGTTCACAAGCCAGACCTTCATGTAATACATCGAAGACCTCAGCAGCAAGGTCTGTTTCGCTTCCTTGGCACACCCACAGATATAGTTCGGCTGTCCGGATACCCCCTAATCCAGGACTCCCTCAGTAGCCCCTGAACCAGGCTTCAATGATGATGAGTCCGGCGTGTAGATTGTCTTCGGCATTGCAAGGCGGGTTCCTCCTCCGAATACTCCATAGAAGATCTTGAACACAAGGATAGTGTCCGGCTTTGCAAAACAAGTTCCACATACCACCGTAGAGAGAATAATATCTCCATCAATCTAATCTGCTGACACGCTTGATATCATGACATCATACCACGCCCCGGTCATTATTCGAACCGTTTTTCTCAACCACCTTTGGCGCATATTGCGAGGCGATTTCTTTGGCACGTCTTGTCGAAGCAGAGATCATGTCCCCTCATCACGGGATTCTCATCAATACGGGCATGGGTAACCTAACCGAGCCATCAATTACGGTGCTTGGGGAACAAGTGGGTTTACCAGGCTAGTGGGGGCATATAGTTTCATCGGCCTTTATAAAGGGATAAGAGTTCACCTATTTTCACCCACGCCTTCTTCCTCCTTGCTTATCCGTTCTCGTGCACTCGAGCTCCAACACCCAAGTTCGCACCTATCTCCTCACACCACTCCAACCATGTCCGGAGCGGGAGGCAGGTGGATGAAATCCTCCGTCACGGAGGAGGACATCAGCAAGATGTGGGGAGCCGGATACTTGGCCGCGGATATTGCGCACCGGCTGCCCGACGAGGGGCAGATCGTCCCTATCCCTGATCCGCCTTAGACGCACAGTTCGGGACCCCCTACCCGAGTCGATTGTCCGGATGAAGCTCAATTATTTAAATGATGCACCTTTGAAGGACTCCGGTGGTGCTTTTCTTGTAAAGCTCTCCCTCGTGGACCTTGTAGGCTTTAGATCGCCGCACAATGCCACGTGCCTTATTTTGGTCCCCAGGAAGTTCATGCCTAGTTAGGTAGGCCAGGAACGGTTCAGTCCATGGGGAAATGATGACTATTATTACGTGGGTTAAAGGTGTTATTTCGGTGGCGAAGCCTCCGATTATGTCAGAGTGTTCGGTATCTGGCGTTGTAGCCGGGTCCGGACTATTGTTGCCGGTGTCCCCTTCCCATACCACGGATGGCTTAAACAGTCTTTCCAAGAAGATGTTGGGTGGGACCATATCGCACTTAGCGCCAATACGGGCAAGGATATCCGCCGCCTGGTTGTTTTCCCAAGCCACATGGTGGAATTCGAGCCCCTTGAACCGAGCTGACATCTTGAGGATGGCGTTGCGATAAGCCTCCATTATCGAATCTTTGGCGTCGAAGTCTCCATTTATTTGGGATATTGCAAGGCTCGAGTCCCCACACACCTCCAGGCGTCGAATGCCCATGGAAACTGCCATCCGGAGACCATGTAGCAGGGCCTCGTATTCGGCTGCATTGTTGTAGTCTGTGTACAGTTTTTGCAGTACATATTGGACTGTATCTCCGGTAGGGGACGTCAGGACGACGCCATCCCCTAGACCAGCCAGCATTTTAGAGCCGTCGAAGTGCATAATCCAATTGGATTATGCGTCGTACTCTCTAGGGAGTTCGGCTTCTGTCCATTCGGCGACAAAATCGGCCAATGCCTGCGACTTAATGGTTCGCCGAGGTTTATATGTTATGTCGAACGGGAGGAGCTCAATGGCCCATTTGGCAATCCGGCCCGTGGCGTCGCGGTTGTTTATTATATCATTCAGTGGCACTTCCGAGGCCACTGTAATTGAACACTCTTGGAAGTAGTGTCATAGTTTCCGGGATGCCATAAATACCGCATATGCTATCTTTTGATAATGCGGGTACTGTGATTTGCATGGAGTGAGGACAGTGGATACATAATATGCCGGCTTTTGAAGAGGAAATTTGTGTCCATCCGTTTCTCGTCAGACGACGAGCAGTGCGCTTACAACTTGCTGAGTTGCCGCTATATATAGCAGCATTGGTTCGCCGATGCTTGGCGCGGCCAGGATTGGGTTGGTGGCTAGGATGGCCTTTATGTCTTCCAATCCGGTTGTGGCCGCGTCCGTCCACTCGAAGTGTTCGGTGCGCCGAAGGAGGCGATAAAGCGGCAATGCTTTTTCTCGTAAGCGGGAGATAAAGCGGCTTAGGGCCACCACGCATCCAGTTAATTTCTGGATTTGCTTCAGGTCAGTTGGGATGGCCAACTGTGACAGGGCTCGGGTTTTAGCCGGATTTGCTTCGATTCCTCTACTGGAGACGATAAAACCCAGGAGCTTTCCAGCGAGTTCGCCAAAAATGCATTTTCTCGAGTTGAGCATGATGTCGTATGTTCGGAGATTGTCGAACGTGAGCCTCAAGTTGTTTATTAAAGAGTTGACGTGTCTGGTTTTAACGACCACATCGTCTATGTATGCCTCCACTGTTTTGCCGATCTGCTTTTCCAGGCATGTCTGAATCATGCATTGATACGTTGCACCGGCGTTTTTAAGACCAAAAGGCATTATGTTGAAACAGAAGGGGCCGTATTGCATGATAAATGCCGTTGCGGCTTGGTCGGAATCCGCCATCTTAATTTGGTGGTAGCCGGAGTATGCGTCGAGGAAGCACAATGAGTCGTGTCCTGCGGTAGCGTCGATAATTTGATCGATGCGGGGGAGGGGGAAAGGATCCTTCGGGCAAGCCTTATTGAGGTCCTTGAAATCGACACATAGGCGCTAGGATTTGTCCTTCTTTGGTACCATCACCAGGTTTGCTAGCCAGTCCGGGCATTTTATTTCTCTGATGAATCTGGCCTCCAATAACTTGGCTAGTTCCTCTCCCATAGCTTGTCTCTTAGGTTCGAAAAAATCGCCGAAGAGTCTGCTTGACTGGCTTGAATCCTTTTAGAATGTTAAGGCTGTGCTCGGCCAATCTGCGTGGGATTCCTGGCATATCTGAGGGATGCCAGGCGAATATGTCCCAATTCTCTCGCAGGAACTCCCATAGTGTGGCGTCCACAGCGGGATTTGACTATCTTGTCCGCTGGTTTGAAAGAGGTGGACTTGGATCTCTTGTCGAGTATCACGTCATCCCTGTCCAAGGTGGAGCGTAGCGCAGTTAACTCCTGTGCCGCGAGGGCTTCAGATAATGCCTCGAGGGCCAGTGCAGCTGTTTTGTTTTCGGCATGGAGCGCTATGTCCGGATCACTAGCTAGAGTGATGATTCCATTGGGCCCGGGCATTTTGAGCTTCATGTACCCGTAAGAGGGTATGGCTTGGAAGATCGTGAATGCCTCCCGCCCTAAAAGGGCGTGGTATCCGCTACAGAACGGGGCCACTTGGAATGTGATTTCTTCAGACCTATAATTCTCTGGGGTGCCGAATACCACATCTAGTGTGATTTTCCCAGCACAACGTGCTTCCCGCCTAGGGATGATTCCTCTGAAGGTTGTGCTGCTTTGCTCAATGCGGTTCTTATCTATTTCCATTTTTTGAAGAGTTTCCTCATAAATGAGGTTTAATCCACTGCCGCCGTCCATGAGCACTTTAGTGAGCCGAAAGCCGTCTACAATTGGACTAAGGACCAATGCGGCAGGTGCTCGGGTTGTTCGGAATTTAGGTTCGTCACTGGCATTGAATGTGATGGCCGTGTTGCTCCATGCGCTTATTGTTGCCACCTGACAGATTTCGGCAAGGCTGCGGAGTGTTCGCTTGCGCCTATTATTTGAGGCGAATGTCTCAAAGACTGTTAATACTGTATTGTAATCCACGGGATGGTGCTCTGCGGTGTTTTGAATGAGGAGATCCTCACCGCTCTTGGCCACCTGCCGGAGTACCCAAAATGCTCTAAGGTTGTGTGTTGGTATGGTATCCGTTGTACTGTGAATTTTGCAGGGTCCATTAAGCCATCCCTTCAATATGGTTCCATGCCCTGTAGTGGGCTTTTGCTTTTTGGTAATTGAATCGGGCGACTTATGAGGATGCACCCTTTTAATTCGGACTGGGTGTTTAGTCAGAGCCGGATTATCCCAATATTTTGTTTCGGTTTTCTAGGCGCTTTCCATCGCACAATACTTCCGCACTACGGCCGCCAAGTCAGTGAAGTGTGCTATGTCACAGCGACTCATGGCGTTAAGGATTCCCTTGTCCATGCAATTATTGAAGAAGAATGAGATTGCGTCTTCCTTGCGACAGTCCTTGACCCTGTTCATTACAAGGAGGAATCTGGCCCAATAGTGATGTACTGTTTCCTGGGGCTCTTGTCTAATGTGGGAGAGATCACTTTTATCTGGGTGGGTGGGTGGATTTAAGTCCGACCCCTGACTCGATCTGAGACCCAGGGGCAGGGGAGTTTCCGATCTTGGAAGTTCGGTCTCTAGGATGTCGCCCGATAGGTCTGGCCCGCTGCCTGACTCTAGGTTCAAGGCTTGGACGATGCCCTTCCGTAAACGGGTATCCGGCTCGGAGAGCTCAGGAATCCGGACATAGTTTTTCCTCAAGATAGAGGAAGAATTGCCGCATTGTTCCTCCACCACCGTTATCTGATGGGTGACCGGCGGAGAGTTAATCTCCCTTTGGTCGGGTTTAAGCCCAATCCGATCATAGTCCGTAGCGACTCCCAAAGCGGCGATGCGATCCAAGAGCTCGTTTAGGGAAGAGAGCTCCATCGGATCCATCTACTCGGCAAGTTCCGAGCCGACGTGGAGGCTGTTTTCGATGACCCGAGAAGTCATCATCGGCGCAGTAGCCGAACGGGCGGTCATGACGAAACCTCCTAGCCGGAGAGTTTGGCCGACAGCCAGGGCTCCGCTAGAGGTAACGTTGTCCTTGACAACGAGATGAGGCATCCTTCCTTACGGTGACGGCATAGTGGAACTCTCAATGAAAGCACCAATGTCGGTGTCAAAACCGGCGGATCTCGGGTAGGGGGTCCCGAACTGTGCGTCTAAGGCGGATGGTAACAGGAGGCAGGGGACACGATGTTTACCTAGGTTCGGGCCCTCTTGATGGAGGTAATACCCTACTTCCTGCTTGATTGATCTTGGTGATATGAGTATTACAAGAGTTGATCTACCACGAGATCGTAGAGGCTAAACCCTAGAAGCTAGCCTATAGTATGATTGTTGTTGTCCTACGGACTAAACCCTCCAGTTTATATAGACACCGGAGGGGGCTAGGGTTACACAGAGTCGGTTACAATGGGAGGAGCTCTTCATGTCTGTATCGCCAAGCTTACCTTCCACACTGATACGTCTCCAACGTATCTATAATTTTTGATTGCTCCATGCTATATTATCTACTATTTTGGACTATATTGGGCTTTATTTTCCACTTTCATATTATTTTTGGGACTAACCTATTAATCGGAGGCCCAGCTCAGAATTGCTATTTTTTGCCTATTTCAGTGTTTCGAAGAAACGGAATATCAAACGGAGTCCAAACGGAATAAACCTTTTTGGAACGTGATTTTCTTCCCGAATATGACCCAGGAGACTTGGATCCTACGCCAAGGAAGCTTCGAAGTGGGCACGAGGTAGGGGGCGCGCCCTATACCCCCAGGCGCGCCCCCCACCCTCGTGGGCCCACCGAAGCTCCACCGACGTACTTTTTCCTCCTATATATACCTACGTACCCCCAAACAAACAGATACGGAGCCAAAAACCTAATTCCACCGCCGCAACTTTCTGTATCCATGAGATCCCATCTTGGGGCCTGTTCCGGAGCTCCGCCAGAGAGGGCCGTCATCACGGAGGGCTTCTACATCATCATAGCCTCTCCGATGAAGTGTGAGTAGTTTACCTCAGACCTTCGGGTCCATAGTTATTATGTAGATGGCTTCTTCTCTCTTTTTGGATCTCAATACAAAGTTCTCCCCCTCTCTTGTGGAGATCTATTCGATGTAATCTTCTTCTTTTTGCGGTGTGTTTGTTGAGACCGATGAATTGTGGGTTTATGATCAAGTCTATCTATGAATAATATTTGAATCTTCTCTGAATTCTTTTATGTATGATTGGTTATCTTTGCAAGTCTCTTCGAATTATCCGTTTGGTTTGGCCAACTAGATTGGTAGTTCTTGCCATGGGAGAAGTGCTTAGCTTTGGGTTCGATCTTGCGGTGTCCTTTCCCAGTGACAGAAGGGGCGGCAAGGCACGTATTGTATCGTTGCCATCGAGCATAACAATATGGGGTTTATTTCATATTGGATGAATTTATCTCTCTACATCATGTCATCTTACTTAAAGCATTACTCTGTTTTTAACTTAATACTCTAGATGCATGCTGGATAGCGGTCGACGAGTGGAGTAATAGTAGTAGATGCAGAATCGTTTCGATCTACTTGTCACGGACATGATGCCTATATACATGATCATGCCTAGATATTCTCATAACTATGCTCAATTCTGTCAATTGCTCAACAGTAATTTGTTCACCCACCGTAGAATACTTATGCTCTTGAGAGAAGCCACTAGTGAAACCTATGGCCCCCGAGTCTATTCTCATCATATCAATCTCCATCACTTTAATCTTGCTTTGCTTTTTTACTTTGCCTTTTACTTTTCACTTTGCATCTCTATACCAAAAAATACCTAAAACACTATCTATCAAATCTCACCCTCGTAAGTGACCGTGAAGGGATTGACGACCCCTAATCGCGTTGGTTGCGAGTAGCTATCGTTTTGTGCAGGTACGAGGGACTTGAGCGTGGCCTCCTACTGGATTGATACCTTGGTTCTCAAAAACTGAGGGAAATACTTACGCTACTCTGCCGCATCATCCTCTCCTCTTCAGGGAAAACCAACACAAGCTCGAGAGGTAGCAAGAAGAATTTCTGGCGCCGTTGCCGGGGAGGCTTACGCAAGGTCAAGTCAAGATTTGGACTCCCGACAACGAGCCATTTCTGGCGCCATTGCCGGGGAGTCTACGCAAAAAGTCAACATACCAAGTACCCATCACAATCCCTATCTCTCGCATTACATTAGTTGACATTTGCCTCTCGTTTTCCTCTCCCCCACTTCACCCTTGCCGTTTTATTCGCCCTTCCTCCGTTCAATCTTGTGTTACCATGTGCCTTATTTTTGCTTGCATCTTTGCTTTGTAAGAGTCTATGGATCCTCATCCGCTTGCCAATCTTTTTAAGAGATCCAATTATGTTGAACCAATTCCTAGTTATTTGGATGCACTAGATTATCTTTATAAGGTTTTGCCTGAAATCCGGGAAGTGACTCACGATAGATCTTTGAAGAAAAAGCATGATTGCAATGATTTTATTATAAATTCTTTTGATGTCAATTGTGCTAATAAGATGCAAAACCTTAAGATTGGGGATGCTAGTTTCGCTATGTCTACTACTTGTTGCAATGATCATGGTTGGGGTGATTCTTCTTATGATCTTGAAAATTTATTTAAGCCCCATGATGAATATGAGATTGATAATATTGTTTGCAATAATATTGAAAGTGGGTTTGGAGAGATCATGACTTTAGTTAATGATAATCCCACTATTTTGGAAGAGTGTCAACTTTGCATGCATGTGGATCGTGTTGAAAATATACTTTGTGATAGCTATTTTGTTGAATTTTCCTATGATCCTACATGTAATTATTATGAGAGAGGAAAAATATGGTTGTAGAAACTTTCATGCTACTAAATTACCTCTCGTTATGTTGAGATTGCTATTGTCTCTTTCCGCTTCCTTGCATATGCTAGTTTTTGCTTGCCTTGATTTGTTTTCCTATAAGATGCCTATGCATAGGAAGTATATTATACTTAGATGTGGTTGTCACATGTTTTAGGATGCTCTCTTTGTGCTTCAATTCTTGTCTTCTATGTGAGCATCATTGAAATCTCAATGCCTAGCTAGGGGCGTTAAACGATGGCGCTTGTTGGGAGGCAACCCAATTTTATTTTTTGTTTTTTGTTTTATCTTCTGTTTAGCAATAAATAACCCATCTACCTTCTGTTTGGATGTGGTTTTGTGTTTTAATTAGTGTTTGTGCCAAGTTAGACCTATTGGATCTTCTTGGATGATAGTTATTTGATCTTGCTGTAATTTCCAGAAACTTTGCGTTCAGTGCCCGAATTATTAAAAATCATAAGAACGTGATAAAATACTGATTCCAATTGCTGCTGATCAATAAACAAATTGTCTAGGTCTTCCAATTTTTTTAGATTTTTTGGAGTTCCATAAGTTTGCGTTAGTTACAGATTACTACAGACTGTTCTGTTTCTGACAGATTCTGTTTTTCGTGTGTTGTTTGCTTATTTTGATGAATCTATGGTTAGTAAAATAGTTTATAATCCATAGAGAAGTTGGAATACAGTATGTGTCGGAGAAATGGGCCACGGGTAGGCAAACCCGAGGCCCAGAACCTTTCAAGACATCGGGGCAGGCTACGCCCCTCAAAGAATCCCAAGACGATCGGCCGACTCTGGGAGTCGGCCGCAGCATCACCGACACCTACACACGGCCGAGTCCCAGGGGCGGCTGAGACTCCCGATCGGCGACTCCAGGGAGGCCCGCGACCTCATCACCTTCAGCCTTCTAGAAGAAGGACAGGACTGGGGATGGCCGGAGTACAGCCCTCCCCTACCCTGATTACCAAGGGCGGGTATGGCTAAAGTGCGACGTACCGGAGGAGATCGTCGGTACGGCGCGACACTGTGGCCATACCGGCCCTGACGTCCGCCCCAGCGGCGGAACCCTGTCCCCACATTGGCCCGCCAGTACGGCCTGGAGACGGCGGGCCCCGCTAGTCAGCGGGAGAGATAGAAGACGGCGAGAGCGCCCGAAGACGGCCCCCGTGGGAGTCGGCCTCCGAGAGTCGGCCAGCCCCTCCCACGGGTCCCACGCGCCATTAACCAGATAAGACGGGGAGTGGCGACAGTGATCGCCCGCCAGGCGGCGGCACTGTTGCCACGCCCCCACGACCCAGCCAACGTCATCAGAGGCGCGGCTACAGTGGCCAGGTCAGTCGGCGGGGCCCACCAGAGGTGGCCCCCAGGAGTCGGCGGAAAGGACGGCGGCCTAAGAGACAGACGGCTGGGACCCGCACCCGGTCAGATTACCATTGTACCCCCAGGGGGTAGGCCTATATAAACCCCCCGGAGCACCCATGCAAAGGGTTCGATCCTTTTTCCACCAGACCAACAACATAGAGGAGGGGAGAGCTAGCCTTGCCCTCTCCTACCTCTAGAACACAGCTCGAGGAGCGACTTTGTACACATATCTCCATAGTGACCATGCGGAGACCCCGCAGAGCAGCAGTAGGGGTATTATCTCCTCGGAGAGCCCCGAAGCTGGGTAAGATCCACCGGCAAGCACGTTTACGCCTCATCCCGCTTCCAGGCACCGGCGACGTTCTACTCTCCCCCACCATGATAAGCCATCCTTTGGCATATGTCGCACCTAACCCCCGACATTTGGCGCCCACCGTGGGGCGAGGTGCACCGCCGTCCGGAGATCTGTTCTGTACGGGAACCCTTTTCCTCCCTGGCGAGCGTAGCCAACCCGGCACGCCAGAAGAAGTTCACGCTGATGCGCTGCGCGACGTTGAGACCGTCTGCGCGGCCAGCTGCCTTGCCGATCTTGTCGGCGAGGTTAGCCTCTCCGACGAGCCTGTGTCCGACGCAGGCACCAGCGGCCCCGCGGACCTTCTCGCGGGCCTCCTCGACGACCTCCACGTTGCTGGCGAGCCTGCCACTGACCTGGAGTCCGTAGGCTCCACCGACCCGATGCTGGTCGATTCCGACACCGCGTCGCTCGACGCCTTCCCCACCAACGTGGTGGTCTACGACGAATCGCTCCCTCGCGCGGAGGGCAGCGGGAGCACCGTTACAGAGGTGCTCGTCGTCGACCATGGCGAGCACTCCGACGGGAGAGCTCGCGACCCGCTTGACGCGGCACTGCAAGATCTGGATGCGCCCATTCCAGAGGACGCCGACGCCGAAGCGCTGGAGGCACGCCGCCTCCAGCTCGTCGAAGGTGCGAAGAAGCTGGCCAGCATGAGACGCTTGTCAGAGGCCTACCAGCGCGAGATGGATCGCGCCGTTGGCGGCTCGCCGGCCCCGGTGGGGCCAAGCCGCCTGGGCGCGGTCCGCCAGCGCGGCGCGGACATCGCCAACATGTTCGGGGCCAACCGCCCCGTATACGCTACGCCCGCCAAGAACGTTCAAGCTGCCCAGGCGGCGGCAGACGAGCTGGATAACCTTGAAGGCGAAGAGCGCCGACTGATGACGGGCGAGTCCAGCAACTCCTCGACGCGGCTGGCACGCAGAACGCGGCCGGCTGCCGAACCGAAGGGCCGCAGCAGCAGAAAGATGACCTGCCACCCCGCCGAGATCAAGGCGCAACATCTCGGGCGCCGACTGGCGGCGTCTGCGGAAGAAAAGACAAGGAGCCGGCTGCAAGCCGCAGTCGGACTCATATCACCATCGAGCGCGACCAAGACGGCCGCCCGAGAGCAGTAGAGCGGCGGGACGACTATGTGCCTCCGCCACCCCGCAAGGAAAGGCGAGTCTCTCCACCGCCCGTTGAACATCCGACTCTCGAAGGTCGCCTAGGCCGCCGAGAGGGAGTCGGAGAGAACGACGCCCGCCTCAGGATCGACCGACTCCATCGATCTCTGGTGCTAGAAGAAGAAGATGAGCTGGGGCCGCCGTGTTTTGGTCCCCGCATCCGAGATGAGCCCTTCCCCAAAGGGTTCACTCTCCCTAGAGATACCCCCAAGTACACCGGCTCCGTGAAGCCAGAGGACTGGCTGGTTGACTACTCCACAGCCGTCAGCATAGCGAACGGCAACAAGCGCGTTGCCGTGAAGTATGTTCCGCTCATGCTCCAGGGCACGGCCCGGACATGGCTGAACAGCCTGAAGCCCCGCAGCATCAACAGTTGGGTCGACTTCACCGAGGCTTTCATCCGCAACTTTACGAGCATATACAAGCGACCTCCCAAGCCTCGCCAGCTCTCCTTGTGCTTGCAAGGCCCCAACGAATCAACTCGCGACTACCTCACGCGGTGGGCCGAGCTCCAAAACTCTTGCGAGGGCGTGCACGAGGTGCAGGCCATCGAGTACTTCACCGCCGGGTGCAGAGAAGGCACCCTCCTCAAGCACAAGCTTCTCTGCGACGAGCCGGAGACCCTGGATGAGCTGCTGATCATAGCAGACAAATACGCCACGGCCGACTCTTCTATGAAGACGGAGATCCAAGTCGGCGCGACAGGCAAAGTCGCCCCTCAGGCTCCCAGAACCCCCGCTGGAGACGCCAGCCGGCGGCAGCAGCAGAAAGATCACAAGCGCAAGGGCCCGCAGCCGGCTTCCAATAGCCGGCAGGTCGCGACGGTCGACGATCAGCAACCAGAAGGGCAGCCTCCACCCAAGCGGCAGAAGGGCGGCAAGCCCAATTGGCTGCCGGCTTTCTCCTACGAGCAGACTCTGGATGGCCCCTGCAAGTTTCACAGTGGCGCGAAGCCATCAAACCACACCACCAAAAAGTGCCACTGGCTGACCAGGATTGCCAAGGGAGACGGCTTGGTGCCTCCTCCACCTGCTGGACAGCCGCCTCCGCCTCCGCCCCCGCAGCCGGCTGCCAGGCCAGTCGGCGCAGTACAAGATGAGTATCCCCAAGAGCACGGGGCCTACGTGGTGTTCACCAGTGTGGCAGATGACAGACGCAGCAGGCGGCTGCGGCAGCAAGAAGTCAACGCAGTAGCATCAGACACTCCAGAGTTCATGCACTGGTCCGAGAAACCTATCAGTTGGAGCAGAGCTGATCACCCAGAGGTGATGCCGAATCCAGGGTCCTATGCCCTGGTCCTGGAGGCCACCTTTGCCACTGATAGGCGGGCAGCTCGCTTTTCGCGAGTTCTGATAGATGGAGGCAGCAGTATCAACATCCTGTATAAGGATACAATGGAGAATCTGGGAATCAAGCAAAGACAACTCCAGAACAGCCGTACTGTATTCCATGGGATCGTCCCTGGCCTTTCCTGCTCCCCAATCGGCAAGATTTTGATAGATGTCCTTTTTGGAGATAAGGATCACTTCCGCCGAGAGCCAGTCTGGTTTGAAGTGGTGGACCTCCGGAGCCCATACCATGCACTACTTGGCCGACCTGCCTTGGCCAAGTTCATGGCGGTCCCCCACTATGCCTACCTCAAGATGAAGATGCCGAGTTCCAAGGGAATCCTGACTGTAGTCGGCGACTACAGGAAGTCGTCCGCTTGTGCGGCCGAGAGTAGTCGGCTGGCCGAGTCCCTGGTTATTGCAGCGGAGAAGCGGCTTCTTGACCGGGTTGTGGCGATGGTCGGCAAGCAGCCTGAGTTGTCGCCCAACCCCAAGGAGTCGGAAGCTGAGGGCTCGTTCAAGCTGGCGAAGGAAACGAAGAAGATACCTTTGGACCCAGAGCACCCGGAGAGGTACGCAGTCATAGGTGCAAACCTTGACAGCAAATAGGAAGGCGAGCTCGTCGATTTCCTCCGTGAGAATCGGGACATCTTTGCATGGTCCCCCAAAGACATGCCGGGAGTACTGACGGAATTCGCCGAGCACAAGTTACATGTCCGGTCTGATGCGAAGCCCATCAGGCAGCCCTTGCGCCGCCTGTCAGAAGATAAAAGAAGAGTTGTTGGTGAAGAGATAGCCCGGCTCCTTGCAGCCGGCTTTATCATGGAAGTATTTTTCCCAGAATGGTTAGCGAACCCAGTTTTAGTGCTGAAGAAGAACAAGCAGTGGCGAATGTGTATCGACTACACAAGCCTGAACAAAGCCTGCCCCAAGGACCCGTTTGCTTTGCCGAGAATTGATCAGGTGATAGACTCCACAGCCGGATGCGAGCTATTGAGCTTCTTAGATGCCTATTCAGGATATCACCAGATCAAGCTGAACCCGGCAGACAGGCTGAAGACCGCCTTCATCATGCCGTTCGGAGCCTTCTGCTACCTGACCATGACGTTCGGCTTGAGGAACGCTGGCGCCACCTTTCAGCGTTGCATGCAGAAGTGCCTCCTCAAGCAACTCGGCAGGAATGCCCACGTCTACCTGGATGATGTGGTGGTGAAGACGGAGAAGCGCGGAACCTTACTGGAAGACCTCAAAGAGACCTTTGAGAACCTGCGCCGATTCCAGATCAAGCTAACCCCGAGAAGTGCGTTTTCGGAGTACCAGCCGGCCAGCTACTCGGCTTCCTGGTCTCTGAACGCGGCATAGAGTGCAACCCCGTGAAGATCAAGGCCATCGAGAGGATGGAGGTACCCGGCCGACTGTTGGATGTGCAGAAGTTCACTGGCTGCCTAGCATCCATCAGCCGTTTCATCAGTCGGCTGGGCGAGAAAGCTCTCCCGTTGTACCAACTCATGAAGAAGACCAATTTTTTCGAGTGGAACCACAAGGCGGACGAGGCCTTTCTGCAGCTGAAGAAGATGTTGGTTACTCCCCCTGTGTTGGCGGCTCCGACTCCCAAAAAGCCCATGCTCCTGTACATCGCCGCCACCAGTCGAGTAGTCAGCACGGTTATCGTAGTTGAGCGCAAGGAGGAAGGCAAGGCACTGCCGGTCCAGAGGCCCGTCTATTATCTGAGTGAAGTACTGTCAACCTCCAAGCAGAACTACCCCCACTACCAGAAGATGTGTTATGGCGTGCACTTTGCCGCCAAGAAGCTGAAGCCTTACTTCCAAGAACATCCAATCACAGTGGTCTGCACAGCCCCATTGGCTGAGATCATTGGAACCCGAGATGCGTTTGGCCGAGTGGCCAAATGGGCCATAGAGTTGGCGCCCTACACGATCTACTATCAACCCTGCACCACCATCAAGTCGCAAGCACTGGCCGACTTCCTCGTCGACTGGGCCGAGACCCAGTACCTGCCACCGGCGCCCGACTCCACCCATTGGCAGATGCATTCCGATGGCTCCAAGATGCGCACCGGCTTGGGAGCCGGCGTCGTCCTCACTTCTCCCAAGGGCGACATGCTCAAGTACGCACTGCAGATTCACTTCGCCGCCTCCAACAACGTCGCCGAGTACGAGGCGCTCGTTCACGGCCTCCGGCTTGCCAAAGAGCTTGGCATCTGCCGGATCCTGTGTTACGGCGACTCCGACTTGGTGGTACAGCAGTCGTCGGGCAAACATGGCAAGCTACCGCTTCCTCGTGCAGCAACTCAGCGGATATTTCGAGGGGTGCGAGTTCCTCCACATGCCGAGGAACGACAATAACCAAGCAGATACTTTGGCACAGATCGGCTCCACCCGCCAAGCAATACCTTCAGGCGTAGCCCTCCAGCGCCTCCTCAAGCCGTCGATCAAGCCCTCACCAGAGTCAGATTCAATTTTCGTGCCGACTCCCCCTGAAGAAGCCGGATCCGGCCCGAGAGCCCAAGCAAACAGCACAAGACCCGTTGCAGATGATCTCAAGAGTGCCGCAGTTGCAGCCGGCCCGGGGACTTCGAAACTCGGCCCGGGGACTGCGGCGGCCAGAGAGAAGACTCCAGAACTCGGCCCGGGGACTGCTCCAGTCGGCCCGGGGACTTCTTTAATCTAGCAAGCGGCTGCGGACTCCAGCCCGCCGACTCCCAGCCCAGCCGCTCGCGTCCAAGTCACAGTTTTGACAGTAGAAGAGATAGCAGCACCCTCATGGGCCCAACCCATCCTCCAATTCCTCGTGAACAAGGAGCTGCCAACCGATGAAACCTTGGCTCGGCAAATACAACGCCGAGCGGCAGCATACACCATAATCAACAGAGAGCTGGTCAGACGCAGCGTCACAGGCGTCTACCAGCGCTGCATCGAGCCAGAGCAAGGCCAAGCAATTCTCAGAGACATCCATCAAGGCGAGTGCGGCCACCATGTGGCCTCAAGAGCGCTCGTCGCCAAAGCCTTCCGACACGATTTCTTCTGGCCGACTGCCCTCGAAGAGGCCAAAGAGTTGGTCCAAAAATGCAAGGGGTGCCAGAAGTTCCGATCTAAGCCGCATCAGCCGGCTTCAGCACTCAAGACTATCCCCATCGCCTGGCCCTTTGCAGTTTGGGGCCTGGATATGGTGGGACCCTTCAAGACGGCACGAGGTGGCCTAAGTCATCTGGTTGTCGCGGTGGACAAGTTCACCAAGTGGATAGAAGTGAAGCCCATCAAAAAATTGAATGGTCCGACTGCCGTGACTTTCATCTCAGACATCACAATTCGGTATGGCATACCGCACAGCATCATCACCGACAACGGCACCAACTTTGCCAAAGGCGCCTTGGCCCATTTCTGCGCGACGCATGGGCATCCGACTGGACCTAGCATCCGTTGCCCATCCGCAGTCAAACGGCCAGGTGGAGCGAGCGAATGGCCTCATCCTGTCCGGCATCAAGCCTCGGTTGGTCGAACCGCTGGAGCGTTCGGCCAGCTGTTGGCTTGACGAGTTGCCGGTCGTCCTCTGGAGTCTGCGTACGACTCCAAACAAGTCAACCGGCTTCACGCCCTTCTTCCTTGTCTACGGTGCTGAAGCCGTCATCCCAACGGATATAGAGTTCGACTCCCCACGAGTCACGATGTACACCGCGGAGGAAGCAGAAGAAGCACGACAAGACGGCGTCGATCTACTGGAAGAGGGCCGGCTGTTGGCACTCAGCCGGTCCAGCATCTACCAGCAGAGCCTACGTCGCTACTACAACAGGAAGGTCAGGCCGAGATCCTTCCAAGAGGGCGACCTTGTGCTCCGGCTGATCCAGCGAACAACCGGCCAGCACAAGTTGTCGGCTCCGTGGGAAGGCCCCTTCATCATCAGCAAGGTGCTGGGCAACGACTCCTACAACCTGATCGACGCTCAGAAGCCCCGAGCACGCAAGAGGGACGACTCCGGCAAAGAGATGGAGCGACCATGGAACGCGAATCTTCTTCAAAGATTTTACAGCTGATGCAGTATGTATCACGCCCCCCTTTTGTATTTTAAGTACCAAGACTCTGGGGCCCCCGAGACGGACTCGGGGTCTGCCCCTTTTGTTATCTGTATGATAAGAGTTATGCTTCCGAGTACGACACTCTTTATGCCGCTTGACCCCGGGCTCGACCAGTCGGCCCGGGGACTTGCCGTCTCGCGCTATGAAAACGCTTCCTGCGGTCAGACAAGTAGTGCGCGGCGCCTAAGCCGACTCCCGCCAAAGCCACAGCTCGCAGAGCGACTGACTGGTGGGCTGGAGTAAGGTAGAATAGGCGCCCGCACGAAAAAAGGCTAAGGATTCAAAGCGTAAAAACATAGCCCGAGCCGGCTTTTCAGCTGATCCTCGCAAAACCGACTCCGAGTAGTCGGCTTGCCGTCTTTCTGTCCGACTTGCTACAAAAACTCTCGAACGGCTAAGTACTTGCCTTCCCATGGCGGCCAGGTATTTGGTCCAGCGGCAGTCCGCGGAGCGGCTGTCCGACTGGCAACGACGGCACCCAAGGGAAGGCGGCAAAAGGAAAAAAGCCTAAAGAGCAACAAGCAAGAAACGATAGAATATAGACAAATATTTACACCACAAAGGCCATTGGCCGAATCCATGAACAGATGTTCAAAATACACCTAGTGGGTGGAAATGTGCGAATTAACAAAGTCTTCGAGAAACTACTAAGCAGATAAGTAAAGCAAGACGGCGGCTTATGAAGCGGCAGACGGGTTTGGGGGCTCGGCGGAGATGGCGGTGTCGGACGTTGGAGCAGCCGGCGGGGCAGACTCAGCTTGATCACCTCCAGCAGCAGTCAGCGCAGTTGGGCGCGGCTCGTTGTTGGAGGCTCGGTCGAGCTGAGGCTGGTCGCCCGCTCCGGCTTCCGGCGCCTCCGTCTCGTCGCCGGCTTCCATCCCATCTTCTTCCTCGATGCTGGAGCCAATCACCTCCGCCGAGTCCTCGCCGTAGTTCGGGTTCATCCCAAACCACTCCGGCGGCGCCTCCTCGCCGTTGTCAGCATGCTCAGGAACGAAGACGCTGGTGTCGACGTACTCGGCGATCGCCGTGGCGCGCTTGACGAAGTCATCCTCCATGGCTGCCAGTTCCGGCTGGGCCTCAGCTCGGAGCGTGGCCAGCTGGTCCAGACTCAGGTCTGGATACCACGCCTTGACGAACTCCAAGGCACAACGTGCCCCGGCACGTGCCGAGGAGCCCTTCCAAGCCTCCAGACGGCCTGCTGCGACCTCCAGCCAGTCGGCAGTCCGACTGGGAGTGCGCAGAACCGGCATCTCCGGCCACAAGGCAACAATCGCCTAGGCGCCGACTCGTTGAAGCCGGCGCAGCATCCGGTGAGCCGGCCGTAGACGAGCCTCGATGCTCAGAAGCTGTTCGTCAAGAGACCGGGGGGTGTTGATAGCAACCTCCTCGCCGGCCGCCCTCCGCACCTCACGGTCAGCCTCGATGGCTTGAACGGCGGTTTGTGCGTAACCCGGGAAGAAGTCTGCCAAAGACGAAAAAAGAAGCAAGTCAGAAAAAGCAAGAGTCGGCCCGACCCACAGTCGGCCGCTCAAAGAAAGCAAGCAAAGAAAACTTACCATCAACAATATCTTCAATCTCGTGGAAGCCGGAGGTCAGCATCGCCTCCTTGTCGGTCCAGGAGGAGCATTCGACCTCGAACTCGGCCTGGAGCTCAGCCTCCTTGTCCTTCGCCTCCTCCTGCGCCTTCTTGAGCAGCTCCTTCTTCTCCGCCAGCTGCGCGGCCAGCAGGTCGCGCTCCGTGACGAGCTTGCCACAGTCCACCTCCTTGGCGCGCAAGGCGGTGTTGGCTTCGCCCAGCTGCTGCTGAAGAACGACATTGGCCTCTGAAGAAAGAAGAGAAAAGGACATAGGTCATCAGAAAAGGTCGCCAAGAAGATCCAGCCTGACTGCGCAGCAGTCGGCCTGAATCTCGGGGACTACAGCCCGCGGGTGCGCCAGCGCGCCCCCGCGAAGAAGCAAACTTACTCCGGCTCTCCGACAAGTCGGTAGTCCGCTTGCCCAGCTCTTCAACATTTCGGTTGAAGACGGTGGCTCGGAGGTTGTGGTAGTCCTACAGCGAGCATTCCAAAAAGAATAAGTGTTTGGAACTCGCCAGTAGAGTTCCAACCCGCCTGCTCAGCAGCCGGCTCGGAACTCGGGGACTACACCCAGTGGGTGCGCTGGCGCGCCCCCACAGAGAAGAACAAGAAAAAACAAGTCAGAAGAAGCATACCCGGACGGCCACTCGTGTCGCCAGGTGCGCCTTTGTGCAGTGCTGGATGGCGTTGATTTCAGCTCGCAGCTTCGCCTGGACGTCCAGAAGCGCCTGGTTCAGCGGGCCCGTGCCGCCTCCTCGCGCCCACCCGACGGGCGCGGAACTCGTCACCTCGACCTCTGGCGTGGCCGAGCTGGCCGCTCCGGTCTCCAGAGGGCGTGGCGCCGAAGTCGCCTTCTCCAGCCGGCGACGAGTTGGCACGGCGACTTGAAGAAGCAAGTTCGTCGTGGCTTCATCTGAAGTCGGCGGTACTGGCGGGTCCGCCGACTGTTTACCCTTTGCGCCCCTCGATGACGGCGGGGGCGGTGGTGGCGGCACCACCGGGTCTCGCCTGGGGATCTCGCCGCCCTCCCTCTCCACGACGGCATGTCCCCCACCGGCCTCCCCAGAATGCTCCATAGGATCCGGAGGCGGCGCCGAGCGCAACGGAACGACGAGCAGCGCAGATTGGCGGCGCGCGGCTTCTTCGGCCCGCTCTTGGGCCGCGGCGGCGACTTCGGCTCCCTCAAGACCCTGCTGGGTGGGGGCGTCCGTCTTCTCGGCCTCCGCCTTCTTCCGACGGGCGGCTTCGTCCTCGTCGCATTTTTCCTGCGCATTCCGCTCCGTCGCCTCCCGGAGGTCGGCGGCTGGGTCAATGTGCCGAGTCATGGCGGACGACTCCACCGACCCCCTGATGGAGGCGGCGGCGACCCTCCCTAGGGTGAGAGGAGCTCTGAAGCAAGGAGCACATGTAAAAACTCAGACTAAACCCACCAGAAGACAAAAACAAGACAGAGAAGTAGGGGCACTCACGCAGAGGACAGCGGCGGCTTCTTCACTTCCTTACGGAAGCGCTGGGCCTTCGCGGCCGCCTCTTCCCGTTTGGTCGCGGCGGCTGCCCCCTTAAACTTCTTCTCCCGGCCTTCGAGGGAACTCGGCCCGGCCCGGCGCTTCCTCGCGCTGTCTTGCCTCGGCTGGTGGTGCGGGGCGACTTCCCCTTCTTCGCCGACGGGCCAGTCGGCGAAGGTGGCCGAGGGCCTCAGGCCGCCTTCTTCTCCTTCGCCGCCTCCTTCGGCGTCGGCCTCCAATGCCGCCGCCCCCAAGTCGGGGTCGTCGACATCGCTCTCTGCTCGATCAGAGGCGAACTGGCGAGGCGGCCCCGTGGCGCCAGATGAGGGCTGGAGAAGAGAGTTCTGGTTCAAAGGTTAAGAGAAATAAAGAGTAGAAGCCCGATTCGGCTGAAAAAGAGAAAGGGAAGAAAAGAGCAACTTACCACCGGCGGGGGGTTGGCGTGCGAGTATGGCTCCATGCCAAACTGCCAGTCCCCCAAGAGGCCGCAGTTCGCGATGAAGTTCACCGTGTCCGCAACCTCCGCGTGAGGAAGATCTTTGGTGCACGTCCGACTGGGGTCCCGGTGGCCGCTCATCTGACAGATCAGATGAGGCCGGCTTTGGAGCGGCAGAACTCGGCGCGCCACGAAGGTGGCCAGCAAGTCGGCTCCAGTCAGGCCGGCTGACTGCGTCAACACCCGAAGTCGCTGCACGGCGGCGGCTCCAGCTGGAGTCAGCGTCTTGGCGCGGTAAGACCAGCTGGGCTGCCTCCCAGCCGGCGCGCCGGCTTCGAAGGCCGGCAGGTTGACCCAGTCACCGCCTGCGGCGACGTTCTTTACATAGAAGTAAGAACGCTGCCACATCTTCACTGACTTGATCAGCTGGATGGCGGGGAATGGGTTGTCGGCAGTCGACCCCCGCAGCGCGATGAAGGCGCCGCACTGGGCTGGCACGCCGGCGACGTGCGTACCAAGCTTAGAATGGAAGAACTCCCCCCACAGCTCGATGGTGGGGAGAACACCGAGGAATCCCTCGCAGAGCGAGGCGAAGGCTGCCAACAGCACCACCGTGTTTGGAGTAAGGTGGTGCGATTGGAGGCCGTGAAACTCCAGGAACGAGCGGAAGAATCCGCTCGCCGGCAGCCCCAGGCCGCGCGACAGGTGGGAGCGGAACACGACGCGCTCGCCCTCCACCGGCACCGGCGACACCTCCCCCGGCGGCGGGGCGCGGGCCTGCACGAGGTGCGCGCCGGGAATGCGGCGCGTCTTGCGAAGAAACTCGATGATGTCGTCGTCAACTTCAGAACCGTCCCACACGCCGGAGCGAACGGCGGCGGGCGCGGCGGCGGAAGAAGAGCTCATCGCTGGGAGCAGGGCGTGGTCCGGCGCGGCAGCAGTGAGAAGAAGAAGGAGAAGAAGGAACGGGAGGAAGCAGAGGAGAGCAGGCGCGCGTGCTTCGCCGCCCCGCTCCCTCTGCCTACTTATAGGACTACGGGCTGAGGAGCCAAGGGGGCGTCGTGGGATTAACTGCGCCCACGCCCCCACGACCCGCACGATCTACCACACGGAGTTACCGCGCGCATTTACTGCGCCAAAGCCCAACCGCCTGCGCGGCCGCAGCGGATCCGCTCGAGGGCCGAGGCGTGGTAGTGGCGGGCCCCGCCCGCGGGCCTGTACCGTCGCGCGCGTGGGCTGGCAGGCTTGACCGGCCACGTGGCGCCATGGAATGGTCCGCGGCGGGCGACGGCCGTGTAGCTTCTCAAGCACGCCATTTGCGTCCCGCCACGATCTTCAAACTACCCAAAGAAGAGCAAGGCGATTTGAAGGCAAGACCGACCTCTGAGAGACGGCTCGACGAAGACGGCCGTAGCAGAATCGCCTCCTGATAATCGGCACGAAGGGAGACGGCAGGCGAGCTACGACACCAACTCCTCGAAGGAAGAAACTGTTGAGGCCCCTCGGCGCATCCCTTGGCGCCTCACCAGCTTCGGGGACTACTGTCGGAGAAATGGGCCACGGGTAGGCAAACCCGAGGCCCAGAACCTTTCAAGACATCGGGGCAGGCTACGCCCCTCAAAGAATCCCAAGACGATCGGCCGACTCTGGGAGTTGGCCGCAGCATCACCGACACCTACTCACGGCCGAGTCCCAGGGGCGGCTAAGACTCCCGATCGGTGACTCCAGGGAGGCCCGCGACCTCATCACCTTCAGCCTTCTAGAAGAAGGACAGGACTGGGGATGGCCAGAGTACAGCCCTCCCCTACCCTGATTACCAAGGGCGGGTATGGCTAAAGTGCGACGTACCGGAGGAGATCTTTGGTACGGCGCGGCACTGTGGCCATACCGGCACTGACGTCCGCCCCAGCGGTGGAACCCTGTCCCCACGTTGGCCCGCCAGTACGGCCTGGAGACGGTGGGCCCCGCCAGTCAGCGGGAGAGATAGAAGACGGCGAGAGCGCTCGAAGACGGCCCTCGTGGGAGTCGGCCTCCGAGAGTCGGCCAGCCCCTCCCATGGGTCCCATGCGCCATTAACCAGATAAGACGGGGAGTGGCGATAGTGATCGCCCGCCAGGCGGCGGCACTGTTGCCACGCCCCCACGACCCAGCCAACATCATCAGAGGCGCGGCTACAGTGGCCAGGTCAGTCGACGGGGCCCACCAGAGGTGGCCCCCAGGAGTCGGCGGAAAGGACGGCGGCCTAAGAGACAGACGGCCGGGACCCGCACCCGGTCAGATTACCATTGTACCCCCAGGGGTAGGCCTATATAAACCCCCCGGAGCACCCATGCAAAGGGTTCGATCCTTTTTCCACCAGACCAACAGCATAGAGGAGGGGAGAGCTAGCCTTGCCCTCTCCTACCTCTAGAACACAGCTCGAGGAGCGACTTTGTACACATATCTCCATAGAGACCATGCGGAGACCCCGTAGAGCAGCAGTAGGGGTATTATCTCCTTGGAGAGCCCCGAAGCTGGGTAAGATCCGCCGGCGAGCACGTTTACGCCTCATCCCGCTTCCAGGCACCGGCGACGTTCTACTCGCCCCCACCATGATAAGCCATCCTTTGGCATATGTCGCACCTAACCCCCGACAGTATGTTTAACACCAGTATAAATAAAGAATGAGTTCATTACAGTACCATGAAGTGGTCTTTTGTTTTCTTTCTCTACCGGAGCTCACGAGATTTCTATTGAGTTTTGTGTTGTGAAGTTTTCAAGTTTTGGGTGAATTCTTTTGAATGATCATGGAACAAGGAGTGGCAAGAGCCTAAGCTTGGGGATGCCCATGGCACCCCCAAGATAATCTAAGGACACCAAAAAGTCAAAGCTTGGGGATGCCCCGGAAGGCATCCCCTCTTTCGTCCACTTCCATCGGTAATTTACTTGGAGCTATATTTTTATTCACCAACATGATATGTGTTTTCCTTGGAGCGTCTTGTATTATTTGTGTCTTTGTTTGTTAGTGTGCCACAATCATATTTGCTGTACACACCTTTTGATAGAGCCATACATAAATTGGAATTTGATAGAACACTCTATGTGCTTCACTTTTATCTTTTGAGCTATGTAGTTTTGCTCTATATGCTTCACTTATATCTTTTGAGCGTTATAATTTTGCTCTTTGTGCTTCACTTAGATTTTTTTTAGAGCACGGTGGTGGTAATGTTTTAAAGAAACTATTGATCTCTCATGCTTCACTTAAATTATTTTGAGAGTCTTAATAGCATGGTAATTTGCTTAATATTAATATGCTTGGTATTCAAGATTTGTGAAACTTTCTTTTGAGTGCGTTGAATACTAAGAAAAGATTGAAGCATGATAATTGTTTTGAGATATGGAGGTGATAATATTAGAGTCATGCTAGTTGAGTACTTGTGAATTTAAAGAATACTTGTCTTAAAGTTTGTGGTTCCCGTAGCATGCACGTATGGTGAACAGTTATGTGATGGAGTCGGAGCATAATTTATTTATTGATTGTCTTCCTTATGAGTGGCGGTCGGGGATGAGCGATGGTCTTTTCCTACCAATCTATCCCCCTAGGAGCATGCGCGTAATACTTTGCTTTGATAACTCCTAGATTTTTGCAATAAGTATATGAGTTCTTTATGATTAATGTTGAGTCCATGGATTATACACACTTTTTCCCATTGTTCCACCATTGCTAGCCTCTCTAATACCGCGCACCTTTCGCCGGTATCGTACACCCACCATATACCTTCCTCAAAACAGCCACCATACCTACCTATCACGGCATTTCCATAGCCATTCCGAGATATATTGCCATGCAACTTTCCACCTTCCGTTTATTATGACACGCTCCATTATTGTCATATTGCTAGCATGATCATGTAGTTGACATCGTATTTGTGGCAAAGCCACCATTCATAATTCTTTCATACATGTCACTCTTGATTCATTGCATATCCCGGTACACCGCCGGAGGCATTCATATAGAGTCATATTTTGTTCTAAGTATCGAGTTGTAATTGTTGAGTTGTAGGAAAAATAAAAGTGTGATGATCATCAATTTTTAGAGCATTGTCCCAAGTGTGGAAAGAATGATGGAGACTATGATTCCCCCATAAGTCGGGATGAGACTCCAGACGAAAAAAAGAGGCCATAAAAAAAAGAGAAAAGGCCCAAATTAAAAAAAAATGAGAGAAAAAGAGAGAAGGGACACTGTTACTATCCTTTTACCACACTTGTGCTTCAAAGTAGCACCATGATCTTCATGATAGAGAGTCTCTCATTTTGTCACTTTCATATACTAGTGGGAATTTTACATTATAGAACTTGGCTTGTATATTTCAATGATGGGCTTCCTCAAAATTCCCTAGGTCTTCGTGAGCAAGCAAGTTGGATGCACACCCACTTAGTTTCTTTTGATGAGCTTTCATATACTTATAGCTCTAGTGCATCCGTTGCATGGCAATCCCTACCCACTCACATTGATATCTATTGATGGGCATCTCCATAGCCCGTTGATACGCCTAGTTGATGTGAGACTATCTTCCCCTCCTTTTGTATTCTCCACAACCACCCTTCTATTCCACCTATAGTGCTATATCCATGGCTCACACTCATGTATTGCGTGAAGATAGAAAAAGTTTTGAAAAAGTTAGAGTATGAAACAATTGCTTGGCTTGTCATCGGGGTTGTGCATGATTTAAATACTTTGTGTGGTGAAGATAGAGCATAGCCAGACTATATGATTTTGTAGGGATAACTTTCTTTGGCCATGTTATTTTGAGAAGACATAATTGCTTTCTTAGTATACTTGAAGTATTATTATTTTTATGTCAATATGAACTTTTGTCTTGAATCTTTCTAATCTAAATATTCATATCACAATTAAGAAGATTTGCATTGAAATTATGCCAAGTAGCACTCCGCATCAAAAATTCTCTTTTTATCATTTACCTACTCGAGGACGAGCAGGAATTAAGCTTGGGGATGCCTGATACGTCTCCAACGTATCTATAATTTTTGATTGCTCCATGCTATATTATCTGCTGTTTTGGACTATATTGGGCTTTATTTTCCACTTTCATATTATTTTTGGGACTAACCTATTAACCGGAGGCCCAACCCAGAATTGCTGTTTTTTGCCTATTTCAGTGTGTCGAAGAAACGGAATATCAAACGGAGTCCAAACAGAATAAAACTTTCTGGAACGTGATTTTCTGCCCGAATATGACCCAGGAGACTTGGACCCTACGCCAAGGAAGCTTCGAGGTGGGCACGAGGTAGGGGGCGCGCCCTATACCCCCAGGCGCGCCCGCACCCTCGTGGGCCCATCGAAGCTCCACCGACGTACTTCTTCCTCCGATATATACCTACGTACCCCCAAACGAACAGATACGGAGCCAAAAACCAAATTTCACCACCGCAACTTTCTGTATCCACAAGATCCCATCTTGGGCCTATTCCGGAGCTCCGCCGGAGAGGGTCGTCATCACGGAGGGCTTCTAATCATCATAGCCTCTCCGATGAAGTGTGAGTAGTTTACCTCAGACCTTCGGGTCCATAGTTATTAGCTAGATGGCTTCTTCTCTCTTTTTGGATCTCAATACAAAGTTCTCCCCCTCTCTTGTGGAGATCTATTCGATGTAATCTTCTTCTATTTGCGGTGTGTTTGTTGAGACCGATGAATTGTGGGTTTATGATCAAGTCTATCTATGAATAAAATTTGAATCTTCTCTGAATTCTTTTATGTATGATTGGTTATCTTTGCAAGTCTCTTCGAATTATCCGTTTGGTTTGGCCAACTAGATTGGTAGTTCTTGCCATGGGAGAAGTGCTTAGCTTTGGGTTCGATCTTGCGGTGTCCTTTCCCAGTGACAGAAGGGACAGCAAGGCACGTATTGTATCATTGCCATCGAGGATAACAAGATGGGGTTTATTTCATATTGCATGAATTTATCTCTCTACATCATGTCATCTTACTTAAAGCATTACTCTGTTTTTAACTTAATACTCTAGATGCATGCTGGATAGCGGTCGACGAGTGGAGTAATAGTAGTAGATGCAGAATCGTTTCGATCTAGTTGTCACGGGCGTGATGCCTATATACATGATCATGCCTATATATACTCATAACTATGCTCAATTCTGTCAATTGCTCAACAGTAATTTGTTCACCCACCATAGAATACTTATGCTCTTGAGAGAAGCCACTAGTGAAACCTATGGCCCCCCGGGTCTATTCTCATTATATCAATCTCCATCACTTTAATCTTGCTTTGCTTTTTTACTTTGCCTTTTACTTTTCACTTTGCATCTCTATACCAAAAAAATACCAAAAACACTATCTATCAGATCTCACTCTCGTAAGTGACCGTGAAGGGATTGACAACCCCTAATCGCGTTGGTTGCGAGTAGCTATCGTTTTGCGCAGGTACGAGGGACTTGGGCATGGCCTCCTACTGGATTGTTACCTTGGTTCTCAAAAACCGAGGGAAATACTTACGCTACTCTGCTGCATCATCCTCTCCTCTTCGGGGAAAACCAACGCAAGCTCAAGAGGTAGCACACACCAAGGAGAGTCCCATCCGGACATGAGATGAAGTCTTCAATCTTGTATCTTCATAGTCCAACAGTCCGGCTATCCGGATACCCCCTAATCCAGAACTCCCTCAGTAGCCCCCGAACCAGGCTTCAATGACGATGAGTCTGGCGTGCAGATTGTTTTCGGCATTGCAAGGCGGGTTCTTCTCCAAATCCTGACTACCTATGAGTAGTGTACGGCTTCTCATAAATGTTGCGTGTCTTGGCTTCCATGCCCCATGATGGCTATCTTCCACGTGTCGAGCGAATGCGAGGAGCCAGGGCGTTTTTGCATTAACCACCCTAGCTATGTGAATAAACTACCTATTTAAAGAGACGAGGATTCTCAGATCCAAACCACACCATCTTCCCTCAGTGAGCATTCATCGGAGCGCGCCTGAAAAAATCCATCCCAACATGGCTGGCTAGCGCAGCTCCTCCTCTCGCTCCCGCAGCCCTAAGCCCGGAGATTGGATGAAGTGTTCTGTCCCGCATAGCCAATTAGTGAAGCTACAGACCCAGGGATTCCTCCCCCCAGCGTACATGGTCCCTGTTCGAGCCGGGCTCGCCACCTATAATGGCGGGGAGCAAGCGGAGAGCTTTCCCAACCCCTCCAAAGGGGAGTGGGTATGCCTCGTCCTTATTTATTAAGGGGACTCACATTTCCAATCCATCCGTTCCTCCGAGGGCTCCTGGAGTTTTACGGCCTCCAGCTGCATAACTTCACCCCTGCTTCCATATTGCACATCGCTGGTTACGTAGCTCTTTGCAAGCTGTTTCTGGGCTGCGAAGCTCATTTTGCGCTGTGGAAGAGGCTATTTTGCCCTGTGCCCCGTACACGGAGGGGCACAATATATCAAGTGGGCGGAGCCGAAATATGGCGCATCGCCGGGACCGGATACCTATCCGGTACCCCGAAGAAGACGTCTGAAGACTGGCCTTCAGAGTGGTTCTATATGGAGGACGTCCCCCTCCCGGATCCTATTCGGATCAGTCTTCCTGTCACATCCCACCTAGCTCATGCATTGGAGTGTGCATCATGTTTACTTTTGACAGAAATTTGAAATGGGGAAGGCAGAAACCCCAGCACCCCTCCTGAAATCAACTAGGGTTTACTAAAAATATTTTCAATGAACCTGAAATGCCCTTCTAAAATGTTCACCCTCTTTGTCTTGGATTGAAACCTCTGGCAAAAATGGTGCATATTTTTCTAGGTCAACAGAAGGTCATTGAATTAATGCATTAGTATTTGAATTTGGGCATTTAAAATTTATAAAACATTTCAAATGCTCAAATATCTCCAAACTAAAATGTTCCTGATTGGAAATATTCTAATCAAGGTCCAGAAGAAGTTTGGTGATTTTTGGAGTTGTGCTAGTATTTTTAATAAGTCTACAAAGTGACAAAAGAAATAGAAAAGGAAACAAAAATCAGGAAAAAGTCTTACCTGGCCAAACCCACCAGCCGGCCCACCTGGCGGCCCAGCACTGTGCTGGCCCGAGCCAGCCAGCTGCTTCGTCCCCGCCAGGCAGGCAGGGTGGTGACGCCGACGAGCGCGAGCTCGCCACGACGCCACCTGCTTGCCGCTTTGCCGCCCGACGCGCTGGACGGCCTCCACGTCGTGCCCCCGACCCCGTGGACACGTCCACTTCCCCCCTGTCTCTCTCCCTCGCTCCCCTTCGCCATGGCCGACGCCACCGTCGCCGCTCCGCCGTCGTAGCCATAGCCACCGTCGTCCCCGCGCCACCCGACCGTGTCCACGAGCTCCGCCACCCTCCTCTTCTTCGAGCAAGACGAGCCCCGAGCGCTCGCCCGCTCTGGAATCGCCCCGACCCCGTCTTCCCCAACTCCGGCCGCCGAGATCGCCATCTTCGCCCCGCTCAGCTCCGACCTTCCCCGAGTCCGCCTCGACGCTCGCTGCTTTCACCGTGAGTCTGGCCACCTCTCCGTCCTCCCCGTTCCTCTTCCCGTGCCCTACAACGAGCGCATGAAGCTCGCCCGCACGCGCCGCCGCGGAGCTCGTCGCCGACGAGGCTCCGGCCACCTAACGGCCACGCCACCTTGTCCACTGGCCCTACCGCATCTCCAGGAGTCCCACAAAGCACTCCACGCGCCTCGCCTTGCCCTCTAGCGACGAGTCCGAGCTCACCCGAGCCTGGCCGCCGCCAAACTCGTCGCCGGCGTCATTTCCGGCGACCCCGAGGCCAACTACCACCACCACTCGATGCGGCTCACCTCACGCATCACGTAGACGTGCTCCGCCGTCGATTTGGTCGCCGGAGCGCGAATCTGCACTTCCTCCGCCGCGTCTGGACGTCGCCGGCGGCTCAACGCCGGCGGAGTTGACCCGCTGACCCCTTTTTGACCACGGGTGGGCCCAGTTTGACCCCCTGGGTCTATGACATGTGGGCCCCGCCCGCTAACTAATCCAGGATTAGAAATAATCTAATCTGTTTAAGCTAATGACCCTGACACGCGGGACCCACGCGTCAGGTTTGACCTGGACCGGGTCTGTTGACCTGCTGAGGTCAGCATGACCTCATGCTGACGCCACAATTAATTTTCTGGATTTATTTTTGCACAGGAAATTCCAGAAATTAGTTCAAACTTCAAAAATTCATAGAAAATTATCTATAACTCCAAATGCAAAGTTTTATATATGAAAAATTATCAGAAAAATCCAACCTATCCATTGGTACTGGTTTCATGCATGTCAGAACAAGTTAAACCCACTGTTTAGGCATTACAAGTTGATACACTAATATGATCTTCATAAATGAGCTACCATTTGAATCTTTGGTTCAAATGGGTTCATTCCCTTCAGGTTTAACTTGCACTAGGTCAGGGCACATCCATATTGCCATGTCATAGCATGCATCATGTTGTTGCATATCGCCATGTTTTGATTGTGTTCCGATGTGTTCATCGTGGTAGGTTCTGCCTCCGAGGATATCTCCGAGTATCCAACTGAAGGGCAGTATCCCACGACCACTCCATCAGGCAAGCAACCCATTGATCATTCCGATACAAACCCATGGTCTCGCTTCTGCTCTCGTTTACTGCATTAAGACAACGCGTTTCAAACTGCTGTGTGTTGCGGTAGTTGAACCCACTTCCTTTGCATGACCTGTCATTGCCACAGTAACTAGATGAAACCCACTAGCATGTGTAGGAGTTGATTGAGCCAATACATGTGTGTGTGTGTTCCTACCATGCTATGCTTGCTATGCTTAGAGTTATGTCAGGTCTGGCTCATCGGGATGATGATCCGGAGTGAAAGGTTGTATCGTTGTCAATAGTGTGGAAGTGTTGAACACGATTTGGTAAAGGAATCGATGGAAGGCCATGTAGGAGTACATGGTGGGTTGTTTCATTGAGGCCGACCTTAAGAACTGAGATCTGTGTGTGTGATTTAAGACTCAGCTACTACCACGCATTGGGCCCGAAACCAATGGACCCTCTCGGCTTCTTGATCACGCTTGTCCTCTGTCCAGGAGTTGCAAAGTAGTTTCTGGTGTTTGTAGCATGCTGGGGGCCGCACGCGGCGCTGACCATCGGGGTGGGCTGTGTTGCGGTAGGCACGTGGCCGGGTCAACCGGGCGCCCGTTTGGTGTCTCGGAACCCTGTTCACATTGTTCTGGGCCGTTAGTGGAAACCTCGGCCGGACTCCCTGCGGATGGAACCCGAATAGGCGATAAACCTGGACTAGAGACTTGAGTGTTTAGGTAGGCCGTGGCCGACACCCTCGCTGGGCTTCCGCTTGAAGGTTGCCGAGTACATGTCGTGTAAACGGCGATAAGTGGTGAGAGCGTGTGTGAAGAAGTACACCCCTGCAGGGTATAAATCTATTCGAATAGCCGCGTCCGCGGTAAAGGACTACTTGGTCACCTATACAGTTCATAGATAAGTTAAATGGATACTACTAAAAATCTCAAGATAAGTGTGAGTACCGCGGATGGCCCTCTCGTAGGATGGCGAGAGAGGATCCACGGTGGAGTATTGTGATGGTGATAGTGGACTCGTGTGCGACAAATGATTTACAAGTGGTGTCTATCGTAGGATAGCTTAGCCAAGAGTCAAAGCTGGCTTGCTGCAATAACCCCACTACCTTCTTGAGAATGTGCATGTATGATAGGTTCCTGTTGTAAGACTTGCTGAGTACCTCCGTACTCATGTTGCTTTAATCATGTTTTTCAGACGAATGCACCAACCCCTCTGATGGGTTCTATGTAGACCTCGACGTTGACGAGTGACTTATCACCCAGGTGGTGATCCAAGACTTGTGAAGGGTCGTTGTAGATAGACAGGCTTCGTCAAGCCTTCTTTCTTTCTAGTGTCTGTACTCAGACTACTTTGCTTCCGCATGTGCTTGTATGTTGTATGACTTGAGTGTTGGGTCATGTGACCCCTATCTGTATGGATGATATGTATGGCTCTTCGGAGCCTTCTAAATAAAGTACTTGAGTCGTAGAGTACTGTTGTGATGCCATGTTGTATTTACTCATATCGGGCATATTGTGTGTATGATTGAAATGCTTGGTATGAGTGGGATCCGACTATCTAGTTGTTTATCCTTGGCAGCCTTTCATATGGGGAAATGTAAGTCTAGTGCTTCTGAGCGATAGTAGTCCGCTACAGCCCGGTTCACCGGAGTCCTGCTAGCCCAGCACTACTGCTTGGACACTTGACTGGCCGGCATGTGTTTCACGTCGTTCCTATGTCTGTCCCTTCGGGGAAATGTCACGCGCTGTTATTCGGAGTCCTGCCTAGCCTGCTACAGCCCGGGTTACCGGAGTCCTGTTAGCCCAGTGCTACAGCCCGAATAGACACGTTGATGACCGACATGTTCGATGTGATTCATGTATGCCTGTCCTCATAGGCTAGCGCCGCTTTGGATTCACGACTAGCCATGTCGGCCCGGGTTCTCTGTCATATGGATGCTAGCGACACTATCATATACGTGAGCCAAAAGGCGCAAACGGTCCCGGGCCAGGTAAGGTGGCACCCGTGGGAGTACCGTGCGTGAGGCCGCAAAGTGATATGATGTGTTACACGCTGGATCGATGTGGCTTAGGATCGGGGTCCTGACAGCGTTGGCATCAGAGCCGGACTGCCTGTAGGTTCGCTAAGCCAAACTGGTTGATGTCGAGTCTAGAAATGCTTTAGTTATATGTAGGGGAATTGATTGTGGGAGGGAACGTAAGGCTCTTTTACTCCTTTACCTTATGCCCTTTATTCTGAGTCATTCTCTTCTCATTCTACGTGGGTTAAGGACTAGGCTCTCTGCTCTCTATCAGGTTCACGTGTTACTAAATCCGTAGTAACTTATAGGATTGTTGGATACAACCCAGTTCAGTTCTACTAAAGTTTAGTATGTTGCCAATTGAATCAGAACCTTGATATGATGTTGTTGAGTGGTTTCGCAAACTGTTGTGGATGTCTCAAGTCTTTTTCTGAGCATTTACAGCCGTTATGCTGTCCAATTTCATCTAGAAATTCTAATGCCTTTGCACTATTTTGTGCTTTCAGATGGCTACCCGTCCCCAAAACCAAGTGGTTCGTCTGACCCGTTGCATCGGTGTATGTGGTCATACCGCCATGTTGGTTTGAGTGATGGTTGAGGCAGGTTACCGATGGTATCCTGAATACACCGTCGAAGAGCAGTTTAGAGATTTTAACCAGAGCCAATATCTGTGCACGGTCAGGATTTATCCATCATATCCCGGAGCCACGGAACCACTCCACCGTTCTTATGGACTCGGGATCACTATTGGGATGTCCGTTCAAGATGCAGCCTACTCGATGATGACCATTATGCGAGCTAGAACTGCCTTGTTGAGCAACACTGAATTTCGCTACATGCCAGCATCCCTCCCTGGGGCGCATGGTTACCTTCAGGGCATGTACAGTGATGCATCCCATGAGGACACACTCCTTTGCACCACTGCTGAGATGTTGGAAGATAAGGACCGTGAAAACCGGGCCTTGCGTATGGAGCTCTTTAATGCTCGTGCTGATCATTGGGCCACCTTGACAAGGTTTGCACCTGCTGTGCAAGCCGGATACATGGACACGAGAGACTTGTACCCTGTGCGGGCTAGTTTGCCAGACTTCATGGAATGGCGTGAGGTGGGAGGCATCACCCCTCCTCGTGGGCCTCTTCTGCCACCATTTGTTGGACCGAGGCCGCACCCAAGTCCCTATGGTCCACAAGCACCGCAGGACCGTCTGTTCCCAGATGACCATGTTCCGCTTCCAGGTCTGGGTGGTGACTTCTATGAGGACTTCTACGGAGCCGTCTGAGCTAGTAGTAGTCTCGCTAGTATTGTAATAGTTGTATGTCCACCGTCCTGCGTGATTGTGGAATATAACTTAGTGTGTATCAATTCCGGAGGTGTAGAAAAATAATGTATAGGAGCTTGGAATGCCTCCGATGAGATGTAACGTCTTTCGTCTTAGTTGTACCTCAGCTTGAGCTTGTACTAAACTATGTATGATGTGTATGACCGTTGGTATATATATGGCAGTTTCTATATTACCATGTCATACGGATGATCATCTCTGCATTCCTTGTTACCCATTACATTCCGCACCTCTTTGGCCAGATTTTGCCATCCTGGTTTAAATCGTTGTTTTGTTTTCCCAGGATGGTCAACACCCGCAGCAACCCTGCTGCTTCGGAGCAGGGAGAAGCTAGTGCACCTAGAGAGGAAAGTCTGCCTCAACCACCTTCTCTGGCCGAAGTGATGCTGGAGGCAGAGCGCAACAGGCGCGACACCAACCGCTTGTTAGAGCGGATTGAGCAGAACACTGCACGTCAGCAGAGGATCAATTCGGTGTCCATCAATGACTTTGTCAAGCTGTACCCGCCAAAGTTCAATCATTCCATCGAACCTCTCGATGCGGATGACTGGCTCCGCAGCATCGCCCACAAGCTACGTTCTGCCAACGTGGCTGAAGATGATAAAGTCACCTTTGCTGCCTATCACCTTGAAGGTCCTGCCAGCCTTTGGTGGGAGAATTATGAAGCTATGCGCCCAGTCGGCCAACTCACTACTTGGGCTGATTTCAGTGCCGCTTTTCGTGAGCATCATATCCTGGAGGGCCTTATGGATCGCAAGAGGGAGGAGTTTTGTAACTTCACCCAGGGGAAGCTGACTGTGGATGCATACAGTCGCGAGTTTGGGAAGCTTGCACGCTATGCTCCCGAAGAGGTATCTACCGATGCCAAGAAGCAGGCAAGGTTCCGCAAGGGACTTAGCCCTGAGCTCCGTCGTGACCTTCGTCTGCATGAATGCATTTCCTTTCCGAAGCTAGTCAATAAGGCCATCAGTGCCGAGACAGGGCAGAATGATTTTGAAGCTTCACGCAAACACTCCCGTGACTATGGTTCTTCATCCGGCTCTGGATCTCAGAAGCGCCGGGTCTGGATACCAAATTCTGCTATGCCACCCAGGTATACCCCGAGGCCATCCTTTGTGGCGCCTCGTCCCAACCAGCAGTATGTGCCGCCCAAGACTTTTGGTGGCCCCACTACCAATGCTGCTCCACGCCCCAATTTGATAACTTGCTTCAAGTGTGGTGAGCCGGGCCACTACATCCGTGATTGTCCCCAGAACAACCCCAGCCAGTTCGGAAAGTCTGTTGGACATGGTAAGTCAACAGCAAAGGTGCTTGTCGCCAAGCCAGCCACCACTGCTCGTGGCCATGTCAACTACGTTTCAGCTGAAGAAACTCAAGAGGACCCCAACGTCGTTCTCGGTACGCTCCTTGTTAATTGCCACCCGGCAACTGTTCTCTTTGATACTGGAGCATCTCATTCATTTATTTCTGAGAGCTATGCTCGATTGCACAACACTACCTTTAGTGACATGCCCACCTCCATGGAAATTCAAACTCCCGGTTCTAGATGGCAAACCTCTAGGATTAGCCATGGAAATGAAATTCTTGTCGACAGATTGGTTTTCCTCGCGTCACTAATAGCTCTCAAGTCTTCAGACATAAACATCATCTTGGGTATGGACTGGATGTCAGCTCATTACGCCAAGATTGATTGCTCAACTAGAACTGTCCAACTTACCCATCCATCGGGCAAGACAGTCAATGTTTTGACCCGAGTATCGGAGCGTCAGCTCTACTCTCTAAATGCCAATCCCCTTCCAGACCTCGAAGATATTCCGGTAGTCCATGACTTCCCGGATGTCTTTCCAGAGGAGCTGCCAGGTGTTCCACCTGACAGAGATGTTGAGTTCGTGATAGACCTTGTTCCAGGAACCGTCCCAATCTCTAGGAGACCTTATAAAATGGCACCCCTAGAACTAGCCGAGCTTAAGAAACAACTCGATGAGTCCTTGCAAAAGGGTTTCATCCGTCCTAGCTCATCTCCATGGGCTTGTCCCGTCCTCTTCGTCAAGAAGAAGGATGGAACGGATCGGATGGTTGTGGATTATCGACCTGTCAACTTGGTCACTATCAAGAACAAGTATCCGCTCCCCAGGATCAACGATCTGTATGACCAGCTCGCTGGATCCTCAGTCTTTTCCAAGATGGATTTGAGGTTGGGCTACCATCAAATCAAAATCAAGAATGGGGACATTCCCAAAACGGCTTTCGTCACTCGTTACGGCCAATACGAGTACACCGTCATGTCCTTCGGTTTAACCAATGCTCCAGCCACCTTCTCTCGGTTAATGAACTCAATCTTCATGGAGTATTTGGATAAATTCGTCGTGGTTTACCTCGATGATATACTCATCTACTCCAAGAATGAGGAAGAACATGCCGAACATCTAAGGCTAGTATTGATGAAACTTCGAGAGCATCGCCTTTACGCCAAGTTCTCCAAGTGCGAATTCTGGTTGCCAGAAGTGACCTACCTGGGCCATGTAATCTCTGGCAAGGGCATTGCTGTCAATCCCGAGCGAGTTCAAGCTGTCCTTGACTGGACTCCACCTGAAACGGTCAAGCAAGTTCGGAGTTTTCTTGGATTGGCGAGCTACTGCCGCCGCTTCGTCGAGAATTTCTCCAAGGTTGCTAAGCCTCTAACTGAACTCCTCAAGAAAGATAAAAAGTTCGAGTGGACCCCACAGTGCGAGTTCAGCTTTCAGGAACTGAAAAGACGCCTGACATCTGCTCCCGTACTGGTACCACCAGATTTCTCTAAGGACTTTGTTATCTATTGCGACGCCTCGCGACAAGGACTAGGTTGCATACTCATGCAAGATCGTCATGTGATTGCCTACGCTTCTCGGCAGTTGTGTCCACATGAGGATAATTATCCCACTCATGACCTAGAGCTTGCAGCAGTAGTCCATGCACTCAAAACCTGGCGACATTACTTTCTGGGTAATCGCTGCGAAATCTACACTGATCACCAAAGTCTGAAATATATCTTCACCCAACCGGATTTGAATCTCAGGCAAAGACGTTGGGTTGAGTTGATCTCAGATTACAACTTAGGAATAACTTACACCCCAGGCAAAGCCAATGTCATGGCTGACGCACTAAGTCGTAAATCTTATTGTAACAATCTGATGTTACAACAAGGTCAACCACTTCTCCACGAGGAATTTCGTAAGCTTAACCTTCACATTGTTCCTCGAGGATTCCTTTCCACCCTGGTGGCGAAACCTAACCTTACGGATCAGATCATCAAGGCACAAAAGGTGGATCCGGGAATTTCCCGTATCAAGAGAAACATCAAGAAGGGAGTTGCAGATTGTTTCTCCATTGATGATCAAGGTGTTGTGTTCTTTGGAAACCGTCTAGTGGTTCCCAAGGTACGCAACTTGAGACGATTGATCCTTAAGGAAGCTCATGAATCCCCTCTCACCATTCATCCCGGTAGCACTAAGATGTATCAAGACCTACGCCAGAGGTTTTGGTGGACTAGGATGAAGAGAGAAATTGCTCAATACATTGCTAGTTGCGACGTCTGTCGTCGTGTCAAAGCAGAGCATCAACGGCCCGTTGGCACCCTTCAACCATTGGAGATTCCTGAATGGAAATGGGATAAAATCGGTATGGATTTCATTACCGGGTTTCCCAGAACCAAAAGAGGGAATAATGCTATCTTCGTTGTTGTCGATCGTCTCTCCAAAGTAGCCCAC
Source organism: Aegilops umbellulata (assembly GCA_032464435.1). Lineage (NCBI taxonomy): Eukaryota > Viridiplantae > Streptophyta > Magnoliopsida > Poales > Poaceae > Aegilops > Aegilops umbellulata. The sequence goes on along the minus strand of CP136058.1, from coordinate 131,974,579 downwards.
TTCTTACCTGTTCGCGAGAGTATAACCGCTAGCCAGCTAGCTGATTTGTACATCTCTCGAATAGTATCTCTCCATGGTGTTCCATTGGAAATTAATTCAGACCGTGGAAGTCTTTTCACCTCTCGATTTTGGGAAAGTTTCCAAAATGCTTTGGGAACTCAACTTTCTTTTAGCACCGCCTTCCATCCGCAATCAAGTGGTCAAGTAGAACGAGTCAATCAAATTCTGGAGGATATGCTCCGAGCTTCTGTCATCTCTTTTGGTATGAATTGGGAGAAGTGCCTTCCATTCGCCGAGTTCGCTTATAACAACAGTTATCAAGCTAGCTTGGGTAAAGCTCCTTTCGAAGTTCTTTATGGACGAAAATGTCGGACGCCTCTTAACTGGTCAGAAACCGGCGAGAGACAACTCTTTGGCCCGGACATGATCCAGGATGCAGAAGAGCAGGTTCGCATTATTCGTGAGAAGTTGAAAACCGCCCAATCCCGACAAAAGAGTCAGTATGACCGCAAGCATAAGCCCATGGCTTATGAAGTCAGCGAGATGGCTTACCTTCGGGTTACACCTTTAAAGGGAACCCATCGTTTCGGTATCAAAGGCAAATTGGCTCCTCGTTACATTGGACCCTTTCGCATCCTTGCCAAACGAGGGGAAGTTGCCTACCAACTGGAACTACCTCCGCATCTCTCCAGAGTCCATGATGTCTTCCACGTTTCTCAACTCAGGCGTTGCTTCTCGGATCCTATCCGCGGAGTGGACCACGAAACGCTTGATCTCCAAGATAACCTCACTTATCGAGAATACCCCATTCGTATCCTTGATCAAGCCGAGCGTACCACTCGACGCCACAATATCAAGTTTCTCAAGGTTCAATGGTCACACCATTCCGAGCAAGAAGCTACATGGGAAAGGGAGGATCGTCTTCGACTTGAGTACCCCACCTTCTTTCCGACAGATCCTAAATCTCGGGACGAGATTCTTTTGAGTGGGGGTGAGTTGTCACATCCCACCTAGCTCATGCATTGGAGTGTGCATCATGTTTACTTTTGACAGAAATTTGAAATGGGGAAGGCAGAAACCCCAGCACCCCTCCTGAAATCAACTAGGGTTTACTAAAAATATTTTCAATGAACCTGAAATGCCCTTCTAAAATGTTCACCCTCTTTGTCTTGGATTGAAACCTCTGGCAAAAATGGTGCATATTTTTCTAGGTCAACAGAAGGTCATTGAATTAATGCATTAGTATTTGAATTTGGGCATTTAAAATTTATAAAACATTTCAAATGCTCAAATATCTCCAAACTAAAATGTTCCTGATTGGAAATATTCTAATCAAGGTCCAGAAGAAGTTTGGTGATTTTTTGGAGTTGTGCTAGTATTTTTAATAAGTCTACAAAGTGACAAAAGAAATAGAAAAGGAAACAAAAATCAGGAAAAAGTCTTACCTGGCCAAACCCACCAGCCGGCCCACCTGGCGGCCCAGCACTGTGCTGGCCCGAGCCAGCCAGCTGCTTCGTCCCCGCCAGGCAGGCAGGGTGGTGACGCCGACGAGCGCGAGCTCGCCACGATGCCACCTGCTCGCCGCTTCGCCGCCCGACGCGCTGGACGGCCTCCACGTCGTGCCCCCGACCCCGTGGACACGTCCACTTCCCCCTGTCTCTCTCCCTCGCTCCCCTTCGCCATGGCCGACGCCACCGTCGCCGCTCCGCCGTCGTATCCATAGCCACCGTCGTCCCCGCGCCACCCGACCGTGTCCACGAGCTCCGCCACCCTCCTCTTCTTCGAGCAAGACGAGCCCCGAGCGCTCGCCCGCTCTGGAATCGCCCCGACCCCGTCTTCCCCAACTCCGGCCGCCGAGATCGCCATCTTCGCCCCGCTCAGCTCCGACCTTCCCCGAGTCCGCCTCGACGCTCGCTGCTTTCACCGTGAGTCTGGCCACCTCTCCATCCTCCCCGTTCCTCTTCCCGTGCCCTACAACGAGCGCACGAAGCTCGCCCGCACGCGCTGCCGCGGAGCTCGTCGCCGACGAGGCTCCGGCCACCTAACGGCCACGCCACCTTGTCCACTGGCCCTACCGCATCTCCAGGAGTCCCACAAAGCACTCCACGCGCCTCGCCTTGCCCTCTAGCGACGAGTCCGAGCTCACCCGAGCCTGGCCGCCGCCAAACTCGTCGCCGGCGTCATTTCCGGCGACCCCGAGGCCAACTACCACCACCACTCGATGCGGCTCACCTCACGCATCACGTAGACGTGCTCCGCCGTCGATTTGGTCGCCGGAGCGCGAATCTGCACTTCCTCTGCCGCGTCTGGACGTCGCCGGCGGCTCAACGCCGGCGGAGTTGACCCGCTGACCCCTTTTTGACCACGGGTGGGCCCAGTTTGACCCCCTGGGTCTATGACATGTGGGCCCCGCCCGCTAACTAATCCAGGATTAGAAATAATCTAATCTGTTTAAGCTAATGACCCTGACACGCGGGACCCACGCGTCAGGTTTGACCTGGACCGGGTCTGTTGACCTGCTGAGGTCAGCATGACCTCATGCTGACGCCACAATTAATTTTCTGGATTTATTTTTGCACAGGAAATTCCAGAAATTAGTTCAAACTTCAAAAATTCATAGAAAATTATCTATAACTCCAAATGCAAAGTTTTATATATGAAAAATTATCAAAAAAATCCAACCTATCCATTGGTACTAGTTTCATGCATGTCAGAACAAGTTAAACCCACTGTTTAGGCATTACAAGTTGATACACTAATATGATCTTCATAAATGAGCTACCATTTGAATCTTTGGTTCAAATGGGTTCATTCCCTTCTGGTTTAACTTGCACTAGGTCAGGGCACATCCATATTGCCATGTCATAGCATGCATCATGTTGTTGCATATCACCATGTTTTGATTGTGTTCCGATGTGTTCATCGTGGTAGGTTCTGCCTCCGAGGATATCTCCGAGTATCCAACTGAAGGGCAGTATCCCACGACCACTCCATCAGGCAAGCAACCCATTGATCATTCCGATACAAACCCATGTTCTCGCTTCTGCTCTCGTTTACTGCATTAAGACAACGCGTTTCAAACTGCTGTGTGTTGCGGTAGTTGAACCCACTTCCTTTGCATGACCTGTCATTGCCACAGTAACTAGATGAAACCCACTAGCATGTGTAGGAGTTGATTGAGCCAATACATGTGTGTGTGTGTTCCTACCATGCTATGCTTGCTATGCTTAGAGTTATGTCAGGTCTGGCTCATCGGGATGATGATCCGGAGTGAAAGGTTGTATCGTTGTCAATAGTGTGGAAGTGTTGAACACGATTTGGTAAAGGAATCGATGGAAGGCCATGTAGGAGTACATGGTGGGTTGTTTCATTGAGGCCGACCTTAAGAATTGAGATCTGTGTGTGTGATTTAAGACTCAGCTACTACCACGCATTGGGCCCGAAACCAATGGACCCTCTCGGCTTCTTGATCACGCTTGTCCTCTGTCCAGGAGTTGCAAAGTAGTTTCTGGTGTTTGTAGCATGCTGGGGGCCGCACGCGGCGCTGACCATCGGGGTGGGCTGTGTTGCGGTAGGCACGTGGCCGGGTCAACCAGGCGCCCGTTTGGTGTCTCGGAACCCTGTTCACATCGTTCGGGGCCGTTAGTGGAAACCTCGGCCGGACTCCCTGCGGATGGAACCCGAATAGGCGATAAACCTGGACTAGAGACTTGAGTGTTTAGGTAGGCCGTGGCCGACACCCTCGCTGGGCTTCCGCTTGAAGGTTGCCGAGTACATGTCGTGTAAACGGCGATAAGTGGTGAGAGCGTGTGTGAAGAAGTACACCCCTGCAGGGTATAAATCTATTCGAATAGCCGCGTCCGCGGTAAAGGACTACTTGGTCACCTATACAGTTCATAGATAAGTTAAATGGATACTACTAAAAATCTCAAGATAAGTGTGAGTACCGCGGATGGCCCTCTCGTAGGATGGCGAGAGAGGATCCACGGTGGAGTATTGTGATGGTGATAGTGGACTCGTGTGTGACAAATGATTTACAAGTGGTGTCTATCGTAGGATAGCTTAGCCAAGAGTCAAAGCTGGCTTGCTGCAATAACCCCACTACCTTCTTGAGAATGTGCATGTATGATAGGTTCCTGTTGTAAGACTTGCTGAGTACCTCCGTACTCATGTTGCTTTAATCATGTTTTTCAGACGACTGCACCAACCCCTCTGATGGGTTCTATGTAGACCTCGACGTTGACGAGTGACTTATCACCCAGGTGGTGATCCAAGACTTGTGAAGGGTCGTTGTAGATAGACAGGCTTTGTCAAGCCTTCTTTCTTTCTAGTGTCTGTACTCAGACTACTTTGCTTCCGCATGTGCTTGTATGTTGTATGAATTGAGTGTTGGGTCATGTGACCCCTATCTGTATGGATGATATGTATGGCTCTTCGGAGCCTTCTAAATAAAGTACTTGAGTCGTAGAGTACTGTTGTGATGCCATGTTGTATTTACTCATATCGGGCATATTGTGTGTATGATTGAAATGCTTGGTATGAGTGGGATCCGACTATCTAGTTGTTTATCCTTGGCAGCCTTTCATATGGGGAAATGTAAGTCTAGTGCTTCTGAGCGATAGTAGTCCGCTACAGCCCGGTTCACCGGAGTCCTGCTAGCCCAGCACTACTGCTTGGACACTTTACTGGCCGGCATGTGTTTCACGTCGTTCCTATGTCTGTCCCTTCGGGGAAATGTCACGCGCTGTTATTCGGAGTCCTGCCTAGCCTGCTACAGCCCGGGTTACGGGAGTCCTGTTAGCCCAGTGCTACAGCCCGAATAGACACGTTGATGACCGACATGTTCGATGTGATTCATGTATGCCTGTCCTCATAGGCTAGCGCCGCTTTGGATTCACGACTAGCCATGTCGGCCCGGGTTCTCTGTCATATGGATGCTAGCGACACTATCATATACGTGAGCCAAAAGGCGCAAACGGTCCCGGGCCAGGTAAGGTGGCACCCGTGGGAGTACCGTGCGTGAGGCCGCAAAGTGATATGATGTGTTACACGCTGGATCGATGTGGCTTAGGATCGGGGTCCTGACACTTCCTGAGTTTGACAATGCCCCTTTAAAGAAACGCCGAAGCTGGCTCCCACGGAGCCCTCAGGAGGAAGATGACAGAGATGTCCTTTACTTGATGGGATGGATAAAGGTACTGGCTCAATCTAGACTGACAATAACCGAGGTTATGTCAATTTGCATTATGCGGGGGGTGCAGCCGCTTCAATATCGAGGCCACCCCATGTGGCATTTCAACGGGGAAGATGATGCCACTCGTTGCGACCGTAAGGGGCCGGACTCAGTTGCTGCCCTAGCAAAAATTCTTTCCGATTTGTATAAGGGAGAGGAAGAGGAGTTCCTCCGCATCAAGCCACGGGATGGATTCTCCATGTACAACCCTCCAAGCTGGGTGAGCTGCCACTTCTTACTCCCATCCTCCCCAAGTTTTTGTAATAAGTATTTACCTTGCTACTTCATAGCAGGAACTGCGAAAGGCTGTAAGGGAGGTTAACAGCCTGCCCCCACAACCGGAGGATCCCGGCCGGGCACTCGACCCCGGCCTAGAAGAGGATCCGGATATATTTGTGGAGCTGATCGACAGGATATCTATCAATTAGGCTGTGATGATGCCATGGTGGCCATTATAGCGGACTATCCTGGGCTGCTCCCCGCCTCGCATGTAAGTGAAACCAGAGTCCCAACTTTCAAGAAGGATCTCTTTTTATGCACCTCACCTACTGTACCTGTATGGTGTTTTACAGGGAAGGTCCTCGGGACACCATGCCGAACCCGTGGCGAATCGCCAACAAGGGGCGCCGAAGCCAAGCAGGCTAAAAAGGAAGGCGGTCCGGACGGAGACGCCGGCGCAGAGGTATTATACAAAGCCTTGCTCCGTGGTTATCATCTTCTAAAACATAATAACACCCATGTTTCCTAGAAGGAAAAACGATCGCCAGACTATATCCGGAGAGGTTGCCGATCACGCCTCCACCAGTCGAGCTCCAGGGCCGGACACAGAGGCGGAAGCTAACGCGGGGCACACGCCAGGTGCTCCTCCTATAGAGGATGCGGATAAAATATCCGCTTCAAACTCCGAAGTGGAGAGCGCCATGAGTCGCCGGGCCGTACTCCGTGACGCTTGTTTCTCCCAAGAGGCGTTTGATGCCTTCAACTCAGGAGACGCGTACATCCGTGCCGCTCAAAATGGTCCTGCCAGAGCCATGGACCACTATGTAAAGGATATACGGGTAAGACAATTTGATGATTATATGTATAGCAGTAGCCCCTGAGACTTCATGGAATGGCGTGAGGTGGGAGGCATCACCCCTCCTCGTGGGCCTCTTCTGCCACCATTTGTTGGACCGAGGCCGCACCCAAGTCCCTATGGTCCACAAGCACCGCAGGACCGTCTGTTCCCAGATGACCATGTTCCGCTTCCAGGTCTGGGTGGTGACTTCTATGAGGACTTCTACGGAGCCGTCTGAGCTAGTAGTAGTCTCGCTAGTATTGTAATAGTTGTATGTCCACCGTCCTGCGTGATTGTGGAATATAACTTAGTGTGTATCAATTCCAGAGGTGTAGAAAAATAATGTATAGGAGCTTGGAATGCCTCCGATGAGATGTAACGTCTTTCGTCTTAGTTGTACCTCAGCTTGAGCTTGTACTAAACTATGTATGATGTGTATGACCGTTGGTATATATATGGCAGTTTCTATATTACCATGTCATACGGATGATCATCTCTGCATTCCTTGTTACCCATTACATTCCGCACCTCTTTGGCCAGATTTTGCCATCCTGGTTTAAATCGTTGTTTTGTTTTCCCAGGATGGTCAACACCCGCAGCAACCCTGCTGCTTCGGAGCAGGGAGAAGCTAGTGCACCTAGAGAGGAAAGTCTGCCTCAACCACCTTCTCTGGCCGAAGTGATGCTGGAGGCAGAGCGCAACAGGCGCGACACCAACCGCTTGTTAGAGCGGATTGAGCAGAACACTGCACGTCAGCAGAGGATCAATTCGGTGTCCATCAATGACTTTGTCAAGCTGTACCCGCCAAAGTTCAATCATTCCATCGAACCTCTCGATGCGGATGACTGGCTCCGCAGCATCGCCCACAAGCTACGTTCTGCCAACGTGGCTGAAGATGATAAAGTCACCTTTGCTGCCTATCACCTTGAAGGTCCTGCCAGCCTTTGGTGGGAGAATTATGAAGCTATGCGCCCAGTCGGCCAACTCACTACTTGGGCTGATTTCAGTGCCGCTTTTCTTGAGCATCATATCCCGGAGGGCCTTATGGATCGCAAGAGGGAGGAGTTTTGTAACTTCACCCAGGGGAAGCTGACTGTGGATGCATACAGTCGCGAGTTTGGGAAGCTTGCATGCTATGCTCCCGAAGAGGTATCTACCGATGCCAAGAAGCAGGCAAGGTTCCGCAAGGGACTTCGCCCTGAGCTCCGTCGTGACCTTCGTCTGCATGAATGCATTTCCTTTCCGAAGCTAGTCAATAAGGCCATCAGTGCCGAGACAGGGCAGAATGATTTTGAAGCTTCACGCAAACACTCCCGTGACTATGGTTCTTCATCCGGCTCTGGATCTCAGAAGCGCCGGGTCTGGATACCAAATTCTGCTATGCCACCCAGGTATACCCCGAGGCCATCCTTTGTGGCGCCTCGTCCCAACCAGCAGTATGTGCCGCCCAAGACTTTTGGTGGCCCCACTACCAATGCTGCTCCACGCCCCAATTTGATAACTTGCTTCAAGTGTGGTGAGCCGGGCCACTACATCCGTGATTGTCCCCAGAACAACCCCAGCCAGTTCGGAAATTCTGTTGGACGTGGTAAGTCAACAGCAAAGGTGCTTGTCGCCAAGCCAGCCACCACTGCTCGTGGCCATGTCAACTACGTTTCAGCTGAAGAAACTCAAGAGGACCCCAACGTCGTTCTCGGTACGCTCCTTGTTAATTGCCACCCGGCAACTGTTCTCTTTGATACTGGAGCATCTCATTCATTTATTTCTGAGAGCTATGCTCGATTGCACAACACTACCTTTAGTGACATGCCCACCTCCATGGAAATTCAAACTCCCGGTTCTAGATGGCAAACCTCTAGGATTAGCCATGGAAATGAAATTCTTGTCGACAGATTGGTTTTCCTCGCGTCACTAATAGCTCTCAAGTCTTCAGACATAAACATCATCTTGGGTATGGACTGGATGTCAGCTCATTACGCCAAGATTGATTGCTCAACTAGAACTGTCCAACTTACCCATCCATCGGGCAAGACAGTCAATGTTTTGACCCGAGTATCGGAGCGTCAGCTCTACTCTCTAAATGCCAATCCCCTTCCAGACCTCGAAGATATTCCGGTAGTCCGTGACTTCCCGGATGTCTTTCCAGAGGAGCTGCCAGGTGTTCCACCTGACAGAGATGTTGAGTTCGTGATAGACCTTGTTCCAGGAACCGTCCCAATCTCTAGGAGACCTTATAAAATGGCACCCCTAGAACTAGCCGAGCTTAAGAAACAACTCGATGAGTCCTTGCAAAAGGGTTTCATCCGTCCTAGCTCATCTCCATGGGCTTGTCCCGTCCTCTTCGTCAAGAAGAAGGATGGAACGGATCGGATGGTTGTGGATTATCGACCTGTCAACTTGGTCACTATCAAGAACAAGTATCCGCTCCCCAGGATCAACGATCTGTATGACCAGCTCGCTGGATCCTCAGTCTTTTCCAAGATGGATTTGAGGTTGGGCTACCATCAAATCAAAATCAAGAATGGGGGCATTCCCAAAACGGCTTTCGTCACTCGTTACGGCCAATACGAGTACACCGTCATGTCCTTCGGTTTAACCAATGCTCCAGCCACCTTCTCTCGGTTAATGAACTCAATCTTCATGGAGTATTTGGATAAATTCGTCGTGGTTTACCTCGATGATATACTCATCTACTCCAAGAATGAGGAAGAACATGCCGAACATCTAAGGCTAGTATTGATGAAACTTCGAGAGCATCACCTTTACGCCAAGTTCTCCAAGTGCGAATTCTGGTTGCCAGAAGTGACCTACCTGGGCCATGTAATCTCTGGCAAGGGCATTGCTGTCAATCCCGAGCGAGTTCAAGCTGTCCTTGACTGGACTCCACCTGAAATGGTCAAGCAAGTTCGGAGTTTTCTTGGATTGGCGAGCTACTGCCGCCGCTTCGTCGAGAATTTCTCCAAGGTTGCTAAGCCTCTAACTGAACTCCTCAAGAAAGATAAAAAGTTCGAGTGGACCCCACAGTGCGAGTTCAGCTTTCAGGAACTGAAAAGACGCCTGACATCTGCTCCCGTGCTGGTACCACCAGATTTCTCTAAGGACTTTGTTATCTATTGCGACGCCTCGCGACAAGGACTAGGTTGCATACTCATGCAAGATCGTCATGTGATTGCCTACGCTTCTCGGCAGTTGTGTCCACATGAGGATAATTATCCCACTCATGACCTAGAGCTTGCAGCAGTAGTCCATGCACTCAAAACCTGGCGACATTACCTTCTGGGTAATCGCTGCGAAATCTACACTGATCACCAAAGTCTGAAATATATCTTCACCCAACCGGATTTGAATCTCAGGCAAAGACGTTGGGTTGAGTTGATCTCAGATTACGACTTAGGAATAACTTACACCCCAGGCAAAGCCAATGTCATGGCTGACGCACTAAGTCGTAAATCTTATTGTAACAATCCGATGTTACAACAAGGTCAACCACTTCTCCACGAGGAATTTCGTAAGCTTAACCTTCACATTGTTCCTCGAGGATTCCTTTCCACCCTGGTGGCGAAACCTAACCTTACGGATCAGATCATCAAGGCACAAAAGGTGGATCCGGGAATTTCCCGTATCAAGAGAAACATCAAGAAGGGACTTGCAGATTGTTTCTCCATTGATGATCAAGGTGTTGTGTTCTTTGGAAACCGTCTAGTGGTTCCCAAGGTACGCAACTTGAGACGATTAATCCTTAAGGAAGCTCATGAATCCCCTCTCACCATTCATCCCGGTAGCACTAAGATGTATCAAGACCTACGCCAGAGGTTTTGGTGGACTAGGATGAAGAGAGAAATTGCTCAATACATTGCTAGTTGCGACGTCTGTCGTCGTGTCAAAGCAGAGCATCAACGGCCCGCTGGCACCCTTCAACCATTGGAGATTCCTGAATGGAAATGGGATAAAATCGGTATGGATTTCATTACCGGGTTTCCCAGAACCAAAAGAGGGAATAATGCTATCTTCGTTGTTGTCGATCGTCTCTCCAAAGTAGCCCACTTCTTACCTGTTCGCGAGAGTATAACCGCTAGCCAGCTAGCTGATTTGTACATCTCTCGAATAGTATCTCTCCATGGTGTTCCATTGGAAATTAATTCAGACCGTGGAAGTCTTTTCACCTCTCGATTTTGGGAAAGTTTCCAAAATGCTTTGGGAACTCAACTTTCTTTTAGCACCGCCTTCCATCCGCAATCAAGTGGTCAAGTAGAACGAGTCAATCAAATTCTGGAGGATATGCTCCGAGCTTCTGTCATCTCTTTTGGTATGAATTGGGAGAAGTGCCTTCCATTCGCCGAGTTCGCTTATAACAACAGTTATCAAGCTAGCTTGGGTAAAGCTCCTTTCGAAGTTCTTTATGGACGAAAATGTCGGACGCCTCTTAACTGGTCAGAAACCGGCGAGAGACAACTCTTTGGCCCGGACATGATCCAGGATGCAGAAGAGCAGGTTCGCATTATTCGTGAGAAGTTGAAAACCGCCCAATCCCGACAAAAGAGTCAGTATGACCGCAAGCATAAGCCCATGGCTTATGAAGTCAGCGAGATGGCTTACCTTCGGGTTACACCTTTAAAGGGAACCCATCGTTTCGGTATCAAAGGCAAATTGGCTCCTCGTTACATTGGACCCTTTCGCATCCTTGCCAAACGAGGGGAAGTTGCCTACCAACTGGAACTACCTCCGCATCTCTCCAGAGTCCATGATGTCTTCCACGTTTCTCAACTCAGGCGTTGCTTCTCGGATCCTATCCGCGGAGTGGACCACGAAACGCTTGATCTCCAAGATAACCTCACTTATCGAGAATACCCCATTCGTATCCTTGATCAAGCCGAGCGTACCACTCGACGCCACAATATCAAGTTTCTCAAGGTTCAATGGTCACACCATTCCGAGCAAGAAGCTACATGGGAAAGGGAGGATCGTCTTCGACTTGAGTACCCCACCTTCTTTCCGACAGATCCTAAATCTCGGGACGAGATTCTTTTGAGTGGGGGTGAGTTGTCACATCCCACCTAGCTCATGCATTGGAGTGTGCATCATGTTTACTTTTGACAGAAATTTGAAATGGGGAAGGCAGAAACCCCAGCACCCCTCCTGAAATCAACTAGGGTTTACTAAAAATATTTTCAATGAACCTGAAATGCCCTTCTAAAATGTTCACCCTCTTTGTCTTGGATTGAAACCTCTGGCAAAAATGGTGCATATTTTTCTAGGTCAACAGAAGGTCATTGAATTAATGCATTAGTATTTGAATTTGGGCATTTAAAATTTATAAAACATTTCAAATGCTCAAATATCTCCAAACTAAAATGTTCCTGATTGGAAATATTCTAATCAAGGTCCAGAAGAAGTTTGGTGATTTTTGGAGTTGTGCTAGTATTTTTAATAAGTCTACAAAGTGACAAAAGAAATAGAAAAGGAAACAAAAATCAGGAAAAAGTCTTACCTGGCCAAACCCACCAGCCGGCCCACCTGGCGGCCCAGCACTGTGCTGGCCCGAGCCAGCCAGCTGCTTCGTCCCCGCCAGGCAGGCAGGGTGGTGACGCCGACGAGCGCGAGCTCGCCACGACGCCACCTGCTCGCCGCTTCGCCGCCCGACGCGCTGGACGGCCTCCACGTCGTGCCCCCGACCCCGTGGACACGTCCACTTCCCCCCTGTCTCTCTCCCTCGCTCCCCTTCGCCATGGCCGACGCCACCGTCGCCGCTCCGCCGTCGTAGCCATAGCCACCGTCGTCCCCGCGCCACCCGACCGTGTCCACGAGCTCCGCCACCCTCCTCTTCTTCGAGCAAGACGAGCCCCGAGCGCTCGCTCGCTCTGGAATCGCCCCGACCCCGTCTTCCCCAACTCCGGCCGCCGAGATCGCCATCTTCGCCCCGCTCAGCTCCGACCTTCCCCGAGTCCGCCTCGACGCTCGCTGCTTTCACCGTGAGTCTGGCCACCTCTCCATCCTCCCCGTTCCTCTTCCCGTGCCCTACAACGAGCGCACGAAGCTCGCCCGCACGCGCCGCCGCGGAGCTCGTCGCCGACGAGGCTCCGGCCACCTAACGGCCACGCCACCTTGTCCACTGGCCCTACCGCATCTCCAGGAGTCCCACAAAGCACTCCACGCGCCTCGCCTTGCCCTCTAGCGACGAGTCCGAGCTCACCCGAGCCTGGCCGCCGCCAAACTCGTCGCCGGCGTCATTTCCGGCGACCCCGAGGCCAACTACCACCACCACTCGATGCGGCTCACCTCACGCATCACGTAGACGTGCTCCGCCGTCGATTTGGTCGCCGGAGCGCGAATCTGCACTTCCTCTGCCGCGTCTGGACGTCGCCGGCGGCTCAACGCCGGCGGAGTTGACCCGCTGACCCCTTTTTGACCACGGGTGGGCCCAGTTTGACCCCCTGGGTCTATGACATGTGGGCCCCGCCCGCTAACTAATCCAGGATTAGAAATAATCTAATCTGTTTAAGCTAATGACCCTGACACGCGGGACCCACGCGTCAGGTTTGACCTGGACCGGGTCTGTTGACCTGCTGAGGTCAGCATGACCTCATGCTGACGCCACAATTAATTTTCTGGATTTATTTTTGCACAGGAAATTCCAGAAATTAGTTCAAACTTCAAAAATTCATAGAAAATTATCTATAACTCCAAATGCAAAGTTTTATATATGAAAAATTATCAAAAAAATCCAACCTATCCATTGGTACTAGTTTCATGCATGTCAGAACAAGTTAAACCCACTTTTTAGGCATTACAAGTTGATACACTAATATGATCTTCATAAATGAGCTACCATTTGAATCTTTGGTTCAAATGGGTTCATTCCCTTCTGGTTTAACTTGCACTAGGTCAGGGCACATCCATATTGCCATGTCATAGCATGCATCATGTTGTTGCATATCACCATGTTTTGATTGTGTTCCGATGTGTTCATCGTGGTAGGTTCTGCCTCCGAGGATATCTCCGAGTATCCAACTGAAGGGCAGTATCCCACGACCACTCCATCAGGCAAGCAACCCATTGATCATTCCGATACAAACCCATGTTCTCGCTTCTGCTCTCGTTTACTGCATTAAGACAACGCGTTTCAAACTGCTGTGTGTTGCGGTAGTTGAACCCACTTCCTTTGCATGACCTGTCATTGCCACAGTAACTAGATGAAACCCACTAGCATGTGTAGGAGTTGATTGAGCCAATACATGTGTGTGTGTGTTCCTACCATGCTATGCTTGCTATGCTTAGAGTTATGTCAGGTCTGGCTCATCGGGATGATGATCCGGAGTGAAAGGTTGTATCGTTGTCAATAGTGTGGAAGTGTTGAACACGATTTGGTAAAGGAATCGATGGAAGGCCATGTAGGAGTACATGGTGGGTTGTTTCATTGAGGCCGACCTTAAGAACTGAGATCTGTGTGTGTGATTTAAGACTCAGCTACTACCACGCATTGGGCCCGAAACCAATGGACCCTCTCGGCTTCTTGATCACGCTTGTCCTCTGTCCAGGAGTTGCAAAGTAGTTTCTGGTGTTTGTAGCATGCTGGGGGCCGCACGCGGCGCTGACCATCGGGGTGGGCTGTGTTGCGGTAGGCACGTGGCCGGGTCAACCAGGCGCCCGTTTGGTGTCTCGGAACCCTGTTCACATCGTTCGGGGCCGTTAGTGGAAACCTCGGCTGGACTCCCTGCGGATGGAACCCGAATAGGCGATAAACCTGGACTAGAGACTTGAGTGTTTAGGTAGGCCATGGCCGACACCCTCGCTGGGCTTCCGCTTGAAGGTTGCCGAGTACATGTCGTGTAAACGGTGATAAGTGGTGAGAGCGTGTGTGAAGAAGTACACCCCTGCAGGGTATAAATCTATTCGAATAGCCGCGTCCGCGGTAAAGGACTACTTGGTCACCTATACAGTTCATAGATAAGTTAAATGGATACTACTAAAAATCTCAAGATAAGTGTGAGTACCGCGGATGGCCCTCTCGTAGGATGGCGAGAGAGGATCCACGGTGGAGTATTGTGATGGTGATAGTGGACTCGTGTGCGACAAATGATTTACAAGTGGTGTCTATCGTAGGATAGCTTAGCCAAGAGTCAAAGCTGGCTTGCTGCAATAACCCCACTACCTTCTTGAGAATGTGCATGTATGATAGGTTCCTGTTGTAAGACTTGCTGAGTACCTCCGTACTCATGTTGCTTTAATCATGTTTTTCAGACGACTGCACCAACCCCTCTGATGGGTTCTATGTAGACCTCGACGTTGACGAGTGACTTATCACCCAGGTGGTGATCCAAGACTTGTGAAGGGTCGTTGTAGATAGACAGGCTTCGTCAAGCCTTCTTTCTTTCTAGTGTCTGTACTCAGACTACTTTGCTTCCGCATGTGCTTGTATGTTGTATGACTTGAGTGTTGGGTCATGTGACCCCTATCTGTATGGATGATATGTATGGCTCTTCGGAGCCTTCTAAATAAAGTACTTGAGTCGTAGAGTACTGTTGTGATGCCATGTTGTATTTACTCATATCGGGCATATTGTGTGTATGATTGAAATGCTTGGTATGAGTGGGATCCGACTATCTAGTTGTTTATCCTTGGCAGCCTTTCATATGGGGAAATGTAAGTCTAGTGCTTCTGAGCGATAGTAGTCCGCTACAGCCCGGTTCACCGGAGTCCTGCTAGCCCAGCACTACTGCTTGGACACTTGACTGGCCGGCATGTGTTTCACGTCGTTCCTATGTCTGTCCCTTCGGGGAAATGTCACGCGCTGTTATTCGGAGTCCTGCCTAGCCTGCTACAGCCCGGGTTACGGGAGTCCTGTTAGCCCAGTGCTACAGCCCGAATAGACACGTTGATGACCGACATGTTCGATGTGATTCATGTATGCCTGTCCTCATAGGCTAGCGCCGCTTTGGATTCACGACTAGCCATGTCGGCCCGGGTTCTCTGTCATATGGATGCTAGCGACACTATCATATACGTGAGCCAAAAGGCGCAAACGGTCCCGGGCCAGGTAAGGTGGCACCCGTGGGAGTACCGTGCGTGAGGCCGCAAAGTGATATGATGTGTTACACGCTGGATCGATGTGGCTTAGGATCGGGGTCCTGACACTTCCTGAGTTTGACAATGCCCCTTTAAAGAAACGCCGAAGCTGGCTCCCACGGAGCCCTCAGGAGGAAGATGACAGAGATGTCCTTTACTTGATGGGATGGATAAAGGTACTGGCTCAATCTAGACTGACAATAACCGAGGTTATGTCAATTTGCATTATGCGGGGGGTGCAGCCGCTTCAATATCGAGGCCACCCCATGTGGCATTTCAACGGGGAAGATGATGCCACTCGTTGCGACCGTAAGGGGCCGGACTCAGTTGCTGCCCTAGCAAAAATTCTTTCCGATTTGTATAAGGGAGAGGAAGAGGAGTTCCTCCGCATCAAGCCACGGGATGGATTCTCCATGTACAACCCTCCAAGCTGGGTGAGCTGCCACTTCTTACTCCCATCCTCCCCAAGTTTTTGTAATAAGTATTTACCTTGCTACTTCATAGCAGGAACTGCGAAAGGCTGTAAGGGAGGTTAACAGCCTGCCCCCACAACCGGAGGATCCCGGCCGGGCACTCGACCCCGGCCTAGAAGAGGATCCGGATATATTTGTGGAGCTGATCGACAGGATATCTATCAATTAGGCTGTGATGATGCCATGGTGGCCATTATAGCGGACTATCCTGGGCTGCTCCCCGCCTCGCATGTAAGTGAAACCAGAGTCCCAACTTTCAAGAAGGATCTCTTTTTATGCACCTCACCTACTGTACCTGTATGGTGTTTTACAGGGAAGGTCCTCGGGACACCATGCCGAACCCGTGGCGAATCGCCAACAAGGGGCGCCGAAGCCAAGCAGGCTAAAAAGGAAGGCGGTCCGGACGGAGACGCCGGCGCAGAGGTATTATACAAAGCCTTGCTCCGTGGTTATCATCTTCTAAAACATAATAACACCCATGTTTCCTAGAAGGAAAAACGATCGCCAGACTATATCCGGAGAGGTTGCCGATCACGCCTCCACCAGTCGAGCTCCAGGGCCGGACACAGAGGCGGAAGCTAACGCGGGGCACACGCCAGGTGCTCCTCCTATAGAGGATGCGGATAAAATATCCGCTTCAAACTCCGAAGTGGAGAGCGCCATGAGTCGCCGGGCCGTACTCCGTGACGCTTGTTTCTCCCAAGAGGCGTTTGATGCCTTCAACTCAGGAGACGCGTACATCCGTGCCGCTCAAAATGGTCCTGCCAGAGCCATGGACCACTATGTAAAGGATATACGGGTAAGACAATTTGATGATTATATGTATAGCAGTAGCCCCTGAGACTTCATGGAATGGCGTGAGGTGGGAGGCAACACCCCTTCTCGTGGGCCTCTTCTGCCACCATTTGTTGGACCGAGGCCGCACCCAAGTCCCTATGGTCCACAAGCACCGCAGGACCGTCTGTTCCCAGATGACCATGTTCCGCTTCCAGGTCTGGGTGGTGACTTCTATGAGGACTTCTACGGAGCCGTCTGAGCTAGTAGTAGTCTCGCTAGTATTGTAATAGTTGTATGTCCACCGTCCTGCGTGATTGTGGAATATAACTTAGTGTGTATCAATTCCGGAGGTGTAGAAAAATAATGTATAGGAGCTTGGAATGCCTCCGATGAGATGTAACGTCTTTCGTCTTAGTTGTACCTCAGCTTGAGCTTGTACTAAACTATGTATGATGTGTATGACCGTTGGTATATATATGGCAGTTTCTATATTACCATGTCATACGGATGATCATCTCTGCATTCCTTGTTACCCATTACATTCCGCACCTCTTTGGCCAGATTTTGCCATCCTGGTTTAAATCGTTGTTTTGTTTTCCCAGGATGGTCAACACCCGCAGCACCCCTGCTGCTTCGGAGCAGGGAGAAGCTAGTGCACCTAGAGAGGAAAGTCTGCCTCAACCACCTTCTCTGGCCGAAGTGATGCTGGAGGCAGAGCGCAACAGGCGCGACACCAACCGCTTGTTAGAGCGGATTGAGCAGAACACTGCACGTCAGCAGAGGATCAATTCGGTGTCCATCAATGACTTTGTCAAGCTGTACCCGCCAAAGTTCAATCATTCCATCGAACCTCTCGATGCGGATGACTGGCTCCGCAGCATCGCCCACAAGCTACGTTCTGCCAACGTGGCTGAAGATGATAAAGTCACCTTTGCTGCCTATCACCTTGAAGGTCCTGCCAGCCTTTGGTGGGAGAATTATGAAGCTATGCGCCCAGTCGGCCAACTCACTACTTGGGCTGATTTCAGTGCCGCTTTTCGTGAGCATCATATCCCGGAGGGCCTTATGGATCGCAAGAGGGAGGAGTTTTGTAACTTCACCCAGGGGAAGCTGACTGTGGATGCATACAGTCGCGAGTTTGGGAAGCTTGCACGCTATGCTCCCGAAGAGGTATCTACCGATGCCAAGAAGCAGGCAAGGTTCCGCAAGGGACTTAGCCCTGAGCTCCGTCGTGACCTTCGTCTGCATGAATGCATTTCCTTTCCGAAGCTAGTCAATAAGGCCATCAGTGCCGAGACAGGGCAGAATGATTTTGAAGCTTCACGCAAACACTCCCGTGACTATGGTTCTTCATCCGGCTCTGGATCTCAGAAGCGCCGGGTCTGGATACCAAATTCTGCTATGCCACCCAGGTATACCCCGAGGCCATCCTTTGTGGCGCCTCGTCCCAACCAGCAGTATGTGCCGCCCAAGACTTTTGGTGGCCCCACTACCAATGCTGCTCCACGCCCCAATTTGATAACTTGCTTCAAGTGTGGTGAGCCGGGCCACTACATCCGTGATTGTCCCCAGAACAACCCCAGCCAGTTCGGAAAGTCTGTTGGACGTGGTAAGTCAACAGCAAAGGTGCTTGTCGCCAAGCCAGCCACCACTGCTCGTGGCCATGTCAACTACGTTTCAGCTGAAGAAACTCAAGAGGACCCCAACGTCGTTCTCGGTACGCTCCTTGTTAATTGCCACCCGGCAACTGTTCTCTTTGATACTGGAGCATCTCATTCATTTATTTCTGAGAGCTATGCTCGATTGCACAACACTACCTTTAGTGACATGCCCACCTCCATGGAAATTCAAACTCCCGGTTCTAGATGGCAAACCTCTAGGATTAGCCATGGAAATGAAATTCTTGTCGACAGATTGGTTTTCCTCGCGTCACTAATAGCTCTCAAGTCTTCAGACATAAACATCATCTTGGGTATGGACTGGATGTCAGCTCATTACGCCAAGATTGATTGCTCAACTAGAACTGTCCAACTTACCCATCCATCGGGCAAGACAGTCAATGTTTTGACCCGAGTATCGGAGCGTCAGCTCTACTCTCTAAATGCCAATCCCCTTCCAGACCTCGAAGATATTCCGGTAGTCCGTGACTTCCCGGATGTCTTTCCAGAGGAGCTGCCAGGTGTTCCACCTGACAGAGATGTTGAGTTCGTGATAGACCTTGTTCCAGGAACCGTCCCAATCTCTAGGAGACCTTATAAAATGGCACCCCTAGAACTAGCCGAGCTTAAGAAACAACTCGATGAGTCCTTGCAAAAGGGTTTCATCCGTCCTAGCTCATCTCCATGGGCTTGTCCCGTCCTCTTCGTCAAGAAGAAGGATGGAAAGGATCGGATGGTTGTGGATTATCGACCTGTCAACTTGGTCACTATCAAGAACAAGTATCCGCTCCCCAGGATCAACGATCTGTATGACCAGCTCGCTGGATCCTCAGTCTTTTCCAAGATGGATTTGAGGTTGGGCTACCATCAAATCAAAATCAAGAATGGGGACATTCCCAAAACGGCTTTAGTCACTCGTTACGGCCAATACGAGTACACCGTCATGTCCTTCGGTTTAACCAATGCTCCAGCCACCTTCTCTCGGTTAATGAACTCAATCTTCATGGAGTATTTGGATAAATTCGTCGTGGTTTACCTCGATGATATACTCATCTACTCCAAGAATGAGGAAGAACATGCCGAACATCTAAGGCTAGTATTGATGAAACTTCGAGAGCATCGCCTTTACGCCAAGTTCTCCAAGTGCGAATTCTGGTTGCCAGAAGTGACCTACCTGGGCCATGTAATCTCTGGCAAGGGCATTGCTGTCAATCCCGAGCGAGTTCAAGCTGTCCTTGACTGGACTCCACCTGAAACGGTCAAGCAAGTTCGGAGTTTTCTTGGATTGGCGAGCTACTGCCGCCGCTTCGTCGAGAATTTCTCCAAGGTTGCTAAGCCTCTAACTGAACTCCTCAAGAAAGATAAAAAGTTCGAGTGGACCCCACAGTGCGAGTTCAGCTTTCAGGAACTGAAAAGACGCCTGACATCTGCTCCCGTACTGGTACCACCAGATTTCTCTAAGGACTTTGTTATCTATTGCGACGCCTCGCGACAAGGACTAGGTTGCATACTCATGCAAGATCGTCATGTGATTGCCTACGCTTCTCGGCAGTTGTGTCCACATGAGGATAATTATCCCACTCATGACCTAGAGCTTGCAGCAGTAGTCCATGCACTCAAAACCTGGCGACATTACTTTCTGGGTAATCGCTGCGAAATCTACACTGATCACCAAAGTCTGAAATATATCTTCACCCAACCGGATTTGAATCTCAGGCAAAGACGTTGGGTTGAGTTGATCTCAGATTACAACTTAGGAATAACTTACACCCCAGGCAAAGCCAATGTCATGGCTGACGCACTAAGTCGTAAATCTTATTGTAACAATCTGATGTTACAACAAGGTCAACCACTTCTCCACGAGGAATTTCGTAAGCTTAACCTTCACATTGTTCCTCGAGGATTCCTTTCCACCCTGGTGGCGAAACCTAACCTTACGGATCAGATCATCAAGGCACAAAAGGTGGATCCGGGAATTTCCCGTATCAAGAGAAACATCAAGAAGGGAGTTGCAGATTGTTTCTCCATTGATGATCAAGGTGTTGTGTTCTTTGGAAACCGTCTAGTGGTTCCCAAGGTACGCAACTTGAGACGATTGATCCTTAAGGAAGCTCATGAATCCCCTCTCACCATTCATCCCGGTAGCACTAAGATGTATCAAGACCTACGCCAGAGGTTTTGGTGGACTAGGATGAAGAGAGAAATTGCTCAATACATTGCTAGTTGCGACGTCTGTCGTCGTGTCAAAGCAGAGCATCAACGGCCCGTTGGCACCCTTCAACCATTGGAGATTCCTGAATGGAAATGGGATAAAATCGGTATGGATTTCATTACCGGGTTTCCCAGAACCAAAAGAGGGAATAATGCTATCTTCGTTGTTGTCGATCGTCTCTCCAAAGTAGCCCACTTCTTACCTGTTCGCGAGAGTATAACCGCTAGCCAGCTAGCTGATTTGTACATCTCTCGAATAGTATCTCTCCATGGTGTTCCATTGGAAATTAATTCAGACCGTGGAAGTCTTTTCACCTCTCGATTTTGGGAAAGTTTCCAAAATGCTTTGGGAACTCAACTTTCTTTTAGCACCGCCTTCCATCCGCAATCAAGTGGTCAAGTAGAACGAGTCAATCAAATTCTGGAGGATATGCTCCGAGCTTCTGTCATCTCTTTTGGTATGAATTGGGAGAAGTGCCTTCCATTCGCCGAGTTCGCTTATAACAACAGTTATCAAGCTAGCTTGGGTAAAGCTCCTTTCGAAGTTCTTTATGGACGAAAATGTCGGACGCCTCTTAACTGGTCAGAAACCGGCGAGAGACAACTCTTTGGCCCGGACATGATCCAGGATGCAGAAGAGCAGGTTCGCATTATTCGTGAGAAGTTGAAAACCGCCCAATCCCGACAAAAGAGTCAGTATGACCGCAAGCATAAGCCCATGGCTTATGAAGTCAGCGAGATGGCTTACCTTCGGGTTACACCTTTAAAGGGAACCCATCGTTTCGGTATCAAAGGCAAATTGGCTCCTCGTTACATTGGACCCTTTCGCATCCTTGCCAAACGAGGGGAAGTTGCCTACCAACTGGAACTACCTCCGCATCTCTCCAGAGTCCATGATGTCTTCCACGTTTCTCAACTCAGGCGTTGCTTCTCGGATCCTATCCGTGGAGTGGACCACGAAACGCTTGATCTCCAAGATAACCTCACTTATCGAGAATACCCCATTCGTATCCTTGATCAAGCCGAGCGTACCACTCGACGCCACAATATCAAGTTTCTCAAGGTTCAATGGTCACACCATTCCGAGCAAGAAGCTACATGGGAAAGGGAGGATCGTCTTCGACTTGAGTACCCCACCTTCTTTCCGACAGATCCTAAATCTCGGGACGAGATTCTTTTGAGTGGGGGTGAGTTGTCACATCCCACCTAGCTCATGCATTGGAGTGTGCATCATGTTTACTTTTGACAGAAATTTGAAATGGGGAAGGCAGAAACCCCAGCACCCCTCCTGAAATCAACTAGGGTTTACTAAAAATATTTTCAATGAACCTGAAATGCCCTTCTAAAATGTTCACCCTCTTTGTCTTGGATTGAAACCTCTGGCAAAAATGGTGCATATTTTTCTAGGTCAACAGAAGGTCATTGAATTAATGCATTAGTATTTGAATTTGGGCATTTAAAATTTATAAAACATTTCAAATGCTCAAATATCTCCAAACTAAAATGTTCCTGATTGGAAATATTCTAATCAAGGTCCAGAAGAAGTTTGGTGATTTTTGGAGTTGTGCTAGTATTTTTAATAAGTCTACAAAGTGACAAAAGAAATAGAAAAGGAAACAAAAATCAGGAAAAAGTCTTACCTGGCCAAACCCACCAGCCGGCCCACCTGGCGGCCCAGCACTGTGCTGGCCCGAGCCAGCCAGCTGCTTCGTCCCCGCCAGGCAGGCAGGGTGGTGACGCCGACGAGCGCGAGCTCGCCACGACGCCACCTGCTCGCCGCTTCGCCGCCCGACGCGCTGGACGGCCTCCACGTCGTGCCCCCGACCCCGTGGACACGTCCACTTCCCCCCTGTCTCTCTCCCTCGCTCCCCTTCGCCATGGCCGACGCCACCGTCGCCGCTCCGCCGTCGTAGCCATAGCCACCGTCGTCCCCGCGCCACCCGACCGTGTCCACGAGCTCCGCCACCCTCCTCTTCTTCGAGCAAGACGAGCCCCGAGCGCTCGCCCGCTCTGGAATCGCCCCGACCCCGTCTTCCCCAACTCCGGCCGCCGAGATCGCCATCTTCGCCCCGCTCAGCTCCGACCTTCCCCGAGTCCGCCTCGACGCTCGCTGCTTTCACCGTGAGTCTGGCCACCTCTCCATCCTCCCCGTTCCTCTTCCCGTGCCCTACAACGAGCGCACGAAGCTCGCCCGCACGCGCCGCCGCGGAGCTCGTCGCCGACGAGGCTCCGGCCACCTAACGGCCACGCCACCTTGTCCACTGGCCCTACCGCATCTCCAGGAGTCCCACAAAGCACTCCACGCGCCTCGCCTTGCCCTCTAGCGACGAGTCCGAGCTCACCCGAGCCTGGCCGCCGCCAAACTCGTCGCCGGCGTCATTTCCGGCGACCCCGAGGCCAACTACCACCACCACTCGATGCGGCTCACCTCATGCATCACGTAGACGTGCTCCGCCGTCGATTTGGTCGCCGGAGCGCGAATCTGCACTTCCTCCGCCGCGTCTGGACGTCGCCGGCGGCTCAACGCCGGCGGAGTTGACCCGCTGACCCCTTTTTGACCACGGGTGGGCCCAGTTTGACCCCCTGGGTCTATGACATGTGGGCCCCGCCCGCTAACTAATCCAGGATTAGAAATAATCTAATCTGTTTAAGCTAATGACCCTGACACGCGGGATCCATGCGTCAGGTTTGACCTGGACCGGGTTTGTTGACCTGCTGAGGTCAGCATGACCTCATGCTGACGCCACAATTAATTTTGTGGATTTATTTTTGCACAGGAAATTCCAGAAATTAGTTCAAACTTCAAAAATTCATAGAAAATTATCTATAACTCCAAATGCAAAGTTTTATATATGAAAAATTATCAGAAAAATCCAACCTATCCATTGGTACTGGTTTCATGCATGTCAGAACAAGTTAAACCCACTGTTTAGGCATTACAAGTTGATACACTAATATGATCTTCATAAATGAGCTACCATTTGAATCTTTGGTTCAAATGGGTTCATTCCCTTCTGGTTTAACTTGCACTAGGTCAGGGCACATCCATATTGCCATGTCATAGCATGCATCATGTTGTTGCATATCGCCATGTTTTGATTGTGTTCCGATGTGTTCATCGTGGTAGGTTCTGCCTCCGAGGATATCTCCGAGTATCCAACTGAAGGGCAGTATCCCACGACCACTCCATCAGGCAAGCAACCCATTGATCATTCTGATACAAACCCATGTTCTCGCTTCTGCTCTTGTTTACTGCATTAAGACAACGCGTTTCAAACTGCTGTGTGTTGCGGTAGTTGAACCCACTTCCTTTGCATGACCTGTCATTGCCACAGTAACTAGATGAAACCCACTAGCATGTGTAGGAGTTGATTGAGCCAATACATGTGTGTGTGTGTTCCTACCATGCTATGCTTGCTATGCTTAGAGTTATGTCAGGTCTGGCTCATCGGGATGATGATCCGGAGTGAAAGGTTGTATCGTTGTCAATAGTGTGGAAGTGTTGAACACGATTTGGTAAAGGAATCGATGGAAGGCCATGTAGGAGTACATGGTGGGTTGTTTCATTGAGGCCGACCTTAAGAACTAAGATCTGTGTGTGTGATTTAAGACTCAGCTACTACCACGCATTGGGCCCGAAACCAATGGACCCTCTCGGCTTCTTGATCACGCTTGTCCTCTGTCCAGGAGTTGCAAAGTAGTTTCTGGTGTTTGTAGCATGCTGGGGGCCGCACGCGGCGCTGACCATCGGGGTGGGCTGTGTTGCGGTAGGCACGTGGCCGGGTCAACCGGGCGCCCGTTTGGTGTCTCGGAACCCTGTTCACATCGTTCGGGGCCGTTAGTGGAAACCTCGGCCGGACTCCCTACGGATGGAACCCGAATAGGCGATAAACCTGGACTAGAGACTTGAGTGTTTAGGTAGGCCGTGGCCGACACCCTCGCTGGGCTTCCGCTTGAAGGTTGCCGAGTACATGTCGTGTAAACGGCGATAAGTGGTGAGAGCGTGTGTGAAGAAGTACACCCCTGCAGGGTATAAATCTATTCGAATAGCCGCGTCCGCGGTAAAGGACTACTTGGTCACCTATACAGTTCATAGATAAGTTAAATGGATACTACTAAAAATCTCAAGATAAGTGTGAGTACCGCGGATGGCCCTCTCGTAGGATGGCGAGAGAGGATCCATGGTGGAGTATTGTGATGGTGATAGTGGACTCGTGTGCGACAAATGATTTACAAGTGGTGTCTATCATAGGATAGCTTAGCCAAGAGTCAAAGCTGGCTTGCTGCAATAACCCCACTACCTTCTTGAGAATGTGCATGTATGATAGGTTCCTGTTGTAAGACTTGCTGAGTACCTCCGTACTCATGTTGCTTTAATCATGTTTTTCAGACGACTGCACCAACCCCTCTGATGGGTTCTATGTAGACCTCGACGTTGACGAGTGACTTATCACCCAGGTGGTGATCCAAGACTTGTGAAGGGTCGTTGTAGATAGACAGGCTTCGTCAAGCCTTCTTTCTTTCTAGTGTCTGTACTCAGACTACTTTGCTTCCGCATGTGCTTGTATGTTGTATGACTTGAGTGTTGGGTCATGTGACCCCTATCTGTATGGATGATATGTATGGCTCTTCGGAGCCTTCTAAATAAAGTACTTGAGTCGTAGAGTACTGTTGTGATGCCATGTTGTATTTACTCATATCGGGCATATTGTGTGTATGATTGAAATGCTTGGTATGAGTGGGATCCGACTATCTAGTTGTTTATCCTTGGCAGCCTTTCATATGGGGAAATGTAAGTCTAGTGCTTCTGAGCGATAGTAGTCCGCTACAGCCCGGTTCACCGGAGTCCTGCTAGCCCAGCACTACTGCTTGGACACTTGACTGGCCGGCATGTGTTTCACGTCGTTCCTATGTCTGTCCCTTCGGGGAAATGTCACGCGCTGTTATTCGGAGTCCTGCCTAGCCTGCTACAGCCCGGGTTACGGGAGTCCTGTTAGCCCAGTGCTACAGCCCGAATAGACACGTTGATGACCGACATGTTCGATGTGATTCATGTATGCCTGTCCTCATAGGCTAGCGCCGCTTTGGATTCACGACTAGCCATGTCGGCCCGGGTTCTATGTCATATGGATGCTAGCGACACTATCATATACGTGAGCCAAAAGGCGCAAACGGTCCCGGGCCAGGTAAGGTGGCACCCGTGGGAGTACCGTGCGTGAGGCCGCAAAGTGATATGATGTGTTACACGCTGGATCGATGTGGCTTAGGATCGGGGTCCTGACACTTCCTGAGTTTGACAATGCCCCTTTAAAGAAACGCCGAAGCTGGCTCCCACAGAGCCCTCAGGAGGAAGATGACAGAGATGTCCTTTACTTGATGGGATGGATAAAGGTACTGGCTCAATCTAGACTGACAATAACCGAGGTTATGTCAATTTGCATTATGCGGGGGGTGCAGCCGCTTCAATATCGAGGCCACCCCATGTGGCATTTCAACGGGGAAGATGATGCCACTCGTTGCGACCGTAAGGGGCCGGACTCAGTTGCTGCCCTAGCAAAAATTCTTTCCGATTTGTATAAGGGAGAGGAAGAGGAGTTCCTCCGCATCAAGCCACGGGATGGATTCTCCATGTACAACCCTCCAAGCTGGGTGAGCTGCCACTTCTTACTCCCATCCTCCCCAAGTTTTTGTAATAAGTATTTACCTTGCTACTTCATAGCAGGAACTGCGAAAGGCTGTAAGGGAGGTTAACAGCCTGCCCCCACAACCGGAGGATCCCGGCCGGGCACTCGACCCCGACCTAGAAGAGGATCCGGATATATTTGTGGAGCTGATCGACAGGATATCTATCAATTAGGCTGTGATGATGCCATGGTGGCCATTATAGCGGACTATCCTGGGCTGCTCCCCGCCTCGCATGTAAGTGAAACCAGAGTCCCAACTTTCAAGAAGGATCTCTTTTTATGCACCTCACCTACTGTACCTGTATGGTGTTTTACAGGGAAGGTCCTCGGGACACCATGCCGAACCCGTGGCGAATCGCCAACAAGGGGCGCCGAAGCCAAGCAGGCTAAAAAGGAAGGCGGTCCGGACGGAGACGCCGGCGCAGAGGTATTATACAAAGCCTTGCTCCGTGGTTATCATCTTCTAAAACATAATAACACCCATGTTTCCTAGAAGGAAAAACGATCGCCAGACTATATCCGGAGAGGTTGCCGATCACGCCTCCACCAGTCGAGCTCCAGGGCCGGACACAGAGGCGGAAGCTAACGCGGGGCACACGCCAGGTGCTCCTCCTATAGAGGATGCGGATAAAATATCCGCTTCAAACTCCGAAGTGGAGAGCGCCATGAGTCGCCGGGCCGTACTCCGTGACGCTTGTTTCTCCCAAGAGGCGTTTGATGCCTTCAACTCAGGAGACGCGTACATCCGTGCCGCTCAAAATGGTCCTGCCAGAGCCATGGACCACTATGTAAAGGATATACGGGTAAGACAATTTGATGATTATATGTATAGCAGTAGCCCCTGAGACTTCATGGAATGGCGTGAGGTGGGAGGCATCACCCCTCCTCGTGGGCCTCTTCTGCCACCATTTGTTGGACCGAGGCCGCACCCAAGTCCCTATGGTCCACAAGCACCGCAGGACCGTCTGTTCCCAGATGACCATGTTCCGCTTCCAGGTCTGGGTGGTGACTTCTATGAGGACTTCTACGGAGCCGTCTGAGCTAGTAGTAGTCTCGCTAGTATTGTAATAGTTGTATGTCCACCGTCCTGCGTGATTGTGGAATATAACTTAGTGTGTATCAATTCCGGAGGTGTAGAAAAATAATGTATAGGAGCTTGGAATGCCTCCGATGAGATGTAACGTCTTTCGTCTTAGTTGTACCTCAGCTTGAGCTTGTACTAAACTATGTATGATGTGTATGACCGTTGGTATATATATGGCAGTTTCTATATTACCATGTCATACGGATGATCATCTCTGCATTCCTTGTTACCCATTACATTCCGCACCTCTTTGGCCAGATTTTGCCATCCTGGTTTAAATCGTTGTTTTGTTTTCCCAGGATGGTCAACACCCGCAGCAACCCTGCTGCTTCGGAGCAGGGAGAAGCTAGTGCACCTAGAGAGGAAAGTCTGCCTCAACCACCTTCTCTGGCCGAAGTGATGCTGGAGGCAGAGCGCAACAGGCGCGACACCAACCGCTTGTTAGAGCGGATTGAGCAGAACACTGCACGTCAGCAGAGGATCAATTCGGTGTCCATCAATGACTTTGTCAAGCTGTACCCGCCAAAGTTCAATCATTCCATCGAACCTCTCGATGCGGATGACTGGCTCCGCAGCATCGCCCACAAGCTACGTTCTGCCAACGTGGCTGAAGATGATAAAGTCACCTTTGCTGCCTGTCACCTTGAAGGTCCTGCCAGCCTTTGGTGGGAGAATTATGAAGCTATGCGCCCAGTCGGCCAACTCACTACTTGGGCTGATTTCAGTGCCGCTTTTCGTGAGCATCATATCCCGGAGGGCCTTATGGATCGCAAGAGGGAGGAGTTTTGTAACTTCACCCAGGGGAAGCTGACTGTGGATGCATACAGTCGCGAGTTTGGGAAGCTTGCATGCTATGCTCCCGAAGAGGTATCTACCGATGCCAAGAAGCAGGCAAGGTTCCGCAAGGGACTTAGCCCAGAGCTCCGTCGTGACCTTCGTCTGCATGAATGCATTTCCTTTCCGAAGCTAGTCAATAAGGCCATCAGTGCCGAGACAGGGCAGAATGATTTTGAAGCTTCACGCAAACACTCCCGTGACTATGGTTCTTCATCCGGCTCTGGATCTCAGAAGCGCCGGGTCTGGATACCAAATTCTGCTATGCCACCCAGGTATACCCCGAGGCCATCCTTTGTGGCGCCTCGTCCCAACCAGCAGTATGTGCCGCCCAAGACTTTTGGTGGCCATCCGTCTCCCTGCCAGAAGGCATTGGAGAGCTTGCAGAGAAGCTGAAGGGAGCGCGACGGCGCCTCGGTTTATGGAAGATATCGGCCTTCCGTCAAGGTGCCAGGGAAGCCTGGGCCATGGTGAAGACGCGGTATACCAAGGCTGACCCAAACCACATGGCCGAGGTCGGACCTGTGGGGCCCGATGGGAAGGAGATCCCCGTTAGTCTAGTTTATGACCAAGTAGAATTAGCCGCAAAGTATTCCCAACAGGATTGTAGGCTAGACAGCCTGTTGGATGGGATAGAAGAAGAATTTAGTCAGTCTAAGTGACTGTGTAATTTAAATGACATGTATAATGTCTCTAGCCGGATTGTAATTCATTTGTCATGGCGGACCGTTTCGCTTCGACCTCGGGACCCAATAGTCCGGAGTGTATCCGAATACCCGCTCAGTTATGTAAAAACCGGGGTATGCGTGGAAACCAGGCGTAGGGGTCATAAGTGCTTGAACAGACAAGTACCCAACTAGTTATGTTTTACATGGATAGTAAGAAACATCTTCCAGGGAGAATAGTTCCGTTAAGGGTTCCTTTCCCTGGGTACGCATGCCCTAATGTGCATGTCCGGACTGCGAGAAGAGACGCAGGCAAAAACATCTGGGGGCATGTGGAAAAAATAGAGAAAAGTCATCTTTTGTTCGCTGACTGAATATTCCCTTAAGAACGCTAGCTTTCAGCTTCACCCAGTCTGAGGTACACATCCGGCTGACCCGACAGTAACAATCGCAGAGGTGCTCCCCTTATGCCCTAGCCGAATTAACGGGAATGTAGGGCATAAATACAAGAGCCAGGCAACCCAGCTTGGCTAAAACTTAAGTCATATCAATGCATATAATGGCAAAAAAGGTACATGCGGAAGGATAACACATGTGCGGGGCCTGAAGCCCAGAAAAACAATTGGGCTTCTATGTAAGAAGACCCCAGGTATAATGAGCGCGTTAGCGCATCAAAATTGTGTAGACGAGACACAAATTAGCCTTTTAAGGCTGTGAGGAGAAAGGAGAAAAAAGAGAGAGAAGACAGATAACGGATATGCAAAGAAAAAATGGACAGAGGTAAGGAGATGAACATAGAGTCCGGCACTAGGCGTAGAATCTTCGGAGTCTGGCAGCATTCCATGGATTTGACTCGAGTCGATTGTCCATGCGTCCCGCAGACGGTACGCTCCGCCGGTCAGAACTTGGTCGATAATGAAGGGACCTTCCCATTTGGGCTTGAGCTTGTTCTTTTTCTTCTCCGACAGGCGTAGAACTAACTCGCCAACATTATAAGTTTTGGCACGTACTTCTCTGCTTTGGTATCTTTGAGCCTGTTGCTGATAGAATGCGGAACGGGCCTTTGCCACGTCACGCTCCTCCTCGAGGGCGTCCAAACTATCCTGCCGATCGAGCTCGGCCTCTCTTTCTTCATACATGCGCACTCGAGGTGAGTCATGAATTACGTTGCAGGGCAGAACCGCCTCTGCGCCATACACCATAAAGAACGGTGTGTATCCGGTAGTGCGATTCGGCGTGGTCCGCAGCCCCAGAGTACGGAGTAGAACTCCTCTACCCAGTGCGTGTTAGATTCCTTTAAGGACCGCATTAATCTGGGTTTAGTGCCTCTCATGATAAGACCATTTGCTCGCTTGACTTGACCGTTAGTTTGTGGGTGATAGGCAGAAGCATAATCTAGCTTGATGCCCATGTTGCTGCACCATAGTTTTACCTCGTCGGCAGTGAAGTTCGTGCCGTTGTCAGTGATGATGCTGTGGGGGATGCCATAACGGTGTACAACCCCAGATATGAAGTCTATCACTGATCCGGATTCGGCCGTTTTAACAGGTTTGGCTTCTATCCATTTGGTGAATTTATCCACCATGACCAACAAGTATTTTTTCTTATGGGTTCCCCCTTTAAGGGGTCCAACCATGTCAAGCCCCCAGACCGCAAAAGGCCAGGTAATGAGGATTGTTTGTAGGGAGACGGGCGGCATATGGCTTTGGTTTGCAAAAAGCTGGCAACCGACGCAGCGTTGGACCAAGTCCTGTGCATCCGCCTGGGCCGTCGGCCAATAGAATCCTGTACGGAAGGCCTTACTTACGAGGGCCCGGGCTGCGGCGTGGTGGCTGCCGAGTCCGGCATGGATTTCTGCCAGAAGCTTCTGCCCTTCCTCTTCGGAGATGCACCTCTGAAGGACTCCGGTGGTGCTTTTCTTGTAAAGCTCTCCCTCGTGGACCTTGTAGGCTTTAGATCGCCGCACAATGCAGCGTGCCTCATTTTGGTCCTCAGGAAGTTCCTGCCTAGTTAGGTAGGCCAGGAATGGTTCAGTCCATGGGGCAATGATGGCCATTATTACGTGGGCTGAAGGTGTTATTTCGGTGGCGGAGCCTCCGATTATGTCAGAGTGTTCGGTATCTAGCGCTGTAGCCGGGTCAGGACTATTGTTGCCGGTGTCCCCTTCCCATACCACGGATGGCTTAAACAGTCTTTCCAAGAAGATGTTGGGTGGGACCTTATCACGCTTAGCGCCAATACGGGCGAGGATATCCGCTGCCTGGTTGTTTTCCCAAGCCACATGGTGGATTTCGAGCCCCTTGAACCGAGCTGACATCTTGAGGACGGCGTTGCGATAAGCCGCCATTTTTGGATCTTTGGCGTCGAAGTCTCCATTTATTTGGTATATTGCGAGGTTCGAGTCCCCACGCACCTCCAGGCGTCGAATGCCCATGGAAACTGCCATCCGTAGACCGTCTAGCAGGGCCTC
The DNA here is from genome assembly GCA_032464435.1 of Aegilops umbellulata. Taxonomy (NCBI): domain Eukaryota; kingdom Viridiplantae; phylum Streptophyta; class Magnoliopsida; order Poales; family Poaceae; genus Aegilops; species Aegilops umbellulata. Next base: position 131,943,370 of record CP136058.1, on the reverse strand, counting down.
GTATTCGGCTGCATTGTTGGAGTCTGTGTAAAATATTTGGAGTACATATTGGACTGTATCTCCGGTAGGGGACGTCAGGATGACGCCAGCCCTTAGACCAGCCAGTATTTTAGAGCCGTCGAAGTGCATAATCCAATTGGAGTATGCGCCGTACTCTTTAGGGAGTTCGGCTTCTGTCCATTCGGCGACAAGATCGGCCAATACCTGCGACTTAATGGCTCGCCGAGGTTTATATGTTATGTCGAACGGGAGGAGCTCAATGGTCCATTTGGCAATCCGGCCTGTGGCGTCGCGGTTGTTTATTATATCATTTAGTGGCACTTCCGAGTCGACTGTAATTGAACACTCTTGGAAGTAGTGTCATAGTTTCCGGGATGCCATAAATACCGCATATGCTATCTTTTGATAATGCGGGTACCGTGATTTGCATGGAGTGAGGACAGTGGATACATAATATACCAGCTTTTGAAGAGGAAATTTGTGTCCGTCCGTTTCTCGTCGGACGACGAGCACTTCGCTTACAACTTGATGAGTTGCCGCTATATATAGCAGCATTGGTTCGCCGATGCTTGGCGCGGCCAGGATTGGGTTGGTGGCCAGGATGGCCTTTATGTCTTCCAGTCCGGCTGTGGCCACGTCCGTCCACTCGAAGTGTTCGGTGCGCCAAAGGAGGCGATAAAGCGGCAATGCTTTTTCTCCTAAGCGCGAGATAAAGCGGCTTAGGGCCGCCACGCATATAGTTAATTTCTGGATTTGCTTGAGGTCCGTTGGGATGGCCAACTGTGACAAGGCTCGGATTTTAGCCGGATTTTCTTCGATTCCTCTGCTGGAGACGATAAAACCCAGGAGATTTCCGGTGGGTACGCCGAAAACGCATTTTTCCGGGTTGAGCTTGATGTCGTATGTTCGGAGATTGTCGAACTTGAGCCTCAAGTCGTTTATTAAAGAGTCGACGTGTCTGGTTTTAACGACCACATCGTCTACGTATGCCTCCACTGTTTTGCCGATCTGCTTTTCCAGGCATGTCTAAATCATGCGTTGATATGTTGCACCGGCGTTTTTAAGCCCAAAAGGCATTATGTTGAAACAAAAGGGGCCGTATGGCGTGATAAATGCAGTTGCGGCTTGGTCGGACTCTGCCATCTTAATTTGGTGGTAGCCGGAGTATGCGTCGAGGAAGCACAATGAGTCGTGTCCTGCGGTAGCGTCGATAATTTGATTGATGCGGGGGAGGGGGAAGGGATCCTTCGGGCAAGCCTTATTGAGGTCCTTGAAATCGACACATAGGCGCCAGGATTTGTCCTTCTTTGGTACCATCACCAGGTTTGCTAGCCAGTCCGGGTGTTTTATTTCTTTGATGAATCCGGCCTCCAATAACTTGGCTAGTTCCTCTCCCATAGCTTGTCTCTTAGGTTCGGAGAATCACCGAAGAGTCTGCTTGACTGGCTTGAATCCTTTTAGAATGTTAAGGCTGTGCTCAGCCAATCTGCGTGGGATTCCTGGCTTATCTGAGGGATGCCAGGCGAATATGTCCCAATTCTCTCGCAGGAACTTCCGTACACTTCTAGGGAAAAGCATATACACAGAATCTTACCAGCAGCGCGCTTTAAAATCAGGCGCTGCTGCTAAGTAGCAGTAGCGCGGGCTACAGAAACTCGCTGCTGAAACAAGTTTATCAGTAGCGCGTGCACTCCAAGAAGCGCTACTGCTAAAATTCTCACGACGCCGACGCGAGTCCAGTTATAGCAGCAGCGCGTTGAACTAAACAGCACTACTGATAGGTCGTTTAGCAGTAGCGCATTCACGTATAGCGCGCTACTGCTATGCCATTCCATCTCCCCCACTCACTAGCCTCATCCACACATCACACTCACACACACACACTCGGTCTCCTCCTCAGCCCCTGCGCCGCCGGTCATCCCCCGTCGCCCCTCCCCCGATGTGCGCCGCTGTCGCTTCATCCTCCTCGTTGGACTCGGTACCGGCCTCCTCCTCCGTCCTCCCTCCACTCGCCGCTGGTCGGCCCCTCCTCGCTCCGCCTTCCTCCTCGATCCGTCCTCCCTCCACTCGCCGCTGGCCGGCCCCTCCTCGCTCCGCCTTCCTCCTCCGTCCTACTATCTTCTCCCTCCTCGAGTCACCCCTCCTTGTCCCTCCTCCCTGATACATTTTGATTTAGTAGGCTTTCATATGTAACATTTTGATTTAGTTGATATGGTTCAGTTGATTTAGTAGGCTAGTTGATTTAGTTGATTTAGAACATTTTGATTTAGTTTATTTAGTAGGCTAGTTGATTTAGTAGGCTAGTTGATTTAGAACATTTTGATTTAGTTGATTTAGTATGCTAGTGGATTTAGTATGCTAGTGGATTTAGTATGCTAGTTGATTTAGTATGCTCGATTTAGTTTTTTTGTAATAAGTTATTTTTTGGCAAAATGTAGGTGGCAATTTAGTTAAATTTGCCACTTGTTTGTTTAAACAATTATCTTAGACAATAGGGGCCAAATTAGGATTATAATTGTCCATAAAATTGTTTTAGGAAAATGGCGCCACCACCAGCACCACTATGTCGATTGTGCAAGTCAAGGTGCGCCAGCAGCCTTGCAACTGGCAAGCTGTTCGGCATCTACTTCCATCCGAGTTTCCGTCATGCGGCGGTAAGAAATTAGATGAAATGTAACAACTATTTTATTTTTAGTGTTGGCATTACTGCATTGTGTCATTTTGCTTTTCTTACACAGATCGTCCCATGCAATGTGAGGTTGAAATTCAACAAGCTGACAGGAGACACTGTGACATTTGAGGCTCCTGGGGGGCCGTACACTATGGAGGTTGAGAAAGGACGCAATATGTCGCAGATTGGAGGAGATGGATGGGCCCGTTTCCTCGCTCGCATGCGTCTTACTGGTGGTGAGTTGATCAGATTCTCCTTCAGAGCAGAAAGACCCAAGCTGGTTGTCATTTATATCAACCTGGTGGAAGATGATGAAGATGACGAAGATGATGAAGATAATGAGGACCCACTCAATGAAGATGATGAGAACCCACTTCATGAAGCCATCATAGCTCAAAGAATGAGGCTAAGCGAGGAGGAGGTGTGCAACCTATGGGACATAATTCCGCCACGTGATGACTTTGTCGGGGTGCCATTCGTGACCCGCCTGACAAGTACCATGGCCGATCGGCATGAAATGGTATGTTATACGTACTGCATGTAGTAATTTGATTATATATATATGCTTTATTGTTATACTTACAAATGCAAATTAGCCGATTATATGCTTATTGAATCTGATGATATGCTTAGCGTAGAGTCCAATGATATGCTTTGTGGAATCTAGTCAATAATATACTTTAGTGTAGAGTCTGATCACATGCTTATTAGTGTAGAATCCAATGAACTATTAATAGTGTAGATAATCCATATATAGTTATTAGTAGAATTCATGATTAATTAGTACAAATGCATAGTACCGTGTCTTTTGATAGTGTATAAATTAGACTTAATAGAAATATATTTGCAAGAGTATGTGTGAGGCTATTTATTAATTGATATGTTTTTCTTATTCAGAGATTGCCAAAGAACCTATCTGTGAGTTGTGGTATCGAGCGTGATGAAGAAGGTTCCGTTGGACTACGCCTTACCGCAAGGGGCTCCGTCACCACCTGTATTTACCGCATGGACATAGATGGTCGCACACACTTGAACTCGGTTGGGTGGAAGAGATTCCTCGTTGGCAAGAATCTTCGTGTTGGACAGGCCATCCTAATTACTATCAGGAACACCCACCGCCCAGGCTTGAGGATGATGATCGTCGTCGATATCATCTAGAACTACATATGTGTGTGTGGCTATATCATCTAGAACTACATATGATGATCGTCGTCGACATCATGTAGAACTACATATGATGATCGTCGTCGATATCATCTAGAACTAAATATGATGATTGTCGTCGATGTCACCTTGTACTACTTGAGGATGCATGTTGAGTATATATGAAATTGTTATCTAGTACTCCGTCGGTTCCAAATTACTCGTCGTGGTTTGAGTTCAAATTTGAACTAAAACCACGACGAGTAATTTCGAACCGAGGGAGTACTACCTAGTACCTATAATGCTTTATGAAATTGATATCTAGTAGTACCTAGTATCTGGAAATTGCAGTTTATCGAAGCTGGAATGGGGAAATGGTGAAAGATATAACAGTAGCGCGGGACCAGGAAATCGCTACAGCTAACTAATAGCAGCGCGTTCCTGAAAAGCGTTGCTGCTATAGTCAATAGTAGTAGCGCGGGTACGGGCAGCGCTACTACTAAGAGTTAGCTGTAGCGCCTTATTGGTAGCGCGGGCACCCGCGCTGCTGATAGGCCTAAAACCCGCGCTGCTGCTAGCCTTTTCCCTAGCAGTGGTAGTGCGGCGTCCACAACGGGGTTTAACTGTGCCCCGATGGAGGCTGTTTTTGTTGGGTCCATTGGGTGGACTTGGAATTTGACTATCTCGTCTACTGGTTTGAAAGAGGTGGACTTGGATCTCTTGTCGAGTACCACGTCATCCCTGTCCACGGTGGAGCGTAGCGCATTTAACCCCTCTGCCGCGAGGGCTTCGGATAATGCCTCAAGGGCCAATGCGGCTGTTTTGTTTTCGGCGCGGAGCGCTATGTCCGCTGCTTTGCTCAATGCGGTTCTTATCTATTTCCATTTTTTGAAGAGTTTCCTCATAAATGAGGTTTAATCCGCTGCCGCCGTCCATGAGCACTTTAGTGAGCCGAAAGCCGTCTACAATTGGACTAAGGACCAATGCGGCTGGTGCTCGGGTTGTTCGGAATTTAGGTTCGACACTGGCATTGAAGGTGATGGCCGCGTAGCTCAATGGGCTTATTGTTGCTACCTGGCAGATTTCAGCAAGGCTGCGGAGTGTTTGCTTGCGCCTATTATTTGAGGCGAATGTCTCAAAGACTGTTAATACTGTATTGTAATCCACAGGATGGTGCTCTGCGGTGTTTTGAATGAGGAGATCCTCACCGCTCTTGGCCACCTGCCGGAGTACCCAACATGCTCTAAGGTTGTGTGTTGGTATGGTATCCGCTGTACTATGAATTTTGCAGGGTCCATTAAGCCATCCCTCCAATACGGTTCCACGCCCTGTAGTGGGCTTTTGCTTTTTGGTAATTGAATCGGGCGACTTATGAGAATGCACCCTTTTAATTCGGACTGGGTGTTTAGTCAGAGCCGGATTATCCCAAAATTTTGTTTCGGTTTTCCAGGCGCTTTACATTGCACAGTACTTCCGCACTACGGCCGCCAAGTCAGCGAAGTGTGCTATGTCACGGCGACTCATGGCGTTAAGGATTCCCTTGTCTGTGCAATTATTGCAGAAGAATGAGATTGCGTCTTCCTTGCGACAGTCCTTGACCCTGTTCATTACAAGGAGGAATCTGGCCCAATAGTGATGTACTATTTCCTGGGGCTCTTGTCTAATGTGGGAGAGATCGATTTTATCTAGGTGGGTGGGTGGATTTAAGTTCGACCCCTGACCCGATCTGAGACCCAGGGGCACGGGAGTTTCCGATCTTAGAAGTTCGGTCTCTGGGATGTCAACCGATAGGTCTGGCCCGCTGCCTGACTCTAGTTTCAAGGCTTGGGCGATGTCCTTCCATAAACGGGTATCTGGCTCGGAGAGCTCGGGAATCCGGACATAGTTTTTCCTCAAGATAGAGGAAGAATTGCCGCATTGTTCCTCCACCACCGCTATCTGATGGGTAACCGGGGGAGAGTTAATCTCCCTTTGGTCGGGTTTAAGCCCAATATGATCATAGTCCATAGCGACTCCCAAAGCGGCGATGTGATCCAAGAGCTCATTTAGGGAAGAGAGCTCCATCGGATCCATCTGCTCGGCAAGTTCCGAGCCGACGTGGAGGCTATTTTTGATGACCCGAGAAGTCTTCGTCGGCGCAGTAGCCGAACGGGCGGTCATGACGAAACCTCCTAGCCGGAGAGTTTGGCCGACAGCCAGGGCTCCCCTAGAGGTAACGTTGTCCTTTACAACGAGACGAGGCATCTTTCCTTACGGTGACGGCACAGTGGAACTCTCAATGAAAGCACCAATGTCGGTGTCAAAACCAGCGGATCTCGGGTAGGGGGTCCCGAACTGTGCGTCTAAGGCGGATGGTAACAGGAGGCAGGGGACACGATCTTTACCCAGGTTCGGGCCCTCTCGATAGAGGTAATACCCTACTTCCTGCTTGATTGATCTTGATGATACGAGTATTACAAGAGTTGATCTACCACGAGATCGTAGAGGCTAAACCCTAAAAGCTAGCCTATGGTATGATTGTTGTTGTCCTACGGACTAAACCCTCCGGTTTATATAGACACTGGAGGGGGCTAGGGTTACACAGAGTCGGTTACAATGGGAGGAGTGTTGGGGAACGTAGTAATTTCAAAAAATTTCCTACGCACACGCAATATCATGGTGATGCATAGCAACGAGAGGGGAGAGTGTTGTCTACATACCCTTGTAAACTGAAGCGGAAGCGTTGACACAACGTAGAGGAAGTAGTCGTACGTTCTCCTCGCGATCCGACCGATCACAGCACCGTTACTCCGGCACCTCCGAGTTCTTAGCACACGTTCAGCTCGATGACGATCCCCGGGCTCCGATCCAGCAAAGCTTCGGGGAGGAGTTCCGTCAGCACGACGGCGTGGTGACGATCTTGATGTACTACCGGCGCAGGGCTTCGCCTAAGCACTGCAACGATATAACCGAGGTGGAATTTGGTGGAAGGGGGCACCGCACACGGCTAAGGAAAGATCTCAATGATCAATTGTGTGTCCAAGGGGTGCCCCTTGCCTCAGTATATGAAGGATGGAGGAGGAGGAGGCCGGCCAAGCCAATTGGTGCGGCCAAGATATGGAGTCCTACTAGGACTCCAAGTCCTAGTAGGAGTCCACCAAGAGGGAAGGAAGGGAGAAGGAATAGGAGGAGAAGGAGAGGTGGCCGGCCCCCTTTTCCCTAGTCCAATTCGGACTAGAGGGGAGGGGGGGCGCAGCAGCCTTTTTCCTCTTCCCACTAAAGCCCATCAAGGCCCATTACTTCTCCCGTAATCCCGTAACTCCCCGGTACCTCCGAAAATACCCGAACCACTTAGAACCCTTCCGATGTCCGAATATAGTCATCCAATATATCGATCTTTACGTCTCGACCATTTCGAGACTCCTCGTCATGTCCCCGATCTCATCCGGGACTCCGAACTCCTTCGGTACATCAAAACTCATAATATAACTGTCATCGAAACCTTAAGCGTGCGGACCCTACGGTTCGAGAACAATGTAGACATGACCGAGACACATCTTCGGTCAATAACCAATAGCGGGACCTGGATGCCCATATTGGCTCCTACATATTCTGCGAAGATCTTTATCGGTCAGACCGCATAACCACATACGTTGTTCCCTTTGTCATCGGTATGTTACTTGCCCGAGATTTGATCGTCGGTATCCAATACCTAGTTCAATCTCGTTACCGGCAAGTCTCTTTACTCGTTCCGTAATACATCATCCCACAACTAACTCATTAGTTGCAATGCTTGCAAGGCTTAAGTGATGTGCATTACCGAGAGGGCCCAGAGATACCTCTCCGACGATCGGAGTGACAAATCCTAATCTCGAAATACGCCAACCCAACATCTACCTTTGGAGACACCTGCAGTACTCCTTTATAATCACCCAGTTACGTTGTGACGTTTGGTAGCACCCGAAGTGTTCCTCCGGCAAACGGGAGTTGCATAATCTCATAGTCATAGGAACATGTATAAGTCATGGATAAAAGCAATAGCAACATACTAAACGATCGGGTGCTAAGCTAATGGAATGGGTCATGTCAATCAGATCATTCAACTAATGATGTGACCTCATTAATCAAATAACAACTCCTTGTTCATGGTTAGGAAACATAACCATCTTTGATTAATGAGCTAGTCAAGTAGAGGCATACTAGTGACACTCTGTTTGTCTATGTATTCACACATGTATTATGTTTCCTGTTAATACAATTCTAGCATGAATAATAAACATTTATCATGAATTAAGGAAATAAATAATAACTTTATTATTGCCTCTAGGGCATATTTCCTTCAGTCTCCCACTTGCACTAGAGTCAATAATCTAGTTCACATCGCCATGTGATTTATCAGCAATAGTTCACATCACCATGTGATTAACACCCATAGTTCACATCGATATGTGACCAACACCCAAAGGGTTTACTAGATTCAGTAATCTAGTTCACATCGCTATGTGATTAACACCCAAAGAGTACTACGGTGTGATCATGTTTTGCTTGTGAGAGAAGTTTAGTCAACGGGTCTGCCACATTCAGATCCGTTATGTATTTTGCAATTTTCTATGTCTACAATGCTCTGCACGGAGCTGCTTTAGCTAATTGCTCCCACTTTCAATATGTATCTAGATTGAGACTTAGAGTCATCTAGATTAGTGTCAAAACTTGCATCGACGTAACCTTTTACGACAAACCTTTTTGTCACATCCATAATCGAGAAACATATCCTTATTTTACTAAGGATAATTTTGACCGATGTCCAGTGATCTACTTCCTAGATCACTATTGTACTCCCTTGCTTAACACAGTGTAGGGTATACAATAGATCTGGTACATAGCATGGCATACTTTATAGAATCTATGGCCGAGGCATAGGAAATGACTTTCATTCTCTTTCTATCATCTCCCGTGGTCGGGCTTTGAGTCTTACTCAATTTCACACCTTATGACACAGGCAAGAACTCTTTCTTTGACTGTTCCATTTTGAACTACTTCAAAAACTTGTCAAGGTATGTACTCATTGAAAAAACTTATCAAGCGTCTTGATCTACCTCTGTAGACCTTGATGCTCAATATGTAAGCAGCTTCACTGAAGTCTTTCTTTGAAAAACTCCTTTCAAACATTCCTTTATGCTTTACAGAATAATTCTACATTATTTCCGATCAATAATATGTCATTTACATATACTTATCTGAAATGTTGTAGTGCTCCCACTCACTTTCTTGTAAATACAGGCTTCACCGCAAGTCTGTATAAAACTATATGCTTTGATCAACTTATCAAAGTGTATATTCCAACTCCGAGATGCTTGCACCAGTCCATAGATGGATCGCTGGAGCTTGCATATTTTGTTAACACCTTTAGGATTGACAAAACCTTCTGGTTGCATCATATGCAACTCTTCTTTAATAAATCCATTAAGGAATGCAGTTTTGTTTTCCATTTGCCAGATTTCACAAAATGCGGCAATTGCTAACATGATTCGAACAGACTTAAGCATAGATACGAATGAGAAACTCTCATTGTAGTCAACACCTTGAACTTGTCGAAAACCCTTTTGCGACAATTCTAGCTTTGTAGATAGTAACACTACTATCAGCGTCCGTCTTCCTCTTGAAGATCCATTTATTTTTTTATGGCTTTGCCGATCACCGGGCAAATCCATCAAAGTCCATACTTTGTTCTCATACATGGACCATATCTCAGATTTCATGGCCTTAAACCATTTCGCGGAATCTGGGCTCATCATCGCTTCCTCATAGTTCGCAAGTTCGTCATGGTCTAGTAACATGACTTCCAGAACAAGATTACCGTACCACTCTGGTGCGGATCTCACTCTGGTTTACTTACGAGATTCGGTAGTAACTTGATCTTGAAGTTACATGATCATCATCATTAGCTTCCTTACTAATTGGTGTAGTAGTCACAAGAACAGATTTCTGTGATGAACTACTTTCCAATAAGGGAGAAGGTACGATTACCTTATCAAGTTTTCTACTTTCCTCCCACTCACTTCTTTTGAGAGAAACTCCTTCTCCGGAAAGGATCCATTCTCAGCAACGAATATCTTGCCTTCGGATCTGTGATAGAAGGTGTACCCAACAGTCTCCTTTGGGTACCTATGAAGACACATTTCTCCGATTTGGGTTTGAGCTTATCAGGATGAAACTCTTTCACATAAGCATCGTAACCCCAAACTTTAAGAAACGACAACTTTGGTTTCTTGACAAACCATAGTTCATATTGTGTCGTCTCAACGGACTTTAGATGATGCCCCTTTTAAACATGAATGCAGCTGTCTCTAATGCATGATCCCAAAACGATATTGGTAAATCGGTAAGAAACATCATAGATTGTACTATATCCAATAAAGTACGGTTATGACGTTTGGATACACCATTACACTGTGGTGTTCCAGGTGGCGTGAGTAGTGAAACTATTTCACATTGTTTTAACTGAAGGCCAAACTCGTAACTTAAATATTTTACTTCTGCGATCATATCGTAGAAACTTTTATGTCTTGTTACGATGATTCTCCACTTCATTTTGAAATTCTTTGAACTTTTCAAACGTTTTAGACTTATGTTTCATTAAGTCGATATACCCATATCTGCTTAAATCATCTGTGAAGTTCTGAAAATAATGATACTTGTCGCGAGCCTTAATATTCATCGGACCACATACATCAGTATGTATGATTTACAACAAATCTGTTGCTTGCTCCATTGTTCCGGAGAATGGCGTTTTACTCATCTTGCCCAAGAGGCATGGTTCGCAAGCATCAAGTGATTCATAATCAAGAGATTCCAAAATTCCATCAGCATGGAGTTTCTTCAGGCGCTTTACACCAATATGACCTAAACGATAGTGCCACAAATAGGTTTGCACTATCATTATTAACTTCGCATCTTTTGGTTTCCATATTATGAATATGTGTATCACTACGATCGAGATCCAATGAACTATTTTCATTGGGTGTGTATGTCCATAAAAGGTTCTATTCATGTAAACAGAACAACAATTGTTCTCTAACTTAAATGAATAATCGTATTGCAATAAACATGATCAAATCATATTTATGCTCAACGCAAACACCAAATAATACTTATTTAGTTTCAACACTAATCCCGAAAGTATAGGGAGTGTGTGATGATGATCATATCAATCTTGGAACCACTTCCAACACACATCGTCACCTTGCCCTTTAACTAGTCTTTGTTCATTCTGCAACTCCCGTTTCGAGTTACTAATCTTAGCAACTTGAACTAGTACCAAATACTGAGGGGTTGCTATGAACACTAGTAAAGTACACATCAATAACATGTATATCAAATATACTTATGTTCACTTTGCCATCCTTCTTATCCGCCAATCACTTGGGGTAGTTCCGCTTCCAGTGACCAGTCCCTTTGCAGTAGAAGCACTTAGTCTCAGGCTTAGGACCAGATTTGGGCTTTTTCACTTGAGCAGCAACTTGCTTGCCGTTCTTCTTGAAGTTCCCCTTCTTTCCTTTTGCCCTTTTCTTGAAACTAGTGATCTTGTCAACCATCAACACTTGATGTTTTTCTTTGATTTATACCTTCGCCGATTTTAGCATCGCGAAGAGCTTGGGAATATTTTCCGTTATCCCTTGCATATTATAGTTCATCACGAAGTTCTACTAACTTGGTGATGGTGACTAGAGAATTCTGTCAATCACTATCTTATCTGGAAGATTAACTCCCACTTGATTCAAGCGATTGTAGTACCCAGACAATCTGAGCACATGCTCACTAGTTGAGCGATTCTCCTCCATCTTTTAGCTATAGAACTTGTTGGAGACTTCATATCTCTCAACTCGGGTATTTGCTTGAAATATTAACTTCAACTCCTGGAACATCTCATATGCTCCATGACGTTCAAAACGTCTTTGAAGTCCTGATTCTAAGCAGTTAAGCATGGTGCACTAAACTATTAAGTAGTCATCATATTGAGCTAGCAAAACGTTCATAATGTCTGCATCTGCTCCTGCAATAGGTCCGTCACCTAGCGGTGCATCAAGGACGTAATTCTTCTGTGCAGCAATGAGGATAAACCTCAGATCACGGATCCAATCCGCATCATTGCTACTAACATTTTTCAACACAATTTTCTCTAGGAACATATCAAAATAAACACAGGGAAGCAATAACGCGAGCTATTGATCTACAACATAGATATGCTAATACTACCAGGACTAAGTTCATGATAAATTAAAGTTCAATTAATCATATTACTTAAGAACTCCCACTTAGATAGACATCTCTCTAATCCTCTAAGTGATCACGTGATCCAAATCAACTAAACCATGTCCGATCATCACGTGAGATGGAGTAGTTTCAATGGTGAACATCACTATGTTGATCATATCTATTATATGATTCACGCTCGACCTTTCGGTCTCCGTGTTCCGAGGCCATATCTGTTATATGCTAGGCTCGTCAAGTATAACCTGAGTATTCCGCGTGTGCAACTGTTTTGCACCCGTTGTATTTGAACGTAGAGCCTATCACACCCGATCATCACGTGGTGTCTCAGCACGAAGAACTTTCGCAACGGTGCATACTCAGGGAGAACACTTCTTGATAATTAGTGAGAGATCATCTTATAATGCTACCGTCAATCAAAGCAAGATAAGATGCATAAAAGATAAACATCACATGCAAATCAATATAAGTGATATGATATGGTCATCATCATCTTGTGCTTCGTGATCTCCATCTCTGCAGCACCATCATGATCACCATCGTCACCGGCGCGACACCTTGATCTCCATCGTAGCATCGTTGTCGTCTCGCCAATCTTGTGCTTCCACGACTATCACTACCGCTTAGTAATAAAGTAAAGCATTACATCGCGATTGCATTGCATACAATAAAGCGACAACCATATGGCTCCTGCCAGTTGCCGATAACTCGGTTACAAAACATGATCATCTCATACAATAAAATTTAGCATCATGTCTTGACCATATCACATCACAACATGCCCTACAAAAACAAGTTAGACGTCCTCTACTTTGTTGTTGCAAGTTTTACGTGGCTGCTACGGGCTTAAGCAAGAACTCATCTTACCTACGCATCAAAACCACAACGATAGTTTGTCAAATAGACTCCGTTTTAACCTTCTCAAGGACCGGGCGTAGCCACACTCGGTTCAACTAAAGTTGGAGAGACAGTCTTCCGCAAGCCATCTATGTGCAAAGCACGTCGAGGGAACCGGTCTCGCGTAAGCGTACGCGTAAGGTTGGTCCGGATCGTCTCGTCCAATAATACCGCTGAACCAAAGTATGACATGCTGGTAGGCAGTATGACTTGTATCGCCCACAACTCACTTGTGTTCTACTCGTGCAAATAACATCAAACCATAAAAACCTAGGCTCGGATGCCACTGTTGGGGAACGTAGTAATTTAAAAAAATTTCCTACGCACACGCAAGATCATGGTGATGCATAGCAACGAGAGGGGAGAGTGTTGTCTACATACCCTTGTAAACTGAAGCGGAAGCGTTGACACAACGTAGAGGAAGTAGTCGTACGTTCTCCTCGCGATCCGACCGATCACAGCACCGTTACTCCGGCACCTCCGAGTTCTTAGCACACGTTCAGCTCGATGACGATCCCCGGGCTCCGATCCAGCAAAGCTTCGGGGAGGAGTTCCGTCAGCACGACGGTGTGGTGACGATCTTGATGTACTACCGGCGCAGGGCTTCGCCTAAGCACTGCAACGATATAACCGAGGTGGAATTTGGTGGAAGGGGGCACCGCACACGGCTAAGGAAAGATCTCAATGATCAATTGTGTGTCCAAGGGGTGCCCCTTGCCTCAGTATATAAAGGATGGAGGAGGAGGAGGCCGGCCAAGCCAATTGGTGCGGCCAAGATATGGAGTCCTACTAGGACTCCAAGTCCTAGTAGGAGTCCACCAAGAGGGAAGGAAGGGAGAAGGAATAGGAGGAGAAGGAGAGGTGGCCGGCCCCCTTTTCCCTAGTCCAATTCGGACTAGAGGGGAGGGGGGGCGCAGCAGCCTTTTTCCTCTTCCCACTAAAGCCCATCAAGGCCCATTACTTCTCCCGTAATCCCGTAACTCCCCGGTACCTCCGAAAATACCCGAACCACTTAGAACCCTTCCGATGTCCGAATATAGTCATCCAATATATCGATCTTTACGTCTCGACCATTTCGAGACTCCTCGTCATGTCCCCGATCTCATCCGGGACTCCGAACTCCTTCGGTACATCAAAACTCATAAACTCATAATATAACTGTCATCGAAACCTTAAGCGTGTGGACCCTACGGTTCGAGAACAATGTAGACATGACCGAGACACATCTCCGGTCAATAACCAATAGCAGGACCTGGATGCCCATATTGGCTCCTACATATTCTGCAAAGATCTTTATCGGTCAGACCGCATAACAACATACGTTATTCCCTTTGTCATCGGTATGTTACTTGCCCGAGATTTGATCGTCGGTATCCAATACCTAGTTCAATCTCGTTACCGGCAAGTCTCTTTACTCGTTCCGTAATACATCATCCCACAACTAACTCATTAGTTGCAATGCTTGCAAGGCTTAAGTGATGTGCATTACCGAGAGGGCCCAGAGATACCTCTCCGACGATCGGAGTGACAAATCCTAATCTCGAAATACGCCAACCCAACATCTACCTTTGGAGACACCTGCAGTACTCCTTTATAATCACCCAGTTACGTTGTGACGTTTGGTAGCACCCAAAGTGTTCCTCCGGCAAACGGGAGTTGCATAATCTCATAGTCATAGGAACATGTATAAGTCATGGATAAAAGCAATAGCAACATACTAAACGATCGGGTGCTAAGCTAATGGAATGGGTCATGTCAATCAGATCATTCAACTAATGATGTGACCTCATTAATCAAATAACAACTCCTTGTTCATGGTTAGGAAACATAACCATCTTTGATTAGTGAGCTAGTCAAGTAGAGGCATACTAGTGACACTCTGTTTGTCTATGTATTCACACATGTATTATGTTTCCTGTTAATACAATTCTAGCATGAATAATAAACATTTATCATGAATTAAGGAAATAAATAATAACTTTATTATTGCCTCTAGGGCATATTTCCTTCAAGGAGATCTTCCTGTCCATATCGCCAAGCTTGCCTTCCACTGTAACATCCCAAAATTCTAAATTTTGGAATGTTATATTAAATAGATAGATTTGATTGTTTGTTTGATTGTTGTGTGATTGATTGACTCAAAGTGAGTGAAATTCGATTTTTTGATAGTTAAGTGAGAGGGAATAAAAGGACTTTTCCAAACTTTCATTTTACATTTTATGATCTCCATGAATTCAAATTCTTTTCACCACAAAACCTTGGAGAGAAGATGACATGACTTCTTCCATTTATTTAAATGACAAGGGGTGTTGAAAATATTTGAATTTCATTTGGAAATATTTTCCAATTCAAAAACTTTAAGCCACTCAATGATTTTCATGAGAGAAGATAAAATGACTTCTTCAAAACATATGAAATATGAGTTGGAAGTTTAAAAGGATCTAATTTAAAGTCCTTTTGGAAATTATTTTCAATTTGGAGTATTTGGTTTATTCGAATTAATTTTCTCCAAAAATAAAATATATGGAAAATAGGGTAACATAATTCCCTACAGTAGAAAATTGGAGAGAAATAAATTTGAAATCATTTTAGTGCTTTTAAAATGATTTTTATGAGGTTTTATTGCAGCAGTAGCACTCTTTGCTTTATTTGAATTTTGCGTATTTTATTTGACGCTAGAAAAATGTTCAAGCCGTAGAAAATCTTTTTCGGGAAATTTTGATATATAATATGCCTATAAAGTTTTCTTTATTCAGTTTCTCCTTTCATGTCTCTATTTATAAAAAAACAAAAATGCGCGTACACCCTGACTATATGTTGCCCACATGCGCAGTATAGTAGCTTCTGCCGCCCCATTGTTTTTTTTTGTTCTTAAGTAGGCCAGGCCAAGCAAGCCTTTTTCTTTTCAGATTTTATTTTCCTTTAGCAAAAAGCAAAAATGCAGCACGTACGCGCGCGACCGGCCGATGGGCTTTAGGCCCGTGCGAGGCGCTTAGCTCTTCTTCTCTGCTTCGTTTATTTTGGTCTACGTTTAGTCCCACATTGCCTAGCCTTTGACCTCTAAGCCTCTTTTTAATCAATAAATATAGACCCATAGAGCCACCAAAAATCATCCGATTCGGGTTAAATCAATATGTTGGTTTGACTAGATTCCTTAAAAAAAATATTTTTCTCCTCTCCGGCGCGACTTTTGGGAATTGTCTCCTCTCTCCGAAGTCATCTTTTCTCTGCCTTATAAATGTTTTTTTCTTTGTTTTTTTTCTTTTTATACTTCCGTAGTTTATTATTTCTAGACTAATACGATAGAATAATTAGATTATCAATTAGTCTACGTATTTATACATTAGACCTTAGCCGTAGCTATTTTTTTCCGTAAAATAACTTGGTGCTGATTTTTCAAATAGCCATAACTTTCCACTCGTTTATCCAAATTAGATGAAACCAACGCCAATAGCCTCGTCTTGTTTTCACCTATCCAGTGAACCTATCACGTCAACTTTCTGAAATTTTCAAATTCCAAATTTGTTGAAATTCATATTCAAACTTCTTTTGAACATAACTTGAGTTTCGTAACTCCGATTTAGTTGATTCTTTTTGCAGATCGAAGCTCTCGACCTAAACTTTCTGATAAGGCCAAATTCACATAATTTTGGTATTGTTAGAAAAAATTTTATGTTGCAGGAGTTATTTGCTTGGTTTTGATGTTTTCCGAACTGTCTTCTTCATTCTTCCTCTTTCGAGTGATTGCTTATGTGTGGTTACTACTGCTTGCTTATGATAGATTGACTGGAGTGTGACGAGTAAAACTATCGAGAGTTATGAGTGCGGATCATCTTCATCAACATTGCAGGAAAGTTCACACTTTGATCATATCCCTTTCATACCCAGTTTTTATGCATTAGTTTCACCCTCAAACATTGCATGAGTAGGATTGATAGCATGTGGGTATTGGGAAGTAGTTGATGAGGTAGGAACCTATTGCCCTGCATTCAAACCTTGGGAGGTACTATTACGTTATGCTTATATTGCCATGCTATGCTCGTACACGTGGATTGGGTTTGAGAGTATTCATGACAGATGTGAGATTGTTATTTAATGGTTTACTTAAGGTGGCAACTTTAACACACATCTGGGGTAAAGGTTATGCCACTACCGAAAGAGCCCAGAGAAGGAATTTTCCCGAGAATCTGAGAAGACCGACCCTGTCAAGAATAAGGATGGAGTATATGAGTTTTTGATGGCACCGTAACAATGCTTTTAAGGGTGGTAGCACCCCAGACCCCGGTGACGATCGATGGATTTTGAGAAGACCCCAACCCTAACCTATTTCTTTCTAGTCTCTCCGAATCTCGAGGACGAGATTCATTTCAAGGGTGGTAGGTTTGTAACATCCCAAAATTCTAAATTTTGGAATGTTATATTAAATAGATAGATTTGATTGTTTGTTTGATTGTTGTGTGATTGATTGACTGAAAGTGAGTGAAATTCGAACTTTTTGAAAGTTAAATGAGAGGGAATAAAAGGACTTTTCCAAACTTTCATTTTGCATTTTATGATCTCCTTGAATTCAAATTCTTTTCACCACAAAACCCTGGAGAGAAGATGACATGACTTCTTCCATTTATTTAAATGACAAGGGGTGTTGAAAATATTTGAATTTCATTTGGAAATATTTTCCAATTCAAAAACTTTAAGCAACTCAATGATTTTCATGAGAGAAGATAAAATGACTTCTTCAAAACATATGAAATATGAGTTGGAAGTTTAAAAGGATCTAATTTAAAGTCCTTTTGGAAATTATTTTCAATTTGGAGTATTTGGGTTTTATTCAAATTAATTTTCTCCAAAAATAAAATATATGGAAAATAGGGTAACATAATTCCCTACAGTAGAAAATTGGAGAGAAATAAATTTGAAATCATTTTGGTGCTTTTTAAATGATTTTTATGAGGTTTTATTGTGGCAGTAGCACTCTTTTGTTTATTTGAATTTTGCGTATTTTATTTGACGCTAGAAAAATGTTCAAGCCGTAGAAAATCTTTTTTGGAAAATTTTGATATATAATATGCCTATATAAAGTTTTATTTTTATTTTCTTTATTCAGTTTTTCCTTTCCTGTCTCTATTTATAAAAAAACAAAAATGCGCACACCCTGACTATATGTCGCCCAGATGCGCAGTATAGTAGCTTCTAGAGCCCCATTGTTTTTTTTCTTAAATAGCCCAGGCCTAGCCAGCCTTTTCCTTTTCAGATTTTATTTTCCTTTAGCAAAAAGCAAAAATGCAGCACGTACGCACGCGGCCGGCCGATGGGCTTTAGGCCCGTGCGAGGCGCTTAGCTCTTCTTCTGTGCTTCGTTTATTTTGGTCCTCTGACTCCCAGTTGGTTGGTCGGTTCATCTTTCTGACTCCCCTCTCGTTAGGGTTTTGACTCCTCCCGGCGGAGCCTGGCTCCGACATGGAGATCGCGATCCCCTGTGTCTCCCAGACCACCAATTGCCGACGGCTTTGGACGTCTGGCGGAGGTGTGTGCTGGATTGATCTGTCTACGGTCCTGCCGCCCGCGGAACTCGTTCTCACGGGCAAGAGATCTCATGGAAGGCTCAACGTCGGCTTCGGCCGCGACAATGAGCGATATGGAAGCTATGATGAAGAAGCTAGGACTAAATGAAGGCGATCTTGAAGATGTGGTGGTTCAAGATGGTCACATACCAGAGGAAGCTGTGCGCTGGATGGCGATCGCGCGAGTTCACACAGATAAACCCTATAGCCAGTATTGGTTCTTCCGCAACATGAGGGTGGCCTAGGATCTAGCGCAAGAAGTCAGTTTCTGCCCCCTGGAAGACAATCTCTATACCCTACAATTCTCCTGTCTTGGTGACTGGGAGAGAGTCATGGAGGACGGCCCCTGGACCTTCAAAGGAAAAGCGGTTGTGATCGAGCCCTATGATGGATTCACTAGGCCCTCGTCGATTGTGCTCAACAAGATAGAGATGTGGATTAAGATTCATGACCTCCCTGAGCTGTTCTTTCACTTGATTAAATCGCTAGTAGAAACTGTTGGCGACTTCATATTTGCTGAACCGAAGTCCCAGAACTTTGAGGGTAATTTCTTTAGGGTTCGGGTGAAGATGGATGTCACTAAGCCGCTCTAGAATGTTGTCTCTCTGGTAATTAAGAAGAGAAGGGAGATATTCAGGGTGAAATACGAGAGGTTGCCTGATTGGTGTGCGGTATGTGGTATTCTAGGCCATCAGTTTAAAGAGTGTGGCAATGGAATTCATCCCCCATCCGCACTAGTGTTTAAGAACTTGAAAGCAGATTGGTTCAGGGGGCCGGGCCATGGTCCAGGTGCAGATAGAGGTTTCCAAGGTGGACGGGGAAGAGGCAAGGGCCGCTCAGGCCAAGGAGGGCGTGGTTCTGGCAGAATGCAGCAAGATAGTTTTGACCCTGATGCCCATCAGGATACAGAGATGGAAGAGGGAGATGGGAACCGCAAACGAGCAGCTCACGCGAACACACTTCTGCTTACGGTCCCAGTCACGAGTCCATCATCTTCGATGGTACCGCAAATCCCATCCACAACCATCGTCCCGCAGAGCCCGTCCTCAAAGCAGGATCTCAAAAGGACGAAGACCAACCCCCCTCAGACGGAAAAGAATCAAGTGAAGAACAAAACCTCAACAAACCCTAATGCGCATACGGCGGGCCCTATCAACGGGTCACGCCGGGCGCAATGAGTTGCCTAGTATGGAACTGTCGTGGGGCTGGCAGACCTGCGACAGTTCGAGAGCTTCGAGATCTTTCGAAGCTACATGCCCCCTCCATTGTATGCATTCTTGAAACTCAGTTGGAGGGCTCACGTGTTGATAATCTAGTAGGAACTTTAGGCTACAATAAAATTTTTGTTGTAAGCAGCTCCGGAAGGAGTGGTGGACTAGGCATTTTTTGGAATGAGGAAATAAAGCTCGAAGTGTTGGGTTATTCTAAGTACCACATAGATGTTTCTGTTGAGCAAATGGTAGAAACTAAAACCAGAATTAATTTTGTGTATGGGGAGGCCCAAACAAGTGAGAGATACAAAACTTGGGATATGTTGCATGGAATCGCAGGAACGAGCAATGAACCATGGGTAGTGATTGGAGACTTCAATGAAGTTCTTCATGCCAATGAGCATGATGGAATTGGCCAATGAAGCCAAGTGCAGATGGACTCATTCCAAGATGCTATCGACACATGTGGCTTGTCGGGCATCGGGTACAAAGGACAGAACTGGACGTTCGAGAAGAAGGTGGTGGGCGGCACATACACTAGGGTGCGCCTGGATCGAGGTGTTGCAAACCCAGAGTGGGTATTGACTTTCCCAGATACATCGTTGGAACACCTAGCAGCTGCTACGTCCGATCACGTACCCCTGTTGCTTCAGCTCCAAGCAATGCATGCATGCAGGCGGGGGCCATGGCCATTTAAATACGAGCTCTGCTGGGAATGCGATCCGATGCTAGAGACAGTAGTGCATGCGGGATGGAGTCAGACGGCTGGAGATTCAGTGGGCCAGGTGAAAGCGAAACTCCATGCGCTGTCCGGTGACCTGGCGACATGGGATCGGCTGCACTTTGGCAGCGTGCGCAGAGAAATTGCGGATTTGAAAAAGGAGCTACAGGTCATGCGTGGACTCCCAGGTAGATCCGGCCCATCGCGACAGGAGATAAAAATATGTGATCGCCTGGTCGAGCTTTTTCACCGCGAGGAAATCCTGTGGAGGCAAAGAGCCAGGATTGACTGGCTTATGCATGGTGATAAAAATACCTACTTTTTCCATCCGAGAGCGAGCAGGAGACACCGGAGAAACCAAATCAAGTCATTGGAGTGTGATGATGGAAGGATAACGGAGAATGATATGGAGATGGAAACTATGACGACCACCTTTTATAAGGATCTGTATATGTCGGAGGGGGTGGGAGACATGACGCACGTGCTAGATACAGTACCATGCAAGGTCACGGAGGAAATGAATGCGGCGTTGAATGCACCATATAGCGCGGAAGAAGTTAAAACTGCCCTATTTCAGATGTTTCCCACCAAGGCACCGGGACCAGATGGTTTCCCTGCTCACTTCTTTCAGCGGCACTGGGAGACATGTGGAGACGAAGTTACCAAGGTTGTGATTAAAATTGTGGAAGGTACTGAATCTCCGGCATGTATCAATGATACAGTGTTGGTGTTCATACCCAAGGTAAAAAATCCAACTCTTTTGAGCCAGTTTCGTCCAATCAGCTTATGTAACGTTCTCTACAAAATTGCATCCAAGGTCATTTCTAACCGTCTGAAGGTGATACTACCTGAGATTATTTCTGAGGAACAGCCTGCTTTTGTTCCGGGCAGACTCATCACTGACAACATCATCACAGCTTATGAGTGTTTACATTTTATGAAGAGGAATAAAGCTAAGAAGCATCAGTCTTTCGCTTTGAAGTTAGATATGACAAAGGCCTATGATAGGGTGGAGTGGCCATACCTGAGAGCAATAATGATTAAACTAGGGTTCACAAAGAGATGGGTGGACATTGTGATGGGGCTGGTCACCACAGTAAAGTTTTCAGTTATGTTCAATGGGAAGAGATTGGAGGAGTTTGAACCGTCAAGAGGAATCAGACAAGGGGACCCAATATCCCCGTACTTGTTCTTGCTAGCAGCAGAGGGCCTGTCGTGCCTGTTGAAATCAAAAAGTGAGTCATCCAATTTGAGTGGTTTACAAGTGGCTCCTACGGTGCCACAAGTTAGCCATTTGCTATTCGCTGATGACAGCCTGCTGTTTTGTAAGGCAAATAGTGCAGGAGCTAATGAGGTAAACCTAGTACTGGACACATATTGCCAAGCATCGGGCCAGCGAGTGAACTTTGCAAAATCATCTATCTTTTTTAGCAAGGGAGTGCCAGAAGCTACCAGATATGAAATAAAAGGCCTACTTAACGTTCCAAATGAAACATTAAATGAGAAGTACCTTGGGATGCCATCAGACATTGGGAGTTCGAAGAATGGGGCTTTTAAATATCTGAAAGATCGGTTATGGAGCAAAGTGCAGGGCTGGGTGGAAAACACCATGTCTTCGGCAGGCAAGGAGGTCTTAATAAAATCTGTGGCTCAGGCAATACCGGTGTTCTCCATGTCCTGTTTTAAACTACCAAGGGGATTATGTGAGCACCTCAATATGCTCATCAGAAAGTTTTGGTGGGGAAGTAAAGCAGGCAAGATGAAACCTCATTGGGTATCGTGGAAAAGCATGACGCAACCGAAGGGAATGGGAGGCCTAGGGTTTAAAGACTTTGAACTCTTCAATATGGCAATGTTGGCACGACAGGCATGGAGACTGCTCCAAGCACCAGAATCTCTGAGTGCCCACCTGTTGAAGAGTATATATTTCCCTAGAACCACCATCCTCGAGGCGACCTTGGGCAACCATCCAAGTCAGATTTGGCGTGCTATCGTTGAAGGCAGGGATACACTTAAGCAAGGGCTAATACGCCGAATAGGTAATGGCCAATCCACTCGCATCTGGGAGGATCCATGGTTGCCAAAGAGATGAGATGCTACGACCATATGGGAGCATTCACCCTAATCCACCGATCATGGTTGCGGAGCTAATCGACCACACAAGCGCTACGTGGAATAGCCAGCTAATCAATCAAGTGTTTATGCCTATGGATGCAAGCACCATCTTGGTGATCCCAGTATGCACTCGCAACATCCAAGATTTTTGGAGCTGGAACTTCGAAACAAGTGGAAACTTCCCTGTCAAATCAGCCTATCGTATGTTAGTGGCAACAAGACAGCGACAGGAAGCTTGGCTTGAAGGTGCGACGGGTACCTCAAACACTACAGTCGAGGAGGGAGCATGGAAAACTCTGTGGAGGACTGCGGTTCCGGCAAAGGTGAGGATGTTCCTCTGGCGCTTATCGAAGCATTCTCTGCCTACAGAAGACGTCCGGGCTCACCGACACATGGCTGATAATGCTCAATGCGGATTATGTGGCTCCCCTGATTCATGGAGACACTCTCTGGTCAATTGCACTAGTTCGAGATGTGTGTGGGCACTAGTTGATGAGGAGCTAGCTCAAAGCCTGGTATCGAACATGGAACCCAACGCCAAGTAGTGGCTCTTCACCTTCATGCAGTCACTTGCTCATGATCAGTTCGTGTTGCTGGTCGTCACACTTTGGGCGATATGGACCGCGCGCCGCAAGGCTATACATGAAGGAGTTTTCCAATCGCCATAAGCAACTAACTTGTTCGTCAGGCAATTCATTGATGAACTCAATATAATTACTACGATAAGCCCGACGACGACAAGTGCAGTTCCAGCAACGAGGCAGACACGGGCGACCCACCCCAAGGCACCCCCTGTTGGTTTTGCCAAGATCCATGTAGATGCTGGAGTGAGAGCGAGGAAGGGGGATCGGCAACGGCAGTATGCAGGGATGGGCAAGGCAATTATCTTGGTAGTTCAGCGTTGGTGGTAGCTGGCCTAGAGGACCCAACATCTTGAAGCAATTGCTTGCCGTGAGGCGTTGGCGCTGGCAGAAGATCTTAACATACACAACTTTGTCATTGCATCTGACTCCAAATAAACGGTGGCTTTTATTTCCTGTGGAGGCAAAGGAAGGAGTGGTTCTATCATACAGGAGATTAAGAGTAGAGCTTTTATGTTTCAATGTAATTTTTTCTTTGAAGGTCGTGCGGCTAATTTCAACGCACACAAACTTGCCAAATACTCGCTTAGTCTCGGTCCGGGGTGCCACCTCTGGTTAGGCCAACCCCATGATCCGAGTTGTATCCCACCCTGGTCTTTGATGAATAAAATTTGGCTTTCCCCTCAAAAAAAGTTTATTTTGGTCTACGTTTAGTCCCACATTGCCTAGCCTTTGACCTCTAAGCCTCTTTTCCATCAATAAATATAGACCCATAGAGCCTTCAGAAATCATCCGATTCGGGTTAAATCAATATTTTGGTTTGACTAGATTCCTTTAAAAAATATTTTTCTCCTCTCCGGCGCGACTTTTGGGAATTGTCTCCTCTCTCCGAAGTCATCTTTTCTCTGCCTTATAAATGTATTTTTCTTTGTTTTTTTTTCTTTTTGTACTTTCATAGTTTATTATTTATAGACTAATACGATAGAATAATTAGATTATCCATTAGTCTACGTATTTATACATTAGACCTTAGTCGTAGCTATTTTTTTTTCGTAAAACAGCTTGGCCCTGATTTTTCAAATAGCCATAACTTTTCACTCGTTTATCCAAATTAGATGAAACCAGCGCCTATAGCTTCGTCTTGTTTTCACCTATCCAGTGAACCTGTCACGTCAACTTTTTGAAATTTTCAAATTTCGAAATCTGTTGAAATTCATATTCAAACTTCTTTTGAACATAACTTGAGTTTCGTAACTCCGATTTAGTTGATTCTTTTTGCAAATCGAAGCTCTTGACCTAAACTTTCTGATAAGGCCAAATTCACATAATTTTGGTATTGTTAGAAATTGTTTTATGTTGCAAGAGTTATTTGCTTGGTTTTGATGTTTTCTGAACTGTCTTCTTCGTTCTTCCTCTTTTGAGTGATTGCTTATGTGTGGTTACTACTGCTTTCTTACGATAGATTGACCGGTGTGTGACGAGTAGAATTATCAAGAATTATGAGTGTGAATCATTTTCATCAACGTTGCAGGCAAGTTCACACTTTGATCATATCCCTTTCATACCCAGTTTTTATGCATTAGTTTCACCCTCAAACATTGCATGAGTAGGATTGATAACATGTGGGTATTGGGAAGTAGTTGATGAGGTAGGAACCTATTGCCCTGCATTCAAACCTTGGGAGTTACTATTACGTTATGCTTATATTGCCATGCTATGCTCGTACACGTGGATTGGGTTTGAGAGTATTCATGACAGATGTGAGATTGTTAATTAATGGTTTACTTAAGGCGGCAACTTTAACACACATTTGGGTGGATTGAGGCACCTGGGTATTCCAACGATTGCCTATTTAGGCACCTGGGTATACCAGCGATTGCCTTTTTTTCTTTATGGACCGCCACCCAGGCTCAAAGGGATCATGAGATTATTCATACTAGAAATTTCCATGTGCAGCCACAAGCTATTATGGGCTCTAGCATAGTTGATTAAGTCGTGTGACTTCTTACAGTGGTAGACTAGCAGATGTAGGGGGTACGGTCTACCCATCGTAAGGTGCAAATGCTTCTGAAAGACTGTGTCTCGGTCATCCGTTTCTCAAACACCATGTAGTGCGAGAAATCCAACGGAGGAGATTGAGTCTTGTGGGGAAAGTGCGCAAACCTCTGCAGAGTGTATAAACTAATCATGATTAGCCGTGTCCCCGGTTATGGACATCTTGTGTATCTAGTACTTGGATTATCATGTGAATCTCATCATGTGACTTTAATTAATTTTTGTTGGGTTTTAATGATGATACTTAATTGGGATTGAGAGGGTGTCTACACTCTCAATGTTTAACAACCACCATGATAGTTAAATAAAAATTTATTCCTTTGCAGTAGGGAAAAATTGGCTTTTCGCAAAAAAACCATATAACCATAGAGCTTTTCCACCAGCCATATATGCATGTAGTGATAGCCATATTTCAGCATTGCTCTACAGTGTGAATTTGCCAGTACATTCAATGTACTGACCCTCGTGGCTGCAACGTCTCATGTTGAAGGACTTCTTACGACGAGTAAGTGATACGTTAGGGTTACGATTTCTACACTCAACTTTGCCGTTGGTGTTGATGGGAATCCACAACGTTGTTGTTACTTCCGCTATTTGGAGTGAGGTAATGGTATTTACGTTATTTTATACATGTGATTTACCTCCCTTATAAATCCTCGAGTACTGTGTGTCAGCATACCAATCCAGGGATGACACTTAAGCACAGAGACTTGACCGTCTGAGGTCGGGTCGCTACATCCACGCCAAGGAGAGTCCCATTCGGACACGAGACGAAGTCTTCAATCTTGTATCTTCGTAGTCCAACAGTCCGGCCAAAGGATATAGTCCGGCTGTCCTGATACCCCCTAATCCAGGACTCCCTCAGTGTGCATCCAACTTGCTTGCTCACGAAGACCTAGGGCAATTTGAGGAAGCCCATCATTGGAATATACAAGCCAAGTTCTATAATGAAAATTCGGACTAGTATATGAAAGTGATAAAATAAGAGACTCTCTATCATGAAGATCATGGTGCTACTTTGAAGCACAAGTGTGGAAAAAGGATAGTAGCATTGTCCCTTCTCTCTTTTTCTCTCATTTTTTTGGGCCTTCCCTTTTTTATTTGGCCTTTTTTATGTTTTTATTTGGCCTTTCTCTTTTTTTATTCGACATTTCTCTTTTTTTCCTCACACGGGATAATGCTCTAATAATGATGATCATCACACTTCTATTTATTTACAACTCAAGGATTACAACTCGATACTAGAACATATTATGACTCTATATGAGTGCGTCCGGCGGTGTACCGGGATGGTCAATGAATGAAGAGTGACATGTATGAAAAATTATGAATGGTGGCCTTGCCACAAATACGATGTCAACTACATGATCATGCAAGGCAATATGACAATGATGAAGCGATAATCGGAATGGTGGAAAGTTGCAAGGGAATATATCTCGGAATGGCTATGGAAATGCCATGATAGGTAGGTATGGTGGCTGTTTTGAGGAAGATATAAGAGGCTTATGTGTGATAGAGTGTATCATATCACGGGGTTTGGATGCACCGGTGAAGTTTGCACCAACTGTCGAGGTGAGAAAGGGCAATGCACGGTACCGTAGAGGCTAGCAAATTGCGAAAAGGTAAGAGTGCGTATAATCCATGGACTCACATTAGTCGTAAAGAACTCATATACTTATTGCAAAAGTTTATTAGCCCTCGAAGCAAAGTACTACTATGCATGCCCCTAGAGGAATAGATTGGTAGGAAAATACCATCGCTCGTCCCCGACCGCCACTCATAAGGAAAGCATTCAAAGAACACCCCATGCTTCAAATTTGTCACACAACGTTTACCATACGTGCATTCTATGGGACTTGCAATCCTCAACACAAGTATTTCTCAATTTCACAATTACCAATCTAGCATGATGATGTCTACTATGCAACCTTCTTCTTGTAGACATTGTTGGGCCTCCAAGTGCAGAGGTTTGTAGGACAGTAGCAAATTTCCCTCAAGTGGATGACCTAAGGTTTATCAATACGTGGGAGGCGTAGGATGAAGATGGTCTCTCTCAAGCAACCCTGCAACCAAATAACGAAGAGTCTCTTGTGTCCCCAACACACCCAATACAATGGTAAATTGTATAGGTGCACTAGTTCGGCGAAGAGATGGTGATACAAGTGCAATATGGATGGTACATATAGGTTTTTGTAATCTGAAAATATAAAAAACAGCAAGGTAACTAATGATAAAAGTGAGCACAAACGGTATTGCAATGATAGGAAACAAGGCCTAGGGTTCATACTTTCACTAGTGCAAGTTCTTTCAACAATAATAACATAACTGGATCATATAACTATCCCTCAACATGCAACAAAGAGTCACTCCAAAGTCACTAATAGCGAAGAACAAACGAAGAGATTATGGTAGGGTACGAAACCACCTCAAAGTTATTCTTTCCAATCAATATGTTGGGCTATTCCTATAAGTGTCACAAACAACCCTAGAGTTCGTACTAGAATAACACCTTAAGACACAAATCAACCAAAACCCTAATGTCACCTAGATACTCCAATGTCACCTCAAGTATCCGTGGGTATGATTATAGAATATGCATCACAAAATCTCAGATTCATCTATTCAACCAACACATAGAACCTTAAAGAGTGCCCCAAAGTTTCTACCAGAGAATCAAGACGAAAACGT
Source organism: Aegilops umbellulata (assembly GCA_032464435.1). Taxonomy (NCBI): domain Eukaryota; kingdom Viridiplantae; phylum Streptophyta; class Magnoliopsida; order Poales; family Poaceae; genus Aegilops; species Aegilops umbellulata. Next base: position 131,915,478 of record CP136058.1, on the reverse strand, counting down.
GTGCCAACCCCTATGCATAGGTTCATGGGCGGAACCCGCAAGTTGATCACCAAAACATACATCAAGTGAATCACGTGATATCCCATTGTCACCACAGATAGGCATGGCAAGACATACATCAAGTGTTCTCAAGTCATTTAAGTCTCAATCCGATAAGATAACTTCAAAGGGAAAACTCAATCCATTACAAGAGAGTAGAGGGGGAGAAGAAACATAAGATCCAACTATAATAGAAAAGCTCGCGATACATCAAGATTGTGCAAAATCAAGAACACGAGAGAGAGAGAGAGAGAGAGAGAGAGAGAGAGAGAGAGAGAGAGAGAGATCAAACACATAGCTACTGTTACTTACCCTCAGCCCCGAGGGTGAACTACTCCCTCCTCGTCATGGAGAGCACCGGGATAATGAAGATGGCCACCGGTGAGGGATCCTCCCCTCCGACATGGTGCCGGAACAGGGTCCTGAGAGGTTTTTGGTGGCTACAGAGGCTTGCGGTGGCGGAACTCTCGATCTATTCTGTTCTAGGGAAGTTTTAGGGTATGTGGTTTTATATGGGTGAAAGAAGTACGTCGGTGGACCTCCGGGCTGTCCATGAGGCAGGGGGCGCACCCTAGGGGGGTAGGCGCGCCCCCCACCCTCGTGGGCATCCCGGGACTCCCCTGGCGTGCACTCCAAGTTTTTTTGGTAGCTTTCCTTCCAAAAATAACTTCTCCAATTGATTTCATTCCGTTTCGACTTCGTTTGATATTCCTTTTCTTCGAAACACTGAAATAGGCAAAAAAACAGCAATTCTGGGTTGGGCCTTCGGTTAATAGGTTAGTCCCAAAATAATATAGAAGTGGATAATAAAGCACAATATTATCCAAAACAGTAGATAATATAGCATGGAGCAATCAAAAATTATAGATACGTTGGAGACGTATCAGGCATCCCCAAGCTTAATTCCTGCTCGTCCTCGAGTAGGTAAATGATAAAAAGATAATTTTTGATGTGGAATGCTAGTTGGCATAATTTCAATGTAATTCTTCTTAATTATGGTATGAATATTCAGATCTGAAAGATTCAAGACAAAAGTTCATATTGACATAAAAATAATAATACTTCAAGCATACTAACTAAGCAATTATGTCTTCTCAAAATAACATGGCCAAAGAAAGTTCATCCCTACAAATCATATAGTTTAGTCATGCTCCATTTTCGTCACACAAGAATGCTCTCATCATGCACAACCCCGATGACAAGCCAAGCAATTGTTTCATACTTTAGTAATCTCAAACTTTATAAACCTTCACGCAATACATGAGCGTGAGACATGGATATAACACTATGGGTGGAATAGAATAATGATGATGGGGGTTATGTGGAGAAGACAAAAAAGGAGAAAGTCTCACATCAACGAGGCTAATCAATGAGCTATGGAGATGCCCATCGATTGATGTTAATGCAAGGAGTAGGGATTGCCATGCAACTGATGCACTAGAGCTATAAATGTATGAAAGCTCAACAAAAGAAACTAGTGGGTGTGCATCCAACTTGCTTGCTCACGAAGACCTAGGGCACTTGAGGAGGCCCATCGTTGGAATATACAAGCCAAGTTCTATAATGAAAAGTTCCCACTAGTATATGAAAGTGACAAAACAAGAGACTCTCTATCATGAAGATTATGGTGCTACTTTGAAGCACAAGTGTGGTAAAAGGATAGTAGCATTGTCCCTTCTCTCTTTTTCTCTCATTTTTTGGGCCTTCTCCTTTTTTATGGCCTTTTTTTGGGCCTTCTCTTTTTTATGGCCTTTCTCTCTCTTTTTTTTATTTTTTTATTCCTCACTTGGGACAATGCTCTAGAAAATGATGATAATCACACTTCCATTTATTTACAACTCAATGATTACAACTCGATACTAGAACAAAGTATGACTCTATATGAATGCCTCCGGCGGTGTACCGGGATATGCAATGAATCAAGAGTGACATGTATGAAAGAATTATGAACGGTGGCTTTGCCACAAATACTATGTCAACTACATGATCATGCTAGCAATATGACAATGATGAATGTGTCATGATAAACGGAATGGTGGAAAGTGGCATGGCAATATATCTCCAAATGGCTATGGAAATGCCATAATAGGTAGGTATGGTGGCTATTTTGAGGAAGATATAAGGAGGTTTATGTGTGAAAGAGTGTATCATATCACGGGGTTTGGATGCACCGGCGAAGTTTGCACCAACTCTCAATGCGAGAAAGGGCAATGCATGGTACCAAAGAGGCTAGCAATGATGGAAGGGTGAGAGTGCGTATAATCCATGGACTCAACATTAGTCATAAAGAAATCATATACTTATTGCAAAAATCTACAAGCCATCAAAAACCAAAGCACTACGCGCATGCTCCTAGGGGGATAGATTGCTAGGAAAAGACCACCGCTCGTCCCCGACCACCACTCATAAGGAGGACAATCAAAGAACACCTCATGCTTCAAATTTGTTTCATAACGTTTACCATACGTGCATGCTACGGGACTTGCGAACTTCAACACAAGCATTTCTCAAATCCACAACTACTCAACTAGCATGACTTTGATATTATTACCTCCATATCTCAAAACAATCATCAAGCATCAAACTTCTCTTAGTATTCAAAACACTCAAAAGAAAGTTTTTACTAATCTTGAATACCTAGCATATTAGGATTTAAGCAAATTACCATGATATTTAAGACTCTCAAAATAATATAAGTGAAGCATGATAGTTCATCTATTTCTTCAAAATAAAACTACCACCATGCTCTAAAAGATATAAGTGAAGTACTAGAGCAAACAACAAACTACTCCGAAAGATATAAGTGAAGATCAATGAGTAGTTGAATAATTATGCAACTATGTGAAGAATCTCTAAAATTTAAGAATTTCAGGTTTTGGTACTTTATTCAAACAGCAAGCAAAGCTAAATAAAATAAAATGACACTCCAAGCAAAACGCATATCATGTGGTGAATAAAAATATAGCTCCAAGTAAAGTTACCGATGAACGAAGACGAAAGAGGGGATGCCTTTCGGGGCATCCACAAGCTTAGGCTCTTGGCTATCCTTGAATATTACCTTGGGGTTCCTTGGGCATACCCAAGATTGGTCTCTTTCCACTCCTTATTCCATAGTCCATCGAATCTTTACCCAAAAGTTGAAAACTTCACAACACAAAACTTAATAGAAAACTCGTGAGCTCCGTTAGCGAAAGAAAACAAAACACCACTTCAAGGTACTGTAATGAACTCATTCTTTATTTATATTGGTGTTAAACCTACTGTATTACAACTTATCTATGGTTTATAAACTATTTTACTAGCCATAGATTCATCAAAATAAGCAAGCAACACAATGAAAACAGAATCTGTCAAAAACAGAACAGTCTGTAGTAATCTGTAACTAACGCAAACTTCTGGAACTCCAAAAATTCTAAAATAAATTGGTGGACCTGAGGAATTTGTCTAGTAATCATCTTCAAAAATAATCAACTAAATAGCACTCTCCAGTAAAAAGTTTTAGCTAATCTCGTGAGCGCTAAAGTTTCTGTTTGTTTCAGCATGATCATAAAGACTTCGGCCAAGTCTTCCCAAAGGTTCTACTTGGCACAAACACTAATTAAAACACAAAACCACATATAAACAGAGGCTATATGGATTATTTATTCCTAAACAGAACCAAAAAGCAAGAAATAAAAATAAAATTGGGTTGCCTCCCAACAAGCGCTAACGTTTAACGCCCCTAGCTAGACATGATGATTTCAATGATGCTCACATAAGACATAAGAATTGAAACATAAAGCGAGCATCATGAAGAATATGACTAGCACATTTAAGTCTAACCCACTTCCTATGCATAGGTATTTAATGTTGCTCCTTTTATTGTTGTGCCTCATAAAAATGAATCAAAAATAATTGTGGAAGATGATGCACTTGATGATGATCTCGTTATGCCTATTGCTTGTTGTGATGATTATGATTGGGAAATAATGATACTTCTTATGATCTTGAAAATCTTTTTGGCACTTGCTTGGAAGAATATGATAATAATGTTTGCTATACTATTTGTGCTATCCATACTATTAATGATGAGAGTGATTATGCTTATGATATGAAAAGGCCCAAGCTTGGGGAAGCTATGTTTGATGAAGATGACATATTTGAGAATATATTTGCTGAAACTAATGTTTATTCCAATCTTGGGGATGCTATGTTTAATAATGATGATATTTTTAGCCTACCAAGTTTTGATATGCAAAGTTGTTATGATGATAGCATGCCTTCTACCTATGATGATTATATTTATGAAAGTGGGTGTGGAAGAGTGTCAACTTTAGGAAGTAATGATCCCACTATTTTGGAGGATGTTGAATCATATAATATTTATGAAAGTGGATTTGGAGAGGTCATGACTTTACTTAGTGATATATCCACTATTTCGAAAGAGGTTTCAATCGATTATGATGAGAACAAAGTTGCTACTTATGATGATTATTGTGATGAAACTTATGCTATAAAAAGTAGTGATGATTATATTTATAAAACTTGTCATGATTATGAGTACCCTTTCTCTGAACATTACTCTTTTAATGTGGGAACAATTTATAGTATTCAAGTCTCTTATGATACTCCCACTATTCCGAATGAGCTATTCCGAATGAGAAGAATTTTGCTTATGTGGAGAGTAATAAAATTTCTATGCTAGTAGATCATGAAAAGAATGCTTTAGGTGCTGGTTATATTGTTGAATTCATTCTTGATGCTACTGAAAATTATTATGAGGGAGGAACATATGCTTGTAGGAATTGCAATAATATCAAGTTTCCTCTCTATGTGCTTAAAGTTTTGAAGTTATGCTTGTTTTGCCTTCCTATGCTAGTTGATTATTGTTCCCATAAATTGTTTGCTCACAAATTTGGGAGAGATATCTTTTTACCTCTCTTCCTTTTTATTTTCTTCTTCTTCACCACATCATGTGTGGGTTCAATCCTCTTTTCGGAGCTCCTTATTAATGAGATTGGTTGAATAGAAGGCTCCTCCTCATTACCAACACACCCAATACAATGGTAAATTGTATAGGTGCACTAGTTCAGCGAAGAGATGGTGATACAAGTGCAATATGGATGGTAGATATAGGTTTTTGTAATCTGAAAATATAAAAACAGCAAGGTAACTAATGATAAAAGTGAGCACAAACGGTATTGCAATGATAGGAAACAAGGCCTAGGGTTCATACTTTCACTAGTGCAAGTTCTCTCAACAATAATAACATAACTGGATCATATAACTATCCCTCAACATGCAACAAAGAGTCACTCCAAAGTCACTAATAGCGGAGAACAAACAAAGAGATTATGGTAGGGTACGAAACCACCTCAAAGTTATTCTTTCCAATCAATCCGTTGGGCTATTCCTATAAGTGTCACAAACAGCCCTAGAGTTCGTACTAGAATAACACTTAAGACACAAATCAACCAAAACCCTAATGTCACCTAGATACTCCAATGTCACCTCAAGTATCCATGGGTATGATTATACGATATGCATCACACAATCTTGGATTCATCTATTCAACCAACACATAGAACCTCAAAGAGTGCCCCAAAGTTTCTACCGGAGAATTAGGACGAAAACGTGTGCCAACCCCTATGCATAGGTTCATGGGCGGAACCCGCAAGTTGATCACCAAAACATACATCAAGTGAATCACGTGATATCCCATTGTCACCACAGATACGCACGGCAAGACATACATCAAGTGTTCTCAAGTCATTAAAGACTCAATCCGATAAGATAACTTCAAAGGGAAAACTAAATCCATTACAAGAGAGTAGAGGGGGAGAAGAAACATAAGATCCAACTATAATAGCAAAGCTCGCGATACGTCAAGATCATGCCAAATCAAGAACATGAGAGAGAGAGAGAGATCAAACACATAGCTACTGTTACTTACCCTCAGCCCCGAGGGTGAACTACTCCCTCCTGGTCATGGAGAGCGCCGGGATGATGAAGATGGCCACCGGTGAGGGTCCACCCCTCCGGCAGGGTGCCGGAACAGGGTCCCGAGAGGTTTTTGGTGGCTACAAAGGCTTTCGGCGGCGGAACTCCCGATCTATTCTGTTCTACGGAAGTTTTAGGGTACGTGGGTATATATGGGTGAAAGAAGTACGTCGGTGGACCTCCGGGCTATCCACGAGGCAGGGGGCGCGCCCCCACCCTCGTGGGCAACCCGGGACTCCCCTGGCGTGCACTCCAAGTTTTTCCGGTAGCTTTCCTTCCAAAAATTACTTCTCCAGTTGATTCCATTCCGTTTCGACTTCGTTTGATATTCCTTTTCTTCGAAACACTGAAATAGGCAAAAAAACAAGAATTCTGGGCTGGGCCTCCGGTTAATAGGTTAGTCCCAAAAATAATATAAAAGTGGATAATAAAGCCCAATATTGTCCAAAACAGTAGATAATATAGCATGGAGCAATCGAAAATTATAGATACGTTGGAGACGTATCACATGACTCTAACATTACCACCTTTATATCTCAAAACAACTATCAAGTATCAAACTTATCATAGTATTCAATGCACTCTATATGAAAGTTTTTATTATACCCATCTTGGATGCCTATCATATTAGGACTAGTTTCATAACCAAAGCAAATTACCATGATGTTTAGGACTCTCAAAATAATATAAGTGAAGCATGAGAGTTCATCTATTTATGCAAAATAAAACCACCGCCATGCTCTAAAAAGATATAAGTGAAGCACTAGAGCAAATGACAAACTACTCCGAAAGATATAAGTGAAGATCAATGAGTAGTCGAATAATTAAGCAACTGTGTGAAGACTCTCTAACATTTAAGAATTTCAGATCTTGGGATATTATTCAAACAGCAAGGAAAACAATATAAAACGAAATGACGCTCCAAGCAAAACACATATCATGTGGTGAATAAAAATATAGCTCCAAGTAAAGTTACCGATGAATGAAGACGAAAGAGGGGATGCCATCCGGGGCATCCCAAAGCTTAGGCTCTTGGTTTTCCTTGAATATTACCTTGGGGTGCCTTGGGAATCCCCAAGCTTAGGCTCTTGCCACTCCTTATTCCATAGTCCATCGAATCTTTATCCAAAACTTGAAAACTTCACAACACAAAACTTAACAGAAAACTCGTAAGCTCTGTTAGTATAAGAAAATAAATCACCACTTAGGTACTGTTGTGAACTCATTCTAAATTTATATTGGTGTAATATCTACCGTATTCCAACTTCTCTATGGTTCGTACTTCCGATACTACTCATAGATTCATCAAAATAAGCAAACAACACAATGAAAAACAGAATGTGTCAAAAACAGAACAGTTTGTAGTAATCTGTATCATTCGAATACTTATGGAACTCCAAAAATTCTGAAATAAATTGGTGCACCTGGTTAATTTGTCTGTTAACCATCTTCAAAAAGAATCAACCTAAAGTCACTCTCCAGTAAAAAATGGCAGCTAATCTAGTGAGCACAAAAGTTTCTGTTTTTTACAGCAAGATCGCATAGACTTCACCCAAGTCTTCACAAAGGTTCTACTTGGCACAAACACTAATTAAAACATAAAACCACATATAAACATAGGATAGATGAATTATTTATTATTAAACAGGAGAAAAAAGAAAAGAACAAAAATAAAATTGGGTTTCCTCCCAACAAGCGCTAACGTTTAACGCCCCTAGCTAGGCATGATGATTTCAATGATGCTCACATAAAAGATAAGAACTGAAACATAACGGGAGCATCATGAAGAATATGACTAGCACATTTAAGTCTAACCCACTTCCTATGCATAGGGATTTTTTGAGCAAACAACTTATGGGAACAATAATCAACTAGCATAGGAAGGCAAAACAAGCATAACTTCAAAACTTTAAGCACATAGAGAGGAAAACTTGATATTATTGCAATTCCTACAAGCATATGTTCCTACCTCATAATAATTTTCAGTAGCATCATGAATGAATTCAACAATATAACCATCACATAAAGCATTCTTTTCATGATCTACAAGCATAGAATTTTTATTACTCTCCACATAAGCAAATTTATTTTCATCAATAGTAGTGGGAGCAAACTCAACAAAATAACTATCATATGAAGCATAATCCAATTGAAAATTTGAATCATGATGACAAGATTCATAGTTATCTTTATTATTTATAGCATATGTGTCATCACAATAATCATCATAGATAGGAGGCATGCTTTCATCGTAATAAATTTGCTCATCAAAACTTGGGGGGTTAAACATATCATCTTCATCAAACATAGCATCCCCAAGCTTGTGGCTTTGCATATCATTAGCATCATGGGTATTCAAAGAATTCATACTAACAACATTGCAATCATGCTCATCATCCACATATTTTATGCCAAGCATTATATGTAATTGTTCTTCTAGTAACTGAGCACAATTTTCCTTCCCATCATTTTCACGAAAGACATTAAAAAGATGAAGCATATGAGACACCCTTAATTCCATATTTTTTTATAGTTTTATTTTATAAACTAAACTAGTGATAAAACAAGAAACAAAAAGATTCGATTGCAAGATCTAAAGATATACCTTCAAGTACGCACCTCCCCGGCAACGACGCCAGAAAAGAGCTTGATGTGTACTACACAACCTTCTTCTTGTAGACGTTGTTGGGCCTCCAAGTGCAGAGGTTTGTAAGATAGTAGAAAATTTCCCTCAAGTAGATGATCCAAGGTTTGTCAATCTCTAGGAGGCATAGGATGAAGATGGTCTCTCTCAAGCAACCCTGCAACCAAATCACAAGAGTCTCTTGCGTCCCCAACACACCCAATACAATGGTAAACTGTATAGGTGCACTAGTTCGGCGAACAGACGGTGATACAAGTGCAATATGGATGGTAGATATAGGTTTTTGTAATCTGAAAATATAAAAACAGCAAGGTAACTAATGATAAAAGTGAGCACAAACAGTATTGCAATGCTAGGAAACAAGACCTAGGGTTCATACTTTCACTAGTGCAAGTTCTCTCAACAATGATAACATATTAGATCATATAACAATCCCTCAACATGCAACAAAGAGTCACTTCAAAGTCACTAATAGCGGAGAACAAACGAAGAGATTATTGTAGGGTACGAAGCGACCTCAAAGTAATCCTTTCTGATCGATCTATTCAAGAGTCTGTAGTAAAATAACACGAAGCTATTCTTTTCGTTCGACCTGTCCTAGAGTTCATACTAGAATAACACCTTAAGCACAAATCAACCAAAACTCTATTGTCACAAAGATACTCCAATGTCACCTCAAGTATCCGTGGGTATGATTATACGATATGCATAACAAAATCTTAGATTCATCTATTCAACCAACACAAACAACTTCAAAGAGTGCCCCAAAGTTTCTACCGGAGAGTCAAGACGAAAACGTGTGCCAACCCCTATGCATAAGTTCACAAGGTCACTGAACCCGCAAGTTGATCACCAAAACATACATCAAGTAGATCACGTGAATATCCCATTGTCACGACAGATAAGCACATGCAAGACATACATCAAGTGTTCTCAAATCCTTAAAGACTCAATCCGATAAGATAACTTCACAGGGAAAACTCAATCCATTACAAGAGATTAGAGGGGGAGAAACATCATAAGATCCAATTATAATAGCAAAGCTCGCGATACATGAAGATCGTACCATATCAAGAACATGAGAGAGAGAGAGATCAAACACATAGCTACAGGTACATACCCTCAGCCCCGAGGGTGAACTACTCCCTCCTCGTCATGGAGATCGTCGGGATGATGAAGATGGCCACCAGTGAAGGACTCCCCCTCCGGCAGGGCACCGAAACAGGGCCCCGATTGGTTTTTCATGGCTACAGAGGCTTGCGGCGGCGGAACTCCCGATCTAGGTTATGTTCTGGAAGTTTGGGTATATATAAGAGGTGTTGGCGTCAGGAACAAGTCAGGGGGTCTCTGAGGCGGCCACAAGGTAGGGGGGCGCGCCCCCCACCCTCGTGGGTGCCTTGGGACTCTTCTGGCCCATCTTCGATACTCCGTGGGCTTCTTCTGGTCCAAAAGCAATCTCCGTGAAATTTCAGGTCAATTGGACTCCGTTTGGTATTCCTTTTCTGCGATACTCAAAAATAAGGAAAAAGCAGAAACTGGCACTGGGCTCTAGATTAATAGGTTAGTAACAAAAATCATATAAAATAGCATATAAATGCATATAAAACATCCTAGATGGATAATATAATAGCATGGAACAATAAAAAATTATAGATACGTTGGAGACGTATCAGAAGTGAGTGGGAGGAAAGTAGAACTTGATGAGGTAATTGTACCTTCTCCCAAATTGGAAAGTAGTTTATCACAGAGATCAGTTCCAATGATTCCTACACCAATCAATGAGGAAGCTAATGATAATGATCGTGAAACTTCAGATCAAGTTACTACTGAACCTCGTATGTTAACCAGAGTAAGATCCACACCAGAGTGGTTCAGTAATCCTATTTTGGACGTCATGTTACTAGACCATGACGAACCTACGAACTATGAGGAAGCGATGATGAGCCCAGATTCTGCGAAATGGCTTGAGGCCCTGAAATCTGAGATGGGATCCATGTATGAGAACAAAGTGTGGACTTTGGTTGACTTGCCCGATGATCGGCAAGCCATAGAGAATAAATGGATATTCAAGAAGAAGACTGACGCTGACCGTAATGTTACTGTCTACAAGCTCGACTTGTTGCGAAAGGTTTTCGACAAGTTCAAGGAGTTGACTATGATGAGACCTTCTCACCCGTAGCGATGCTTAAGTTTGTCTGAATCATTTTAGCAATTGCCGCATTTTATGATTATGAAATTTGGCAAATGGACGTCAAAACTGCATTCTTGAATGGATTTCTAGAAGAAGAGTTGTATATGATGCAACCAGAAGGATTTGTCGATCCAAAGGGTGCTAAGTGTGCAAGCTCCAGCTATCCATTTATGGACTGGTGCAAGCCTCTCGGAGTTGGAATAAACATTTTGATAGTGTGATCAAAGGATATGGTTTTATACAGACTTTTGGAGAAGCCTGTATTTACAAGAAAGTGAGTGGGAGCTTTGTAGCATTTCTAATATTATATGCGGATGAAATATGTCGGTGTACTAAAGTAGGGGTACCTTAGTACCCCGAACTTGTGCATGGGCAGTAGTAGCGTCCCGCGGCAAGGCTTGCCAGGGGAGCGACAAGAGTCTCCACGGCCCTTTTTGGGACGGACGAAGGCCAAGTGATCGAGCCAAGAAGACCAAGCCCCGGCAAGAGGAGCTTGCCGGGCCAAGAAGGCGAGGTCTGGCAAGAGGAGCTTGCCGGGCCAAGGCGACAAGGCCCCGGCAAGAGGAGCTTGCTGGGACGACTAAGCCGAAGCACCAAGGCCCCGGCGGGGGGAGCTCGCCGGGACGGCCAAACCAAGGCACCCCAAGAGAAGCCCGCCGCGGTGCGCCGCGCGCCCCGGCAAGGCCTGACGAGCGGCAAGCTCTCAGGTGCGGCAAGACAACCACCGCGGCAAGCCACTTGCCGCGGCGAACCACCACCTCAGGCGTGCGCTCCAGCTCACCTGCCCACGCGTCACTCTGGAGCTTCCCCAGAGACACGTGGCGGGGCGCCGCGCAACCTGGGGCGCGCGCGTGGCATGCGACGTTGGCAGAGTCGCCCCCGTGGCAAGCGGAGGCGCCCCTAACGGTCCGCCTCGGCACTGTTCGGGCGATCCAGACGGGCATTTAATGCCTTTGTCCCCCGCCGTCAGAGTTAGGTGCGATAGCACTGTACGGCCACTGTTCGCGCAGTTCCTTGCCATTTTTACCCTCACCTGCGTCGCTACCTGTGGGAGACCCCTTAGCATATAAAAGGAGGCCCATGCGCACATAGAGAGGGGGACCGAACCCTAAGAGGGAAGGGATCCAGACCGGAAGAAGGACACCCAGTAGACCCTCGTCTACGTCCAGCTCCAACTTACTGTAGCTTCTTGCGCTCCAGAGCAAGAACTCTAATCAACCAGACAAGCAGCAGTAGGGTTTTACGCATCCATGCGGCCCGAAGCTGGGTAAAATCGTTGTGTGTGTGTGTCGCCTCGATCTGCTCTTTGTGCAACCTCCGCCCCCCGCCGAACCGACAAGGGGCTCCGTCCCCATAGGTGCTCGTGGAGGCCGATATCCCCCGACATCTTTGGCGCGCCAGGTAGGGGGTGCGTCGAGGTTGTGTGAACCAGATCTAGCGTCCGCGTGAGCCAGACTCTCATTGTTTGCGCCGGCATGGCGCCAAAGAAGAAAGCTCCGGAGGCGACCGGTCCGTCAGCGCTGAACCCACCGCCCATGGAGCAGACGGGTGGTGGGGAGGACGCCGGCGGAGGAACGGGCACCGTCGAACCAGTTCTTGGTCCCGCGACGTCCGAGCTTGCCCCGCGCCCCTCTCAGGAGGCGCGAAACCAGCAGCGTCATGGTACCCATGGTACCATACGCTCGCTGGACCCAGACCATGATGGTGGGTCCTAAGGCGCTCAGGACCAGCATGCGATTCAGCGTGCCGGAACGAGCGTCGCGCGGCTGCCTGGACCGAGTGCTGCTCCTTCTAACATAGTTAGGAGTTCGAGCACATCCCGCTCCTCGCGCCGTTCGCCGCCTCTGCCCGCCACCCCAGCGGAAGCTCTCGCGCGATCTCAGCTACTCCTAGACTACCCTCCAACGGCGGACAAGCTCGACGACTGGAGGGCAACCATCCAGAGCCTCATCGGTTTCGCCAACGGCGACACTCCGCGGCAGCACAACGCGTCGCAGCCACGGCCAGTCACCCAGGCGAGAACCGATGGCGCCAAGAATGGCGAGGGTGCGACCACCGTGCAATCCCCGCCCCAGAAGCCGCGGTCGCCGACTCGCCGGGCTCACCTCGACAACGACTCCACCGCGTCATCGAACCCGCGAACTCGCCGCGACCAACGCCAAGTCCTTCACAAACGAAGGGAAGAAGACGCTCGAACCCGCATCGAGCGCAGAAGAGAGGCGCGGCGTCAATCAGACCAGCGCGTTGAGCCCTCTGGAAACATGCACGCACCGAGGGAACCAGGCGAACTGCCGTATTCGGTAGGCTGCCCCGCGTTCACCCGCGAGCTGCGGCAAGTCCAGTGGCCCAGCACGAAGAACTTCAAGCCCTACGTGCCCGAGAAGTACGACGGCAAGTCGCATCCGTCGGAGTTCCTCAGCATCTACACCATTGCGGTGCAGGCTGCCGGGGGACGGGACGATAAGATCCTTGCCAACTACTTCCCGCTGGTACTCAAGCCCAACGTCAGATCCTGGCTCATGCACTTGCCGGACGGCTCCATCTCCTCCTGGCCAGATCTATGCCATTAGTTCGTTGGTGCCTTCACGGGCGGCCACAAACCCCATGGCCAGGCAAGCGATCTTCATCTGCTTGTTCAGAAGGAGGGGGAGCCTTTGCGCAAGTTCATCCAGAGGTTCAGCCGTGTGCACTACAACATCCCAGACGTCCACCCCGCCGCGGTGATCAGCGCGTTCCATCAGAACGTGCGCAACCACAGGATGCGGGAGGAGATGGCGATGTGCAAAATCAAGGAGGTTAGCGAGCTTTACGCCCTGGCCGACAAGTGTGCACGCGCTGAGGAGGGGAGGGAGCTCCCCGGAGAAAGTGTTGGAGAAGGAGAATCTGACAGTGAAGGTACCGCCCCGGCAAGGAGAGGCCGGCGGCGGAACGGCAAAAAGAAGAAAAACCCAGAGGTACTGGTTGTCGAGAAGTCTGGCAGCAAGGGCTCCGCCAAGAAAGCCCAGGCGGGAGGTCCCGGCAAGGAGGTTGTCGGGTGCGCCAACTGCCGGGCGGTGGCTGCTGCCGATAAGCGAGACGGTACCGACAAGAAGTACTACACGATCCACCGTACCAGGGGCCACGACCTCCAGAGTTGCAAGCAAGTCGAGCGACTCGTCGACCTGCAGAAGGCCGAGTACGCATGACGCGACAAGGAGAGAGCCCAAGCAGGCGGCGGGGGATCCGACAAGAAGCGTCCCGGCCCGGGGGAGCGCCGCGGCAAGGACAAGCAGCGGCAAGCAGACAGACCTCCCCGGGGACGCGACAAGGGCGAAGACGATGACGACGACGAAGACATGGAAGACCCCGAGACCAGCGAGCAGGAGTTTCAGAAAGCCACTGAGGTCTTGTGTGTGGACGGCGGTGCCTCCCTGCACGCTTCCCACCACCAGCTTAAACGGTGGGTGCGGGAGGTCAATGCAGCGGAGCCACCCGTCGAGTCACGCAGACCCCTGAGATGGTCCAGCACGCCTATCATCTTCGACATTGAGGACCACCCTGATCGCACAACCGCGGTCGGGTGCTTGCCGATGTTGGTTTCCCCAACGATCCGCAACCTCAAGGTCACTAAGATGCTAGTTGACGGCGGGGCCGGCTTGAATCTGATCTCCTCTGCTGTTCTCCGGAGACTCCAAGTTCCCGACAGCGAGCTCGAAGAAACCGGCACATTCCAAGGAATCAACCCGGGAAGGAGCAAGCCGAAGGGAAAGATCACGCTGCCGGTAACATTTGGCAGCGAGCTGAATTTCAGGACTGAGAAGGTCACCTTTGACGTCGCCGACTTTCCGTTGCCTTACAACGGGATGCTCGGCCGACCAGCGCTCGCCAAGTTCATGGCGGCCTCTCACTACGCGTATAACATGCTCAAGATGCCTGGCCCGATAAGCGTCATTTCTGTCCTCGAGGAAGCTGCGCCATTACTTCCAAGCACACGAGATCACAGTGGTCACTCGCTTTCCGCTTAAGAGGATACTGCAGAATCCCGAAGCAACAGGCAGGATTGTCGAGTGGGCACTAGAACTGTCAAGCTTTGGCCTCAAGTTCGAGAGCACATCGACCATCCAGAGCAGAGCATTGGCAGAGTTCATAGCAGAGTGGACGCCGACAACGGACGAAGAAATTCCAGAGACGAGCATCCCCGGCAAGGAAGCAACCAAAGAGTGGTTGATGTACTTTGATGGTGCCTTTTCGCTGGAAGGCGCCGGTGCCGGCGTGCTGCTCATCGCGCCCACCGGAGAGCACCTCAAGTACATCGTCCAGATGCACTTTCCCAAGGAGCAAGCAACCAACAATACGGCAGAGTATGAAGGTTTGCTCGCCGGTCTCAGGATCGCGGCGGAACTTGGGATCAAGAAGCTCATTGTCAGGGGTGACTCGCAGCTCGTCGTCCGCCAAGTGAACAAGGATTACCAATGCCCGTTGATGGAGGCTTACGTTGATGAAGTGAGGAAGCTGGAAGAGCGCTTTGACGGCCTGCAAATGGAATACGTTCCAAGAGCAGAGAACGACATCGCCGACGGCCTGTCAAAATGCGTCGCACTAAAGCTACCTATGGAACCAGGGACTTTTGTGCTCAAGCTGACTCAGCCATCCGTGACACCTTCGACTGGGCCAAGCAAGAAGAGAAAATCGGTCTCCGGTGACTATCTCCCGGCAGAGCTTCCCGAAGCCGCCGCCAAGAGAGTCCCGAAGATCGACGCCAAGAGTGCTGAGGAGCTGCCCGCTCCGGCAAGCCCCAGGGTTTGTCCCGATGAAGCAGGCGCTCCCGGCAAGTCATGCCCCGGCAAGCTTGCCGGGGAACATCAAGCTCCGGCTGAGCCCCAAGTCCTCGCCGTAGAGGTTGATGTTCCCGCAGCTGCCGACATGCCTTTTGTCCTCGTCGTCGAGCCACAGGCTCCGACGTGGGCACAGCAGATCGTCCGTTTCCTCCAGACAGGAGAACTTCCCGAAGAACAAGAAGAAGCGGAAAGAGTAGCCCGGCAGTCCAGTATGTACCAGTTCGTCAACGACGCACTGTACAGAAGAGGACGCAATGGGGTGAAATTGAAGTGCATTCACCGGGAAGACGGACAGGAGCTGTTGGCGGAGATACACGGAGGCATATGTGGACACCACATTGGCACCAGAGCACTTGCCGGCAAAGCGTTCCGACAAGGTTTCTTCTGGCCAACAGCCCTCCAGGATGCAACTGCACAAGTAACCAAGTGTGAAGTGTGCCAGTTCCATTCCAAGAAGATACACCAGCCAGCTCAAGCTCTCCAGATGATCCCTTTGTCCTGGCCTTTCTCGGTCTGGGGGCTCGATATCCTCGGCCCCTTCCCCCGAGCCGTCGGGGGCTTTGAGTACTTGTTCGTTACCATCGACAAGTTCACAAAGTGGCCAGAAGTGGAGCCGGTGAGGAAGGTGACTGCCCAGTCCGCGATCAAATTCTTCAGGTCGATTGTTTGCCGCTTCGGGATCCCCAACAGGGTCATCACCGACAACGGTACGCAGTTCACAAGCCACACTTTCATGCAGTACACCCAAAACCTCGGCACCAAGGTCTGCTTCGCTTCTGTTGCTCATCCCCGGAGCAACGGTCAAGCGGAAAGGGCCAATGCCGAGGTACTGCGCGGGCTCAAGACCAGAAGTTTTGACAAGCTGCTCAAGCGCGGACGGAACTGGATCGAGGAGCTGTCGGCGGTTCTTTGGTCGGTCAGAACGACGCCAAATCGAGCCACCGGCCAGACACCATTTGCTCTAGTCTATGGAGCAGACGCAGTTACCCCCACGGAACTCGTATACGGGTCACCTCGAGTGCTCGCTTATGATGAGCTTGAGCAAGAGCGGTCGCGTGAAGATGACGCACTGCTCCTCGAGGAGGATCGTCTCCAGGCTGCTGTGCGATCCGCTCGCTACCAGCAAGCTCTGCGTCGCTATCATAGCCGCAAAGTTAAAGCCAGGAGCCTCGAGGAAGGCGACCTTGTTCTTCGGCGCGTTCAGTCGGCCAAGATACACAACAAGTTGACGCCAAAGTGGGAAGGCCCTTACCGGGTGAAACGAGTCACGAGGCCCGGCGCCGTCCGCCTCGAGACCGAAGATGGTACTCCGGTGAGCAATTCCTGGAACATTGAGCATCTTCGCAAGTTTTACCCGTAAGGCGCGGTTGTCGGACCCCGTCCGGCAACCAACTCTTTGTACAAAAGTCTTGCCGCAGTTGCATGTAATCCTTTGTACAAAGCCAGGCGCAGACCCTGGCAGCAATGAAGCGCTGGCGCCCCCAAGTTTTAGCATGCATGCTGAGTCGAGTCTCGTCCTTGGTTAGGGTTGATAGTGCCTAACAGTCGCTAACCCCTAACTTAGAGGTCGAGTCCGCGTCTTTTTCCCGTCCTTTCCCTTTGGCTCGCAGGAGTTGCATACCCTTGCCGAGCCGCTCAAGGACGAAGAAGGGGAGAAGGGCGAGCCAGCACCCGCGCCCCGGCAAGCCAGAGTTGCCGGGGGCTGCAACCTCAGATAAGTCTTTACATCCCTAATCATGCTTTCTCTCATGAGCTGCGGAATGCGAAAACCTTGCTTCCTCCTAAAAGCTGCCGTGCTCTCTTAAGCGACAAACCCCGGAGCGCGTTCTCGGGGCCCGCTTCTGATAGTAGCCGCGGCGGCAAGAGGAGGGAGCGAGGGGCCAGAACCCGCCTTCTCCCTGCCTCCGCCAAGAGCGTGAGGAGGGCCAAGAGGCGCATGGAGACGGCAGGGTCCGTTGCCGGGCGGGGAAGTGTCTATCTTAACGATGCAAAGGGTTCGCTCCTTGCCGCGGGATGTACCCACGAGACAAATGGTCCGGCAAACACTCCCTTTTCATTAAAAACATTCCACTCAGGTACAGCTGAGAGAGAATGAAAAACATGAAAGATGGGATTACAAGATTTAAACACAACTAAGGCCCGAGGGCTTACAAGATAAAAAAAGATAAGGTGCCCGTAATCCCTTTCTTGTCTCTCTCCTCAGGAGGTAGGGCAAGGAGGCGAGAAGGGCAAAAGGGGCGCCTAGACGAGCTACGGGTGGCAGAAGACGCCAAGAGAGCATCCGGGGCTCCGCCCCGGGGCTTCGGAGGCCGGATGGAGACGGCGACGCCGGAAGAGGAGCTCGAGAAGGAGGCCGCGGGACGTCAACACGCTGTCGAGGGCATCTAGCCCTCGTACTCCAAGTTGACGGCCTTGCCGCCAGCCTCTTCCGCAGCCTCGCCACTCTGGCCGCCCGAGAAGACGAAGCCCCCGTCAAGAGGAGCTTGCCGGGCCGGAGAGAAGACCCCGGTGGTCGTCGCCGCGCGCGGGGGTGGTGACGGCGTCTAGGGCGAAGCTGGAAGACGAGGCAGTGGCCTTGCCGCCCGCCCTCTTCCTCTTCCGCAGCCTCCCTACGCCAGCCGCCCAAGGAGACGACCCCGGGGAGTTCACGGCGCCAGCGACGCGGATGATGGGGGTCGCCGGTGCCACGCGGAGCTGCGACCGGCACCTAGTCGGACCCGTCATCCCGGCGACCGCTCCCCTCGTCGTCGCTGTCGCTCCCCTCCTCGCCACTCTGGCTCGAGGAGGAGCCTTCGCTGTCGGAGGAGCTATCCACGCAGCACCGGGCCCGGGTGCCGAGGTCCCAGAAGGCCTTGACGGAGAGGAGATCACCCTCCATCAGCTTAAAATGGAGGGTGAACCCCTCCATCAAGCTGTGGATCCGGGCGAACGTCTTCCACCCTCGGCCAAGACACACCACGCCGGGGGCTCGGGATTCGACGTGGACTCGCGTACCACTGATCCCGCAGCCCCTCATGCGCAGTCTCAGCGTCTCGTGTTGTTCCGCCTCCAAGACGTCCGCGAAGGGAGCCGGGAGGCGGAGGCGACGGCGAGGCGCCCGGCGCAGCCTGATGATGAACTCGCAGGGGTCGTCCCCGAGATGAACCGCCGGGGGAAACGGAGCCGCGGGCGGAGGCGAGGCCGGCGCGCCGCCCCGCCCGCCTCGAGCGCCTCGGCCCCGTCCACGGCCTCGTCCACGACCTCGCCCCCTCCCCCTTCCCCTTACGGTTGGCCCCGCTGCCGCGGGTGCAAGGGGAGGAGGGGCGCGCTGCCTGGCGGCAACCCTTGCCGCCACCGAAGAAGGACCACGGTTCCCTTTCTCCATGACGGTTGGGGAGAGGGGACCAGGGATCCAAGAGAAGGAAGAAGGAAGGAGTGCTGACCCTCGTCATCCCCTTCCGCTCCTTATAAAGGGGCGGAGTGGGGGCTCGGCCGCCCCGCCCGACCAATCAAAGCAGAGGAAGGGCAGGCGACGGGACCGACCCTCTACTTCGACCCGCGTCGGCCCGGCTTCCTGCCTCCACCATCGCAACCCCAAGCGCATGGAGGACGCGTGGTGGGCGAGCAGGGCCGAGGCGACAGATGAGGCGACCTCTCCCCCCCCCCCCACTCGAAAGTGGGGGCGGACGTGTCGCCTTTCCAAATAAAGGAATCGTGCCCGACGTGACGCATGCCTGCGGGCCTCAAGCCCCGCGCACGCCACCCACGTCACGCACGTCTCGCACGCCTCGCCCCCCACGACGCCGCGATAAGCGCGCGCCACTTGGGGAGGGCGCGACGGGCACGGAGTTAAGGAGCAGCGCAACCCAGGCCACGCGTGTCCGTGCACTGTTAGGGCCTGGCCCAAAACGCTCGGCACCGTGTATGGCCCAGACCCGGGGGCTCCTGTCGGTGTACTAAAGTAGGGGTACCTTAGTACCCCGAACTTGTGCACGGGCAGTAGTAGCGTCCCGCGGCAAGGCTTGCCAGGGGAGCGACAAGAGTCTCCACGACCCTTTTTGGGCCGGACGAAGGCCAAGTGATCGAGCCAAGAAGACCAAGCCCCGGCAAGAGGAGCTTGCCGGGCCAAGAAGGCGAGGTCCGGCAAGAGGAGCTTGCCGGGCCAAGGCGACAAGGCCCCGGCAAGAGGAGCTTGCCGGGACGACTAAGCCAAAGCACCAAGGCCCCGGCGGGGGGAGCTCGCCGGGACAGCCAAACCAAGGCACCCCAAGAGAAGCCCGCCGCGGTGCACCGCGCGCCCCGGCAAGGCCTGACGAGCGGCAAGCTCTCAGGTGCGGCAAGACAACCACCGCGGCAAGTGGCTCTTGCCGGGATGACTAAGCCAAAGCACCAAGGCCCCGGCGGGGGGAGCTCGCCAGGACAGCCAAACCAAGGCACCCCAAGAGAAGCCCGCCGCGGTGCACCGCGCGCCCCGGCAAGGCCTGACGAGCGGCAAGCTCTCAGGTGCGGCAAGACAACCACCGCGGCAAGCCACTTGCCGCGGCGAACCACCACCTCAGGCGTGCGCTCCAGCTCACCTGCCCACGCGTCACTCTGGAGCTTCCCCAGAGACACGTGGCGGGGCGCCGCGCAACCTGGGGCGCGCGCGTGGCATGCGACGTTGGCAGAGTCGCCCCCGTGGCAAGCGGAGGCGCCCCTAACGGTCCGCCTTGGCACTGTTCGGGCGATCCAGACGGGCATTTAATGCCTTTGTCCCCCGCCGTCAGAGTTAGGTGCGATAGCACTGTACAGCCACTGTTCGTGCAGTTCCTTGCCATTTTTACCCTCACCTACGTCGCTACCTGTGGGAGACCCCTTAGCATATAAAAGGAGGCCCATGCACACGTAGAGAGGGGGACCAAACCCTAAGAGGGAAGGGATCCAGACCGGAAGAAGGACACCCAGTAGACCCTCGTCTACGTCCAGCTCCAACTTACTGTAGCTTCTTGCGCTCCAGAGCAAGAACTCTAATCAACCAGACAAGCAGCAATAGGGTTTTACGCATCCATGCGGCCCGAAGCTGGGTAAAATCGTTGTGTGTGTGTGTCGCCTCGATCTTCTCTTTGCGCAACCTCCGCCCCCCGCCGAACCGACAAGGGGCTCCGTCCCCATAGGTGCTCGTGGAGGCCGATATCCCCCGACAAAATATTGTTGATTGGAAATGATATAGAACTTCTGGATAGCATAATAGGATACTTGAATAAGAGTTTTTCTATGAACGACCTCGTTGAAGTTGCTTACATATTGGGCATCAAGATCTATAGAGATAGATCAAGACGCTTAATTGGACTTTCACAAAGCACATACGTTGATAAGATTTTGAACAAATTCAAAATGGATCAGCCAAAGAAAGGGTTCTTACCTGTGTTACAAGGTGTGAAGTTAAGTGACACTCAATGCCCGACCACTGCAGAAGATAGAGAGAAAATGAAAGTCATTCCCTATGCCTCAGCCATAGGTTCTATCATGTATGCAATGCTGTGTACCAGACCTGATGTGTGCCTTGCTATAAGTATAGTAGGGAGGTACCAAAGTAATCCAGGAGTGGATAACTTGACAAAGGTCAAGAACATCCTAAAATACCTGAAAAGGACTAAGGATATGTTTCTCGTTTATGGAGGTGACAAAGAGCTCATTGTAAATGGTTACGTCGATGCAAGCTTTGACACTGATCCGGATGACTCTAAGTCACAAACCGAATACATATTTATATTGAATGGTGGAGCTGTAAGTTGGTGCAGTTCCAAACAAAGCGTCATGGCGGGATCTACGTGTGAAGCGGAGTATATAGCTGCTTCAGAAGCAGCAAATGAAGGAGTCTGGATGAAGGAGTTCATATCCAATCTAGGTGTCATGCCTAGTGCATCGGGTCCAATGAAAATCTTTTGTGACAATACTGGTGCAATTGCCTTGGCAAAGGAATCTAGATTTCACAACAGAACCAAGCACATCAAGAGACGCTTAAATTCCATCTGCGATCAAGTCAAGGTGGGAGACATAGAGATTTGCAAGATACATACGGATCTGAATATTGCATACCCGTTGACTAAGCCTCTCTCACGAGCAAAACATGATCGGCACCAAGACTCCATGGGTGTTAGAATCATCACTTTGTAATCTAGATTATTGACTCTAGTGCAAGTGGGAGACTGAAGGAAATATGCCCTAGAGGCAATAGTAAAGTTGTTATTTATATTTCCCTATATCATGATAAATGTTTATTATTCATACTAGATTTGTATTAACCGGAAACTTAGTACATGTATGAATACATAGACAAACAGAGTGTCCCTAGTATGCCTCTAGTTAACTAGCAGGTTAACCGAAGATGGTTAAGTTTCCTAGCCATAGACATGTGTTGTCATTTGATGAACGAGATCACATCATTAGAGAATGATGTGATGGACAAGACCCGTCCGCTAGCTTAGCACTATGATCGTTTAGTTTATTGCTATTGCTTTCTTCATGACTTATACATGTTCCTATGACTATGAGTTTATGCAACTCCTGAATACCGGAGGAACACTTAGTGTGCTATCAAACGTCACAACATAACTGGGTGATTATAAAGATGCTCTACAGGTGTCTCCGATGGTGTTTGTTGAGTTGGCATAGATAGAGATTAGGATTTGTCACTCCGTGTATCGGAGAGGTAACTCTAGGCCCTCTCGGTAATGATCATCACTATAAGCCTTGCAAGAAATGTGAATAATGAGTTAGTTGCGGGATGATGCATTACGGAAGGAGTAAAGAGACATGCCATTAACGAGATTGAACTAGGTGTGATGATACCGACGATCGAATCTCGGGCTAGTAACATACCGATGACAAAGGGAACAACGTATGTTGTTATGCGGTTTGACCGATAAAGATCTTCGTAGAATATGTAGGAACCAATATGAGCATCTAGGTTCCGCTATTGGTTATTGACCGGAGATGTGTCTCGGTCATGTCTACATAGTTCTCGAATCCGTAGGGTCCGCACGCTTAACGTTCGATGACGATTTGTAGTATGAGTTATGTGATTTGATGACCGAAGGTTGTTCGGAGTCCCGGATGAGATCACAGACATGACGAGGAGACTCGAAATGGTAGAGACATAAAGATTGATATATTGGACCATGTTATTCGGACACTGGAAGTGTTCCGGATAGTTTCGAGTAAAATCGGAGTGCCGGAGGGGTTACCGAAACCCCCGGGGGAACTAATGGGCCACCATGGGCCTTATTGTAGAGAGAGGAGGGCAGCCAGGGCAGGCCGCCCCCCCTTGCAGTACGAATTGGATAAGGGAAGGGGGCGGCGGCCCCCTTTCCTACTCCCTCTCCCTCTCCTTCCTTCCCCCTCTCTCCCTTGTGGTGGAATCCTACTAGGACCAGTAGTCCTAGTAGGACTCCCCCTCCTTGGGCCGGCCGGCCTCCCCCTCCCTCCTTTATATACGTGGGGAGGGGGACACCCTAGAACACACAAGTTGATCTTTTAGCCGTGTGCGGTGCCCCCCCTCCAAAGTTACACACCTCGGTCATATCGTCTTAGTCCTTAGGCGAAGCCCTACGCCGGTAACTTCATCATCACCATCACCACACCGTCGTGCTGACAGAACTCTCCCTTGGCCTCAACTGGATCAAGAGTTCGAGGGATGTCACCGAGCTGAACGTGTGCTGATTGCGGAGGTGCCGTGCATTCGGTACTTCGATCGGTTGAATCGCGAAGACGTTCGACTACATCAACCGCGTTACTAAACGCTTCTGCTTTCGGTCTACGAGCGTACGTAGACACACTCTCCCTGCTCGTTGCTATGCTTATCCTAGATAGATCTTGTGTGATTATAGGCAAATTTTTTGAAATACTACATTCCCCAACAACTACGTGTTATGATCCGGCAACCCCGGAGTGACAATAGTCGGGACCAGTCCCGGTGATGACCGTAGTTTGAGGAGTTCATGTATTCACCGTGTGTTAATGCTTTCTTCCAGTTCTCTACTAAAAGGAGGCCTTAATATCCCTTAGTTTCCAATTGGACCCTGCTGCCACGGGAGTGTAGGACAAAAGATGTCATGCAAGTTCTTTCCATAAGCACATATGACTATTTACGGAATACATGCCTACATTATATTTATGAACTGGAGCTAGTGTCGTATCGACCTAGGTTATGATTGTCACATGATGAATATCATCCAACAAATTACCGATCCAATGCCTACTAATTTATCCTATATTGTTATTGCTAAGTTTCTACTACTATCGTTACTATTGCACTTGCTACAAAAATACTGCTATCATTGTTACCGTTACCGTTGCTGCTGCTACTATTATCAAAACTATCATACTACTTTGCTACTGATCACCTTGCTGTAGATAATTAATCTCTAGGTGTAGTTGAATTGACAATTCAGCTTCTAATACCTTCAAATATTCTTTGGCTCCCCTTGTGTTGAATCTATAATTTTGGGTTGAATACTCTACCCTCAAAAACTGTTGCGATCCCCTATACTTTTGGGTTATCAAGACATTTTTTTGGCGCCGTTGCCGGGGAACATAGCTATATTTGTTGAGTCACTTGGGATTATTATAAATTTATCACTATGAAGAATCTGAAGGATGCTAAGACTAAGATTTATCCCTCTAAGACAAGGGGAGGTAAGGAATTGCCATCCAGTTCTGCTTTAGATTCACCTTCTGTTATAAGTAAACTTGCAACACCACCACATGCTATTAATCCTGATATGTCGCAAGTTATTGATGATGCTACTTCTACTATGCATGATGCTTATGATGATGCTAGTACCTTGCTTGATGATGATGATGTGCCACTTGGTGAATTTCTTGATGAATAAATTGCTAGAGTAATACAACATGATGTTGTTGAATCTGACGATGAGCTTGAAACTGAAACTCCTACTAGAACTAGCCTTCCTAGATATGAATTGCCTAAGGTAACGGAAGGTTATGTTATGAATGAGGAGACAACTATAGATATTCTTGCTTGTAAGGATAGAGATGATCCAGAGAAATTATTATGCAAGTATAAAGAAAAATCTATGAATGCTAGAATGCAATATGATTTATTAATGGATTCCTTAATGGATTTATTAAATAAGAGTTGTATATGATGCAACCAGAAGGTTTTGTCGATCCTAAAGGTGCTAACAAAGTGTGCAAGCTCCAGCGATCCATCTATGGACTGGTGCAAGCATCTCGGAGTTGGAATATGCACTTTGATGAGTTGATCAAAGCATATAGTTTTATACAGATTTTCGAAGAAGCCTGTATTTACAAGAAAGTGAGTGGGAGCACTACAACATTTCTGATAAGTATATGTGAATGACATATTGTTGATAAAAAATTATGTCGAATTTTCTAGAAACCATAAAGGAGTGTTTGAAAGGAGTTTTTTTAAAGAAAGACCTCGGTGAAGCTACTTACATATTGGGCATCAAGATATATAGAGATAGATCAAGACGCTTGATAAAACTTTCGATGAGTACATACCTTGATAAGATTTTGAAGAAGTTCAAAATGGATCAGTCAAAGAAAGGGTTATTGCCTATGCTGCAAGGTGTGAAGTTGAGTAAGACTCAAAGCCCGACCACCGTAGAAGATAGACAGAGAATGAAAGTCATTCCCTATGCCTCAGCCATAGGTTCTATAAAGTATCACATGCTGTATACCAGACCTATTGTATACCTTACCATGAGTTTGCCAAGGGGGTATAATAGTGATCCAGGAGTAGATCACTAGACGGCGGTCAAAATTATCCTTAGTTACCTAAGAGGACTAAGGAAATGTTTCTCGATTATGGAGATGATAAAGAGTTCGTCGTAAAGAGTTACATTGATGCAAGCTTTGGCACTGATCCAGATGACTCTAAGTCTGAATCTAGATACATATTGAACATGGGAGCAATTATCTATAGTAGGTCCATGCAGACCATTGTAGACATACAAATTTGCAAAATACATACAGATCTGAATCTGGCAGACCCATTGACTAAACTTCTATCACAAGCAAAACATGATCACACCTGAGTACTCTTTTGGTGTTAATCACATAGCGATGTGAACTAGATTATTGACTCTAGTAAACACTTTGGATGTTGGTCACATGGCGATGTGAACTATGGGTGTTAATCACATAAAGATGTGAACTATTGGTGTTAAATCACATGGTGATGTGAACTAGATTATTGACTCTAGTGCAAGTGGGAGACTGAAGGAAATATGCCATAGAGGCAATAATAAATTTGCTATTCTATATTTCCTTATATCATGCTAAATGTTTATTATTCATGCTAGAATTGTATTAACCGGAAACTTGATACATGTGTGAATACATAGACAAAACACTATGTCCCTAGTATGCCTCTACTAGACTAGCTCGTTAATCAAAGATGGTTAAGTTTCCTAACCATAGACATGTGTTGTCATTTGAAGAATGGGGTCACATCATTAGGAGAATGATGTGATGGACAAGACCCATCCGTTAGATTAGCATATTGATCGTTCAGTTTTATTGCTATTGCTTTCTTCATGTCATGCAATCAATATAAGTGATATGATATGGCCATCATCATCTTGTGCCTTTGATCTCCATCTTTAAAGCACCGTTATGATCACCATCGTCACTGGCTTGACACCCTGATCTCCATGGAAGCATCGTTGTCGTCTTGCCAACTATTGCTTCTACGACTATCGCTACCGCTTAGTGATAAAGTAAAGCAATTACATGGCGATTGCATTTCATATAATAAAGCGACAACCATATGGCTCCTTCCAGTTGCCGATAATTGTGTTACAAAACATGATCATCTCATACAATAAAATTTAGCATCATGTCTTGACCATATCACATCACAACATGCCCTGCAAAAACAAGTTAGACGTCCTCTACTTTGTTGTTGCAAGTTTTACGTGGCTGCGACGAGCTAAGCAAGAACCGTTCTTACTTACGCATCAAAACCACAACGATTTTTCATCAAGTGTGCTGTTTTAACCTTCAACAAGGACCGAGCGTAGTCACACTCGATTCAACTAAAGTTGGAAAAATAGGCACCCACTAGCCACCTGTGTGCGAAGCACGTCGGTAGAACCAGTCTCGCATAAGCGTAAGCGTAATGTCGGTCTGAGCCGCTTCATCCAGCAATACCGCCGAATCAAAGTATGACATGCTGGTAAGCAGTATGACTATTATCGCCCACAACTCCTTGTGTTCTACTCGTGCATATAACATATACGCATAGACCTTGCTCGGATGCCACTGTTGGGGAATGCGGTAATCTCAAAAAAAATCCTACACACACGCAAGATCTATCTAGGTGATGCATAGCAACGAGAGGGGAGAGTGTTGTCCACGTACCCTTGTAGACCGTAAGCGGAAGCGTTATGAAAACGCGGTTGATGTAGTCGTACGTCTTCATGATCCGAGCGATCCTAGCATCGAAGGTATGCCACCTCGGCGATCTGCACACGTTCAGCTCGGTGACGTCCCACAAACTCTAGATCCAGCTGAGGTCGAGGGAGAGTTTCGTCATCACGACAGCGTGATGACGGTGATGATGAAGCTACCGGCGCAGGGCTTCGCCTAAGCACTGCAACGATATGACCGAGGTGGAAACACTACAAAAAAAGACACATCCGTGACATTTTGGGCCGAACGAAATTTTTTCTGTCATACTTATGACACTTCTATGACGATAATTGTGACAAAACCCGGTATCATCATAGATGTGGTGGGGTCCTACTTCTATGACAAAAAATCATGACAGAAAATGGGTTTTTCGTTCTGGGCGGGCCGGAGACGTAGCTGCATGACATTCTTTGGGTCGTCCATGACGGAAAAAACCATGGTAGAAGCAAGGGTGAGGAAAATATTGGGGTGTTCCCGGTTACGGTGGGTGGTTGGGGCCGAGAGATGCGTGTTTCTCTCATACACGCACACGCGTGGGTGCAAGGCATTGGGCTCTAACTGAACCCGAGCGAGGCATTGGGATCTAACTGAACCCGAGCGATTGCACTGCAGGCTATGTGTTACTGAACCCGAGCGATAGATCGATGGCTGTTAACTGAACCCGATCGAGCGATTCCTTCGCTACTGCTGCTAACTGAAGCCGATCGATGCTGCCTCTGGATGAACAATGAGCGTTGCGGGCGGGGGGGGGGGGGGTTGGATGAACAGTTCCCAGTGGGGGTGGATGAACAGGACCCGGTGGTGTTGCCTCTGGATGAACACGACCCTGATCGATCGAGCCGGTTGGGGCTGGATGAACAGGACCCCGTGGAGGGCAGGATGAACAGGAGCACTCCGTGTAGGGCAGGATGAACAGTAGACGGTGGAGGGCTGGATGAACAGTAGCCTGTGGAGGGGTGGTTGAACAGGAGCCCGTGGAGAGGGCTGGTTGAACAGTAGCCGGTGGAGTAGCGCGCGGTGTAGGCTGGATGAACAGGAGCACGTGGATGAACAGTCGTAGGTGGAGGCTGGAGGAGGTCGACGGTGGATGAACAGTAGCCCGTGGAGGCTGGAGGGGGTCGACGGTGGAGATGAACATTATCCCTTGGAGTCCTGTTTTGCCGTACGCCACACCCCTCTCAATGAACAGGACCCCCGTTTCGACCGTAGCGCTCCAACACAAGTCCGTTTCCTCCGTTTTGCGATACGCCACACCCCTCTCGATCAACAGGACCCACGTTTCGACCGTAGGAGGTCCGTTTCCTCCATTTTGCGGTACGCCAGACCCCTCCCGATGAACAGGATCCCGTTTCGAATGTGGCTGGTCGAACACAAGGCCGTTTCCTCTGTTCTGCGGTACGCCAGGTGTCGTTTCCATCGGCTGTTCCATCCAAGCCCTCCCGATGAACACGACGACGCATTCCGTTCCGACCCAGCCGGTTGGCTCCCCATGAACACAACGACGACGTTGTTTCTCCATTCCGACCCAGCCATGTACACAAGCCCTGGCCCTACGTACGCACGAGTAGGCGTTCGAGACCCCGCTCGTATGTACGTACGTGGCCGTATTTACTTTCTTGCACCCTGGCCGCTGTAGTACGTGTACATGCTACGTGCGCGCCACCACTACGACACGTGCGCGCCTCTACATCGACCAGTATGTACGTGCACGTTCGCGACTAGAATGACAATGCTACGTACATTTCAACTAGGTGGGTCCCGACTGTCAGGCACTTCCTTGCGTGCGAAGATGCATCTCTTTTTTACTCTACATGTTATATATATTGTCCACTGAGCACACGTAGTAACGTGAAATATGATTAGTTTCTCCTACTATATGACAAGCAATGAGGTACGAGGCAACTTAGCTATCCGTGATGGACTCTCTTGAACGTCATCATTATTTATCTATGCGCGTTTGAGCTGTGCATTTGTCGATGGGCCTGGGAGTTGAGCTAGTAGGGCAGTGGCCTGGGTCCAAAGTAGTAGAAGTAGCACAAAAGCATTTTTTGAGTGTAGGCTTTTCCTTGCTC
Organism: Aegilops umbellulata; assembly: GCA_032464435.1. Classification (NCBI taxonomy): domain Eukaryota; kingdom Viridiplantae; phylum Streptophyta; class Magnoliopsida; order Poales; family Poaceae; genus Aegilops; species Aegilops umbellulata. Next base: position 131,886,315 of record CP136058.1, on the reverse strand, counting down.
AAGCCTACCTACTAGAATCGCCAGTGCTTGAAAGGAAAAATGAAGGAAAAACATAGGAATTGGAAAGTTTCTGTGACGCCCCCGATTCAATCGTACACTAATCATGCACGCAAATGTGTACGATCAAGATCAGGGACTCACGAGAAGATATCACAACACAACTCTAAAACATAAATAAGTCATACACGCATCATAATACAAGCCAGGGGCCTCGAGGGCTCGAATACAAGTGCTCGATCATAGACGAGTCAGCGGAAGCAACAATATCTGAGTACAGACATAAGTTAAACAAGTTTGCCTTAAGAAGGCTAGCACAAACTGGGATACAGATCGAAAGAGGCGCAGGCCTCCTGCCTGGGATCCTCCTAAACTACTCCTGGTCGTCGTCAGCGGGCAGCACGTAGTAGTAGGTACCTCCAGCGTAGTAGGAGTCGTCGTCGACGGTGGCGTCTGGATCCTGGGCTCCATCGTCTGGTTGCAGCAATCAGGTGGAGGAATGGGGAAAAGGGGGAAACAAAGCAACCGTGAGTACTCATCCAAAGTACTCGCAAGCAAGGAGCTACACTACATATGCATGGATATATGTGTAAGGGGCCATATCAGTGGACTGAACTGCAGAATGCCAGAATAAGAGGGGGATATCTAATCATGTCGAAGACTACGCTTCTGGCAGCCTCCGTCTTGCAGCATATAGAAGAGAGTAGACTGAAGTCCTCCAAGTAGCATCGCATAGCATAATCCTACCCGGCAATTCCCTCCTCGATGCCCTGTTGGAGAGCAATCACCGGGTTGTATCTGGCACTTGGAAGGGTGTGTTTTATTAAGTATCCGGTTCTAGTTGTCATAAGGTCAAGGTAAAACTCCGGGTCGTCCTTTTACCGAGGGACACGGCTATTCGAATAGATTAACTTCCCTAGAGGGGTGCACCACATAACCCAACACGCTTGATCCCATTTGGCCGGACACACTTTTCTGGGTCATGCCCGGCTACGGAAGATCAACACGTCGCAGCCCCACCTAAGCACAACAGAGAGGTCAGCACGCCGGTCTAAACCTAAGCGCGCAGGGGTCTGGGCCCATCGCCCTGAGCACACCTGCACGTTGCGAACGCGGCCGGAAGCAGACCTAGCCTAGTGGCGTTCCAGTCCAATCCGGCGCGCGCCACTCAGTCGCTGACGACACGAAGGCTTCGGCTGATACCACGACGCCGAGATACCCATAACTACTCCCGCGTAGATGGTTAGTGCGTATAGACCAAATGGCTAGACTCAGATCAAATACCCAGATCTCGTTAAGCATGTTAAGTATCCGCGAACGCCGACCAGGGCCAGGCCCACCTCTCTCCTAGGTGGTCTCAAACCTGCCCTGTCGCTCCGACACAAAGTAACAGTCGGGGGCCGTCGGGAACCCAGGCCCACCTCTACTGGGATGGAGCCACCTGCCCCTTCAGCCCCCATCTCCGAACAGTATCACAGGTAATGTAACAGTGTAAAGTATATAGTATATGCCCGTGATCACCTCCCGAAGTGATCACGGCCCAGTAGTATAGCATGGCAGACGGACAAGAGTGTATGGCCACTGATGAAACACTAGCATCCTATACTAAACAATAGGATAGCAGGTAAAGGTAACAACAGTAGTAGCAAGGACAGGCTATGCAGCAGTATAGGATTAACGGAAAGCAGTAACATGCTACACTACTCTAATGCAAGCAGTATAGAGAAGAATAGGCGATATCTGGTGATCAAGGGGGGGGCTTGCCTGGTTGCTCTGGCAAGAGAGAGGGATCGTCCACTCCGTAGTCGTACTGGGTAGCAGCGGCGTCGGTCTTGGTGTCTAGCGAGAGAAGAGGGGGAGAAACAATAAATATTTAAGCAAACAGATGCATAGCGATGCATGACATGAAAAGTATCGGTGTTAGGGGTGCCCTAGCGCGGTATGAGGTGATACCGGTGAAGGGGGGAAACATCCGGGAAAGTATCCCCGGTGTTTCGCGTTTTTGGGCAGAGGAACCGGAGGGGGAAAGTTGCGAGTTCGATAGGTTAGGGATGTGTGGCGGACAAATGGGCTGCGTATCCGGAATCGTCTTGTCGTTCTGAGCAACTTTCATGTTGAAAATAATTTAATCCGAGTTACGGATTAAAAGATATGATTTTCTAAAGATTTTGTTAATTTATGGAATTTAATTAATTATCTAATTTAATTCGAAAATGGATTTATGACATCAGCATGATGTCATGCTGACGTCAGCAGTCAACAGGGTTGACTGGTCAACCCGACCAGTGGGTTCCACTGGTCAGAGACACATTTTAATTAAACAATTTAATTACCCTAATTAGTATTAATTAGGGGGGTGGGCCCCACTGTCATTGATTGATTATTTAACTAACAGTTAATTAGGTTAATCTAATTATGATTAATTAATTAATTAATTAAATTATTATTTATTTATTTATACTCATTTTTTTAAAACGTTCTAGGGGCTGGGCCCCATGTGTCATTGGGCCATGGGGTCTTTAGTGGGCGCCGGTGCTAGTGGGTTACGGGCGCTTGGCGCCAACGGGTGCGGGTGTAGCCCGCCCAGGCGGCGAGGGAGAGCTGGGCGCAGGCGCCGGCGGCCAGGGGCCACACGAGCGCTGGCCGAAACAGGACGGCGGGGTGGAGGGGACCAGAGCCGTGGGCGCTCGAGCAGGACTGGCCGGAGCTGCGATGCCAGGGGGTGTGAAGGCGAGGCAGGGAGGGGCGTGGGAGGCGAGGTCGGGCCGCGGCGACTGCGGGAATCCAGGGGCGCGGGCACCGGACACAGCCGCGGGGGCGACGGCCACGGCGCGTGCAGGCAGGGGAGGTCGCGGTGGCGCAGAGCAGACGACGCGAGGGCAGCGGGGAGCGGCAGCACGGCGAGACGGACCGGTGCTGCCATGCGCGCAGGACGCGGGGCGTGCGTGGGGTGGAGGGGGCTCGGCCTGGCGCGCACGCAGGCGGCCAGGTACGCGGGCGCCGGCAGGGGGCGAGGCCGCGGGCGGCTGCGGGTGCTGGGCGCCGGGCGCAGGGCGGCGCGAGGCGAGGCGTCTGGACAGGGAGAGGAAGAGGGGGCGTGCTCACATCGAGGAGCAGGGACGGGGCAGCTAGAGTCGTGGGGGAGGACGGGGACGTCGTCGGCGTCGAGGAGGCAGGCCGGTGGGGGGGAGGAAGCAGGCCGGCGGAGAGGGGCTCCGGTGAGGCGGCGAGGGCTCCTGGCGCCAGGGTCGTCGGGCTCAAGGCGCGTGCGTGCGAGCGAGCGCCGATCCGATCTGGATCGGGGGGAGGAGGAGAACGACGTGGGGGGAAGAGTGGTGGGTGGTTGGATCAGGGTTCCACCGACAAGGGGATAAGGGAGTGGGGGTGGCCGTCGCTGGGCCAGTCGGCTGGGCCTTTGCCCAGTTGGGCTAGCCAGCTGGGCCACAGATGGCCCAGTGGGGAGGGGGTCTGCCTCTTTTTATTTTTAGTTAGATTTGTCTTTTCCTTTTTTTACTTTTCTGTTTTATTTCATTTTAATATATTTAGACATTTGCAAAAAGGGTTTTTGTTGCACTATAATTAACTAGGCATTTAACTGCACACTTCGAACATTTTAGTTTAATATTTTGAAAACTTTGCCGTTTGACATTAATTTGAATTTGAATTTGAAAAGGTTTCGAATCATTGCGAGGTTAGCAACAGTAACCGAGGTGTCATGGCATGATTAGCGTGGGATTACTGTAGCATGATTATTCGGGCGTTACAGTTTCATTTGGTACTACTATTCATGCATTTGGTTTAAAGGAATGGAGCAAAGGAAAACTATGGGATTTGTTCATTCGGTGTCTCCTTGAAACAAAAACCATAGGAATTTGTAACATCCCAAAGTTCTAAATTTTGGAATGTTATATTAAACAAATATTTTTGATTGCCTGGTTGATTATGGTGTGATTGCTTGTGTGATACTGAGTGAAATTTGAAACTTTTTTTGAAAGTTGAATGCGAGGGAATGAAATGACTTTCCCAAACTTGCACTTTGCATTCTGACCTCCATGAATTCAAACTCATTTCATCACAAAACCCTAGAGTGAAGATGATATGACTTCTTCCATTTGAAATGAAAAGGGTTTGAAAACATTTGAATTCCATCCGAAAATGTTTCAAATTTGAAACTTTATGCAACTCCATGATTTTCATGAGAGAAGATAAAATGACTTCTTCAATTATATGATATATGAGTTGGAATTTACAAAGAATCAAATTGAAAGTCATTTGGAAGTATTTTGAAACTCCCTTCCAATTTGGAATTATTTGGATTTTATTCAAATTATTTTTCTCCTAAAAATAAATAAATGGAAATAAGGGTAAAGTGATTCCCTTCAATGGAAAATTAGGAGAAAATGAATTTGAAATCATTTTGGTATTTTAAAATGATTTTTGTTGGGTTTTAATGCAACAATAGCATTGTTTGCTTTATTTATATTCTTTCGGATTTTATTGAACTTTAAAAATAGTTCATGTTTTAGGAAATGTTATCGTGAACATTTGATATATAATTTGCTTACATATCTTTTGCATTTAATTAGTGTTTTCTTTTGTTTTCCTGTCTGTCTTTATTTAAAAACGGCCAAAGCCCAGCACGCCCCCTCTCTCCCCTCACATGCGGCCCACTAGCCCAGCTCGGCGCGCCCGCACCCGAGAACCCTTCGGGATGGCCACCCGCTCGCTCCCCCTCTCCCTGTTTCCACTGACACGTGGGACCCGAACCCATCTTCCTCCTCCACACATAACCGCCGCTGCAGGATCGTGCCGCTACCGCCGTATCCCGGAGATCGCGGGTGTCGGTGTACTAGAGAAGGGGTACCCTAGTATCCCGAACTTGTGCACGGGCAGTCGCAGCATCCCGCGGCAAGGCTTGCCGGGTGACCGCCAATATCCTCTGTGGTTCCTTTGGAGCCATTCAAGAACAAAGTATTCAAGCCAATGAGACAAGGCCCCGGCAAGAGGAGCTTGCCGGGAAGGCCACTCAAGGCACAAGACCCCGGCAGGAGGAGCTTGCCGGGGAGGCCACCCAAGGCATCTCAAGGAACTTGCCGCGACGCGCCACGCGTGCCGGCAAGACCCGGCGAGCGACGAGCTCCCGGACGCGACAAGACAACGGCCGCGGCAAGGCGTTTGCCGTGGCTAGCAACCACTCTGTACCCGCGCTCCAGCACACCTACCAACGTGTCGCTCTGGGACCCTTCTAGGCGTACGTGGCGGGAGGCTGTGCAGCCAGGGGTGCACTGTGGCAAGCGGCGCTGACAAGATCGCCATCGTGGCGAGCGGTGGCGTCCCTGACGGTCCCTTTTCTGCACTGTTTGGGCGACGTAGATAGGCATTTAATGCCCTTGTCCTCTGCCGTCAGGGTTAGGTAGGATACACTGTACAGGTAGCTGTACCAACCGCAGCACCTTTCCATTTTTACCCTTATCTATGTTGCCACCTGTTGGAGACCCCTTGAGCATATAAAAGGAGGCCCATGCACAACATAGAGGGGGGAGGACAGTAGAACGCTCACGCTCGGTCTCGTTAGCTGCAGGTGCGCACTGTAGCACTCAGCGCTCCCGAGCAAGAACTCAATACAAACCACAAAGCAGCAGTAGGAGTATTATCTCTCCGGAGAGCTCCGAAGCTGGGTAAACTACTCGTGTGCTCCGCCTCGATCTGCTCTTCGTGTGACCTCCACCCCCCCGTCGAACCGAAAAGGGGCTCGGTCCCCATAGGTGCTCGTGGATCAGCTTCCCCGACATCTTTGGCGCGCCAGGTAGGGGGCGTCGAGGTTGTGTGAACCTGATCCAGCGTTCACACGAGCTAGATCTTCATCATCTTCATCAACATGCCGCCAAAGAAGAAGGCTTCGGAGGCGGCTGCTCCGTCCACAACAGACCCACCGCCGCCGGAGCAAACGGCTGGTGGGGAGGACGCCGGCGGAAGAACGGGCGTCGACGAGGGAGCCCACGGTGCCGCCAGGTCCAAGGACAAGGCTGCGCTGCCCATCGGCAGTGTAGCCGGCTCCCACGACGACCGAGCATACGTAGATGCACCGCGCCCATCTCAGGAGGCGCAGGACCGGCAGCGTCGTGGTACTCACGGAACCATACGCTCGCTGGACCCAGATCGAGCTGGCGGATCTCGGGATGCTCCAGGCCAGCATGCGTGCCAACGTGCTGGCGCGAGCGAGGCACGGTCGCCTGGACGGGATATTGCTCCTTCTAACACAGTTAGAAGTCCGAGCAGACCACGCTCCTCGCACCGTTCGCCACCGCTACCCGCCACTCCAGCAGAAGCTTTGGCGCGAGCTCAACTGCTCCTAGACTTACCTCCAACGCCAGACAAGATTGACGACTGGAGGGCCACCATTCAGAGTCTCATCGGCTTCGCAAACGGCGACACTCCACGGCAGCCGACTACGTCGCAGCCGTGGCAAGTCAGCCAGGCGCGACCCGATGGCGACAAGACCGGTGGGGGTGCAACCACCGTGCACTCTCCGCCCCGAAGGCCAAGATCGCCGACTCATCGGGTCCACCGCGACAGCGACTCCACTGCTTCATCAGATCCACGAGCTCGTCGCGATCAACGCCAAGTTCTTCACGAACGACAGCAAGAAGACGCTCGTACTCGCATCGAGTGCCAAAGAGAAGCACGGCGTTAGTCAGACCAGCGCGCTGGGCCCACTGTCGACATGCATGCGCCAGGGGAACCAGGCGACCTGCCGTACGCGGTAGGTTGCCCTACGTTTACCCGTGAGCTGCGGCAGGTCCAGTGGCCCAGCACGAAGAATTTCAAGCCAGACGTACCCGAGAAGTACGACGGCAAGTTGCATCCGTCGGAGTTCCTCAACATCTACACCACCCTGGTGCAAGCTGCTGGGGTGCGCGACGACAAGATCCTTGCCAACTACTTCCCGCTGGTGCTCAAGCCCAACGTCAGGTCCTGGCTCATGCACTTGCCGGACAACTCCATATCTTCCTGGGCAGACCTATGCCATCAGTTTGTCGGCGCCTTTACAGGCGGCCACAAACCTCATGGCCAGGAGAGTGATCTTCATCTGCTTGCCCAGAAGGAAGGAGAGCCCCTGCGCAAGTACATCCAGAGATTCAGCCATGTGCAACGCAACATCCCAGATGTCCACCCTGCCGCAGTCATCAGCGCGTTCCATCAGAACGTGCGTAACCGCAGGATGCGGGAGGAGATGGCAATGTGCAAGATCAGAGACGTCAGTGAGCTGTATGCCCTGGCCGACAGGTGTGCACGTGCTGAGGAAGGGAGGAAACTCCCCGGAGAGAATACAGGAACAAGAGGATCTGACAGCGATGATGCTACCCCGGCAAAGAAAAGCCGGCGGCGGAACAACAGGAAGAGGAAAGGCAAAGATGTGCTAGTTGTTGAGCAGTCCGGCGACGAAGGTGGCGCCAAGAAAGCCAAGGCTGGTAGCTCCGGCAAGGAGGTTGCCGCATGCGCCAACTGCCAGGCTGTGGCGGCCGCCGACAAGCAGGACGGCACCAACAAACAGTACTGCAAGATCCACCGCACCAAGGGCCATGACCTCCAGAGCTGCAAGAAGGTCGAGCACCTTGTCGAGCTGCAAAAGGCCGAGTACGAGCGACGCGACAAGGAGAAAGCCCAAGGAGGTGCTGGAGGATCCGGTATGAAGCGCCCCGGCCGAGGAGGACGCCGCAGCAAAGCCAAGCAGTGGCAAGGAGATAGACCTCGCCGCGGCCGCGACAAGGATGAAGATGACGACAACGACGAAGACATGGATGATGATGAAACCAGTGAGCAGGAGTTCCGGAAAGCCACAGAGGTCTTGTGCGTTGACGGCGGTGCTTCTCTGCATACTTCACACCGCCAAGTCAAGCAATGGGTGCGGGAAGTCAATGCGGCAGAACCACCCATCGAGTCACGCAAGCTTCTGAAATGGTCCAGCACGCCTATCATCTTTGATATTGAGGACCACCCTGATTGCACAACTGCTGTCGGGTGCTTGCCGATGTTGGTTTCACCAACTATCCGTAACCTCAAGGTCACTAAGATGCCAGTTGACGGCGGGGCGGGCTTGAACCTGATCTCCTCCGTTGTGCTCAGGAAACTCCAGGTCCCTGATAGTGAGCTCGAAGAGACCGGCACATTCCAAGGAATCAACCCGGGAAGGAGCAAGCCGAAGGGGAAGATCACGTTGCCGGTGACATTTGGCAGCGAGTTGAACTTCAGAACTGAGAGGGTCACTTTTGACGTCGCCGATTTTCCATTGCCTTACAACGGGATTCTCGGCCGTCCAGCACTCGCCAAGTTCATGGCGGCCTCTCACTATGCGTATAACATGCTGAAGATGCCAGGCCCGATAAGTGTCATCTCTGTCCCTGGCGACAAGAAGGATGCTCTTATCTGCACCGACAAAATCTACCGGGAAGCGGCAGCAGCAACAGATCGCAAGCCACTTGCCGCCGAAGCTCCCGGGGGGAAGAAGAAGACCAAGTCCGGCAAGAGTTATGATGCTCACTCCGGCAAGCGCACCTCTTCGGAGTGCTGCGCTACCGTCGAGGACGCACCATCGAGCTCCACTGGCAAGTGTAAGAAGACAATGGGAGCTCCGCCAGCGACCAAGAAGGTGTCCGCCAAGGAGGACAGCACTGGTGGTACTTTCACCATCAGTGCCACTCTCGACCCTAAATAGGAAAGCGCGCTCATGGCTTTCCTGCGGGCGAATGTCGATGTGTTTGCGTGGCAACCGTCTGACATCCCCGGTGTTCCCAGGAAAGTGATTGAGCACCACCTTGCCGTCTGTCCTCATGCGCGGCCCGTCAAGCAGAAAGTCAGAAAGCAAGCAGTGGAGCGCCAAGAATTCATCGCAGAAGAGATCAAGAAGTTGGAAGTAGCAGGCCTTGTCAGAGGAGTGCTCCATCCTACGTGGTTGGCCAATCCTGTAGTCGTGCGCAAGGCAAACGGGAAATGGAGGCTTTGTATCGACTTTACCGATGTCAATAAAGCTTGTCCCAAAGACCCATTTCCCTTGCCACGCATCGACCAGATTGTTGACTCCACGGCCGGATGTGACTTGCTTTCATTTCTTGACGCATACTCAGGATACCATCAGATCTTCATGGCAGAAGAGGATAAGGAGAAAACCGCATTCATCACTCCCTGTGGCACGTACTGTTTCATACGGATGCCTTTCGGTTTAAAGAATGCTGGTTCAACATTTGCAAGGGTAGTCCATACTGCTTTTGAACAGCAAATACACAGAAATGTGGAAGCCTACATGGACGACATAGTGGTCAAGAGCAAGGATAAGGCAACTCTGATTCAAGATTTAGACGAGACTTTCGCAAATCTTCGCAAGATCAGCCTCAAGCTCAACCCCGAGAAGTGCGTGTTTGGAGTCCCTTCCGGCAAGCTTCTCGGGTTCTTCGTGTCTCAGCGGGGAATTGAAGCCAATCCCGACAAGATCAAGGCCATTGAGCAGATTGAAGCACCGAAGCGCGTCAAGAATGTACGGAGACTTGTCGGCTACGTGGCGGCTCTCAGCAGGTTTATCTCTAAGTCTGCTGAGCGCGCCCTGCCTTTTTCAAAATTTTGAAAAAGGCAGGTCCAATGAAATGGACTCCGGAAGCGGAGGCTGTGCTGCAGGGCTTGAAGAGATACCTGTCCTCCACTCCAATACTTGTCGCACCTAAGCCACAAGAGAAGTTGCTGCTGTATCTGGCGACAACCAATCAAGTGGTTAGTGCTGCGTTAGTAGCAGAGAGGGAGGCAGATGATGAGCCAACAACCACGGCGAGCGCATCCAGTGACAAGCAGGGGGCTTCCCCGACAAGCTCTGGTCCCGGCAAAGATGGATCTGCGCAGGCGCCCGAGGAGATACAGAAGAAAATGGTGCAGCGCCCAGTCTACTTTGTCAGTTCCCTTTTGCAGGGGGCTAGGTCAAGGTACTGTAGTGTGCAGAAATTGCTTTTCGGCCTTCTCATGGCCTCAAGAAAGCTGCGCCATTACTTCCAAACACATGAGATAATAGTTGTCACTCGTTTTCCGCTGAAGAGGATACTGCAAAATCCAGAAGCAACAGGCAGGATTGTTGAGTGGGCACTGGAACTGTCAAGCTTTGGCCTCAACTTTGAGAGCACTTCAACTATCCAAAGCAGAGCATTGGCAGAATTCATAGCAGAGTGGACGCCAAGACCAGATGAGAAAATCCCAGAAACGAGCATCCCCGTCAAGGAAGCAAGCAAAGAGTGGCTGATGTACTTTGATGGTGCTTTCTCGCTGCAAGGCGCCGGTGCTGGCGTACTGCTTGTCGCACCCACCGGAGAGCACCTTAAGTACGTAGTCCAGATGCACTTTCCCAAGGAACAAGCAACAAACAATACTGCAGAGTATGAAGGATTGCTTGCCGGTCTCAGGATCGCGGCAGACCTTGGGATCAAGAAGCTCATTGTCAGGGGTGACTCGCAGCTTGTCGTCCGCCAAGTGAATAAGAGTTATCAGAGTCCGTTGATGGAAGCTTACGTTGATGAAGTAAGGAAGCTAGAAGAGCACTTTGTCGGCCTACAGATGGAACATGTTCCAAGAGCTCAGAACGACATTGCCGATGGCCTGTCAAAGTGCGCAGCACTTAAGTTACCTGTGGAACCAGGGCTCTTTGTGCTCAAGCTAACTCAACCGTCTGTGACGCCATCAACTGGACAGAGCAAGAAGAGGAAGTTAATTTCTGGTGACTATTTTCCGGCAGAGCTTCCCGAAGCCGCCGCCAAGAAGGTCCCCAAGATCAACACCAAGAGTGCTGGGGAGCAGTCTGCTCCGGCAAACCCCTGGGTTTGTTCCGTTGAAGCAGACGCTCCCGACAAGTTGTGCTCCGGCAAGCTTGCCGGGGAACGTCAAGCTCCGGCTAAGCCGCAGTTTCTCGCCGTAGAAGCGGATGTTCCCACAGCAGCAAATGTGCCTTTAGTCCTTGTTGTCGAGCCACAAGCTCCAGCATGGGCACAGCAGATCGTCCGTTTCCTTCAGACAGGAGAACTTCCCGAAGAGCAAGAAGAAGCGGAAAGAGTAGCCCGGCAGTCAAGTATGTACCATTTTGTCGACAACGCACTGTACAGAAGAAGACTCAACGGGGTGAAATTGAAGTGTATTCACCGGGAAGACGGACAAAAGCTGTTGGCCGAGATACATGGAGGCATTTGTGGTCACCACATTGGCGCAAGAGCACTTGCCGCAAAGCATTCCGGCAAGGTTTCTTTTGGCCGACAGCCCTCCAGGATGCAACTGCACAAGTAACCAAGTGTGAAGCGTGCCAGTTTCATTCCAAGCAGATACACCATCCAGCTCAAGCTCTCCAGACGATCCCTTTATCCTGGCCATTTTCGGTCTGGGGGCTCGACATCCTCGGCCCCTTCCCCCGAGTAGTCGGGGGCTTTGAGTACTTGTACGTCGCAATCGACAAGTTCACAAAGTGGCCGGAAGTGGAAGCAGTGAGGAAGGTGACAGCACAGTCAGCAGTCAAGTTCTTCAGGTCGATTGTTTGCCGCTTCGGGATCCCTAACAGGATCATCACCGACAACGGTACGCAATTCACGAGCCGCACCTTCATGCAGTATGTCCAAGATCTTGGCGCCAAGGTCTGCTTCGCTTCTGTTGCTCACCCCAGGAGCAACGGTCAAGCGGAGAGGGCAAACGCTGAAGTGCTGCGTGGACTCAAGACCAGGACTTTCGACAGGCTGCACGGGTGCGGAAGAAACTAGATTAAGGAGCTGCCGGTGGTTCTTTGGTCGATCAGGACGACGCCAAATCGAGCCACTGGCCAGACACCTTTCGCTGTAGTCTATGGAGCAGAGGCAGTTCTCCCCACGGAACTCGTATACGGGTCGCCTCGAGTGCTCGCTTATGATGAGCTTGAGCAAGAGCAGCTGCGACAAGATGACGCGCTGCTCCTTGAGGAAGACCGTCTTCAGGCTACTGTACGAGCTGCTCGCTACCAGCAAGCTTTGCGCCGCTACCATAGCCGCAAGGTTAACGCCAGAAGTCTCGAGGAAGGCGACCTTGTTCTTCGGCGCGTTCAGTCCTCCAAGAATTCCAACAAGTTGACGCCGAAGTGGGAAGGCCCTTACCGGGTGAAACGAGTCACTAGGCCTGGCGTTGTCCGCCTTGAGACCGAAGATGGCATTCCGGTGAGCAACTCCTGGAACATTGAACATCTTCGTAAGTTTTACCCGTAAGGCACGGTTGCCGGACCCTGCTACGGCAACCATCTTTTGTACAAGTCTTGCCGCTGTTGCATGTAATCCTTTGTACAAAGCCAGGCGCAGACCCTGTGCATAAATAAAGCTCATGTGCTCCGCACATCTTGTCAATTTCATGCTTTTTATTTTTGCATGAGTTATCTGACACTTTGTGCAGCGAACACCCCCGGTAAGCAATAACGAGCCATAAGGCTCCTTATCATTATTTTCTCTACTTCCTTTTTTCTCAAGGAAATGAAGGTTCCTTCGCCCACAAGTTTGCCGGGGGGGAAGGGGAAGATAATGGTATGCACCAGGCGTCGTTCAAGAAAGTCTCGCCTTGCCGGGAAGCAAACGACAGAAAAGCTAAGTTGCCAAAGTTTGAGCAATCAGATGTTTTTAAATTTTTACGTTATCTTCCTTAAACGACCATGCTTTGTATGGAAAACCTGTGCGCGAAGGAACCAGCTCGTGGATAGTTGCGCCCTTACTTTGTTTCGAGTTCGCTCAACAGTTTAAGTGTGCTGCGACTATAGTCGCGCCCTTACTTTGTTTCGAGTTCGCTCAACAACTTAAGCGAGCTGCGACTAGTTACGACAAGGTTTCTTGTCGGCAACGGCACTGCCAGCAGGCTGCTGACGTCCCGCACTCAGCGCTCACGGCGAGGGTGCCTGCGCCGGCAAGTTCCCTAAAAGCGTAGGGCAAAAACATACAAAGGAAGGAATCAAGTAAAGGAAATAACATTGCAATCACTACCCAAAATAAGAGTTATATTACAACATAGCTTGTCGCGGCTCTAATAGACTGTTTTCATAACACGATCAGCAGCGACAAGAAAAGAAGGAAACGGGCGGCCTAGTCCACGCGATCACCCTCAACCCTCTTGATCCCGCTCACCTTGTCCACAATGGGTGCTACAAGGTCCTTGAGCACCTCCAGATCAGCTTCCGCCGGCAGGGATCTGAGGACATTGGTGAGGTTGAGGCCCGGGTTGCGGAAGGCCACCTTCACCAACACTTTTTGAAGAGCTCCCGCGCAGATCTTGCGCGACTCGTCGGCCAGCTGCTTCGGGATCCTCTCCCGGAGTCGCTGAAGGGCCGTCGCCACGCCTTTGAAGAACAAGGTGAGCTTGGCGCTGGATTGGAGGTTCTCGTCGGAGGGATACCCGAGATCCTCCATTCCCAGCTGCGCCAGCTCCCTTCAATGTCGGCGGCAGCATTCACAAGACCTTCCGTCCACTGCTCCACATTCTCCCTGAAGGTGTTCTGGGTGGCAGCAATACTCTCGAGCAGCGCCTTGTCGGCCTTGATCTCCTTCTTCAGGGCCGCCTCCTGCTCCCTGGCGCCGTCCAGCGTCTTGGTCAAAGCGGTCAGCTTCAACTCAAGATCGGCGTTGGAATCCTTGGCGGCGCCAAGCTCCTTGATCTTCTCGGCGAGACGACCCTGCAGCTCGCCAAAGGTGTAGGCGTGCTTCTCGCGCTCATGCTTGAGCGCGGCAAGCTCTTCGCCGCTCGCTATGATATCGGTTTCTAGCTGCGCCACCTTCGTCTCCAGCTCCTTCTTGGCAGCCTCGGCAGCTGCAGCAGCGTCCTTTGCTTCCTTGAGAGCTCCGCCAAGTGTTCGCTCGCGCGCGGCAAGGTCCTCCTCGTGGCTATCGAGGTTGACCTTCCGCTGCGCCTGTTCACCCTCCTGCGCCGACAGCTTCTCAGCGGCAAGCCGCCGCTGCTCCTCGACGTCAGCCTTCTCGAGGAGGAAGGCCTTCTATGCCTCCTCGAGATGCTCCCGCTCCTCCGCCAGGGACCGGAGAGCTTCCTGGTTGATGCCTCGGAGCTCCGCCGCGCGCTTCTCAATGTCGGCTCCCGCCCTCGCGGCAAGCGCTTCGTGGGATTCCAGTTTGGCTTGCCGAGCGCGGTAGAGCGACAACAGCTTCCGCACCAGTCGCTCCTCCTCAGGTTCGTCGCTGCTGCTGCTTGGCGCGTCGACCAGCGTCAGCCCAGCGGAGGCGAGCACCTCCACGTCAAAGCTTTCTCCTTCGACCGGCGCCCTGGACGTTGACGCCCAGGGGAGGTTGATGAAGACGCCATCACCGACCTTCAAGTAGACGCCCGGCTAGGGCCCTTCGGAGCCCGACGCTGCGGCAGCGGCGGAAGGGTCGGCGGTCGGCGTAGCGCCTGACGCTCCTGCGGCCTCAGGGCCGTCAGTGCGATCGCCAGACCCCTCGTCGGCTGCTGCGGCGGCAGCCTTGGCAGCCTCTTCGCCGGCGGGATCATCAGCGCCGGCCGCTTCTTCGGTGGCGGCGGCATCATCAACAGCAACCTCGGTCTCCATCGGCTCCGCAGTAGATGGATCTGACGGCCGAAAAAGGAAGAAAAGTCAAGTAGATATCCAAAAAGAAGATCAAACGAAGAAGAACCCAAGGGAAGTTTAGGAGCAAGAAGTACCTGTACCAGGCTCGGCAGTTGGGATCTCCGCTGCCGGGGGGTCGCTGGTAGTGTCCCTTGCTGGAGACTGCTCCCTTGCCGGAGAGCTCTCCCTTGTCGGAGGATTCTCCCTTGCCAGAGAACTCTCCCTTGGCGGCGTAGTCGAAGCACATGTCATGTCAGGGGCGGCCTCCGGATGCTCCTGGTGAGGCTGCTCTGCTCCTACACAAGCCAACAGTCAGATATCAGCAAACAAAGAATATCCATGCGCGCCTAACAGCAGGAAGCAAACCATATACTTACGCTGGGGGCTGCGCTGGGGCTGCTCTGAAGAACAGTTGTCGGGTCCGGCAAGTTTGTCTCGGGCGCACCCCCTGCTGACACGGTGGGATCGTCCTCGATGACAATCACCAGGACCTTGGCTCTCTTTGCCGCTCTCTGGGCCAGAGTCCTAAAAAGGAATAAGTTCAGAGTAAAGCAAATGAGATACAAGACAAGACAGCAAGTATTGAAGACATACAAGTACAACAAGAATCTTACTCTTCTTCTTCCTCGTCGGAGCTGAGCGCGGAGAAGTCAAAGCCTGGCCCACCTCCAGCGCGAGGAGGCGGAGGAGTAGGATCCCTTGGCCGCTTGGCGGGAGCTGGAGCGGCGGTCCGGGAGGACCCCGCTCTAGTTGCCGCTGCAGCGTGAGGTGCTTCCGCGGCAATAGAACTTGCCACGGTGGAGCGTGTCATGCGGCGCGGTGGGGGTTAACTCGTCCACCGCTCCGGTACGTCCCCGGCCTTGCGAAGACGCCTTCTTGGTGGAGCCGGGGGCTCTGCTTGCGGCAAGCTGCCCGAAGACGAAGAGGAAGAGGAGCCGATCTCCAACGAGCCGCTCGTATCCTCGGCGGGCCCGCTCGGCCCGACGTCATGCCCGACGGACTTCTCCTCGCCGGCAAGATCCTCTCGCTCAGCATGGCTTGGCGCCTCTGCTGCCTCTGCCTCCTCCACGGTGAACCCAAACTCGCCCGCAGCTGTGACTGCCGCCGCCTCTTCCAGCCTGGTGGCGATGCGCTTGATCTCCTCGTCGGTGGTGTCCCGGGTGAGGCCCCTCTGCTCATCGGCGCAGATTGGCACTTCTACCAAGCCATCGAAGAACGCCTGCATGATGTCATCTGCAGGATCTATCCAGGCTGGGTCAATTCCATGCGAGTCGCACAGCGGCATCATTGCACGGATGCGGTCAAGCGAGGAGTTGTTGCACAGCGGAACGACGCCCCTCGGCAACCTGAACACTTCGGGATGCTGAGGGTCGTACTTGAACAACTCCTGGAGCATCGCGTTGAGCTCCAGGACAGTGAAGTTGAAGTTGAGGCCCGGCCGCAGCCCCATGATATCCGCCGTGTTCTGGAACTCCCAGGCGGGTCTCCTCCTGTCCTGCAGGGGGCGATGGGGCGGCGAAGGAAATCTGCGCCAACCGCTCCTACAGTAAGCCCGGCAAGCCTGAGGCGTTGGATCCGGGTGACGGCAATCTTCAATCTGTCGTCTTCTGGGGCCAAGATACTCCAATCACTGCCGCGCACTACTGGAGTTTGGCGCTGGGCGGTTAACGGCTGCGGGTTCTCCTCGACAATCAGGCACCAGTCCGCCCTCCACTCCTCCCACTTGCTGCGGAACTCTCCATCCAGATAAGCATCCTTCTTGCCGGCTTTTGAGACCCAGGCGATTCCGCCGGATAAAGGCTCTCCTTTCTCAACTCGAGGCAAAAAGAAGTGGTAGAAAAGGGCTACGTTTGGATGGATTTCGACAAAGTTTTCGCAGAGATGTGCAAAAACTGCCATGGTCAGGACAGCATTGGGGGTGAAGTCAAGGAGGCGGAGCCCATAGGTGTTCATGACGTCACAGAAGAATTCAGAAAAGGGCGGGCAGAGCCTGCAGTAGAAGAACAAGGCGAAGAAAGGGTACCCAGTGGGAGCCTTTTCCCAAGAGGCGGCTGGGAGTACCTTCGTGCGCGGATGCGCTCGCGTCCCCGTCGACCAGAAGAGGTAGTAGTACTCCTTTAGCTCCTCCGCGGCAAGCTTAGGAGGGAAGATTGCCCGCTCCTTTCGCAGCGCCGCGAGCCGCTGCGCCTCGGCCGACTTCACCTTCTCGGCTTTCGGAGCCATGGCGGGAGTGGTGAGGGAGGACGACGGCGTTGGTGGTGCTGGTGGCGATGGGGGCGGGGCGCTGCTCTCCTTCGGCTTTGGGAAGAAGGGGAGTGGCGGAGATTCTCGGGGAAGGAATAGCAACGGGCAGATGGGCGAACTGCCCCTGTTTCCCTTTCTTATAAGGAGGAAGGGAGCGGACGTTCCGCCTTTCCGAATAAAGAAACCACCCACGATCTCTCCCACGACGCCGCAATCGACGCGTGCCGTTCGGGGAGGGCGCGGTGGATACGGAATAAGATACGGCGTGACCCAGGCCGCGTGTGCCCGTGCCCTGTTTTGGGCCTGGCCCAACAGCGCTTGGCACCGTGTATGGCCCAGGCCCGGGGGCTCCTGTCGGTGTACTAGAGTAGGGGTACCCTAGTATCCCAAACTTGTGCATGGGAAGTCGCAGCGTCCCGCGGCAAGGCTTGCTGGGTGACCGCCAATATCCTCTGTGGTTCCTTTGGAGCCATTCAAGAACAAAGTATTCAAGCCAAGGAGACAAGGCCCCGACAAGAGGAGCTTGTCGGGAAGGCCACTCAAGGCACAAGACCCCGGCAGGAGGAGCTTGCCGGGGAGGCCACCCAAGGCATCTTAAGGAACTTGCCGCGACGCGCCACGCGTCCCGGCAAGACCCGGCGAGCGACAAGCTCCCGGACGCGACAAGACAACGGCCGCGGCAAGGCGTTTGCCGCGAGTAGCAACCACTCTGTACCCGCGCTCCAGCACACCCACCAACGTGTCGCTCTGGGACCCTTCCAGGCATACGTGGCAGGAGGCTGTGCAGCCAGGGGTGCACTGTGGCAAGCGGCGCTGACAAGATTGCCATCGTGGCGAGCGGTGGCGTCCCTGACGGTCCCTTTTCTGCACTGTTTGGGCGACGTAGATAGGCATTTAATGCCCTTGTCCCCTGCCGTTAGGGTTAGGTAGGATACACTGTACAGGTAGTTGTACCAACCGCGGCACCTTTCCATTTTTACCCTTATCTACGTTGCCACCTGTTGGAGACCCCTTGAGCATATAAAAGGAGTCCCATGCACAATGTAGAGGGGGGAGGACAGTAGAACGCTCACGCTCGGTCTCGTTAGCTGCTGGTGCATACTGTAGCACTCAGCGCTCCCGAGCAAGAACTCAATACAAACCACAAAGCAGCAGTAGGAGTATTATCTCTCCGGAGAGCTCCGAAGCTGGGTAAACTGCTCGTGTGCTCCGCCTTGATCTGCTCTTCATGCGACCTCCACCCCCCGCCGAACCGAAAAGGGGCTCGGTCCCCATAGGTGCTCGTGGATCAGCTTCCCCGACAGCGGGATCCTCTCCCTGATTCGCCCCCTCTCCCAAGTCGGCCTCCCCTCTATAAATACCTCCCCTCTCCTCTCCCGTTCCGCCTCTAAAGATGCCCCGAACCCCTCTCCCTCGCCGCCTATTGCTCACTGGAGCTCCACTTCCGCCACTGCGCCATTGTCACCCTAGCCGCTGTCTCCGTCGCCCCCGAGCCCCACCACCTCCACCAATTGCCTCGACCGCATCCACCGCACCTCCTCGAGCACACGCCCGAGCTCCTGCGCCCTTGTAACGTCGGCAACGCTGACCACCTGAACGCAACCGCCGCCTCGAGCTCGCCGCCGACTGATATGTCTCCAACGTATCTATAATTTTGTATTGTTCCATGCTATTATATTATCCATCTAGGATGTTTTATATGCACTTATATGCTATTTTATATGATTTTAGGGACTAACCTATTAACCTAGAGCCAAGTGCCAATTTCTGTTTTTTCCTTATTTTTGAGGTTTACAAAAAAGGAATACCAAACGGAGTCCAATTGGCATGCCATTTTTTGATGATTTTTTATTTACCAAAAGAAGCCCCCAGAGTAAAATAGTTGGGCCAGAAGAGTTCCGAGCCCTCCACGTGGGTGGATGGCGTGCCCTACCCCCCTGGGCGCATCCCCCTGCCTCGTGGACGACTCGGAGACCCCCCTGACGTGAGACCTACGCCAAAAATTCCTATAAATACAGAAACACCCGAAAGGAAACCTAGATCGGGACTTCCGCCGCCGCAAGCCTCTGTAGCCACCATAAACCAATCGGGACCCTATTCTGGCACCCTGCCGGAGGGGGGAATCATCACCGGTGGCCATCTTCATCATCCCGGCGCTCTCCATGACGAGGAGGGAGTAGTTCACCCTTGGGGCTAAGGGCATGTACCAGTAGCTATGTGTTTGATATCTCTCTCTCGTGTTCTTGATGTGGCACGATGTTGATGTAACGCGAGCTTTGCTACTATAGTTGGAACTTATGATGTTTCTCCCCCTCTATCTCCTTGTGATGGATTAAGTTTTCCCTTTGAAGTTATCTTATCGGATTGAGTCCTTAAGGATTTGAGAACACTTGATGTATGTCTTGTGATATGTCGCCAACGTATCTATAATTTATGAAGTATTCATGCCATGTTTACAATAGTTTTATATGATTTTGGTATGATTTGATTAGAACTAACCCAGACTGACGTTGTTTTCAGCAGAACTACCGTGGTGTTGTTTTTGTGCAGAAATAAAAGTTCTCAGAATGCGATGAAAATCAACAAAGAATTTTTCTAGAAAATATAAAAAATACAGGAACAAAAATCTATCGGAAGGGAGTCCCGTGGGCCCCACAGGGGTGGGGGCACGCCCGCCCCTGGGCGTGCCCCTGTGCCTCGTGGACTTCCCGTGGGGCCCCTGACTTGTTCTCGACGCCAACCTCTCCTATAAATGCCCAAACCTCCAGAAAATAACCTAGACCGGAAGTTCCGCCGCCGCAAGCCTCTGTAGCCACGAGAAATCAATCTAGGCCCCTCTGGCACCCTGCCGGAGAGGGCCTTCATCACCGGAGGCCATGGAGGACGATCCCGGAGGGGCCATCATCGCCATGAAGGCCAAGGACCAGAGCGAGAACCTCTCCCCATCTAGGGGGGAGGCCATGGAGGAGGAAGCACAAGGGGGAGAACCTCTCCTCCTCTCTCTCGATGGTCCCGGAGTGCCATCGGGAGGGGAATCATGACCACGGTGATCGTCTTCATCAACATCACTATAATCATCACCATCCTCATCTCTTTTACGCGGTTCACTCTCCCGCACCCTGCTGTAATCCCTACTTTAACATGGTGCTTTATGCCACATATTATGATCCAATGATGTGTTGTCATCTTATGATGTTTTGAGTAGATAACCTTTGTCTTTGGGTTGATTGATGATCTAAATTGGTATGAGTTGTATGTTTTATTTTGGTGTTGTCCTATTGTGCCCTCTCTGTCACGCAAGCGTGAGGGATTCCCGGTATAGGGTGTTGCAACACGTTCATGATTCGCTTATAGTGGGTTGCTTGAGTGACAGAAGCATAAACCCGAGTAAGGGGGTTGTGGCGTATGGGATAAAGGGGAATTGATGCTTTAATGCTATGGTTGGGTTTTAACTTAATGATCTTTATTAGTTGCGGATGCTTGCTAGAGTTTCAATCATAAGTGCATATGATCCAACAAGAGAAAGTAGGTTATCTTATGCCTCTCCCTCATATGAAATTGCAATAGTGATTACCGGTCTTGTTAACAATTGCCTAGGACAATTCCGCACACCGATCCATCATTATTCCACACTCGCTATTTATAATATTTAGTAATATATTCTAACTTTATGACTACAACACCTACTGTTATGTTTTATCTCTCTGATATCATGCAAAGTTATTCTCTTCATACCCACAACATAGTTTTATTTCTCATTTCTAGTTGGAAGCAAACATTCGGTGTATGTAGAGTCGTATCAGTGGCAGATAGGACTTGAGAGAATATTGATCTTACCTTTAGCTCCTTGTGGGTTCGACACTCCATACTTATCACTTCCATCATTGGGAATTGCTACGATGATTCCCTGCACTTGGGGATTATCAAGCTCTTTTCTGGCGCCGTTGCCGGGGAGCAATAGCGTGGGGTTGATATTTTCGTGTATGCTTGTTTTCTTTCTTCACTAAGTAGTTTTTGTTTTCCCTTTTTAGTTTTGCTTAGTTTTGGGTGAAACATACAAAAAAATAAAAAAATGAAAATATATAAAAAAATTACTTGCCTCTCATGCCTAAAAAGTTCTTTTTCAAAAAGAGAAGTGATTGGAAAGTTATGCATTGAAGAAGTGAGGGTCGACCTTGAGCACTTGTGTTCATGCTCATGGAAACAATGTAGAATTTTTAATGGAAGTTTATCTGTAAATAATTATATCCTTGTATATATATCCATTGTATTATAAAAATAATGTGCCAAGCTTTGGTTTTAGGATGATTAAATTGCTTGTTTACTATGTGCAGAACAAAAACAGAAACTTTGGTTGTAGCGCGTGATTTTACATTTTTTTACTGGAAGGTCAAATGGGTCTGAAATTTTTTGCACATTACTTCATTACAAATTTTTTAAATTTTCATATTTTTTCTAGAATTTTTGGAGTTACAAAAGTTTGCTAAACTCCCAGATTACTACAGATTGTCCTGTTTTTGACAGATTCTGTTTTCTGTGAGTTGTTCGCTTATTTTGATGAATCTGTGGGTAGTATCGGGGGGTATGAACCATGGTGAAGTTGGAATACAGTAGATATAGTTCTAATATGAAATTGTAGTAAGTTTGCAACGGTACCTAAAGGTAGTGATTTGCTTTATTACACTAACAGATCTCACAAAGTTTTTGTTAAAGTTTTGTGTGGATGAAGTGTTCAAAGATCGAGGAGCTATCAATATGAGAAGAATAAAGAGAGGAAAGAGTTCAAGCTTGAGGATTCAAAAGGCACCCCAAGTAAATATTTCAAAGGATACTCAAGCATCTAAGCTTGGGGATGCCCCGGTTGGCATCCCATCTTTCTTCTTCAACAAATATCGGTTTACCTCTGTTTTTGTTTTGTTCACATGATTTGTGTCCTTTGTGTTTTTGTTTTTCCTTTAAGAACCATGCTAGTATGAGATAGCCCTCCATTTATTTATATAATACTTCATGTGCTTCACTTATATATTTAAGTATGATCTTATAGAATTGCTCTTTGTGCTTCACTTAAATCTTTTGAGTATGGTTTTATAGAATGCTTCGTGTGCTTCACTCATATATTTTGAGCTTGGATATTGTTTAGTATATATTAATTGTAGAATTCTCCATTAACTTCACTTATATCTTGGAGTATGAATAAGACTATCACCTAAAGCGGGTTTGGAAGAGTGTCAACTTTAGGAATTAGTAATCCCACTATTCCGAATGAGAAGAATTTTGCTTATGTGGAGAGTAGAAAAAATTATATGCTTGTAGATCATGAAAAGAATGCTTTATGTGATGGTTATATTGTTGAATTCATTCATGATGCTACTGAAAATTATTATGAGGGAGGAATATATGCTTGTAGGAGTTGCAATAATACCAAGTTTCCTCTCTATGTGCTTAAAGTTTTGAAGTTATACTTGTTTTGCCTTCCTATGCTAGTTGATTCTTGTTCCTATAAATTATGTGTTCACAAAATCCCTAGGCATAGGAAGTGGGTTAGATTCAAATATTCTAGTCATATTCTTCATGATGCTCTCTTTATGTTTCAATTCTTTCTTTTATGTGAGCACCATTGAAATCATCATGCCTAGCTAAAAGGCACTAAAGAAAAGCACTTGTTGGGAGACAACCCAATATTTACCCTTACTTTTTTTGTGTGTTTACATGATTAAGCTACTGTAGTAATCATGTCTTATAGCTCTTGTTTCAATAAAGTGCCAAGTAAGACCTTTGGGAAGACTTGGGTGAAAGTTAATATGATCTTGCTGTAAAAAACCGAAACTTTGCGCTCACGAGATTAGCTGCCATTTTTACAGAAGAGTGCTTTTGAGTTGATTCTCTTTGCAGAAGATTAATAGACAAATTCCTCACGTCCACCAATTTATTTCATAATTATTGGAGTAGCAGATATGGTTGTTGTTCAGATCATTATAGACTGTTCTGTTTCTGACTGGTTCTATTTTCATTGCATAATTTGCTTGTTTTCTAGCTTCTATGGATTATATTTCTCAATATAAATTGTAGAAATGATATGGTACAGTAGGCATTGTGTGAGAACAATTATGAACCTTGTCTTTGACAGTACCAAAGTGAATGGTTTACCCTTTATCATACTAACCTATCTCACGAAGTTCTGTTAAGCTTTGTGTGATTGAAGTTTTCAAGATTTGGGTGAGATATCGATATGAGGAGAATAAGGAACGGAAAAACCTGAAGCTTGGGGGTGCCCAAGGCACCCCAAGGTAATATTCAAGGAAGACTCAAGCACCTAAGCTTGGGGATGCTCCAAAAATCATCCCCTCTTTTGTCTTCCCAACTATCGGTATACCTTACTCGGAGCTATATTTTTATTCGTCACATGATATGTGTTTTGCTTGGAGCATATTTTCAATTTTACTTGCTTTTTGAATAAAATCATTGGATATGAAATCTTGAATTAAAAAGAATCCTCCCATGGCTAGTTAATTATTTGACTACTCTGTGTTCTTCACTTATAACTTTTTGGAGTAGTTTGTCATTTACTCACGTGCTTCACGTATATCCGATTGGTAAATGGTTGAATGAACTGAATATCATAAATCTGAATTTATATATGTTTCATATGCTTATACCATGGGGAGTAATGACTTCACACAAAATAAGTATAGGTAGTAAACTTATTGAAAGTTAGCAAACGCAGAATTGGTCACTTGAACAATTCTTGAAAAAATATTGAAGGAAGAGAGATTTCACATATAAATATACTATCTTGGACATATTTTGTAATTGTGAGCACTCATTAAAATATGACATGCTAAAAAGTTGATGTTGGACAAGGAAGACAACTTAATGGGTTATGTTTTCCTATATCCGCAACGTTATATTGTCTTGGATCATCAGACATGTTGAGCTTGCCTTTCCCTCTCATGCTAGCCAAATTCTTTGCACCAAGTAGAAATACTACTTGTGCTTCCAAACATCCCTTAAACCAGTTTTGCCATGAGAGTCCACCATACCTACCTATGGATTGAGTAAGATCCTTCAAGTAAGTTTCCATCGGTGCATGCAATAAAAATTGCTCTCTAAATATGTATGATCTATTAGTGTGAAGAAAATAAGCTTTATACGAACTTGTGATAGGGAAGAAATAAAAGCGACGGGCTGCATAATAAAGGTCTTTATCACAATAGGCAATATAAAGTGATGTTCTTTTGCATTAAAATTTTGTGCATCCAACCAAAAAAGTGCATGTCAACCTCTGCTTCCCTCTGCGAAGGACCTATCTTTTACTTTTATCTCCTACCCATATACAAGAGTCATGGTGATCACCACCTTTCCTTTTTGTACTTTTTCCTTTGGCAAGCACTTTTTGTTGGAGCGATCCGGATATATATATCCACTTGGATGTAGGTTTTCATGAGTTACTATTGTTGACATTACCCTTGAAGTAAAAGGTTGGGAGGAGAAACTATAAGCCCCTATCTTTCTCTGTGTCCGATTAAAACTTTGAACCCATAAATATCACATGAGTGTTAGCAATTGTGAAAGATTAAATGATAGTTGAGTATGTCGAGTTTGCTAAATCAAAGCTCTGACATAGACCCTTCCTGAAAATAAGATGAATTGCAATTGTTTGATGACTGAGAATATAGTTTGTTAGTTTCAAGAAAGTTTATGATCTATACTTTAACATGTGAATAGCTTGTTATTTGATCATGAAAAGTTTTATGAGATGAGCTACTGCTATGACATATAATGATGCTAGAAAAGGTGATTGAAATTATCAACGATCAAACCTGTGCACTTGCTAGCATTCACACTTCATAAATTATTTCTTTTATCATTTAACTACTCGAGGACGAGCAGGAATTAAGCTTGGGGATGCTGATATGTCTCCACCATATCTATAATTTATGAAGTATTCATGCCATGTTTACAAGAGTTTTATATGATTTTGGTATTATTTGATTAGAACTAACCCAGACTGACGTTGTTTTCAGCAGAACTACCGTGGTGTTGTATTTGTGCAGAAATAAAAGTTCTCGGAATGCGATGAAAATCAACGGAGAATCTTTCTGGAAAATAGAAAAATACTGGAACAAAAATCTACCGAAGGGGAGTCTATTAGGCCCCACAAGGGTGGGGGGCGCGCACACCCCCCTGGGCGCGCCCCTGTGCCTCGTGGACTTCCCGTGGGGCCCCCTGACTTGTTCTCGATGCCAAAGTCTCCTATAAACGCCCAAACCTCGTGAAAGTAACCTAGATCGGAAGTTCCGCCGCCACAAGCCTCTGTAGCCATGATAAATCAATCTAGGCCCTCTCTCGCACCCTATCGAAGGGGGCCATCATCACCGGAGGCAATGGAGGAGGATCCCGGAGGGGCCATCATCGCCATGAAGGCCAAGGACCAGAGGGAGAACCTCTCCCCATCTAGGGGGGAGGCCATGGAGGAGGAAGCATGAGGGGGAGAGCCTCTTCTCCTCTCTCTCGGTGGCACTGGAGTGCCATCGGGAGGGGAATCATCGCCGCGGTGATCGTCTTCATCAACATCACCATCATCATCACCATCCTCATCTCTTTTACGCGGTCCACTCTCCCGCACCCCGCTGTAATCTCTACTTGAACATGGTGCTTGATGCCACATATTATGATCCAATGATGTGTTGCCATCTTATGATGTTTTGAGTAGATATCCTTTGTCTTTGGCCTGATTGATGATCTAGATTGCTATGAGTTGTATGTTTTATTTTTGGTGCTGTCCTATTGTGCCCTCCGTGTCGCGCAAGCGTGAGGGATTCCCGCTGTAGGGTGTTGCAATACGTTCATGATTCGGTTATAGTTGGTTGCTTGAGTGACAGAAGCATAAACCCGAGTAAGGGGGTTGTGGCGTATGTGATAAAGGGGACTTGATGCTTTAATGCTATGGTTGGGATTTACCTTAATGATCTTTAGTAGTTGCGGATGCTTGCTAGAGTTCCAATCATAAGTGCATATGATCCAAGAAGAGAAAGTATGTTAGCTTATGCCTCTCCCTCATATGAAATTGCAATAGTGATTACAGGTCTTGTTAACAATTGCCTAGGACAATTCCGCACACCGATCCATCATTATTCCACACTCGCTATTTATAATATTTAGTAATATATTCTTACTTTATGATAACAACACCTACTTTTATGTTTTACCTCTCCGATATCATGCAAAGTTATTCTCTTCATACCCACAACATAGTTTTATTTCTCATTTCTAGTTGGAAGCAAACGTTCGGTGTACGTAGAGTCGTATCAGTGGCAGATAGGACTTGAGAGAATATTGATCTTACCTTTAGCTCCTTGTGGGTTCGACACTCCATACTTATCACTTCCATATATAATTGGGAATTACTACGATGATTCCCTGCACTTGGGGATTATCATCTTGGATGTGCTTATCTGTGGTGACAATGGGGTATTCACATTATCTACTTGATGTATATTTTGGTGATCAACTTGCGGGTTCAGTGACCTTGTGAACTTATGCATACGTGTTGGCACACGTTTTCGTCTTGACTCTTCGGTAGAAACTTTGGGGCACTCTTTGAAGTTCTTTCTGTTGGTTGAATAGATGAATCTGAGATTGTGTGATGCATATCGTATAATCGTACCCACGGATACTTGAGGTGACATTAGGGTTTTGGTTGATTTGTGTCTTAAGGTGTTATTTTACTATGAACTCTAGGGCTGTTTGTGACACTTATAGGAATAGCCCAATGGATTGATCGGAAAGAATAACTTTGAGGTGGTTTCGTACCCTACAATAATCTCTTCATTTGTTCTCCTCTGTTAGTGACTTTGGAGTGACTCTTTGTTGCATGTTGAGGGACTGTTATATGATCTAATTATGTTATCCTTGTTGAGAGAACTTGCACTAGTGAAAGTATGAACCCTAGGCCTTGTTTCAACGCATTGCAATACCGTTTTCGCTCACTTCTATCATTAGTTACCATGCCGTTTTTATAATTTCAGATTATGAAAACCTATATCTACCATACATTTTGCACTTGTATCACCATCTCTACGCTGAACTAGTGCACCTATACAATTTACCATTGTATTGGGTGTGTTGCGGACACAAGAGACTCTTTGTTATTTGGTTGCAGGGTTGTTTGAGAGAGACCATCTTCATCCTACGCCTCCCACGGATTGATAAACCTTAGGTCATCCACTTGAGTGAAATTTGCTAGTGTCCTACAAACCTCTGCACTTGGAGGCCCAACAACGTCTACAAGACGAAGGTTGTGTAGTAGACATCAAGCTCTTTTCTGGCGCCGTTGCCGGGGAGGTTAGTGCTTGAAGGTACATCTTTAGATCTTGCAATTGAATCTTTTAGTTTCTTGTTTTATCACTAGTTTAGTCTATAAAAGAAAAGTAAAAAAATGGAATTGAGGTTGCCTCATATGCTTCATCTTTTTAATATCTTTCGTGAAAATGATGGAAAGGAAAATTGTGCCCAAGTGCTAGAAGAATAATGCATTAAAATGTTTGGCACTAAATCTTTGAATGATGAGCATGATTGCAATGTTGTTAGTATGAACTCTTTGAATATCCATATTACTAATGATGATTGCACTAGTCATGATGTAAATGTCTCTTATAAGCATGTCAACTTTTGTGGAGTACATAGAGTTTGCAAGTACACAAAAAATAGGGAAGATAGATTTTGCAAGAGGCATAAGTATTTAGAAACTAAATGGTTGCAAGAAAGGCTAGATGCGTGTGCTGAAAATTGAATTTTTCTTAGCCATCCTTGTGAACTTTGCAATGAACGTGGTCATTTAAATATTCAATGCAAATTGTTTCATGATCGAATCGTGTCCAAAAATTGTGATGACTTGATTTCCCTTGCGCATCATAATGAACTTAGTTTACTTCTGGGTTATGAAGAAATGAAACGTATAACTAAGGATATTCCAGAATTTTCCCTTGAGACAGTTTATATGTATTGTGCGGTGAATTGCATTGAAAAATACTTATATTGCCAATTACATAAAGAAAAGAAAACAAATAGAAGACGGAGAGAATACTAATGAAAGGGAAGAGGTTTCCCAATATCCTCCTATTATTTCTTATGATGAATCAGGTAACGAGGAGGAGCCTTCTATTCAACCAATATCATTAATAAGGAGCTCCAAAAAGAGTATTAAACCCGCACATAATGTGGAGAAGAAAAAGAAAAGACGGAGAAGAAAAGGTAAAAAGGTATGCCTCCCAAATGATGTTGCTCCTATTATGGTTATGCCTACTACTCATTGTGATGATAATAGTTGCTATACTATTGGTGCTATCCATACTATTAATGATGAGAGTGATTATGCTTATGATATGAAAAGGCTCAAGCTTGGGGATGCTATGTTTGATGAGAATGACATGTTTGAGAATTTATTTGCTGCAATTAATGTTTTTCCCAAGCTTGGGGATGCTATGTTTAATGAAGATGATATTTTTAGTCCCCCAAGTTTTGATATGCAAATTTATTATGATAGCATGCCTCCTACTTATGATGATTATATTGATGAAAGTGGGTTTGGAAGAGTGTCAACTTTAGGAAGTAATGATCCCAATATTTTGGAGGGTGTTGAATCTTATTGTGACAATTATGAAAGTGGATTTGGAGAGGTCATGACTTTATTTAGTAATGATTCCACTAACTTGGAAGAGGTTTCAATTGATTATGATGAGAAAAAAGTTGCTACTTATGATGATTATTGTGATGATACTTATGTTATGAAAAGTAGTGATGATTATATTTACAAAACTTGTCATGATTATGATTACCCTTTTTCTGAACATTACTCTTTTAATGTGGAAACAATTTATAGTATTCGAGTTTCTTTTGATACTCCCACTATTTCGAATGAGAAGAATTTTGCTTATGTGGAGAGTGATACGTCTCCAACGTATCTACAATTTATGAAGTATTCATGCCATGTTTACAATAGTTTTATATGATTTTGGTATGATTTGATTAGAACTAACCCGGACTGACGATGTTTTAGGCAGAACTACCGTGGTGTTGTTTTTGTGCAGAAATAAAAGTTCTCGGAACACGATGAAAATCAACGGAGAATCTTTCTAGAAAATATAAAAAATATTGGAATAAAAATCTACTAGAGGGGAGTCTCGTGGGCCCCATGAGGGTGGGGGCGTGCCCACCCACCTGGGGCACGCCCCCTATCTTGTGGCCTCGTCGGGGACCCCCCTGACTTGTTCTCGACGCCATCCTCTCCTATAAATACAGAAACCTCCAGAAAATAACCTAGATCGGAAGTTCCGCTGCCGCAAGCCTCTATAGCCACGAGAAATCAATCTAGGCCCTCTCTGGCACCCTGCTGGAGGGGGCCATCATCACCGAAGGCCATGGAGGAGGATCCCGGAGGGGTCATCATCGCCATGAAGGCCAAGGACCAGAGGGAGAACCTCTCCCCTTCCAGGGGGAGGCCATGGAGGAGGAAGCACAAGGGGGAGAACCTCTCCTCCTCTCTCTCGATGGCGCCGGAGTGCCATCGGGAGGGGAATCATCGCCGCGGTGATCGTCTTCATCAACATCACCATCATCATCACCATCCTCATCTCTTTTACACGGTCCACTCTCCCGCACCCCGCTGTAATCCCTACTTGAACATGGTGCTTTATGCCACATATTATGATACAATGATGTGTTGCCATCCTATGATGTTTGGAGTAGATATCCTTTTTCTTTGGGTTGATTGATGATCTAGATTGGTATGAGTTGTATGTTTTATTTTGGTGCTGCCCTATGGTGCCCTCCGTGTCGCGCAAGCGTGAGGGATTCCCACTGTAGGGTGTTGCAATATGTTCACAATTCGCTTATAGTGGGTTGCTTGAGTGACAAAAGCATAAACCCGAGTAAGGGGGTTGTTGCGTATGGGATAAAGGGGACTTGATGCTTTAATCTTATGGTTGGGTTCTACCTTAATGATCTTTAGTAGTTGCAGATGCTTGCTAGAGTTCCAATCATCAGTGCATATGATCCAAGAAGAGAAAGTATGTTAGCTTACGCCTCTCCCTCATATGAAATTGCAATAGTGATTACCAGTCTTGTTAACAATTGCCTAGGACAATTCCGCACACCGATGCATCATTATTCCACACTCGCTATTTATAATATTTAGTAATATATTCTAACTTTATGATAACAACACCTACTTTTATGTTTTAGCTCTCCGATATCATACAAATTTATCCTCTTCCTACCCACAACGTACTTTTATTTCTTGTTTCTAGTTGGAAGCAAACATTCCGTGTACGTAGAGTTGTATCAGTGGCAGATAGGACTTGAGAGAATATTGATCTTACCTTTAGCTCCTTGTGGGTTCGACACACCATACTTATCACTTCCACCTTTAGGAATTGCTACGATGATTCCCTGCACTTGGGGATTATCAAGCTCTTTTCTGGGCCGTTGCCGGGAAGCAATAGCGTGGGGTTGATATTTTCGTGTATGCTTGTTTGCTTTCTTCACTAAGTAGATTTTGTTTTCCTTTTTTAGTTTTGCTTAGTTGTGTGTGAAACATAAAAAAATAACAATGAAAATACCAAAAAATTTACTTGCCCCTCATGCCTAAAAAGTTTTTCAAAAAGAGAAGTGATTGGAAAGTTTTGCATTGAAGAAATGAGGGTCGACCTTGAGCACTTGTGTTCATGCTCATGGAAATAATGTAGAATTTTTCATGGAAGTTTCTCTGTAAATAATTATCCCCTTGTATATACCCATTGTATTATAAAAATAATGTGCCAAGCTATGGTTTTAGGATGATTATATTGCTTGTTTACAATGTGCAGTACAAAAACAGAAACTTTGGCTGTAGCGTGTGAATTTACATTTTTTACTGGAAAGTCAGATGGGTCTGAAACTTTTCGCACATTACTTATGTACAAATTTTTTAAATTTTCATATTTGTTTTGAATTTTTTGGAGTTACATAAGTTTACTAAACTTCCAGATTACTAAAGACTGTCCTGTTTTTGACAGATTTTGTTCTCTATGTGTTGATCGCTTATTTTGATGAATCTATGGGTAGTATCAGGGGGTATGAACCATGGTGAAGTTGGAATACAGTAGATATAGTTCTAATATGAAATTGGAATAAGTTTGCAACAGTACCTAAAGGTAATGATTTACTTTATTATACTAACGGATCTCACAAAGTTTTTGTTAAAGTTTTGTGTGGATGAAGTGTTCAAAGATCGAGGAGCTATCAATATGAGAAGAATAAAGAGAGGCAAGAGTTCAAGCTCGGGGATGCCCAAGGCACACCAAGTAAATATTTCAAGGATGCTCAAGCATCTAAGCTTGGGGATGCCCCGGTTGGCATCTATACCTCGGTTTTTGTTTTGTTCACATGATTTGTGCCGTTTGTGTTTTTCTTTTTCTTTAAGAACCATGCTAGTATGAGGTATCCCTTCATTGATTTATAGAATGATTCATGTGATTCACTTATATATTTTGAGCTTGGATATTGGTTAGTCTATATTAATTGTAGAATGCTCCATGAACTACACTTATATCTTTTGGAGTATGAATAATACTATCATCTAAAGCGGGTTTGGAAGAGTGCCAACTTTAGGAATTAGTGATCCCACTATTTCGAATGAGAAGAATTTTGCTTATGTGGAGAGTAGAAAAATTTCTATGCTTGTAGATCATGAAAATAATGCTTTATGTGATGGTTATATTGTTGAATTCATTCATGATGCTACTAAAAATTATTATGAGGGAGGAATATATGCTTGTAGGAGTTGCAATAGTATCAAGTTTCCTCTCTATGTGCTTAAAGTTTTGAAGTTATACTTGTTTTGCCTTCCTATGCTAGTTGATTCTTGTTCCTATAAATTATGTGCTCACAAAATCCCTAGGCATAGTAAGAGGGTTAGATTCAAATGTTCTAGTCATATTCTTCATGATGCTCTCTTTATGTTTCAATTCTTTTCTTTTATGTGAGCATCATTGAAATCATCATGCCTAGCTAAAAGGCATTAAAGAAAAGCGCTTGTTGGGAGACAACTGAATATTTACCCTTACTGTTTTTGTGCATTTACATGATTAAGCTACTGTACTAATCATGTTTTATAGCTTTTGTTTCAATAAAGTACCAAGAAAGACATTTGGGAAGACTTGGGTGAAAGTTAATGTGATCTTGCTGTAAAAATCAGAAACTTTGCGCTCACGAGATTAGCTGCAATTATTTACAGAAGAGTGCTTTTGAGTTGATTATTTTTGCAGAAGATTAATATACAGATTCCTCATGTCCACCAATTTATTTCATAATTTTTGGAGTTGCAGAAGTATGGTTTCTGTTCAAATCATTATAGACTGTTCTGTTTCTGACAGATTCTGTTTTCATTGCATAGTTTGCTAGTTTTCTAATTTCTATGGTTTATATTTCTCAATATAAATTGTAGACATTATATGGTACAGTAGGTATTGTGTGAGAACAATTATGAACCTTGTCTTTGACAGTACCAAAGTGAATGATTTACTCTTTATCATACTAACCTATCTCATGAAGTTTCGTTAAGTTTTATGTGATTGAAGTTTTCAAGATTTGGGTGAGATATCGATATGAGGAGAATAAGGAGCGGAAAGACCTTAAGCTTGGGGATGCCCAAGGCACCCCAAGGTAATATTCAAGGAAGACTCAAGCGCCTAAGCTTGGGGATGCCCCGGAAGGCATCCCCTCTTTTGTCTTCAAAACTATCGGTATACCTTACTCGGAGCTATATTTTTATTCATCACATGATATGTGTTTTGCTTGGAGCATATTTTCAATTTTACTTGCTGTTTGAATAAAATCATTGGATCTGAAATCTTGAATGAAAAACAATCCTCCCATGGCTAGTTAATTATTTGACTACTCAGTGTTCTTCACTTATATCTTTTGGAGTAGTTTGTCATTTACTCACGTGCTTCACGTATATCCTATGAGTAAATGGTTGCATGAATTGAATATCATAAATCTGTATTTATATCTGTTTCATATGCTTATACCATGGGGAGTAATGACTTCACATAGAATAAGTATAGGTAGTATACTTATTGAAAGTTTGCAAACAGAGAATTTGTCACTTGAACAATCAATGAAAGAATATTGAAGGAAGAGAGATTTCACATATAAATATACTATCTTTGACATCTTTTGTAATTGTGAGCACTCATTAAAATATGACATGCTAAAAAGTTGATGTTGGACAAGGAAGACAACTTAATGGGTTATGTTTTCCTATATCTGAAACGTTATATTGTCTTGGATCATCCAACATGTTGAGATTGCCTTTCCCTCTCATGCTAGCCAAATTCTTTGCACCAAGCAGAAATACTACTTGTGCTTCCAAACATCCCTTAACCAGTTTTGCCATGAGAGTCCACCATACCTACCTATGGATTGAGTAAGATTCTTCAAGTAAGTTGTCATCGGTGCATGCAATAAAAATTACTCTCTAAATATGTATGATCTATTAGTGCGAAGAAAAATAAGCTTTATACGAACTTGTGATAGGGAAGAAATAAAAGCGACAGACTGCATAATAAAGGTCCTTATCACAAGAGGAAATATAAAGTGACGTTCTTTTGCATTAAGATTTTGTGCATCCAACCATAAAAGCGCATGTCAATCTCTGCTTCGCTCTGCGAAGGGCCTATCTTTTACTTTTATCTCCTACCCTTATACAAGAGTCATGGTGATCATCACCTTTCCTTTTTACAATTTTTCCTTTGGCAAGCACTTTGTGTTGGAGCAATCCGGATATATATATCCACTTGGATGTAGGTTTTCATGAGTTATTATTGTTGACATTACCCTTGAGGTAAAAGGTTGGGAGGCGAAACTATAAGCCCCTATCTTTCTCTGTGTCCAATTAAAACTTTGAACCCATAAATATCACGTGAGTGTTAGGAATTGTGAAATATTAAATGATAGTTGAGTATGTGGAGTTTTCTAAATCAAAGCTCTGACATAGACCTTTCCTGAAAATAAGATGAATTGCAATTGTTGGTTGACTAAGAGCACGGTTTGTTAGTTTTCAAGAAAGTTTATGATCTATACTTTAACATGTGAATAGCTTGTTACTTTATCATGAAAAGTTTTATGAGATGATCTTTTGTTATGACATATAATGGTGCTAGAAAAGGTGCTAGAAATTATCATTGATTAAACTTGTGCACTTGCTAGCATTCACACTTCATAAATTATTTCTTTTATCATTTACCTACTCGAGGACGAGCAGGAATTAAGCTTGGGGATGCTGATACGTGTCCACCGTATCTATAATTTATGAAGTATTCATGCCATGTTTACAATAGTTTTATATGATTTTGGTATGATTTGATTAGAACTAACCCGGACTGACACTGTTTTCAGCAGAACTACCGTGGTGTTGTTTTTGTGCAGAAATAAAAGTTCTCAGAAGGCAATGAAAATCAACGGAGAATTTTGCTGGCAAATAGAAAAAATATTGGAACAAAAATCTACTGGAGGGGAGTCCCATGGGACCCACGAGGGTGGGGCACGCCCCTTATCTCGTGGCCGCCTCGGGGACCCCCTGACTAGTTCTTGACGCCATCCTCTCCTATAAATACAGAAACCTCCAGAAAATAACCTAGATCGGAAGTTCCGCCGCCGCAAGCCTCTGTATCCACGAGAAATCAATCTAGGCCCTCTCTGGCACCCTGCAAGAGGGGGCCATCATCATCGGAGGGCATGGAGGAGGATCCCGGAGGGTCCATCATTGCCATGAAGGCCAAGAACCAGAGGAGAACCTCTCCCCATCCAGGGGGGAGGCCGTGGAGGAGGAAGCACAAGGGGGAGAACCTCTCCTCCTCTCTCTCGGTGGCGCCGGAGTGCCATCGGGAGGGGAATCATTGCCGCGGTGATCGTCTTCATAAACATCACCATCCTCATCTCTTTTACGCGGTCCAGTCTCCCGCACCCTGCTGTAATCCCTACTTGAACATGGGTCTTTATGCCACATATTATGATCCAATGATGTGTTGCCATCCTATGATGTTTTGAGTAGATATCCGTTGTCTTTGGGTTGATTGATGATCTAGATTGGTACGAGTTGTATGTTTTATTTTGGTGCTGTCCTATGGCGCCCTCCGTGTCGTGCAAGCGTGAGGGATTCCTGCTGTAGGGTGTTGCAATACGTCCACGATTCGCTTATAGTGGGTTGCTTGAGTGACAGAAGCATAAACCCGAGTAAGGGGGTTGTTGCGTATGGGATAAAGGGGACTTGATGCTTTAATGCTATGGTTGGGTTTTACCTTAATGATCTTTAGTAGTTGCGGATGCTTGCTAGAGTTCCAATCATAAGTGCATATGATCCAAGAAGAGAAAGTATGTTAGCTTACGCCTCTCCCTCATATGAAATAGCAATAGTGATTACCGGTCTTGTTAACAATTGCCTAGGAAAATTCCGCACACCAATCCATCATTATTCCACACTCGCTATTTATAATATTTAGTAATATATTCTAACTTTATGATAACAGCACCTACTTTTATGTTTTAGCTCTCCGATATCATACAAAGTTATCCTCTTCGTACCCACAACGTAGTTTTATTTCTCGTTTCTAGTTGGAAGCAAATGTTTGGTGTACCTAGAGTTGTATCAGTGGCAGATAGGACTTGAGAGAATATTTATCTTACCTTTAGCTCCTTGTGGGTTCGACACTCCATACTTATCACTTCCACCTTTGGGAATTGCTACGATGATACTCTGCACTTGGGGATTATCGGAGAGTAGTAAATTTTATATGCATGTAGATCATGAAAAGAATGCTTTATGTGATTATTATATTGTTTAATTTATTCATGATGCTACTGAAAATTATTATGAGGGAGGAATATATGCTTGTAGGAATTGCAATAATATCAAGTTTCCTCTCTATGTGTTAAAAGTTTTGAAGTTATGCTTGTTTTGTCTTCCTATGCTAGTTGATTCTTGGTCTCATAAATTGTTTGCTCACAAAATCCCTATGCATAGGAAGTGGTTTAGACTTAAATGTGCTAGTCATATTCTTCATGATGCTCTCTTTATGTTTCAATTCTTATCTTTTACGTGAGCATCATTGAAATCGTCATGCCTAGCTAGGGGTGTTAAACGTTAGCGCTTGTTGGGAGGCAACCCAATTTTATTTTTGTTCTTTGCCTTTTGCTCCTTTTTAGTAATAAATAATCTATCTAGCCTCTGGTTAGATGTGGTTTTATGTTTTATTAGTGTTTATGCCAAGTAGAACCTTTGGGAAGACTTGGGTGAAGTCTTTGCGATCTTGCTGTAAAAAGCAGAAACTTTTGCGCTCACGAGATTAGCTGCCAATTTTTACTGGAGAGTGCTTTTAGGTTGATTCTTTTTGCAGATGGTTAATAGAAAAATTTCTCACGTCCAAACAGTTATTTCATAATTTTTTGAGTTTCAGAAGTATTCTAACAAAACAGATTACTACAGACTGCTCTGTTTTTGACAGATTCTTTTTTCTATGTGTTGTTTGCTTATTTTGATGAATCTGTGAGTAGTATCGGAGGGTATGAACCATAGAGAAGTTGGAATACAGTAGATATTACACCAATATGAATTTATAATGAGTTCACAAAATTACCAAAAGTGGTGATTTATTTTGTTGTACTAACGGAGCTTACGAGTTTTCTGTTGAGTTTTGTGTTGTGAAGTTTTCAAGTTTTGGGTAAAGATTCGATGGACTATGGAATAAGGAGCGACAAGAGCCTAAGATTGGGGATGCTCAAGGCACCCTAAGTTAATATTCAAGGACAACCAAGAGCCTAAGCTTGGGGATTCCCCGGAAGGCATCCCCTCTTTCGTCTTCGTTCATCGGTAACCTTACTTGGAGCTATATTTTTATTCACCACATGATATGTGTTTTGCTTGGAGCGTCATTTTATTTTCTTTTGTTTTGCTTGCTGTTTGAATAAAATACCAAGAAATGAAATTCTTAAATGTTAGAGAGTCTTCATATAGTTACATAATTATTTAACTACTCATTGATCTTCACTGAGTAGTTTGTCGTTTGCTCTAGTGCTTCACTTATATCTTTTAGAGCACGACGGTAGTTTTATTTTGAAGAAATTAATGAACTCTCGTGCTTGACTTATATTATTTTGAGAGTCTTTTAGGACAGCATGGTAATTTGCTTGGGTTATGAATTTAGTCCTAATATGATGGGCATCCAAGAGGGATATTATAAAAACTTCCATATAAAGTGCATTGAATACTATGAGAAGTTTGGTTGTTTATGATTGTTTTGAGATATGAAGATGGTGATATTAGAGTCATGCTAGTGAGTAGTTGTGAATATGATAAATACTTGTGTTAAGGTTTGTGAGTCCCGTAGCATGCATGTATGGTGAACCGTTATGTAACGAAGTTGGAGCATGAGATATTTTTTGATTGTCTTCCTTATGTGTGGTGGTCGAGGACGAGCGATGGTATTTTCCTACCGATCTATCCCCTTAGAAGCATGTGCATAGTACTTTGTTTCGATGACTAATAGATTTTTTCAATAAGTATGTGAGTTCTTTATGACTAATGTTGAGTCCATGGATTATACGCACTCTCACCTTTCCGCCATTGCTAGCCTCCCTAGTACCGCGCAACTTTCACTGGTACCATAAACCCACCACATATCCTTCCTCAAAACAGACACCATACCTACCTATCATGGCATTTCCATAGCCATTCCGAGATATATTGCCATGCAACTTTCCACCGTTCCGTTTATTATGACACGTTCCATCATTGTCATATTGCTTTGCATGATCATGTAGTTGACATCGTATTTGTGGCAAAGCCATCGTTCATAATTCTTTCATACATGTCACTCATGAGTCATTGCACATCCCGGTACACCGCCAGAGGCATTCACATAGAGTCGTATTTTTGTTCTACTATCAAGTTGTAATTTTTGAGTTGTAAGTAAATAGAAGTGTGATGATTATCATTATTATAGCATTGTCCCATGTGGGGAAATAAAAAAGGGGAAGAAAGGCCAAAAAAAGAGAAGGCCCCAAAAAAAGAAAACAAAAAAAGAGACAAAAAAGAGAGAAGGGGCAATGCTACTATCCTTTTTACCACCCTTGTGCTTCAAAGTAGCACCATGATCTTCATGATAGAGAGTCTCCTATGTTGTCAATTTCATATACTAGTGGGAATTTTTCATTATAGAACTTGGCCTATATATTCCAACGATGGGCTTCCTCAAATGCCCTAGGTATTCATGAGAAAGCAAGTTGGATGCATACCCACTTAGTTTCTTTTTGAGCTTTCATAAACTTATGGCTCTAGTGCATCCGTTGCATGGCAATCCCTACTCACTCACATTGATATCTATTGATCGGCATCTCCATAGCCCGTTGATACGCCTAGTTGATGTGAGACTATTGATGACCCACAAGTATAGGGGATCTATCGTAGTCCTTTCGATAAGTAAGAGTGTCGAACCCAACGAGGAGCAGAAGGAAATGATAAGCGGTTTTCAGCAAGGTATTCTCTGCAAGCACTGAAATTATATGTAACAAATAGTTTTGTGATAATATAATTTGTAACAAGCAACAAGTAACAAAAGTAAATAAAGTGCAGAAAGGTGGCCCAATCCTTTTTTTAGCAAAGGACAAGCCTGGACAAACTCTTATATAGAGAAAAGCGCTCCCGAGGACACATGGGAATTATCGTCAAGCTAGTTTTCATCACGTTCATATGATTCGCGTTCGGTACTTTGATAATTTGATATGTGGGTGGACCGGTGCTTGGGTGTTGTCCTTACTTGGACAAGCATCCCACTTATGATTAACCCCTATTGCAAGCATCCTCAACTACAAAATAAGTATTAAGGTAAACCTAACCATAGCATGAAACATATGGATCCAAATCAGCCCCTTACGAAGCAACGCATAAACTAGGGTTTAAGCTTCTGTCACTCTAGCAACCCATCATCTACTTATTTCTTCCCAATGCCTTCCTCTAGGCCCAAATAATGGTGAAGTGTCATGTAGTCGACATTCACATAACACCACTAGAGGAGAGAAAACATACGTCTCATCAAAATATCGAATGAATACAAAATTCACATGACTACTAATAGCAAGACTTCTCCCATGTCCTCAGGAACAAACGCAACTACTCACAAAGCATATTCATGTTCATAATCAGAGGAGTATTAATATGCATAAAGGATCTGAACATATGATCTTCCACCAATGTCGGGGGGAAATCTGGCCTCCACGAGCACCTATGGGGACGGAGCCCCTTGTCGGTTCGGCGGGGGCGGAGGATGCACAAAGAGCAGATCAAGGCGACACACACACACAACGATTTTACCCAGCAGAAGCTACAGGAGGCTGGAGCTAGACGTAGGCGAGGGCCTCTTGGGTCCGATCCCCCTCTCTACGTGCGCATGGGCCTCCTTTTATATGCTAAGGGGTTTCCCACAGGGAGCGACGCAGGTGAGGGTAAAAATGGCAAGGGATTGTGTGAATAGTGGCCGCACAGTGCTATCGCACCTAACTCTGACGGCGGGGGACAACGGCATTAAATGCCCGTCTGGATCGCCTGAACAGTGCCGAGGCGGACCGTTAGGAGCGCCTCCGCTCGCCACGGGGGCGACTCTGCCAACGTCGCATGCCACCGCGCGTCTCAGGTTGCGCGGCGTCCCGCCACGTGCCTCCGGGGAAGCCCCAGAGCGACGCGTGGGCAGGTGAGCTGGAGCGCGGGCCTGATATGGTGGTTTGCTGCGGCAAGTGGCTTGCCGCGGTAGTTGCCTTGCCGCGCCTGGGAGCTTGTCGCCCGCCAGGCCTTGCCGGGGCGCACGGCGCGCCGTGGAGGGCTTCTCTTGGGGTGCCTTGGCTTGGTCGTCCCGGCGAGTTCCTCCCGCCGGGGTCTTGGTGCTTCGGCTCAGTCATCCCGGCAAGCTCCTCTTGCCGGGGCCTTGTCGCCTTGGCCCGGCAAGCTCCTCTTGCCGGACCTTGCCTTCTCGACCCGGCAAGCTCCTCTTGCCGGGGCTTGGTCTTCTAGGCTCGATCACTTGGCCTTCGTCCGGCTCGGAAAGGGCCGTGGAGACTCTTGTCGCTCCCCCGGCAGGCCTTGCCGCGGGAGGCTACTACTGCCCGTGCACAAGTTCGGGGTACTAAGGTACCCCTACTTTAGTACACCGACAGGAGCCCCCGGGTCTGGGCCATACATGGTGCCGAGCGTTGTTGGGCCAGGCCCTAACAGTGCACGGGCACGCGTGGCCTGGGTTGCGCTGCTCCTTTACTCCGTGCTCGTCACGCCCTCCCCAAGTGGCGCGCGCTTATCGCGGCGTCGTGGGGGGGCGAGGCGTGCGAGGCGTGCGTGACGTGGGTGGCGTGCGCGGGGCTTGAGGCCCGCAGGCATACGTCACGTCGTGCATGATCTCTTAATCTTGGAAGGCGGAGCGTCCGCCCCCGCTCCTTCCCCCCTTTATAATCGGAGGGGAACAGGGGCAGCTCGCCATTCCGCCGATTGCTGTTCCTCGAAAATCTCCGCCGCCTCTTCCTTGCTAGAGAAAGCAGCGATTTGCTCTCACAGCCCCCGGCGTCGCCAGCGCCGACAACTCCCCCTCCCCGTTTCGGCCATGGCCCCGAAGAGCGACAAGGCGAAAGGGAAGGCCGTGAAGTCGGCCGAGGCGCTGCGGCTGGAGGCGCTTCGGAAGGAGACGACGACGTTCCCTCCCCAGCTTGACGCGCTGAGGCTGAAGAACGAATACCTCCTCTTGTGGTCGACGGCGATGCGAGCGCACCCGCGCACGCGAGTTCTTCCCGCCATCGCCCAGAAGCTGTACCCGACCGGGTACCCTTTCTTCGCCGTGTTCTTCCTCTGCGGGCTCTGCCCGCCTTTTTCTGAGTTCTTCTGCGACATCATGCACACCTACAACCTCCACCTCCTTCCTTTCTTCTCTCGCTGTTGCCGAGCATGCCACAGAAACGGCTGATTAGAGCAGCGGCAAGTTATTTTGTAATATAACTTTTATCTTAGGCAGTTCATTGCACTGTTATCTCCCTTGTTCGACCTTGTGCTTCGTACGTTCGTGCCCTACGCTCACAGGAACTTGTCGGCGAAAGTATCCGCCATGCCACGGGTGCCGAGTGCGGGACTTCAGCAACCCGCTGACGGGGCTTC
This sequence comes from Aegilops umbellulata, assembly GCA_032464435.1. Lineage (NCBI taxonomy): Eukaryota > Viridiplantae > Streptophyta > Magnoliopsida > Poales > Poaceae > Aegilops > Aegilops umbellulata. Next base: position 131,845,252 of record CP136058.1, on the reverse strand, counting down.
CACCGGCAAGAAACCTTGCCGCGGCTGGCGCAACTCACTTAAATGTTGAGCAGGCTCGGGGTGAGGTAGGCGTGGCGACTGCAGTCGCGGCACGCTCAAGCTGCCGAGCGAGCTCGAAACAAGTAAGGACGCTACTCGGGATGTAGCACACTTAAGTCGTTGAGCGGGGCTCGAAACGAAATAAGGGCGCAACCAGCCACGAGCCGGCCCTTCCGCGCACAGGTTTCCCATACGAAGCTCGGTCGTTCGAGGAAGATAACTTAAGAATAAAAAGAAGCTTAGTCGCTCAAACTTTGGCAACTTAGCTTCTCTGTCGTTTGCTGTCCGGCAAGGCGCAGCTTCCTTGGGCGACGCCCAGCCCAGGCTCGGGGCCTGACGGCCCGCCACCGCTTGCCGGAGACGAGTGCTGCACAATCGTGTCGAAAGATGCCTGCGCCAAGCGGAGAGGCGCGAAATCGACAAGACGTGTGGGGCACATAATCTATGCTCGGGATCTGCGCCCGCCTCCGTACCAAGGATTACATGCAACTGCGGCAAGACTTGGACAGAGAGGATGGACGATGGGACGGGTTCCGACCGCCGCGCTGGTGAGGTTCCTCCCACGGTCGGCGTCGACTCGTTTGGATCTTGGCGGCCTGGGCTCGCCGAAGAACGAGGTCGCCTTTCCCGCAACTTCCGGCGCTAACTTCTGCGGCTACGGGAGCGGCACAGAGTTTGCTGGAGGCGAGAAACTCGCTCAGCGGCCGAAAGGCGGTCCTCCTCAAGGAGCAACTGCTCTTGCCCGGACTCTGCGTGAGTGGGTACTCGAGGAGGGCCGTGCACGGGTCCGTGAGGAGGGATGCCTCCGCCCAGCGGATCGGAGCGGAAAAGTCCCTGGCCATACCTGAGCTTGCCTGTGGTCGCCGGATCTGGTTCGCACAACCTCGACGTCCCCCTACCTGGCGCGCCAAAGATGTCGGGGGGAAATCTGGCCTCCACGAGCACCTATGGGGACGGAGCCCCTTGTCGGCTCGGCGGGGGCGGAGGATGCACAAAGAGCAGATCGAGGCGACACACACACACAACGATTTTACCCAGCTTCGGGCCGCATGGATGCGTAAAACCCTACTGCTGCATGTCTGGTTGATTCGGGTTCTTGCTCTGGAGCGCAAGAAGCTACAGGAGGCTGGAGCTAGACGTAGGCGAGGGCCTCTTGGGTCCGATCCCCCTCTCTACGTGCGCATGGGCCTCCTTTTATATGCTAAGGGGTTTCCCACAGGGAGCGACGCAGGTGAGGGTAAAAATGGCAAGGGATTGTGTGAATAGTGGCCGCACAGTGCTATCGCACCTAACTCTGACGGCGGGGGACAACGGCATTAAATGCCCGTCTGGATCGCCTGAACAGTGCCGAGGCGGACCGTTAGGAGCGCCTCCGCTCGCCACGGGGGCGACTCTGCCAAAGTCGCATGCCACCGCGCGTCTCAGGTTGCGCGGCGTCCCGCCACGTGCCTCCGGGGAAGCCCCAGAGCGACGCGTGGGCAGGTGAGCTGGAGCGCGGGCCTGATATGGTGGTTTGCTGCGGTAAGTGGCTTGCCGCGGTAGTTGCCTTGCCGCGCCTGGGAGCTTGCCGCCCGCCAGGCCTTGCCGGGGCGCGCGGCGCGCCGCGGCGGGCTTCTCTTGGGGTGCCTTGGCTTGGTCGTCCCGGCGAGTTCCTCCCGCCGGGGTCTTGGTGCTTCGGCTCAGTCGTCCCGGCAAGCTCCTCCTTCCAGGGCCTTGTCGCCTTGGCCCGGCAAGCTCCTCTTGCCGGACCTTGCCTTCTCGACCCGGCAAGCTCCTCTTGCCGGGGCTTGGTCTTCTAGGCTCGATCACTTGGCCTTCGTCCGGCCCGGAAAGGGCCGTGGAGACTCTTGTCGCTCCCCCGGCAGGCCTTGCCGCGGGAGGCTACTACTGCCCGTGCACAAGTTCGGGGTACTAAGGTACCCCTACGTTAGTACACCGACAACCAAATAAACCAATTAGCATCAACTACAAGGAGTAATCAACACTACTAGCAACCTACAGGTAGCAATCCCAGACTTAGAGACAAGAATTGGATACAAGAGATGAACTAGGGTTTGAGAGGAGATGGTGCTGGTGAATATGTTGATGGAGATTGGCCCCCTCCCGATGAGAGGAGCGTTGGTGATGACGATGGCAATGATTTCCCCCTCCCGGAGGGAAGTGTCCCCGGCAGAACAGCTCCGCCATAGCCCTAGAATTGTTCCGCCAAGGTTCCGCCTCGTGGCGGCGGAGTCTCGTCCCGAAAGCTTGCTTCTGATTTTTCTTCGAACGAAAGACTTCATATAGCATAAGATGGGCACCGGAGGGCCACCAGGGGGTCCACGAGGCAGGGGGCGCGCCCAAGGGGGTAGGGCGCGCCCCCACCCTCGTGGCCAGGGTGTGGGGCCCCTCTGGTATTTCTTCCGCTCAATATTTTTTATTATTTCCAAAAATAACTTTCATGGAGTTTCAGGACTTTTGGACTTGTGCAGAATAGGTATCTAATATTTGCTCCTTTTCCAGCCTATAATTCCAGCCGCCGGCATTCTCCCTCCTTATGTAAACCTTGTAAAATAAGAGAGAATAGGCATAAGTATTGTGACATAATGTGTAATAACAGCCCATAATGCAATAAATATCGATATAAAAGCATGATGCAAAATGGACGTATCACTATCTCCATCTTTTTGTCTTCTCCACAACCACCTTCTATTCCACCTATAGTGTTATGTCCATGGCTCATGCTCATGTATTGCGTGAAAGTTGAAAAAGTTTGAGAATAATAAAGTATGACACAATTGCTTGGCTTGTCATCGGGGTTGTGCATGATTTGAATATTTTGTGTGATGAAGATGGAGCATAGCCAGACTATATGATTTTGTAGGGATAAGCTTTCTTTGGCCATGTTATTTTGAGAAGACATAATTGCCTTGTTAGTATGCTTGAAGTATTATTATTTTTATGTCAATATTAAACTTTTGTTTTGAATCTTATGGATCTGAATATTCTTGCCACAATAAAGAGAATTACATGGATACATATGTTAGGTAGCATTCCACATCAAAAATTATGTTTTTATCATTTACCTACTCGAGGACGAACAGGAATTAAGCTTGGGGATGCTTGATACGTCTCCAACGTATCTATAATTTTTATTGTTCCTTGCTATTATATTATCCATCTAGGATGTTTTATATGCATTTATATGCTATTTTATGTGATTTTTGGGACTAACCTATCAACCTAGAGCCCAGTGCCAGTTTCTGTTTTTCCTTCTTTTTGAGTTTTACAGAAAGGAATACCAAACAGTGTCCAATTGACGTCCCAATTTTTGATGATTTTTTATGGACCAAAAGAAGCCCCCGGAGTAAAATAGTTGGTCCAGAAGAGTCCCGAGCCATCCACGAGGGTGGAGGGCGCGTCTCCTTGCCTCATTGACGACTCGGAGACCCCCCTGATGTAAGACCGACGCCAAAAATTCCTATAAATACAGAAACCCCCGAAAAGAAACCTAGATCGGGACTTTCGCCGCCACAAGCCTCTGTAGCCACCAAAAACCAATCGGGACCCTGTTCCGGCACCCTGCCGGAGGGGGGAATCATCACCAGTGGCCATCTTCATCATCCCGGCACTCTCCATGATGAGGAGGGAGTAGTTCACCCTCGGGGCTGAGGGTATGTACAAGTAGCTATGTGTTTGATCTCTCTCTCTCTCTCTCTCTCTCTCTCTCTCTCTCTCTCTCTCTCGTGTTCTTGATGTGGCACGATCTTGATGTAACGCGAGCTTTGCTACTAAAGTTGGATCTTATGATGTTTCTCCCCCTCTATCTCCTTGTGATGGATTGAGTTTTCCCTTTGAATTTATCTTATCGGATTGAGTCTTTAAGGATTTGAGAACACTTGATGTATGTCTTGCATGTGCTTATCTGTGGTGACAATGTGATATTCATGTGATCTACTTGATGTATGTTTTGGTGATCAACTTACGGGTTCAGTGACCTTGTGAACTTATGCATAGGGGTTGGCACACGTTTCCGTCTTGACTCTCCAGTAGAAACTTTGGGGCACTCTTTGAAGTTCTTTGTGTTGGTTGAATAGATAAATCTAAGATTGTGTGATGCATATCGTATAATCATACCCATGAATACTTGAGGTGACATTGGAGTATCTAGGTGACATTAGGGTTTTGGTTGATTTGTGTCTTAAGGTGTTATTTTACTATGAACTCTAGGGCTGTTTGTGACACTTATAGGAATAGCCCAATGGATTGATCGGAAAGAATAACTTTGAGGTGGTTTCGTACCCTACAATAATCTCTTCGTTTGTTCTACGCTATTAGTGAATTTGGTGTGACTCTTTGTTGCATGTTGAGGGATTACTATATGATCTAATTATGTTATCCTTGTTGAGAGAACTTGCACTAGTGAAAGTATGAACCCTAGGCCTTGTTTCAACGCATTGCAATACTGTTTTCGCTCACTTTTATTATTAGTTACCTTGTAGTTTTTATAATTTTAGATTATAAAAAACCTATATCTACCATCCATATTGCACTTGTATCACCATCTCTTCGCCGAACTAGTGCACCCATACAATTTACCATTGTATTGGGTTTGTTGGGGACACAAGAGACTCTTTGTTATTTGGTTGCAGGGTTGTTTGAGAGAGACAATCTTCATCCTATGCCTCCCACGCAATGATAAACCTTAGGTCATCCACTTGAGGGAAATTTGCTACTGTCCTACAAACCTCTACACTGGGAGGCCCAACAACGTCTACAAGAAGAAGGTTGTGTAGTAGACATCACCGACCGTCTCCGACCACCTCCACCGATGCCACGACCACCGTTGGACTCGTCGTCGCCTGCTTCATCTCCCTGGCCACCCCACCAACGCCGAAGATCACCGGAGCGCCGCCACCGTCGTTGCCCGACACACTCACCATTGACCACCACTGCGGTGAGCTCTCTCCCTCCTCGTCCGTCTGATCTAGATTATACGGTCATGATCAGATTAGATCGAACAGTTAGGTTTTTTTACTAGATCGGTTTAGCTTCGGTTTATTTATGGTTTGGATCTAATCGGTTTAGCCAGTCGGTTTTTGTTTTACTAGCACGTGTGGTTTTGTTAAGTATCGGCCGAGAGCAGTTTAGTTACCGAACGCTCATCTCTCAGCCCAATAGCAGTAGGCCACGTAGCACCTACCCGTTTTGTTTTATTTTAATTTATTTTATTTCGTTTCTGTTTCAAAAACAAAATAGTTATGTTTTTAGAAATTTAATAACTTTTATGTTTTAGATCCAAATTGAGTGATTCTTTTTGCATTGTGTCACAAAATTACTTAAGTTTCTTTTTGTATCCTTAGGTTTCAAATTTGATTAGTTTAAACTTGAGTTTGATGAAATTTGTTCAAATCACTAATTTGGTCATATTTTGAGTTTTACAAAGTATTTTTGATTGATTCTTTTTGCTACTGTTTTATTATGGTTTTGCCTATCCATTAGCATATAATTATTTATTTTAGTTTATTTTAAATTAGTTTTTTATCAAAACAGTACTGTTTTAGTTATTGTTTTGTCTTAGTCTTTTCTTTATTGTTTTTATTAGTTTTAAATTATTTCTTTTTGTCACTTTTGACAAATTTAGTTTTGTTTCTGTTAGTCAACCAAAGAAAATTTTATTTTTATTTTAAAAATTTATTTTATTTAGTTTTGTATGAAAACTTGTTTAGGTCATAGTTAGTGTTTCATAAAAGCTTTTTAGTTGTTTATTTTTGCAATTAAAATTTTATGAAAAATACTTTATGTTAACTTAGTTGTTTTACATTTTATTTCTGTTAACTTATTAGTTTAGTTTCTCAATTGTTGTTAACTTTTTACTTACGACAAAACTATGTTAGGTGTTTGTAGTAAAGTCGTAGACTTTCCTTCGTAGTTTTCTTATGGTTTTACTTGAAGTTTCTTTGGAGTTAATTTGAGTTTATTATTGCGTTTTCTTTGTTGACTTAGTTGTTATTTTTGAGTGCTAGAAATTTTTTGCTTATATGAATGATATGTATGTTAATATAGATTTTCACCGGAGTGACAAATAATATCAAGTTATTTTCGAGAGCGCTATTATCTTCATCAACTTACCAGGCAAGTTAACTTTGACCATGCTTTTCATGCCTCAGTTTTTATTGCATTTAGTGTCACCATTCATAATCCCTCCAGTAGTTATATTGACTTCTTGTAGATGAGTAGAATGCATGAGGTAGGAACCCATCACCCTGTTATCATGCCCGGGATGCTATATAGTTTTCATGCTATGCTATAGAAGACGGGGTTGGTATGAGTGCTCGGGAGTGGTGTGAGTATGAAGAACTCTATGTCAATGACGACAACTCCATGATGACATCTATAAGGACTGCAACTTCAAGCCCAAGACTTCAAGACTCAAGACAAGAATTCAATATACCTCTGGGTGGAGAATGGTTAAGAATGGTATATTGGTGCATCCAGTACTCAGTGATTCCGGAGAAGCGCCGTGATATCATGCGGAAAGCTCCACCCAGGCTCGAAGAGACGGAAGAATACTTCATGCCCAGAAGCTTACCTATGCAACCGCAAGTCATTTTAGGCTCTGGCTTGGTTGACCTTAGTGGTGAATCTGGCTTGGATGGTGCTAGCATATGTAGAACTATGGTAGGATTGGATGAGCACCGGACAGTGGTCAGAGGAACTCTTCGGAAGACCATGTTTCGGTCATCTTGTTCTCAAACACCCTGAAGTGTGAGAACGTAAAAAGAGGGATCGAATCTTCCGGGTAAAGTGTACCAACCTCTACAGAGGGTTAAAACCTAATCGATTAGTCGTGTCCTCGGTTACGGACAAGTTGAGCCTCTGGACTTTGATCTATCTTCGAACTCTCAACACCGGACTGATAACTTGATTGTGAGCAACTTATGATTGTTCTGGGCTATGTGACATTGGTTGGCGGAACCATGTCATGACAGAAAACTCTGTAGTGCAGATTCCGGTCATTTTCTTTTTTGTAGGGAAAATAAAACCAGCTTTTACACAAAAACCTCAGACCCAGAGCCACAAAGCCATATTGCATATTGTATAGATTATCATCGGTTTTTTATAGTGATCTTGCCGGTACATTCAATGTACTAACCTACACGGCTGCAACGTCTCATGTTGCAACTATTTTTCTTTTGACAAGTAAGAGTACGGTACAGGGTTACGGTCTACACTCAACTTGCCGATGGCGTTGATGGGACTCCACACCCGATTGTTTGTTTCCGCTGAGACTTACGAGGTATATATCTGTTTTACGTTATTTTTACATGTGATTGCACTTTGATATATACATTGATGTATAGTGTGTGCCAGCATACTGATCCAGGGGTGGCACGGATACATAGAGGCTTGACCGTTTGAGGTCGGGTCGCTACAGAGATGGTATCAAAGCACATGTTGACTGTAGGACGTGACCCCAGAAACTTGAAAGCCCTTAGGACAGGAAATCTCTAAAACCTTATTTTCAAAGGGATACATTACTTCTCATATTTTCTGATTTTATCAAATATTCGCTCTTACCTAAAATAGTTAGAATATACCACTTTTTCTTTCGACCACTCTGAGGATCAACTGAAGCCACTCTGATAAGGACCAAATATCGGACAAATGATGACCAATTTAGAGTAAATAAGATTTCACCATACATTTCGGAGAAAGAAGCTACAACCGTTGAAGACTCTGAAGACTCGAAGAATTTGAAGACCCTGAAGAACTCCAAATACTTATTTGACCTTTAGGAGACCAAACCCTCTGTTATATACTTACATTAGTTGCGATGATTTGTGAGCTGTCATTTGATTGATGTTTTTCTGACAGCCACAAATAAAACCAGTTTTCAAAACTATATTGTTTGTATTGCGTGTATCTCTCCATATCTCTCTTAACTCATCCCAAAACATTTGGACCCCATAGATGATGAATGAAGTTGGACTGGTATTCTCTAAACCGATGACTCGGTTGGAGGCAGAGCTATGGATCCAAAACATGGAGGATCACTTTGGGAAAAAATTTGATTGCAACGAAGTATGAGGTTCAATACGCACTTCAGTACTTTACAGAAAGTGCTGCAACCTGATGGAGGATACATCAAGCCACACAAGGATGGAATGGAGCCAATGCTTGGGATGAATTCAAGGTGATTCTACTGAGGTCTCATCTTATCCAAAAGCCATGTGACCCTAAAGAGAAGAAGCCTTGTGCATGCAAGAGCTATGGAGAAATAGGACACACCCATGAAGAACACAATGATGGATGCCCTCATTGTGAAGAACATCACCCAAAGGAAGAATGCTCCACTAGGTAGGTGATTTGTTTCCTGTGTGAAGGAACTACGCACTACCCTGCTCAATGTCAAATTTACCCAAGGTACAAGAAATTACCAAGCAACAGAAAGAAGCCCTCGGGGAAAGTTTAGAAGAACCCGTGATGAAGGAAGCTGTTGAAGATCCTGAAGGAGAAGGACTAACCAGATTTTACTCCAATTCTTGTTATTCATGTGGAGAAGAAGGACATTATTCTCGGTATTGCACAAAGGAAAGAGAAGCGTATCACGGAGACTTCCCGATGGCAGAAGTGAAGTTTGACCCTCGAGAAATAGAAGCTCTGATCATTACGGAGAAATCCAGGAAAAGAAAATGAAGGCATCCGCAGAACAACCCAATTTCTATAGAGAAGGACCTGAGTCATATCACTTACCACAGGTGCAAGGATTTAGGTCATTACACTGATAAATGTCCAGAGAAGAAGCCAAGAACCCAAAGAGCAGACACCATCCCCAATAAGCCTAAAGACTTATTGGAAGTTATTTGTTTTCGTTGCATGGAAGCAGGACATTATGCTACTAAATGTCTTAACAAGATGAAAGATGGAGCCAAGTAGCTGGAATATTGAAATTGGTAACACTACAAAAAAAAGACACATCCGTGACATTTTGGGCCAAAAGATTTTTTTTTTTGCCATACATATGACACTTCTATGACGATAATTGTGACAAAACCCGGTATCATCATAGATGTGGTGGGCTCCTACTTCTATGACAAAAATCATGACAGAAAATGGGCTTTTCGTCCTGGGTGGGCCGGAGACGCAGCTGCATGACATTCTTTGGGCCATCCATGACGGAAAAAACTGTGGTAGAAGCAAGGGGGAGGAAAATTTCAGGGAGTTCCCGGTTATGGTGGGAGGTCGGGGGCCGAGAGATGTGCGTTTCTCTAGTACACGTACGCGCGTGTGTGCGAGGCATTGGCTCTAACTGAACCAGAGCGAGGCGTTGGGCTATAACTGAACCCGAGCGATTGCACTGCAGGCTACGTGTTACTGAACACGAGCGATCAATCGATGGCTGTTAACTGAACCCGATCGAGTGATTCCTTCGCTACTGCTGCTAACTGAAGCCGATCGATGCTGCCTCTGGGATGAACAGTGAGCGTTGCCGGGGGGGTCGGATGAACAGTGAGTGGTGGCATTGCCTTTGGATGAACAGGACCCCGTGGTGTGGTGGAGGCTAGATGAACAGTAGACGGTGGAGGGGTGCCCGTGGAGGGGTGGTTGAACAGGACCCCGTGGTGTGGAGGGCTAGATGAACAGTAGACGGTGGAGGGGTGCCCGTGGAGGGGTGGTTGAACAGGACCCCGGCCGTGGCGTGGAGGGCTGGATGAACATTAGACGGTGGAGGGGTGGTTGAGCAGTAGCCGGTGGAGTAGCGCGCGGTGGAGGCTGGATGAACAGGAGCCCGTGGAGGCTGGAGGAGGTCGACGGTAGCCCGTGGAGGCTGGAGGAGGTCGACGGTGGAGATGAACAGTATCTCGTGGAGTCCTGTTTTGCGGTACGCCACACCCCTTAGATGAACAGGACCCCCGTTTCAAACGTAGGAGGTCCGTTTCGTCCGTTTTGCGGTACACCACACCCCTCCCGATCAACAGGACCCCCGTTTCGACCGTAGGAGGTCTGTTTCGTCTGTTTTGCGGTACGCCACACCCATCCCGATCAATAGGACCCCCGTTTCGACAGTACGAGGTCCGTTTCCTCCGTTTTGCGGTACGTCAGACCTCTCCCGATGAACAGGATCCCGTTTCAAACGTGGCCGGTCGAACACAAGGCTGTTTCCTCTGTTGTGCGGTACGCCAGGCCTCGTTTCCATCGCCTGTTCCGTCCAAGCCCTCCCGATGAACACGACCACGCATTCCGTTCCGACCCAGCCGGTTGGCTCCCATGCGTTCCATTGCCTCCCGATGAACACGACGCATTCCGATGCCTCCCCATGAACACGACGCATTCCATTGCCTTCCCATGAACACTACGACGATGATGTTTCTCCGTTCTGACCCAGCCATGTACATGAGCCCTGGCCGTACGTATGCGCGAGTAGGCGTTCGAGACCCCGCCCGTATGTACACATACGTGGCCGAATTTTCTTTCTTGCACCCTGGACGCTGTACGTACGTGTACATGCTACGTGCACACCTCTACTACGACACGTGCGCGCCTCTACATCGACCAGTATGTACGTACACGTTTGCGACCAGAATGACAACACTACGTACGCTTTGACTAGGTGGGTCCCAACTATCAGGCACTTCCTTGCCTGCGAAGATGTAGCTGGTGGGTCCCATCAGTCAGGGGGGCGAAATACGGTGGCCCGTCCGGTGGGTCCCCGCTGTCAGGTGGAGGAATAATTATTTCTCATGTAATAAGGAGGCACTTCCTTGCTGCGGTCGTGGACCCAGCTGTAAGCCTCTCCACGTACAGTCCATGTCCGATGGAAGCCGTTCCTTGACCACGTTGACCACGCCGCACTGAGAGCACTAGGGCGGTGGATGACGGCGAGGCCTAGGAAGGGGACGACGTAGAGCCGGGGAAGACGCGACAGTGGATGCACACGCGTAGAGGAGTACGAGGGTTCACTGGTTCGCTGCGGTGTGAGGCTGTCGTCGCCGCAGAATAACAGGGGGTGTGGGTGAGTAGAGGGCTGGCCTGGCCAGCGGTGGGAGTAGTAGGGGGCGGTGAGGCCTCCGCCGCATCGCAGCCGGCCACGGGAGGTAGGAGCACGAGGCATGACCGGCGTTGGTTTGGGCGGCTGGAGCAAGAAGACCAGAGGTTGAAGAAGCACTACGGCCGTTGGATGGACATCGTACGGTCACTGGAGCTAGAATCATGCATATTAACTAAGTTGACAAAGCCCTCCGTCCCCGTCAACTTAGTAGGCCCACAAGTCAGCCTGCCACTATACTGGGTCCCAGCTAACAGGGGGATTATTCATTTTTTTTGTCCGTAATAAGGAGGCACTTCCTTGCGTGCGAAGATATAGCAGGTGGGTCCAAGCTATCAGCGGTGGTAACATTTTTTTCGCGAAATACAGAGGCCCTTTTGGTGGGTCCCTGATGTTAGGTGGAGGAATCATTATTTTGCGTGTAATAAGGAGGCATTTCCTTGCGTGCGGCCATGGACCCAGCTGTCAGCCTCTCCACGTACAGTCCACTTCGGATGCATGTCGGCCCTTGACCACGTTGACCAGGCCGCGCCGAGAGCACCAGGTTGGTGGACGACAGCGAGGCCTAGGAAGGGAAAGACACGGAGGCAGGGAAGACTCGGTAGTTGTTTCCCACGCGGAGGGGAATACGACTGTACAAGGGTTTACTGGTTCGTCTGCCATCGCCGGAGAATAACAACAGGTGTGGGTGAGTAGAGGGATGGCTAGGCCAGTGATAGGAGTACGATGGGGCGGTGAGGCCTACGCGGCAGCAGAGCCGACCACGGGGAGGAGGGAGCAGGCAGTCCCGCCGGCGCTTGTTTGAGCGGCTGGAGCAGGAAGAGCAGAGATTGAAGAAGCACGCCGGCCGTTCGATGGCCATCCAACAGTCGCTGCTTGTGCGTCAACCTTTCTTTTTAGGAAAGCCTCAAATCTGTGGAAAACAGCATACAACCCATCTGCAATTATTTCTAATAATTTACAACCCATTTGCTAATTATTAAGGTTTTTTTGGAGCCCATATTCTTTTTGTTAGCATTACAGCCCATATTGTGGCCACGGTTAAAAAATTATACAAAATTTTGCATATTTCAGTGCGGTCCGAACTGTTTTTAATCCCGAAATTTCGACTCACATTCAAAATGATTTTAAAAATAAATGTATATCAATATAAAATCCAACAAATTCTCCACGCATAAAAATTAATGTAATTTAAAATCTTGAAATGAAAAAAAAGATATTTGAAACTAATTGCCGGTTTGATGTGTTTTAAAAATGTACAACCCATTTCTCATTATTGATGGGCCATTTTCTCGGCCAGCCGAATGAAGCTCTCCTCGTCTTGAAAGATTTGCAGCCCAACAGGCGTCACAAAGCGACTTACTTGGCAAATCACAAAAAAACAGGGTTGTGGCCGTGGACCCAACTAGCAGCCTCTCCACATATAGTACTCTTCCGATGGAAGTCGGTCGTTGACCATGCTGCGCCGAGAGCACCAAGGCGGTGGACGACGGCGAGGCCTAGGAAGGAGATGACGCGAAGCCGGGGAAGACGCGGCAGTGGATGCCCACGCGGAGAGGAGTACGAGGGTTCACTGGTTCGGCTGCTACGTGAGGCTGCCGTCGCTGCAGAATAACTAGGGGTGTGGGTGAGTAGAGGGATACCCTGGGCCAGCGGTGGGAGTAGTAGGGGGTGGTGAGGCTTCCGCGGCATCACAGCCGGCCACGAGAGGCAGGAGCACGCGGCACGACTGGCGCTGCTTTGGGCGGCTGGAGCAACAAGACCAGAGGTTGAAGAAGCACTATGGCCGTTGGATGGACATCGTACGACCACTGGAGCTAGAATCGTTCATATTGACTAAGTTGACAAAGCCCTCCATCCTCGTCAACTTAGTAGGCCCACAAGTCAGCCTCCCACCATGGTGGGTCCCAGCCAGCAGGGGGAGTATTCATTTTTCTGTGCATAATAAGGAGGCACTTCCGATGGGTCCGAGCTGACAGCGGGGGGAACATTTTTTCACGAAATACGATGGTCCGTCCAGTGGGTCCCAGCAGTCAGGGGCAAACATTTTTTTCGCGAAATACGGTGGCCCATCCGGTGGGTCCCAGTAGTCAGGGGGAAACGATTTTTTTCGCAAAATACTGGTGGCCCGTCTGGTGGGTCCCCGCTATCAGGTGGAGGAATAATTATTTTCCGCGTAATAAGGAAGCACTTCCTTGCGGCTGCCGTGGACCCAGCTGTCAGCCTCTCCACGTACAGTACTCTTCCGATGGAAGTCGGTCGTTGACCACATTGACCACGCCGCGCCGAGAGCACCACGGTGGTGGACAACGGCGAGGCCTAGGAAGGGGACGACGCGGAGCCGGGGAAGACGCGGCAGTGGATGCCCGCATGGAGAGGAGTACGAGGGTTCACTGGTTCAGCTGCGGTGTGAGGCTGCCGTCGCCACAGAATAACAGGGGGAGTGGGTGAGTGGAGGGATGGCTTGGCCAGCGGTGGGAGTAGGATGGGGACGGTGAGGCCTCCGCGGCAGCACAGCCGGCCACGGGAGGCAGGAGCATGCGGCACGACCGACGCTGCTTTGGGTGGCTGGGGCAAGAAGACCAGAGGTTGAAGAAGCACTACGACCGTTGGATGGACAACGTTGACCACGCGGCGCCGAGAGCACCAGTGCGGTGGATGACGGCGAGGCCTACGAAGGAAATGACATGGAGCTGGGGAAGATACGGCAGTGGCTGCCCACGCGGTGGAGAGTACGAGGGTTGACTGGTTCGGCTGCCGTCGCTGGAAAATAACAGGAGGTGTGGGTGAGTAGAGGGATAGACAGGCCAGGGATGCGAGTATGATGGGTCCATGAGGCCTTCTCGACAGCACTGCCGGCCACGGGAGGCGGGAGCAGGCGGTTCCGATGGCGCTGGTATGGGCGGCCGGGGCAGGAACATCAGAGACTGAAGAAGCACAATTGCCGTTAGATTGACATCTAACGGTTTGACGCTGGTAGAGTCAATCGTTGACTAAGTTTATTTTTTGAGAAACCTTGTGTACGCATGAACTTAGTAGGCCCACAAGTCAGCCTCCAAATATGTGGCAGACAACATAATGCCCATTTGCTATTTTTTATAATTTGCAGCCCATTTGCTAATTCTTAAGTACTTTATTACAGCCCATTTTCTGCCGAGGACCACGGTTAAAAAGTTCAACCTTATTTTGCATATTTTGGTGGAGTCCGAACTGTTGTAATCACGAAATGATAAACATATTTTAAGAACTTATTGATTTGCCAAAAAAATCGTTTTGTTTTTGTAAGCAAATAAGACGTGGGACAATTGAGTTGGTTTAAGGGAAAACCAGTGGTAAAAAAAATCAACGCTGGGTGGGAAAAACAACAAAAATAAGGATGTAAATATGAAAAGGGAATTTTATGTGTTTTCAATATAATGATACGTGTATATGAACTAGTAAAACTATAGGTAGAGATTATAAAACGGATGTAGGACATGCGTTTCAAGAGGAAAATAGAACTGGGCTGTGTGTTTGATTCAGTAAAAAAAACTGCCTGCGGATGTTGTAAGACAAAATATAACTAACGCTGGCGGGCTAGAGGCCAGTAGATACCTGGTAGATCTTTGTGCCCCATTGTCGTCATGGGCTGGGCCTGTTAAAAACAAAACCAACCCTGGGCAGTCTACATCCCAGTTGAAACTTGCTCGACCTGAAAAAACAATATACATGCTCAATAAATGAGAGAATTCTGCAAGTACAGACTGATAACTAGGATGCAGCACGGATATTGTTATTTTTATCGTGATAATAAGTGCATGCACTTGTTTAGAAAAAATTGGAGAACTGGGAATTCGAACGGCGGGTGCTTATGCTACCCATCAAATAAAAATCAGGTGCCTGAAAATTTGTTTCGAAACAAATGATCCAGCTTTATATCCACGTCGACCCTCGGCATGATGGTTGGAAGCAAATGCAAGTTCGTACCAAAAGATTGTTAACAACAATACCAACTTGCGGACGACAAGGTAGTACAACTACGAATACCAAACTAACTTATAATATTTTTACTCCTGGCCCTACTGTTCGTCTGGTAGAAAATCTTGCAGAAGGTCAGCTCCCGCTCCTTCTCTTGCTCCAGGTCCCCGAGGTGGTACTGGTGCATCACCTAGTTGGTCCTCTACTGGTCGAAGTTCTTGTTGGTGTGCAGCACGAGAACCTTTTTTGCTACCCGTCTACCGGCCGTTGACCATCAGCGGCAAGGTATTGCCGGTCTTGTGCCACATCGCGTGCATGCCTCACTCCGACTGTATCTTGCGACGCGTCCACGTGCCCCTTTTGAACGCCCTGGAATTGCACTAGAAGAAATGCTTCCTTAGGCCACTCAGTGTGATACCTGCAGTATTGTGGAATACAGGTTTTAGTGTGCCTAGTTGGCATTTTCATAACATCTTTGGCATGTTGCAGTCACTTGTTTCACTTTTTATTAACTATCAAATTGTAATTGCTTCACCAAGTCTGCGTCTTAAAAGAAAAATAGAGCTATAAACAAAGGAATATGTTTGTGCAAGTAAACGACCGATCGGTGTCTTACCTGGAAGTTTCTCAGGTTGGGTGTAGCATATGCCGTGGTCGCTGTTGATGGTTGGTATGAACAAATCGATGAGAGACTGAAATCTCGCGCTGTCAGCACTCACTTTGGCCTCAAGGTGCTCGATCAGCTCCTGATCTGTGGGATCGAACTTGACGCCAGCCGGCAACACCGGCCAATCCTTCTTCGACTTGCATCGATAATTCCAGTTATATGGTACTCAATGTATGATCAATCGACTATTTTAAGTGAATGATGAAAGATTTCGACAGATAAGTGGTACTCCAAATCTGAAGTCCAGAATACCTGAACACGCCGCCGGGATTCTTGTGTCACCTCACATGCAGCGTGTTGTCACGTCAATTCAATGTGTGGACATGATGTATAATTTGGCTGACGTATACTAGTATTGCTACTGTACTACTTACTAGTCGTATTTAGTGTCACAATTTATACATAGGTTTAACTAACAAGTACGCACTTGAAGCCTAACTTATATATATATATATATATATATATATATATATATATATATATATATATATATATATATATATATATATGGCTTCTACACAGCATCTCCATCATCATTATCAGTACATCCTATGCAGGTGAGTGAGGATGCACTTGATCCCAGGAAGGTATCTATCCTTCAAACCAGAGGAGTGCTTCAAACTAACAACAATACATAATATCCAACAAAAGAGGATCGTGCTACAGCAGCAGAATACATGGCACAGTCTAGATATCAGCACGAATCAAGTTGTGCATATTTGTTGTTGGCATGAACCACATCGCCGCATGTCGGGTTTGCAAAAGCCATCCATCGCATGGAAGCTTGATGCCTTTCACACACTAAAGATTATCTGGCAACAAGCCGTGTCGACGAATCTCTGGATATGGTGATTCATGAAACCCATGGTATGATGTGTAAACACAGCCCCCCTCGCGGATGGAAGTTGTATAGCAGAGTAATCATCGCCGGTGATATGATCGATGATTGGTTGGATGATCGGATAATTGAGCCCGAGAAACAAGGAGTGGTTGCCGAGGCTGTAAACCCGCCTCCAGTTGAATACGCCTGGCCCAACGGAGTTGGGATCTTTCTCAAACACGAAGCAGCCATAGCCATCAATGTCACGAACGCCCCACGCATTGTACTGCATGTGGTTTGATGTAATGGTTTGGTCAATTTGGTACGTGCAAATGAGCATCAAATGACCGCCGTCAGCTGAACGAGCGATAAACCACCACCCATCGGATGGTATGATTCCAGGTCCTGGAATCATGAAGGCCAGCGCATTTGCGTCTGCTGCAACAATTCAAATTGGAGACCAAAAGGACAAAAATAAACAATCATGTTCAGAGTATGTGTGGAATTAAGATTATTATAACAGTGACACATATCATAGACAGAGAATTGCAATGCCGTGGTCATAATCATACCCCAAGTTAAAAAAATAAGCCAATGGATTTCATATTCTAGCAATATGTCATGGTTCAAACATCATGTAACAATGAGAGGAAAACAGCTATGACAGCGCCTACTCATATTCTACCATAGCACTTACTACTACTGTTCTCATATCAACTCTAAGCAATAACATGCGTTGTTATAAAAATCTTGTAAACGAGAGTAACATATAGCAATCATGATGTTATGCTCATAGTATGTATTCTAACAATCATTAGATGCCAATTGTTCTCATATCAACTCTAACAATAACATGTGTGGTCATAAAAATCTAGGAAATGAGAGGAACATATAGCAATGATGTGGTTATAGACATGCTATGCATTCTAAATTTGTGACAAATGAACAAGCCGTCGTATTCATAAGGTAAAGATGAGATGAGATAGAACAATTACACAACGATAGATTCCACCAGTATAGGCAGCCAATATGTGCGTCGATCGCGTAAACGATGCCATCATGCACTATAACATCAGACAGAAATGTTGCCTCAACAGGATTGATGATGAGCCATAACCATGTATAGCGACCGGATTCCATATAGACTAATCCCATGTTGAACAAGGCAATGAGCTTGTAATCCATGTAGTCTTCTGATGGTGTGGGCACTTCGCAGATTACAACTTTCTGCAAACAGAGGTCGAGCCAAAAGCTTGACGCGTCTCGTGCGTAGTAGGCAGGAGTGTCCGGCGGGCCACGAGGCTCGATGGTGGCGGTATCCAACGATGGAAGGGTGATCTCTCGCTGGGTGTAGATATCCACGAGACACCACTGACTACTGGTGTGGTGGATGAGGATGATCCAGTTGGCCTTCATGCCCGCCCAGTGGTGGCCGCGCATGAAGGACAGGTGGACAGGTAGTGGTAGCATGTCGAGGGGCACCATGGCAACCTCTGTAGGATCGTCAAGTCGGTGTCTGGGCCACCTGCGAGGATCGGGCATCAGCAAGTAGGGTGTCTTGAAAAGAGCCAGCCGGTTGCACACGAGTAGACGGTACAAAGACACCGAGCATGCGGCCAGACAGACGGTGCTGAGTAGGTCCATATGATTACAGATCTGCTCCAAGAGAACATCAGGGAGGGAATTCCAATCGCGGCTCTGCGTGTCAGTCGGTTCTGCCATTGGGGTTTTTGGTTCCTGCGAGCCAGCGGGGAAGTGGATTCAGGTGGGCGAGCGAAGAAGCTTGTCCTCGTGTGGCCGAGCAGTGAGCAGTGGGATATGGTACGCGTGAGCTACCAAGGAAGATGGCGCGGGCGGGCGAGCAGTGAGCGGGGGTAAATGGTGTGCGGCTGACGATGGGGAAGAGAGGAGGAAGAAGAGTGGAAGATGGGGAAGAAAGTGCATTCAATCTCAATTCTACTAGTACTACTACCAGGATATACCGTCCTTCGGAGTGTAAATAGTTACACCGATGACATGTGGGTCTACCACAACAGGGCCCATATGTCAATTAATGGAGGACAGAGGTGCGTAGGCGTATTTGCGGAAGCGTGCTCTACTGGCAAACATGATGGCAATACTGGGTAAGGCTGATTTAGTAACACCAACACGCTGGTTCAGCTTACTAATTACGCATCCCATCTGCTGCAGCGTGTATTGTCACTTCACTGCAAAGACTAGTTGAATAGTTCTCTCTGACCGAGATGGGGAATAATGGATCGCGAGGACTTCCTTTCTATAGTATCCCTATGCCTCTACGCTCACTTCACTCATTTTGCTCCATACCTAGTCACTTGTTAAAATCTGTAGAAAGACAAATACTCCATATTTGGGAACAGAGGGAGGCTTTTACTCCGTACTATTTGGGAACAGAGGGAGTATCACCATATGGAGGGAATAGAGGAATCTTGAAATATGAACATGTCAATGGGAGGGAGTAAGCCCCATGCATGCATGAATGCATGCAACATGCAACACTCACACGTACACATGGACGCACTAAACACTCAGGCACCCATGCGGCACGCAGCACACGACGCAACACACACACTCACGCTTAAGTGCTCAACCTACTCCCTACGTCCGTGAAAGATTGTACATTTAGAGATTTACACATTGACCAGGGCATAATTAATGCCCAAATGTAGCAGATTTATGTGTGCATGCGACCATTGAGATAAGAAGATTAAATGAAGGCCGTTGCATGTTGTAATTAAGGATAGACATGTAGCCTATACCTACAGCACAAGTTGGTGCATTAGTCAATCAATATCGATTTAGATTAAAGGCTAAATGCATTGGAAGTGTAGATGTACATCATGTAGTACACTCTTTGTTTGAAGACCAAGGGAGGACACGTGCATGCACTCACATACACAGCCAGGGCGGTTCGCGCGCAAGGGTTGGACTCGTGTCGCGCCTGCATAAAGTTTTGTTTAACTGATTTCTTTGCTCTGCCAACTGACAGGTGGGACCCAGAATCCAGGTGACAATTTAACCAGTCAACAAAGTGCCACGTCGACTATGTGGCCGGTCAGTAGGGTGCAATACGGTGCTCTACGATGAGCTAGTGATCGTATAATCGCCGCAAAACTATATATAGTGACCATAAAGAGCGTATACGTTGACCGCCAGTGTATTTTTCTCGTTTCAAATTAATCCATATTAATCAGAAAGGATGCAGTATGGACTACTACTACTAGTACTAGTACTGCTTTGATGTGTCCCGTCAACTCGCCGAACGAGGAGAAGCTTTCTTACTACGCCTCTCCCTCGCCCACGCGCGCGGTGGTTCGTAGGAAGAGGAGAGGGTTTTGACTATAGCGCCCTCTCCCTCTCCCTCGCCCTCGCCCTCGCGGTGGACGTGGAGAAGTTCAATCGTTGTCAGATTGCCAGAAGCATATTGTACTGTAGTATCATCATTGTTGGACCTTCCGAAGAGGCGAAGAGCCAAGTGCAAGGTTCACACGAGTACGAACTGTTGAACCTCTCGAAGAGGCAAAGTTCCAAGCGCAAGGTTTTAGAGGAGTTGTCGTCCTAGTATGAGTGTACTAGTACAACTATAGCGAACGATGCTACTGTATGATGCCGCCACGTCACGTATATCCAAAGTTGTGCCACCTTTTTTTTCTCAAAGAGCGTGTTGGAGCCCGTGCAACAACCACACAAGTTGCACGTACACATAACACATTTACTAGTGATAGATTCTAAAGGACAAATGCCAGTATGCCACACAAGTTCATCTCCAACTCATGTGATAAATTTGTGCACGACTAGTCTACATATATTCACAGCGCTACCGTTCACAATTACCGTACTCCACTTACACGTTATAGATGGGCTACATGTCCTCCTCCAGGTTCCAGTCCCAGGTGTTCTTCATGGATGGCACGATCCATAGTGGTGGGTAACGGGAATCATTGTCGCAGCTTTCTAGTCCGGTTCCACATGATGGAGACTCATCCAAGCTGAAGCGGCATAAATCAGGGATAGCGTGTCCCAGCATGTCGTTCATCCAGCGGTGCGCACTGAAGACACAACCATGCTTCATGAATGGAAGGCCTTCCGTGTCGTGCACGGAAGGTGGCATCCGCTTCACAATGGGGTAGCTGTCCCTGATGAAAAGCGAGTACTCTCCAAGAGTGTTCCTCGGCACCCATGTAGCATCACGGGGGTCGAACTCGGCGCCGTTCATCTGGTACACGCGGCATCCCAGATCTGGACACATGGTGACGTACATAGTCAAGGTCCATGCATAATAATGTTGTGCTCAAATATGGCGGTCAGTAATACTGTGCAGCAAATAGTACTACTCCGGTATAGAGGAAGTAAAATAACCGGCTTATTATATATAGCCACTCTTGGCTACATGGATGAGATAGTAAGACATGGAAAAACAAAAATGGTGGTAGCTAGTGGGTTTAAGTCTTCAAGGGCCTAGCTAGCTATACACGTCCTCCAAGGTAAAAAGTACTCCTACTAGTACTACAAACTATACTACTAGTACAACAATGAAAGAGAAGGCGAGAGGGTTAAAAAATGGAATACCTGGGTAGATGGTGATGGTCAGATCGTGGTAGATTGTGTGACCATGTTGCACATCAGTGGTACCATGGGTAACGACTGCTAAGATAGTTGATCCCAATATGCCAAAGTCAGCTACAAGGTTCCAGGTTAGACCGAATCACGGATGCAAATGCACATCCAGGATCGGCAATCTTATTTTGATCGGGGGATGACTGGTCCCTGCAAAATAATGGAGTACCGTTAGGGATGCAAATGATGGTTTGTGCATTCCGTTTGTAATCTCCCATACCGTAGGATGTCAACCAGATGAAACAAGTCCACTGACTTGTTACCGCGAAGATGCGGCCTAGATGGCGCACGGCGTCTTCGAACATGTAGGGGTACAAATCTGCCACCGCCAACATGCGCCAGCCTCTGCCGTTACTGCCTCCTGCATTGATGGCAATCCTTATGTCGAACACCACGATGAGATAGTAATCATCGTAGCCGCGTTGCTTTGTCGGCGGGTCCGCAATTGCTATCTTCTTCAATCTCATGTAGGCATCATCATACGTATTCTTGCCCAGCCAGTCCGTAAGGCCGATCCCAATGGTGGAGAAGGGGTCTACCGGAACGGCCGCACTGTTGTGGATGTTGTGCAAAATCATGGTGGTATCCGGTCGGAGGTATGCAAGCCAATCTTTGTCGGCACCAACCCAGACCTATATATAAGACGGTGGGCAGCGGAGAAATTACGGGATGGAAATGGAATAACTAAGTACTACATGATCAAACTCCATTACTGACCTGCTCATCGGACAAAATCCGACTACCTCAACGTCGTCAACTCTAGCGGAGTCAATGTGCAATCATGGCCAAGGAGCGGTGGACTGGTCGAAGTATTGTCCCATAGAAGAACCTTCTCCTCGAGGACGCATGGAAGACCAACAAGCATGGCCTTTTCCCAAGCCTGTTTAAGCAGCGTCTTGAAAAAGTTGGTGCAGAAAGCACCGAGTCTTGCGACGGTGAGGACGTCGGAGCGGCATGCGATTTCTCCCAGAGAATCGTCGTCCAAGGTCTCCCAGCCCCGATGAGGAGGAGAACTGCCTGGCGAATCCATGGGAGCAGCGACGAACTGCCTTCTCTTCGGGGGGAGGGGAACTGGCGAGGAGGAGATAAGAGCGTAGTAACCGCAGGGCCTCGTCCCTTCCAACTGTAGATCGTTCATCAGCGAAGGGGTGAGGCTATTATTTACTACTAGTACTAGCATTATGGAACGTTACGGGATTGCATTATACTGTAAATAATAGCACTAGTAAGAAATTTTCGGCACTAGGTAGTAGTTTTTGGCGTGGATTAAGAAATTTTGGGTATGTTTTTGCCATTTTTTATACACGCCAACTAGTGTAAAAAAATGTCGTACATTATGTGACAAAGGAGTACGTACTCGTACTGTAGCAGTACTAGTACTACTTCTCTCAACTAGTAGTGCGATGTACTGTACTTCTAGTCTAGTCTAGTATAGTGCACCAGTTTTGAACTCTTGAATCTTAGGGCCAAGGAGCTACAGTTGGAAGTAGAGGGTACTACTGTTCTCTAGAACCATCGTTGTACTATCAATGCGGGAGAAGTACACCTGCATAGTGGCCTAGTGGGTATTCTCGGTGCTCTATTCAGCCGCTCCTCTCATGTAGCTGGCCTACTCAGCCGCTCCTCTCACGCACACACTAGCAGCCTGTTTATCAGCGACGGTTACTGCGGGGGCAGAACATTTGAGTTATTTGATACAGCGAGACTAGGATTTTCGCTTCCATTTGTGGAGGTGTAATGGATCTCGTCGAACTTTGTTAGTAGTTCCTTCTTTATGAATGAGATGAAGCAAAGTTTTGCCTCCGTTTCAAAAAAACACGTCAAGAGGAATTTCTTTTATAGTAGAGCCGATAATGGAGTGAAGTCCATGCATGCAACGCCACAAGCTACAGAGTAGTAGTAGAGCAATTTACGTACAGAGCCATATTGCACAGTTCCCAATGCCCCGCCAGGCTTTTCCGGCTCCTCGGGCTTAATTGGGAGGCGCTAGTTTAAATATGCTACTAGCTGGAAGCTGCAAGCGAGGTGCGGCTAGGGCGAGCACGCGAGCCACGGGATGCTGGGAAGGAAAACCCGTTCACGTGGCTAGGCTATCCAGTGCACCCAGATTGTGGGGCCGCACGTCCATTTGACTTCAAAACTCAAACTACCCGTGTAAAATATTGGCTCGCAGCGAAGTGTAGTACTAGTACTATTTTTAGAAAAAAAGGCCGCCGTGCGTTCGGCCGGGATCGAACCCACAAAACGAGGTATACACTCCCGCGACCACTAGTAGTACTCGTTGGAGTACAACGCAACCTAGGATCGCCTTTTGTCGCCAGTAGTACGTACATTGTTCCTTACAAGAAGCCCCTAAGAGCATGGTTAATAGTATAGCCAGCTGCTGGCTATAAGCCAGTGCCATGTCATCTACAACCCATCTTATAGCCAACATGTAGTACAATAATAGATCAAAAGAGTGTACTACTTTTTTATTATGTGGCCCACTTCTCATTCTCACAAAGTGCCTAGGAGTACGTGCTAGAGCTGGCTCTTCATGAAGAGCCCGCTTACCTTCTCTCTCTCCTCTTCTCTTTCCTCCAACTAAGCAGAAATATACTAATCCCTCCGTCTAGGTGAATAAGTCATCTTAGATTGTGCACCGTGACCAAGGAGGAGGGGAAAACGATAGAACTTAATGTTTATTTGCTAATTAATAGCATTGAATGCAATGAATTAACCATTGCATGTCGTGTTTGGTAGTTTCAAGTCATTAAAAGCATGCACACCCACATCTCTTATTGGCTGATATGTCAACAAACAACAAACGAGGTAGAAGTTAATGCACCGTGCCTAAGTGTTTTGGGATTATTTGGTTTTCGTAAGATGACTTACACACCTAGACGGAGGGAGTAGTTTATTTCTTATAGCCCGCTGACTCAGCTCTATTGTACTTGCTCTAATAATGCAAGAAACCACTAAAATGGCAAGAAACTACTACCACTTGCATACGTGGTAGACTTAAGATAAGACTACCTTATCAACCATTGCACATGCTCTTACCAACAAAAATCCTCGAGTGACCTCCTACCTCTGGCCCGTCCACCTAGTCATCCTCAGCCATGGGATGCAGCTACCGCCGCCGGCACAAGACGAGATCAAAACCGCCGGCGGTGCGGAGCCCATGTTGCGGTAGCCCGGATGCCAGCTCTGTCCGGCGCTCACGGCTGCTAGCTAGCCAAGATAGCTCCGTCCAGGTGCTTGTCTACAAGGTTTGCTAGCTAGATTGGCACGGCAGCGCGGCGGCTTGCTCGCGCGCGCCGCTCTAAGGCCAGCCATCTGGCTCGAGCGAAGGACAACGCGGCGGCTTGCTCGCTCGTGAGTCACGCTCGGGCCAGCCTGCCAACCCGTGCGGAGGCCAGCGCGGCGTCTGGCCTGTCCGGCGAAGCGGCGGCCAACTCGCTCATCACCGGCGCCACCGACGAACATGTATCAGTACTGTTTGAAGTAATGTTCAGGAAAAATAATGATTTGAGGGGGAATAACAGGATAGAAGGTCAGATGTGGGTCCCTCGTGTCAACGGTCAAACAAAATGTGTTGGTTTAAGCTGCCTCGTCAGCACGAACATGTGGGCCAACCCTGTCATAAATGGGTTTAAACAAACCTAATCGGTAGGAGTACTAGGTAGTTTTTGGCATGGATTAAGAAATTTTGGGTATGTTTTTGCTATTTTTTGTACAATAGATTCTTCCTAGGGCTGGTTGAAAGTGGTAGTTTTTTGTTAAATACTCTACATATTGTAAGTAGGAGTGAAAGTTAAGCTTTGGAAGCCAATAAGAAAGGCTAGTTACATAGTGCATACGTGTACATGATTGAAAGTAAATATCAACCATGAGTGACTAATATCTTGATGGAAAACTTGAAACTATGGAATACTAGGAAAAGAAATGCATGGTTGGAAATACTAGCAATGTTCATGTCCGTTGCAAAGAATCATAATTAGAATAATACTTATTCACACACTTGGTACAAAACACTCTAATTTTGATATACATATGTCACTAGAGATATATTATGTTTCAATTAGAGTATATTCCTTGGGCTGTTTTGGTGAGGTCAGGGAGGGATGTGGTTGGTTTTAAGATACTAATTATGGGTTTTTCTACAAATTGGTAGACAAGTGGGATGTTGGTGAGAAAAGGCAACAACTTACCTCAAAATCGTTAGATGTAGATCTAATGGTCAGAAACGACGGATGGCAGACACACCAGCATCACCAACTTGGTCTTCTGTAGGAGTACTAGCAAGACCGTGCATTGCACGGAACATCAAGATGCATTTTTTCTATAAAACACTTGTTGTGATTGACCCTTGCGGGAGTAATCCCATGTGTAAAAACTAATGATATCTCGAGAAATATGATATAAGGTGAAGAGGAGTGGGGTGTGGTGGTGGTTGGTGGTCGGACTGAGCGGAGGCATGGGGATTGACAACGCCGGCAGCGGCCACCAGGCCAGTTTGTTCCAGAGGCTTCCTTCCTTAATTGCTCAACAATGAGGTTTGTTGGAGATAAGGATGAACGAGGGAAGGCCTTGTCTGCAAATGTGGAGAGGGGTGCGGGTATCTTTTAGTTTAATTTCCAGCCATCAGATATAGATCGGACGGTCTATATTGCAAGATGGCACACGTACCATCATCACCAACTCGATTTTTAATAAGAGAAGAAATATAAGTATGGAGATACAAACGTATTATCGATACTTTCTTCCGTAAACTAGCATCTACATTCTATTCAATGCCTCAGCATGTGGGGCCTTAGCACAATAACTTCTCGACTGTGTAAAACAAAGATTTTCCCGTCGTCGACAAGGAGGGAGTGACGACGGCATGCTTTTTGGCTTGCTCTAGTCCTAGTAGTCATACTAGGTGGTCTAAGCACGTGTAGATTTATTCTTTTTCACGTCTCGTGTTCGCCATACTGCCACGACTGTTGATGAATAGACGGTAAGTTATTCACGGGGAAACCCTTGTTGAGCGTGTTTGCGAGAGAGAGAGAGAGAGAGAGAGAGAGAGAGAGAGAGAGAGAGTGCGTGTGTGATATGTTAGAGACTGAGGCAATGATAACAGATTCTTTGTGTCTATGTGTGTGGAGGATAGAGAGAGACATGTACATGGGGCTTTGTGTTGTGTAACGTGGAGACACATATACATAATTAGAGAGTGAGTGTGTGCGATACACATGTGGACATGAGGAGAGATGAGGATCTAGGTAAATGGGTGTTTGTGCGTGTTTGTGTGTGTTTGTGCATGCGTTTGTGTGTGAGAGGGAGAGAGTGAATGTGGAGTAGAGAGACCACTGATGATGTAAACCTAGTATAAGGGAAGGGGGAATGGTGTGACATGTGTAGTAGCGAGATAGCACGGGTGCGGGCGGGGGGAGCAGGCTATTTGGAAGAGACATCGAGTGTGTGTGTGGGAGAGCGGTGTGAGAGCGAGAGAAAGAGAGAGCTAGCGACGGAGAGAGAGAGAGAGAGAAAGAGAGAGAGAGAGAGAGAGAGAGAGAGAGAGAGAGAGAGTGGGAGAGAGAGAGAGAGGAAGAGAGGGGGCGAGAGGGGTCGTTTGTGTCCATAAATGGCGTATAGATAGGGAGACAATGTTGATGTTGTCCGAAATTGGCCTATGAACGGAGACGCAAGGGAAGCGAGTCATCGTGTGTGTGATAGGGACTTCATGAGAGATCTAGAATAGATGGTGTAGAGAACAATGTGCAAAATCGAGAACGATTATACATTAGGGAGCTATGCAAAGAGTCACGACATATATGTATACAGGGAAGGAGCTGGGGCGGGTCCGCATGTGGGAGAGATAGAAAGAGGAGAGTGGTGCACAAGGAGACAAAGTGTGCTTGTTTGCAGTGGGGGTGGTGTGTGAGGTGAGTGCGCGAGAACCACATAACTAGGGAGATAGATGTTTGGGGGCGACGTTTTGTGTGTATGGGAAATATACACTCTACATAGTGCGTGTGCTTGGGTAATAGAGATAGCGGGAGACCTAGAGAGTGAGGGAAGAGATGTGTGCATGCCCGAGAGACAAAGTGATAGATACCTATGTTGGGGTGTGGACTTTACAAGAGAGAGGGGTGTTAATGTGCTCGTGTGTTGGTGTTTGGGGGAGAGAACGACTTCTCTATGTGTGTGTGTGTGTGGTGGTGGTGGTGGGGAGGGGGGGTTTGACTTCAGATAAAGAGTGAGGTGTCTATATTTGAGGAACTTTAGAGTAATTGAGATATTGTGCACTCATGGTTGATCAATTTGTTTCATAGTTTGTACTATGAGATAACGATACTTTTGAACATGTGTGATATACCCTGATGTACCAGAATTACAAACCTAAGATTGGAATTTTGGAATTCGACTCCATCATTAGCTTTTGTAATTCATTTAAATGGAGGTACATTTTTTAAGCCGGGATTTCGTGATTTCAAATTCATATATCAAACCTAGAGATATACACATACGGGCATGTTCAAACTTTATAATCATCCACTTTATTCATACACATACACATTTTTCCTTTTGTCATCATATTTAGGATAAACACATTTGGAATTTCATTTGAATTGGAGCGTATGATGGTATTTGCTTGTAGTAGCTCAATGATCCATATTTGAATTGAATGGACAATCTAAGTTTCGAGTTGGAGACATTGATTTTCAGAACTTGCACATTTTTTTGCATGCAAAACAAACAAATTGTCGGCCGTACGAGAGCAGAATACTTATAATTTTAGGCGCCAAAAGCTTTCAAACTTCCCTCTCACATCGAAATATCACGCGCCCGAAAGTTTAGCCCTGCGATATTCCTGTTTTACCCCTGCCACATGAACGGAAAAGGGCTTCTTTGGTAACTCCATTGTTTTCCCCTCTTTGGCCCCAACATTCTTCCCCAGAGCCCCTCCCCTTCCCCTTCCCGACCCCCCAACCACGACAAGCCACCGAATCTAGTCCTCCGCCGCAGCGGTGGACCTCACACCCCACCGGATCTACCTTCCGCACCTTCGAACCCCCAAGTGCCAACTCACCACTTCACCGGAGCCGCTTCAGTGACTGGCTTGTCCACCGCTCCAGAGCTCCTTGACCGCCATCACGGTCCACCGCACCGGATCTGCTTAACCGGCGCCCTCGTCCACCACAGCGTAGGCCCTTCACTGACTCCCTCGTTCGCCCCTTCGCTGGCCCTTCATACAAGCCCTCGTCTGCCGCAAACAGATCCGCCTCACTGAAAGCACTGTACAATGCGCCCGCCGAAGCCTTCGTCCACTGCACCGGACCCGCTCCACGGACACCATATTCAACTCCACCGGCCCTACTTTACCAACGCCGCAGCCTCATCAGGTTATTTCGATTTGTACTCCTTTGGTTTTTCTCTTTATCGTGCAACTGTTCACTTACCACAGATGAGCTTTCTTGTATGTCGACAGGCGCCGCAACCGTAGCACCGGAGCCGCTTCAGCGACGGCGACAGCCGGCCCAAACTCAACCGCAACACGAGCACCATCGACGGTCCTTAGCTATCAAGTATGACAACGATACCCATACGCCACCGAGTATCAGGTACTATTATCCAACAGCCGGTGCCTATGTTCACTTTCCTAGCATAAGCACCGCACCTTTGAAACGCATCATTGAGTTTTTCATGAGACGCGTTATTCTGCTTGCACCTGTAGGGCCATACTTCTGGCAGTGAACATGTTTCATGTGCTAAATTACATACCAGTGCACATATAGTTAATATGCTTTAGTTTTGTTCTGATGCCACCTGTTGGTTCCATCAGACTGCTTAATGTTCTCTATGCTTAATTACACATCAGCAAACTAGCATGTGGTTCCACTGCCTTTTGTTCGTTTTACCCTACATTTTCTGATGCTAGCTATTACATCACTGCTCCGAGCCTCTGTTCATTACTTGTTTGTGTGTTCTTGATCTTCCCAAGTTGCATGACTAATTTGATGCTTCTATTAATTATGGAGCTGCCAACCCCATCAAGCAAAATATTTGTTCTTTTGGGGCTGGCACCTCGAACAAGCATAAAAATAGAGGGAAGTAGATATACTCCCTCCGATTCTATTTACTCTACGCTTAACTCTTGACCTGCATACCAAGGAGGGCACTGGTTTAATTTTTCTGGACTAATTTGCCAATTAATTAGGGAAGAGGCGGATGGGGCGGGGCACAAAAGGAAACCAGCGCTAGGAATCGGCAATGCGCAGACTAATACGAGAAAACTAAGAAAAATTTATACGCAAAGTAAACAGAATCGGAGGGAGTATTGTCGTGTATGCACACACCCTTCTTTCATTAGTTTAGATGAACCATTGATGATCAATTCGGACCAGTGCATGTGATTA
The DNA here is from genome assembly GCA_032464435.1 of Aegilops umbellulata. Lineage (NCBI taxonomy): Eukaryota > Viridiplantae > Streptophyta > Magnoliopsida > Poales > Poaceae > Aegilops > Aegilops umbellulata. Next base: position 131,815,718 of record CP136058.1, on the reverse strand, counting down.
AAATTAATTTTACCTAAATAGATGGTGCAGAATAAACGACAACAACTAGATTTGCAACCATGGGATGTTGACGATATCTTCAAAGAACATTGCAATAGCAGCTAGGCTTCACAGCAACATATGGTAAGCCAGTGTGTTTTAGTACATGTGAAATGTAATGCGAGTGGGCTGCTTTCTTGGCTTGTGCCCTCAACGTGTAATCCTACCGAATTACAAATAGTTCAGTTGTCTGCTTTGCTGTATTGCTTGATTCGAATGCTTATTTGTTGTTACGCTATACCTGAGTTGGCCAATATGTCAGCAGTGCCTGTTGTACTATCGTAAAGAAATGCATGCCTATTTCATTTGAGTCCTTAACTTTTCCTCTCAACTTCATCACAAGATTGTCTTCGTAGTTTATATGAGGCCACACTGTTAAGTGCTTTCTCAGATTATTTCAACTGCTTAGATGCCTTAGCAACTTAAATATAGTGATTGTACACTCCCTTTCAACTAGGGATGTCAAATGGGTCCGGTTTAATCCCGATTAAATTCCACTAGTGGTATGATAGTTCAAAAGAGTTTTTGTTTTTTGAGGAAAATGAACTAGGGAGGTAGCAAAAACTATCTAGATGGGACTGGCGGATGTCGTTTATTTGCCACTTACATCCCTAGTTTCATCTTACCATTTTAATTTCTTTTCGGCTGATGCTGCTTCGAACCATTTAAATATAGTTTGCCATGCTCGGCAATAATTCGTCCGTCGTTTTCCATGTAAGCTTACTGCCTGGATCATACGATAACTATCTCTTATTGATGTCCAGCGGAAACCTTTCAGGATGCCGTTCACACTAGGACACAATGTACAACCCTAGAATCTATTTGTGGAAGCAGTGCGCCATCCATGTTACCAGATGGTAGCAGTTCAGAGGCAACACCACCGGAGAGCAGTCTGAGCACAGATATTATAGTGCTTGTGGCTCTACTAGAGGCAGAAAGAGATGGTGTGGCTGCCATGAATGAGGTAATGTTTATCTTGAGGCTGGAAATTACGGAATTAGCGGCACACATTATGCAAGCAACCCAAGAATTGGAGGAAGTAAGAATGTTGCATTTGAAGACGGAGGAGGTCCTACTGTTTCTGCTATCTGAAGCCCAAGATAATCCTGGTTCTTCTTTAGATACTAGTTCAAATTGTCATTAGATTATTGTACTTGAATGTTGTGTCATGTCTCTGAATGGATTATGTCGCAAGACCCCCTATGTTGTCCATGTGTTGTAATGATCCGGATTTTTTAGGCGAGGTAATCCTCAGTACTTGTATGATTGACATAAGGTGAACTATTTTTCGTGTGAGCATATTGTATTGGATGAAATAACTGTTTGACTCAAAGTGTACCCAACCTACTGAATTCGAAGATCACGGCATTTGTAAATCATAATCATATATAAAGGTGGAATAAACCTTTGTTGTGGTTTTGAAGAAATAAATAAAAAACATATAATTATCTGTGGATATTCGTAATCGAATACAAATTGGATTTGAATTTAGTTTGCCAGGTCCCAGGGCAAACGTGAATGCTAATTCTCCCAAGTTTTGAAGAAGCGGCTAAACACCCACTATAATTTGTGGGCTGCCCGAAGCAAGTGTTTGCGAGATGGAAATTACTGTCTACCCCTGACACTTGACGTCCTTATCGACCCTGATTTACACTGTTGTCGATAAAGGTAGACTAGTAACTTCAATCAGACGTGACACGACGGCCTCTAAGCCCATTCAGACACGGTGGGCGCCAAACGTGGGTGGCAAAACACATTTGATTCAAGCTCGTCCCAAAGACATGTGTCTCTTCCTCCATTTCCCCATTCATACACGGTGGGCGGCAAAACAAACTCTCCTCGTCCGAAATTGATGTAGGCTAATATTTTAAATAGGGGCAGATGTGTAACTTCCATCAGACGTGACACAACCGCCCTACCTGCCAGCCCCGTTCATTCACTGTGGGCGCCAACCGTGGGCGGCAATACACCCTCTCCTCGCCCGAAATTGATGTAGGCTAATATTTTAAATAGGGGCAGATGTGTAACTTCCATCAGACGTGACATAACCGCCCTACCTGTCAGCCCCGTTCATACATCGTGGGCGCCAACCGTGGGCGGCAAAACACCCTCTCCTCGCCAGAAATCAATGTAGGCTAATATTTTAAATAGGGGAAATGTGTAACTTCCATCAGACGTGACACAACCGCCCTACCTGTCAGCCCCGTTCATACACCGTGGGCGCCAACCGTGGGCGGCAAAACACCCTCTCCTCGTCCGAAATAGTCACCGGCAAATATTTGGGAGATGCCAGATTACCGTCCTATCCCCGACCGACGCGATGTCCGAAATTTTAAACGGGGGATAAGTTCGTAACTTTCCCCCATTTCAGAGAAGCACGTCCCAAAGTTTGAGATCCCCCTCCCCTCCATTTCCCCAATCATACACCGTTGGCGGCACGACAACCTCTACACTGCGGCCAGCCTCCTCCGTCCGCCACCCCATCCTCCACCTTGCTGGAGCCGCTACCCCTACCCCGTCGTGCACTGCAAGAGATGGACGTCTCTCATCCACGGCACTGGACCAGGATTCTTTCATCGCCTCCTCTCGGTTCATCGGCGTCGTCGTCCACCTTGCCATTGCCGCTCCTATGACCGCCTCGTCCAGGGCAACATGATATATCCCCCGACACGGCCGTCTGCCGTCTAAAGTCTTCTTCCCCGCTGCCGACAGCCATCGCACCCGCAGCACCCTCAACGTATCAGCATAGGCCTACACGGCGTCGCAAGATAGGTGGTACTCTTCCATATGTGCTTAGTTTATTGATCTCACCCGGAAAATAGATCGTAATTTGTTTACTGTACTTTTCTTGTCCGTACCAAATCGTAGTGTCCAGTTGAAAGCAAACATTGGTTGCGAAGTAGCTTTGTCCGGTTTGCACCTTCAGATCCGCCATGGCACGGGAACTATACTCGTAAAGCTTATGGTTTCCCCCCTTTATATTCACTACCATCATCGTAGGTGCTTCGTGTCGTGCTAGCACTGATCCTCAAGACCTCAACCCAAAGCTTACGTGTTGAAATACGAATCTGATATGATGCTCATATCACTAGAACAGAGAACGTTTAATTGGTCACCTAATGTTCCTATATTCATTTCGAAAAGCATGTGCACCACCCACTGGTCCAGCTAGTTCCACTTTCCTGATTTTTCTCTTGATGATTAGGGTTTTCCCCTTTTATCTACTCTACTATGATCTGCGTAGGTGCTTTCTGTCGTACTATCATTACTCCACCCTTCAAGCTAAAGAACACAACACTCAGAATTTGAAAGGTTAGTTGTTCAAATATGAGTGATATGATACTGATATTAGTTAACTGACACATTTAATTGGTTAGCTAAAGGTCCCACTTGAGTTTCCAAATGCATGTCGCGACATATAGAGAGACAGCATAATTGCATTTCTTTGTCACTTGTTGACCGTACTTTCTTGTCCATACCAAATCTTAGTTGTTATTTCAAAGCAAACATCGGTTGCTAACTACCCTTTGCGCGGTTTGCAACTTCAAATATGCCATCCCACCGGCACGGTCAACACTGTACTCATCATGCTTATGTTTTCCCCATTTTATGATGACCACAATCAGCCTACGTGGTTCGTGTCGTAATAGCACTGCTCCACCCATCGAGCTAAACAAGCTTAGTTGTACAAATTCATATCTGATATTATTGTTGATATTAGTAAAACTGAGAGATGTTTAATTGGTTAGCTAAATGTTCCTACTTTAGTTTTGAAATGCATGTGAGCCACATATGGAGAGACCGGAAAGAATAGTATTTCTCTGTGCGCTCTGGTTCATCATGGGTGGCCAACCGACATTGTATTAAAAGACTTGTAATATCTTCAATCTGCTTGCTCTTCTGCTCTTCTTTAAGATGATACTCTTCTCTTGCGGTCGACTTGTTAGGTCGAGTTGTTCTCCCTTAGTATATTTTGAATCTGTCAGGTCAGGTCGACTTGTTCTTCTTTACTATATGTTGAAGCTATCATCTGCGAAGTGTCATCACTTCTGGAGCTCTCATATTTTGAGTAGTAGGCCACATTATATTAATGCACACAACAAATTATAGCATGCATGGCATCTTTTAAAAGAATTGCAGATATAACACAAAGGGGTTTACAACACTACAAAAAAAAGACACATCCGTGACATTTAGGGCCGAACGAAATTTTTTCTGTCATACATATGACACTTCTATGACGATAATTGTGACAAAACCCGGTATCATCATAGATGTGGTGGAGTCCTACTTCTATGACAAAATATCATGACAGAAAATGGGCTTTTCGTCCTCGGCAGGCCAGAGACGCAGCTGCATGACATTCTTTGGGCCGTCCATGACGGAAAAAACCGTGGTAGAAGCAAGGGCGAGGAAAATTTCGGGGAGTTCCCGGTTACGGTGGGAGGTCGGGGGCCGAGCGATGCGCGTTTCTCTCGTACACGTACGCGCGTGTGTGCGAGGTGTTGGCTCTAACTGAACCCGAGCGAGGCATTGGACTCTAACTGAACCCGAGCGATTGCACTACAGGCTACGCGTTACTGAACCCAAGCGATCGATCGATGGCTGTTAACTAAACCCGATCGAGCGATTCCTTCGCTACTGCTGCTAACTGAAGCCGATCGATGCTGCCTCCGGATAAACAGTGAGCATTGCGGGGGGGGGGGGGGATCAACAGTTCCCGGTGGGGGTGGATGAACAAGACCCTGTGGTGTTGCCCTTGGATGAACAGGACCCCGATCTATCGAGCCGATTGGGGCTGGATGAACAGGACCCCGTGGAGGGCTGGATGAACAGGACCACCCCGTGGAGGGCAGGATGAACAGTAGACGGTGGAGGGCAGGATGAACAGTAGACCGTGGAGGGGTGGTTGAACAGGAGCCCGTGGAGAGGGCTGGTTGAACAGTAGCCGGTGGAGTAGCACGCAGTGGAGGCTGGATGAACAGGAGCCCATGGATGAACAGTCGCAGGTGGAGGCTGGAGGAGGTCGACGGTGGATGAACACTAGCTCGTGGAGGCTCGAGGGGGTCGACGGTGGAGATGAACTGTATCCTGTGGAGTCCCGTTTTGTGGTACGCCACACCCCTCCCGATGAACAGGACCCCCGTTTCGACCGTAGGAGGTCTGTTTCCTCCGTTTTGCGGTATGCCACACCCCTCCCGATCAACAGGACCCCCGTTTCGACCGTAGGAGGTCCGTTTCCTCCGTTTTGCGGTACGCCAGACCCCTCCTGATGAACAGGATCACGTTTCAAACGTGGCCGGTCGAACACAAGGTTGTTTCCTCCGTTCTGCGGTACGCCAGGCCTCGTTTCCATCGCATGTTCCGTCCAAGCCCTCCCGATGAACACGACACATTCCGTTGCCTCCCCACGAACATGACGCATTCCGTTGCCTCCCCATTCACAAGACGCATTCCGTTACCTCCCATGAACACGACGACGATGCTGTTTCTCCGTTCCGACCCAGCCATGTCAACGAGCCCTCGCCATACGTATGCGCGAGTAGGCATTCGAGACCCCGCCCGTATGTACACATACGTGGCCGTATTTTCTTTCTTGCACCCTGGCCGCTGTACGTACGTGTACATGCTACGTGCATGCCTCTACTACGGCATGTACGTGCCTCTACTACGACACGTGCGCGCCTCTACATCGACTAGTATATATGTACGTACACATACGCGACCAGAATGACAACGCTACGTACGCTTCGACCAGGTGGGTCCCGACTGTCAGGCACTTCCTTGCCTGCGAAGATGTAGCTGGTGGGTCCCAGCAGTCAGGGGGGCGAAATACGGTGGCCCGGCCGGTGGGTCCCCGCTGTTAGGTGGAGGAATAATTATTTTGCACGTAATAAGGAGGCACTTCCTTGCTGCGGCCGTGGACCCAGCTGTCAGCCTCTCCACGTACAGTCCATGTCCGATGGAAGTCGTTCATTGACCACGTTGACCACGCCGCACCGAGAGCATCAGGGCGGTGGACGACGGCGAGGCCTAGGAAGGGGACGACGGGGAGCCGGGGAAGACGCGGCAGCGGAAGCCCGCGCGGAGAGGAGTACGAGGGTTCACTGGTTCGGCTGCGGTGTGAGGCTGGCGTCATCGCAGGGCCTGGCCATCGGTGGGAATAGTAGGGGGCGGTGAGGCCTCTGCGGCTGCACAGCCGGCCACAGGAGGCAGGAGCATGTGGCACGACCAGCGCTGCTTTGGGCGGTTGGAGCAAGAAGACCAGAGGTTGATGAAGCACTACGGACGTTGGATGGACATCGTACGGTCACTGGAGCTAGAATCGTTCATATTGACTGAAGTTGACAAAGGCCCCCGTCCCAGTCAACTTAGTAGGCCCACAAGTCAGCCTCCCACCATGGTGGGTCTCAGCTAGCAGGGGAGTGTTCATTTTTTTGTGCGTAATAAGGAGGCACTTCTGGTGGGTCCGAGCTGACAGCAGGGGGAACGTTTTTTTCACAAAATACGCTGGCCTGTCTGGTGGGCCCGAGCAGTCAAGGGGGAAACGTTTTTTTCACGAAATAAGGTGGCCCGTCCGGTGGGTCCCTGCTGTAAGGTGGTGGAATAATTATTTTGCGAGTAATAAGGAGGCACTTCCTTGCGGCCGCCTGGACCCAACTGTCAGCCTCTCCACGTACAGTACTCTTCCGATGGAAGTCGGTCGTTGACCATGTTGACCATGCCGTGCCGAGAGCACCAGGGCGGTGGTCTGGATGACGGCGAGGCCTAGGAAAGGGACGACACGGAGCCAGGGAAGACGCAGTAGTGGAAGCCCGCGCGAAGAGGAGTACGAGGGTTCACTGGTTCGGCTGCGGTTTGAGGCTGCCGCCGCCGCAGAATAACAGGGGGTGTGGGTGAGTGGAGGGATGGCCTGGCCAGCGGTGGGAGTAGTATGGGGGCGGTGAGGCCTCTGCGGCAGCACAGCCGGCCACGTGAGGCAGGAGCAGGCGGCACGACCGGCGCTGCTTTGGGCGGCTGGACCAAGAACACCAGAGGTTGAAGAAGCACTACGGCCGTTGGATGGACATCGTACGGTCACTGAAGCTAGAAACGTTTATTATTGACTAAGTTGACAAAGCCCTTGGTACACTGCAACTTAGTAGGCCCACAGGTCAGCCTCTGAAACGGTGCGCCCAAGATGTCAGGGGGAGGAATCATTTTTTGGGCGGCCGAAGCTAAGAATATCCGAGATTGAAGAAGAAGCACGACATCCGTTGGATAGACATCCAACGGCCACTACTGCTAGAACCGTGTGTTGACTATAATAAGTTGGCAAAGCCTTGCATACGCGCCAGCTTATTTTTTTAGGGGACGCGTCACTTAGTAGGCCCACAAGTGTGTGGCAGAGAACTTATAGCCCATTTACGTTTTGTAAGAATGTACAACCCATTTTGGAATTCTAATGAAATTTACAACAGCCCATTTACAGTTTGTTATAAGTACAGCCCATTTTCTAGCTAGGACAATGATTAATAATTTCAACCAACCGTTGAAGACAGAATTTCAATAAAATTTCCCACATTTTGATGTGCTCCGAAATATTTGTATCCCGAAATTTCTAGTCAGATTAAATATAAATTTGTATTACGTAAAAATCCAACGAAACATTGCGCGCGCAACAATGAAAATTTAAGATTTTCAAAATCCATAAATAATATTTTATAAACTAATTTCGTGTTTGGTGCATTTTTTATAGTTACTGCCTAGTTTTTATAATTCCATCCCATTTATTATTTTTTAAAGCCCATTTTCCTATTAAGCCTAATGCGTCCCTCCTAGTAAAGATTTGCAGCCCAACGGGGCGGAGAATAACAAGTTGACCTTGCCTGGGTATTCCTCAAAAACGTATAGCTGGGCTAGCCATTTTCATTTTGAAAAAATTAGTATCTGGGCTGGATATCTGGCCTGGGCTAGACGGGCCACAACCCGCCCAATTAATACCCTGCTCTCCTCTGAACAACAACGAAATCATCGCCAAGAAAAACTCTGCAGTTCTCACGCCTCAAAAACACAAATACTGCTCGAGCTGCTTGGTCCCAGCTGTCGGCCGCACCTTGTGCAATTCTCTCGTTTATATTGACTACATAGGTTGACAATGGTGTGGGACCGTGATGTCAGGAAACCAGGAGAAAGCAAAAAAAATATAGATGTACATAATAAGGAGGCACTTGCGTACGTATGGCTATGGCCATAGTGGGTCCCTAGTGTCATCCAATCAAAATAAAGTCATCTCCTGAATCCTCATGTTCGTTGACAATGTTAACAATGGTCGGCACCAAGGTGAGTGCAACAACTTGAAGGACAACGGAGAGGGCCTCGCGGGCCCTACGGATGGTCTGATACAGCGCCCGCTACTCATTCAGGAAGCCAGGATCATCGGACACCTATGAGCACCTTCGACAAACTGAGACGACATGAAACGGTAAGGCCGCGCTTGGGAGCTCTGGTTTATTTCAAACCTATATTAACATACAAGTGTAATTTACTCGTCATCGAAAACAACACGTAAAATACAGGCGTAATGAAACCAAGGGCCCGAGGTCTGTAAGTAAAACCGGCGGGTTACACGTGTAATTTGAGAGACCAGTGTATATTTTGCGAGCACTGCTATGTAGACGACATTACCACACGATACATGCACGACATGTGTATCATGCAATCCATGGGCAAGGCTAAAACAACAGCTAACGGCTGGATTAGCAATCGTCTGAGTATCGTTCAGCGTTTTAATCGTGTGTCAAGTACTTCCGATAATTTACTAGTCAAAATCGACCAACCAAGCGCCTTCGCCTGAGACCATCTGCTTTAATTTACAAGCGTCAGTTTTACAAGCGGTTTTGGTTGGAAAATGACGATCCAATCACGGCCTAATATCATGAGTTGGTCGGAAGATCATATGGTTTCACGTCTAACCTACCCGACTTGTCGTATAGGCTATGAATGAAACATCAGACGATGAACTTCTTATGCACGGAAACAACAGAAGTGGATGATCTTCTTAACAAGAAAATCACTGGCATTAGATCGACATGCAAAACAATACGAAGCATTATTCTCAGGAGGCACGGTGAACAGCTCGTGATGCCGCATGCCACAACATTCCAAGCTCAAAACACAAGGCCTGGCATTACATAGACAATATTCAGAACAAACTCTTAACACAGGAATATCTCAGCAGAGTAACTATTTACTTCTAAACTGAACACAGGAATAGGAAAAAACACTCGACGCTGCTCACAGCGAGCGCGTCCCACTCAAAAATATCAAATGCATGTCTTCTGGATAACATCAATGAGCAAATTTTGACAAGGTTTTCCAATTCCAATATAGTAAACTAACGTCTTCTTGCTAACATCAATGATTAAACTTTGACAAGCTTTTCCCATTCAAAATATGTAATGCCTATGATTGTGGAGTCCTGTCGCTTCTTGCTAACATCAATGATTAAACTTTGACAAGCTTTTCCCATTCAAAATATGTAATGCCTATGATCGTGGAGTCCTGTCGCTTCTTGTACTTGTCTGGGCACTTCTTGCCCAGGGCACTCCACGTGTTGTTAAATTGCCAATGGTCTTGCAGACTAGTCATTTCACCGGTGTCTAATATTTATGGCACCGGCTGTAGCAATGGAGGGATTCGGTGCCAAACTAAGAAAAGGTGAAATTGGCACCTCTTTTGGCATACATAGTGGAAGGCCTAATACTCTGTGAAGCTTCTCGGTCATTCCTTCTGTAATGTAGCGCAAACAATGACTGCTTCTTTCTGCAAAGTGGAACGACCAACTAGACCCAGTAATGCTTCAGTTTGCCTTGGACACATTGGCTCCTTTTATGCAGTTGAACTAAAATCGAAGTCGGAATAAAACCAAGCTTTAATTTTGATATCCCTGTAAGCAACAAAAGGTATAAGGGAAACAATTACTGAGAAATAACGGTTGATGACTTGTACTCCTAGAAGAAAAACATCTACTGTTCTACCTTATCTTAATGGGAAACAAAGTAGTAGAGTAGCAATTCTATATCAGTGTGATTCATTCATATTAACTGAGACATTATCTTAACAATGCCTTGTTTCAAGATGTAAAAAGAACGAAAAAGCAAAAAAGTATCATTCCTAAAACAATGCGACTGATTCATTTTAACAGAGACATTATCTTAACAATACCTTGGTTAAACATGTAGAAAGAACTACAAAGCGGGATAGTACCATTTGTCAAACACTGTAAGTCTGTAACTGATATATAATAACAGAGACATTATCTGAACAATACATTTCTTAAACATGTACTCGGCCGATCCCTAACAAAAATGGTACTCCTGCCGATCCCTAACAAGTGTTTGCAGTTTTGAACTACGATTCAATAGTTAATTCGGAGGAAGGTCGGTACTGACCATTCAAGACCAAGATTTGAAACAACTCGTGAGGAAGATCTCAAAGAGATCTCAACACATATATGGAAATCCGGTCTCATTTCATGCATTTCCACCAAAATTAAGCGAAGCAAAATGTCACAATAGCAACAAGTTGAAAAGATACCCCTGTTTTAACAGAGGCAAAAAAAGGAATCAATTACTGGCCAAAAAAGGAGGATGAAACATGCGGCCGCAAAAATGGTAATCCCGCTAATCCCTAACAAGTGTTGCAGTTTTGAACTAAGATTCAGTAGTTAATTAATTCTGAGAGTGGCATTGCTTAATTTTACTAGCGGCATTAGATTAACAAAAAGCATAAACAGTTCCAGGGTAGAGTGGGCGCAACAACAGTATGTGCTTCCATCTACTTATACAAGGGGTGATGCAGAGTTTGTTGTAACAAAGCAACAAGCATCATGTCTGGGTTGGTTCCATTTTTGTTCACTACTTAATGCGAAAAGACAGCAATACAATAGCTTCAATTCAACATTTATTTAAAACAGTACCAATACAAGTAGCACAACATCTCAAAGCACACTGCACAATCATGTGGATGAAGGCCTGTACTGACCTTTCATGAGACCGACACCGATAAAATACAAATCTGCCAACACGAATAGGAAATCCAATCTCGTTTTGTGCAGTTGCACTGAAACCAAGCAAAGTGTTTCGCGTAGCGAAGCAAAATGTCGCAATAGCAAAAAGTTGAATAGATATCCCTGTATAAACAGAGGCAAAAAAGGAATCAATTACTGGCTAATAAAGGAGGATGAAACATGCGGCCACAAAAATGGTAATCTCGCCAATCCCTAAAAAGTGTTGCAGTTTTGAAATAAGATTCAGTAGTTAATTCTGAGAGTGGCATCAATTACTGGCTTATAAAGGGGGTGATGCTGAATTTGTTGTAACAAAGCAACAAGCATCATGTCTAGGTTGGTCCCATTTTTGTCCACTACTTAATGGGAAAAGACAGCAATACAACAGCTTCAATTCATCATTTATTTAAAACAGTACCAATACAACTAGCACAACATCTCAAAACACACTGCATGATCATGTGGATGAAGGCAAGTACCAACCTGTCATGACGCAAACAAGTTCACCTACGAATTTGCCAACACGAATAGGAAATCCAATCTTGTTTTGTGCAGTTGCACTAAAATCAAGCAAAGTGTTTCGCGTAGCGACGCAAAATGCCACAATAGAAACAAGTTTAATAGATATCGCTGTATAAACAGAGGCAAAAAAGGAATCAATTACTGGCTAATAAAGGAGGATGAAACATGTGGCCACAAAAATGGTAATCCCGCCAAGCCCTAACAAGTGTTGCAGTTTTGAAATAAGATTCAGTAGTTAATTCTGAGAGTGGCATCAATTACTGGCTTATAAAGGGGGTGATGCTGAATTTGTTGTAACAAAGCAACAAGCATCATGTCTGGGTTGGTCCCGTTTTTGTTCACTACTTAATGGGAAAAGACAGCAATACAATAGCTTCAATTCATCATTTATTTAAAACAGTACCAATACAAGTAGCACAACATCTCAAAACACACTGCACGATCATGTGGATGAAGGCAGGTACCAACCTGTCATGACGCACACAAGATCACCTACGAATCTACCAACACGAATAGGAAATCCAGTATCGTTTTGTGCAGTTGCACTGAAATCAAACAAAGTGTTTCGCGTAGCGAAGCAAAATGTCACAATACAACAAGTTGAATAGATATCCCTGTATAAACAGAGGCAAAAAAGGAATCAATTACTGGCTAATAAAGGAGGATGAAACATGCGGCCACAAAAATGGTAATCATGCCAATCCCTAACAAGTGTTGCAGTTTTGAAATAAGATTCAGTAGTTAATTCTGAGAGTGGCATCAATTACTGGCTTATAAAGGGTGTGATGCTAAATTTGTTGTAACAAAGCAACAAGCATCATGTCTGGGTTGTTCCCATTTTTGTTCACTACTTAATGGGAAAAGACTGCAATACAATAGCTTCAATTCATCATTTTTTTAAAACAGTACCAATACAAGTAGCACAGCATCTCAAAGCACACTACACAATCATGTGGATGAAGGCCTGTACTGACCTTTCATGAGACAACCAACATAAAATATGAATCTACCAACACGAATAGGAAATCCAATCAAGTGTTGTGCAGTTGCACTGAAATCAAGCAAAGTTGCCGGTGTGACATTTAAGTTTTCTATAGCAACAAGTTGAATAGATATCCCTGTTTTAAGAGGCAAAAAAGAAAACAATTATTGGCCAATAAAGGAGGATGAAACATGCGGCCACAAAAAGAAGCATCTACATTATCTTGATGGAAAGTATAGGACAGTAGCATTTCTAAAACGGTTGCATTGATTCATATTACCAGAGAAATTCTTTTAAAACAGATCATTAGTTAATTCTGCGATTAACAACAGCAAAATAGCTGCATGGGACATGCCAGCACCATGTGCGTCCACACGTATAAATGGGTGATGCAGAGTATGTAGCCAAGCAGCATATATGCGCTGGTCCCATATTTGTTCTCTTTGAACCTTCTTCCTATGTGAGGGTAGCAAATCTAGTCATGCACAAACTACCCGACCCCCCTGTTTCTTTCCCTTTTCAACAAAGAGATCGGTTCCTTACAGATGTGTGTACTGGGTTACCCCCTTTTTCCCTTTTTGACCTACAAAGCGGCTGGATAGCTAGTCTATACTACTTTCCGCCCCTCCTTTCCTCATTGAACCACGTCCTAGATTCTTGCTCCAGCCCACCGCACCCTTCTTTCCTCTTTGAACCAAGACCTAGATTCGACTACATATCGAAAAAGATCCACATGCAGCTAGAGCAACGACGGTTTCAAAGAAACTTATACCTTAGGGTCGTTGGGATGTGGCAAGGCATGTGGCGGGAGGCCGGATCTGCCCACACTACGTACGACAGCGAGGAAGAAGGGGTTGGTGGCCCTCCCGCACAGGAGCTGGGTGAAAGAGAACAGCGCAGCCGGCAATGGATTGCCTCCCTCGTCGAAGGCGATAGAGTGAACGCTGCACCTCCTCCCCTTCCCGGTGCGACGGGATACGGACGCCTCCTTCACCAGCTGTGAGGGGGGAGAGAGAGACAAGAGGCCAACGCAGTCTTGTTTAGATCTGGTGAAGAGAGGGTGAGAGATTGTGAATATAGCAAACCCTAGCAAATGAACGTTGAGCCTCCAGCGTGTAACATATATGTAGTGCGGCGAGCGTGTGGAGAGTGCAAACCCTAGCGAACAAGCGCTGAGGCTCCCGCTTATATATATACTACTGTAGTACGGACTGAGCTCTGGTGCCTTCACTGCACCTGCTTTTGGCTGTATGACAGGTGAGCCAGCCACATTTTGGGCCCACCTATTGTAAATCCAAAGGCAGGTGCACTAAGTCAATGAAGCTGCGTCCATATAGTACTCTCGTGTATACGACTAAAATATAGTGGAGTGGTTTTCTTATTCTCTCCATAACAATCGTTTTAAATTGTGTAAGTACGAAACAAAACTATTTATTTAATGTACAGTGAAGAAAACTAGTACTACTTCCGATGAACTAACGATCCACGCCCACGCGTCCTGGTCGCACTTCCTGTCCTTCACGTGTGGTACACTACCCTCCCTTAAGTGAACAACCACACATGCGCCAAATTATCGGAAACGTGTGAGAGTGTGTACAAATAAAGAAATTTAATTTCAATTATCGGAAAGGTTTGAGAGTATTACAAAGTTTGACTTCAGTCAAATCTAATATGCGGAGTATATAAAAATGGAGGGCTACTACGTCCATCCGGGTTTTTAGTCCACACCATTTTTAAAATCAAAGTTAATAGCTGGACAAATAAAATTACAGGGGAGCTGGAGACAGAGTTGTGAGAAGGCTTAGAAATCAATACAAAACTTATGCTCTTAGTACCAACGTCGATCCTTCTTCGAGGAAACATTTGGTTCATAGCCAATTGTGTGATAAAATTGCACCAACGTGAAAGACGACTGCGTCTCACACGCAACCAAGGTGAACTGACGAAGGATATCATCTTTGTGCGTAACAAGCAAAGAGCACTGATGGAAGACAGCTTGTTTTTCGTCGAAAATCGATCAGCTTCACCAGCCGACGCAACAATGAGGCGCAACCATGAGCATCGATAGGTCATCGTGGTGATGCATCATCCATTTGGCATCAAGTTTGGGTGAGGCACCTAAGAAGTTCGACAAATCCTCACTGTGGTCTGTTTCTTCTCAGTAATCAAGCTCGAGGAAGGAAGAACCACGTGGCAGAGGACAGTGAGGCGGAACAACAATGGCCATCCAATTTTGTGCAGTTCCACTAAAATTGAGGAAGACATGCCCGGGTATGGAGACACGCATCGTTGTTTCCAAAAATATAAAAAAAGGGTTAGCAACGACATCTCAATTGTCAATAAGAATTAATGAAAATAACACCAACAAACAGAAGCATCATAATTATCTTGATGAGAACTAAACCAGGATACCCGAGAAAAAAAAGCATTTCTTCATTTAACCAGTGATAGTACTACCACCATATGGACAATGACCGCACAACCACCATGTACTTTTTGTCGAAACAACATGTATACCTCCACCGAGGCATAAATCAGGACAACTTTTTGAGTGGCATTTCCTCTATAATAGTAGTACTAGTAGGTGATGTTGGACCAGCCGACGAACCCTAGCTACTGTGCATGGGGAGCTGGGGAGTAGTCGCATAGAAGAAAACCCGCACGCAGCGACGTGGGGAGCTGGACCAGTACAAGAAGTTATACCTCAGGTGGGCGAGATGTCGTTTAGGCGGGCGAGCGGGATCTGCCCACATGACGGCAGCAAACAAGGGCGCAGAGGATCTTCGTCCGCGCCAGCGCCAGCTCCGAGAGGACGATGCGCATCGGCTTCCTCCATCGCCGACAGCGACAACGTCAACGCTGCACCTCCTCACCTCCCACAACGGACGGGATACGGCCGGATATGTGACCACCGGTGAGGAGAGAGATAGAGTGGACACTGTCATCTTGTTTTGAAATGGAGAGGGTGAGAGAGCGAGATGCGAGAAACTCTACCAAACAAGAGGCTATAATGGAGTAAAAAAATCTATCCATAGCAGTGGTTTTAAATAGAATACGTGCGTTCCCGGAAAAAAGAAACGAAAACTGGCAGACAATTTTTTAAGGGTCTGTCTAGGACACATCTAGATGTGACATAGTTATGTCACATATAAGTTGATGTCCACTCTGTTTGTGGTCTTTTCCTAGTTTTTTTTTGTTTCTTGTTGCTACATTATATACTTGTGGGAGCTTAGATGTGATATCCTTAAATAACATCTAGATGTGAATTAGACAAACTGATTTTCTATCGTACCAAGAAAGAAAACTCGATCAAAAACACGCCCCCGCTTCCAGGTCGCGAGAGTCGTCGCGCACACACACATAGACATAGACATGCATGTCCATGTTTACGTAAAATTACATTTTCCATCTCCATCTCCAATCATATTTGTCCAACTGGCACATTATTTACGTTGTTAATTATATACGCAGCAATATTAACGTACATCATCTCTTGTTTGTGCATGTCCGGACCGCTGCCACGGTCGGTCCTGACCAACCCGAACCCTCTTCATCACCCGCGCATGCTTCCCGCCCAAAACGGTCGGTGCCGCATTCATGCCTGGCCAGAGCGGACGCGGCCTCTCACTGGCACCGGCATTGAAGCGGCGCGCTGGCCGAGAGAGCGTCGCCTGCGCCGCTTCCGGGTGCACGCGGCTGCTCCGCGTTCAAAACGCAATAGCCGGCTAAAACATGCATGTAAAAAGTTCTTGGGAGTCCGTGCTACAGCTAGCTGTCCTCCCCCAACTCGTCAATCTCCTCCAGTAGTGCTAGTACTCCATGGCGTGATCCATCAACAAGCAGGCGGGAAAGTTATGGTATACACATGCATGCACACACGTACTCAGTCAGGGTGAGCTAATGACCGTATGAACACCGGAATATATATATATATATTGAGCGCAATGAGCGTATTATGAAGTCCACTAACCGTATTTTTACAAATATACAGTGACAGACAGTGTATTTATCTCGTTTGAAATTAAGCCATATTAACCGGAGAGGAGGCAGCATGGAATAGCATTACTTTGTTGTGTCCCGTCAACTTGCCGAACTCGGAGAAGGTTGCAGGACGGGAGAAGCTTGCGCGCGATGGCTCGCAGGACAAGGACAAACTTTTGACTAATGCAAGCTCTTCCTCGCTCACGCGGTGGACGTGCAACAGTTAATTCGGTGTCAGATTGCCAGAAGCATACACTATACAACTAGTGCTACTATTGTTCGACTTCCCGAACAGCCAAGCGCAAAGTTTACTAGTACTACTACTATAGTCCATAAAGGTACGTACTATACTAGTACTAGGAACCGGTTGGAGGAGCGTCTGCACTCTTATTATAATTTTAAAATGTGATAAAGCAATCTTCAACACATTTGGTTCTCTTCGAGGGTTCTCGCATGTGATAATGGAAGTTGATTGCATGGAACACTCGCCACAATTCTGGCTTAATTCTGGCTCATACCCTGTTACAAATAGTAGCGCTCAGTAATATTTCCTCTTTTTTTGTTATTCAGCATGTAAATAGGTCAGCAAACCTTGCGGCGCATCTTCGTGCGAACCGTGCTTGCTGCACTTTGAATGTGGCCGAGAGCTGGCTTGATGAAACACCTCGCTTCCTACTTCTTTTTTTGCGGGGTACCTCGCTTCCTAGTGACCAGTGTCTTGGCTCATCGTCCTAAGAATGCTTATATATTAATAAACCTCTCTCATTTACCCGCAAAAAAGATTAAGCCATATTAACCGGAAAGGAGGGAGTATGGACTAGCACTACTTTTTGGTGTGTCTCGTCAACTCGTAGAACGAGGAGAAGCTTGCAGGACAAGGTGAAGCTCGCTTACGCCTTTTGACTAATGCAACCTACCCTCGGTGGACATGCATCAGTCCATTCGGTGTCAAATTGTCAGAGGCATACACTGTAGTACCCAACATGCGGAGTACCATCATTGTTCGACTTCACGAAGAGGCGAAGAGCCAAGCGCAGTAGTACGCGTACTCTACTTGGTTTTGCACCTTCATACTACTCCACCCTCCGTCACAATTTACAGGGCGCGCTTCATTATGATGCATTTCTCTCAATGCATTTCCACCACCGGAGAGACTTTAGACGTGTTTGGTTTAATGCTCAATTAATTAGGGCGTGGTAACCGCAATCAAGTCCACAATTTTCTCTCCATGTACTGTACTACTACGGAGTGCATGCATGTGCGTACCCGGGGTGGAAGCACTGTATGCATGTGTGTACGCATTATTCCCTCTAGTAATAGACGCCATGCTATAACTACCAATGCTATTTTTCAGGCCGATCGCTAGTCTCCTTGGTCCCACAGATTTTTTTTCTTTTTTCTGAAGCGCGCTGTATAAACAGTGATGGATGGAGTAATATGAGCGGATTCAAAGAAGAGCGTATTGATGGTTGCTTCTTCAGAGCAACTTACAGTGGGAAAGGTGGGGCTTATGATTTGACTGCTCATTACTCACTATTAATGCAGCGCAACGACCGGGCTGAGTCTCCCATGCGGTTGTGCACTACCCCCTCGGTTCTTAAATATACTCCGGAGTATTTGTCTTTCTAGATATTTCAACGAGTGACTCTCAAATATTTGTCTTTTTAGAGATTTCAAATGGATTGGCACATACGGATGTATATAGACATATTTTAGAGTGTAGATTCACTCATTTTGCTCCGTATGTAGTCACTTGTTGAAATCTCTGTTAAGACGAATAGAATATTTAGGAACGGAGGGAGTACACATACGAAGCAAAATGAGTGAATCTACACTCTAAAATATGCCCGTTCGAAATTTGTAAAAAGATAAATATTTAGGAACGAAGGGGTATAATTTTGTGCATGGCACATGGACCCGGATGATGAAGAGGCTTCTGGCAATGCTATCAAGCTTCCATCATTTGTTTACACAATTGACGTACTATACAAATAATGTTCCAGCGACATGAAATTGTACGATGGTGTGAGCTTTCAGCTTTTGTTTCGCGTGTCTTGCCATCGATGCTCTTTCGGAAACAATAAAAACTAACTTCCTTGCTAATGCATGTCAATTATTAGCTGATCATAGCTAATAATTACATCACAACGGAAGACAAAGTTGTGAGAAGGTGTTAAATTAAAATTGATCCATGCTTTCATTGGCAGCAACGTCCCCCCAGCTCTGTCTAAATCAACAAGGCATGTTGGGAAAAAAGTAGCTGTCTGGAGCATGCAACATTCCGATCATTTTGTGCAGTTCCACTAAAATAGAGCTGAGCGTCCCTATTCCAAAGATATCAAGTGTGATTACGATAATAGAGGACTGCTGATGAAACAATAAACACACAAATAGAAGCCGGTCACCTTTGCAGTCTCTCTTAAGACTAACTAGTTGGAGAAGATTAGGCTCGAAGTTGGATGAGGAGGATAGAGCAAAACCAATCTCCCTTTATGCAGTCGCACTGAAATGTAGAGACGTTGCCCGTGTGACATTTTAGTACAACTGCACAAAACACTCTTAAGGAAAAAGTGATTTGTGCAGTTCACCAAAAGGTCGCAATAGCAACGAGGTGAAATGGATAGCCTTGTTTGCAAAAAAGAGGTAGAAAGGAAACAATTACTGGCCAATAACAGTTGATGACACATGCGACGACAAAAAATAAGCATATTCCTTGTCCTAAGGGAAGATAACAACACGGTTGTGTTTGTCTAAAACGGTGTGAGGACGAGAATGCAATATGAAAAGTATGCCAGATGATCTACGTTTTGGGCAAAGAACTATGGAAGATCCACATGCAGCGACGTCGGAAAACGGGTAGTGGAGCAAGGCCGGAGGGGATACCTGGAGGTCGTCGGGATGTAACTAGGTGAGCGGCGGCGGACGGAATCTGCGAGTAGGTGGCGTAGGACCTGTCGCGCCGGAGCTTGGTCAGAGAGAACGGCGTGTACCGCAGATCGGGACGTGCTGCCTCGGCGCCGTCGAACGGAGAAACGATGCACATCCTCCCTTTCCCCCGGCGGACGGGATGCGACCGGATCAGTGACCAACGGTGAGAGAGAGAGAGAGAGGCCACCGCACTCCCTTTCCCCCGGCGGACGGGATGCGGCTGGATCAGTGAGCAACGGTGAGAGAGAGAGAGGCCACCGGAGCATTGTGTGAGATACTCTTAAGAGCGGACTACCTTTTCCTCCATAAAAATCATTTTATATTCTATGTACATGCCATTGAGCGCTATAACTTTATTTAAAAATAACGCGGCAACGCGTCAAGTCGAACTTTGTTTCATGCACGCGTGGTACACGACCTCCCTAGGTAAACAACCGCTACATGCGTTCAAATTAGCATGTGGGTTGCCATTTCGAAAAGAAATGAGCTCCACCGTGTACCCGCGCGGGTGTGGCTGGGCACAAAGCGTGAGTACGTGCACGGTGCACATATTCTCTTCTTGTATACGTACACCACCTACGTGGGGTTGTGTGAGAGAGATACAAACCTAGAGAGATATAGTTTGTGGGTTCTTGAGAGTTTTTTTTGTGGGGGGGGGCTCAATCAAAAAATTTAACATATGCAATGTGTGTGAAATAGAGTCCTGGATATAACATATATATAGAGGGGGCGATCCACGAGAAGAGAGTGGAGGTATGATCGGCTTGAGGTGTCCATAGAATCGAAGAGAGGGATGATGTGTGTGTGTGTGCGCGCACGATCGATAAAGAGTGCCATCGAATTTGTGTGTGCCCACGTCAAAGATATAGAGTGGCTGGCCTACTGGAACGTGAGATGGGACATGTGCAGTTTGTCTCTGTGGCATGGATACCTACCTGCAGCGCTCGACTATCGGTTGTGGTGGGGGAAGAGGGAGGCCCAATTAACTATAGAGGTACAATGGCTGGTATATGTGTGGAGGAGGAGAGAGGCCTACCTCATGTATTAAGGAGATCGATCTGCCTCATGTATTAAGGGAGATCGATCGGCATCCATGCATATGTGCAGGAGATGAATAAGGTTGGGAGAGAGATAGAGCTAGAGTGTTGGAGGGGGTGGTAGTGGATTTGCTTCTAACAAATGGTGGGATAGGCTTGCTAGACAAACGGAGGGCACGCCCGCAATATCAATAAGAGAGGAGATGGCTGCTTGTTGTCTGTGCACGTGTGTGTGTGAGAGACGGGTTAGGAGGCATGCAAGAATGATGAGGGGGGCGATGTGGTTGTGGTAAGCAGACGTAACTACATAGGAAGATCAATCGCCCTTTGTAAGAGAAAGGAGAGACATAACTTGTGAGGTACGTCGATCGATGGGGGGGGGGTAGTTAAAGTCGATCTAGGTATATGTTGGGGGATCGATCGGTATACATGCATGTGTGTGTTAGAAGCAAATGAGACACGAGGAGAAGGATAGAGAGAGAGGGATGCATGTAGGAGGTGGTACGAGAGGCATACTATATCGAGGGGGAGGAGTGTGCGAGTACGAGTACGATGAAAAGGGTGGTGGGAGTGAGGCATGGACGGTGACAAGAGAAGAGCGGAAGCTTGTGTTTGTGCTAGGCACACCTGGCTAGAGAGGCATATTGATCGATGTGTGCCGTAAAGAAGGAGCTGGGGGGCCTACACACACCGTGGGTGAACGACCTAAAGTGAAAAGACGAATTTGCACGATGGAGCTAGAGAATGCTGAGGGAGGGTGAGAGGGATGCGGGCGTGTGCATGCACAAGAGAAAGTTAGCGCTAGCTACAAAGATAAGAGGGTTGTGTGGGTGTAAAAGACGAATAGAGATCATATATACTTCATTATAAAAAGTGAATTCGGATATTTGAAGAATTTATCATAGTGTTTCAAACCGACGCATGTGTGAATATATATAACGGTGATACACATGGTGTGATTATGAACATGGTATACTACATTTAATATATTTTATCTCTACTCTTATAAAAACGGAGTTGTTGATGATGGTGTGCCTGCCATCCTGCATTATAGGCCGTCTGATTTATATCTGGCGGATAGCAAGGAAACTATGATGGTTGAAGTTGGCAACAATCATGATTGTAGATTCTTATTGAAATAGAGAAACGAATTCAAATTTAGTTTGAATTGCAGCGGTAGTATAGACATTTGGAATGCACTAAAATGATGGTATGAGTAGGTTACACGCATTATACAGCAAGCGAAAAAATTTAATGGGACATAACATGGATTCATACACCCTCCTTCCATCTATATAGGGCGTAATGAGATTTTTAGGACCGCCTTTGACTATTGACAAGATTAATAGTACATGACATGCACAATGTGAAAATTATATCATTGAAAGAACCTTTCATAGACGAATTTAACGGTGTGCTTTGTGTAAGTTGCATGTCATATATTATTGCTCTAATATTTGGTCAAAGTTAGCATCAAAAAACGCAGTAGGCCCTATATAGATGGAAGGAGGGAGTAGCTTTGAATAGCATTTGTATAGTAAAACGGGGCAAGACTCTCTCTTTGTGTGGTGTGAATAGTTTTATTTTTTTGTTTTCTTTTTAGTTGAGGGAAGTGTGAATTGATTTGGTACGTACAAGTACAATATTACGACACGTTAGGCTTGTCCCTAAAATTCAAACCGCATCTTGTTATATCCCAAAAATTCAGATATCATGCTCCCAAAACTGGCACCTTCACAACCCGCGCCTTGCTATCCCAAAAATACAACGTGCGTGAAAACTCCCTCCAGCTGCCAAATCCCAACACGCGAAATCCCCCTTCTAACCCTGAGCCGAAAGGGCCGCTAGTTCAAATCGGTGGGGGGGTACTTTTGTAACACACCCTACATTTTGGACAAGGGCGTTCCTAAGTCATGCTTCACCCCCTCCCATCGCCCCCTTTTCACCATTCGAAATACCAGGCCGCCATAACCTCTCCGCTCCAGCCGCGAAACCCCACCCTCCTCCGTCCACCACGTCATCGCTGCCCAGCCGGAGCCTCTTCCCCGACGATGTCGTCCACTGCAACAACTCGACGTCCCTCGTCCACCTCCCCGGATGAGGATCCGTCGTCCATCTTGCCATCCCACCGGTTCAGCCGCCCCGTCCTCCACCTCCAAGGAGCTGCTCCGACGATCGCCTCGTCTATCGCGACTGCTCCATCCCCACAGCGCCGCCTTAACCTGCTCCACCGGAACCGCAGCATCCTCGCCGACTCCTCGGCCGAAGCCGAGGCCTACTCGGCGCCACCAAAGAGGTTGTACACTCATCGCATCGCACCTTCTCCTTGACTCGACCTCCCGGCGCCGACGGTGCTCCATCCCGCACCCCCATGGAGCGGCTACCTTGAAGTCGGCGCCGTGGGCGACATCTCCACAGCGGCTCTCCCCCAGTGCGAGGCCCCTCCGACGGCGGCATCCATACCAGCTGGATCTGCTGCTGCGGCTCCGGCTCTCGCTCGCCCAGCTGCTGCTGCTGCTCTCCCCCTCGCTCGTGCTGCTGCTCTGCTCTGATTAAGCCACACTTCGGTCGACTGAATCGACTTTTGGGTTAGTCGATTTTCAGGGGTTGGGGGGCCTCGCCGGAGTTAAGAAAGAACCACCCGCAGCGGGGACGGGGGCTCGCCGAAGAGGTACCCCACTATCTATCTTAGGGTTCAGGGTGGGGGCGGGGGGCCTAGAGGGCTGGCCGGGGCGGCGGCGGTGAGTTGTTTTGGGATGGCGAAGCGGCGCTGGGGCCGATGGTTTGGCCGGTGGTGGCTGGCGGCTCAGGGGGGGGGTGCAGGTTGAACATGAACTGCAGGCCCTCCCTAAACTACATGTCAAGTGCCTCTCTGCTACCATTGCGTTCAGTTTCGACAGTAGCATTCAGATTCCACAACAAATTTCAGTTTCGACAGTTAAGTTCAGAGTCAACAGTTTTTACCTCATCTGTTGTAGTCAGGTGGTTTTTGGTGATGTTAATTTTACATCCATTTTACATCATCTATTGGAGATGCTATTAGAATCCCACTTGAGATTGACGATGTCTGTCTTGTGCTGCTTCAGCCTTGACGTCTTACGGCTCACTGGAGCTGCTCCAACGACAGAATGATCCATCACAACAGAGAAGTGCCCTGGACGCCGTCTACAGATTCCTCGGATCTTCCTCCACACCTCCGACAGCCACCTCTGCCTCAACTGCTTCAGCGACCAACCCAATGATGCTGAGGTCGACACGGCTACGGCAAAGAGGTTGTACACTTGTTGCATCACTTATTACTATACATTCACGTCGATCCATTAGAGCTATTTTGGTTGAACAGAAAAACATCGATCCACTGGTTGTTACCATCACTCTAAATTTCTGCATGCTCTCCTTACATAATCTCACCATATTTTTTTCGTATGCATGTCAGATATTGTACACAGTCATGCTGAACATGTAGAGAAAAATAGAAGAGTTTTGCACGGCAATACAATGTCATGCAGACATCGCTCCATGGTGGGTTCAATGGCAAACCCTCCCCACCCCTCTCCAGATTGTAATCCAGAGGAAGATATTTGTTCTGAGGCGGATTCAGACGCCGCTAACCACTCCTATTTACCCCCCAAGGTGTTTGCTCTACCTTGGCATGATGATGTTAGTCATATCATGCATATGTTGCCTTGCAGTGCCTACTTTTGACATCATATATGTCATCTGGTTAGTTTAGACATGTTCTGTAATGCCACCTGTTTAGTTTCTATATCATATATGGGAATTATGCAGTCTCATGTCTTTTAGCCAGCCATAATATATGTGAAATGTGCAATGCCATCCTATTTAACCAGGCATCATATATTTGAATGATATCTTGCCCATCCTTTTCTTCATTACATTTCCATTTGTCAACAATGTTTGTACATTAAACTACTCTTCCTGTGAATCAGCCATTTGGGTGGGAGATGAAAAAATCTGGAGTGAAAACAAGGCCTTCAGAGCTAACAGTGCTATCTGTCGAAGCAGATCTCTTGTTGGGTCCCGATAGCTCCTCAGAGAAGGATTCGGAGACCGATGACTAGTCCAATTCCCCCACTGAGGTGTATGCTCTAACTTGGCACGGTTATACTGCTCATATCATGCATACGGTGTCTTGCATTGCATAGTTTAGACATCATATACACAATATTCAACACCATGTTCTTAGTTCAGACATCATATCGAATGCCCTCTGTTTAGCATATAAATCACATATGTGAATTAAATGATGCGATCCTGATTACTTAGATAACATGTAGGTGAATTATGTCATGCGATCCTGTTTAGTTATTCATCATATCTTTGAATTACGTTATGCTATGCTATCCAGTCTAGATAGACATCATATATGTGAAATTATGTCATGCTATCCGTTTTAGTTAAACAATATACATGTCAACTATTTCATGCCCTCTTTTTTCCACACTATGTATTGCATCTGTCTCTCATACAATGTCTGTACATTCAACTATGTTTCCTACTTATCAGCCATTTGAATTGGAGCGGGTGATGCCAGTATCTAGCGGACTAAAAACACGGTCTTCAAATAAAACAGTGCTACCTCTTGGTGGAGATAGCACCCCGGTTGTACATGCACAAGAACCAACCCTACCACACACAACCCAAACTCTCGCAGATTGTACCCCTACTACGATGGGCAGAGAACCAGCTTCACCCAATCTAACCCCAACCCCAGCGGATAGTAACCCAGTTCCTGTTGACACAGCACCATCTCCACCACAGAGCTCCCAAACAAGAGCAGTTAGTAAGGCAACTCCAGTGCCCAAAGGGCCAGTACTATCACGGCGAACCCCAACTCCACCAGTTAGTACGCCTATTCCTGTGGAGGAAGCACAACCAGCTAGTCGTAGTTTAGCATCTATCACATTTGATGTTGTTAAATCATATGTGCGTATCTTCCCATCTTGGAAATATTATACTGAAGATGAAGGAAAATGCCAGTTGCAGGTGTTTGTCCAGGAGTTATGTGTAAGTAATGTTATTCATGGCAATTACTTTGCTTCGTCCCATACATCCTACCTCCATGATGGTTATAATACAGCAAATTTTCCCATTTTTCTCTATAGAGAAAGACCAATTTGGGAACTCAGGATGAGGTAACCTGTGTTAATACCTCTGCTATCTTCAAGAATGCTTGGTGGCAGTATCGGAATTACCGGAAGAAAACGTACTTCACCGGCAAAGAAACTCATCAAATTCCCTTATATTCTCCTGAGACACATTTACTGGACGATGACTGGGAACGCCTTGTTCTGTACTGGTCCCGAACCAAGAATGTGGTAAGGTCTATGAGCTCATTTTCTATTTTTAAGTATTATATTCTTGCGTCTTACTGTACTCTGTTCATGTAGAACAAGTGCCTAAACCTGAAGAACAACTGGTCTAATTTAAGATTCCATTGCTACCATAGGACATAGATATATGTTTGTTTGATGCTTTTATTATGTACTAGTACTTGGCAATGGGAGACCTGGTAGTTTAATCATATCCACCTTACTAATGAACTGGTTCACCGAAATGAGTTTCATATACTAGTACATGCTAAACTTGTTATGTGTCAGCAGGACAGAGCTAATCAGCTTACTAAGCTTTTTGCCAGCATGGTGGATACCCAAGATAACGTTTCTTGAGCTCTTCTGAAGTTGTTTCAGTTATCCTCTTGTTTTGCTGCCGCGTTTATTTGCACTGGTGGCCAATTTTGACGGCCAGTGTATATGATATGCTGCTTTGTTCCCTATATTTACACTGGTGGCGAACTTTGATGCCCAGTGGATGTAATATGTGTAATAGCCGTGATAGCCTAGCGTTAGTTGCTTGCTTATTTATTTCCTTGTTGTCTTGTTTATTTGTTTGCTTGTAGTCATTGTAGTTCTTTTTCCGCGGTTAACTAGTGGCTGCAATAACCTATTTTTTAAAACTAGGCCACAATAACCATGGGCTAATATTTACTGTAGTGACACTAGGCCTCCTACGGGCCGTAGAAACAGTGGGCCTTCTACGGGCCGTAGAAACAGTAGGCATCTACGGGCCGTAGAAACAATGGGCCTTCTACAGGCCGTATCATCAATGGGCCTTATACGGGTCGTATGATCAATTGGCCAAACATGGGACAATAACAGGCCGCATTATGGCCGTAAACAGGCTAGAGGTGGAATCGTCCGTTAATGGGCCGACCGTAACGGGCCATCTTTAATAGGCCGTATTTGATGACGTTATGAAAACGGCCCAATGTATTAACAGACCACAAACGGGCCGACTATAACCACGGGCTGAATTTGGCCCACAAGCAGAAAATGACGGTAACGTGCCGTAAGTAAACGAATGCTGGAAATGAGCCCAAGAATAAATGGGCTCTGAGAAGGCCAAAAGATAAGATGGGCTGGAAACGGCCCAATGGAATAACGGGCCGTTAATGGGTATAAAGTGACACACTGTTCATTACGGGCCAATTTCACCACGGGCCGTTAATGGGTGTAAAGTGATACACTGTTCATTACGGGCCAGTTTCACCACGGGTCGTTAATAGACCAAGAGTTACATAGGGCCTCATATGGGCCGAAGGACGTCATGGGCCATACATGGGCCAGAAGTGAAAACGGGCTGGAATCATATTGGATGCCCAGATGACGCTACTGAGCCTAATTCGAATAGGGCGTAACGGGCCTTAGGTTAGCGGGCTGTAAATGGGCTATATGCGAACAGGCCGTTAACAGGCTTTCCATGGGCCGGCCCGCCAGCTTTTGACCAAGTCAAACGGGCCGGCCTTTTCACAGGAATGAGCCTCTGTTGGGCCGTGCCACGTGTTGACGTGTCATAGGCGCCTATCTGACCCACTGACGAGCTGACACGTGTTTCGTCCGGCCAATAAGAATTTTACACGTTGAAATTTCCCATTTGTCGGGGCTGTTAACGGGTTATCGGATCCAAAACCCGACCCGATAGCTTAACGGCATTCCGTTACGGTGGATGCCACGTGTTGGTCACCCTTGACGAAAGCACTTCTGTGACGCGTGATTTATCGTCATGGAAGTGGACACTTCCGTGATGATAATTTTGGTAATGTCATGGAACACTTCTATGACAACACAGGTATGACTATCTTGATTCTGTCATAAATTTGTCATGGATGTACATGCATGACAAAAAACGCGACCTACTGTGACAAACACATATCATCACGGAAGTGTATTTTTTTGTAGTGTAAGGAGGCAGTATTGGATTAGAATCACTTCTGCATTACAAAGAAAATCTCACTTATTTTTATGTTTTCATGCATGTCAGATATTGAACATTATCAAAATGAATATGAGAATGGGCGCACGAGAGGAATATTGCTGAACGATCCACTGGCTAACAAACTTGGCATGGTGGAGGATGGCCTATCTTATTCACCCATCAAGGTGCTTGCTCTAACTTTGCAAAGTTGTATTGGTCGCACATATTTTGCATCTGACCTCTTGCATTACTTCTACTTTGTTACACCATCTGCTTAGTTTAAGAATCATATATGAGTATATGCCATACCTATCCATTTTCTGTACCTATTCCATGTGTCGTCACACTATGTTTTTCCAGTCAAATGTTGTTCTTTCGTAATAGATGTCCAAAAGAGAGAGGGTGAGTGCAGATCCTCAAGGAGTACAAACTAGGTATTTGTAAAAGGTAGTGATACATGTTAAATCAGATAGATCAGTAGCCACAGAAAACACAGACCCAACTGTACCACACTTTACCCCTACTCCAGTGGCCAAACCCCTATTAGAACTATTAGGAGCCCAGCGTCAGGTATTGTCTATGATTTCAATTCAAAATTTGAACTCCTAAATTTCTGCTTGTGCCTTACCTTCTCTCTTGTATGAAAAATAATTTCAGATGAATCTCCTTGCTCAAAGGAACATACGATCTCAAAACAATAATGGGCTCTGCATTGCTCTTGTCAGTACCTCTCTCCCTTTTGCCTTGTAACACTGTACTTAATTAATTGCTACTTGATTATGTATCATCAGTCTGCACCTGAGCTTCATTATCCTCTGTTTCTTCCAATATTATTTGATCTATATTTACTCTTTGCAAAATGTAGAATAATGGCAACGCTTATAAAGAATTTTCTTTGGGGAAAATTTATTGAATTATCCTTCCATCAACATGGAGAAGGGCTTTGTCCAGCCCGTGTTAACATGTAATGTAAGTTCATCCTTCTCAAGCCTTCAAACTTTGTTCTAGTATAGATTTAGATAGGCATCATTTCCTCCACTGCTGTTTGCTTTACTGTTTACATCTGATTGGATGTTTGCAACAACTACCAGTTTCAACTTGTAGTTGTAAAAACATGTTCCTTATGCAGAACAGATCCATTTGTTTGCTTATATAATTGAAACCTATTACGTGTCTCCTTGTTTCTCTTTCAGACTCGTATCTCTTACGCCAGGCAGAACTTTAGGGAAGATAGTGAGCCAAACCATCTTGAGGATAGCGAGATGACCCCAAGGTCCTATCTTGATGAAGACAGTGAGTTGAAGATACTCACCAGCAGGTGTGAGACAACCTCTGTGCAGTCGCTGCCTCAATCAGTTCGACTTCTTCAGTCTCAACTTAAAGCGAAAAGGCTTGCTTCAACTCAGCTCCAACTTGAAGTCAAAGATGCAATGAAGATGTCAGAGGACTGTCGTGCGCACCATCATGCCTTAAATCTAGTGTTGATGCATCTATCGTTGACACAACTAAGGTCTACTCAGCTTCTTGAGCTGTTTGGGGGGGCGGGGCGACCTAGCCAGGCCTAGTGCCTTCTGAAGTGCTCTCAGTTTTGTATATTCTTTTGTTGGCGCGTTTATTTGCACTGGTGGCGAACTTTGATGCCCAGTGGATGTAATATGCGTGATAGTCGTGATAGCCTGGCGTAAGTTGCTTGCTTATTTATTTCCTTGTTGTCTTGTTTATTTGTTTGCTTGTAGTCATTGCAGTTCTTTTTCCGCGGTTTGCTAGTGACTGCAATAACCTATTTTCCAAAACTAGGCCACAATAACCATGGGCTATTATTTACTGTAGTGACACTGGGCCTCCTACGGGCCGTAGAAACAATGGGCCTTCTACGGGCCATAGAAACAATGGGCCTTCTATGGGCCGTAGAAACAATGGGCCTTCTACGGGCCGTATCATCAATGGGCCTTATACGGGCAGTATGATCGATTGGCCAAACATGGGCCAATAACAGGCCGCATTATGGCCATAAACGGGCTAGAGTTGGAATCGTCCATTCATGGGCCGACCATAACGGGCCATCGTTAATAGGCCGTATTTGATGACGCTATGAAAACGGCCCAACGTATTAACGGACCACAAACGGGCCGACTGTAACCATGGGCTGAATTTGGCCCACAAGCAGAAAATGACAGTAACGGGCCGTAAGTAAACGAATGCTGGAAATGAGCCCAAGAATAAATGGGCTCTGAGAAGGCCGAAAGATAACATGGGCTGGAAACGGCCCAATGGAATAACGGGCCGTTAATGGGTATAAAGTGATACACTGTTCATTACGGGCCAGTTTCACCACGGGCCGTTAATGGGTGTAAAGTGATACACTGTTCATTACGGGCCAGTTTCACCACGGGCCATTAATAGGCCAAGAGTTACATAGGGCCTCATATGGGCCGAAAGACGTCATGGGCCATACATGGGCCAGAAGTGAAAATGGGATGGAATCATATTGGGTGGCCCAGATGACGCTACTGGGCCTAATTCAGATAGGGCGTAACGGGCCTTGGGTTAGCGGGTTGTAAATGGGCTATATGCGAACAGATCGTTAACAGGCTTTACATGAGCCGGCCCGCCACCTTTTAACCAAGTCAAACGGGCTGGCCTTTTCACAGGAATGGGCCTCTGTTGGGCCGTGCCACGTGTCGACGTATCATAGGCGCCTATCTGACCCACTGACGAGCTGACACGTGTTTCGTCCGGCCAATAAGAGTTTTACACGTGGAAATTTCCCATTGGTCGGGGCTGTTAACGGGTTATCGGATCCAAAACCCGACCCGATAGCTTAACGGCGTTCCGTTATGGTGGATGCCACGTGTCGGTCACCCTTGACGAAAGCACTTCTGTGATGCGTGATTTATCGTCATGGAAGTGGACACTTTTGTGATGATAATTTTGGTAATGTCACGGAACACTTCTATGACAGCACAGGTATGACTATCTTGATTCTGTCAGAAATTTGTCATGGATGTACATGCATGACAAAAAACACGACCTATTGTGACAAACACGTATCATCACGGAAGTGTATTTTTTTGTAGTGTAATAAGTGTAGTATGAAGCAAATTTATTTCCATGAGTACAATGAGTAGAGTCCTGTAATGGGTGCTCAGAGATTGTAATGAATTCATGAAATCATTAAAGCTAATGTGTCATGATTTCATACATTAAATTTTATGAGTTGTTACCCTACGAACACAGATTTGGACCAGTTTCGAGGATATGAGAAATATGGTCCATGGAAGAAATTGTGCATTTCAAGGGTGGTAGTACCCTGTGAGGACACTTGACCAATGGAAAGGAAAATTTTATTCCGTGGAGTGGAGTTTGGACAAAATGAGTACGAGATGTTGGTTACCTCAAGAGTATAAAGGAACGAAGTAATATTGGATTTAAAGGAGGTGTAATGTTGGAATATGGAACAATTGTAACTCCCAGGATGAGGCCCGGGAATTAATAAGGATCAAGTACTCCCTGGAAGAAGACATTTTGGAAGAAGCTACGATTTGATCAGCAGATGTTCCTTAGGAGGATACGAAAACCCGAGAGTTGTGAAGAACAATATATGTTTTGTTCAGCTTGCAGAAAAAATGGAGTTATCCAACTCAGTTCGTCGAGAAGAGAAATTCTGCGATGCTTGTGAGGATGCCCAAGTGTTAGAATATGTGATTCACTGTCTGCGTATGTAGTAATGGTTCATGTACGGGATGGATTGGCCCCCATACCGGAGACTTCTGTCGTGAACTATCATATGTTGATGGAGAATCAGAGAGACTTGAAAACCTTAGAAGAGTGTCGACACGATAAGCCATAAAACCATAGAATGGTAGGACGATGGGACCCTCTACAGGCAACCGTTGCCAATCGTAGGATATACTGTGAGATCCAACCCAGACCAATTTCCTGCAGCAACCAGAAATTGTTTACCACCATGAGAATCTCGATAGTTGTTTAGTATTGGCGATAGACATATCAGCTGAGAAGGCCCAATCTCCGAAGAAACTCACCATGTATGAAAAGCCTCAAAGATTGGAGGAAAAGGTCATGCCACTACCGGGAGAGCATCAGTGAAGGAGTTATTCGAGAGAACATGAGAAGACCGACACCGTCAACCCAAAGGGATGGAGTACATGAGTTCTGTCGAAAACCTAACCCTGCTTTTAAGTGTCGTAGCACACTAGACCATTCCGATCAATGGAATTGCTGGAAGACCCCCAAACCCTAACCTTTCTTGTTGGCCTCTTCGAATCTCGAGGGCGAGACTCAAGTGTGGTAGGTTTGTAACATACCAAAATTCTAAATTTTGGAATGTTATATTAAATAAATATTTTTGATTGTTTGTTTGATTATGGTGTGATTGCTTGTGTGAAACTGCGTGAAATTTGAAACTTTTTTTGAAAGTTGAATGCGAGGGAATGAAATGACTTCCCCAAACTTTCACTTTGCATTCTGACCTCCATGAATTCAAACTCATTTCATCACAAAACCCTAGAGTGAACACGATATGACTTCTTCCATTTGAAATGAAAAGGGTTTGACAAGATTAAAATTCCATTTGAATATATTTCAAATTCGAAACTTTATGCAACTCAATGATTTTCACGAGACAAGATAAAATGACTTCTTCAATTATATGAAATATGAGTTGGAAGTTACAAAGAATCAAATTGAAAGTCATTTGGAAGTATTTTGAAACTCCCTTTCAATTTGGAATTATTTGGATTTTATTCAAATTATTTTTCTCCTAAAATAAATAAATGGAAATAAGGGTAAAATGATTCCCTTCAATGGAAAATTAGGAGAAAATGAATTTGAAATCATTTTGGTATTTTAAAAATGATTTTTGTCGGGTTTTAATGCAACAGTGGCATTGTTTGCTTTATTTATATATTTTTGGATTTTATTTGAACTTTAAAAATAGTTCATGTTTTAGGAATTTTTTCTGAACATTTCATATATAATATGCCTATATATCATTTGCATTTAATTAGTTTTTTCTTTTGTTTTCCTGTCTATCTTTATTAAAAAAATGGCCGAAGCCCAGCAGGCCCCCCTCTCTCCCCTCACATGCGGCCCACTGGCCCACCTCGGTGCGCCCGCACCTGAGAAACCTTCGGGACGGCCACCCGCTCGCTCCCCCTCTCCCCGTTTCCACTGACGTGTGGGACCCGCACCCATCTTCCTCCTCCGCACGCAACAGCCACAGCAGGATCACGCCGCCGCCGCCGTATCCCCGAGAACGCGGGATCCTTTCCCCGATTCGCCCCCTCTCCCAAGTCGGCCTCCCCTCTATAAATACCCCCCTCTCCTCTCTGTTCTGCCACTAAAGACGCCCCGAACCCCTCTCCCTCGCCGTCTATTGCTTGCTGGAGCTCCACCTCCGCCACCGCGCCATTGTCACCCTAGCCACTGTCTCCGTCGCCCCCGAGCCCCACCACCTCCACCAATCGCCTCGACCCCGTCCACCGCACCTCCCTGAGCACACGCCCGAGCTCCTGTGCCCTTGGAATGCCAGCAACTCTGACCACCCGAATGCCACTGACGCCTCGAGCTAGCCGCCGACCATCTCCGACCACCTCCACCGACGCCACGACCACTGTTGGACTTGTTGTCGACTGATTCATCTCCCTGGCCACCCACCAACGCTGAAGATCACTGGAGCACCACCACTGTCGTCACCCGACGCGCTCGTTGTCGACCACCACCGCGGTGAGCTCTCTTCCTCCTCGTCCGTCCGATCTAGATTATACGGTCGTGATTAGATTAGATCGAACAGTTAGTTTTTTTACTAGATCGGTTTAGCTTCGGTTTATTTATGGTTTAGATCTAATCGGTTTAGCCAGTCGGTTTTTGTTTTACTAGCACGTGTTGTCGATTTCAAAACTGACGGATCTCGGGTAGGGGGTCCCGAACTGTGCGTCTGAGGATCGAAGGTAACAGGAGACAGGGACACAATGTTTACCCAGGTTCAGGCCCTCTTGATGGAGGTAATACCCTACTTCATGCTTGATTATCTTGGATGAATATGGGGTTTACAAGAGTTGATCTACCTCAAGATCATAATGGCTAAACCCTATATGTGTAGCCTGTATGATTATGATTATTCCTCTATGGACTAAACCCTCCGGTTTATATAGACACCGGAGGGACCTAGGGTTATACAGAGTCGGTTTGCAGAGAAAGGAATCTTCACATCCGAACGCCAAGATTCCCATCCATGCAAAGGAGTGTCCCATCCGAACATGGGAAGAAGTCTTCTGTCTTGTATCTTCATGGCCCATTAGTCCGGCCCACGTCACACAGCCCGGACGCTCGAGGACCCCCTTAATGCAGGACTCCCTCAGTAGCCCCTGAACCTGGCTTCAATGATGATGTGTCCGGCACACAGATTGTCTTCGGCATTGCAAGGCGGGTTCCTCCTCCGAACACTTCAAAGTAGTCCTCAAACACAGAAAATGTGTCCGGCTCTGCGAAACAGACACCAAACATAGCCACAACAGGGTATAATATTTAACAAGTCCCATCTACTGACAACTTTTGTGGCGAGAAGTTACGTCCCTAGCGCGATTATTATTTCGAACCGTCTTTCAGCCTCTCACTCCATGTTACGAGATGCGGTCTTTATTGGCACATCTTGTCAAAGCAAAGATCGTGCCTTATCACGGGATTCATATCAATATGGGTGTGGGTAATCCAACCGTGTCGTTTTCACGATCCCTTGGGAATAGGCGAGCTTTAAGACCCATGAGGAGGCGTTCGATATTCATCTCCTTTATAAAGGGTACATACCCATATTTCTCCCCCACGCCTACCTCTTCCTTAGCCTTTCCAGCCTCAAGCTCGAGCGCCCAGGTCTCGATTTCTTTCATTGCTACCAAGCCTTCTAGTTATGTCAGGATCCAGCTCCCAAGGCAGGTGGATGGCCTCCTAGGTCACCGAGGAAGATATCGTGAAGCTCCGGGAGGCAAGGTACCTGACTGCGGGAATCCCCCACAGGCTCCCTGCCAAGGGGCAGGTTATCCCCACACCAAAATCCGGCGAGAGGGTTGTATTCATCTCTCACTTCCTCTGCGGGCTAGTGTTCGCTCTCCACCCCTTTCTTCGTGGCCTTATGTTCTATTACGGGCTAGATTTTCACGATCTAGCTCCAGACTCCTTTCTCCACATCTCGGCGTTCATCATCATGTGTGAGGCCTTTCTCCGCATCCCCCCACACTTCGGCCTATGGCTCAAGACGTTCAATGTGAAGCCGACGATAGTCGATGGGGAGCAGGCGAAGTGCGTTGGTGCTATGGTGAGCAAGCTCTCCAATACTATCTGGCCCAAAGGCACCTTCACGGAAACCTCCAACTTATGGCAGTGGGAGTGCTTCTATATCACCGAAACCCGCGGTACCAAATGGGCAGCCACGCCTACGTTCCGATCTGGCCCCCCATTGCGACTCGCATCGTGGATTAATAAGGGGCTTGGCTGGGGATCAACTGATGAAGTGCAGACGCTGCAAAGTCGTATCCAGAGCATCCTCGAAAAGGACACTGGTCTCATTAACGTGATCCGAGTGATGCTAGTCCGTCGGATGCTCGCGTGCCAGCGACGGCCTCTCCGCATGTGGGAGTTCAATCCGGAAGGACCGCGGACCCTTCAGCAATTCTTCGGCACAATGCACACAGGGATGTGGAAACTATTCTTCAAGACTCGAAAGCAGTGGCCAGACATATCCGAGGATATCGGCCTCGACTGCAACCATCCAGATACCTCGGTAAGCACCCAACTTCTGAATGCAACTCGGTTGATCGTCCCATAGTGATGTACTGAGAAACCTATCTTCGACCAGGGCTGGATAAAGGGGCGGAACGAATTAGGTGTTCGGCTCCACTTCCCAAAGACTCAGCTGATCCTGTGTTAACGAGGATGCTGGTCCCGGCGTCGTATCAAATGCCGGTGAAGGAGGACAAGAAGAAGAACAAAAGGGCTGAAGGTGGCCTCCGCTCTAAAGGTATAATGGACGCTATGTCCAGGGAGACTGAAGCTCCCTCTTCTAAAGACAAAGATGAAGGGGAAGAAGAAGGGGATATCCCTTCCTCCCACGGGAAGAAAAGGACTGCCTCCGAAGACATGGAGGTGGAGGCACCCCAGAGAGGGAAGATATCCCTGTCAGATGGTTCGGGTTCGGAAGTTGATGTTGACGCAGAGCTCCTCTCTAGGGACAAGCCCTTTGCCGAATCGTAAGTGAACAAGGATGCTCTAGACATGTCCCGTTCTTTTCGGTTTGTAAGGGTAACATTTAAGTTGTATGTTTGCAGTCCGACCCGCTATCTACCTCAACAATCCTCCTCATCAGGGGACTTGCCTCCGGAGATGTTGGAAAGCGAGACACCTCCACAAGCTTCCTCGCCCCTAAGGGCGGACGACTTCGAGGTGTCGTCCCGGAGGATCTCCCCTGACCATCCGGCGGCGCGGGGGACAATGAAGACAGCGCCCGAAGGTGATAATTCGACCGTCAAGGGTCCAGGGGAGGCAGCCCCCACGGGGACCAACAATGATGGTCCCGAACTATCCGGTTTACATCCGAAGACGACTCTAGGGTCGAGTAAGCGTACCCTTTTGAAGGGAGTCCATACTCCCGCAGCAGCCTCTGGAAATCTAGAGGTGCCGGATACACTGATGGGCACATTGCAAAGTGCGTCCATCTCAGAGGAACATCGTACCTTAACGGGTACAGTAGTTGAGAGGATTCTGTCCGCGAGAAGCGGATTGAATGAAGCCTTCACGGGCCTGCTGAGAGGCTTCGAGGTATGTAATGTAATATCTTTAACCACTCTTTACATGCAAAATGTGCCTGTTATATAGATAGTAGCCCCTGAGACTCTGGTCGGTTTCCACGGGGAGGCGATCAGAGGATCAAAAGATATGCTCAGGAAGTAACATAGTTAATTTGAAAACAGGTTGTTATGTCAATGGTGACCGCCCAAGCTACGGAAGTTGCAGATCTAAAGCATAAACTTGAGTTAGCTGATGAGGACATTACGCTTATTAACAGGCGGCTCGACAAGGCACAAGGTATGTTTTGGGACAGCCCGCTTATGCATGTATAATAGTATGAGCATGAAGATGAAAATTATACACTGTGACATGCATAACTGTAGATGGTGCTACCGCGGTTGAGACCCTTCAGGCCGAGCTTGCCTGGGCCAAGGAGCAGGCCACAGTGAGCAATGCGTCTGCCAAGAAGGCGGCTGCTGATTTAAAGGTCGAACAGGCCACTCGGCACCGGTGCGAGGAGAGAATATCTACCATGGAGCGAGAGTTAAAGGATGCCACTGGCAAATGCAAATCACTCGAGGAGGATAACAAAGCCAAGGCAGTCGAACTCGACAAGGCCTTACAAGAGGCGAGAGAAGCACAATCTAAGTCTATAGCGGCTCGGGAGGAGATCCAGCAAGCTAGGGAGATAGCGGCTGGTAAGCCCTTTCTCTTACAGACTAAGTTCGGCGACCCGAAGTATGCTCTACTTAATCAATTCTAGAGTTCTCCAGACGCGTTCTTGGACCTACCGAAGAGTGTCTCCGACGCGGTGTAGTTCTTCCAAGTGCATGAAGGACGTGCTTCCGAGAAGCTTTTCTGGTCACAATTCAATGTGCCACGGCGTCCGGCGTTGCTGAATGAACAGATGGCCCAGTGGGCCGAGCTCCACAAGATGTCCGGAGCTACCATGAAGGACGTCGTGGTCCGGCTATGCCCGGCTGAACCCCTTTCGAATAGCTATTTCAGTTTGGTGCAGCGATTTGTCGATGCAGTGTCGCGTATCGACGCCGTCAAGCAGTCGGCATGCATAGAAGGTGCCCGGATGGCCTTCGCCCGCGTCAAATACAGGGCAAAGATGAAGGCCACCGATGTTGCAGCTAAGGGCCCGCCCGGTGGCAAGGACCATCGCACGCCGGAGCATTATTTGGAGGATGTCCTAGAGGGCGCCCGCTTGATAGAGGGTCGGTGCTCGAAGGATATTATGTTCGAATAAGTGTAGCGGAATTGTGAGAACAATATTATGATACATTAAGGCTGTGTTATACTTATGCCTCTGTCTGAAAGTTATTTCCTCCTGTGCGACCGTTTTTATAATCTGAAAGTTTGCCAGTCGTCGGCTTCGGCCTCCTCGCATATAATACGGGGGTGTTCGGAATAGCACCTGATCACTCTTGACCCAACGTCTTGGTCCGTGACGGAGGTGTCAGTGCGGCAAACTAGGCAATCAGACTATAGGGCTTTAACACTTTCACTTAGCCATAGGAGTTTTACGGTGGGTCTACGATGTAGCCCCTTGTATGTATGCAGTTATATGAATACGGTTGCGTTACATAGGTGACCAAAAGTAAAGAACAGTCCTTCGTGTAGTACGGAAGAAATCGCAAATTTTTTTGATAAGTCACCGAGTGGTTGACCAGCTCTCGCCGCATCATGACAGTTAGTTTTTGGCTTTCTCTACTGAGGTGTTTAACCAGGTGAACTGGAAACACAATCGCAGTAGTTCTCCCTTCACTACCCTACCGATAAGACGGAACATAAGGTAGTAAGCACAGGAGCCGGGCAACCCAACTATTGACCAAAGACATGATTCGGAGCTGATGCATATAATGCCAAACTCGTGACGCCGAAGTATGATGAAGAGCTGTCCGGATTTTTCGGCAACCAATATGTTGCCGTATCAAGCCCCTCGCGATTAGTGCTCATCTTGCGGACAGTGTCTTGGTAGAGTAAGTTAAGACTACTGCCGCCGTCCATAAGGAGTCGCATGAGATGGAATCCATTGATAATTGGATCGAGGACCAGAGCTGCCGAACCTCCGTGACAGATACTGGTTGGGTGGTCCTTGTGATCAAAAGTGATTGAGCAGGCCGCCCATGGGTTAAATTTTTGGGCGACCGGCTTTATGCAGATGTCTCGTAGTGCGCGCTTGCGCTCCCATGTAGGGATATGTGTCACATATATTTACTATTTTTACTTCAGGGGAAATTGCTTCTGTCCCCCTGTGTTTAGTTGGCGAGTCTCTTCGTCTTTTCTGTCACTGGGCGGCCCCTTCCCTTTGTGTTCGGCATTGAGCTTGCCGGCTTGTTTGAAAACCCAGCAATTTCTGTTGGTATGGTTGGCGGGTTTGTCAGGGCTGCCATGAATCTGACAAGGCTGATCCAGTATCTTGTCTAAGCTGGATGGACCATCTCTGTTTGCCTTGAATGGCTTCTTCCATTGACCGGATTTGGGGCTGCTGAATCCGGCATTGACCACCGTGTCTTGGGTTTCTGCATTATTGTTTCGACACTTGTTTTTATTGCGTCATGGCTTGCCATTGCCATCCCTGGCTTCGGAGATGCCAGGATCGCTAGTGCTATTGCTTCTACGAGCAAGCCAGCTATCTTCTCTCGCGCAAAAGCGGGTCATCAGTGCAGACAGAGAGATAGATCCAATCTCGGAGGGCTCTCGGCCCTCCCATGCCATGGAAGCCAAGGACCAGAGGGGAAACCCTTCTCCCATCTAGGGAGAAGGTCAAGAAAGAAGAAGAAGAAGAAGAAGAAGAAGAAG